>UELW01000256.1:8562648-9872980 GCA_900490495.1 Danionella dracula
CTGTAACTGCTTTTTCAGGACAGTCTGAAAGATCAATTCAGATTTTTTTCAAACCGATTCAGAATCACTTTCAGATCTGGTCCTGAATCTGGTACAAATCAAATAATTTTGCCATGAGACCACAGTCTGAACAGCCAGATCTCATTTATCTGGTTTTGCGTCATCAAGCTTGACTTAAACACGTTTCTCACAGATACGAATCACTGGAGAAGATGTTTTTGTAACTGAAATAGTTGGGCTTTTTTCCAGAGTATAGTTTGCTTAATATGTGTTATTTTTTATCTAAATTTTCTTAATATTGTTTAATGCTAATAAAGTTGGCTCTGTTTAGATATTTATGCCCTAAAAGCCTCAATGTTTCAGTGTTTACGTCTGTTAGCAGGGCATTTTGGGGGGAAGGTAGTTTCCTCTTCTGCACGTGTCCCACCTTGGAGCTGCAGTTCGTTCTCACAGAAGATGGATAGCAGGCAGAATGTTATTGGTAGTGTGAAGACCACACCATAAAAAAAATCGTATTTTACCAACAAAAAAAAATCAGAATTGGACTTTAAGACCTGTGGTCTGAAAGTTGCCTATGAAACAAAAGAAAGTTCAGCCATAGTTATCAAAAATGAAACACGGTCTAGGGGCAAGTTTGTTTTGATAATTTCAAATGTCAATACTACAACTTTAAGGGAACAAGTTTAGATCAAACATTTCAAATACATAGAGAATGTCTATCATTCTAGAATTAAGAAAATTCCAGAATTATTTTCAAATGTTTTTGTGCAAAAAGTTCCATGGGAGTCTGTGCCGGTAATTTCAAAAGTTCACTAGAGATATGCACATACCATACTCACGAGTGGAGGCCTTTTATCTCCTAAATAAAGATTTAGATCAGTGAGATAGACCTGCACAAGAGCTGCTCTCCAGGGGAAAGACCAAAGAGAAGGGAAAGCAGATGAGCCATCAAGGAGAGGGCTGGAAAAAAGAGAAGAGAAGAAAAAGAAGAAAAGCTTATTATCTAGAGCTGCTTCCTAGCTGACACAAGGAACACTTTACTCAAGATAAGGTCTAATCTGGCTCACTGAAAAATGCACTTGTTTATTATTGTATATATTTAGCTATCTACTGCATCAAGGTTACACTGCTGAGAAGGGTCAAGGAGAAGCTTTTTTTCACATGCTAGATTAATTTAACCTTTCAGTTGTTTTGCTCTGGTTTAAAACTTGTCTTTATATTGTCACAGTTGCCTCAGAATTTATATTTGATTCACTTAAATATATTTATCTGGTCGTATTGGATCATAATGGGTAGTGTTGTTTCCTCTCAGTTAGAAGTTTGTTGACTCAATCCCAATCAGTGACCTTCCTGAGTGGAGTTTCATGTTCTCCCTGTGCTTGCATAGGTTTTCTCTAACACAAAGGCATGCTTCAGGTGATTTTGAATACAAAAAATTCCCTTTTGGAGTGAACGTGTTCTGGACTGGTGACTTGGTCTTAAAGGGTTTAGGGAAGGAACCAAGTGGGGAAGCTTGAGTCCCCTACGTCCTATAATTCATTTGGAAGGGAATTTTAGTAGCAAACTTCTTTCACCTGTAACAATTTACAGCTAAAGTCTACAGCCGGTTGCTTGCCCTAGAAGTTGTATCAGCTTATCAATTAACAATAGAAGGAAGGAAATAATAATAGAATATGTAATTGTAAGTGTTCCTTAACGAGAATAGGTTTTAGTTGCTTTTTTGAAAGTGTTTTTAGAGTTTGTTCCGTCAGCCAGGGACAGTATGAGAGAAAGTTCTGTTTAGGGATATTCTGTCTCTTTGAGACAGAACCTCAAGACGCTGTTCCTTCTCTGAGCGCAGGTTTCTAGAGGGCACGAAGGAATGTACCTCGGCTGGGTCGGTTGGCATTTCTGTGTGGAGTTTGCATGTTCTCCCTCTGATCGTGTGATTTGAGAAGAGTTGGCGGTTCATTCCGCTGTGGTGACCCCAAAAGACAAAAAGCCGACATGAAAATGGATGGATGGATAGTTAGGATACATGTAATTTATATCTCAGTACATCAGAAAAGAATCACCCAAAAGCATTCTTTGTGATCGTGTTTGAGAAACACATCTGCAATTATGCAATTGTGAACTTATACATAAAGACTGCTCTCAAGAATAAAGTGTAAAAAATTTGATTGATATATCTTCAATCAGATATAACAGAACACTTTGTGTTTGTACACTCAGTGAAAGAATGATGCATTAATGTATTTTATTCACTAAAAGTAAATTGTCTGTACCTTATCTAAAACTAAAGAAAAATTAGAAAAATATGGCCAATCATGCCATATATTATTTAGCTGTTCCATTGAAAAACCATAAGAATAATCATTAAAGTATTTTGTATTTGGATTAGTTTTTTTAATCGGTCCAAGATATCCTGAGAGGCATTACAATAATTTTTATTCATTTCCTAAACAATTATTCCCCAGAGCAAAACATCTGTATTGGAAGTTGGAAGTAAATTATCCACTTCACATTATCGTCATGCCAGCACACCTGTTTCCACTCAAACAATAATTTCTAATGTTCCTCATTAGCGCTAGTTCAAATAATACCTTTGATCCAGTCATCCCTTCTCTAGTCTAATCCGAACACCTATGATGTTCCTTTTTCATGAACGTTTGATAATTATTAAAATATTTCAAGTAAAGTGGACCTTGTTTTCTTCTTCAATGGGCAAAATCATGACAGTCTTTGTTTAGCTCTTCTCTGTAGAAAATAGTTATTAGGCACTTTTGATTGTCATTTGTTTGCTCCCCAAACTAAAAAAAACTCAACAGTCACATTTCTGTCACTGTTCAAATTTAATTCTGCAAAACTAAATTAAATTAGTTAAAACCAATTTTACAAAAATAACCATCTTTTAATCAACAGTGATGAAGGTAAAATGAGGGTTTTTGAAATTTGGAACATAGCTACTTTTCTTGTTCTTGATTTATGTTTTTGTCATCCTAAATGGATTACAAAATCTATCCTAAAAAAACTCTCTGATGCAGCATCCTCCCTTTGAGGATCATCAAGTATTTCTCACAGCTTCATTGAATCTGCAACAGTTACTAAAAAGGCAAGGCTTTGAGAGATCCTAATGCATTTTTTATGTGGAAATTTTTGGAGAGAATCCTCTTAAAGTAAACTAAATTTCCCTTTTGCTCTTTTGACACTCCCTGGGGTGCCCCAGCGGAAACAAGACAATGATCCTCAGTTGAGGGCCGAGGATATATATTCTGACATTTGACCCACGATGCATTGTAAAAAAGGTCAAGCTGACAGACACGTTTTCATCAAGTGGGCGGCTCCGTTTGTACCAATCTAAAGGATGGTCCCCGGAGCGCTTGCATGAGGCCCTCAAGGTTCATTCCTCAGCGCACCCACTCCTGACCTTCACGCTCATCTTATCAGTCTGAAAGGTCAGAGCAGGGCTTCAGAATCCGGGATCGATCCAAAGGCCTGGCGCATGGCTTTTCTCCTTTATTTATCTAGTGGACATGTTGCTGGTGGTGTTTTTCAGGGCAATAGTAAGGGTCTGATAACAATCTATTGTTGTTGCAGATCTTTCTCTTTTCGTGTCCTGCCCTTCTTGCCCTCACAAGGGGATTTTGGCTTTGGGCCAGTTGCTCTTAGTCTTTCTCTCAGTATTTTTTCCTAGAGGGATGCTAGAGGTGAAATGGAGAAGAGCCTTTGAGGACATCCTTTGGAGTTTTAGACAACTTTGACAGTGACATTTAAAACCAGAATAAGAGTTACAAAGGTCAAACGATTTGTACCGTTAGAGAATGAATGCATCATTATAATTGATATTCATATAAATCTCTCTTTTTCAGTGAAACATTTTAGAGTAAAAAATATATGTATTAGGGGGCTGAAAAATACTTTTTGTAGTAAGTACAGATCAATGTCTTTGCAAGATAGTTCTCAAGCAGTTATTTACAGTACATTTACTTTAATTTATCGCTTTTCCCAGCGAAGGGTTGCGGCTGGAAGGGTATCGGCTGCGTAAAACATATGCCAGAGAGTTGGCGCTTCATTCCGTTGTGGCGACCCCGAAAGGGAAGAAAGCCGACATGAAGATGAATGAATGATTAGCTAATTATACTAGGTAATTTACATGAACTTTGGCCAGTTGAGGGTCGACCTCGTGATTGCTTGACATTAATGTCAGTTAGAACTCATCCGGTCAAGTGTGCAAGTGTTTTATGTTTTATCTACCTTGTAAAAATCCAAAACCATATATAAGCACTACCACTTTGTCCCTAGACCAACTTGTTAAAACCTCACGATGCTTTAAAAGTTATTTCAGAGACAATTATGTGCATTTTCTCAAACCTCAGAACTCAGAAACATTCTCTGTGTTTTTAGCCTGAGGCCTGAATCAAAATGAAGGTTCAGATGTGTAAACTCATATATATTCACTAGCATGCTTGTCAGACAAGCACAGCGTGTATATAAATACAAGTGAGTGTATTTCTACCACTCACCAGAAAAACCTCACAATCAAATCTTTCACTATTACACGACCATCATGGACAATTAGCCCAGCACTTTTGCTGCTTTTATCTCCTAAACCAAGTCCTCATCTGTTATTTATGTGTTTTAGGTCTTGCGATGAATTATTCAATGCAAGAGGAAAATTTACAGCTCCCGTCTTTCTGCACGCTGGCTGTAAATCCACAGAAGAAAGAAAGGGTGAGAGAGAAAGTGTATGAAGGGTAAGGAGGAGAAGGGCTGGAGGCAAGTGGCCCCCGGAGGGTCATAGACGCACACAGGCAACATCATAAAGTTACCGTTAGAATGCTGTATTTATATCAGTCAGCTGACTCGTGCAGAGCTTAAGAGGAAAGGGAGAAAATAAAACGGCTTCTTTCCAAACAAACTGCTTTTAGTTTTTAGCAGCTCAGAAAGATGAGTTGGATAGAAATCCTTGTTTCTTTTCATTCATATAAACAATTATTAGTGTTTGTGAATAAATTGCAGTTTGAAAAGACATCAAAACAGTTTTTAAATAGCAAAGACTGTAATCAAAGTGATTCCACTCCTTCACGTGACATGATTGAGTTTAGCTGGTTGCAGATGATAAATAAAGTTGCTTACTACACTACAATGTAATCTGTAAAATGATGGCTTCAGCATCCACAGAATCCGACAATGTTGACACTTCAAGTGTTAGTGTGGTACATTTGTTATATGGAGAAAGAAAATAAATCATGTATTAAAAAAGTCAAGTTACATTCATTGTTAGGGATTAAAAAGTGCAATCCACTTTTTTTTTACATATTTATCACAGTAACTTACAGTTGGTTAAATGTGGTAAAGCTTCTTCAAGCTACACTTTTTCTGTGCTCGTCGCTGTCTAATTTCAGTGTTTACAGTAGAATTACTCAATCATTTAATTATTTGGTCATAGGCTGTTAAGTCAATGTTTTATGATTTGTCATCATCAAAAAAAGTCACATTGTAAACTGCAATCACAATGTTGGTAAAAAAAAAAACCCTGGTTAATTAACAAAATCCTTCACCCTCCAGTAGACTACACCCTTCTGATTTTTAATAATATGATTAAACATACACATTTGACCCTTTATTTGGATATTATACATTTATTGCTAGACATGCACTTGCATTCTTGGACATGACAAGACAAACTTGTGCCTCTTTAAATGCTTCACGGCTGAAGCATAGAGATAGAGACTGTGGTCAGAGAATGTCAATGGAGTAATGAGCCAGTCAGTCTTCCCGAGGTACCACTGCATTGACTTTTCTGGAAAACATAAGAATTGATGCCAAACCGTTTACAGTGAGCCAAATAATATTTTCCTTGCTTTGGTTGTTGTGGGTGATGCTGATAAATGAAAAACATTTCATTGGTTGAGATAAATATGGTTTATAGTGTTTATTTTGATAATTTTTTATAGGAAGCATGCATGGCTGTTAATACTTGTCAAGCATCTATATTTTTTGATAAAAATTGTATTATATTTTATTAATATAAATGCAGCATAGCAGTGCTGTTTGCATTATCTCTCTCTCTTCTCTCTCTCTCTCTCTCTCTCTCTATATATATATATATATATATATATATATATATATATATATATATATATATATATAGATCTATATATATATATATATAGATCTATATATATATATATATATATATATATATATATATATATATATATATATATATATATATATAGCAAACAGCACTGCTATTCAAGAAAAAATATTTAAAAAGTACTTAAAACAGGGTAGTTGTGCAGAACATCTCTGAAAGGATTCTAGAAACTTGTAATTTACTCGCTTCTTCCATATGCTAAATTCCCTAGTACGACGTCACTGATGTTATTTACCTCTTGTGAGTATTCTTGAGAATACTCTTGATGGGGTGGCTTCTATAGCACTGGTACAGCACAATGTTTACATTGCATACCTGTGATACCCTCTCCACTTTCTTGCATGAATTTGATAAAGTGGAGATCACTCACAAACAACGCAACCTAAATAAAGACAAACCGGGAGAGACTCTGACACATTACAGGTTTAACAAGAACTAAGACATTTGCATCTGGAATCAAACATTATAATTGGGATTTTTCTCCAAACTCTGGCAAGAATTTTACAAGATTTCATCCCAATAGAACATAGCAAAATGAGTACAAATTGAGAATATTAGATAATCTTAAAATCCCCTCATAAGGAGTGTTCTTTAGCTAAAACTAATTTTTAAAGAGGAAATGGTCATTTGTTCACTGAGGATGAGTAAAGTAATAAATTGTCCTTCCTTTTGATGAATCAGTAGTGGCTAGTGCTTGAAGATTCAATGGCAGTGTTATGAGGCAATCTATGGCTTATTTGGGCCGACCTTGAGCTGATGGCAATAGTAAAATATATTTGAACACGCTCTTTGCGCTGCTGTAGAATCCCAGTCTCATTTATTGTTTTTCATAAAGCTCCACTTCAGTACAGAAGTTACATAATTCATAGATTTTAGATTTGTAAGTGTCTTTCTATACACACAACAAATGTTTAGGTGCATGTCCTGTTTGTTCAAAGTCTTTCACAGTCAACTACTTTGAGGTTGTATTTTAAGCACACTTATGAAATCTTTTAATTTCCTTTTCATAAAGCTCTGATTCCCTGAAGTAACTTGTAAACTGTGGCATTGATCAGTTCAAGTTTGGTTGGAAGAAGTGTGTGTTTGCACTGCATTCCAGGTCTCTCTGACCCAATGATCTCCCATCACTGTGGAAACCAGACAGCGCAGTGCCTTTCATCTCATGGTGACATCAACAATGACAAAATCAATGTGGACTAATAAATGAGGCCTGTTGTCTGGAATTGCCAAGTGATTGCAATGCCAATACTGTGTGGAACGTTCAACAATCTCTGCAGTTTATTTTTAATTTTTATTTCTTTACTTTTTGGTATAACATTTTAAAATTCTTTAGAGGAATATGGAGAATTACTTTTAGTAACATTAAAATGTTCTAATATGTATTAAATGTTTATCTTATTTCTACCCTTTTTGTCTGAGTCAGGCTCTATTTAACTAAGAGGGCTCTTATATTGCTTTTTTCCATTGACCACACAAGGAGATTTTTATACTATAACTAATTTAATGCATGATTTCCAACAGCTAAATTAAAAGTATCTACTTAGTTCATTCGCAGTCAAAAGTCCTGGACGAGCTCACTGCTGCCTCAGACCTGGACGAGCTCAAAGATTCTGTAACATCCTACATCAATTTCTCTGAAGACATGTGCAGAGAACAATGCTCCATGTGTTAAAGTAGGTGTGACATTTTCACAGCGAAAACATAACATGCAAGCATTCACATTGAAAGGTGAAAAAAATATGGGGCCATTCAAGTTTTAGTCTCATATGTTAACGCTTTACGAAGCACAATTAGTCCTCACTTTAGATGAGGTAACAAAAACAGTTAACTAGTCGCTAGTAAATGCTCATAAAGCAATGGTTTATAAATTACTTAATAATTGTTTGTTAATGCTTAATATATGATTAGTAGTGTGTAGTTTTCATAAAGTGCTACTGATTTCTATAGTATGTTAATGTTTACAAATATTTTTTTCAACCTAAAATGGCCTCTATAACATGACTAAACAAGACCATTTATCATTTTCAGATTTCAATATGAACTCTATGACTCTTAAATGCGGAAATTGTAGTCACTCTGAAAAAATAATGTATACACATTTTATTTGCAGTTTTGAAATTAACAGAGACGTCTGTTTATGAAGCTGCTTTGAAGTAAATGCAATTTTTTTATTGTGGATGCATATAGGTTATAAATGTAACACTCATGGTACTGACTGACTTTGTAAAAAAATATTTTCACAATATTATAACATTTCTAGCATAGAGGGTGCATGGCACAATTATGATGGTATCAGCTTTAGTGCATGTGTTATCTTCTCATGAGCAAATATCAATTTTCTCTGCTAATGGTTAAAGGCATTAGTTTAACATATTATCAGCTATTACAGCCAATTAAAATGGATCATTATTTAAACAGTTTACTTTGTGTTGGAGGAATCCTCGAGAGCCATGTAAATCAAGAACACATTTAAAGGACTGGTCCTCATTATGTTGAAGAAGCAGCTGTACAATGGAATTTATGAAGCGGTGAAGTTGGGGAGTTTTTCTCTTAAAGACTTGAGTTTAAAAGGCTCGTGGCTGCACAATAAGGTCTTTGGAATATCAAACTAAATGTATGCTTTCAGATTATATGTTTAAAGTTTTCTTGTCTGCAACTTTTTTGAATTCCTCTCACACCACACATTGACAACACAACAGTGTGAATGCAATGATTCATGAGCTCTGAAAAAAATTAAATGTAATTATTCCCCTTGATAGAGATGAAAAGCCAAACGTGTAGATTCTGAAATGGATATGATCATTAATTATAATCTCTGTTAATTCAGTCTAAATGGTTTGAGTGTTTTTGATTAAAGAGGATACATGATAGCAGTGAAAGTTTTGACTTGATCATTAGATTGGGGAAATATTCAAGGATAGTAACATGATATCTTCAACTTTAGGTTTCTTATAGCTGGAACCCAAACCATGATACCCACCATTTGTGGGCAATATGAATAACCACTGGGATTTAACCTATTCAAACCTTTATATTAACTTTATTTAGACTTAATTACTGTCACTGATATTTGGCTGGGGCATTTCTTGGTCTCAACTCTCTTTAATCTTGCGCTTGTCTTGGTCTCACCTTTCTTTGGTCGAGGGCTTGTCTAATTTTTCACTCTCTTTGGTATTGGTTTTGCTTAGTTTTTTGTTGTTTTTTTTACTTTTCATGATCTTTATCTGCTTTGATTGTTGTTTCATCTTAGATCTCTTTGGTTTAGTTTTGTATAACTCTCCGCTTTCTTTGATTTCAGACTGGTATTAGTCTTGGAGTTGTTTTGGTCTCTGCCTATATTTTATCTTAGGTTTATCTTGGTCTTGACTGTCTTTGGTTGTGTCTTAGTCTTGAATCCCTTTGTATTGCTTTGCTCATAACTGTCTTTAATTTCCGTCTTGTCTTGGTCATGCCTATCTTTGGCTTTGGCTTGTAATGGTCTTGTCTAACTTTAGTTTTGGGCTTGTCTTGGTTTTTGACTCTCTTTGACTTCAGTCTGGTCTTAGACTCACCTATCGTTGGTCTTTGGCTTGTTGTGGTTTTGTCTATCTTTAGACTTGGCCTTGGCTCTACTCCTTTTGGTCTTGTCTGGGTCTGTCTTGGATTGGTCTCTGGCTTGTCTTTGACTTTTTGGTTGTGTCTAGGTCTCAGATATCTTTGGTTTCTTTTTTTTATTATCTCGACTTTTGTTTAATTTCAGTCCTGTCTTGGTTATGACTATCTTTTGTCTTGATCACGGCTCTCTTTTTTGTTTTGGGATTGTCTTGGTTTAGGTTTTGTCACTGGCTTTTCTTGGTCTTTGACTTGTCTTGGTATTCACTCTCTTTGGTCTTGGCTGGCTTGGTTTTGGTTTGGTCTTGGGCACATCTTAATATTAAATGTATTTGGCCCATGATCTCCCATCACTGTGGAAACCAGACAGTGCAGTGCCTTTCATCTCATGGTGACATCAACAATGACAAAATCTATGTGGACTAATAAACGAGGCCTGTTTTATGGAATTGCCAAATGATTGCAATGTCAAAACGACATGTTTTTGACAATGGGTAATAAAGATTTTCAAAAAGAAAGTATAATAACTAGGGCTGAAATGATTCCTCGAGTTACTCAAATAATTCGATAACAAAAAATGCTGAAGCATCTGTTAATTCTTTTTACCCCCGTGGTCTGTCTGAATACTAGATTCTGATTGGCAGGCCGGTGTTGATCCAGGTTTGTTTGTTCAGTCTATGTATCATTGTGCAACGTTAGTATCAAACATTAGCCATTCACGGATCACTCATTGCAAGCACTAGATCACAGTTCAGTAATCGTTCACGGATTCGCTCAACTTGGATTCTTTTAGTGAGTGTATTATTTAAGCCTTACAACTATTTTTTTTTTTACTCCAACTGCCATTTATGGAGCTTTGCTGGACTGAAGCTGAGAAACATTTGATGCTAAAAAGAGATGACTGTGGCTGCGTCTTTCAGAAAACACAGAACATGAACTGATTGGTAGGGTTTCCTTTTCTTCTATATTTTGTCATTAAAGGAAACCAGGAGGTACAATTTGGAATTTGCCTGTTTTATTCGTGTTAATACTTTAACGATGCATTGAAAAGATTGTTGTGAAGTATGACTTTGTTAGCTTTTGTATTACAGCGAGTGCCTACTATGGGAAAAGTGTGACCAGGTCGAAGTAATGTTTAATGATCCGTCTGCAGTGCAAATATTGATAATACGATTAATATTTTAATGTTGGCCAAAGATAATGGTATAAATCGAATAAGTTAACACACACCAAATGTTAAGACATCAAGACATTAAACTTTTGTCCTACTTTTGTCTCCGTAGTCAAAGCAAGATGTAGGCTGACGAGAAAACTTTTAAGCTGAATTGTTTTACTCTTTATTGCAGTCCAGATATTAGTAATAACTAAGTTATGCGATTTTTAATAAAGATCACGGCATAAACATTTGTAAAGAAGAAATGGCTGTTCAGAAACAAAAATAGAGAAACCCCGTGCAGAACAACTGTGTCTTTACGTTTAACTTGCGCTCCAGAATAGCAAATTACAGTTTTTAAAATATTTTTTAGGACACCTTGACACTAACTTATAATATGGCACGTTATTGGTAACCTACACATACTGTTCCACTTGATTTAAAGCACTTAGATGTAACAGTAGTGTCAGCACCTTCTACCATTGAATATCTATGGGTGAGTGGAGCAGCAGTCCCCAGAAGTGGTGCGAGATGTCAAATATGTTTTATCTGGTTAAACGGGTGAATTTTTAATAGAAAAACCTGATTACTAAAACAGTCAATAGCCACAGCCCTAGTATTAACCAGGATAGAAGATCAGGGTTTGTGGCATGACGGAAATCTACATATACATCTCGTCCTTTACCAGCCCCCAATGGAGTGTAGATGATCAATAATTTACATGACTCTGCGTAGGTTGAAGATGCTCAATGTTTCTGACACGGTTTGCTTTTTCTCCGTGTGGGTTTAATGGAGAGCTGTTTGACTGCTGTGAGATGACAGCTTATATTGCCTTCGATATATCAGTTTTTTATGTTTTCATTTAGAAACATAACGTTTTACACATGCAGATATTTGACAGTGCGTCATGGGGAGTCGAAACTACCTTTCTTTGTCTTTTTCAGCTTAAGAAAAGAGCCAGTTTGTGTGCTTTTGAAGATCACCACTTTAGAAATTAATATTTGCTGCTTAAAAAGATTTGTTTACTCAGGCATTTTTAAAGCCCAAACCACACCATCTTTAACCCTGTTAATGCATGTTCTTAATATGCTGTTACTGAGTGTGGGATGAAAAACACTGCACCAGGCAGTGTTATTGTTAAATGTTGGCTGTGAAATTATATAATAGCCAATAAAATGGAGCCATATTCTCAAAGAAACTTCTATAATGCCAGTCTGAGCTCCTTGTACTTTACCTGAAGCCATTGACTTTATGTTGAGATGGGTGGGCAGGGTGCAAATATGACCTTTAACATTAAGGTTAACTTGGTTTTTTTATTAGTCAATTTGTTCTTGTTTTTTGAATGAGTCTCCAGAAAGAAATAAAGATATAGAAAAACACACGCACACACACACACACACACGCACACACACACACACACACACACACACACACACACACGCACACACACACAGTCTTAGCAAGCAAATGATGGTAACAGAAAAAGTGAAATTAATTTCATAGCCCTTCAAGTGCTTGTACCCTCACTCAGAGAAACCTTCTCTAAAGCTTCCACTCTGAATTTCTACCAATGACTGACTGGAACCTTTGAAGCTTTTCCCTCTCTAGGCTTCAGGACCCAAAATCATTCCATTCCACAAGGAGACTGAGCGACCTGAACTGGTCACAGAGTGGAGCTGAGTGTGGTCTTCTCATTTATGAGATTCATGAGTTTTAGGCAATTTTCTGGATTTGTGGCTGTTTTTGCAAATGCTCTGAAGTTGAGATTTTCTTTGGTGAAGCATGAAATATCCCCAAAATTGCTCACAGCTAAAAGATCCAAAAGATGAGTGCAAATGAATCATATATTCTCTGATGATTGAGTAAGGATATCATTAAGTGTGGTGTGTAGGGTTTGACTACAGCATCCAAACATGACAACAACTTTTCAGTATCTAGTAAACAAGAAAATAATATCCTAAATAATGGCAGTAGCTAGGGGCCATGCTATTTACTTTTTTTTTCAAGATTTTGGACATTTCTTTACAAGACCGGAGCTCCATCTCTGTCTCAACTATCAGCATAGTGAAGTTGCCAGTGTCAGCGATGGAGCATGACACAGGGGCAATTTTTTTTACATACAACACTAAAAAAGCTTTCCATTTAATTATTGTTGCCAGTTTTCACAGATAAAGAACCAGAGACATAACAAGGAGGCACCGCACAATTGCGGAAGACTTTGGAAAGGTCTGGTGTACAAAACATGGAATAGATCAGTGTTTCACCCAGGCCATTAAGACTGAGACAAAAGCTTTGGTAAGTCATGAGCCACTGACTTGCGTATAGAGGACATTTTCCCATCAAATTCATTTAGTGGATCTGGCTCTTGGGTGGCTTTGGGAGATAAGTGGTAATCTAGGTCCTAGGACAAGCAAAGTTTGCTGCACAGGCCTGTAGCAAAGCGGAATCTCCCACCACTCATGATAACAAGACTAGCCCAAACATGCCAGGAAATGTGGAAGACTTTATCGCTTGCATGCTATTGCTGAACGCAGGTGAGACTTTGGGCTGTGTGTTCATGTTTATAATCTGTATATGCATGCATGCGCAGTGTTGAATATTTAATAGGGGAGACACATTGACCCATAGCTTTTATGGAGAAGCTATTTTGTCATTGGGACAATCGGAAGGCATTTGGGAACAGTCTGTCATCCCCTTGTACAAATGTTACTGATATTATAATGGTGCCCCATTTGTCACTATTTATGTATTGAACTATAATGCATAAAACATGGAAGATTTAGCAGATAATAATTGATTAGTTTGCATTAAATAAGGAATGATATTAGAGATTCAACTGCCCAAAGAACGGATGCAGGTAAAAGGTGGAATTTTAAACAGAAAATATTTTTTTATTTAATGGAAAAAAATACCTGTCTGTGTCTTTAAAATGTACATCTATAAAAGTCTGACACCGAGGTCTTTGCACAAAAGTTCCAAATTTCTCCGTTCGTACATTTCTCTGTTTTTCCCTCCTAGGTATCACAAACCTGTTTATTCTTAATGAAGATGTCATAAAAAAACCAAAAACAAATGAAGGCATTGAACAGTGTCGTTTATATCTGTTTAAAGTAGGCACCATAAATGAAATCTCTAAGGCACGCATGACTTCTGCTCATGTTTATATTAAATGCCAAACACATATTTGTTGCTGGAAGGTAAACACAACAGGAAATGAAATTGACTAAAGTGATACAATTCTTTAAACAACCATCCAGAACATCATGCCTCGATATTTAGGAACATTTCAGCTCACGTCTTATTCACATCTAAAGGTTTGAGTCTTCTGTTTCAGTCATTTGAGTGTTGTGTTAATTTTAAAGACTGCTAGTTTGAGAATTAACACATAGTCAGGTTACTCTGACATTAACAACTTTACTACTCAAAGTAATTCAGATATACATTTTGACTATATTGTTTTGTGCAACAAAACGTTCATAACTGTCCTGAGTAAAGTGCCACAATACGTTTCCCACAATAAACTAAAAAACAAGTCACCTACAATTACAACAAACCAGGGGTCCCAAATTACTCTACCCAAGGGCCAAATCATATAAGACAAACCAGAAATAGGGCTGAAGGCCATGATCATTCAACCCCACTCCTTTCCTCACCGAGGTCAAACAACAACACCCTCCATTTATCCATTAAACAAAAAACAAACAAAAAAAAAAACATTTAAAACAACACTGCAAAAACGAATTCAAAAGAAAGAGAAGAAAAACAGAGCAGAAAAATATAGAGGAGATAGGAGAGAGAGGGAGGAAGAGAGAGTATAGATGATATAGAGAGGGGAAAGGAGATGGAGAAAAAAGAGAGGAGAGAAAGAGAGGAGATAGAAGAGATATGAGAAAGAGAGAGGGGAGATTAGAGAAAGAAGGGTATAGATTACAGTATATGTGTTTTCACTCACTGTACTAAAAATAAAAGTAGAACAATTTCATTTATTACTTAAGAGTTTTTCTCTCTCCTTGTTAGCATAGTTTTCTTAACAAATAATGTGAGAAAAGACAATAACTTGAGTTTATGGAACTTTTCAGGAGTCTGTGTGCAAATCAAGCATGATGTGAGCATAGCATTCAAATGTTCTGACAATATATAGTAAAACTCTCTGATCTGCTTCAAATCGATGGTTTTCATTATCAAACATAGCTTGCGCTACTTTCATTTGCGTTGTAAGGTGGCTAAGAGGGAGGTGCAAAACACATTTATATAACATGAAACACTTTTACAAATTACTAAGCACACTTTTACATTTCAGAAAACACATTTGCATTTTAGAAAACAAATTTACATTTTAGAAAACACAATTACCAATTCTGAAACACATGTTTACAGTTACAATTTCAGAAAACACATTTACATTTCAGGTTCCCAGAAAGGGAGGATACGATTGAGAACCGATAACTTGATGCTGATTGGATGATACTTCTGTCCATCAAAGTACTAGGAAGTGACATCACAGTCTGTTAGGGGAAAAGCTTGGAGCTAGAGATCGTAAACTAATGTTAGATTTAGATACATTTTTGTTCGTTTTTGGCTGTGTAGAATGTGTACTGCATTTGTGGACTCCAATATGACACTACTGCAGAGGTCTGCAGTTCATGCGAGAAAAGTATAGAGAGTTTGAAAGACAACTGTTAAACAACTGTTCTGCCGAGACACAGCTTCGTTCATGCATGTTTTTAACCAAACAAAGGCTGACAGACATCGTAACGTCAGACATTTTAATGTTAAACCACAGAGGAACATTCCAAGAACACCATTATCTGATGATTCTCAAAATTGAAAATATCAATGCTGTAGTTCCACGTTGTTCGCTAGTTAAACAACTGTTCTGCAAAGACACAGTTTCCTTCAAGCATGATTCATGAGTTCACTCTGCTCATAATTGCCTACTATCGCAAGCGTGGTTGGCTAGAAATGGAGAAGTGTACTAGGTGAATTGTCCAAGTGTTAATCCAGGACCGTTGAACAACCTGAGCCTGGAGAATACTCCACTCTTATTTTTCCAACTATTACTTTTACCATTACTATTACCAGTTTAAACGAGGAGTAGACCATCTTACGCAAAGTGAGAAGTGAAACATGTTGAGTGGCGAAGGGGTGGAAGGAAGTATAGCTTGCATGATGTAGATGTTAGCTCTTTGGTCGTGTCTTATATACTGGAGATAATATAGGTAGCAAGGACCATATGATTAGTCAATTATCAGCCCTATTATTATCAACTATTATCAATTATCTTCCCAAACTAATGCTAATCTGATGATTAACATTATTTTGAACCCAACAAAGGACTGCTGACATGTTCACAATCACCAATAATCATGTCCTTCCTCATAATAGTATTTACGTAATCTCATTAAAATCATTATAACCCTTATTTTTTGCAAAAACTAGAGAAATACGAATGTATGAGCACTTGTAATTAGTGACAGAATGCTCGTCCAATCAGAGCCAAGTTGTTAGTTCCCGATGGTATCCTCCCTTTTTTTGGAATCGGAAATGTACATGTGCCTTCTGTCAGCAGGGCCTGAAGAGTCATGCTTTGGCTGGAGCAGCATCATATTGATGCATTTTTCAAAAATGAGCGGACCACTTCATGGTCATTTATTACCAGAGGGAGCCTCAACAAGCACTACTGGTGTGCACTCTGCTGTATTGAAAATACAGGGTGTGGCAGATGTAGTGCGCCACATAAAAACCAAAGACCATCAAGAAAAGCAAAATGCTTTCCAGTCCACAGCCACTCAATATGCAATGCCTACACAGTAAAATCTAGAGTGTTAAATTTACACTGCTCTTTTTGGTTCTACTCTAAATAGAGTTAAATTAACACTGAGCTCATCAGCCTAAACCATAAAACGTTTAAGTTAAACTCCTATTTTTTGCTGTGTATTTAGTTTGTTTTGTGATGAGGAAAATAGTTGTGACGTTTTTTTATAGTGAAATACAAACATCACTATGTACAAATTATGCTGTGAGCCCCAGTCTGGGATTTAACTGTGCTGTAAGAACTTCCAGGGATGGAATCACCCTCGGTTTGCCAACTGCGTGGGTATTGTCAAGCTAAATACATCCCATAAAACTGGAACTTGTTCGCAATTTAGTTTCTTTTGATGAAATAAATTAAATAATTGTTGTGAAAATGAAATTGTATTGCATTGTATCAAATGCTATATTGTTGTTTTTATTGTAATGGAATTATTTAATTGTGTATATACTATTTTGTTACTAATAAATCTTCATCTTTTGACTATTCATATAATTAATGTTAATGTTAATATAATTTTGATCATTATTGTTATTATTGAAACTATTTTCTAACTGATATAACAGTTCTGAATCAGAAATGTAAAAAATCTAATAACTCAAAAATGTCAAAATGTAACCCAAGGTGCTTGGTTAAAGTAACTCAGCGCTGGGTCAAACATGGACCAACCTTATTTTAACCCAGTGCTGGGGCAAAAAATTACTTAACCCAGTGCTGGGTTAAAATAAACAAACCCCATAAATGGTCCATATTTGACCCAGAGCTGGGTTACCAAAATAACCCAAATTGGGTTATTTTAACCAAGCCATTTTTTTAGAGCATGGTCATGGAGAGTTGCGTGAACTGGCTCACAGGCTGTGCTCACTCAACTTTTAGTTGACGTTAAATCTGAGTGAGTAAGCATAGCAGTCTGGAGTTTTTTCATTCATTAATTTGTTATTTCATTGAATTAAATACATGCTTCTCTCCCTATCTAAGCTGGAACAGTTAGCAGCAGAACCCTGCGACATTTACTAGAATAATGGTAATATAGCTGCAAAAACATTGTTAGCACTTTATAATAACTACACACTAATAATCATTAGTTAAACATCAGCAAATAGTTAATGAACAATATATAAAGCTTTGTTTCTATGTTGATACACATTTAAAACCAATTTATAAACTTTAAAAGCTTAATTCCTGGTTCAAAATCATCTATATATTTTGCCTAATAATATTAATGTCAAGTGTTAATGCTAAACAAGGAAAAAATAAACTTAAGCTAAATGTGAGTAAGTGCTAAAATCATATGGCTTTATTTTATTTTATTGGATAGGTAATTTTTTGTAGAGTACAGAAAGAGGCTCTTTGGCGTATTCTAGTATCAAATGAGAGTTTATGTGCATTCAAAATAAAACATAGCTTTTTGTGAGTTGTTTACTAAAACTCACTACAGAGAACCTATTCTGAAAATGTCTTCCAACCACAGGGAAACACCTGTTGCTGCCAATAATTAAGTCTATCTGGCTTATTTGAAAGCTTTAGATGTTGAATCAAGATTAAAATGAAGCTGTAAAGAGCTATGACTCTCCAGGAGTTGACATTGACACTTCTGTCAAGAGAATCAAAGGCTAAGGTCCAAAGATTAAGGACTGCCAATAACATGCTGATGCATGAGAGAGATAATCATATCTCTGAAGTTAAGTTGGCTGTGCAGAAGCTGTAAACAAGTGAACTGAATTCTGCATTTCTGCATAAAAAACCCTCAGAGTGGCAGGACAAAACAACTAGCTGAACATTGACAAGTGTTTGATTAGAAAAATATTCATGTTTAAAATAAACTATATCACTGATTTGTAAACTGGTAAACTAACTCAAACACAGTAACTTACGTTTTTGCTGTGCTGCCAGAAGGGCTGGACTGGGACCAAAAAAGGCCCTGGCAATTTTGACCATGGGGGCCCACCATGATTTTTTACAAGATATGCGATGCCACGTACGACGATTACTGAGAAACAGGATTACAGCCATGCATTTTCTTTCCTCCTTTAGGGTGTTGGCAAAAAACACACAGTAGTTAATTAATTTACATCAGTAATCAACGTGCAATCTACATGCAATTTGTTACACATATACATGTTTGACAAGCAGGGTTTTTTTTTTTTTACATCTTTCTGATTTGAAGTTAATTAGTGTTATGCTCACACAAAGGGAGAAGACGAGGGAGATGCAGGTAAGTGAAGTTTATTTACAGTGGGTTCGAATAGGCGACTCCGTAAGCACGGGTAAGTTCAGACACAAGAGTTCAGTACACTGTTCAATCACTTCCCTTAAGATGCTCTCTCTCTCTCTAACTTCCAGGAAGGGACAGACAGGCTCAGACAGACTATACAGGTGAATCTTCAGGAGTGGTGAGTCTCATGTAACCTTGATCCGGGACAAGGACGGAGTGAACTGGGTGAGTATTTATAGTGGTGGTGTGATTGAAGGACACAGGTGCGGGAGATCAGTACTCAGGTGATGGTTCTCGGGATTGGATAGGTGCAGATGGATCATGAGGGGTGTCGGTGCAGGTGCTGGGTGTGACACTACCCCCTCCCTCACGGGTGACTCCTGGCACCCGAGACCGATGACGGGGCCGACCACGGCCTCTGGGAGCGGGGCGGTCAGGATGCTGGAGATGAAAGTCTGTGAGGAGGGTTGGATCCAGAATGTCGTCCTTGTCGACCCACGACCGCTCCTCAGGACCGTACCCCTCCCAGTCTACGATTATCCTCCGGTAGTCCAAAAAACCCGAAACACAAATTGGAAGAGTGCTTGAGCCGTCTCGAGAGCTGTGGGAAGATGTTTCAAGGGGATTAATCGGCACATTTTAGAAAAGCGATCAACTACCACCAGGATGGTGGTGTAACCCTCGGAGGAAGGCAGGTCCGTAGCGAAGTCTATGCCAATGTGGGTCCAGGGTCGGCGGGGTATGGGTAACGGATGAAGCTTTCCCTCGGGCAGCCGGCGGGGAGTGTTACTTACAGCGCAGACCGAGCATCCTCGCACATACCTTGCTACCTCCGGGGCCATACGAGGCCACCAGTACCGTTGTCGTAGGAGTGAGTGGGTTCGACTGCTGCCAGGGTGTCCAGAGCCTAGGGAGGTGTGGACTTGCTCCAGCAGAGGGATACGTAGACGACTGGGGACGAAGGTCTTCTCTGCTGGAGCCTCCGGCGGAGCGGGCTCCTCGAGGGTGGCATCTTGAATCTCCTGATCCACTTGCCAGAGTATGGGTGCTACAAACATGGTGGATGGCAGAATGGGTTCCGGTTCGGAGTTGTCTGGTTCGATGGAGTGAAGACGGGACAGAGCATCGGCTTTGAGGTTCTTATGCCTGGGTTGGTAGGTGATCTGGAACTGAAATCGGGCAAAAAAGAGAGACCAACGAGCTTGTCGAGCATTGAGTCTTTTGGCTGTACGGAGATATTGCAGATTTTTATGGTCAGTTATTACCTGGAAAGGGTATTTGGACCCTTCGAGCCAATGCCGCCACTCATCGAGGGCCAGTTTGATGGCTAGAAGTTCTCGGTCCCCGATACCGTAGTTCTGCTCCGCCGGAAATAGTTTCTTCGAAAAGAAAGCACATGGATGTAGAGATGGGGGTTCACCTGACCACTGGGACAGTACTGCTCCTACTCCCTGGTTAGCAGCATCAACCTCCACAAGGAAGGGCTTATCCGGGTCAGGGTGTCGTAGGACGGGAGCGGAGGTGAAGGCGTGACGGAGGGTATCGAAGGCCTCTTCGGCGTTGGAGTTCCAGGTTAGAACCTTTTTGGCACCCTTTAATAGAGCTGTTAAATGAGCAGAGATGTGACTATAATTTTTGATAAACCGGCGGTAAAAGTTTGCAAACCCCAGAAACCGTTGAAGTTCTTTGATTGTCTGAGGTTGGGGCCACTCCGCGACTGCCCGGACCTTGGTGGATTCCATACTCACTCCTGCTGCGGATATCACGTAACCCAGGAAGGAGATGGTGGACTGGTGAAATTCACACTTTTCCAATTTGAGATATAGATGGTGTTCACGGAGGAGTTGTAAGACCAGTTTGACATGATGGTGATGTTCAGACAGATTTCTGGAGAAGATGAGTATGTCGTCGATGTAAATGATAACAAACTTGTGAAGATAGGGCCGGAAGATTTCATTCATGAAGTTCTGAAACACTGATGGACTGTTGAAAAGGCCGAACGGCATGACCTTATATTCATAGTGGCCGGCAGGGGTGATGAAAGCGGTCTTCCACTCATCTCCTTCCTGGATACGTATGAGATTGTACGCGCTGCACAGATCGAGTTTGGAGAATATCCGGGCCTCGCGGAGTTCTTCTAGGGCCGCCGGTACTAGTGGAAGAGGATACGCAAACTTTACTGTGGCTTCATTTAAGACTCGGTTGTCAATACATAGTCGGAGACCCCCATCTTTCTTGGCCACGAAGAAAAAGCTTGATGCGGCTGGTGAGGTAGAAGGACGGATGAATCCCTGATCGAGGGCCTCCTGAATGTAGGTCTCCATGGCTTTCTTTTCAGGGATGGACAGCGGATAGACTTTACCGTGAGGAAGTGGCGCACCTGGCAGCAGATCAATACTACAATCCCAGGGCCGGTGAGGAGGGAGACGGGTGGCTTGTGACTTGCTGAATACGTCCTGGAACTGGTGATACTCGTTGGGGATAGTGATTGAACTGGTAGTGTTGGGACTTTCGACGGAGGTGGATTGTAGGGGTCGGGCTGTGAAAGGTTTGGAGGATTTGGTGGTGAGACAAGAGGTATTGCATATAGGATTCCACTTCTCCACCTGTCCCGTTTCCCAGTTGAGGATAGGATTATGATACATGAGCCAGGGCTTTCCCAGTACCACGTCGACCGTCGCGTGTGGTAGCACCAGTAGTTGTAGCCACGCTGAATGTCCATCCGGGAAACGAAGCTGGAGAGTGGTGGTTCCCTGATTTACCTTCCCCTCGCCAAGCGGAGTTCCTTGGATAGTAGTGATATGGTACTTCGTCTAAGAGGGGACATGAGGTAATCGAAAGGATTGAACATACCGGGAGGAGATGAAGTTACCAGCCGCTCCAGAATCGATGAGTACATGTATGGGGAGAATACGATCTTTGTGAATTAATTGGGCACGTAGGTGAGGAATATCTGAGACATAGGGGATAAGTTGAAGTGTACTCACCGATTGACGAGGGGGACGAACGAGGCAGTCGGAGATGCGGTGATTGGAAGCCCCACAGTACATGCATAACCCTGCCTGAATCCGGCGGCGCCGTTCGGAGTGTGACTGGATCGGGTGTCGTGACTGGAGACTGACAGGCAGACAAATTTTGAGAAACGCTCTGCGCTTTCTTGATGAAAACTTCCAAGCCCACTGCATTGGACTTGGTGCGGGTGATCAGTACTCAGGTGATGGTTCTCGGGATTGGATAGGTGCAGATGGATCATGAGGGGTGTCGGTGCAGGTGCTGGGTGTGACAATTAGTCACTTTTTCAAACTATACATTTACTCATGACCTGATATCAAAATAAAATACAAGGTTGTTATCAATTTTAATTGTATTTAATAATATTTGTTTATCCCTGCAAGATACATCAGAAAAAATCATGATATCTTTCAAGAGTTTTAATATTAGCTTGAGAGATCATAATGAGAGGCTGTGTTTATATGAACTCAGATCTACTATCAGATATTCATCTTGAATGTTTAATTGTTAAGAGTTTAAATTTTTATTAACTTTGGAGCATCTTCCTGTCATCACAACAGGCATGAGCCTGCTAGTCTAGCACAGTCTAGCATGCACATGTCTTCACTTTTAAGTAACCTTTTAAGTGACTTTAGCATTTTGGTTTATTGAACGCAAACCCTGCTATTTCACCTGCTTAAAAAAAACGGATGTGCGAAACTTCCGTTTCTAAAGACAGCTAAACTCGTTACTCCGTCCAGAGTCCGGGACAAACAGAACTTTTATAAGCTTAATCAGAGGCTGGAGGGAGGGGCTTGCGATTTCATTGGTCTGTGTCTGTTAAGAAAATGGGCCGGGACTCATGTATCAGATGCACACTTACACAGCCGATAATGGTGTGTGTTTATTTTCTAAATGTATGACAGCTTGACATTGAGCCCAGTACGCTAGGTGACCAGTCCATGCCTGGCTGCCAGTGTACCTAAGTGATGCTCTACACAGTTGGCAAATAGCATGACTCTTGTAGGCCTTCCCTTCCTAAAAAACCAGAAAATGGTCCAAGCTGTGGATTTTTGAAAATCTTCCTTGACTCGACTCCACAACCAATTCATCAAGAAATTAATGGCTAATTCATATCCATTCAAGTGGTTTAAAAATTATGAAGCCGTATTCCTTGTACGTTCAACTGAATATCCAGTTGCATTAGTTTATCGTTCACAACCCTATTAGAAACCCCACACTAGTATGAGAAGAATGTCCAAACTTAATTAGCAAGGGGAGGAATTTAAACGAGTGAAAGAAATAATGGTCTGTAGGGACAGTTCAGTAACTCTACAAGTGAATTCCCCACAAAATCACAGCATTTCTATGGAAGAATTATCAATTATTAAAATGGCTGGACTCAGTTGGGAATTGTTCTTTGTGCCATTCTCCATCCATTAATCAGAAGATTTTAGGTCATCTCTGGAAAAATGTTAAAGGAGAGCTGTGGGACATACGAAAGATCTGCATCCCACAATGGTTTCTAGACCTCAATGTTGCTCATTATTGCATTGTCTCATTAATTTTTGCTTTCCCCATATTCAATCTAAACCCTTCCACTCTTTTCATCTCTGCTCTGTTTTAATCTTCTTCATTCCTCAGCTGCCAGAGATGGGTTTCATTACTGTACTCCATCTCAGGACACGGATAGCCTCTCCCTCGCACTGTGTGCCTTCATATAATCCTTTTAATTAAAGGCCATGCTCCTCGCCCGCGCTGGCCCTTGCTTTGCTTTCGCCACACGCATCCGCGGCATCTCCTTTTGTTCCGAGCTCACCCACTCATTTTGTCAAGCCATGCTTTTGCCATTTGAAAGAAGGTGGTGTCACCTTTGTCTCCCTTCTTTTATAAGGCTTTAATCTCCTCACCAATATTGCCGGGGAGTGTGTGGGTGCATGCAGGTGCCTTTTGTGTGAACGTGCATTTGTGTGTGTCTGCAGTGGCCAGTCATTGATCCGGCTTGAGGCTCATCAGGGTTAAATGCAATCAGGGATTTAAAACAGCCTGGAAAGCATGCGATTGGGACATCGGATAAGACTGAACAGGAAGCAGGAGCCATTTGTTGCAAAGCTCATTGATTTTACTTTGCAAGGAACAAAACCCTGCAGTGAAAGGTGCTGAATCTGAAATGAAAAGAGACCTCTAAAATTAGCAGGAAGTAAGGGAAGGAAATAAAATTGAAGGCTGAAACGTGTTTGTTTCGTTTTACGTCTCCCATTCCTCTTTTTTCACGGCACCATCCATTCTTGATTTTTCACATGAAAACCTCCCACTGCACGCAGGGCCTTTAATCCAAGTGGGAGTTGATGGCTTGTCCAAACACATTACCCATGTGGGTTGATTGATAAAAGACTCTTTAACCTGTGCCTCCATGCCCTTGACCCAGCCTATCCACTATTCATTTGGGTTTTAAAGTCACATTGGTCTGTCTGGAGTATCTGTCTCTGTATCTACAGGTTATTAATCTCCCTCTGGAGCCCTTGTTTTATGCATGGGCTCCCTTTGTGTCAGTGTGAGGGGCACCCTACCCTGAATCACCGACAGGGAATTTATTCACCCATGCTTTACATTGACCATTCCAGACCCCACAGGGTCTGTGAAAAATTAGACTATGTGATATTTGTTTGCTAAAAAAATTTTGCCTCAAAAAGGCCTCCCGTTGGAACAGGAAAAAAATATTCAAATGTTAAAATCTCCTTGAAGCATACAAACAAAAGCTTGTTAACAGAGTAAGCAAATTTAACTAGGTAAAAATTCTTGAAATTAAGCAAAAATAGTAGTGAAAGAGCTTAAAAAATACTTTTTTGGTAAAAAACATACCAAGCCTCACAAATGCAATTCTGACAAAGATATGGGTTTAAAGAAAAAGGGAAAATAAATCCCTGAAGAGGGGCTTTATTAAAAAAAAGAGAAAAAAATATTTAAGAAAGATGTAGGTCTCCCCGGGCTGATGGATTGTTGAGAGAAATTAAAGTGTCCAACCAAAAAAAGATAGTAGACAGCGTTGCCAAAGAGACTGGATAGTTGTGGGGAGTGGTACCCTGCATCCCTATCCGAAAACTTATCCTCCACCCTTAAAGTAGATAGAAGAAATTTCAGAAGAAAATGTACATAATCTTTTTAGTGTGTTGAGATGAGAGTGGACACTAAAACGTCATGTGATGGAAATAGTTGTGACTTCTCATTATACACGATGTATGCAAGAACTCCTTCTTTCCCATTCAATCATTAAATTCTTCTAGTAATAGATATACCACTCTCTATATTGCTATTATTTATTACAGGGAGAGCGTGTTTGTTTAGGTCCAAGAGAAAACAACTTCCACCCGAGTACAGTGGATTGTGGGTAATATCTGCCAGTTGATCATCTGGAACTTACGGGAATCTAATCTAACTGGAATCAAATCAGATACCTTTTTTAAGTATATTATGGTTTGAGACACAATGATCGGCGCTATATAAATCGTACATGCTAGTTATAAGTATTGTGTAAGTCTTGGCATCAGTTTTACTCAGTTTAGTTGTGATTGATCAGATGATGTTCTTGCTGAGTTCTGATATCGAGTCTGCTATAGACAGCTCTGTAAAACACTCGACCACAGGAACGGATTAAACTCAGTCACTGTTTTGAAGAGAAATGCAACAATTGGGGCTGTGATTTGATATGTTACGTTTTAACTAAGGTTCAAATCTCCAGCAGACCTCTTTTGTGGAACGTAAGCAGTGCTCAAAATCTCCCTTGTCAAGTTGTTAATCTAAGATGCAGGTGTTATGCTTAATTATCAGATATTAGAGACAAAGATGCTTATAATGATTAGCTTTTAGCATTAGCCATATCACTGCAATATCTCCCTTCTTATCTTGAACTTTATTTTGCTTGTTTTTGAAACTTAGACCTAAAACGATCAGTTTGAGGCTTCAATAAGAACAGAACAATCTCCCAAACTATAGAAAGGAAGGTATTACTGTCTATTGGTGATCCATGTCTGTTTTGCATATTTTATTTGTAAGTTAGAGAGAGAAGGCTATAATTTTGTTTTATGTTTCTATCTGTTTTCACATTTGAAGTAGATGTTAGCGCATGTCCTTGACTCATGCTTACCTGTAGTCATTTTGAACAGCAATAGATGGAGACAAGTATGATTCTAGAGACGAGTGTATGCTTGGCAGGACACATTGCGTTGGATTGAGAGATGACCTTCAAATCCATTCACAAATCATTGGGGCGAAATTGTCACACATTGTGTTCTGATCGATCTTGGAGACAATAGGTTATTCAACATTGCCACGACAGGTCACCAATATCTTTTGCACCTTTCACAACAAGAGTCACAGTACCAGATGGGACAATGCTTATTTTAAGGTCTTCAAAAACGACCAATTCATGTCATGTTTGCTCTGTCCAAGAACTAAATTGTTGAACACAATGTTTGACTTCTCTTTCTCTTACAATTGCTACACGAAAGGCATCAGCAGACAAGGGGTTAAATTCACAGCCAGCATTTTTCATTTCCTTTTATCTGCAGTTCATATATTGTAGATGTTGCTCTCTTTTACTGTTTAATACATTGGAGATGACAGGTCTACCTTTTTGACCCCCTTTGGCGTTGTTTGAATAAGGAAGTGATCCAAATCCACTACCTCCTCTTGGACCACAGACATTTAGGAAGATGACTGCAGGAATAAAAACTAATCAAATACAACAAGTAAACATTCGCAGGAGTGAAGGAGAGAAATAGAAAGGGAGAGAGACAGATTGAGAAAGCAGAGGGTGCAGAGAGAGAAAAAGAGATTTGGATGGAGATGAAATGGTGTTCCCACACACATTTTCTTTTCTTTTTCTTCCCTCTCATAACCTCTTTCTTGTTTATGGGCAGTTGTTTGAAATGTAAATGTACCTTCAAAGCGGACTTAAAAATTCCATATTGAGCAACATAGATTTGGCTATACTTGCATTACAGCTCTGTCTGTTGCAAGTGAAGAGTGTTTGGACGTAGGCACTATAAATCAAAGACCTTGGTTTGTTTGCATTCATGTGTGTGAGACAGTGTTTGACCTTATTCAGTTGAGGAGATGGATGGATCCCTGCTGTGTGGAACATTTTGCTTATTCCAATTTAAGGTCCTTGGGTAGTACCACTTTTAGTGCAAGTGAATGAAAGCTTAAAAGTCTTTTACATTTTAAAAAGATTTTTAAATACATCACAAATGGTTGGCGGTTCTCATTTTAATGTGTTTTATTTATTATGTACACACCTCATGTGACAGGGTTGAGAGAGTTCAACAAGGGGAAAGTAAAAGCATTATCTCAACACAAAGGAATATTGAAACATGAGCTGCATCTCCTTGTCATGGAAATAATTTCTCAAGAGACATGAAATACGGAACACAGCGGCATTTTTATTAATCAAACCCAAATGTGATCTACTCATACCTTGCAATACGAAGCCATGAAGAGTTAACACGGTGCATAATGCATGCGCAGAGTGGAGAGAGACAGACAGTCAGAAACAGAGACAGGTAAGAATCAAAATAGGACCTTAGGGATTTGTTCATGGACTTTGCGCCCAAGCAACATGTCCCGTCCTACCACGTCATCTCTCTCGCTATCTTTTCACTCGACCAACTCTGGCACACACACCACTCACCTATATTACTTAAATTAATTAAAATTATTCCATTTTCTATCACACTCTGAAAGGAACTTTCAACAACTGCTTCAAAAACCATAAATAATCATTTATATCCTCAAAATCAAGACTAAATGTATCTTTTACAGCAGGGCTTTTTTTTTCTTTTTTCATTTGTAAATTGTTTTGTCTATAAAGCTGATTTTCAAAATCTGTAAAGGAAAGGAATTGCTGTAGTTGTAACGTCTTTTTTAAAAAGGGAACTCAGATGCTAATTTGCATTCATTTATATAATCCTATAAGGGTATTGTTATTGTCGGTAACGAAGTAATGTATAATTTGTCAATTATTTTCAATAACGTAAAAAAAAAAGAAACAGATTATATTCTCTCTTAAAGAAATGGCGAAACATACGGTGCTTTATTTTCTCTGAAAGATCTCACACATAGTGGCAGATTATAAGATAAATGATGAAACTATTGAATATTTAAGTTCAATTATGAACAACACGGTGGTAAGAAAATTAAGTTATTAAAGAGATCAGCGACAAATAAAGAATTAATAATGACTTAATATGCCATTTTGACATGATGTGATGCTAATGACATGGATAACCTGAACATTCAAAGTGAAGCCTCATATGCCACAAAGGTGCCCATTCTGATCTTCCAAACCATACGCAACACTTCATGTTGTGTCCCTAATGGAGTGATGTGTGCTAACTTGTTTAACTGACAATGTTTACGCCAGAATCCAAACTGGGCTACTTATTTTCTATTGTATTGAGGCACATACAGCAGTGTAAGTACAGCATGTTTTCTGCCTCCATTGTTACCGCAACAGCTCAAAGTTGTCTACGCAGGGTCTCTGGTGCCTGTCATAGCGGCAACCCCCAAACCCGGTGATGGACTCCGGAAGTAAGGGATGCCGTCAAGTTGAAGAAGGAGTCCTATCGGGCCTTGCTGGGTACCGACGGGTACCAACAGGCCAAGCAAGCTGCAGCCATAGAGGAGGACTATCGGTCGGCACCGAAGAGATTCTGGCAAACTGTCCAGCGACTCAGAAGGGGGAAGCAGTCCCCTGCCAACCCCGTTTTTGGTGCAGGTGGAGAGCTGTTGACTGCAACTGGGAAAATTTTCAGACGATGGAAAGAAAACTTTGAGGATCTCCTCAATCCCACCGACAAGCCTTCTCCTGAGGAAGCAGAGGCTGGGGACTCTGCGGTGGACTCTTCCATCCCTCAAGCCAAAGTCACTGAGGTAGTCCGTAAACTCCTTGGTGACAGCGCACCAGTGGTGGGTGAAATTCGCCCTGAGTACCTCAAGTGTCTGGATGTTGTAGGGCTGTCTTGGTTGACACGCATCTGCAATGTTGCATGGAGGACGAGGACAGTACCACTGGAGGGGCAAACTGGGGTGGTGGTCCCTCTGTTTAAAAAGGGGACCGAAGAGTGTGTTCCAACTATTGAGGGATCGCACTTCTCAGCCTCCCTCATTATTCAGGAGGAACAATGTGGTTTTCGTTCTGGTCGTGGAACACTGGACCAACTCTATACTCTCAGCAGGGTGCTGCAGGGTTCTTGGATCTGTTTGTGGATCTGGAGAAAGCATTCGATCGTGTCCCTCGTGGTATTCTGTGGGGGGTGTTCCGCGAATATGTCTGGGGTCTGGGGCCCTCTACTACGGGCTGCTCGGTCTCTGTACGACTGGAACAGGAGTTTGGTTTGCATTGCCAGCAACATGTCAGACCTGTTCCCAGACCATGTTGGACTTCGGCAGGGCTGCCCTTAGTCACCGATTCTGTTAATAATTTTTATAGACAGGATTTCTAGGCGTAGCCAGGGTCCGGAGGGGATCCAGTTTGGGAACCACAAGATTTCATCTTTGGTTTTTGTAGATGATGTTGTCTTGTTGGCTTCATCAAGCTAGGACCTTCAGTATGTGCTGGGACGGTTTGCATCCGAGTGTGAAGCGGCTGGGATGAGAATCATCCCCTCCAAGTCCGAAGCCATGGTTCTTGACCGGAAAAAGGGTGGCTTGCCCTCTTCGGGTAGGTGGAGATGTCCTGCCTCAAATGGAGGAGTTTAAGTATCTCGGGAACTTGTTCATGAGTGAGGGAGAGATGGAGCAAGAGATTGACAGACAGATTAGTGCAGCATCTGCAGTCAAGAAAGAGAAAAGAGCTGAAAGTGAAGAAAGAGCTGATTCGCAAGGCAAAGCTCTCAAGTTATCGGTCAATCTACACTCCCACCCTCACCTATAGAGATAGGGTGAGGAGCTTAGTCATTCAGTAGGAGCTTGGGGTTTAGCTGCTGCTACTTCACATCGAGAGGAGTCAGCTTAGGTGGGTTGGGCATCTTTGTAGGATGCCTCTTGGACGCCTCCCTAAAGACATGTTCCAGGCTTGTCCCAATGGGAAGAGGCCCCGGGGAAGACCCAGGCCAAACTGGAGAGACTATGTCTCTTGGCTGGCTTGTGAACACCTCTGGGCTCCCCCGGAAGAGCTGTAGGAAGTGTCTAAGGCAGGGGTCGGCAACCCAAAATGTTGAAAGAGTCACATTGGATCAAAAAAACAAATATGTCTTAAACCGCAAAAGATTAAAAGCCTTTCATTAGCCTTATAATGACGGCAACACATGCTGTATGCATCTATATAAGCCTACTATAAAAATGATTAAGTCGGCTACAAATACATAATGATCCTTCATGATTAAATGTTTATTTTCCCTGCAGTGCATCCTGTAGAGAATGACGCACCACATGACTACTCTGTAATTCAATGCCGCCTCAAGTTTAACTTCATTATAATATTAATGAATTATCTTTCATTGCTTCGATGAAATTAAAGAAAGGCAATAAAGAAATCCAAATTTTGATGTCTTTTTATTTTGAGGATTCCAAAATACATCAAAATGGAACGTGCATAATGTCTCCCTTATCTGGGCAACAAACAGAGCAATAAAACGCAGCCTGCATTTATAAAAATAAAACTGCAGCCTTTTGAAAAGATAAAGTATATAAATCAAATTAATACAGTTTAAGTTTGATTTGAAAATATCCCTAAGTGTCATTCCAAATATATACTGACAAAAATTAAGAAATCACTTTATAAAAACAGCCACTTTGTTACTAAATACGTGCATGCCTTCCCTGGAAATGTCTTTCCACATTACTCTTCTTGTTATTTGACAAATTCTCACTACAGAGCAAACATTTAGGCAATCCTTCCGCATTGTCACTGAATGCAAATTATTCGGTCAAAGAAACGTTGAAATCTCTGTTCTCCCATCACACAAGTCGCCTGTGTTCTGTCAGTTTCCTCTACCCGTAATTTTTAGCTTGATCAGTCTCACTGTCTATTTTTTATTTAAATGACACTAACAGTATTTTTAAATATGAACGTGAAATCGCTCTGTTTTGTCCGTCTGCTAAATCAAAACATCTCAGTTTAACCAAAATGACTAAAAGACCAAATTCATACATATATGCAGCAGAATGCAGAAGGAAATTTCGATGGGGTAGGGAAAACCAACAGACTAGTGCATAATTTTTTACTGCGGCAGGAAAAAACTACGAGGCAGGAAAATCCGATGGAACATCATTTTGTTTACAACAGCCACCTGCCTGGCATCCCGCCCCCCCTGCTGTTAGAAGCGTGTGTCGCAGGCTATGATGCAAATCTTCACTGACAGAAATGTTAAAGTTAAATATTTATTCTTTTACAGCATTGAAAAACGTTAAGAATGTTTGTCCTCCTATAAAAACCATATTAAAACAAAAAATATATTTACCTTCCTCATCTTTTTTCATTTTCAAACATTTTTGACCCCTGGTCTAGAGTGAGGGTGGTCTGGGCATCCCACGCGACTCGGCCCCGGATTAGCAGAAGAGTACATTTTTTATTGATATTGCATTCAATCTCTTCATTTTGTAGCCCAGAGTTATTCTTAAACTTCATAACCAGTCCCCAGTTAATCACCTATTGGTTAGTGATTTGCATATTCATGATGTGTATGTTACTGTCTGACGGTCAACTTAGTTGTGAGACAATTTATAGGGATTTATTATGAGCAAATTCAACACAGAGCCAGCAACAATTGATAGACCCTGTAATGGTATTTGGAGGGATCACTATTATACAGAGTTATATAGATGTTTGGTTTCTGTACACCCTTTAACTGAGCATATTTTTATCCTTGTTGTCATATTAAATAACATCAAGTCCAAGTTGTGTGCGTCTGTCCTCTTGTTTTACTCGCACGCATTTCTGATTATGGGCCTTTTAATGTCCGGCCGTGACATTACAATGGGACTTGTGTGACATCGTCAACAGGGTGAAAAAACAAATTTTTTTTTTCTTCAGTAATGTCTAATCTTAGTCTAATCCACTAAAAGGCTCACCATGGCATGGTTAAGCATTCAGTCAAATTGTAGATGTCTTTTATTTTACTAAACATGCAAAATGATTTTGACCGTAAACTACTGTGAATGTGATTGCAACAACTTCATGGAGTTGCATTGTATCATGGAACCCTCTAAAGTGATCTTGAACAATACTTAGGAACAGAGAGACAAGAATGGAGCCAGACTTGGAGGAGTCAACAACTGGAACAGACAATGAGTAGAAAGGAACACAGATTTTCCCAGAGAGCAGAAAATCAGGTAGGTAAGTAGTGCGTAGAATGTTGAAGCCCATACATGTCACAGGGCTTGAAGTACTTGAAGTAATCTTGAGTGATCTTGGAAGGCTGTTGATAGGCTGCATAGAAAATGATCAATGAGTCTTTGATTCTGATTAGGATGTTGTTTGTACAAGTGTGAAGTCTCTTCATTTGTGTCCTGTTGTGAAGCTTCGTTGAAAATTTGCAGTGATTCCCTGAGATTTGTGATTCCCTAACAAAAGGAATATTTACCAAGTTCATCACTTTAAAGAGACATACAACATTTCTGTTGTTTCCTTCCTTTTCTGCTGCACAGTTTGATGATTTTTAAAATATTTTGCTGTTTGGGTCAGTTTTGTGGATGCGATGTGAAAAAAATTAATTATTCATGTATCAATATTTGTCGTGTTCAAAGAATATGCAACGAACCTCCTAGTTTGGAAGTGTTGTAAGAATTTGCAGCATGTGAGATTGAACTGATGAAAGTATTGTCTTAAAGTGTTGCTGGTTTTCTATGTGGATATGTTGCCAATAAATAGATAATAATGTAGCATCATAATTAAAAAGCTTGTACTCTGATTCTCGACTTTTTAGGTTTAAAGTTTTGAGTAGCTAAGTATGCTTAATTGATTACTTCAAGGGAAAAACAATGTTGGTAGTATCATAAGTTTTAAGTAGTCATAAGTGACTTAACAGAGGCTTAAATTCAAACTTGTTAAATTTTGTGAAAATATTTTTTTATGTCATTTTGAGGAAGTTTTCTTTTTTACATGATAAAACACTAATATTACCAGATTGCACATCTAATAAAATTCCCATAACATCTTTTTTCAAAAGCAAAGTACTATGTTTAACTGCAAACGTATGACTGATAAAAAAGAATGATAACGTAATAAGCCTTTTTATGTAATGCACTTTTTAAATGTCTGTGCAGTGATTTGCTCTTCCTAGGTTTAATGAGTTTTTGAATCTCATTTTACTGTCTCACCAAACAAAGATATATTTGATTAATGCCACTAATTAATCAGCACATCATTTCATTCATAATGCTGAGATGAATACTGATAAAGCAATGGTAGATTTTTCTTGTACTAGAAGATGATTAACGTTTATCATCTATCTTTGGCCTTTACAGATCAGATTCTAATAGCGTGGAGCATTGATCTTAATAATGGCTGCTTTATGAGCAATATGCAGCACTAATTGATTCAATTCTGCTCTTTTTTTTTTAAGCACTGAAATCCTGTGAAGCACACTCCTCATTGTGTGTATGTTTGAAACATGGAGGACAGGTGCTTTCCAATTTATAGAAATTTCATGAATATTTCAGCATTTGGAAAATGTCTCAGACAGAGCATGCATTATTCAAGCCACATGGTGCATGTGCTTGCATTCAATTATAGATGTGACAAATAAGCCCTGTGGGCAAACGTATGCAGTTATTTATATGTGTGCTTAACACTAGTTTGATATGAGCCATAAAAGTTTCATGCATTTATTCTGCTGTGTAATGAGACGATGCTGTAAAGTTCATTGCGTAGACAACGGCAAGCTAAGCAGTGCATATCTTTATCAAGTGTTAAATCTGTCTGTCTGTTTAATGTGTTTAAACACAAATTATTGTCACATTTAATACTACTAAGATTTAAAAAAAATTGTATGCCACCATGCGAGCGTGTATCAAATTAATGTTTTAGAGCATTCTTGCGGCCTTCAAGCCGTTATGGGTAAGACTTGTGGTTTGAATATTTGATTTGCATATCGTTTTTTGTAGCAGTCATTGTTTTGATAGGCTATTAAGCTCAGCCTAACTAACTGTACGCTAAATGCTTGTTGACAAAAAATAACATGGTATTTTTCATTTAAGGAAACTCTTAATAAAAAAAAAAGTTTGCTTTTGAATTATAGACTACACACTTTCCTCATGTGTGCTTGCATCAATTTCTATGATCGCATGCTCCCATGAAAAAATGCAGCTTTTAACCCTATTACTCATTCCAAATTAATTGAGTAGATTTACTCAGTTTTTGTTGGTTAAAACCTTTCAAATAAGAGAAACTTTGGAAACAGCCGGGGGTGGAATTCAATTTTGGAGCCAGAGCTCTGTGAGACTCCCTACTGTTGCTCCCTACTGTTCCCAGATCCTCCCAGACACACACAAGTATTTGCAGAAACCTCCTGTAAATCAAGTACATTTTTTTGCTATCTAAAATAGTTGGATGCCAAATGCATGTTTTGCACAGCTTTAGTCTGAAGAAGATTTTGTTGTCACAAAAGTTAAAACGATTAGGAAATATTTATTTACCATCACATTTCTTTCTGTAGATTTTTTTGTGCCAAATTTAAAAAAAAAATGTATGGCAAGTCAACATTCTAAACAAATAATCTCTTATTTCCCATTCATCCAATCTCAGGCCTAATAGTCTACATTAGTTAAATTTTAATCCAATTTCCTTTCTGGATACGCTACATGTTAGCAGTTAGAAAACATTCATATATTTGTTCTGTTCCATTTCTTCTATTGGTGACATCTCTATTAGCAAAACAGGGGTTGTGTGTAAATGAATTTAAAAATTTGAGATTCTCAGTGAAATTAAATCCTTCTCTGCCAAGCCATGTTCCCAATTTAAGGGTCATATAATTGTATAAATGTGAGACTTATATATGATACACTATGTCCTAAGTAACTTAAATTAAAAAGTTAATAGTTTGGTATATTTTCAATCCTTTTTAAATTAATGTTTATCAATTTTATCTGCAATAGTAAATAATTAATTTACACCATTTTACAGTTTAATCACAATATCTTTCATATACCTTTAGTCATAAATAATTCAAGAAATAATTTACGAGCTTTAAAAAGACCCAGAGTTTGTCATGATTATGTAGATTGAGAATAAGAAAGTGTGATATTAAAATAATAACAATAAGCTTCCTGTGGATGGGATGGTGAAATTCTACAAAATCAGAAAAAAATACAATTTTGAGTGCTTGTGCATTCATGCTAAATATAGTGTCTATAGATGAATATAGGGACATTGTGGAGAATTATGGGGCGGCGTCGCATTAGGAATGGTTGTGTTTATGAAGCTGGTGATGAGGGAGTATATGTGGCGCAGAACACTCAAGTGAACCACAGTGGATAGCTCTGTGCTTTTGTGTGGCTTTACAAATGAGACAAATGAAAACCTGATGAGTCCCCATGGCCTGGTGAGAGACAGCCAACACAAACAGCACTCTTGGTCGTCCCCTAATTAGACCCAGCTGGGACCTAATTTCACAACCATGGGTGTTTCAAGGACTTGATACTCACCAAGTTCCCACAAAGATGTCATAAGCTGCCTGGGAGCAAAAATTATGCAAATATGTTTGTTTTAACAAAAATTCTTGTATTTAAAATAATTTAGCAGAGAGTTGCATTGAATTAAAGTAATTAAAACTTGTTATTTTTATAGAAAAATTATTGGATATACTTTAGTTTGCTGCATAGACCTTTGGAGTAGATGAAAGATTATCAGTTATGTTATAAATATGTTAGGTTGAGATTAAGTTAAGTGAGCTCTTCCGAAGTTAATTATACTCAGTTTAACAAATGCTGGTTTGCTATTTAGACTAAAGTGTTAAGTATTAAGGGTATATTTAAAAAATGTATGATTGCTAATAGAGTGATGCAACGCCAGGGCAAGATTTTTCAGTTTCAAAATGATTCAATGATTCTGTTCGTTTGAACACCTCATATAAATTCATGTTATTACATACTATGAAACATATCGTCTCCAATTCATTTTTTTCTCCTGTTTTAAATGTTATTTTAAGACTCAGTTTATGAGTCTGGTTTATGTAGACAGTTTTGACCAATTGTCTCTTTTTTAATAAGTGGGCATGCGTACACACTCACCGGCCACTATATTAGGTACACTTGACTAGAACCGGGTTGCACCCCTTTTTACAAGGCTTTATCTTTAGTGGCATAAATTCAGTAAGGTTCTACAAACAATCCTCAGAGAGTGTGGTCCAAATTGACATGTTGCTGCAGATTATTCAGCGGCATGTCCACCACACCTAAAAAATGCTGAATTGGATTGAGATCAGGTGACTATGGAGACCATTTGAGTGCAATGAATGCAACTTTATGTTCCAGAAACAAGCCTGAGAGGATTCACGCTTATGACATGGCAGGTTATTCTACTGAAACTAAAGCTTAAAGGGTACTCTGTGGTAATAAAGAGATGGAAGTAGTGAGCAACAATACTCAGGTAGGCTGTGGCATTGACATGATGCTTGATTGGTACTCAGGGGCAGAAAGTGCCCAAAATATCCCCCATACCATGGTCCCCCAGATATGATCCCTCCTCCCTGAATTGCATTCATGGAACTACACTTAATGAAAGAAAAAGCATGTTTTCTGTAAGCTTTCTAATAAGGTTTATGATTTATTCTCACTTTCTGAAACTTTAATTTATTGAGTATTGACCAAGTGTCCAGACTTCACCAAAATTGCATGGAAGTGTCACGTGGTCCTTAATTTTGCCATATCCTTTCCTGAATCACCCCCAACCTCGATCGCCAGGTTATTGAACCCTGAAACAGCTGTAAACCACCATAACATGGATATATTCACCATTACACCTAGCACCCCTCATCTCGTCTCCATACAGCATCTATTCTTATCTGAAAATAAACCTTTGTTTTGCTTGTTTTCTCATGACCCTGTTGGCCATAATAAATTTATCTGGTTCTTCATTCACCACTTGTTGCTCCCTTTCTTGAACCAAGTCTAAGGCCAGTGGGTTGTTTTATTTAGTGTAATAATTAATATATATTTTTCTGTACAGACAAATCTTTTTTTATTTAGAATTTCTCAGTATTTTCTGCATAATGTTTGTTTTACTAATGTGAATATTTCTGTTAAGATTGGATTCATTTAGGTGAATTCAATTAATAGAAACTTATTTTTATTTTTAATCACTCCCCATGAGTTTGCACTGATAAAATTATTTTCAGACTCAAATCTTTACAAGGAGGAGGAGCGAAAAGTCAAGCGTTACTCCTGAGAGCTTAAAAAGTCATAAGAACAAATAAAGAGTAAAACCCAGCCAGCAGCTTACACTAATTAATGTTGAACTCAAGGATTATGGTAATAAATAAAAAATGCATTTGGTGGAACAGCATAAATTTTGACGTGCTTGAATACACAATGCAACTGTAGGACCTTCCTTGTGGGGCACAGTTTTAAATGAATAAATCCAATGCTTGCATAAATTGTTTTTAACTGGGTCCACATCCATTGCAAATTATGATTAGCATTGAAACAGAAAGCAGTCATTAGCATGTTTTCTCCCAGCTGCCAGAAACCTTCTGTCACCTCATGCCAAGACCGTGATCCACCCTCTGCTACTTCACACCAGGGACAGAAAAAAGAAACAGAGAGCACCAGGCCCCAGAGGCGGCATCAACAAACAGGTAATTTAATGAACCTGCGAGTCTGGCTTGAAGTTGTGAGTCTGAGGAGATCAATATATTGTCACTTGGCCTTTATGGGAAACTGCTGCATTGCTAAGTTGCTAAGTGCTGGAGAGAGCGTGGTCCAAGGCCAGACGGAAAGCCCCCTGCTGTCAGTCGAAAACTGACAGGCTTGGTAATTCGGTCGCTCTGCTGCACCTGTCCTCCCCTTCAGAAATATATATTTAGATGTGGATGGATCGACAGGCTGTCATCAGCACACAGGCAGTTTTGCAAAAAAAAAAAATATTGAGATGAAGCCTGTGACGAAGATGACCTTGTGTCGCAATTCAAGATTTTTTTTCCAGGATGGACCTGAATATGTGTGCAACTTACCAAGCCATCATTATCAAGGGCATGCATTTTTCTGTGAAAGCTCTGGGAGATGGTTTGTGCACATTTATTAGTGTATATACACAATAAAAACAATCTACTCATTCTTACAATGCATTCTGTACACATGGATTGAGTAAACTATGCTGAAAAAAGACTTCTGTCTGACCAGAAACTTTCAATCAAGCACAGCTTTGAAAATTGTATATATATATATATATATATATATATATATATATATATATACCCTCATACTTGAAATGACAAATAATTTTCATTCTAAAAACAATCTTTTATTGTCTTTGTCCCAACATGCACTGCATCCAAGTCTTTCTTGGCTGTGGTGCAATTTCTGTCACTTTTGCTTGCAAATACCTAAAGAAAAGCACACTAATGAAGAATTCGCTACTAAACGTTATTACTGAAATGTGATTATTACCCATTTCCCACATTATATATTTTATATATTTTAACAGTTAAAATACCTGATACATTTGTGTCAGATGATTAACCTTTATAATGGAGAATGTTATGTTCATTTATTAATGTTTTATCCATTCAGTGTCAGTTGGAGTTGCAGTTTTAGAAGTGTCTCTTAACATAAAATTTGATCCCTAAATTCAAACTGTTTCTCACTGGTTTTCTTCCACTGTCCAAAAACAAGACCTCATCTGGGGTGAATATGCCACTGTGAATGTGTCTGTCAAATGTACTAGCAGTCTGTCCCGAGTGCATACACATGTTCATCTAATGTGACTTGAAGACTATTGATCAAAACCATTTTCTAAAATCCCAGTCCAGCTTTTTTTAATAGTTTGTCATGAGGTTATCTTAAAATGTGGTCTAGTTTCTATTTGGTTTATAATTTTTAATGGCTCTGGTGGCGTTATGATAAAATGGGGGCTTGTCAGGGATCAGAACAGGCATCATAAGTGCGCCACACCCCTGATTAGAGCGTTTCATAATCACATGTAGTCTAATGTTATGAATACAGCTCATTCCCAATTCAGATGAAGAGAATCATTTAATAATAAGAAAATATAAGAAATAACACTGCTAAACACAGCTCATCCTTTGCCAACTGGATATATGAAAACAAAGGGCAGAAAAACAGCTGGTGCTTCTTTCTCACATGGAATCTTGTAGTTTGTTTGGTGGAGGCGTCTTGATTTATTGACTGTAATGATGCATTTGGGCTGACATCGTGAGCCATGGGTGTGGGGGTGGATTAAAGAACAGGGGCACGAGTTGCCAATACCAGAAGATAGTCCAGAAGAATAGCCTTGTTAATGTGGGAAGCACAGAGAACCAATTCTCATGCTCAAGCTTTTGTTTTCCATCACCGTCCCCAAAACCAGCTGCGGTAAAGCAAAGTGCATCCTGCTTAAGGAAATCACAGTAATCCACTCCACACATCCTGACAGCAGCTGACACAACTCTAGAGGTGGAATTATCCTGTCAAGTGGTCCTTTCGGAACCTGCATATAAAGATGGTGGGAGAATGAAAGATTTCGCCAAAGTGGAGGGCGAAAACAGCACTAGAAATGAGTAAAATGGCACACTTGAGCAAACAATCTCTGTGTGCCGATATAATGATCAATTTATCCCAAGCCCACTCGGCTGATGCCATCTTAAAAGAAGTGACTTTGTTTAAATCTCAATTGTGACTGTTAAAATGCTTGTTGACTGAAATTTAGATGTGAATCATTAGAGTCACAAAGATATTCACTAGTGGTGGTGGTGGTGGTTGTTTGTTTGCTTGTCATTGGCTGACAGAAAGGAATGAGTAATCACTGACAAAGTGCTTTGTTCTTGTTGATTACACATTGGCTGGAAAGATTAATTTCATGCCAAACAAATACCACATGGACAGAAGCGTATGGGTCACCCATTTCCATGTTTGATCTATATTTAATTAATGAAGTTGTTTGGAACTGCCTGCCCTTGAATTAACCAAAAGGGGGTTTACTCTATAACTAAACATAAAAGGTCTAATACACAAACCTATAAGGATATAAATAGAGCTGAAAAGATCTTCATTCTTGCTTCTCATTTAAGAAGCTGAATTTATTGCTTTTTTTCTGACCTGCCAGCTCAAAGCTTTCTACTAAGAGGAAACACTGTACACTCACCCTGAAACTGATTTGTGCCAATTTTCTAAATGTTATTTACATAAAATACCTTGGTCAAATTATGCTGCCCTTGCTTCTGAAAATAGAAATTAATTAGCAAATGCCTATGAAGCTTCAACGATAATATTCAACCAAAAAACACAAGACTGAAAACACGAAATACACAAAAATCTGACATTTTTAAACAACAAGCAATTATATTAGCTTTTCACATTGTTTCTTCCTATCATTGTAAAGTAGAATTCACTGATAGTTGGATTTTTAACCTATGACTCTTGTATTGCATTATATTGCAGATTGTTACAATATGCAATATATCCTGCTCAGAACCACACGTTATGAAAATAAATGTACTTTTACACGCTGAAAAATATAATAAATATATGAACTATATGGAAAATTCGTATTAGATGATGTTTTTTCTCACATCTCACCTGAATGGTACAATTTTTCTCTTTGAGATCATTTTGTTACAAATAACATCATTAAAATCTTGTGACTCAACAGAATTGTTTCCTGTTTAATTATAGAGCCATTCGCTTGAGATGACTGATTGTGGAATATGTTGATGTTATTTTTGGGATGCTTATTTCCTCTATCCTCATCTAAGAGCTGTTCATGGTTAATTTAGAACAAGTGTCTTGAAATGGATCCTTGCTGGTATTCATCAGTCTTTCTAAATGAATGCTATTAGGCCGTCTGTTGAGTTTGACTATTTTAAATACCGCTGTTTCAAAGAAGTAATCAATTAGCTGTGAAATTTCAGAAGATGAACACAATTCCACTCCAAAACTGTGAGATATTCTTTTCATTTAAAAAAATAAACAAAAAAAGTGTTCATGATTTGGTGAAAATCACACAACACATTTCCAAGATTTAAAAGAAATATGCCAAGTCAACTTTATTTATATAGCACTTAAAAACATTACAGTTACTAACAGAACATACATTTAACACATTAAGACAGTGTTAAATAAAAACAGTAAAAGGACAGAAGTTGCTTGTCAAATGTGCTGGGGCAGCAAATTCTACAATCTAGGGCCCACAACCCTGAGTTCTTGCCGAGTCCTGTGTGTAGCTTATTTTTGTGTGTTAAAGCGAACTTCATAAAGCGAAAAGTGTGATTTAAAGTTCAGTCAAACTCTGACTGGCGCCCTTATTGGTTTCTGGTTTTCCCTTCACTTGACTACTCTGGGAAGCTCCTGATTGGTTGGCATGGCTGTGAATGGGAGAAAACATTTGAAAAATGTTATCTTCCGCAAAGTAAATGTCTACACTTTGTTTCTACTCTACAGCACTATTCCTAACCATTATACTGACTCCATATTGACTCCACACATACAGATTCCATATTGTGGCTAGCCATTACTTAACATGTCAAAAACTTGCTAACAATTAGAAACACTTTGGCAGACAAAGCCCGGCTTAGTGTATATTTAAAAATACCATGACTGAAAGTCAGCTTTTCCGCCATTCATTACCAATCACAGAAACAAGTGACCAGGTTTTTTTGAACAAGAGAAAAAAGTCAGAAAAAGACAAGGGAAAATAGCTTATTTTCAAAGGGAGTGATACCCAGAAGAAGCAAAACAACTTTAGTGAAATTGGCATCTAATGCCCCATTGAGATATGTGAAGAAATGTATTGCTTTCAATATCTAGAGACATCAATTTTGGGGGGCTAAAATTGTGGTAGTCCCAATAAGAAAGAGATCTATTTTTGGTGTCATGTTTTTCCATACAAGGATAAAGTAAATAATAAAAAGAAAAGCATTTAAATAAAAGCATGTAAAGGAACACTCTGCTTTGCAGCTAGTGCAATACTGTTTGGTATCTGTTTAGCTATTCTACAGATTTGGCTAAAGTTGAGCATAGACTTTTGATTCAGTTGGCAACTGAATCAACAGTCTATGCTCAACTATGCGTAACCAGTAGCATTGTTGTTTTAGAGATAGCAAAAGTATCTAATTGTTTGTGATCCACCAACTCAAAAGTCAGAGATCCTCCAGTGTCATGTTGACGCAGCATCATTCTTCTGTAAACAGATCCAGAGCCTTCTATGAGCCTCAACATTAGTAAAAATATATATATTTTATTTGACATCTAGTGCTAGCATCATTCGAACAAGATGTAAAGCCATTGTTTAAAAGCAGCAGAGTGCTTCTTACTGTATATGTACACCGAATATGGTGTCCCATCATTTGTCAGAATTTTATAGAATATTTTAGACATGAAGCCAGTTTTGATAACCCTGATCCCATTGACCTTCTGAAGGATTACAGAAAATGCTCTATGGAATCTTTCCATTGTGACCAGTTTAGAAAGAGGAGACTGGAATCCTTTGCCTCTGCAGGTGCTCTAATGCTGCAATCTGGACGACTCCCTCTGTGCGGCTTTGTGTCAGGCTCGTCCGTGAACACAATGATCTAACACGGGCTGCTGGGACACAGCTGGGGGACAGAGAAGCAATAAGAGACATCAGGCTCGAAACACGGCAATCTGTTGACTTTTCATCAAATATGCATGCGCTCCTTGTGTGGGCAAGTCTTTGTACAAGATGTCTTTGTGCAAGTCGCTTGAGTGTGCAGGCATGCATGGTTCGATTCTTTGGCATTTGATAAAAGGGAATCACACTTTATTTATGCTCAATCAAATGACAAAAAGAGGTTTGCATGCATCAATATCCGTAAAATAATAAAAACATGGTTTTCAGAGAGAATAGAACTATTATTTTTTGAATTATTTTGAAAAAATAAAGCTTCATATGTTTAATACTTTCTGTTTTTTTCTGAATGTAAGATTATAAAAATTGTGAAGATTTACAACAACTCAGATTTATTCAGATTCTTGAGAAAACTCCCAATAAATGTGTAATTAGACTTCTTTTTTTAATTCAGAATAGCAGTTGAACAATTTTTAAATGTCTCCATATACATAAAGGGCCCATATACGTATATGGTACATATATACACATACAAATGTGTATACAGCGTCACGGTGGCGCAGTGGGTAGCATGGTCGTCTCACAGCAAGAAGGTCGCTGGTTCTAGGCTCGGCTAGGGCAGGTGGCATTTCTGTGTGGAGTTTGCATGTTCTTCCCGTGATCGCGTGGGTTTTCTCCGGGTGCTCCGGTTTCCCCACAAGTCCAAAGACATGCAATATAAGTGAATTGAGACAACAATTGAACAATTGCCCATAGTGTTAACGTGTGAATGTGTGTGTGAATGTTTCCCAGCGATGGGTTGCGGCTGCGACCAAATGCCAGAGAGTTGGCGGTTCATTCTGCTGTGGCAACCCCGAAAGGGAATAAAGCCGACATGAAAATGATTGAATGAAAAAAATTTGTATACATATGTACCAAAATGTGTTCATATGTCTCACCTCTTATAAATAGACAGTCCAGTGATACAATCTGTGATTTTTAAAAGAGGTTCATGACAATTATTAGGCAAAAACATTTTTTCACAGCGACATCTTTTTGGATACTTTGGCATATATGGTACACATGCTTCATACACCAAACACATGTCAGGATAGATCGTTCACATTGTTTTTAAAATAATTGTGGCATTTGCATGGTTTCTAAATCTGCTGTGAAAATGTGAAATTTACTTTAACACACTGAACATTTCTTTAGACTGCATGGACATCCCTTTGAGTAAATTTTGTAAATCAATCACTAGACATATAGACATTTCTCAATCTGCAAAATGAAATAAAACTTGACAACAATTTAATTTAATGTTGGATACATTAATGAAAACAGCCTCTTGTGTCCTTTTAATGAGAAATTATACAAGAAAAGGGAAGAGTATATCACAACATGCTCTCCTTTTTCTCATAGACACAGATAGTTCTTGTCCACCAACATCCGTCCTTGTGTTGGCACCTGACTACAAACCATATTATACAAGTAAATGTTTGTGTAAAAATGGTTTTATATCTTAAATAATATGCTCTGTAAAAGAATGTCTTTATCCAAGTTGAGCTTGAAACAAATACTGATTTGTGGTTTAGTGTTCATAGTGAGCATTGATTTTGCTCATATTGAACAACAGGTTGAGGTGCATGCAATGTCTAAACATGTTTTCTTTTCTTATACAATGTAATTGTATTGATTTGGTTATGATTTCCACATGATTTGTTTATTGACTCTTTTCATTCTAAACCCCTCCTTTTCCTGACACAACCTGAGCAGGTTATGGAGTTGTTTTATTATGAGAAAAATGACACCTAATATACAAATTATAATTAACACAACATCAAACTGCCCAAAATTTTGAGTTTGAGTCAAGCTGAACAGAAAAATACAAGGCTTGTTGTGTTTGCGTTGAGTGAAATATGGTTCCAGTTCCTTAAGCCACAAAGAATTAAATTCATCCTCCAACAGACGCAGATAAACTATAAACTTCTCCCTTGCTACATGCTAATCTGAGCGAAAGGCTGGCAAGCCCTGCTTGCTCTGATGCGACAGCAATCCACAGTGTAGAGTCGTTACATCAATGTTTAGTGGAAGTGTTTGGTTTCCCTGGTATGAATTACTGACATTAGAGGGAGGATTAGCTTTCAGAAAGGACTTGTTTCAACTCCAAAACAATTCTTTCTCATTAAAAAACAGACTTGATGCAGAAAGCACTTTCCGATTCAACAGTCAAACTTAAAACCATATTTAACACCACATGCGATACCATTTTCAAACATCCATAACAACTCTTTAATCCACACCTATTAGCCACCTATTAAGACAAGCTAAAATATTGTATACAAAAATCGCATTTCAGTGCGAGGAATTATGTGTGTTTTGTAACTTTTAAAGGATATCCTTTCAAAGTTAATCATTTTAGGAAAGGAAAAGAAGAGACAAGAAATGAAGTTGAGCATAGTGCAAGGTCTTTGGGGACAGGGGGTCTGTATTAACAGGGAATGAGAGTGCTAATAAAACGTGAGAGCAGCACAGGTCAAAAGGTCACACGCCTGTGTAATGAATGGAGAAATTTAACTCATCCAATTATAGGAAAGTAAGACGAAAATCCATAGTGTTACTCCAGGCCCAAGTGCGAAAACTAATAATGTCAAGCAAAGCTCTGGCTTTCTCTTTACTTACTCTGTCCATGAGTGTGACCTAAGAGAAAGAGAGGGAAAGCAGAGAAAATGTATATGCATAAGCTATCTTACCATTCCTTGTAAAGTTTGCATGCATTTTTGATGTAGGGAGTGCTTGTTTGTCTAGTCTAGTGAGTTGCATGCACTTCCCATGTTCAGCAATGGCTTAATGGCCATCTGCAGTTGAATGCCATCCACAGCGCCATTTAGAAAAACCAGCCACTTTCTTTTCTTTTTTGACTGCTGCATACTAAAATAAAAAAGTCGATATCACTGAACAATAATAACAGGTTACAGTCCCACTGAAGCCAATTTAGCTCGATTTTGGTGAAGTTTGCTCATGAAATGTGTCCTTAATGGACAACTTTGTGTTAAGCCTTGCATTTGTTGCCTGATATATGCAGGAGTGTGTGCTTACAAAAGGTGATGAGAAGAAAACAAGTCAAATGGCCTTGTAGTGAATGGCTTCTCCAAACAGCAGAAAATATAGATTTATTCTGATTTGAATGCAGCAATTCGAGCTTCTGAACCAGAGGCGCACCAGAGACCTGCTTGCCTATAACTCATATTTTACAAATAACTACGCTGCTCTCTCTGCCATGCCAACAGACACTTGCAAACGATCTTCCATCAATCACTTATTTCATCTCCAAAAAGGAAACTCATAAAATGGACGATTATTTGTGAAAGCAAGCTGCCGAAGGAAAGCTTTAATTAAACCTCTTTATTTATATGTCAAGTGAAAATGGGGAAAATCTAAATCAAATTCTTTTCTTTTTTCAACTTTTTTTCTGTGTGCTGTAACCCTCGGAGGCAAGTCATTAGAACTTATACATAACCATCACGCCACATTAAAATCACATTACACAACAACGATAATCATCACGTTCAATTACATGTGGTAATAAATGCCTGTGCAATCTTTGCTAAATCTATTAGTGCACCATCACAGTAGAGAGAAAAAGAAACTGGCGAATAAAAAGAGAAGGGAGGATGGTTTCAATATATCAGTCTCACTTTGGTCTTTGTTTTCAAGCAAACCTACCTGAAGCATATTAGTGACAGAATAAGTCAACCAAAACTACATTACTGATGAAAATTGTTCAGAGTGTTTTTCTTTCCTGTTTCACATGCTCACTTGTTGGAACCTGTTATCTTTTCTTGCTCACAAAGATTGTAAACTATTAACTCTGGAAGTTGTTGAGTGATATGTCGCGTTTTCTTTTGAGTTGCTCTACAATGGTTCAGTTAAAGTCAAAGTTCAGCTTAAACTTTCAGTTTACACTTCACTGATTTTCCCTTTTACCTGGATCCCTCATCATGGCCTATGTAATCCAGTGTGCTGTTTACTTTAATAACCTAAAATAAATTGGTATTGCTTAAGTAATATTTTGTTAAAATAATATTAAAAGTTACACCTGTTTACATTTTGAGTTTAATTGGTTTTGACCACAAATGTTTATTTTATTTGTGATTATTATCAGTATCAGGTGTGACTGTGGCATATTGGATAGCACAGTTGTCTCACGACAAGAATTTATCTGCTTCTTTATCTAAATATTTATAGATTGGTTTGTGTTTGTTGTGTTTTCAAAGACTAACTTGTTGGACTGTCACTTGGGTGTTTGTGAAATGTGATGGAACTCAGTATAGTTTGGTTCAATCCTGACTGTGAGGGAGAGAGACTTCAGGAAACAGGATGTCAAAAGAAAGGTAATAATTGAGAGTGAAAGGTTATGAAAGGCTTTGTACGATTTAATGATGGCCTACGATTTAATTGATCCTTAAAATATGGTATAGGTGTACTTTGTTTGGTTTGTAGGTGGCCATTGAGAAAACTGGGAGAATTCTAGAAAACTGGCTCTTCCCTGACCATTTATTAGGATTTTAGTGTTGAATTAATTGTGTGACTTTATAGTAATAAATTTGTACACTTGTGCAATAAAACAGAGCTTTGAAATCTACTGTTTTCCCAAAGAAAATTGTCAAACATGTGCCCCCTGTTTGTTTTAATGATCCATTACCAAAATCCTATCTCTAAATAAAGAAATTTAACTCTAAAGATAAAAGTTATAATCTAAGCTAGTCTGAGCATTCTCTGAGGTGTACCACAAACCTTAAACCCTGACATCATGGCCAGTTTTTTTGTGATTTCTGTGCATAAATATTTAGCGTAACAACCAATAGCTTATCCAGTTATCAACATACAGTACAGCCCATCTGAATCTGTTGATTTCTGCCCCCTGAAACCACATTAATATCTTGTATCAGTACTCATCCCGCAGTTCTACAATATCTAGATTTTTTTTTTCGCTGAGGAAATCTGCGGTCACAGATGTCTGCTGATACACCCTAACAATAATCCTCAGTGGACACCACAGTTACCTCACGCCATACTTTACCTAACCTCAAAAATCTCAGAACACTCCCAAACAGCTGCACCACCCAATTTATCCGGGCATAACCAATATAGGATTGGATCTTACATTAAGAAATCTTACGGTACATTATGGATTACCTGCATACATCTGAGAAGTTTTCATCTGTTGAAAACAACAAAAAACCATTACCATTTATTTATATGTGATCATTTTTTATTCTCTATACAATAGAAACTTCAATTGGAAGTGGATGAGAAAAGGAAACATTTTTTACATTTACAGGAGCTTTTCAGACAAAATGCTGGTCTCATCTGTACTTTTGTCATTGCCCGAACCCATCTCACTCCAGCAAGTTTTAGATTGGCTTTATCCTGCAGACCCTACAATCTCTGTCCAAGAGCAAAAGAGGTCACATTCACAAAGGCTTAAGTGAGCCACTTACCCCTACTTGGCTCAGTGAATATGCGGCTGTATAAATGCTTTGAATTAATGATATGTAACAAGAAAAAGAAGAGCTCTGCTCTTTCTACCAACATAAACACTATTAGGCAGCCATCAGTGGAGGAGTCTCAATGCCTTTTGCAGGGAAATGGGTGGTTTGCTCTGCGCCCTAAAGCCTATTGTATATGAATCACTGCTTGATGATAACATTCAACCATCAGACATGGTATTACGATGATGTTCAGGCATTTCTGAGAATATAGTAGTTTATGTTGATAGTGTACATTTCCTTGAGGTCACTTGGCTGCTTTGTGTTCAAAAGTCTGCATATGTTAATAAAAGAACAGCATGTGGTTTTGTTAAATGCTTCTTACATCTTCTTTGACATTTTTTCTTACATTACATTTTAAGGATTCCATTGCTTTGAATAGTAAGATGATTTGACATAATTGTAAGGTATTTGAAGTACAGGTCTGTTGTCTATCATGACATTTATAATTTGCATTCTTTTTGAAATTCATGTTGCATAAAACAAACAAAAGCACTACAGGTGGCCATCTGTCCAAATGTAGAATTAAATTATAAAACATTATATGCTTTTTTCATGTGACTTTTCGCTGTTTTACTTTTTTTAGTAAGACATTAGCTCATGCTAACTATCTAACACATGGCCTGTCCTAGTTGTTGGATGAGTTTGACTAACTTTTCAGCTTTAATGTTCATTTTGTGTTGTGTCATTCACTTTCTTATGTCTCGCATTAAAATGGACATGATCTGTAACTTGATTATCTGTTTCTTGGGATTGACTGAAGACAGTTTTACATTGCTCAAACTCTGCTAAACTATGGAGCCCCTTCAAACCAGAATTTTATGTCTGTCAATACACTGAGTTTATTTTAGCAGGTAGTCAATACTGAAAATATTTAAAGCTTTATTTTGACTTTGATGGCAGTAAACTGTTGTTCAGTGTGCTTGCAGTGATACCACATTTTGATGAGATGAGTTTGAAAATATTGCAGCTGTATTTCGGTTCATATGGAACTAAAAGATTTCTATGTAAATTGTTAAACATGCATTCATGTAGTTAACTTAATTTGTATTTATTCCTAAATGTTAGGAAACCATTCACTTAAGGATTTTTTTACAACATAAGAGCAGACTTTATTTTTTAAATGGAAGCACTAGTGTATTGGCCTTGTTTTATTGACTTTTGAATAAGTTAACAGGTGAAAAGTTAGTCCTTTGACCTGCAAACCTCTGCAAGTGAAATCAAGACTTTTCCATTGGTTCCTAAGCCGCTTATGCTTTTCAGATCAGCATTCTCCAAAGTTTCTTGCTGCCATTGAGTTTTGTGTTGATGGTCGTCGTATGCTGTGTAAAGGTTTTCCAATAAGATCAAAAATTTGGAGCAGTTTCTATGAGTATTTATAGGTCAGACAATGGTGGTCGCTAACCTGTGAATTTTATTTTTGATGATAACAGGGGTTTATATTACTTTCCATTGTGTGAATGCATACTATGTGAATGGGGTTAGTGTTTGAAAACAAACCTAAACTTTGGATCAAATGCGTGTCTTCTACATGAAACAGCAAGCAGAGGTGGTGTAAAGTGATTCTTCAAAACATTTAGATCTTTTTGAAATTGCAAAAAAAAAAAAAAAAAGAGTTAGAAGATAATGTATCTACACGAGCCCCTAGAAATTGGGCGTTGAGTCCTGTCTGTGTTTTTTCAGACTATGACAGTTCTGGAAAAGTTTAACTGTTTTTATTGTATTATTCAGGTACACAAACTGTAAACAGGCTCGCCATTTACAAAACCAACTAAACACACTTAATTAAATTAACAATGTAAAACAAGAGTAAGTAATAATATACAACAAAACATGGCCACCGTTTACAGGAGCAGCTACAACTGTAAACAGGTGATCCCAACAAGGACTTACTCTAGATTTGAGATTTTATTTACTCTGCTCGTTCTGTCTTTTGCGCTGTTATATACAGGCCACCAAAGGACTTTATTGATGACTATGCTGACTTTATGGCTGAAGTAATGCCAAAATATGACAGAATTTTAATAGTTGGGGATTTTAATATCCTTTTCCCAACGATGGGTTGCGGCTGGAAGGGCATCCGCTGCGTAAAACATATGCCAGTGAGTTGGCGGTTCATTCCGCTGTGGCGACCCCGAAAGGGAATAAAGCCGACATGAAGATGAATGAATGAATTTTAATATCCAGGTCTGCTATCCTGAAAAGCCATTGGCCAGAGACTTTTTAATTCTCATCCACTCTTTTAATCTTGTTCAGCTTGTATCTGCCCCTACGCTAGGTCTCGTTCACACACTTGATTTAGTTTTAGCTCATGGTTTTACTGTTTCTAACCTTGAAATCTGTGATGCTGTGTTTTCTGATCACATGCTTATTTTGTTTGACGTGAAGCTCCCGTGTCACACAGTTAATCCTCGTCCTCCTGCCCTGATATTCATATTGATAATTCAGAAATTGAGAGCATGTCATCTTACTTTTATTCAATCTGCCAAACTGTTTTAGATAATGTAGTTCCACTGAAAACAAGGCTCTCTATGCTGAGATCTGAGCCCTGGTTAAATGAGGCTACTCGTGCTGTTAGGCGGTATTGTAGGAGAGCCGAGCAAGAAATGGAAGAAAGACCGGTTACAAGTGAGATGTTCATGAGCTTTTTATTGAAGTTAGGAGTATTAGGACCCTCACTTGCTCTTAGTTCCTCCATGTCTATTACATGTTCTACTGTTTTCCACCGGTTTGAGCCTGTCAGTCTGTTTTATTTGGAGGAAATTAATCAGTCAGATGAAGCCATCAGGGTCTCCTAATGATCCAGTTCCACCTTGTCTTTTTAAAGAAGTTTTTCCTACTCTGGCTCCTCATGTTCTTAGTATAATTAATGGCAGTTTAGTTCATGGGATTGTGCCCTCGTGTTTTAAACATGCAGTAGTAACACCACTTATTAAAAGGCCTGGTTTGGACTCCTCCATTTTGGCAAACTTCTGACCGATCTCTAAGCTCCCATTCCGTTTTGAAAAATGTTTTGAACTACCAGCTAATAACATTTTTAGAAGGGAATAACATTCTTGAGGTGTCTCAGTCGGGATTTAAACTTGGTCAGAGAACTGAGTCTGCGCTATTGAGGGTTTCTAATGATATTCTTTTGGCAACAGATGCTGGTCACTGTGTTGTTTAAGTTCTGTCTAGCAGCTTTTTTTCGAAACAGTAGACCATCAAAAGATCTAGAATGAGTTGGCCCTGGACCTCAGACAGATTAACTTTCTATTTTTAAATCTGCTCTTAAAACTTTTTTTTTTTACTTTGGCTTTTAATTGAGTTGAAATCTTGACTGTAATGTATTTTAATGGTCTTATGTCTGATAATTGCCATGGGCTTTTACTAATTTAATGCTATGTTCAGCACTTTGGTGAACCTTGTTTTGTTTAAAATGCTTTTTCAAAAGCATCTGATCCTCTACAAAATAGGACAAGAATAGGGCTTTGCATTTGCTGTAAGACTAAAACTAATGTTATAGATGGGCTGTAAATCCTTATATGGCATATAAAGATGATACTTATATCTCCTTAGTTGGCACATTGTACCACTTTCTATAGCTATATTTGACAGCTGGTCTTAATGACCAATTCCGATTTTTTTTAAATGAAATCGATTTCTTTGTGTTCCTTCACATTATATACAACACGTGACTAGTATCCTGTGCATGAATGCAATCCAGCTTGCAGAAAATGGCTTTGATCAAAATGAAAGTAAACATGAACACGAATGCGATTTGAGGCAATTGTGTGGCTTTATTTCCGTTCTTTACCAGTCAGAGTCATCATCATTTCAACCAAATCAGAATGGAATAGGAAAAGGATAAATATTTATTGTTCCACTTTTCTTCCACCCACACCCAAAAATGTGACGTCTGTCCTTATGCAATGACGTAAAAGTCAGATAAACACAATCTGCAAAAAGTCAGATATGTATCATATTCAGGACCACAAATGAAAGCAATCTTGGTCAGATTTAAACAAAAATTGGAATTGAGCTGTTCAAACTGTCCTGAAAATATCAGATACAGCTCACATAGGGGAAAAAAAATCACATTTATCTTTCATTAGGCTGCAATCCGTATGTATCCTGACTTTACAGGTCATTTATAGCACCATGCTGCTTGTGTATATGTAATCAAGTTAACAAGGCTTTTGGCTGTGGATTCAAAATGATCAAGTTCTTTTACATCAACCAACTTTTTTCATACAATGTCTATGTTCAGGTTTAGGAGATAGCTTTGAAATTCTCCACTTCGCAAAATCCTCACTCAGCATCTTCATCATGTGTTAAAGATATCCCACTGATAGTTTGTTTTTGTAGTTACTTTCTATGCCTACATTTCTTGATATTTCACATGTTAGTTATAATGGTTGTGAATGAGCTTTAATTGTGTCCTCACATAATGTAATAATTGTTTAATCAATCAAAAACTATAGTTAAAGCATTGTGATTTTAATATTGCTTACAGACTTACACTTGACTTATACACATTTAATGTTATACATTACTGTTTTTATTTACATTTTGTAGAATTATTCGTGTTTTGTTCAGGGAGTCAAGAGTCGGCTCCCTAGCAGCCTCTGTTGACAGAACACTAGCTCTTTGGTTTTACGAACTGTCTAAAACACAGTGCACACAGGGACGAGCCAAATTGCTCGCTGTGGTTTTGGGTCCAAGTCCAAAAACATGCAGTAAAAGTGAATTGGGTACAGACTAAATTGTCTGTAGTGATAAGTTGCATCTGCTGCATAAAACACATGCTGGATAAGTTGGTTGTTCATTCCGATGTGGTGACTGGATGGATGGACATAGTACACACCTGCTTGATAGAGCATTGATTTCTTTATCATCTGCTTCATTGAGAAATCATGCAAGAGGATTTCAGTTGGAGCAATTAAAAAAAAACATAAATAACGTACCATAAAAACTAAAGAACAAAAAGTTATACAAGTATCAAAAGACAGTCCTGCTGTGATTCTATGAAACATTCAGAAAGTGAAATGAGACAGGCATCTCATCAGTGAACTGCCTTCATGTTCTCTTTCTCACACAGTCACACATGGGTTGTCTTGATGAGATATCATTTTGTCATTTACCATGCTGCGCAACAAGATATATCTCCTCCACTAATGCATCAGCGACAGCAGCAGTTCTGTCCTTGTCTGCGAATCCCTTTAGGCTAGCTAGTCTCAGACTTCAGAGGAGGCCATCGAAACATGGCCACAACACTATAAATGACTTAGTTTTATTTTTGAATGGTTTACTACACACTTTCGCAGTTCCCTGTTTGCTGGCCACAATTTCTGCAGACTTCTTCATATTGTTGTGAAAAATGTGATCAGCTCGACTGAGAAGTGATTAAGATCAATTTAGATCTCTGGATTTTGCTGATACCTAATGAAGCTTGAAGAAAAATGCCTCTAATTTCTCATTCACAGTCTCCAGTAATGGTGCTATGAGATGTGCCGAGGCTTTGAAGGATGTTTCGAGTGATGAAGGGAGCATTTACACAAAGTGCGTATCAATGCTTGCTTCATTTAGAGGAAGGACCAAAAAGATGATGTCCTAAGCCTCGCTGGCCGACAATACCATGTGTTTGCTTCAGGAAGTGGTTCAAATTTTTTTTACAAAGAAAAACAGGTTTTACAGACAACTCAGTCTGCATTCCAAATGTGGGATTTGAATAGAGTTTCTATTTTTTGGAGATTTAAAGAGTTCAAGGAAAGAACTAGATCCTGGAAAGCCGGGATGCCTACACATTTTTGGTTTAACCATCATGAAACACACCCGTTGAGCTAATTAAGGTAATCTCTGATTGCCTGAAGCTAGAGTAGTATGTATAGTAGAATATGGTTACAACTAAAATGTGCACAACTATGGCACTCAAGGCCTTTCATTGCCTTGTGACCACTCCATTAATATTCATATTACAAGGATTATCATGGTCTAAAGAGACATTTAAAATATAATCAAATGTCTCCATCTGCTATTGGACCATTGTTTCAAATTTAATCACACAGTGGAAACATTTTCTGATTGTAAAAGAACAAGATAAGATTTAAATTCACACTATTGTTTCCTGGTTTTCACTATTAAAATCCTCATGCCCGCCAGAGCATACGTTCTTAAAGAGAAGATGTAAACAAATTATATGATGAGCATGAGTATTCTGATAGAGAAGACAATGTGCATATAACTGAAAATCTATGTGACCTTACAGATTCTCTACTGGATGAAAAAAATTCATTTAAAGGTTAAACTTAAACTTAATCTTTTTAATAATAAGCAGAAGAAAGTTATGTCTTTAAAAAAAAAAAAAAAAAATATATATATATATATATATATATATATATATATATATATATATATATATATATATATATATATATATATATATATTTCTATTTATTTTTATTATTATTTCTTTTTTTAAGTTTTCATGTTGTCTTGCTGACATGGTTGCATACTTACATTTTTTTTCAGTCTTATTATTTTTCTACTAGTAGCCAGAAACCTCAACATTATATAAAAAAAACTGACACTTGGCATATTTAACTATATCCAGATAATGTTGATAATTACAGAAATTACTTTTTTCAGTTTTGGAGGGTCATGTCAGCTCATTAATAAGCTGTTGCTGAATAGGGTTTCATGGCAAATGACTTCTACAGCATGCACCCCAAAGCCAAAATCCAAAATCTGTTGAAAAGATCAATTCATTTTACAAACGTCTTGGCTTTAAAAATGATGCAGACCCATTTTACTCATCCACACTGTCAGAAGAAAAGAAATTGATTTGGCAGGCAAAACTGAATACGGATCAAGGGTCAAACCAAGAAATATGAACAACTCCTGCTGATCTTTTTTGCGAGAGCCATCTTTCCTCAAAAGACACAGCATACATTATCCCACACACATGGACTGCATCTCAAGCAACAGAATGACAATCCGAATATCCCAAGATGCAGGTCCCATATGTCAGTGTGAGCTATCGCTATGTCCAAACATCACAAAAATCATGAAGATAGATGCGTTTTTACACACACATCAAATTTGCAGTCATTTTAAGCACACCATAGTCACAGCAGGGTTAGGGAGGCAGGTAATGTGAGGAAATCTTGAAACTATTGAAGAACTTTTGAAAAGTATGTTAATGAACAATTCTTATGCAGCATGGCCCTCTGAAACCTTACCTCATACTGTCTGAATTTTCAAAGAGTTTCTGTCAGAGTCTTCACACGTTTAGTTCTGACATTTCATTAATGAGTCATTATCTATTAATGCATAAATATTAACAGATAAAATGAATTAGTGAACACAGTCAGGTGGATCGGAATCAACTGGGAGCTTCAATAATTATGAACAGCATGAGCTTTCAGGAGACTTTTCTGTTAGATCCTCGCTGTGCACATATTTTATTATGTTTCAAACCGAAGATTCTTTTCCATGGCTCAATAGACTTGGAGTTATTAGATTTGTTTAGACTTGGCAGACTTTTAAAGTGTTCGCATGAGATATTTTGATAAAGATGTGGCATTTCGTGAATGAAAACGTGACAAATGGTATTGTTTTATTTTTATTAAAAAAAAGTGCTTCTTTTGAATAAGCTACAGCTATGCATGAAAGTGATAGCAGACAAAATTTCAAAAACATTTTTTAAACTGGTTTCATTAGAATATATTGTGAATTTTTATGAGCATGAGTACAAGTGGGATAATATAATTAGTTGACCTTCCTTAGCTTGTCCTTTTTTGATATGTAACTGTCCATGAACTAGATACCTGCGCATGAAAATCCAAATAAAAACAACAAAGGAATCAACCAATCCTGAAATTAACTTAATGAAATGGCCTAGAGGAAAAGAATTGAATGCTCTGTGTACTGCTGACATGCATACTACTTATCCTAATATGAAAATGTATCCTAATGTGAAAAAATGGATAAAGTTAAATTTTAATAAGGAATGACTCAGACTATGGAAAACTCTAGCATTAATGAATGCATAATAAAATAAACAGCATTTTAATGATTAGTTGTTTACAAGGGTTGATATGATGCTGGATTCTCTCAGTAATTAGTGATTGGAGGTGCCCAACTAATCCTGTAAGAATATGTTGTGTATTAGTTGTTAGCTATTCTATTTAATATATGAAATTGATGACACTCTCGAGTAATATTAAACTTTTTCGAGTGGCTAAACTCCCCTGCCTCACTCTCAAAGACAAGACAGAATCCAGCTTCTTATTTGTTGCTTATTTATTGCACGATGGTTCCATGTTAGCAGTTTCATGCTTGCCTTAGAGCAGTGGTTCTCAAATAGTGGGGCGCTAGGCTCCGTCAAGGGGGGCGCGTTTGACATGCTTTTTTATTTTTCTATATATTTTTTTACTGTTCTAGAATAAAGTGCAATTCCACTTACAGAAAATAATTGAGAAACATTGGCTTAGAGGCTGAGGAGCTTGTTAGATAGCTGGATGCAGTCACCATCTGGAAGAAGGCTGCATTTATGCTGAGATGCTGTTGTTCTCCTGCCATGATTGTACAAGTGGCGTTTCAAAAGGAATGCTGAAATTCCTACAAAACATCATTTTATATAGAACATACACATTATAAATGATGTATGCATTTTGTAATAGTGGAGAAAGATGACATTAATTTGTATACTAATGCTAAATCATATGGCAAGGGAACACATGAATATCAAAATACTGAAAAGGGTACAATAACAGCCCTTTCTTCATTTATTTATATCTTCAATAATTTTGCTAAGAGAAAAAGTAACCTGTTTTCAAGTTGTACACTCTGTGCTTCAGCTTGCTTAGAACAGCTAGTGTAGAGCATAATCTTAATGATGGGATAATCATTATCCCTGACACTGGCCATTAGAGTCATCCCTTGAATTGTACATAGCACACACGGCATACCAAATGAGAAGGCCTCAAAAAAAAAACACTAATAAGGGAATCATTAAATACTACTCCACTGACCTTTTAAAATGCTGGCTTCACACCTTATTTTCCCTAAATCCCCAGGTTATTGACTACAGTTTCCTAAACGTTACTTGGTAAAGTGTGTGAGGATTTATTTTACAGTGCCTGCCTTCACCTCACCAGAAGGGCCTGAAAGTCACACAAATTATTCTCTTTGAGCAATCCAGAAGTTTTGATTTTCATATTGGCTTGTGTTAACGTCAGCCTGCCTCAAGCCTCACACATACTAATCTATATTTCTTTTGTTGCTGTTGCGTCTCCTGCCTATTTGTCTGGGACTTCAGTCGTAACTGTCCACAGCATCAACTTGCATAGACGGCCACAGTGTGACCTACATGTCATTGTCAATCATTAACTAACCACTCTAAGATGAGAAAGGATTGACTGGTGCACAGTGTAGATTGTACAGCTCCTTCACAGCTGATTGATGCTGCTATACAAAGGGTTAAACTGGCTTTATTTGAAAGCGGAAGCTGCCAGTTGACCCTAATTGCATGCATCGGCTTCATGCCATCGTCCTGCATGTCTCTTCAGCATCAGCGTGCCATATAGCAGAGATTTCAGCATATGCTTTTCAGAGAGCTTATTAGACTGGTATAAATCACTGGAGTCATCAGCACTTTAATATTCGGCATACGAGGTCATCGGTTGTTTCAACATGCTGACCATGGTTTCGCTGTGTTTTGTCTGTAATTTTATTTTGAACTTACAGAAAGTTTTTGAGCATAGAATATTTTTTTATGTTAAATAATATTTTAGCATAAAAGTGTTGTTTTACTCACTTGGTTCTTGCTACAATTTCAAATCCCAATGATTTTATACATGTGATATTTAGTGGTTTTGTTTAGTTTCTTTCTGATGTTTTACTTGTCTAGACATTAAAGAAGGCAAAAAACAAAAACAAAACTTAATTAAATATGTTTAGCTTCAGGTGAAGGCAAATTAAGCACTTTTTTGTAGAGGAAGGGATGTGTTCAAAGATTTGGTCTAGACAGAAGTCTAGACTGTCCTTCTTTCTTTATTCATAATAGAAAGTTACTGAATGTTTAAGTCAGATTCTGGAAGTAAGCAGGTTCCCATTGACAGCAATGTTATAAATGACCATTTTTACAGCAAACAATCATGTTTACAATCCTGGCTTCATCATTTTTTTGATGCTTGAATTGATCTTCACAATGACTCGGATGGGAGGGAATATTGTTGTTACTTTTTTATTTTAAGACAAGGTTGAAAGGTTTGCATAGTTGAGGCAGACCTCTCAAGTGAGAGCCACTCACAAACCCTGAAGTCCCGTTTCCGATCGAACAAATCACCAAGGTCATTATCCAAACATTAGACAATCTAAAAATACAAGCCTCAGACTACAAATAAACTAGGCTTGTTTAGAATATGTCAAAACACTAAAACATAAAACCAGAATAAAAACTATACCCAGAAAGACAAGTAAATGAGTAAAACAAAGGAATTTGATGCATTGCTTTAACTCTGGTGAACGTAGAAAAAGACACGTAAGGCTGTAAATAAGAGTTAGAAAGGCTGTAAGAAGAAAGTTAAGAAAAGTCTACCAAGATGAAGATAAAGGGGAAAACAGGAAAATAATGCATAGTTTAGTGTTTATATGCATGTGTGTGTCAGCAGACGATTGCAAATAAACCGTGTCTATACAAAATGTATAATTTAGATTGATACCAAAGCCCCAACATCAAGAAAAAGTTGTGATGTAGGACAAAGTCTTGCCACTTACCAATCCAGCAGGACCCTTCAGATTCTGTTACTGAATTGTATATCCTACAATACCAAATACTATATTATAGTAAACTATAAAAATCCAGTTGTTTAAGCACGAGTTTTGAATAAATGATTAAGATTTTAATTACCTTAAATGTTAGAGCAGGATTTAATGAATATCTTTTGAGTGTGTAACACGTTAGAGACTTCACTGACATTGATTTATGTGCATTTTTGAAGTTAAATTTGATGTAATAAACCAGATTTTAATAATTTAAGTATTTAATTTATTGTTTAACAGAGTTTGGCAGGCTGTTTTTCTTGAAAAGCTGGAAAGACTTATGTTGGCTTTTTCGTGGTTTTGGATGTATCTGCTGTATCTCAAGTTGGCTGTTACATCTTCCAAAACGTACAATTTACTCTATTTGAATCATTTCATAAATGGGATAAAACAAACTGTATTGCAAGCCTCTCAACTTGGTTTCTTGTGTTTATCTAACCTACCCCATCATTTATCACACATCGTGCAGCTGATGCAAGTCACCTGTTTCTTGTTAGTGTTCTCTTGTTCTAAACCAGTGTAGCATTTATATTGCATCAAATTTATTCAAATTAAGTTAAATGAAATTTTAATAAATACACAGGCTTTATATTTTACTCTTTGCTTTTTGTCGTCTGCATGAACATACACTTTATGTGGAACACTGAATGTTACAATAAACATGAATATAAGCATTACAATAGCTGTGCATTTACTTTCAATTAAGTACATATGTACTGTCATGCTGTTTTAATACAGAACATGGCAGCTGCTATGGCTGTGTGTACCGGTAGTTTTGATTTTGTAGAAATTCCAAAATTGTATCTCGCCGTTCTAGAAAGTGCACAAGAGTTCATAGCTGTTTGTTTCGAGCGAGCGCTGATATGAGGGTACTGTTGCAAGAGCAAACAAGACTAAAGAGTTTACATTCAAAATTGATTTTTGCTCACTCAAAATACGTTTTTATACTCAAGAAGAAAATTAATTCACAAAGCGCAGCTCACACGTGTGCAAATTAACTTTTTGTGCTCTAAAAATCTGACTTTTTATGCTCAGAATTGTGACGCTAATAAACCCCATATTTTTCTACCTGAACACTTATCCGCTAATGCGCCCCCTTAAGGACCCCAGGTTGAGAACCACTGTTCTAAACACTGTTCATTTTTTTTCAAGTGCTGTTCGGCGATCTATTCGTCGATGGATTTTAAAGCTTTAAGCTGGGCAGGTGATTAGCACCAGACTCTCTCATAGAGAGCACCTGCTTTTTTCCACATTACTATAAATGGTTACTTTTTTCACCAGATTACACTTTTCCTTATTCACTGAACTGGGGTAAATATTTTCAGAAGGACCTCTAATTTTAACTCAAGAGTCAAGACTAAGCTAATCCAAGTTCAAATAAAAGATGGCTCTAATTGTTATTAAAATTTAAAATCTGATATATAAATAGCTACAAAAAAGCTAATTCTGGTCCAGATCTCTTTCAAAATGTTATCAAACACAGCACTTTCATATTAAACAAAGCTATTAGACAATTCACCACCCTGATATTGTCACTCTGCAAGCAATGATTAGGGTTAATAGCCATAGTGTCACGTGAGCCTTGCGATCAGGGTGGACTCTGACCAACTTTGATTGTCGAAGGCTTAAATGGCTGTTAGCTAATTAAAGGTCTGGGTGTTTTCTCCTCCTTTAGCTTGGTAAGACTGTTCACAATTTCTGTCTCCATGTCAGGTCAGCTATTTTGCTAATGATGCCAATTAAAAGAAAATTCAGCAAATCTCAAGGATTAGCATTCTGCGGGGGGACGGGGTCTCGACTTGGATGTCATCCCTCTTGTCATATAAAAGTACAAATAGAGGCTTGCCATCACCAAGAATGCCACGTGATAATTAGAAATGGATGCATCCACAGGTTCAGTACTGAAGGGACCTAGAAACATTATCAAGGGGAATACATTAGAAACATTAGAAAGTGATCAAGCACCTCTAATGTTGTTCCCAAAGCAAAAACAAAGGAACATTTCAGACTAGCCTGACTCCCTGGAGTCATTGCCATAGAGACCAAATGTTCAGAGATCGCCATCATGACCTACGTCCCACTGGTTGAAGGGAGTGTTCGGGACATCAGGCAGGCTGCTGTAATCATCAGATGTATCCTTGTGATGGTCATGTTTGCAATTACCCAGCAGAATGTCATCAGCGCCGCCCAGGGCTTGGCCCGAGGACAACTCAAGTTCAATGACATGCATTTAACAGCCATCAGCATTGCTGCACTCTTTGAGCTCATCATTCTTCCAGGAGAAAACTCTCGCTGTAATGATTCAGTCTGGGTCTTAAGGGCTGCTCTTTGTGTGTGAGCTATACTCATGGTTGAATTCTGCCTTTAAATATGGGGGCATGTGCACTACTCAGTGTTCTTCCACTAGGGGGCACAGTCTCACTCTGGGGAAATTTCTATTTCTTCTGGATCATGGGATTTTAAATGGATTTTGATGTCCATTTTTATGAGGTCCCTTTGTTCAAGCATTGATGCTTTGTTTTGTTGCATTAAGGAAAATGAGAAACACACTTTTTTCTATCTACTCATATAATTTGCTTTTTCACACAAGAATGACGTGAAAAAATAAAATGCATTAATTATTCCTTAGTAGTATGCTCAGTATTTTTTCCTTTACATTTTTATATATGACCTGAAAAAAAATGTTGTGCAAATGTTTTGAATTTAGATTTATGAAGCTCATACTTTAAGCTCTGTAGAATCTCATGGCAACGTATGGTGTCTAACTGTATTGTGTTGCTAAATCTATTCTTCTTCAAATAAAAAGTAAGCTTGTGCATTTTCTTCTGTACCGAGAGTCACAATTTCTTGTGTGATAATATTTTAAGTGGCCCCTCGTCTCTTTTTTGTCCCTTTGCTGACACGTGAATACTGTCTCACCTCTTAGCTTTATATTAGCATAGGGTGAGCTTGCCATGGTTATTGGACTGACATTACCTGATCAGCAGAGATCTGAGCAGTGCCTAGCGCAAATGACTGGTGAGACAGAGCCTGCTGCCAACCTCTGGGCACTAGACTCTGGGGACCACAAGCTACCAAAGTCATCTAATCCAGGAGAAGAGTACCTCAAGACGAGGAAGCGCCTAAGGGCCTGAAAACCACTCTGTCTTTCTGTTTCTTTCTCTAATTTCCTTCACTTCTCAATGTTTCTCTGGTTCTTTTAGGTTCTCTTGTCATGTTACTGTAATATTGGAATGTTTCACTGACTTTCTTTAAGATTAAGAATTGATTTCTGCTCACTTGCATTAAAACACTTGTATTTCATCGTCAAATGTCTTCTTTCGCTAACATTTTGGGTAGTATTTTATAATAACTATAAAATTTTGTAATAACTTTGTAATAACACACTACTAATCATTATTTGAGCATCAGCAAATAGTTAATTACTTATTAATCAGTTAATTGTTAATCATGTGAAAAGAGGGCGCAGTCGTGGAGTCGGTCGTTCTGGAATCGGAGGGTTGGAGGGTCAATCCCCGCCAGGGCCATTCTGCCGTTGTGGCCCTGGGCTAGTCACTTCATCCACATTTCCCTGTATGGATATGTGTGACTGGTGGGGTGTGTTTGGTGGTGGGCAAGAGGCGTAGGCACAGAATGGCAGCCACGTCCTGTCAGACTACCCCAGGCCAGCTGAGGGCTACCACGGTAGCTTATCACCACCAGAGTATGTATGTGGAGTGAATAAAAAATGCTCTTATAATTGTAAAGCGTCTTTGAGTGTCTAGAAAAGAGCTATATAAATTGAAGACACTATTATTAATTTGTAAAAAATTTACTCTTCACTATTAATAAAACAGTAAGTTATTAGTTGATCATGAGATCATATAAATTATTATTAAACCATTTGAAAGTTATAAATTGAATAGCTGCTAGTTAACGTTTTTTGTTGTTAGCTAATCTAAACTGAGAACTATTTACATTTTTATTGCAAGCTCTAGTTTTGAAATAGGTACATTTTATACATTGACAAAAATGTATTAAGTAAACCTGGCCTGCATATTCAAAATTATTTTTATTTGAATTTCATCATTTTAAACATTTCTTTTGTTTTAACATCTAGCTTTCTATCTCACTTTTGACACTTTTCTAGTATGTGTGGGTTCTCTCCTTGCTTCTTCCACTCTTCACTGTTTGACGTAGCAATCTCAGCTCTCCTTCTGATGGCAGCCTTCACTATTGGTGTCATGACCTGGTGAAATTAGGGGCACCAAACGAGATGAGTTTGGTTTGAGCAGGGTTAGGGGACAGCAAAGATACATGACAGGTTACTGTCTCATGGAGGCAAATCCTCCGCTGTGATATTTACCTTGACTTTGTAAAGCAGATTAAAATTGCAGATGCTGTCCTACAATTTCTGAGCTGAACTATGTTATGCCATGCAAACAGATAGGGGTGTCTAAAGGGCCACCAGTAATAGAAGAAGAAATGGAAGGTACTGTGATTGGCTAGTTCACAGCTAGTTTATTTGTGTGAAGAATGCTAGATGTACAAGTTGGACATGCTTTATATAGTTTTGATGGATAGCATGGAAGTGAAGAACTACCTAACCCTAATTAATCTAAGCTGAGCAAAATAGCGTTACTGTTTATTTAGTGACTTTATTGTCTGATCAACTGTTATTTTTTGTTACTACGGTTACCAAATGTTGTACAATGATAAAAAGTGTGAACACACTGATCTGGACTACCTGTGCAATTATTTGAAATTAATCAACAACTGCCAACCAATCAGAATCAAGCTTTCAAACAGACTATGACATAATTAGCTGAAAGGCCTCTAGGTAATTATAAATCGTTGATCTAATTTGGAAGCATTAATGAATGTATGCTGGTGAATCCTCAAAATGTAGCCCTTACATTTGTGTCATCTTCTTTCTTCTTTTTTTTGTCTTCACGGACCAAACAGTAAAGGGAGACAGGAAGTGAAGTGGAAGAGTATATGGGAAGGAAGTTTGGGATTTGAAGTTATGCTTTGTTTATCCTGCTCACTAACAACTTGGTAATCTTCAAAATATGGTCTTTACATCCCTGTGTTACTCCCTAAAAAGATGTTCCTAAACTTTCCTCTTTGATTTTTGAATTTGATGCAGGTACATTTTCCTAAAGGACTTTACTACAATGTTATTTATTGTTTCTACTGTAAATATACATTTCAGAGGACAATTAACACATAAGCAGAACATTTTTGTTCCATAAACATACACAAACACCTTTAATGTTTCATGAAAGTCACATCTCACAACCCTTTTAAATCCTGCATTGTGGCTGTCACTTAATTATATCCTATGCTCTCAAGGAGCTCAAATGTCTCGTGGTTTTATAAAAAAAGGTTGTTTAACAACTTGGTATTATAAATGTTAGATTCACTTGTTCTATTCAATGCAGTTGCACTAAATCTACTGAATTCTCAGCAGAGTCAAGTTGAAAATCTGAGCCTGTGTAAAGTCTTTCCAGGCTTTCAGAGCAGCGGGACAGCAACTGCCCATGATGATGTTATGGCAGATTGAAGTGGCAGCAGCTTTCACCCAGGGCTTTTTATCACGCCATCAAATCTCAGATCCGGCACCCTGTGGCCACCCCAGTCCTCACACAGACACGGATAGGCCTCCACTCGCCACTTTCGCCCACAGCAAGTCTCATAATGTCATCCCAATATTTTCAAAATACTGCTTGTTTCACTATGGCAGGACATTTGTGGAAATATTTTCTCAGTTCAAGATCACATTTCTTACACACACTGTCAGAAAAACAACTTATGGACTCATGGTTTTTAGAGCTGACCACAATATGCTATTTACAGTCTTTAATCTAGCAAACTAGTAGTCACTAAGCATTTTGATTAAAAAAACGTAGCAGTTCAGAATATAACCTTGGGCAACTATTATACGTTTTACATTATTTTCCAGAATATTGAGATTTCAGTAAAAAAAAAAGAGTTTTGGGGGCGTGAACGAACTGAGCGGTATGACTAGCCATTTTTACATTGAATTAATATCTTGTTAAATTATTTAATCTTTGATTAAACAATGCATATTTTAACTAGTAATACTTTTAAATATATCTGCAATTCTAATTGTACTAGTAAGAAGGTGGATTAAATCAATTAATAAATTTACTAAAACAGTATACTTGGCTTGCCACAAGGCCAGTAACACTTTTATAACATGAAGACCCAGACTCAAACCAAGACATTTTACATACAGAACATTTAAACCTGACAGAAATTATGCAATATTATGTGGGAAGGGGTTAAGTACAATCATGTCAACGGACATATAGTGGGCTGACGTTACAAAATGTTAAAATCAGTCTGAAATGCTGGGCTTCTCAATCTGATTTTTTTAAGCTGTTTGAAATAGTACTGAATGTTAGTGTATACTAGGGATGTAGAGCTAGGAAGTATACAGATCCAACAGTTAAGTACAACAAATTTTATTTAGAATCTTAAACAGTAAACTGTCTTTATCTGTTTAGGATTACAGGTTACAGTTGAAACAGGATGATGTCATCACAGGAAACATGTTAAAATCATGTGAGGAAACAATGATGAAGAGAGTTCCAGAAGACATCAATGAACAAAAAAACAAAATAAATGAACCCAAAGAGAAACATAACACAGGAAACATTGAAAAAGTAACAAACTAAATAACCAAACACAATCAAGGAACTAGGGCATAAATCTGACACTGTGATGTCATTCATTGGTGTCTTCTTTACTTCTGACTGATGAATGTGACCAAGTGGGACAGAGAAGTGACTGACAGGAACACCCTCAGAGCATTTCATTACGGAAAGTGTCGGTCCAGATGATGAGAAAAGGATTATCCCCCAAACAGGATTTACTTCAGAGGATAATTCATTGGCTGAACTCTGAGAGGAAAAGTGCTGTAAAGGTTAAGGTTACGATATCCCTTCATTCACAGTTCTGTCCCCACAAAGTGTTTATTTTTGAGTTTCCTGTATATGGAAGTAGACATGTTCATATCAATAAACCAGTGTTATTGTTTTTTTTTATATATGTATTTTAAATGTAAACTTAAAGCCATTTAAATTTGCACAAAACTGTAAAACAATAGATTTATATATAATAAAGTGCTCTGCACATGACATTAGTAGTAAGTTTATTTTTTTGCAACGTTAGTAGTATTTGTTGGATTTGTTTTCTTTGATACTGTCTGTCATGGTTAAAGCAATCTAAAGTAATTGAAAGTGTCTGATTTACAACTTTTAAAGCTTGGAATTTATGGTACATTAATACTGTTATTTATGATTTAAGTCAGGAAGGTAAAAGGAATCCTCAAAAAGATGAGAGGAAGAAAAAAAACTTGACAAAAATGTCATTCTCAATTTTCGACAAAAACAAAACAAAAGAGTTCAGTTGAGCAATATGTCAAAACAAATAGCACAGGAGGCTGGAAGGAGACAAAGAACAATAATAAAAGTTTTTTTAAACCTAAACTTATTTCCAAACAACAGAGTGTACAGAATATTACACTATGTCCTTACCAAACCTATACTTGTTCAGATAAACAAAAAATACACAACTACCTCCCTGTTTACCATTACAAAATGTAGAGAGAATTTCACAAAAATAATAGCAATTGTCAAATCAGGAAGCAAATAATTTACTGTACCAGGTTAGCAAGCGTTATACAACAGACATAATAGTGAACAAAACAGCATAGTGAGCATAAGCTTGGAGAGGCAGAGTCTTTTTTTTTTGGTGAAGAGTTGTTTACTATGAAGTGGGACAACACAAGAACCAATGTGAGAGTGACAGTGCTCATGTTGCAGGGGTGATATGGCAGGAACATGAATGACATTAGCAGAAGAAATGGAAATGAAGTCATCTGGTGAGGAAAACACAATAAACAACACAAAGATAGAATAAAACACTTTTCGACCACTAGTGGGTCGTACTAGCTACAATTATTAAATACTCGTATTTCCAAAATCTTCTTCTAAGCAGAACGTGGCTGGACCAACAAGGCGAGTACCAAAACAAACTTTCAACCAGTCAACAGGATTGATTTTCAAAATATCACCAAACCAATATTTGTTCTAATTAATAATGTTACGCACAAAACATTATTTTCATTCTCACTTTCACCTGCTTTAATTAGGTTCCACCTATTTAACCTGGGTTGCTTCGGTTCGCAGAAGAACAACTACACAAATCAACTAAATTAACAATCACTGTACTCCATATTAACTTAAAATGTGTATATATAACTGAAATTTGGTTAACTTTACTTCAATTTAAGTGCTGTTTCAAGTAAAAAGTGGTTATTGTGTGTAGTGACTTCCAATTTGGATGTTGTGTTCTTAAACCACCTGAAATGAGAGTAAGTTAGATGCCATCAAGGACACGTAGATAACTCGATGTTAGACACACAAGGCAGAAGGTCATCTTCACTTTGTGTGAAAGTGCAGTGTAGTTTAGATGCCCTTTTCTGAGTATTTGTAATGTGTATTCGTGAGTAACTTGACTAAAGCAACCTCTTTGTCTCTCTTCATTTTGGTCAGGGGATTTATTTTCTCTTGTTGCTTGTGTGATGCTAATTGATTTACTTTTCAATTGTTTAATTGTGTTTTATTTTTGATTGCATTTTGCTCTTTTGTTTTGTTTTCTCTCTTAGTTTCTCCACTGTTGTAACAATTACTTTACTTTTGTTTTATTAAAACTTAAATGTCACTTCCAGAATCAATAATCAAGTTATTTAACGAATACAAAATAATGTTAAAACAGTGTCATAATACACTATTAATTTTCTAAAGGAAAAGGTGTTATGTACGAAGGGCATGGAGCAATTGGAACTGATGCTCCCTGCTGTAATCCTTGACTAGACACTTCACGCCTTTGTGATGCTCCATTTCCCAATTGAGCTTCAGTCTGCACTCAGACATGGCATTAAAAGCCTATGCCACCTCTTCTTCAAATTTCAGACCACCAGCCAGGCCAAACCCTTTCTAATCACCACCATCATGAATAACAAATCCCATGCTTGATGGCAGTACGTTCCTCTCTTTTATTTTCCAATGTGTGCGAAGAATGAGTGGAGAATCTTACGTTAAAAGGCCACTGATTGGGGTGCCGCAGTCTGTAATTTGCAATTAACGAACAGGTCGGGAATTTGATTCGGGTCAAGGTCCTCATTTGCATACGTTTTGTTCCCCCATAGAAATTCTGAGTGTGTGTGGCAGCCGCTTCCCAAGTCTATTTACCCACAATCTGGCAACAGCGCCCCTCCCTCAGCATGGACCAATCAGCCAGCATTTCCTTCAATATAGCGGCTCTCATTTGGAACTGCCTCTTAATGAATACAGGAACCTGAGCCGTGATTGAGATTGCTACTTGATGGTAAGCTTGTTAAGGCTGTGAAATTGCAAGCACCACCTCTGGCATTGTAATTGTGGTTGTTTCTCAGTCGCTTGACGGGTCTGTTATGTTCTCTGCGAATGCTCAGAATCTAAAGTGGGGGGCCAAAGGACAATTAGACTTGTGGAGTTCATGAATGCATATCTCTGCATTAACAACATTAAACAATTGTTTGAAAGCCCTAAATTTCCTTTAGCTGGGTAATAGATGAGTTACTGTTCTCGTCTCTTATGATACCAAATATTGAGTTTTGAATCTAGAAAAAAATGTGAGGGGAAAATATGTTGCACAATGACGCGTTCCCTGCTTTTTTGCAGTCTAGATGTTTTTATCCTATACTTTTCATTGATTGTCTGTTAAATTTTATTGTATTTGCCTGGGTTTATTCTCAGCAGCTCTGTCTGCTAAAACCCTGCTGTGTTTACAGAAGATGTGGAATGTGATCTTCTCAATACTAGTTCACAATTGCACACTTTGCACTTTTCAGCAGACTGTTCTGTTTTTTTTTCCTTTATTACAATTATTGTTGGATTTATTTAGTGTTAGTATTAGTGTTAAAAAATTGTGTTTTATCTGAAAATAAATGGTATTGTAGCAACTTATATAAAATCTGTCAGAATGACAATAACATTTGCAACATCCCTGGTGCAAGACAATAAATGTACATTCAACCTTTGGGCAAGGTGATATACATGTATACTATTACTTGTCTGGGAGAATTTGTATTATTCATATGCATTGTTACCTAAAATGTTTTATTATTTAAATAGAAGCACATCATATTAAGATATATCCAAATATATCACCGCATACAAAACAACATTATGACAAAGTTAATAGGATTAATTAAATGTCATTTGTTAGTTAAACAGAAAACTGTGACTAATTAGTTAGCTATTTAGATCATTTGATTTGAATAAACTTGACAGTATTTTTTGTCAACATAATATGTTATAATGGACAATTACTGTAGTGTTTGACGTTGATTTGACATTCAGTGACACTCATTTTTTATAAATATATTCTAACAATGACTATAAAAAAATATATGTTATAGATTATATTGTTCTGAGTTGATACGGAAGGCTAAGTACCAAGTTTTGTAATGATCAGCTTTTCCCATTTTGACATTTTTAAAAGAAAAAATTCTTAAGTTGTTGTCTAACATTCAAAAGTTCATGTAGTGTTGGTAACATGGATTTGTGTCTCAGACAAAGGAAATTTTATTCTAGATTTCCATTAAAATATTTTCCCAATATTATACTAACAAAGATAAGTAATTGGGGTAGGTTGTCCAATTAGAGGAATAAAATTATGTACAAAATCGTTTAACACCATTAAATACCTTTGTCGTCACAAAAAGTAAAGTTTAACTCTTCATTTACTTTAATATACAATGATTGTAAAATGTACAAAACATTAAAAACCTGTGAATAATCTTTCAATAGCTAGTATATATTTTTCATTTAGTATTCCTATTTTTTCTTTATGTTCAGGACTTTGATCATATTTTAACATTTTTCAGCTCCTTTGATTAACAATAACCACTCTATAAGATGCAAGCAAAAATCTTGCTCATCCTGAGACTTGCTTGAGCGATCTCAAGTAAACCTCATTCTATTGGCCTCTAGTCATGCTCTAGAAGCTAGTCTTATTATTAGTACACCAATCTCCTGTGCATGAAATCCAGTGAAAATCTTGCTCTGAGCAAGATGAGTGTGTAAGTTAATTGGGTGATGGAAGCGCTGTGGGGAGGTCAGTAAAAAGGCTGTGTGAGTAAACTCCACTCTCTTGGCCTCAAGAGGCAGTGCTGTGAATGGCATTCCAAGGTGCTGACTTTGCTGTCTTTGTTGAGAGATCAGATCTAGGCTACATGTTCGTCTTCATTAGTTGATGGCTGAGAAGAACTTCAACAGCCCCGATCATTTCTATAGAATCGTGCCAGGTACTGTCCACAAAGGCCAGAGCTCTGTGGCTTTTTCCCTGTTTGGTCCCGGTGTGTCCCTGGCCTTGATATCCCAGCACAGCTTTTGTTTGCTTAGGGCCTTGCTCGGACACAAGGATGCAGATGGCACAAAGAGCAGCCCTGGAGTGCCTTCCAACACGCTCTCGCAGAGTGCTGGGTCATGTTCTCTTGCTGAGTACAAGACAGGAAATCCATTTAATTACCTGTGAAGCAGAAGACTGAGTGTGGGGGGCTGACAGGGAAAGACTGTGTCCAGAGAGGGAGCTCCACCCCACAAGACCCACCAGTTCATCTGGCGAACCCTCATTTTACTCTTTTCCTTTGCAGTCATCATGCCTCAGTCGTCACAATCCATCTTTTATTTTCTTCCTTTCTATGCTCACCACTTCTTCTTCTTCTTCTCTGCCCTCTGTTGGCCCTGTCTTTGTGCTCCTGACTCCCTCTTTCACCCTCCACCATCTGTGTCATACTTTCTCTTTTTTGAAGCTTAATTTTCAGTCAGACCTTGTTCCAAACTGTTCTCTATGCTCAGAGCCTCACCGTTTTTCCATCCATTGTCTACTATTTTTTGGAGCACATAAGTTACATGGAAATCAAATTTTAAATTGACTGCTACTTTTGTTCCAAAAAATGCTTGTATAATCTATCATTTACAATTAAATACATTCCTAGATTGTATTTTCACAATAAAAATGGATGACAAATTGACAAGGGATTTGCGTGTGAATTACATGTGATGACAATGGGAAGAATAGCATTTATTCAGACAAAGTGGGGCGGTTATTGCAGTTCTTTTGTGTGCGTAGTAGGTTGTAGAGATGTGGATACTACATTTTCATAAGAGATGTCCATGTTTTGGACATCTCCACCCTGGCCAACCAATATGTTTAGGCATTAGGAGAAAAAATAACAAAAGCTGGTCGTAGTGAGTTTTGCTTATGGAAGAAACATTTAGTGTTATATCCCACTACTACATTGACCACCATTTGGTATTGCATGCATTCTTCTGAAATGAAATCTTAAATCTAAAAAACCTTAAATAACAATAACCGATATTTATTTAAACTTGCTGGAAAATACAGTTTCATTAACTATTTTGTTAGACGCATGTAAATGTATTGCTTATAGCCAAGAAATAACCAGTCATGTTGACTTGGCTATAATCAAACAAACTGTTAGATTTAGAAACAGCATGGCTATCTGGTCTGGTTGTTTAAGTTAATGGGAACTGTGACTCAGTTAAGCACAAAATATAAATAAGGTAAATCTTGATATGTTGATATTGTAAAATTACAGATAACAGCTAACATCATGCAGAGTCTGAGATGTCTTGTTTGGGCCAGCTGGTGTAAAAAGTCTCTCAAAACATATAAAAACATAATCTTCTCTTGTATTTTCCATGTCATAAATAAAATATGATAATTATGTGCAATACTTCAGTTGTGTGGCTTGATTTTGCAGTTTTCCCATTCATAGATCATAGATGAAAACTAAATAATTGTAATGAGTATGACTGGTTGGTATGAAGTTCAGAACATTATAACCTTTATTGTTTTTGACAGGGTTATGCTATTTTGAAATGTATGAATCTACCTTAAAACCAAGAAGCTGAAGCTTGAAATAAATGGAAAACACAAATTGATTGTGAGGTCCAAAAACTCTGATCTGATAAATAGATAAGAAAGTTCACAGAACGTATAGCAACAGCTAAAATCTGTTATTTTATTATTTATTAAAAACTGTTATTTTAATATTTTGTACATTAACAAAATAACGTATTGCTCGAATTATGTTTTGTTTACTCTCACCCACAAGCTATCCTCGCTCCAACAATAGCCACAGTATGCACACAACATTCTATTCTTGTTTTACATCTGAAGAAGTATTTAAATGCAATATAAATCGAATGACAATATAAGTTAATGTTCATAATATAATGTTTTGATCATGTCAATCTACTCTGCATGATCACAAGTGACTTTCACCAAGATTGGAAGTGCCGTTTTAACCCAGCAAATCTTCAAATCCAAAACAGCAGATTTGCAACCATTTTCTCAACAATTTCAAGCAGAAACATTAACTTTAAATCTGCTGTATTAAGAGGCATGTTAAAGAAATACCAGATTGGAGGTTTTAGGAAACAAACAGCCTTTGAATGATGGCATGCATGAGTGTGTCGTCTCTATTGAATGGTTGCATCACATGAACAACACGAAGAATGTAACACTTTAACAGATGGTGGGGCTACATCAGTGGCTCAGGAGATATTTATTAAATGTGTTATTAATTATTTTCAATGCAATGAGTTGCAAAGCTCCTTCTGGCATGGGCAAAGCCATAAGAGTGTGTTTGGTTTTATTTTAGTGATGATTTTCTACCTTAACTTGAATTAAATCGCATGGAAGGAGGCAATAACCAAACTGTCTCCTGTTTAAAAATAACTAACAATTAAACACAGCTTATTTAATACACTCCACACAGGCTAGGAATATGTCAGTGATGTATGACTTTACTTCACAAAACAGACACCGCACTTCACAGTAAAGCTAACGATCTCTGATGGAAGCCTTGCTTTGCAGCTGAGCCTTTTGCTGCCGGTCTCTAGGCTATCACCATTCATCCTATCCCAGTGGAACACAGGTGCAAGGCGATAGAGGAGTGCCACCACAGCCTCCCCAAGTCTCCTCCATCGCCTCTTCTGGCTGGTCCCTTATGGGGCTTTGTAGGCCTCGAATTCCAGCTGGAGGTAACCGTTTCCTCACCGGATTTCCACCTGCCAACACTCTTTCCATTCCCCCTCACAGGTGGCAAGGGACAGCAGAGAGACTTCTCCATGCCACCCAACCTGCCTGTCCTCCACCATAACCCCCACCCAAATGGGTTCACACTCCAGCACCCTCTCTGAAACTCTATCTCCTGTGAACACCTTGCACACAATCTTCAGTCTGATTTGGTGATTTATAGTGGCCAGCTCTCTTTGCCTTTCAGCCTAGGCGTGGTATTTGTTGGTCCTGAGACAATACTCGTTTCTCAATGCTCAAAATGAGAAATAAATTCATTCTTGATTGAAAAAAGTCATTATAAATCTCGCTTGGGAAGGAAGAACAAAATCACAGAGGTAATGGTTAATTGTTAGGTCCTTGTTGCTATATAATCTATTTTGAATTATTTTAGTTGAAAATTAGTAGGATTGTGGAAAATGTTTAGTTTACGATGTGGCGATTTCTTATTTTGAATAGATTACTAAAAGTTAAGGGTGTGATAGAAAGTAATACTCAAGAAACGTGATTTATGAACACAATTGCAAACAACAATTTATTACTTATTCCAAACATAAATTAAGCTCATACCTTGATAAGACATCAAGCATGAAGCATGTGATCACATTGCAAGCACCATGGAGAGAGAAAGGGAGAGAAAGCGAAGAGAGTGGGAAAGAAGAGAGAGGGAGAAAATGGGAGAGAGAGGGAAAGGGAGAAGAAGCGAGCCGAAGAGCCGGGAGCCAAGAGACTCAAAACGGGTCATGCCTTGAGATTCCTTTCAGTATAAATCCCACCCCTCTACATCACTTCCTGTTCCATCCCAAGTAAACATAGGCACATACAAACTCAATAATTACAATGATTAAATATTCACTGAATATTCACATATTCACAAATATGCAACTTCAACCACATTGCCCTGTATCGATGTGTGGGAAGGATACGGTGGTAGACAGATGCAATACACTTTTACATAACGTGGAACACTTTTAGAAGTTACAAAACAAAATAACATTAAAATACATTTACAAGTAACAACACACTTTTACATTTCATAAAACACATTTGCATGTGAGAAAACAAATTTACAAGTTACGAAACTATTTTAGATTTTATAAAACACTTTTACATCTTCCAAAACACTTTTGCAAATCTCGAAACACAAATACATTTCAGAAATCCGGAAAGGAAGGGTGCCATTGAGAACCGACAACTTGGCATACAAAAAAGTAAGATGTAAAGAAAACGCAACACCTAAAATTAACTACTTCAGCAGGTTACATTAAAATGAGCGAAATCAGCCAATAGAAATTTTAAGTTTATTTTACAACATCTGATCAAAAGAGTTAATTAAGTTAAATAAATATTTAGTTTTGAATGAAAACCGATGATTGTGATTATTGCTAACTGTTATGGTCCGTTGGATAAGGAGATTGATTTTTGATCTGAAGGTCCAGGGTTCGATCCCCAGATCCACCGAGTTGAAGTTGTTGTGAGCGATGAAATACTTGCTCTCCCATCATCAACAACTACAGTTGTGGTGCCCTTGTTCCCCGACTAGTTCCCTGACTGCTCCCCGGGTGCCGCAGCCATGGCTGCCCACTGCTCTGGGTGTTTGTTCACAGTGTGTTTGTTCACTGCTGTGTGTACACTGGGATGGGTTACATGCAGAGCACAAATTCCAGATATGGGTCACTCCACATCTGGCCGACTAGTCACTTTCACTGAACATCAGGGATATTAATTCAGAGTAGGTAGGCTAGTAGGTACCTAAATATCAAATGCAAGTCCGTCCCATTATTTATTAACACTGCCTAGCATTGTATTGATTCAAGATGCATCGAGAATTGAATCCTGGCACTAATAACTAAAATAGAATCAAGTCTAATTTCCTAGCATAAATAATACACATTAAGTTAAGTTCAAAATTATTCATAAAGTGTCTCAACACAAACATCACAATTAACCAGGGAGTTGAGCAGAGGCATAGACAGACAATGACAGCAGCCCACCTCCACCCTGTCATCAAAACAACCTTATGGGGAAGTCTCTAGGGCTAGGTTGCCTCCAGATTGCTAGGTACACCCTTGGACAGAATTTCAACAATTTTTACTGAACTCGCTACAACTAGGCCAACTCAACGGTAAATTGTAGCTTTAATCACTACTGGGGCTTAACTGAAAACTGAAGATTCCAAATGTAAAAATGTTTGTATATAATTTAATTGCAATCTTTGAATAATAGAGAGATTATGATTATTAATACTCTCTTATGAATAAAAAGCACCGGGTTAAAAACGAAAAAACGAAATGCTGTTTTGCTTACAACATTGTTTAGTTACATAAAAACTAAAGGAAATAATCCTTAGGCTTAGACATATGTGGCTAATAATAGATCGTGTGAATTTACTCTGACATACCGATTTGTGTTAATTATCCTCCCCTGTATATAACATAAATTCAAATAATAAAACAACTATGATGAACGATCAAATTAAAATACATATAACCAAACAATGTCTTTAAGCAATGGTGAGCTGGCATTATTCTGTCGCCTACGGTGGGATTTAATAATGGTTTCATTAAGGTGGAATGCCAGGAGAATGTTTTAATACTTATTATTCTGGATGAAAACATCTGAAGTAAGCTGACAACAAAAGGTCTAAGCAAAGCTAAAAGGATAAGTGTGTATCAGGAAAGATGTCACATTTTCCCGAACTCTCATCTCAAGCTTTCATCCCAAAGCTTTGAAATGAGAATGCAATACTCCTCCTTGATGGACTAAAGTATCTAAAATGAAGGCTTTGATTTTCTATTAATCCAACACGACAATGTCTACTGTGCTATTTAAGTTGAGATAAGCAAAGTGAAGATGCTGACTTTGCTGGTCATTTGTTCAAACAGATCAAAGCTTGCCATAAACACATTGACAAAGTTATTATGCACCCGTGATGTAATTTACTAAAGTAGGAATTATCTTGTAGCTGTTTCCCTTCCTGTCTTGTGAGCAGAAATCTGAACTGTATTTGAACTCCTTGTTAGAAGGCCACAGCCCAGTGGATCGTTACCAGTTTGACCTACCCAGGTTGCCACATGGGGTGAATGCAGAACAGAAAGGTGAAAATGACAGATATTGTAAAGAACCCTACATGCACTGTAGTACAAAATATGAACTCCCAGAACTGTTTCATTATCAATTGTAAAGTTTAACTGTGTTCGTGACTGCACAATCTGAACAACATATAACATTAATTAACTCTTCTCACATTCTTAAATACAATTTAATGTTCTTGTGTAATAGTCTCCAAAATATTTTATTATAAAGAGCTTTTTTTTTTGCATGTTCTCCCTGTATTCGCATGGGTTTCCTCCAGGTCCTCCGGTTTCCACAAAGACATACGGTATGGGTTGACTGGATGGAGCAGACGAGGAGGAAGCTGTGAGACTAGGGTACAGCTGTAGCGGTTCTTGCTTGGTCGCCTTTCTGGACAGGGGAGCGCCTGCTTGGAATAGAGCTTAATGGAGACTGTTCACGGTCCAGTGTTCGACGGGTGAGCGGACTGGTAGGAAGAGGCTAGAGAAAAGGCTACCACTCAGTCAGCCCAAGGTGAAAGGCGGGATCAGTGCATCGCTGACGATGAGGCTCATGTTCGGGCCTGTTGCTGGGGAAGCCTGGAGGTTGGCAGCACCTGATGCTGAGCAAAAAGAAGCTTCAGATTCTAAAGGGGTTCCAGGCTGTTCGACATTTTCTGTGCTGTCTCAAAAACATGGAAAACTATTTTTTTAAACTTTGATTTGTAGTCAAATCAGAACGAGAGGAATCTAGGTAGCCGTTTTGTGTTTAATCGTCAAATTGGAAGTGAGGTGTTTATGGTTCTATATCTTTGGAAGTGGATAGAAGGATTGGAAACACTTGTAGATTGTTCGCTAATTATATGACCAAACTTCACTTATCAAGACGAAATTTTGACTTGCTGACCTACAGACTCCCAATCTAATGCTAGCTACCTGAACACAATCTCAAAATATTTAATATGTAACTGACATTTTTGTACCTGTAATTTCTAGAGCTATTTTATATTATTTTAACCTGGTTGAAATGGGCTTCCATAATACACTATATTTTATTGTGTACACACACACACACGCACGCACACACACATATATAATATGTGTGTAAATAAACTAGTTTTAGCCCAATTCATTCACATAAGCCAGTAACCATGGATGTTCAATGTCGTATGCTGTAGCCCTAAACATTTTAGTGTCAACCCTTACTAGTATGTATGCAAATCTGGCCTAACAACAAGCAAAAAGTGTCTTAATTAGAGTGATCAGGTTATATGTTGGTTGAAGCTAAGCTGTGCAGGAGTGTGGCCCTCCACAACCAACTTTGGACCCACCTGATATAAGCCATCACCAAAATACGAAAGTGTACTTGGCCATAAGTGCCACATGAATGGAAGTACATGACTAGGCTACGATTGCATAAAGGAACCATGAGTGACCCATGTCCTGGTCAAGTTAACATCAAGTTTAACATCTGGCATATGTCCTCAGAGCCGCATTAAAATCTATATCACCTCTGCCAGACTCTGGCCATGTTTGGCCCACATACCATATCATAGTGTCGGATGAATGCCAGATGTGCCAGACAAATACCAAGCTCCTTCACTGACATAACAAACAATGCTCTGTTTTTTTTTTTTTTTTTTTTGCTCCAGGAAGCCAATATCCCACTAGCTAACCATACAAGATCAGTCTCCCATTAGCATCTTTTTTTTCAGAGACATTTTCTATGAAAACTTCTTGAAATCTTGAAATATTCATGAAGTGCTACCAGATGTCTCTTGGCCTGGTTCACATAACATCCTATGCTAAATAAGTAAATACAATTAGTTACTTTCTCTGAGAGTTTCAACCCAGAGCAGAAGATCTAATTTGGTAAGCTAGCTTTGCTTCGGGCACACCTCTTAGGGCCATCAGAAAACTTTTCTCTGTGTTTCCTTCCTCCTAACAGAGCTAATGGTAGCCTCCAGCCTGCTAATGTGCTGCAAGGGAGCAACGAAGCACTTTCAAATGCTCAACTGTTCATGCCGAACGACCGTGCTTATCAAAACCTGGTCTCACAAATAAGCCAACATTTCTGTTATTCGAAAAGCCTCAGGGCCTCAGTCATTTGCTTTGTACATAAAATGCAGCATCTGTTTATGAATACATCACAAGCATGGAATCAAATACCAACAAATTCTGTTTGTTTAAGCCAATCAGTTCCTCTGTACAGCCAGGTATATCTGAACATAATACAGATCATTGATTTCCAGTGAATTCTCTTTGATTGAAGCACAGACAGTTTTTACCTTGTGTACATTTATGTAAAAAAAAAATAATAAAAAAATGTAACCCATCCCAGTGTACACACACAGCAGTGAACAAACATCCGGAGCAGTAGGCAGCCATGGCTGCGGCGACCGGGGAAATTGTGCCTTGTTCAAGGGCACCACAGCTGTGATTGTTGATGATGGGAGAGCAAGAATTTCATCGCTCACAACAACTTCAACTCGGTGGATCTGGGGATCGAACCCTGGACCTTCAGATCACAAATCGATCTCCTTATCCAACGGACCACAACAGTTAGCAATAATTACAATTATCGGTTTTCATTCAAAAATAATTTTTTTAAAAAGTTTTTATCAAATGTATTGTATGCATGATATAGAAAAGTGATTAATGTGTTCATGTGTATATTTTTTGCTCATTCTACTGCATGAAGATGACTGGATGTTGAACTTTGTCTTTTTCTTATGTACTATTTATGGGTAGTCAAAAACCATAATATATATTGAATAAAAGGCTTTTTTTTCTTCATTATTATTTATACTTGTTAAAATTAAACTATAGTTACTGTCTGTCTGTTTGTTTGTTTGTATTACAGGTACATTTCAATAAAATAAAATGGTCGGAATAAAATAATCACACACAAACAAAATAACCAAAGTAACCCGTTGCATAACTATTGTTTTAAATTTACTTTAAATTAACAGTGTCAACAGTGATGACACAGATTTAGATTAAATCCAGATGTTGAGTTTTTTTTTTTCAATTAAGTATTTTGCCTGTTGTCAACATAATGATAATGTATTATATGTTGTTTTGGTTTAAAGGCCAAAACATGATTAGAAGTGGATCCACAGGTACGATTGGCTATTCTTGCAAATTTTTTGCAGTTACAATGATTTTGTATGCATGCTTAGTACGGTTGATGTCAAAAGGTATGCTCAGGCTTAAAGAACTGAATTGCTGTGCCCTTTAGAAGCTATGCTAATTTCCGTAGACAAACATAAGTGTTTACCATGTGTAAGGAGAAAGGCATATAACATATGGAGCAATTTTCACAGCTTGTTTGCATCTTGTTTTTCAGGCAATTCGGGTTGTTGGGAAGTGAAGAGTGCAAGTCCATATGTCATGAGAGGAAAGATGTGGTGGATTCAACAAGATATGAAAGCAGATGACCAAGGTACTGCATTTATATTCCTTTCTTCCTGTTCATGAAGCACTTGCTTTCCCGTCTGACCTGAGATAAATTCATTTCTATTAACTTGCAGTTGAGATGCATAGTCTGTGTTGTGACTTTTGTACATTCCTCCGAAAGCCTGTGTGTGCGCAACAGGGCTGAAATATCACAAGAAAAGTCATCAGTTTGTCAATTGCTTTGTTTCTTCCCTTAACTCCAGTCTTCTCTACCAATATAAAGGTAAACTAAAAAAAGGAAATGTCAGACTTGAATAACCAGCCAAGTAACAATACAAGCTAAAAACCTAGCTTTTTTTATCCTTCAGTGGTCAAGATTATTTCGGTTCTTTTTGTGAATAATGTAAAGGCGCTTGTGTGCTACTAATGTGTTTTCCCTACTGTTTTAAAACTGTATTTTACTCAATTGCCCACTAGACAAGCTCTTTAAAAATCAAGCAGAAAATCTAAGTGGTTAGTTTCCTTTGACATGTAGTGTTTAAACATGCAGATTTTGAAAGCTGATCATCAATTATAATGGATTAAAGTTGGATTCTTATTCTTGTCTTGAACCTTGAACCTTGTCTTGTAACACATTCTTCTTTTTCTTTCATTACTCTAGCTTTATGTCGAACAAATAACTTGGTCTGGGGATTTTATTGGGAAAAACTTTGATTGAATTTGTTGGTCGTCTTAAAAATCTAAACCCTGTAAATATCTTTACAGCTCTGCACAGTCAGCAAACAGGTAGTAATACTTTTGCATCAAACCATATCTTCCCAGGAAACCTGAATGGCATATAAAAGACGGAGAAAGTTCTAGCAAAGACTTAAAAATACTCTCACAAAGTAAGAAAGTAATGTGCACCTATAGCTCTTTATTTGATTTGTTATTTCTGGTTGACACTGGCAACTTTCTGACTGAAATGCAGCAGTACTGCATCACAGTATTGCTTTTTCAGTTCATTTTCTTTATGTTGTTGATAGAAACATCTTTTTTCAACATATTGCTTCAGAATAAAACAATTTCAACAAAATAATGCTGTGATATAATTATAATAGTTCGGTCAAAGTACATGTTTCTTATGATTTGTTTATTTTCATTGATTCCATCTACAAGATCCTTGCTTCTAATGTAAAACAATGTATTTTTGTTAGAAAAAGGAACCCAAAGAAACAAAGAGAAAAAGAGGGATACACACAGGAAACAAAACAAAAAAAAAACAAGTAAAGCTGAACATCACATCAAATTCAACCAGAAGTACTAACAAGGGTCAACAAATGTTGGGGATGTAAGCACTTAACATACAGGAAATGCCTCTACATTGTGACATAACTTTTAGCATGCCCATGGCACCAGTGGTAGAAAAGAATTCAGTCAATACCAGTACTGCCAGGGACAAATGTAAGATCCAACCCGCACAAGCTCGACAGAAGTCAGGGCATCCTCTACCCACAAGAACAGGCAACCCGGGGTCGCCCCGAGCCAGCAAACAACGTCCCCAGAGTGTGCAGGAGCTGCCCAAGAGAAGGTGCTAAGAACTTGACAGGCTGCCAACAGGCAGGAATCCACCCACCCAGTGAGAAGAGGAGTGCAACCTCCAAATCAATGGGCAACCTCAGTGATCTGAGCCAGATCACCCACTATCCACAAGAAACCCCAGACAAAAGATCCATCCCATCCAACAAGAGGCCACACCACAGGTCATCAACCCTTAAGGTCACCACAGCATACAGCCAGACGACCCAAAAGCCCCACCAACCCACCCACCCATCCATGGTAAAGTTGCGAGGTCAGGGAGACAGACAAGGACCCCCTTAACCCATGTCCTAACAACACACATATGCACAAATATATGCTCCCAAATATTCATGCACACTAATCGTCACACATTTGTCCCTCAACCCACATCTTTGTGTCATCCACCATACAGCATTGCAGTCATCCTATCCTCCCATGTAGAGGGCAAGTTAACAGTCCCAGGCACTCTCGACAGCTAAGGCCCAGCCAGGGCAGGGTCCAGAGACTAACATCATGTGCTGGAACACACCATGAGTTGGACTGGAAACAAGCTATACTGGAAATACTATGGTTAGGGGACATATGCTAATTGATTATTTAACCTCATTCTTTCTCTTCCCTCACTCCAGGAAAGTAAAAATTTGTGGAGTGACCATGATAAATTCTCAGGCTGACATCAATTTCAGTCACGTTTCCTTAACTAGGACCTCTGCACACTGGGGATCTGTGTCCCTTACATGTAGTTGGTGTAAAATGCTCTGTATTTCCATACATTTGAACAGAGGCCTGCTGTATGCTGTATTTATAAATATTGGCATTGTGTACAATGGTTTGCATACTCAACAAAGACAATGCAAGAAATGAACTCAACAAAAAGCTTTTAATAAGCAGTATCGCTTTGCAGGGATATTTATATGCTTGAGGATGAGCACTGCTTTTCTTTCATCTGCATCTCAACAAATGGATCCATATCATCCTAAGTATGTTTCATCTAACAAATTTGCATAAGGTCAAGACTGCAGATGATGAACTGACCAGAGCGCATTACAAACTGTCTTGATTGACAGCCAGCTCCTTGTTGAGTTCACTGCCTGGCACCACAAAGACTTGTAATCATCCGACCTCTGACCTCTCCTTTCTTCTGATGTTCCTAGTAATGAGAATGCATTTCAATATGGGCTTCAAATCTATCAAGCAATAGCTGCAAATGTGCTTAATTCTGGATTATGCAAAATTTTCTCAGCATCTTCTGAGTTGTTTCATATCATTGTTGAAGTCAAATCACAATGCCGGAGATATGAGTGTCATAAAGAAGGCTAACGAGTCAGAGCTTGGATTGTCGTCTAGCGTGACAAAATGGTATTATTATATCATGGGGGCTGGGAAAAAGTGGAATTATCTGGTCCAGGGAAAGAGCCTCCCTGGCCAAAAGACGTGCATCCAAGTCTGTTGCTGCAGATAGACTTGTTCCAGCTCATGGGCTGACTATGCTGAGCATGAAAACAGATGGAGAAATAGAAGAGCTAGAGATAGAGGCCGCAGGGGAGAGAGAGAGAGAGAGAGAGAGAGAGAGAGAGAGCAGGATATGGACAAAGCAATGTGTCTATAAAGGAAGGGAGACATCGCTTTGGGTGGTTGAGATTATATTTGTTGACCTGAACCGATCCCCACTTTCCTCAATACCTCATAACAATTTAAGTCATTCAGTGGCAATCATAAGGTGAGAAGAAGCTTGTTAAGCAGCAAAGAAGGCGGAATTCCATCAGCATTAGTCTTTAAAGAGCTCTATAAAATCAAACATTTGTAACAAAAGGCTCATCCTGAGGTTACAAGCATTCTGGAAATCACAAATCTGCCCGGAAGCATCCCTCCAGAGAGCCCCTGGCTCCAGTCCTCAATTATCAGCCTCTCCCCACTACATGCCTTATTAGACTCTGAGGAAATGTTGTCTCTGGTTTTGATCGCTTGACGAAGTATGTGTCTTGCTACAGGCCAGCCTCCAATAAACACCAACAAATTGTTTCTTAGATTTTTTTTACTTACCTGAAATTGTGGTGATTTCAAGTTGTGGTCTGACTGCTAATCAATACATATATAGATGTTTTTTTAATCGCCTGAACCAGAACAGTGGGTGCCCTTCTCCATTCTCTGTTTAAAGTTTTGACTTTTTCATGTTCTACCCATAAGAACCTACCAATCTCAGATTCTGTCTAGGAATAAAGCAGGCTTGCTGAAATATTTATCACTCTTCTCTCTGAAAATCAAAATCTTCTCTTATGTAGGGAACACATTGTGTTCTGAAATATTAAGTACAGTTATGCTAGCTTGAGCTGGATCAAACTTTGAAAAGTGTTTGACCAAGCACTCAATGTCTATCAAGACTTATACAATTTTTTTTTACCTAATTCTAATTGTACATATCATCAAAGAAGTTTTGCTAGTGTTAACAATTACAACCAACATACAGAACTCAAGTACAGTCTGTTCTCTTTAAAACTTGCACATAATTTACTTGAACCCGTCTGTTACCCTTAAACTAGCTGTTAAAAACTGTTACCCTTAGAATCCACCAAAAACAAACTCACATATAAGGGAGAAAGCACATCATCCTTCATATCATTATAAATTGTTATTCATAAATATTTTCTCTTTAATGTGCTATTTATTTTACACCTTATACTATGTTTAAGGTCCAGAGTTGATTAAAATTCTAATTTAAAGAGTAAGATCTTTCATTATTTTCATCATAATTATAAATACTAATTTATTAACCCTCATCATTAATCATAGCACAAGTCAATTTGTTTTAGTCCAAAAATACATTGGCTATCAAAAAACAGTTCATTAATTTTTTTCCACAGTTAGTAATACATTAAGCACATGTAAGTTATGATGATAAGTTTGAGGTTGTGTTTACTGGACTGACCTGAAATACACTGCAAATGTTTTATCTTGAAGTATTTAATCAAGTGATTTTATCTACTCTGGAGCACAACAGATGCACCTGCATGCTCTAAGTAAAGGTGGTTTTAGGATGCCCAGGTTGTTTACCTAGTTGAAGTGTGGAACAAATCCCTAGTTTGACACACATCTGACTCCATCTCCTATATCTGGCAATGTTTTCTTTTGCAATGTTTTTTGTATGCGCAGTTGTGAAACAAGGATGTACTTCACATCTGTGCATCTTATTTATATCCAGTGAGCCTGAGATCAGCAATCATGTGCATGGCTGTCACAAACAAGCAAGTAGCCAGAGGAGTGAGCCAAGAATGATGTGTGTAACAGCAAATTGATCCTATCTGAAAGGGCTCAGAAAACCTTAACAGAGATCAAAGCTGACACTAAGACGCTCAGACTGCCAACTGGAAAAGGAGGGGTGATAAAAGAGAGAGTGAGGGATGAAAAACTGGGAGTATCTCATCTTGTCTAATTACACATTTCAGACAGCTCATGACCAATTATCCTCCTCTTAGTAGCATCTGCCCTTCTCAATGACCGCCGAGCTGCAGTTTGGTATAAAAGATGCTCCATAGTTCATGTTTTCCTCAGTGATCATGAAAGAAGCCATAGAAATGATGGGAGGACATCAGCTCCTTTCAGCCTAAAGCAGTTTTTTTCTCTCTTTAGTCTGATTTGCAACAGAGAGGTTTTGTTCTTAATGCTGACTTCTTTAAGGTGACAGCAGCATTAAGTCTGCAGTCGCTTGTTAGCTGTGAGGCACAATGCAGATCATGTCCATCAACTCCATGTTTCAAAGACCCCCTAAACCTGGGCTTTTCTAAAATAATTCTACCCCTGCTTGGCTTTTTGAAGCTCTGATTCATGCTATCTTGACATCCCATGCAGTTATTTATGCAGCAGGTAGTGTCACAAGGTCACCTCCAGAGGGGGTCAGATAGGATGTGTGTCATGTCCTTGCCTGGGGCCACCTGTAGGATGCTTTTAGGATGCAGGAGTCTGTGGTTGTGGAACCCGGCATCTGCATCTGTTTGGAGTTGAATTTCAAACCATGGAGCTGGTGCACTGCTGTAGCTTTCAGGCTATGGTTTATGCGCAGTGCTTTTATTGTTTTCACTACAGAGGAAATAACATAACTGATGAAGCAACTTACTTTGTTCTCAATACATCCACTGTCATGCTGTGGGGGATCTGAGATAATAAATCTATTTATGCATACAAATACATTTAAAGTTGTTGGTAATAAGTTGACTGGTTACTAATGGGGCATACAAAGTAAAAACATATTTTTTACATTTGAGTAAAAAATGTATAGTGATAGATTTTTTTATTTCTCCCTTTTTGTTTCGCAGGCCTTTACGTTTATAGCTGTAATCGAGCCTTAAAGGTTACTGACTTCCATTCAACAGAATTCAGTGACAACACAAATAATCTATTAATAAGCTCCAACCCTGGACAGAGTTTGAGATTATTTAAATGTTTGTATGCACACAACTTAAATTTTTTTAAAAAATAAAATCATTATTTTGTTACGACTCGTTTTAAGGGGAGGAGAATGTGGAGAAGAATTTTAATCTCAACCCAAAAAAAAAAAGAGTTCCAACCACCGCCAAAAAAACACCAGACACAAAACGAATTCAAATATGAAAAAGCTACAATTTTATTAATGTAACAAAACAGCATTAGATATTAAATAATTAATAATTCAGATATTAATTCTTGGTATCAACAGCAGCTCAGAATGAGCAGAGTGCAGGGCCGTGGTGGTCTTGTGAGGAATTAGGAGCTGGGTTAAATATTGAGGAGCGAGTTCATTTAACCTTTTAACAAATACAAGAACCGTGAACTGGATCCTAAAGCAGACAGCGAGTTCTGACTCTTAAGTACAAGTCAGCATTCTGGTTGATGAATTCTGAACCTGTTTTTGGAAGGACACAATAAAGAGCTTTGCAATAATACAGTCTGCATAAAATAAATGCATATATATATATATATATATATATATATATATATATATATATATATATATATATATATATATATATATATATATATATATATATATATATATATATATATATATATATACTGTTGTTTCCATGTCAGCACATGGAATGTCTTGTTGAGTTTGACAAAGATTTGATATCGTCAATGACTCCCTTGCTTTTAAGGGAAATTAAAGATGAGTATCATCTGCATAAAACTGACATGCAATACCATGCCCCCTGGAGGCCTCAAATTAAACTTAAAAAAAAGGAAAGGCCCCAAAATAGAGCCGTGGAGACCCCACAGAGGAGTTGCGCAGTAGATGAAGAATGTATTCCCAGCTCAACAGAGACCTTAAAGCTAAGAGATAAGTTACTTAAGGGTAGTGCCTCCTACGCTAAACAGATTCTGCAAGTTCCAGAGGGAATGTATGGTTTCTGTGTTCTGTTGTTTTAAACAATGGGCTAGTTTAAAGAGATATTGTACTAGGTATGTTTTTTGGTGGATATACAAACTAATGCAATTTTTGCAATATACAGACAATGAATGTTTGCTAATTAATTTAAGAGTTTACCAAATATTTCTGCCATGGTAATTGTTTACTTAGACCATCTTATGACTGTGTTGTTTTCTACTCACCTTCCATCCTGACAATTTTAGCCTCCCAAGAGTTTCCCAAAAACCCTTGAATCTTGTACAGTATCTAAATTAATTAGTCAAAATCTCATCAGTTGGAATCAACAAATATATCCAGAAGGCTGAGATTAGGACGCCAGGTCTGAGCTTAGATCTGGAGCTGTGGATAAACTGAAGGCAGGATCAGCTGGCTTCAGCAGGAGAGATCAGCCAGATGCTCAAGAGTGTCTGTCCATCAAAAAGCAGACCTTTCCCACACAGCGACAGGCTCTAGTGAACCAGACAATTGCAATGTAGCCATGTGAGAATAGGGCAAGATGGAGTCACAATCTCCATCAAAAGTTGCTTCAGAGAGCCCATCATCACAGCCCCTGCTTTAAATTTGTAACAACATACTACAACATACATCCACCAGCAGCACCCACCATTTCTCAGGAGAGCTCAAGGGTTTAAATAACTTTAAAATCTTTAGAGTGGATAGACCCAAATGGATCTGGATGCAAGTGATTATTAGCATATAGCCATTTAGGAGTACTTCAAAATATTTTAGCTTATTGCAACCGGCATTGGAGCAAAATTTATAGTTTTTCTTCCCAGATTAAAAGAACAACTACTCAAGTAGTATTTATTTTTCACAAGTACCATTTTTTTGTCCTCTTTGGTATCCTTTACTCATCTAGCGTTGCTTATCTTCTTAGGTTCTCTGTCAGCTCTTTGGTTTGTCAGCATCTTCATGTTCATATAATCTGCTACAAGGTGTAGTCGGCCCAAGGCCTTTAGCGATGTTATTAAACCTCTGTCCTTCAGGCTTGAGGGGGTGAAGTGGCTGTTTGATGGCGCATTGGAGAGTCAGTCCACCCCTACTTCTTGGAGATGCATCAAGGTTAAAGTTTGACTGACATGGAGTTGCACATATGATGCATCTTCCAAGGCTTTGCTGTGTCTGCAAAAACCCAAGTGAGGATTGGACATGTTTCATAAGCAGCTCTGCCTGCCAGGTTCTTGCTGATTCAAAGACCATGACAGATATTTTAACAAGATATAATTTTTTTAGTTTACCATGAGGCACTTTGTGATTTCTCTTTGTGAATAGTGCTGTAGAACAGTTTCACTTACTTATCTACCTTTGGCATTTTTGTTTAACCAAATCCATGAAGGTTTCTTAAATTCTGATTGAGGTCCTTAAACAAAAAAAAAATCCTTTTTGTGTTTCAGTTTTACATTTGGAATCAGCAATTTAGGCAAGACACAAACAATTCTGTTCAATTAAACAAATAGCAGAATCCTTCCTAAATAGACTTCCTTCCACCCCTGTCATTTTGCACCCTTTGAAATTACATTTTTGTTGGTCAATATTTTTTGTGGTCAAAATGTTAGGTCATCAGGAGAAAAGGTTTCACTTGCCTTTGGGCTGAGAGTTGAACGCAGGATACTGGCTAGAGACTCTGTCACACTGTCTCCATTGTTTTTTTTTTTATTCTTTGAGGTCCATAAATAAGATCACACATTGTCACAATATATGATTGTTTTAAGGACATTTGAGGTGGTGTAACTGATTAGCCAAACACCCCGTGGAAAATTTACATTTTTGGAAGCACATTGAAAAATTGAAAGCAAAAGAGATTATGTCATTTCTTGTAGAAATTAAAACATAGTCATACTTTACTGTCAGTGGCCACCGGAAGCTCTCCATGAAATTGTGTTTTCTATGATATGGACAGGTAATGAATGTAACCAGTTGTCACATCTGTTTCCTCTCACCTTGTTTTCCTTGCTCTCAGCTGGTCCTCATTCTCCTCATTAGCCACACTCTTTTTTTCCTCTTCTTTTCTCTTTCCCTTTCCCTTACTGGCATATTAGTTCATGTTGTTGCTTGTGTTTGCACTCTCAACCAGACCTGCTTAATCAGTTAATGTTTGTTCTTTTCATTTAATTGTTCTAGTTTTGGATTATTCTTTCCAGACACCCAGAAGACGGGGCTTCTGTACATTAGATAATAAAACTTTTTACTCACTAAATTGTGTCCTCCTCTGTTATTCTCCTGACACTAGTGATCAACAGAATGATTGTGAGTCGATTTTCACCAGCTTGGATTTTTTTAGCTGCAGTCAATGCATAGAGCCAGAACATTTTAACAGTTAGAGAAAATAGAAATGTATAATAACAATATAATATTAGAACTGGGTCTGTGGGGAAGTTGAGTTACCAGAGTAAGAACATTGAATTTGACAATTGCTGGTTCCAATATGTTTTTATCATTCCCATACAATCTGGCTGGCAGAAGCTACAGAATAGCTGAGGAGATAAATCTGTAGCATGTCTCAATCACATGGTGAGATAAGCTAAATAAGTAATATAAATAAATACAAATATTTTATTGGATCGCAATGTATAGTTGTCTCTATAAATAGGGAAGTCACTTGGGATTAAGCATCTCTGAAAATGCCTCTCTAGATGAAAATCCATTTTTAAAAGAAGAATCAGATCATTAGCAAATAACCGATAGAACCTTTCTGACAGATTCTGTGATTGAAGACAACCTTTCTTGCACTGTTCTCGTCAATGTAAGGTCACCCAACTCTTTTACCTATGAAAACCATTGGGACACACTGAAACTTTTAGTTTTACAGTGAGGTGACATATTGTGCCTCTCTTGATGACTGGGTTCACTAGCTCTGACAAGCCTGAAACAGAGAAAAAGCTTCTCTTTGCAGCAGGCCAAGCCCTGCCCTTTAAAGGTCTCGATCGGTTTTTAAAATTTATAAGATCACCAGAGCATGCGTCTCAGGTTCAGATTTCTAAATGCAGAGCTGCATTCGTTCAATGTTCTTCTCTCCTGCTTGTTGAAGCTTATTAGTGACACTGGTGCAATGCCCATCTCTTCAACCCTTCCCCTTACATCTTTGAGTAAAAGCTTCCATGGTCCAGAACTATGCTCCACAAACACACTTTCATATGAGCTGAGCTTTAGAGAGCCATAAATAGAACATGATGGATAAAAGAACATCACCACTGACACCGATGTTCAGAGGGGGAGACTTGTGCGAGAGAAGGTTTCCAGGGATGTATTTTTCCGTGTTCATTTAGGTTTCTTTGTCAAGTTTTTTTTCTTTTGTCAACACACTACATTGTCATAAAACAAACTATTTAAACAAAGGACTATACATTACTATTTCGATTCAGCATTATTTTATTTTTGCCATCATATCGTTTTAGCACAATTAGAAAAACTCAAATTGACCAATATGTGAAACCAATAACCCTAAAGACAGAAAATGAGATTAAATCAAACAGACAACACAATAAGATCAAATAAAATCAACTTAACAGAAAGCAGTAGTAGTATAAGAAATAAAGACTCAAATGCAATCAGCAGAGTTTTGACTTTGTGATTCAGCAGAGTTTTGACTCTCACATTAGAAACAACTTTCTTACTTGCTTTTTTGTGTTTCTGAGATGCACCGAATTTATGGCATCATCCATGTTGGACCCAAAACTCCACCCCACCATTGGAGACCAGTTAGTCCTTGACAAGGACACCTTTTCTTTTGTATCAAGCAAAGCAAAAGAGGCCATTGCATTCACTTATTCAACATCCCTTCTCCAACTCGGCCCTTTCAGTCAGTGCTGCATTACTTCCTCTGTAGGTCCTCCAAACTCGTAGCCTATCAGAACCGCTGTCTCTCCCAGTCGCTCCTGGCTCCAGAAACACATCAAGTCAAGTCCTGGAAGCGTCTGGAGATGCACCCAATAACCATTCATACTGGGTCCGGCTTGCTTTTCAGGGAAGCCATTTCCAGTTTTAGCATATCTGTAAGCCACTACTCACCTTCTCCCTTCTGATGCCTCACTCAGAGCAGATGTCTTTGTTTTTAGTCGCTACCCCTCCCCCGAAATCTGCCCGAGTCTGAGTCCAGTGCCCTCAATAACAACCTCTCTTCTCTGTTACAAGCCCAGGACTTTCCAGCTGGATCTCCCCAGGGAAGCAGGAGTCCTAACCAGCAAGAACCCCTTCACCAGGATCAAGCATCCCACACGGAAAAACTGGACCAACCCTTCCTAATGTCACTTCATCCACCACATCTGGCAGCTGTCCCATGCTTTTTTGAGGGGCTCTCGGGCTCTGATCGCTTCTCGCTCAGAGGCCCTCCTGCGGACAGCTCGCCTAGTACGCTTATCTTAATCTCTGCACATAAGCTTGCTTTTCTGGGCTAATTCCATGTAAGCGAACTTGTGAAATAAGTATTTTGAAATTTGTGTGGCATTCAGGTAAAGTCTGCTGATTAAACCTGTGTCAATACATACTGAACACATGCCTGCTATAGTTATCTTTTTTCTTTTTTTTTTAAATCTTTGTTAGATTTTTTTGTAACATTATACAATACAGATATTTTGTTATAACATTTGTTCTGTAAACTAATTGAAACTTCTGACCAAATATGTTTTCTTTTAATTGAGAAAAAAAAAAGGCTGCCATAAAAATTGTAAAAACATTTCTGCCAGTATTTTGAGAGCTAGTGAAGATTGCATTTATTTACAGATTATTATGTTGGCCTGGCTGTCAGTCTAGCATAACGAGTGTTCACAGTGCATTTTAAGTCAATCTATTGGCTCACCCAAAGAGAATTTCTCTTTTATATAATTGGTCAAAATGTATTATCAATGTTGGCTTTTTACTTTTGTTATGATCAGCAACCTACATGTCTCTAAAGTCTACATGTTCACAGTTGTTGACAGAGTGTAAGAGGCTGACCAGGTTTCAGTCGTTCTTCAAGACTGGTCCAGATAAGCTCAATAATGATAGTTACTTTTCATGCCTGGAAAAAAATCTATTTTTACACTTATAACTATAGTTATTGCAGATGTAGTTGTTAAAACTGCTGTATTGTTAACTAAGAAAGAGTGTTCTAACGTGTTTATAAAGCATGATCCTTCGAAAATATCTGAAACACAGCCTGTGTCTTTACCAACAAAGTTTAATATGCAGACAACAAACTAATTGATTTTATGTCCCAATGTATTATGGTTTGCATTTGAGGTGCCATTCTAATTATAAGCTCTTTTGAATTTTCAGGCAACCCCTGCAACAAAGCCAGGTCGAAAATTGTCACGCTTGTGTGAATTACCACCGAAAGCTTATCCTCTCCCTCTCTCCATTTTCTCCCTCCAGCAGATAACAGTACTCCTCAGTCCTGCTCCTGCCACAAAGCATTCTGTAATAGTCTAATTGTGGCTAATGGTTTGTGCAGCTAATTAAAGTGTATGAATTACAGTAATCAGTCAGACACGTTGAGGCTTGCATTTCAGTGCTCTTTCAGGCGTGGTGGGACAGAAGAGAGAGGGGAGAAATTACCAGAAAAGAGGAAACTTTTTTTTCTGTGCCAACCATTAAACTTTGTTCTATGTTCTAACGATCGATGTTAGAAACTGGTGCTGGATAAGTAATATTTACCTTTAAGGTGCTCCATTCTGGGATCAGTAGCCTTTGCTCACATTGAATCAAAGCAAGCAGAAGAAACACACAACAGACAAATATAATAGCACCTAATGACTGGGAGAGATGTCTGCTATTATTCTAAAAACTTCTAAAAATCTTTTAAAAAAACAGTGCACTGATTTTTACGCTTAATCAAAATGGAGCTGTTATCTCTGCCAGGTGCAAAAATGTAAATAAAAATGTAAAGCAACTGATTGGTTGCAACTTGACTTTTGTTTTAGTAAAATCTTTAATCAGTTATTAACTAATACTTTGCTTCATTTTTAAATATAAATCATTAGCTCCTCAATCTAAAGTGCAGCGAATGATCACCACATTTTAGCATTACCACAATTTAAAATTAATTACGAACTATGCCTGCATTGAAAGATTTGATTACGTATACATTTAACTAGAAGTTCAGTATAATTTTCTCCCTCAGAGAGTTCGAACACTGACAGAGCCCTAAGCTCAGTCGAATGAAGTCAGAGGCGTTGTAAGATTGACCTTTTCCTTATCTCATCTTCATTACAACATGTTGAAAACGGCAAATAAACAACAAACTATTTCAGTATCTGTCATTCATATCATGTGCTTCAAATAAGCCCAGTTACATAAATTGCATTAAATAAATCTAACATTACACCAACAAAGAAATAACACTCAATGCTGTAGTTATTGCTATAAAATTACACAAAATAACACTAACATGGCATTCCCGATGGATATTTCCAAGAAGATGGCTGAAGATTCACATTAAAACCTGATGTGTCTAGTGCTGTGTACCAATGCGAGCACTTATACTGGACCCTTAAAGTAGAAATTCATTTTTAGAAGAAAATATACATACTTTTTAGTGCATTAGATGAGAGTGTGCATGATCTGAAATGCACTAAAATTTACGTGACGGAAGTGTGAAGTGTTGTAAGTCTAGATAGGTTTTAGGGTGTTTTTGAGCTACGACAGGGTCTATCGTTTGTGCTGTGAATTATTGGTTTGTGCCATTACTGTCTAATGTTTGCTAATTATTTTCCTCTTGTCTGCCATCTCCACTAATGCTGTCACACCCCTCACCTGCCGCCAGACAGCGCCTAATCAGTTTGCTTCTTAAGCGTTCCATTTCTCCTAGTTTCTTGTCAGTTGATTGTTTTCCAATGCTGTGTCCTGCCTGTGCCCTCCTAGTATTGTGAAGTCCAGTCTCGAATTCTGTCTATCACAAATCTCGGCCGGAGCTAGTCTCACCTAGCCTACTCTACTTCTACAGACAGCTGCTTCCTGCTGGCGGAGTGAGTTTGATCTGGTGCGATTTTTGTCTTCTGGTACTCCTTATCCCCTCAGGTGATCTATTGTTTTGTTACTCTCCCTACAGAGGCTGTCTAAGTTGAACTTTTTTGGTCTGCCTTTAAGAAGCTACTCGCAATTGGATCCTCATCATTCCTCTTTACAGGAAGTAGTTATGACACATAATTGTGCATAATGTGTGAGTAAACAGAACTTCTTTTCCATTTCTTCATAAAAAAATATTCTTATGATAAATTTAACACTCTCTATATTTATATTATTTATTTATGTGCTTCTTCTTTAAAAATTTGTCATATTACAGGGAGAGCTCACTGGTTCGGGTCCAAAAGAAAACTCAGAGGAGCGCAGAGAATTGTGGGTAAAACCAGCCGTATTGATCGTTCATTGATCGGCACTTCAGAATCTAACCGGAAAAAGTACACTTTTGGGCACCGTTTAGACACTTTTTAATGTATACTACAATTTGGGACACACAAATTCTCATTCCGCACCCATAAAAGTGTGGATAGTGCAGAGATGCAGCAGAATAACATCGATTGCCATGACTGGAAGTTATGTCATCTTGTAACGTAGTGAAGCATAATCACCCACAAAAACACGATCCAACTTAACTTTAATAAAGATACTTTCAGTTATTTATAAATAACTTTACGCCAAGATTATATAATAACAGAAAAAACACAGCCTACATCTAAATTAAACGATTGCCTTAATGGCAACATTGATTATAATTTATTTGTGTCTATGTGGTCTTTGTCTAGATCTTTGATGAATCTATGTGTTTAATCAGATTTTTCAAGTATTATTTTTTATTTTATGTACAGTCTTAACTTCTTATCATCTTCAAATGTTTGATCATAATCAGCTTGAAAAATCTCTTAAGGTAAGTAAATAATTTCCTTTTAAAATAACCACAAGTTTTTCAAGGTATAACTGCACTTACTTACATTGTCCAGTCAGTTGAGGGACTAAACTGCAGCAAAGCCCAATGGATTTGTACACATTTAAATGCTATTCAAACATGGCAAAAATGAAGAGAAAATTACTTGATTGATGTGATTGCATTGCCATTATGTAGCTCGTTTTGCCTAAAAGGCCATGTAGGATCTGTTTCTGTGAGACAAGGAGCTGAGACACTGATTAATTAGATATGGTAAGCTTCTTGCCATTAGAAATGTTAAGCCCCCTTCTAAATAAAGGACATAGACTAAGTCCATCCCTTTACTTCCCATTTACAGGGCTTTCATGGACATGTTATTGTGTGTCATCTGCTGATAACATTATTAAATGTCTGAGTTAATCCTCGGTCAAGTTACAATCTCATGAGTGTGTAAATGAACGTGACAGTTGTTTGTACTTGTCCAACAACAAAGACAGTACACACCGTAGGTTTCCTTAAGACTCCTTTTTCTATGAAGTGATTGATGAGGAAAAACAGATAGCAGCAATGTCATGCGTTATTATTCAGACTGATATTCATTGAAATCCTGTAGGATTAAAAATAAATCTATCATGAACCACCCCCTCCTCCTTTTCTGAGCCGTGGATGATTTCATATGCATCTAATAAGGCATGTGGCAGTCTTCACCCCTCCTCAGACGTGATGGAGGAAGTCAAGGGTAAATGACAATGTGCAATTAACAGGACGCTGGAGAGAGGGAGTCCATCTCACGAAAATGCCTGCATAACAATTTATCACAATAATTATGAATAATTACAGGCCACATCATAATAGCAGTTATTGATACACCTGCACACAACTTGATGAAACTGCCCTCTGTGGGTAAGAGAGTGCCACTGGTATGTTTCGATCAAAGAACTGGAAGTCCTGTGAGCTAGTCAAACATGTGAACCACTACACCATGTAATTGGCAAGCAGTTCATCTGACATTATCTGTACGAGACATTGTTCTCTTCAGTAACAGATGACAAGAACATCACTGCTCTAACTGCATAATGCACTGGCATGTGACAATGTAATGGCCATTTTCTAGTTGATAGTGTGGCACCACCTCTCCTGGGAGTTTATGCAGGATTTCCCTCAAGTAAAAAGAACTTATAACTTTACTAAAGCAAATACATGAACTTTGATGCTGTACCAACTACCATTTTCTATACCTATACTCTCATACATTTAGCTGCTTGATTGTCCCAAGTCAACCATCACGACTTGTTTTCTGAAATGTTGTTTTCACTCCAAGAAAAGAGCGGGTGTTTACTGGCTTTCACACATTAAATTAGAGCACTAGTAAAAGGGGGTTGGAGGCGAGCCCATACATCAACAGACAAATGTGAAGCTTTTACACTACTATTAAGACCACTGCACCGAACAGTATCTTACTCTTGCAATAAGGCCTGTTATGGCCATTGTAAAGTTTTAATAGTCCATGATGGAGATCATTATTGTGTTGAAGGCCTGTCCTGTCAAATTCCAAAGCACATTAAACAAATCAGAGGAGAGAATTTGACTTGCAAATAAAAACATTAGGATGCCCTGCTTGAAGAAAAGGTAAATGCTGTGGCTAAAAATGAACTACATCACAATGCTGTGGCATAAAACAAACTACCTCATTTATTATTAACACAGGATTTCATGTTTAGTTACACACATTTCAATTAAACTCAAAATATTGGAGAGAAAAAAAATTGCAAAGAATTCAAAAAAGAGAATTGAAATGTGTGTGTGCGTGTGTGCGTGTGTGTGCTTTTTCATATCACTCCCCATTCTTTAAACTGTCTTTTATTTGCCTAGCATACAAAATGCAGTTTCCAATAAATGAGCTACGGAGTTCCTCTCTGACAGTGATATCCATTATGTGTTTAATTATCTTCAAAGTTAAAATGAAGGGCTTCTGCTCCACCCCCACTCCCTGTGCTAATATAAAGATGAGGAGAAGAGCATTTCAGACATGAATAGGAGGTTGACGAGCCAGCAACCATTTCGCTCTTGCAATTGTAGATTGAAGCAATCAGTGCAAAAAAAAACCTTGTAAGAAATATCATCCCAGTTATTTATTCCTTTGCCTTCCATTTCCAAGTCAAATTCCACTGGGCTAATTTGATATCTCACAAAAAAAAGTGGCTGTCCAAACAAGTCAGGATGATTTGTGCATTCTTGGTGAAAACTGCTGGGGAAAAGGTTGGGCTTGTCTCAGATGTCATCAGAAAGATGGTTTGATTGCATTGTGCTCAATTGTGCTGCTAAGATTTTCAGGCACGAGTAATCATTCATTAATGTTACGTTTTGGTGCAACGAGCCATTTCCTTACCCAAAAGCTTACCTTTATTCCAAAAGATTTTTATTTATTTCTCTCGACAAGTGACATGTTGTTAGCAAGTAGACTATATATGTATATGATGCACATGCAGTCTTCTGAGTCAGCTTAGTTTAACAATAATTCTGTGTTGTGTCGTTAATTTGTATGTAGCACCTTGGCCTTGGGAACATTGTTTAGTTTCACTGTGTACTGCACTGCATATGGCTGGAACGACAATAAAGCCTACTTGACTTGACTTAATTATACTCTAAACAACAATCTGGTTCTTTGGCTTGTAAGCATAGGAGAACCCTTTTTGGTTGCATTTAGCACCAGTTTTTAAAGGTTCTATTTACAGCTGACCTTCAAAAGTGCCATTCAGAACCAACCACATTTGCAAAAGTGTTATAATCCTTCTGTGGTTCTTTAAACTCATAATGTTTGGTTTTGTTTAAATGCTGTAATCTATAGAATATTTAATTCATATTATTAGTTTAACTAGACGTCGTTTTAAAATCAAGAATTGTAAGTGTCCTTTTTATTGTTACTATTATATAATTGAGAAAGATTATTTTATACTTAACTGTTACAGATTTTTTCAGTCGTTAACAAGCATTTGTCAGATCAGTTGTCATATTTTTAAACTCTAAACACAATTAGCACAGCATCAGTCTGTTGTGGCCGTATCATTCACACATTTCATGTCGATTTCACTTACAGTCTATGAACACATTTTCTCTATATTTACATTTTCTCTTATCTATAGCTCCCACTAAAATTGTTGATTGTTTTTGTAGTATTTATGAATGTTAACACACAATATACTTCCCACAAAATCAAACACAATATTCCAAACCTTAGATACAGTTTAAAAACTGCTTCCTCTACAATGAGAATGTGGCATTCCGAAGGCTGCAAGAAAAGTATCTTTCATGACATTTGTGCTTTCATTGACCATGAAATAAACCCAAGATTATAAATCTGTTCAATTGTGCCACTTGTTATAGAATCTCCAGAAACACAAAACATTATTAGTCCTCTAACCAGTTTGAGAGACGCTGAAACAATGTTGGCATTGCAGCCTTTCATCTCGTCTCTCTGATTTCGTTTCCCTCCTTCCCACCTCCCTACCATTAAATAATTTTGCTGTTGGCTTTTTCTATTTGCTTGGAATTACCCAGGAACAGTGCGCTTCTCTCCTGGGGCTCTGTCAGTGCAGCGCTATAATAGCTTCTCTCTCTAATAGGTGTGTGACTAGGCTGCTATATAGGCTCTAAAATATAACACAAATCTTTATCTAAAGCCACTCAGGTACCTGTCTTATGCTGGCAGCCCTACTGGCTGCTAACCTCTCCCGCTCCATCATGCTAACGCTCCTCACTATGTCCAGTAATCTTTCTCCTTTTTTCTTTCTTTTTTTCCTTCAGTGCCTAGAATCCATCTTTTATTGACTTGGAGGCCACTTCAAATCAATTCCTCTCTCTCTGGCCGTTCTCGTGTAATCACCTGGAAGAGAAGCACCACGTGTAAATATGAGAGATGCTCGCTTCAGATCATTCAGAGCAATTCCCAACACAATAACCATGTAAACTACATTATTAGAAGAAAACGTGCTTCTGGTCAGATTCAATTCTTTTACTTCTGCTTAAAAAAATATCTGCTAAAATTTGGCACATTGAGAAGTGCTGCATGACCTTTGTAAGATCCACCGTCCCCCTTCATAAAATGTATGAACATGTTGGCGAATTGAGATGCACAAAGTGTAAATTATTATGTAAATCTATTCGATGCTGCAAGGTTACACTGGTATCCAGAGTCATGAGTACTCTGCAGATCAAATGAAATATTTGATAATTTGTTGTTGTTGTTGGTGCTGTTGTTAAGAGAACTTCAGTATACCATGGGGAAAAGAAGTGTTCTTTTTTGCTTTTCTTTCCCATGACAACAAGATGAGGAGATGCTCATTTCAATTTAAAATTTTAAATTGGATTTCCAATTAAACTTAAATGGCTGATGGGAGTTTCCTACCAATATATAGTCTGGGAAAGCATTAGGGATGGGAAAGTGTGGTTGACTCATGGGGTCCTGGAAGTTAACTAAAACAAAACCTTCAATTATTAAATTATACAATTCAGTTATAGTGAAGTATATACAACTTTATATAATGTTATATCTTTCATTTATCTAACATATTAACTAAACTGAATTAATATGCTATTGGGTTTTAGACTTAAATAAAGTAAAAAGTATTTTTCAGTATTCTGTCTTTAGATCCGCACCATCACTACTCACAATAAAGTCCAAGTTAGCACAGGACATGAGCAAAGATGTGGTTTTTGTTCATCTTTTAGATATTTATTTACTCTGAAACGTTACCCAATCAGTCTTAAACAATATATTCCTTATATACATAAATCATTATAAGTTGTCCTGTTAGTTTTAAGTTCAACTGAGGCTGTGGTGACTTGTTTAGAGGCAGGGTTGGGTTGAGTCAGCCTTTACCTGCCCCATCTCAACATCCGCTTGTGCCTAGACTCCAGTTTTCACAACAAACACGTTTAGCACTCATTCTATTTTGTAAATTGATACAATTATTTTGTAATTATTTATAATTACAATAATTATTTGTAAAAACACACAAACTTTGAAAATATGTTGAATCTTCAATTTTTTTATTCGTTTTAGACATTGCATATTGATAAAAAAAAATGTTTTACACGTTTTCATGGTGGTTTTGGAGTACAGGATCCAGTCAACAGAATGTCTTAATATCTATTTAGCCTGCTTAAGTATTTATAATCATTTAGGCCACTTTTACATTATGTGGCATATACATTTGAATTAAAAGTCATAGGAATTTTCATCTTACTTGAAAATGTAATCTAAATCTAATCTAATAATCTAATTTCAGTAATTTAAGGATTTACCATGGTAGGATAAAGTTATCTAGCAATTCATTCCTAAAACGCTTGATTTGCAAAACACCACTTTGTTCTATGAGAAAACAGAATGCTTTGCTATGGTTTGATTTATTATAGTTATTTTAAAAGTAATTGTAGAAATGGACGTGATTAATTTGCATTTGAATAACCTGCAATTTCAGGACCACCACAACATTTTGGAGGAGAATAGGGAGGATAGGGAAATAAAACAAAAGTCATGCTCAATAAGCTGTTATCTCTCCTACAACATCAACTTACATCATTTATTTCACACAATAATTGTTAAAAAGTAATGCCAGTTAAAGTTTTGCTGAGATCTTTGATCGATCTTCTCTACTGTTGCACAGAAGAGAGCAATATCCACCTCTGTTTAACATTTATTTGTGTACATATTTGGTTCAACCCGCCATTTTCATCATATTTTTAAAGGCAGCTTTCAGGCAAAAATACTTTGCAAACAGTTCCTCCTGCTTTGTGTTACACATAACACTATCTTTTCAGCATCCAAGGTTTTGTTGTGAGTATCTGCTTAATGAAAGGGAAATGTAATTTGTAGTCCTATAAAATGTAACACTCTGTTAAACCATTGGTTTTAAGGCTTTTATTGTTAAAGTAAACAATCCTGCCTGACTCCTTTGCCTGGAAATTAAAGCCAGCTGTAAGCAGCTTTCTGTCTACTACCAACTTATACATTTACATTGATGCATTTGGCAGACGCTTTTGTCCAAAGCGACTTACATTAGGGGAGAGACAATATGCAATCTGTTACACTGTCAAAGTCTATCTCAGCTTGTCATAATAGATCTTGTATGAACTGATCAATAAACCAAACCAGAGAGGGAGTAGAGGAAGAAAATAAAGACAGAGGAGGGAAAAATAATGTTTTTATTTTATTTTATTTTTTTATAGCAGGTGTTCCCTGAAGAGAAGAGTTTTCTATTGCTTTTTGAAAGCGGTTAGTGTTGCTGCTTTCTTGACTGGATCAGCGAGTTTGTTCCACCAGCCAGGGCAGTGAAAGAGAAGGTTCTGCTGAGAGATCTTCTACCTTCGTGGGACGGAACCACGACTCGCTTTTCTTTCTCTGAGCGCAGACTTCTGGAGGGCATTGTAGGAGCGTATTAGCTCATGGAAGTAGACATGTGCTGATCTGGAGATAGTTTTGTACGCCAGCTTTAGCGATTTGAATTTAACCCGAGCTGCAATGGGGAGCCAATGAAGAGTGATGAAGAGGGGAGTAGCATGAGCTTCTTTCGGTTCCTTGAAGATAAGATGAGCTGCAGAGTCCTGGATCATCTGCAGAGGTTTGAGTGCATTTGCTGAAAGTCCTGCTAGGAGAGCGTTGCAGTAGTCCGGACGTGAGAGGACCAAAGCCTGAACCAGGAGTTGAGTTGCATGTTCAGTTAAGAAGGGCCTGATCTTTTGAATGTTGTGCAGTGCAAATCTACACGCTCGAGTTGTTTTTGTGTTGTGGTCTTTGAAGCACAGCTGTTCATCCAAAATCACTCCAAGATTCCTGACTGAAGGAGAAGAGGTGAATGCAGAGGACTCCAGCTGGATGGTGAGGTCGTGATACACAGAGGGATGGGCCGGGATTACCAGACGTTCTGTCTTGGCCATGTTGAGCTGTAGGTGATGGTTCTTCATCCAAGTAGAGATGTCGTTCAAGCTGTCAGTTATGCGGGTAGTTACTGACAGGTCATCAGGGGGGAACGACAGATAGAGTTGAGGGTCGTCAGCGTAGTAATGGTAAGAGAATCCGTGTCTGAGGATGATAGGGCCCAGGGAGGTGGTGTAGATGGAGAAGAGAAGGGGCCAAGGACTGAACCCTGAAGAACCCAGGTGAGTAGTTTATGAGTTTTGGAGACTTCACCCCTCTACCCGACACTGAAAGATCTACCAGTGAGATACGACTCAAGCCAATCGAGTACAGTTCCAGTGATGCCAATCGCAGAGAGAGTGGAGAGAAGGATCTGATGGTTGACTGTGTCAAATGCTGCAGAGAGATCTAGTAGGATGAAGACAGATGATCTGTGGTTAGCCCTGGCCCCTCGCAGAGTTTCTTGATCTAAGTGGAGTCCCTCCCTTTTAAAGTTGAGCAGGTAAAAAAGCACTTAAAGATTTTAAAATTATATATGCTCATACAATTAAACATCCACGAACAGTAAAAAAAAAGCACAGTTCACTATCCTCATTCTTTTATTTAGAGGATGCTTTACTTGCTATAACTTATCGGAAGACAGCTTATGATATTATGTTATACTTAGGATTATTTATGGTGATAATAGATTGCTCCGTTAACCCCAACCCCTCCGAGACATCAGTGTTATATTGGCTCTGCCATATTTTACATTATAGATTCAAGAAGCCACGCTTTTCATCCGCACCTGCAATTCCATGTGGGCTGTATTTCAGTCCTGCATATCCACTCCATGCATGTCTGCTTTGTTTATGTCATTGATTTATTTATCCTGTCCATTGAGCATGTAGCCACTGGTGGGAGCGTGCTTTTCTTACTCTGAAATCACCACCTCCTAATTATCTGTCACAATTTGTGCTATGGCGTGCTGAAGACACGGAATGACCAATAATTACCCTCCAGCCTGCATCTTTCAGTGTGTTTCTATTGATTTCTTGGCACCATCACCGCTGTGACCTCGCTCTTTTCTCCATCACCCAGGAGACGGTGAGAATATCCCTCCTCATGCCGTTAAATATGAAAACAATGCCTTGGTCGGTCATTAGCTCTCTCATAAAAAATCAGACACAATCATTGTGTGTTAGTGTGCATGGACTCTTGTGTATTTGTTTATGTGTTCTAGTCCATGCTGCTCAATCTCATCTCATACTGTGACACACATGACGTCCATGCGTATGAGCGTGTATGTGTGCATGTTTGTAGCAATTGAAAAGGATGAGCAGCTGTCAGTGGTGTAAATGAAGATAAATCAAACATCATTGAGAGTGTGTGTTGTTCGCGCAGCATGATTCCCCAAAAGACGCAGGAGGGGCTGAAGGAAAGTGATCACAAATGTCGAGCATTGATCACTCACAATATGAAAGACATTGATTAAGTGGTGCTAACCTCAACTTTTGTGTGCAGTAAACTGGATAAGATGTTCAGTAAACATGCTTTCAGGAATATGACAGCGATGTGATGGATTTCCGATTTTCTATCAAAGGAATGAACGGTGTGCTTTTATCTTTCTATTTACTCTCTAGCTGGCTTTCCATTTATTTGCATTATTTATGTACATCGACATACTTCTATACAGCAATCATTATATGTGTTATCATATAATTAATCCGTTTCTCTCGTATTCATATACAGTGCAGCACTTGGGCTTCTTGTTAAAGGAACACCCCACTTAAAAATAAATGAATAAATACATTTATAAATGCTTTGTTTCGATGACAATACACATTTGTAAGCAGTATAAATATAACTTTAATGGCTTTATCTTGGTTTATAAGTATCTATATAAAATGCTTGATAACATTATGTTCATGCTTTATTGAGTATCAGTTAATCAGTTATAAATTAAACTCTTCACTTTTTAAAAAGCTGTTAGTTATTAGTTGTAAACGATTTAGAACATTTTGATTCACATGTATAGTAACAGTTAGTTACTCAGTGTGATAACAAATGCTATAATGTATGTTATATTATAGCATGTTAATAAGCATATTATGTAGATGCTTAAATCCAAGAATAAAGCCTTTAAAGTTATATTTATAAACGGTTTACAAACGTGTATTAACATCAAAACACTGCTTTATAAATGATCTACTATTTGCTAATGCTTTCTTAATGATTAGTAGTATGTAGTTTTTATAAAGTACTACCAAAATCTTTTCAGCAGTTCTCCAGAAATAGATGTAGAAAATTCTAGCAGAATTTAGCATAGATTATTGGTTTCAGATTACACAAGCATTGTAGACTAAGGAATAGTAACATAAGGATCAAAGTGTTGTGATTTTTTCCTTATGTGAACCTTGACACTTGTGTTTTTGTAGCGTGTGAACAATGAAATGATGTCTGCGAAGACAGAGTAAAGTACTATATTACATATCTTCTAAGTGTACAAAACTTGTATTGTACAACAATGTGCAAAGGTTGCATGGTTATGACGCTTTACATAGGAAACATAACAACACAGCTACTATTTCTGGGACTACACTGCAACTGCTGTCATCTGAATCAATGTTCTGGAGAAGTCTGAATATATTCTAAAACAGTAATGTGCTACTTATTAACTCGAGGGGAGATGCAAAATGAGCCAGTGAATTTTCATATAAAGTTGAGTTGTTTCTGTCTTCTACACAAAAGCCAAGTAAAATAAATAAAATAAAAGAATCACTTCATGTTATTTGCCACAGTTCCGGAAAATACGGCAATGTAATCAAACTAGACCAGTAGCATTTTCTTACCAGTTGAACTTTAGTATTTTTTCAGTTATTATTACCTGAATGGGAGATCATATGAGACAACCAGATTGTGTATATAAGTAAGGAATTACTTTTCAAATGTTATAGTTCATCTTTAAAATTAGGGAAATAGTGATGCACTTGTGTTTTATACTCCATTGGAAAATTTGATTTAGCTAATGCTGTAGAAATGGCAAAAACGCATTGTTGATGCAATGAAAGAACAAAAAGTTACGCACCACATTATACTTATCTGACTATTTATTTAGTTAATTAATTCTAAACACTTAAACAATTGACTCTGCTCTTCTGGTCCATACACTACAACAGCATGGCAGAAATCCCACCCCGCCCACTTTGGATGGGCCTGATGGATGCCATTAATAATAGACACTCGTTGCTCACTCCCACCCCCGGACACAGAAAATCACAAGGCAACCTGAGCCAGGCAGAGGTGTGATAATTCACATCCACATTTATACTTTTAAATTTCATCAAGTAGTTTACCTCCCCAAACATGCCACGGGCTGGAGGCGGTTGGGGATACTTGACAAAGAAATGTGTGTTTGATAGGAGCTGACTGTCTTTGCTCAGGGTAAAATTCAGCGAATGAGGTAAATGCATCAGCGGCAGGCGCTGTCTCGACACGGGTGGCAGGGGAGAGCGAAGGTGACGAGAGAGAGAGACTGTGAAAGAGAAAGTGAAGTGCAGAGAAAGGCTGGCTCCAGCGGCTAGGACATAATGAAGCACACCAGGCAGGGTGAGCATTAAGGGCTGTCACTTGTATTGGCAGCTCCCCCCCCTTGTCCCAACAGCTCTCGGTGCACAGCGAAGCCAGTCAGCTGGACACGGCTTCAGAATTCATTTACAGTCTCCAGCGCTGACCCGAGGAAATGTAGACCCAGAGAGAGAAGGAAAAGTGAGAAAAAAAGGTGGGAAAAGAGAGAGGATGTGAAGAAGTGCTGGAATCTCACTTGGAAAGAGTACAGAGATATTACCATGCTTTTTGCAGTAGAGTTAGATTCTGCTTTCTTCTAGTTTTCTGTTCCAGGGAATCGGAAGTGCATCATTTGAGAGTTGTTTTTCAATGATATTGTAGATGGTAGACACTAGCTATACAATGATTAACAAATTGAACTTTTGTTTTAAATTAAGTAGATTCACATTTTATAGGGCCATATTATGCCCTTTTAAAGCATGTAGAATAAATGTATGGCCCCTCTATACTACCACGCCACCTTTAAGAATATTCAAAGTGCATTATTTATAGTAAACAATGTATTTAAATCACCTCATTGTTGGGCTTAGCCAAATGTACCATTTAATCATGATCCTCCCACTGCCATGCTTCCCCATCCCCCTGCAGAGCAAACCTCACCTGTCAGAATTCCATCAAAACATCAACTTTGAGGATTTTGGTAAAACTTGTTTGGCACAGGTTGACCCTCTTACACTTCCAAGTCAGACAGCGCAACGTTTCTATATCTATATGGGCTGCATTAGCAGTTCATTTTATTGGTCAGCAAGAAGCGAATAAATAATGTGAGTATTGAACCAAATAATGAATTCATTGAACCATTTTGAGCTCAGAGAAACGGCATATAAGCAACGTGGGACATTTAAAGATGCTCAAAAAGAATAAAGAAATGAGAAACACACACTTTTTAAACTCTATGTCTGGTAAAAGCTTTGTCATTTTAATTGGGAAATTTAGTAGACAATACATCCATCATCAAGAACTTACCCATTTCAATCGCCTGGAAAACCAGTAATTGGCTGATTTGGATGTTATCATTGTATACTCTTCAATATGAATACAATTTTGATATGTTTTTATTTTATTTTATATTTATGCAACTTCTGCGGCTGAGCAGTCATCTCGCCCATTTAAATAAATGACAAAGGCAGCTGTTAAAAATCATTAAATCTTATTTTTATCTTTTATACTGAAAATAAGCCATTTTGTGCCAGTAAGATTTGCCACCAGAAAGCATTCCATTTGAGGAGACGCAGAGCATGATTTAGACAAATGCAGACAAAAAAAATGTTAAGACAAAATGTCTGTAAAAAATGTCCACCACATTATATTTGTGGTAATGGGCGAGATGAGCGATAAGCCCCAGAAGTGGTGTAAAACTAAACACCATCATAAGTAATATACTATTATGCAAAGATGGGTTTGACAAACAAAGGAAGCGAATGAACGACAGAGGGAGAAAGAGAAGGATGGCAAGGGTTAGGGATGGTGCAGCAGAGAGGCACAGATAAGGTAATGACAAGCTGCCTGCAGGACAAATGCAGCAGCTGGACCACGAGCTGATCGTCATAGTCCTGCCATCTGGAAAAGTCTGTTTCTTTCCTGCAGAGCTCATCACCTTCAGTGTGTCCAGCCACACCATACAAAACACCAGCCAGGAACAAATCATGGTTCCACAGCTTGCAATTATTCAAGAGCAGAGTACAATATACGGATAATGACTGACACAAGCACAGATAGAAAACATCTTTTAAGAGAGAGCATATTATATTACGGAAGATTCAATGATCGGTATAGCTTGATGATTCAATTATTCTAGCATTATTCTGTCATTATCCTACAGTAGCATTAATCTAGTGGGCTTTAGGGAAAGCAATCTATTTTTATCGTCCAGAAGAAAAGGAAACAATAAAAGAGAAAAAAAACACTGAAACCAATTTTACAAAAATATTTTAGAGTACAGTATTTTACTGTATGTATACACAGTATGTAATATGGATATCACACATAAAAAAAATGGTGAAACTAATTTTTAACAATTTGTCCAAAACTGTATAGTTTTTTTCTTAAATCTGATTTTAAAAAGGCAATTGCCTTTCCCGTTTTTCACGATAGTGGGAACTCCTAATTACTATAAAAACAATTAATGGAACAATACAGTTTAAATGTTTGCAAAGTCTTCTCAGTCAACAAACAGATATTTCTTTCAACAGCAAGAAGAACGATTTAGTTTTCAGAGTAATTTTTTAATGAGAAGTAACCGGTGACCATAAATCATTAAAACAATGTTAAAAACACCATAAAATGTAAAAAATTCTTTCTCACATCTCAATTGGAGGGTGAAATCAATAAATCAGGGAACGCACATTTAATGTTACACTAATTATTAAACCATGTTTGATACACTCCATGTAGAATGAGGCATGCTTCTCTCACAACAAACTCAAGTCCTACAAGCTTTCATAAATGCAATAAAGTTCTGCTTTGTTAAAGTTAGCTCCTCCATCTTTTTATGTTTCTTGACTCGAGTGAGATCTAATTAGTCGAGTATCCATGCAGTATCCACCTATCAACAAATTTTCACAACTCCACGTTTATAACTCACACCAGTCGGCACCCACCATTTACCAGGATGAATGCAATACCAATTGTGTTAATGACTGCTCTTTGACATGTCATGTATGTTGTGAACACTATGTGCATTGACCAGTGAGGTTTCCCTGCCTGAAATAGACAAAGAAATTAAATTGATTTAGGAAACCTGACAGTTGAGCGAACTTCTGTGGTCAAGTAGCCTTGAGCTTCAAATGAACATGTATTCCCCGAAGAGTTTGCTGTGTGTTATTAAACCTCTTCATAGAGCTGACCCCTGCATAAATTTAGCTTCAAGCCTTACTCAAATGTTAAGCACTCAATTTAATTTTTTATTTCAGATCTTGTTATCTAGCTCGGAGTAATGATTGACAAGCTCTGAAACCGATGATACATTTACATGCTTTGTTGAGCGTTGCATCGAATCCTGCTGTTATTGATATCTAAATCTATAGAGGAAGCTTGAATGGCTTGCCATCTCTCTCTTATCAAGTGGAAGATGAACACATCACAAGTAATGCCTCAATGCTATAGATTCTGTCGAGTAAACCTTTTTGTTCTATGCTAGAAATTGATCATTATCTCATAGTAATTATGTTGACTGTCTGTTTTCATTGAGGACCTCCCCTCCGATGTTGTTTCTTTTTTCGGAAATCCAATTTCTGGCCCTAACCAAGCTGAGTTTTCTGCTTCAGTGAAGTGCACAGGCATAGTCAGTCACCTACAGTGTAATTAAAACAAAACAAACTCCATCAATCCGCTGACATTAGTCCAGGAAACACACTCACACACACATTCAATCCTGAAATCAAGTTTAGAAAGCAGCCAGCGTGATTGCAGCAGTAAAGTGAGTCAGAGGTAAACCCTCAGGGAATGGAGCTGCTAGTGGAACGGAAGATTGACCACACACTCTCTCTCCCTCTCTCACCAGGCAGGGTCACATGCATAGAAGCATATCTAAATGTTACATGCTGCGCCATTAAATCCCACCAGTGGAAGAACAGAATCTTTATTAGTAATGCTCGTTGGTGCAGCAGCTTGGCAATTATTATATTTTCTGACACATTGAGACGTGTCTGGAAGTAGGATAAAAGTAAAGTTATCTTTTCATTTAGGTATTAGATTATAGACACAGTTATATTCAACTTCAATTAATCATTATGTGATTACTTGTTACACAGTGCTACTGTAATTTTAGCATCCATTCATAATGTACATGTAAAGTTCGATCACATATCAAACACACGCTCACACACATACATACACGCATACACGCACACAAACACACACATGCGCGCACACACACACACTCACATACATATACTACATTGTCAAAAATACTCATGCACCAATCCAAATAATAGAAAACAGGGGTTCTAATCACTTTCATGGCCACATATGTATAAAACAAGTATTTAGATATTAAGTATCTAATAAACTGTGTAATAGCAAATATTTAGTATTTAGACTGCATCATGCCAAGTGTAAAGTTTGATGAAGGTGGAATTATGGTTTGGGGTTGTTTCCTAGAAGCTGGGGTTAACACCTTAATGTTAAGGAACTTTGACTGTTTCAACAAACCAAGCAATTTTGGACAAATTTATGTTCCCAACATTGTAATAATAGTTTGGAGATGACCTCTTCCAGCATGACCTCACCAGTGCACAAAGCATGTTCTATTACAACATGGATGACAGAGTCTAGTGTGGGTGAACTTGACAAAGACTGAAAGCCAGACCTTCTCATAGTGTGTGATCTCACAAATGTGCTTCTGAAAACATGGTAAAAAATTCCCATAAATAAACTCTTCAACATTGTGGACAGCCTTCCAAGAGAAGTTGAAGCTGTTATAGTATCAAATGATTGGCCAACATGTCTGCTTATGAATAGCAATCAGTGCAACTTGTGCCTAGAACTGCCTCATGTAGACTCGCATTCGTTAGTATTGACAATTTGTCTTAAATCCACCTAACACCTCCATGTCTGTTCTGTGGGAGGAAATTGGAGTGCCCAAATGAAGCCTGGATTTTAAACAGCAATGCTCTAATCAGAAACTTCCTCATTGAGAGTTAGAAGGGTTTGGGTTGAGTGCACTTAACAGCAAGGATAGTTATAGCATCTGTGATTAACCCAGCTGTCAATATTTTCTTTCCATCAGGTGTACAGATTTCACTTACCATTAATTCTAGCTGACATTAAACCATGGCCTGGTGTGCAGCAAGACTTTATTTCTAAAAAAAAATGTTTTTTTACACAATGTCAGATTTCTACTACACCTAAAGTATGTTTAGCCTACTTCTTTCTCACAAACACCAAACAGGTTAGCACAATGTATGCTCTCTCAGGAGATGACAGCTTGTTTGTCAGTGTTTGTGTGTGTGTAAGGGTTTCTCTTTGAAATGTCTGTGTACTTCAGGCTCAGTTGCTGTCTCGCTGTGTGGTGTGTGTTTTTATATCGGCCCCCGGGTCAGCCCTCTGCGTTTGAAGCGACAAATCGACCGTCAACACGCATGTCGAAAAGCAGGAACTGCAGCGTTTTGTTTCTGGCTGTCTGCAGATATTCTCTCTATACCTGCATCTCTATCACAAACACAAACACAGGAGCTCTACTCTGAGTGGACTCTTTAATCAACAGTTTTAGCTACCACAGGCATGCTCACTATGGGAGCTGTTTCTCTAGGTTAGCGCTGTAATTATTCATCCCGCTGTGATGCTCTGGAGCCTCTTTTAGCCGAATTGAATTGAGTAGCTTATATTATAAATTCCTAATAATTAATACACCATGACAGAGATTGTAAGAGAAATAGTACGTTTTTGCTCTACTGTACAGTAAAGTAAAATATGGGACACAGAAGAAGGATCTATAATGTGGTCTTCACAAAAGTTAAAAAATAAAATAAAAGTACTAAAATGTCAACTATACAGATTAGTAAAATATAACCTTTACAGTATTACTGGAGATTGACAGTAACATCTTTTGTATTACCCCCTATTCAGATAAACAATGGTTCTTGTTAGTTTTGCAAATTCTCGGACAAAATACCACATAAAGTGTCAACGATTAAATTATAATGGTGTTCTAAAAATAATTGTGAAATAACATTTGAATGTTTACATCATAAAGGTTAAATTATTTATTTAATTTATTAATAAAAAAAAATAAATTTTTGTATGTGTTTTACATGAGCTAATAATGTAAAAAACAACAACAAATAATTAAGTGCAAAAAAATTGCAAGTATAAAATAAAAATGTTGCGTATGCCAGCGGAACATTGACAACATAAAAGTAAATATCATGAAACAGCAATAAATGGAACAATGTTGTGTAATATTCACATTTGATAATCCAGTAGCACTTTATAATAACTGCACACTAAGCAATTAAGCTGTAGCCAATAGTTAATACATATTTTAGCAATGTTTCTATAATAAAACACATTCGTAAGCAGTTTATAAATATTCGTTTAAGCGATTTATTCTTGATTTATAAGTGTTTTTATAATATGCTAAATAATGCTTTCCTGAACTGTTCATCATTTTAAAACCAGTTAAGTGTTAGCTGAGATCGTTCAGAACACATAAATAAATGACTATTAAACTATTTAAAAGCACATTCAAGCAACATTTACTCAGTGTGATAAATGCTTCGTTAACACATATTCCTACTGTAACTCATGATTAATTCAGCTAGTTATAAAGCATTCACTACCTGCCAGTTCACTATTTTTATGAGCTCTCTTAAACTGAGGACTATTTATGACATGTAAAACAATTACACATAAGATTAAATCTGTCAGTTGTCTGGTTCCCTCTGTTCTGTGTTTTTATTTTTGTTTTGTTTAGATTATAATAGAATAGAAACAATGCTCTATTTATTAATCTATTTAAATTTTCTTATTATAACTATTTTCTAACAATTAATGAATGATTAATAGTGGAAGTTATTATAAAGTGCTATTGATAATTTCAGGTTACCCCCCAAAAATTTATTGTTATAAATTATAATACAAATTAAAAAGCTAAAAGTATAACAAAAATATAACAAAAACAATTTTCACTCTGTCAAATTGTATATGTACAGGGAGGGAAAGAAGTTATTGATACCTTCTGATTTAGAATTGTAGTGAATGAGAATAAAAACTAATTTGTTTTTATATGAGGCAAATACAGATTTGACTACTTCACAACAGATGACACAAAACTTTCTAAATCTAAAATATTGAGGCTGATTTTTGTCAAATCAATTCTTTTACTGTTCCTTTCCCCAAGGCAGCTATTTAAATGTGGCTGATTATAATATTTGTTTGGCTTAAAAACAACTCCTGCTGCTTGTACTTCCTGTCTTTTTGCAGCATTCAAATTAGTCACAATGCTGATTTCAGTGAAGCCGTTTCAATCAGAAAATACCGTGTCTGTGCAGAAGTGTGCAACTGACACACAACAGATCATATAGCATCCAGGCAAACCACACTTTCCAATGTTTTCCTTTTTACACCTACGTGTCTGTACGAGCAATCGGATCATCATAACCTGTGTGTTATCAGTGTTGATCTCTGTAGACATGGAAATACCTCACATCAACTTCACTTTGAGCAGCCTGCTTATGTATGTGTTATGGCAGCTGTGAGTTTAGTGGGCACACTTTCCCCTGAGTTTGTTTCCATTATGAATATTTGAGCTGAAGGATGCTGTTTTGGTGCCGCTCGCTCTAATAAGTGCACCTCCTTCTCTCTCTCTTTCACTCTCAGCAGGACGGGGTGACAGTGGGCTCTGACAGCTTTCCCTAATGACCCATGAGTGCCCGCTTCTGTGTGCTGACATTTTGGGTGGTAGCACAGATGCCAGGCATGCAGAGGGGGGCGTTACAGCCGCTGGCAGATCTCGCTCCAAATAAATTACTGTCAGAGGTGCTGCTGGCCCTCCCTTCCTCTCTTTTTAACTCATGTACACAAAATGCAGCAGACCCCTGTCCTAACCAGGCTTGATGTGACCGTTCTGGTGACAGGCAATTTGTCTCTGATGCTTAATGTTAAAGGACCAAGTGATGTGACAAAGTGGCAGCCAATCAGATAAGCTGATTGTGATAAGTCCAAAGAGGCAGACAAATTTTGAGCCCATAAATCTTTCAAATTGGTCTAACAAGTAGATTCTGCTTATTTTTATATCCCAGTGAACAAATAGATATTTTTCACATGGGTTTAAAAAACCAATATGCACACAATGGCAACTTTAATAGGTACACCTGTATCCTTACATGGTGACACAGGTTTAGTCTGCCAATCACATGGAATCTGGATGTGGGGATCTAGATGTGGTGGATTGAAAGGCCTTGTTGAATGTCAAATGAGAAGTGACTAGAGATGATTAGACTAGTTATAGATTTTTTTGTCTTTATGCTTTTGACAAGAATGATGTCCATCACACTCAGTATCTCAATAAACTGTAAATTGCAATCATGCTTCAGAGGATTATTGGCCATCATTAGTTGTAGTAGTAGTCAGATCTTAATCAGATCAGTGTTAACCAATGACTATCTGGAGTTGAATGGCAGTTTACAGCATTATACTTTATTACACAGTATATTGTATCGTGTATCGTGTCCTATAGAGTCATCTTCTCAGGGTAAAGAAGAAAGGAAACTGAAATTAATCAAATTACAACTTGAGCTTGGTCCTAATACTATTTTATTCCAAAAGGACCTAACTTCACAGCAAAAAAAAAACCCCAAACAAACAATGTTTGTAGTATCTAGCTGATACTAACTGACTTTTTAACAGAGTCAAAACTGAAAGAGTTTTGACTTCTGTTAGAGCTGTGATGAGGTACAGTTTTAAATATGTATTTTTTAAAGTTATATTAAGCCTTAATGTTTAGCATGATAAATAACGATCTCAAGTCTCAAGATTAAGGTTCGTCATACCAGCTCTCGATTTTTTACACACGTCTTTTTACACGTTACTGTGGTTACACATCAATTTCGAAATCAGATTTTTTTGGTGCTCGTTCACATTACACGACTTATACCTGTCATGTGTATGAACGCAATAAATCCCACTGTGATGCGCGCATGTGCAGAAAATGGCTTTGATGAAAACAAAAGTGAACATGAACAATTATGTAATTCTAAGTAATTGTGTGGCTTTATTTCCCATCCGTTACCATTTTAACCAAGAAGACAAAGAATAAATATGTGTTAGTTCTATTACTTCACTTTTCTTTCCACCGACTGCTTTTAGCTCTGTCCTCAGCCATGATGGATGTAAAACTTCGTGTCCATGCCTAGAAATGTGACGTCAGTCCAATACAATTGTAAAAGAAAAAGGATATCTAGATCAGAACCTCTTAAGAAGTTATGAGTTGCATATGAGTGACCTGGGTCAGATTTGAAAAATGCAATTGAGCTGTTCCGACTGTCATGATCATTTCAGATACAGGTCGCAAAAAAATTGGATTTGAGTCTCTTTGGGCAACAGTCTGAAGTAGTGTCATGGTTACCTCTTCATGTGGCCATCACTTCTACCATAGCTGCTGCACTGTCACTGCTTTTGTGGCTACCTCAATGTGATGACACTCTCCCAATAAAGCAAGGTTGAAAAAAATCCTCATTCAGCTTCCAAATATATTTTCAAAAGTCTTATAGTAGTTTTAAACTTTCATTAGCGCTTTCTGCTTTAATAATGCACTACATACCTCTTCGAAATTGATGAGGTAATATCCACAAGCCGATGATTACATTTTGTATACCAAATCTTAAATGGATTCTGACAGTTGAGTCATTAATGGTATTTCTCTTTTTGACATTAGCATTCAGCCTAGCATCATGTCCACTGTCAATGGTGACATCCATGACAAGTCTGTGCTAACTGACACTTTCAAAAACAACTGTCAGACGTCCTTTTTCTGAAATTTCTAATTGTATTTGGCAGCACTATTCTGCAGTACTGAGTATTACACATTGTTCCTTTGATTCACGTTGGAATACAGAATCCACTCTGCTCATAGATGGAGAGCCTTTTTTATTTGTTAGATATGTAGCAGTCTTTCGTTCTCATGGATTAGAGCTACATTTGAACAAATGTCGTTTGTAGGCAGTTATCTCTGGAGACGCAACCTCTCTCCACAAAATACTGAAAAAGACTACGTTGAATATATTAAGCCTATTTCACTGATTTCTTCCTGCGGCAGAGCTTCAGGTTCTAGTTAAACATCTGGTTCTATAGATGCACACATGGTTGAGTCACAATTAACACTTGTAAACACTGCTCATATTGACCAGAAATGACTTTTATAGCTTTAGCTATTTCTCTGTGTAAATCTGAAAATCTACAGGTTACATAGTGCATTATCTCTTCTCTGTTTATTTGTATGCGGCAGCCCTAGCCTCAGGTTAGCAGCGAGGGACAGGCTAATGCTAGACCGCCATCACTTCTCTGCCTCCATTCACATTTATTTAAACAAATGGAGAAGATGATCAATGAAGTCAAAGATTCTTCAGTGAGCGAATTAATGGTCGCTGCCTGGTGTATGCAATTAGTCTGTGCTATTATTGAGTTGTCTTATTTCAATGGCTAATTTGTTATTCTCTGAACATCACTCCCCAGGGCCTCAACTAATGGTGGCGCTTTTGCATATGCCGAATTTGCCGTTAAATGGAATAATAGTAAAAAAGTATCATGGCTTTTGTCACGAATGACAGTGGAAGTGCCGATGCTAACAAAGGCACAGATGATTAATAAAAATAGAGGGATTTGGGGTTCAATGGAAGGCGGTTTGGTTTGACAGGCTACATTCAGCATGCTAACATTAAGTCATCACGTCTCAAGATAGTTTTTATGAGAGTAGGTAACATCCCAGCTGGCTTCTTTCTTCCTCTATCTACTCACTAGGAATTAATTAAAGCCTTTGTTTGCGCTTTTATTAAAGTATAAAAGAATAGCTTGGAGCCTAAATGGGTTCAGTGAAATTAGCCAAGTGGAACATAGTGTGATGGTGCGGCACTTTCACACATTTGAGTACCTATTTACATTTTTTTTGCAGCTATGGACAGGATTTCTCCAGAACAAGCCATAATGATTGCTCCTGATGTAACAGTTTGTTAATCTCTTGGAATTAAAAGCTTAGGCAAGCAAACTGCTTAGACGTTTGTAGTGTCTCATTTGCTAGCAAAGTATGCTAGCAACCGTTTTATTAACCTTTTCTGTAAGGGTGAACATTTTTTACATTTATGTTGAAGAAGTACAGTATAGAGAACTTTCTGAAATTAACAGAAAAGCATACTATATTTGACATAATTTCTCTAAAATCCTGCTTTTCAATTAAATTTTACTTCTCTGTAGTTATTAAACCGTTATTACTTTTCTAGCAGTCTGACAGTAGGAGGTTGTTGTAGACGCTACATAGTCACAGTATACATCACATGGCCATGATGTGATGAAACACCAGTCCTAAAATAGTTGAGTTCAATGGTTCTAGAGTGTGAATTAACCTCTTTGTTAAATATGATTAAATATGATTTAACCTCTTTGTTTGTGATTAGTTTAACTATTAACACGTCTTAGAGTGATATACATTATGCTATTATTAATTACAAACTTGAACATAGATTGATCTGCTAAAACCAGAAGTTGCTCCAAATTCTGAATTCATTTCATGCATTACGAGAGGGAGGATTTTAGTGAGGGGGTATTCGTTTAGTGACACGTTTGTCCTATGTTGAGTTTAAAATAAACTGACCAATACAGTTACATTACTGCAAACCAATGAGGAGGCAGATAAGTTAAGGCCTACCACCCTGAAAGAATTGTGTATAGTTTTATCGTGCTTTAATACACTATGTTAAGATTTTGAGATCTTTCTAATCAGCTTAACATTTTTAAAAGAGTATACTTTTTTTCATAAGATGCTGTTTATATGTATTTTATAACAAAGCTTATAACAAATGCTTAAAAATATTTAAAGATTAGAAGTCTGGAATTGTATTTATCCAGTTACAGTTCACTAAAAGCTATTTTTGCATTTCTTTCTCTCTTTGATAATGCAGTTCAACTCTAATAAGCATTGTCTCCCAGTAAATTCCACCACCAGTTGACAGCAATCAAAAAAATCTGCTCGATACAAATAATCTTGTTTAAAACCTAAAATAATATTGTATGTTGTCTTTTCTCTCTGTCTCTCGTGAACAAACATCGGCATTGTATTTAGGAAGAGGGTAATACACAGATTCTTGCAGATAGTTTGAAGCATCATTGCGGCTCTATTTAAGGATGTATTTTTTTTTCCTAAAACTAGATCCTTAATCATTATCAATGGAAACTGGGGAAACCCTCTTGGTCTTTGTTTTTAAAGGCAAAGTTTCCTAAAAAAAGATAATGATTCTATGTTTATTCTTTCCCAGCGATGGGTTGCGGCTGGAAGGGCATCCGCCGCGTAAAACATATGCCAGAGAGTTGGCGGTTCATTCTGCTGTGGCGACCCCGAAAGGGAAGAAAGCCGACATGAAGATGAATGAATGAATGAATGAATGTTTATTCAAAGTTGTATTTACTTTAAAGGACTGTTGTTAAAGGAAAGATCTTATCTTACAATCTGTGATTTTTTCAATCAGTAGTACCTTCTGCCCTTAAAACTGCTTGCTCTGAATATGTGTCTTCATAGTGAATAATGTTACTGTAAGTGTGGTAAGCCATTTACACTGAGGGGCAACCGCCTCCTTTCCCTCATGAAGCGTGATAGGAAGTGACTTAACTGCATTCCCTCGAGCAGCCACTGACTCCAAAAGGGAGCAAGTTCTCATTCACTCCAATGTTAAAACTTTGGAGCTGAAAAAAAAACAAAACATGCTTCCACCTCTTGCTCCATTAGGTTTGTTGATTAGATTGCTAGTTTTGACCGTCATGAACACTCTGAGGGGGTGAATTATTTTACATTTGTTTGTTTAAGATATATAAAAATTTAACCTTCAGCTAATCAGACGCCTTCACTATAGCCACGTCCTACCTCTGAGGACGTGAGTACTGGATACGCCCATTTTGAGCTTCATTTGACTTTGCCAGAAACCTAAGGGTGACGTCACGAACACATTGTTTATCTTATATACAGTCAATGATTTACACTCACAGTAAATATATAAATAATTTTTAGAGATCTCTAATTCACTTTCTTATGGGTTCATTTGGAAGATATCAATACATGTCTCTATGATTAGTCAACAAACAATTATCACATGTCAGAATACAATTATTTTTATCTTTAAAAAAGATATAAATTTGTCAGGTTACAGGTTTAATGTAAAAATGGCTTTAATGTAAAAATTTGACTTATTTTGGATCCACCCCGGTTGGAAACTTGACATGTGTAACATAAAACTACGCTGTTAATTTCATTGCCAAATTGAGTACAGTGTTGTGATTCCTCGCTGTGTTCATTTCTTCAGGGAAATCAATTGCACAGGCTTATATACCTAACATAATGCATATTAAACTGGGATATTCCATGCAATTTAAACCTGGGACAAAATGCACACAGCAGCTTTACCTTTAGTGATACACTAATAATAAAGGACAGTTGAGAAAAGGAGTAATCAAGCTACTGATTAGAAACAAACCTCGGAGAATATTGTTCCTCGAGCCTGCCTTAACTCTGATATTGTGCCATGATTGAATCATGATACACTCCAGCCCTTAAGGTATGGCTTCACAGGTCTTCAGAACTGCAGAAAAATCAACAGGCGACCAAGGTGTGATGAGGTAAACCTGGGCCCCGTTTGCTCTGCAGGACTCCAACCCCCCCGCCAAGACCAGTCAACTGTTTTATCTTCAAACGCTAGCCAGTATGAATAATAAGCGTGAGATGAAACGGCAATTGCAGGGCATGACAGCACCATCTGAACATCAAATTATCATGCCGCTTCTTTGAACAAGATGCACACCACAGTTTAACTTATATTATTACATTTAGCCATTTCTGAGTAAAATTTCTAGACATTTCTCAAAGTTTGCCATAAAAAGGAATGATTTAAACTACACAATGTTAAATACTTTTGTAACAAGTAAGCAATACTAAGCAAGTCATGGTCAAAAATGACTCAATTCTGTGTTGAACTGCGAAATTTTCACTGAAATGTTTTTTTTAGCTTTCATGCCCACATACACTTTAAGTTAACAAAGTAAAGACTGAGGTTAAATTAATATTTCATCAATAATTAAAACAAAGAGACTTTATAATAATTAAAACAAAGAGACAATTTTTTACGGAAAAAGGTTATAAAAGTAGAATAAAAAAATCATAATTGTGTTTCCATACAGCAGCCTACACTAAATTTCCTGAATTTCATGTGACAAGAATGAATTTTAAATGAATATTGACCTCATTTTACAGCTCAAACATTTTTTTTATTTCAAGCTCATTTTCAATATTTGTCTTTAGACAAAAATCAATTAATAAATGTAATTTTAGGTTCCTAATCTCAGCCAGTTACTTATAATGCTGGGCAAACACGGTGCGATTTTTAAATCGTTCAAAAAAGTTCAAAGCATGCAATGATAAAACACTACAAGCCAATGTTCAAATGTGACCCGGCTGCTCACACTGTACATCCTCCAAACATAACCTGAAACATGAAAACTACAACATGAAAAACCCAGAAGTGGAAGATGCGCGTCACTCACTCAATAATGCTCAGCTAATTCTCTGTTCAGAAACATGAATGTATAAGGAAATGGCTCAGAAGATATGCATGCACAGAGTGAGATGTTTTGTTCAAATGTCTCGTAGCGCTGCTCAACAGTGCGACGTCCTCACGAGGAGTGAGCAGGAACGAGTCATGACACACAATTCTGCAATTTGGGCCAATATGCAAAATAGTCGCATGACTGGAAAAAATGTGGCAAAGTGGGCTAAAAATCGTCTGGCTTTAGACACACAACTGGAAGCAATCATTAAAATCATTTATCAATATTTGCATGCAATATTACAAGTAGTATTCATTATTGCTGCTGCAAATCTTAATAAAGCACAAGGTCCTCCAAAACAATTATCATGAACAAGTGCAATTAATTTAAAATGTGACTGAAAATTAATTATTCTGTAGTCTCTATTAACCAGACCTAAAGGGAAGATCTGAGGTTTTGGCAGCTTTGTTTGATCAAGACCTCCCCATGAGGCTGTTTGACTGAAATAACAAACAACAAATGTCGTTTCACATAGCGTCATGTTTCAGGGAGCAGAAATGTCACCACAACTGACTGTGTACTTTACCCTTTGCATACTTTAGTGAATCCTAAGTTTAGTTGTCCTTCAAAAATCACACATTTTCAATACTCACGATAAATATGCTATTTTTTTCGATGTAGTAATATACAACTCTCCATTTTGTTTCCAGGCAGAACGAAAATAAATGCAGCACTCAAACAACCATGAATCTGGATACAGTTAAGCAATCAACCAAGACTTCAGGATTCTTGAAGTGTTTCCAAATTTTTGTTGCAAACTTAGATGTTTAGCTAGCATTCCATTGGCGTGACATCTGAGACTGAGCCTAATTATGCTGTGATAATTGTCTCTGACTATTTCCTTTGATTCAGCCTGTTCTTGAGACAAACAAGTTATTTCACAGCTTATGGGGATTTTATTTGTCTCTTCTTTTGGATGATGTGAGAGGAGAGTGAAAACATCCTTTCACAAGGGTCTGACTCTGGTAGCGGTGGTTGATGCCTCCACATCCAGCTTGAAGTTATCAAAAGCTTTTATACAAGACTCACAACTTTAAATCACTAGTTTGTTTCTAGATTTTTACAGTTCGCAATACCTTGCCAAGTTCAGTCGCTAACTGTTTAAGTTCTACTGCTTGGAGTTCAAGGCTGTCAGAATAAAGTTGTCTAAGCACTTTGACAGAATAGGCCGTCCATACTCTATGAAGGTCTTCACTTTTTAGATTTTCTACGGCAGAAACAAAGATGACTGAAACTGAGTGGATTTGTGTTTAAGTTGGTGCTTATTAATGTATAAAACAGTACGGATGGTTCTATCTTCTTGCTTCTGCAATCCTTGACTTATCGCACTAGAATTTGTCGTGATTAAACTGTGAGACATTAGCAGACTCAAAAGTTTTTGAAAATTTAAGTTAATAGTGAAGCCTTAACCTGAGATTAGTGTGATGTAATATAAGAGAATGTAAATAAATGATGTAAATGAAGTAATTTATCTTCATCAATATATAACTTAACATGTTAACTTTGAACGCACTAGTGGTAATATAATATGCTTCTTTTAAAATATTTTTTTACTGTTGGTAAAATGACAGTTTGCTCTTTCAGACATTTCTGTAAATACTAAACTTAAGTTTAATTTGTGCATATCGTACTGAAAATGTGTGTTGGGGTTTAAGCATAACAATTGGTGTTTGTTTAGGGTTTGCAAGTCTAACAATAGCTTTTAAAATCCTGCAAACTGTTTGACATTCAAAGCCACACATTAACATCCCCTGGAACATAATACACATGCATTAGTGGGCCAAAAATACAGCTGTAATAACAAAAAGCAATGTAAAGTGAGTAAGAAGCAGGCGGAACGGTTTGTCACGGTTAATGTGCATTAGTATATTTCTTTAGTCATTTTAATGATGGTGAGATCGTTTACCTCGCAGGGCATTGTTTTCAAGGCTGAAAACAGCTTTAATTCTGATGGTGGTAAGTAATTTTCATTAAATGTCAATTTAGTATTAATTCAGAGCAAAGCTTAAATAAAATTGTGTTCATTAATCACTCTGCCGTCCAGTAGGCTGCTAATTAAAACGTTGTGGGGCTTGCTCGTTAGTCACCCGCAGACCTGATTGTTAATGTCGACTCATTGTCCTCCTTTTCACCGCTATCATTTATTTTCTTTGCTGTTCTTGTATACTCTTGTTAATTATTAAATGCCTTCTCTTTTTGTCCTCGCTGACACTTTGTGGATAACTATCAGAGGCTTTCAGAGGCTGCGGCCCTGAGGCCAGTGAATAGCAAGCACAAACATTGATCTCTATATTCACCAGCTGTTTCACTCTTATCCTGTCCCGAATGAAATTAAAGCCAGTGCCTGGATGCATTGGAAGTGCACTTGATTTTGTGGATTAGATCCTTCTATGAATTACAGAACAGCTTGTTGCTTAAACTACCAGTTAGACATTTTTATTTAAATATGTGGAGCTTGATTTAGCTGACAAAGGTGATCCCCATAATAAAGCCACCAAAATAAACTGAAGTAGTTGGTATATAAGTTATTAATGTGTAATATACAGATATTGAATAAAATGTTGACGCTATAATGCAGTGTGACTCTGGGTCTGTGGTTGGGTCCATCCTCAGTTCAGCCTGCCCTGTACCTTCAATGATTTTGCTTTCGGTCCTCACAAAACATTCTTCATTTACACGGCCTGTTACCTCTTCTGGCATTGTATAAATAAAACCCATTTCATACTTTCCCATTCTCATTTCAGGCATTGAATACATAAACATTCTAATCTAGACTACTGGACACATTAACATTAAATTTATGCATTTAGCAGAGGTTTTTATCCAAAACAACAAACATAAAATGGAGAATATGAAAATTGTTACAAAGGCAAAAGTCAAGCTAATGTAGCTAAATAGAGGGCTTCTCAGCAGATAACCTGAATATATATGTTTTCACTGTTCTTAAGTCAAATACATTTTGAAAAGGCCAACCATGAATTAACTGTTATTAAGCATATTATTTAGATGCTTATAAACCAGGAACAAAGCATGTAAAGTTATGTTTACAAACGACTTACAAATGTGTAATAACATAAAATTATAAATTGTTTAATAACTATTTGTTAATGCTTCATAAATAATTAGAGTGTGCAGTTATTGTAAAGTGCTTCCAAATTTTTTTATGCCAGATGAAATAAAAAGATACTTGAACAATTCATTTGTTTTGTGAATTGTATATTCATATTTTTTATTAGCATTGTTGATAAGCGCATGTGTTTGAGGGGCTAACTAGAAGTGTGTCCAGCAGTTGCATGTACAGGTGGATCTTTTGCGCCACATCACCATTAGATTACAGCATTCAGAGTTCTAATCCTATTACACGATAGACAATCAAATTGCAACAGTGTTCTGTTTTTCTTGACTTGTATGTGGTGCAAGTACTCACAAAGCATGGTCTGATCTCTGGTTGCTTATGATGACATCATCTTTATATTTGCGGAGCACTGACCAGACTTTGATCTTGCTGCTTAAACCAACAAACTAATCCTGGCTGTAGGGGACCATCAGTTTCTCTGCAAAGCAATCTGGAATCACAGGCTACAAGGAGAAGAGGCCATTTTAGCTCAGAGTTTACCTTGTGTTGCATCAGCTCGCAAGCTGTATTGGCTTTAAAGCTATTAGGCAGACGTTTGTGTTTGTTTCTTTCACTTTATGTGAACAATTCATTATCAGAATTGCCTGGGCGAAGGGAATTTGCATTGGGAACCATTAAGCCTGGTTGTTTGGAGCAAGAGGGGTTTTTTTAGGCTGCATCTTCACTGCTAGAATCTGCATTTATAGAGAGATCCATAAACAACTGACTGGCTTTGCGTCATGCACACTATGCATAAATCTTTTGCATTAATTTAATTTTACAGGTTTTTTTTTTTTTACAAGTTTCAAGTACACTGTACGTTACCAGTTTAACCGGTAAATTCCACGACTGACCCAGAATGCACCCCACACTGTATTCACAATTGCAAACTTCAATAGCAAGCGGGGGTTACGGCAATATCAAATTACCAAACTACATTAAATGTAATTTATTTTTGTTGTGTCCCCTTCAGATTCTCAAAACATTCGTTTACAAAGCCTTTCTTCCATCTCTCTTTTTTTGGGTCAAAGATCCAAGTCCGATCGTAACAGATTAAAAAAAAAATTTATGTTTAAAGTGCTTTATAAAGGTTTTATTTTTGATGACATTTAAACCATTCATTAAAAGTAATTTTTTCTTCCTTTCACCATCTTGTGAAAATTAATAAACGATTAAATAGTAATAAATGTACTCTAACTATAATATGCACTGCAAAAAATGCACTCTTGGAACAAGAAAAAAAAAAACTCAAATAAAGTTAAACTCTTCCTATATCAAGCAAAAAAATCTGCCAATGGGGTAAGCAAATTTGACTTGGCAAGATTTCTTAAAATTAGAAAAAAATTCTAGCTAATAAATAGACAAAAACTCTCAAACCAAGTCTTTACAAATTGTAAAACTGCACTGAAACTAGAATATTTCAACTTGTATCTAGTCTCTAGTGGTCTTAAAACTAGACAGTCTGTCTTGAAACTAGGATGTTTTCTCTTTTATTTAAGACTAACTTAGAAAATTTTGTATTAAAATAAGTACATATGACCTTAAATTAAGAAAGTTTGTGCTTAATTTTAGTTCTTAAAGTAGAATATGTGTTCTTAAAACTAGAAATTCTAGCTTACAATTTTAATTTTAAATAATTATATTATATATTATTTAGGCCTATTGATGCATTTTCAGTTAGGACAGTTCAGATAGGAGAGCGAAAGAACATTTAGTAGAGCTCTGGGGAGAAGATTGCTGAAGGACCAGAGCTGGATTCAAACCCCCATCACCAGAGGCTTCAGCTCCACATGTTAGTGCTCTGACCGCTACGCTATCAGTGCTGACAGATTATTTCAGTTCTGATAAGCTATATAACACTAAAAGAGAAAATATTCTCGTTTTAAGACAGATTGTCTAGGTTTAAGACCACTAATAACTAGAAACAAGTTGGAATATTCTAGTTTCAATGCATTTTTACAGCTTGTAAAGACTTGTTTTGAGAGTTTTTGTATTTTTTTAAGATCCAACAGCTTATGTAACCAGCTAGAAGTTTTTGCTAATTTTAAGAATTCTTGCCAACTCAAATTTACTTACCCCATTAGCAGAATCTTTTGCTTGATCTAGGAAGAGTTTAACTTTATTTGAGATTTTTTTTCTTGTTTCAAGAGTGCTTTTTTGAAGTACAGATCTCTTCCTTCAAAGTTAGAACACAACTGGATATTAAGGTTTGGGGTATTGATTATTTATTTACGGTGTAGATCCTTTTTCTTATTTTTTTTCACAAACATTTGAGTCTTATTTCAAGAAATCAAATGTTCTTACCTTTACTTGATCTAGACTAGAACTAGATTTAAGATTTATTTTCTTGTTCCAAGATGCATGTTTTTGCCAGTGTTTAATATTGATTTCTTAAAACAAAATATCAATAAAATTCTTGAAATAAGAATATGTTGAGTCAAAAAATCTTGTTTTAAGATTCTTGTTTTAAGATCAGTGGCAAAATCGGCAACTTGTTTAACATAGTTTCTTAATTCAAGAAAATAAATGACCAGAATAAGATTTTTTTCTCCTCAAGAAAATATAAGTTTTATTTTCTCAAAATATGAAAAGTAATCTATACCTTAAATCTATTGCTTAAAATTCATTTTTTGCAGTGTGTCACTTACTATTGTGTCATGAATATTTCTACCACCAATTTTTTTTTTCGATATATCAATGTTGAACATGATTTGAAAGTAAGATTGAACACATTACAATCTATTGCAGTTTTTGTTTTTGCTTGTTTGTTGTGGATTCCAGTGAAAATATATTTTTTTCATAACTTCTTTTTAATTTTTTTCATTATCTGGAGATCAGAAAAGATTTGTAAAATACACCAAAACAGCAAGTTTGACAAAACTCAAATGTCTGGTTACTACCCTTGCATTTTCAGCATGGTGAGCACTGCGTGTATGTTTGTCTGTAAAGAATGGGTGACCACTTTTTGAGCTCGTCAATTATGCGTGCTTGCCACCTAATGCCATATGTCACTGTCAATTCTATTCGCCAGCAAGGTGTGCCGGTGCGCTGCTTCAGAGTGTGTGTGTTAAATAATGCAGTGCAGAAAGGTCAGAGGAGATGCAGAAAGGGTGGATGCTCGACTCGGTTGTGAAGCTTTCCCATACCAGCGTTAATTCACAGATCAGTTCCAATAATAAAATGCATATTGTAAATGTCAAACAGAGGCAGGGCAGGAGTAATCCACCTCTTCTGGGAAATAATAGATAGTCTCCGGGCTTATTTCTGCACTCACCACTGGAGAACGAGACAAAAGCCACCATTATATTGCAGGAGCAGTAATGTTAGATCAATCTTTAGAGTCAGAGATTACACTATAAATCTCCAAAAGCATTTGCATACTTCCTCTCAGTCTACTTCTTTCAAGAGAGAAAGAAAGCTTAAGATTTTTTGGATGAGATGGATGATTTTGGTTGTGACTCTGTATGGAATAAAAACATCAATGGGAAAGTCACAGGTGGCGAAAATAAATGATAGATTTAAGCACAAAAATTAAGTATATACTCGTGTTTTACTTTGAGTAGAGCAAGTTCCATAGACATCACTTTAACGTTTCAGGTTTCTCAAGGGTTAGATGGAAGTCTACCTCAGTGAAATGACAACCATTCTCTGGGCCCAAGATTATCACAAGATTAAATCCCAGACTCCTGTAGATAGGGACAGAAATAAAAAAAATTATGCTGGTATCAGCAGGACTATTTAAAACAACGACGTTCTCCACTACACTATTCCTTTTGAACATTTAAGCAAGTACAGGTTTCTCAGATCGGTGTTGGCTTTGGGACTCCTACCTGAGTGTTAGGAGAAGGCTGATTGTCTTGTCTGACCTGTTCTTGTCAGGGTATGATGTCGACTGACTTGGGTTCAAGTGGAAGGGTAAATTAGTTGGGGTTAGATTAAGTCATTCAGAAGCAAAACTTTCTAGAGACCAATGTAAACAACAATTCAAAGAGATTACATTTATGTGCCTCTGACATCCAAGCAGAGTCAGATGTTTTGAAGGAAATGTTAATGGACATGGCTTCTATGTCACTATGCTATGTGGATGGGTTTCTATATTCGAAGGAGGATCGAGCAAGATGTTTCTCTGCTTAAGGAAATCCTATGCTGAACAGGAGTCAGGGACACGAATGAGATATTAAGGGAAGTATGAACTAGTGATTAGGAATCAACCAATGAGATAAATACCTGTAATGATCATTTAAAGGACTAATATGAAATGAAAGGGCTTTTCTTTACACTGATTGCTGGTGTTGGCAAACTCAGAAAAGGAGGGAAAGAATGTGATGAATGTTAACTGAAGGTAATGTATACGTTCTGCCCTTGCAAATGATTCAGGGTTTAGTCTACTCCCTTGAACCCAAATGCTGCCCATGTGTTTTATGGTTTGATGCTAAACAAAAATACCTTGTCATCTGGTCCAGTTCTTTTTCTTACAAAATCTATATTGTTCATATAGCCATTTGTAAAAATTTTACTTCAAGTACTTTTAAATATGGTTTGATCATAAAACAGACATGTGGTAGTTGATGTCATTGAAAGTCAATTATTGTCTAAGTTATTATATAAATATTTCTACTGCTTACAATAGGCTTGATACTAGCCAAAGTACATGGATCAAAAATTGCAAGGAGGGAATAATAATTATTTATTAAAGAATACACTTCTGAGTTTTGTTTGTGATGCTATATGTAATTTCATGAAATTTGTTACGGAGTGAGATATATTGACAGTTGGTCCCAGCTGGTTATCCCATCTTGATGCTTAAAGCAAAAAACCCACCACAAGCCCTTTTCACCTCTCATTTCTTGTGGGGGTGGTTCTCGGGCCTGGGCTGCTCCCAGGCCCTTCCTTGGACAACTTGCCCAGTATGCTTCTTATCGCGCTCCAAAACTGCTTGCAACTGGGCAAATTCATGAAGAGTTGCTTTTCGACATCTGGCCATCATGCTGTAAAAAGACTGGGCATGATGAGAAGAGTCTTGTACTATATTAGCAGTGTGCAGGATTCTTTATGATGAAAAAGGAAAAAGCAAAGCCAGTTGCAACTTGTGCAGGTTAAGCATTTAATGAGACTACATGATTCTTAACAAGATCAACTTAATTAACCATTTGTAAAAAATCACTGAAAGGAGCATGCTGGCTATACTGTTTTCAGGCGCTAGAAAACAATGAACCACAACAACAAACACTGCTGCAGTCTCTGAATCTCCCATCAGACTGAAAAAATCTAAATTAATAGGGGAGAAAAATGCAGAATATTTATTTTAGATGAAGAACCACTTTCAGTAGTTAAGAACTGTTTTAAAGAAGAGTCTGCTTTTCATCTCTGAAACGGCCATCCCAAACAAATATAAAATGCAAGTGACTTTATTTTTGGATTCTTTAAAGACTTTGTCCATTGTTAACTGACTTTTGCAACTCAAGAAATTTGTCTTAAGTCCCTTTTGAGTCTCACCAATCACTGTGGGTTTTTTTTTTTTGCTCTACATGGATTTAAATAGTACTTGGAGGCAACCATTTTAAGTTATTGAAACATATGCTTCTTTTTTGTACTTAGTTAAAAAATAAACACATTTTTTAATGCTGTACTTTAAAAATAGCGATGCACAGTTTTTTATAATCAAGTTATGTTTGGTGTAGTTTTAACATTTGTAAACTGATTTTTTTTAAAGTTGTTGGGTAAAATATTTTTACAAAACGGCTTATTTTTGGTTCATCTGGTTAAAAATGGATAATTACTTTATCAAATTAAAGCAGTTGTTTTTAGCATGATTACGTTAATTACAATATTTTAAAAATAGCACTGTCCTTGTACAAAGCACACTAGATCAGCATCACACATTTGGATATTGAATTAGACATTTACATATTTTAAGTTTCATCATGTTAGATTTATGCTTCTGGATTTCACCAGAAGTGTTTTGTTTTGAGTATTAATAATGGCATTCACTATCAAGGTGTGAAATTGCCTCTTCTCTGTAATGCCAGGCTTTGATATGTTGGATTTGTCAGATGTTTCCCTTTTGAACACATTGTTTAGTTTTGTTATGTAAAAGTTATATAAATCACATTTTACAATACTGATAAAACACTAGTCTAAGTACAGCATGATTTTTCCCCTTCTAATAAAAGTATATGTAGATTAGTAACGTCATATATTACATCGGTTATCACCATTTTTTTAATATGTGAGATGATACATAAAAGGCAACAAATCTTTGTGAGCTCTCTCTGTTATTTAAATACATACAAATGAAGGTCATAATAGCTGAAGGTGAACACAAGTCCTTCTACTACTATATTCTCATTGCTTGTTTAGCATCAATGTCAGTGGCAAAGACACATCCTTCCTTTCTCCCAAGAGCCTCTTCATCACAAGGGAGAGCCAGAAAATGACAAACGGCCTATTGTGTAATTAACGAGAAGTCTGTTGATTTCCACAGATAATTTAGCACACTTGTGAGCGATTGACTCCTGATCTCCATTTAGCTTGCTCTATGAGATTGGGATGAAGGATGTAATGTGTTAACCTTGAGTGGATGTACATTTCTGTATGTATGAATTAGATATTATATGTAAAGGAAAAATTCACACTCTATACTCACATGAAGTTGGATTGGATTAACCTATTGTAAATTAAATGACTACTTTTAAATTAATAACAAACTGTGGGTTTAATTCAAGTTCAGAACTTAATTCAGTACAGTTTTTTTTTAAGTAATTTTTTAATTTAGTTGACTATGCTACATTTCTCCGGCAGTTCATTATCCATGATAATTCCAGTTGTGGCCAAACATTTTATACTTTGACACGACTTATCTATATTATAGATAGATATGTAATCTGATAGTTGTTTTGGTAGCCTGACATTGGATTTTGCCTTTGTCATTTATTTGAGTGACTAACTTGCATACCTTAATTAACGAATACTCTTTCGGGTGAAATGGGTAGTCGGGTTTCAAATGAGCATAGCCTTGCAATTAAATGTGATAATTTTTCCTGTTTCCAACACAAGTGGTTTTCTTGTGATTGCTTAAAAATTCCAATACCATGAATTGCCAGGGCCAAAAGCTATCCTCTGGCTCAGTCAGTCCAAGATTGACTGAGATTGATAATTCATAACACTTAAGCTTAGCTTTGATCTGAGCTTTGTACAACACAAGTCAGAACCCCAGCTTGGCTCCCTTCCCTGAACCCCAACGCAACACTATCTTAATTTATTTCAGTCTAGCATTTCTATAACCAAAAAGGCCAGAACATCAAAAAATACTTAATGTGGTATAACAAGTAAAGACTTATCTCTCCTGCTCCATACTGTAGACTTTTTTTCAACAAAACAAAGTATATGTTAATTTAAGTTACATTTTTAGTATGATTTAAAAAACTGAACACATATGGATCCATGCATATTCCTAGTAAGGTCAACTTCTATTTGAGTATAATTCATTTGTCTAAATGGGTTTTCAAACGCAGTGTTGTTTTAGCTCAAGTATGGTTCATTTGGGTAAAAGAATGTTAGTAAAGTGAATAAAGTCATAGTTGGCTTGGATAGATTTTTTGGTCTTTTAGCTCCGTGCAGACCCTCACCCGCATGACAGATGTCATTTTAACAGAGAAGCCGAACCTCCTGCCACATACCATGCAACCCTGTGCAAAAAGTAACAGCAATTATTTAAATGGAGGTGTCTCCGTAGATGGTATTTGCGATGGACCAATGCAATGCATAAAGACTTGAAGATGCAGTTAAAGATGCTTAGAGTTCTGTGAAGAGTGATTCTTTTGAATGATTTCCAAAAATAATTCAGTGTCATCCTGCTCTATGTGATGACACAAGCCTCTGGTGATGTTTTCAGTTTTCTACGTGGGGGAAATTTCATTAATATTTAGAAGGATTGTTTTACCAAAAATGTTCTTTTCCTGCCACGCTCAAAACAGTGGAGATGGCAGTGTACTTCAGGAGAACCCTGTGAAACTGTGCAAGGTAACGTTATTGCAACATTATTGTGTCACTTTTTCATACCAACACTGGAGAGTACCACTGTAGAGTACCACTGTACTACAACAAATCTATTGTATGTGTGCACTTGCACACTTGGCAATGAAGATCTTTCTGATTCTGAAAGCTGTGTTTGGTTTTTGAGTGATTACGAATTGTCTGTTTCAGATATCTCGTGAGTTTAGTCCATCCTCATCACTGGATTCAATGCACAGCTGATTTTCTAGCTGAACATCTCTCCCTAGACTGTAATTTTTTCAAAGACAATCTTTCAATTTCAATATAGTCCACATATATTCATACAATTTGTAAAGAGGTGTTGCATTGCCTTGATTTCAATGATCTGTAAAATCCTTATTTCCAAATGTGAACTCTCTGCTACTATTGACAGATCCTTCTCAGATGTAGTGCATACGCACAAAATATTTGTATCTTCAATACACTAACTCAGGTCAAAATTTGCATGGAAGAACCTCATGCCCTCGCTCTGTGGCTTTCCTCTGTAGTAAACTGTGCCCTGAATATGTGTGTTGCATTTAAGTAGATCTGTCCTAGTGGCCTGTCTAAGGGTGACTGGCTTCATTTAATTAAAACCCACACGCATACGGTGAACCTCGACCATGCAACATCCTGCATAAATAATTCACAGGCTGAGGTGCGGTTTTGGGCTTTCTGTAATGAGCTGAAAGCTAGCTGCCGGGAGCTAAACAAACTCCTTCAAGCGCTTTATGGGAGAGGCCCAACCTTGGCATGGAAGGCACAGGATTCCAAATGTTTGTCCTGCCATGTAAGCCAAGCAAAAGCCCTGTTACCTGGAGTGCAGCCGGCAGTAAAGCCCTTATTCTCATGTAAAACTCTGACTTGACTCAACTGAAAAAGTCTGAAAAGCTAGCCAAGTGGAGCTCATTAAAGAGCTGGACACATACTGCCCCTTACAATCTGGTTTGCTCTCAAATCCTAGCCAGAGGTGAAAGCCCTTTAATGAATGAAACATTTTATCCAACAGTGGTGCTTTGAAAGAAAGCAGCAACCTCCCTTTTCCCTTCTGAATGCATAATAGGTGACTGAAACTGTAATTTTTGGATTGACCACTTGAGGTTTTGTCCAGAAGTTGATGCTCCGCCAAATTTTCTGAAGAAACCTGTGGGTTATATCATAGACACAACGGCAATTGATTTATTCAATTAAGCTTTAAAAGAAAAACATAGCTGCAAGCATAAAAAACGTAACTAACGTTGCTAACGTAACTCTGACCGCATTGGGTAACAACTTCAAAGAGTTCTCATTAATGAGAATGAGACATCCAACAAAATTGTTTCCTTGTCCAAAACATTATCTGGGGGCAAGATCAATGTGCATTTTTCTGTCTTTATGAAACTGACTCTTTGTCAAATCTGCAATTATCCATCACAATGCCGCCATAAAGTTTCCAGATTTAAAGGGAAGTGGACAGCAAAGAAAAAAAAAGATGGATCATGACAAAAAGAAAAGAAAAAATCTGTCAAGGGTATTATGGAAGCGGCTCAAAAAGAGAGCCATACATCAAAGCGGCAGACAGCCATTTGTTAGAGAGGAATAATAGCTGTGATACATGTCAGCCCCTGTGACCTGGGGAAACAATAAAGCAGGTTCGGAGCTGCCTAAGGGCAATGACCTTGCGCTGTTAAATCCAGCCAAAACAGAAAAAGAGAAGGAAGGTGGAGAAACACTTACAATCTATATAAAGTCTGTCCACAAACGACTACTGTTTGCAGCAGCTCTTTTGAAAGGCTTAGTTCCCTGCAAACGTATTGAAATTAAAACAGTCTTTAGGTGTCTGCTCCAATGTTATAAATTGTATCCATCAAACATTTCTTGAGACTGACAACATTGGAGACTATACATGGACCTTTAAAGGATCTTACCTAGAAAAATAGATTGATCTCTATGCATCTAGTGGTGTCTCGTCTACAGTTAAAAATTTGTACTTCAAACTACACTCACCTAAAGGATTATTAGGAACACCATACTAATACGGTGTTTGATCCCCTTTCACCTTCAGAACTGCCTTAATTCTACATGGCATTGATTCAACAAGGTGCTGAAAGCATTCTTTAGAAATGTTGGCCCATATTAATAGGATAGCATCTTGATGCAGTTGATGGAGATTTGTGTGATGCACATCCAGGGCACGAAGCTCCCGTTCCGCCACATCCCAAAGATGCTCTATTGGGTTGAGATCTGGTGACTGTGGGGGCCATTTTAGCACAGTCATATTCAACAAACCAATTTGAAATGATTTGAACTTTGTGACATGGTGCATTATCCTGCTGGAAGTAGACATCAGAGGATGGGTACATGGTGGTCATAAAGGGATCGACATGGTCAGAAACAATGCTCATGTAGGCCGTGGCACTGAAACGATGCCCAATTGGCACTAAGGGGCCTAAAATGTGCCAAGAAAACATATTACACCACCCACAACATTACACCACCACCACCAGCCTGCACAGTGGTAACAAGGCATGATGGATACATGTTCTCATTCTGTTTACGCCAAATTCTGACTCTACCATTTGAATGTCTCAACAGAAATTGAGACTCATCAGACAGGCAACATTTTTCCAATCTTCATCTGTCCAATTTTGGTGAGCTTGTGCAAATTGTAGCCTCTTTTTCCTATATGTAATGGAGATGAGTGGTACCCGGTGGGGTCTTCTGCTTATAGCCCATCTGCCTCAAGGTTGTGCATGTTGTGGCTTCACAAATGCTTTGCTGCATACCTTGGTTGTAACGAGTGGTTATTTCAGTCAAAGTTGCTCTTCTATCAGCTTGAATCAGTCGGCCCATTCTCCTCTGACCTCTAGCATCAACAAGGCATTTTTGTCCACAGGACTGCCACATACTGGATGTTTTTCCCTTTTCACACCATTCTTTGTAAAACCTAGAAATGGTTGTGCGTGAAAATCCCCTTAACAGAGCAGATTGTGAAATACTCAGACCGGCCCGTCTGGCACCAACAACCATGCCACGCTCAAAATTGCTTAAATCGCCTTTATTTCCCATTCTGGCATTAAGCTTGGAGTTCAGGAGATTGTCTTGACCAGGACCACACCCTTAAATGCATTGAAGAAACTGCCACGTGATTGGTTGATTAGATAATTGCATTATCGAGAAATTGGACAGGTGTTCCTAATAATCCTTTAGGTGAGTGTATGTCAAAGTTAAGTTATTATATACTTATAGATACAGGATGACATACACATAGACAACACATATTGAAAAAATACACACATATATCTAGCTACCAATATTAAATCTAGCACAGGATCAGGAATCGAGAACACTAAAACAAAAACAGAGAGCTAAAGAGTGGGAACCGAAAGCATATAAAGTGTTTTAGAGGGCAAATTTTTTGATTGCTGTGACGTTGCAGCGTCCTCGCGCTCTCTTTAAGTTACCTTGCTCTATTTTTGAAATTTGAGCAAGCTCTCAATTTTTTTTATTCACTTCAAATGCATCACAGGTGGGAGACATGACTAGATGAGTCCCGTTTACTCAATGCCTGGTATATATAGTCTTAAAAAGAGGCCTCATCCATGTTCATCAGTGTTTTTTAAAGGTATTTAGCCATGAAATGGCTAAGACAACATACATGTCCCAGTAGAAGACAACATACATTTTAGAACATCCCACAAACCTTCTTAATCGTCTGCTTGTTTCTTATACTACTTTGGGGTAACGTCCTGTATTCAACAATTTGTGTTCATATATGTAGTGGTGTAAAAACAAAAGAAGAATTTTAGCATTAGTAAAATTTTCTCATGTTGTCGTCTGTTGATCATTGCATAATAAAGTCTCCAGAACTTTGAAAGAACTTAACATTGTGACTTTTCCTGGACTTTCAGGGAACTTTAGGAAACATTTTTGACACCAATGGAGGTTTTCTGGGAACAATTCTAGCAGAAACAAATTTTTTAATCTTTAATGAAGTCTGTTCTAATTACATTCTTTGTGAAATCGTCATTCAGGGCTAAAGAAAAAGCCCACTGAAACACCACTGTGTACTAATAAAGATTTTTGTAATAATTTGAATAACTGAGGACTAGTTTTATTCATTTGAATTGCTTTAGAAGATGATTGAGATCTTAATGTATCCTGTCATGCAAAAGAGAGTGTAAAGATTTCCATGCCTCTAACAAATGGCAACTTAAAGGGCCAGTATTATCGAAACATATCGTTTGGAAGGTGTTAGGATATATGTTTGCACTACTGCCATGTACACAATTATATTTGAGTTATTTCATTTCATCTAGTCTTCCATCTTTTCTGTGAATTGTGTAAAATGCTAAATATGTTTATGCAAATCACAAGCTGTTTTCAAGTTGTCACTTTATTGAATAACAGTGTGATTTATCCACCACTGAATATTGATTGACAGCCAAACATTAAATTACCATTCATCCGTTTTGATTTACAGGGTTTTCATTTCCACCATTAGAACCAAAGAACCAACACCTTTTCAGTTCAGTTTAAAGAATTACATCTCATCTCCAGAAGATAGACAAGCAGCAGAGGTTTGTACATGTATGGTGAAGTTACATTGATGCTCCTCTCGCTTATGTTTCTACTCTTCCCGCAGTACAGGTGGCGTCAGGATACTTGACATCATAGCAAATTTACATCTTCAGTGACATGCCACAAAAACAACATGACTCCTTGAAGTCTCAAAATTGGGAATTTTAAAAATTCATAAATATACCTAAAATGTAGGTTATCTTGATCAGGAGAGCCAAAAGATCAAAATAACCTCTTATCATACTACAACAATATTTGCCCTTTAACACGTTTTTTGTGTAAGCAAGTGAATCCTTTTTCTAGTATTTGAAAGAAAGGAACTCCTACCTGTAGCAAACTAGGCAGAAAAAATGACTTTCTTTTAGTAGAGCAGAGTCTTTTGATTCCTCAACTATAGATATCTCTATTGAATTGTTGTTTCTAAGTAATAAACAGTTTCTGCTTTCTCTCCGCTTGACTAAAATATCTTTTTGTAACTTTGAGTTGAAGTATTTCAGGACCCAACTGATGGACTGTTGCAATTTTCCAGATTGCTGGAAGCTACCAAGCAGAAAAGCCATCTCTTTTGCACAAGAGATTGTAAGGACAAATCAAAAAAGAGCCATTCAGCCGGCAGAGGACAAAAGACGCCCACGTAAATTGTACTTTGTGCCATCCAGATAAAGGTCTGTGGAAATGGCAGAGGCCTACTGGCATTCATACAGTGACAAGAGGGCAAGAGGTGTGAAAGAAGCCATTGAGGAGCATCTCCTTCCACTGAATAGAGGGATAAGAGTCTTCAGCAGCAATGAAAGTAGCAGAGCACAAGGCTGTGACATGTCATTTGAAAAGACTAAGGAAAAAAGGGAGTGTTGATCTCAGAGCGTGTGTTTGTGTCATCACTTGGTGTACAATCACAATGACATACAACCCCATGAGCCAAGTGAGAGTCTAGTCTGAAGGTACTGTTTGGTCAAATGAGCCTCTATTAGGCATTCAGCGCTCCACAATGTTTGGTTTGGTGAATGTCCAAAAGGTTTTGACCCGTTAAAATGTACCTCTCTTAGGCCAAGTGACAATCTCCCTGGAGATAGGTTTGAAAAAATCATTATAACCACAATTCCACACAAGGGCAATGCTAGATATTTGTCCTTAGTGGAGCACAGGCCCCAATCATTCTATAGCTTAAAAAAACATCTTAACATGTTCACACAAATCTAAGTTTCTAAGTATACTAAAACATAGGTGTACTTAAGAACTTAATTTTTTTATGTGACATTTATTTAACACTTTTTTAGTTTGAGGATCTTGTGTTTGAATTGTTTGTATTTTTAATTTCCAAGATCAAGTATTTTAATTTTCCAAGTTATTCGTTATTTGATCATTTATAAACATGCATCTACTAACAGGACTCATATTATTTGGGTATTTAAAAACACAGTTATTTATTTTTTTAGAAGTTTTACCTCTTTAATAAATAAACGTTTATAAATGTGCTGACAATTCTTTATAGTAGCACCATATAGGGGGGAATGTTGTACTTTGTTTACCACTCTGCAATTTGGCATGTTTAGAAATTTTTACTGGGGCTCTACAGATATATACTGGGGCAGGTTCCCCAGTAAAAGTGGGCTAATTAACGTTTATGATTTTGCAACTGGCAACTTGAGCTTTTTCCTAAATTATATCAATCCTACAGACTCCCTAATAGACAGTGCTCATCATACCAGTAGCAAGGTAAGTATTATTTTTGCTCAATAATTTAAGTTATAGTAAACTTTAAATGTTTAGCAAATGCACATTTTTGAACATGACCCATGAAAAAAGAGTCAATGAAACAAATAACCATTCAAACAAATATATTTCTAGAGCATTGTGATGTATGAATCTTTGATTGTAAAAAGTTTACAGTATCAATGGCTGTAAAAAATCTTATCGCTTGCACACACCTGGAAAATCTGTAGATTCTGCTCATGAAGATAATTGCCTTCAGGTGAGCAGCACTTTCTCCTCTGTGGTCACATTTGAGTGCTTCTCTGTTACAAGATTTTGGGCAACAACTGGAAATTGCAGTTAAAGATTTGAGGAGAGACGAAAGAACACTGCCATGTTTTTCTCTGTGAATCACATTTAATTGGTTTCTTCCTATCTGTGCACATCATCACAATCACAATTGATTTGATGCTAATTCCTAATCGCTTTTGTGGATATAGGTTGGTTATATTCACTTGTTTTCACCAAAATAGAAATCTATTGACAGAAACCAATTGGAGATGTTTTTGCCACTGAAGCTGTAAATAGTAATTTTATTGAATACTAAATAAATCAATAAAAACACAAAGCACATTATTGTTGTTGTTTAACCTCATCTTGCACAAATGATAGATCAAGGAGGCTGAGAAATTAAGGATTTGTGTTAGTGTTCAGGAACCGGAAGTTTTGATCCATAAAAGGAGACGAACGCTAGCCTCGTTTATGTACCAGGACAGCCTCATTGTCATTGATGAGGTGGGGGTTAAAGATAAGTAGTGAGTGAGAAGTAAAACAACAAAAGTGAGGATTATTGATTAACGTTGTCCTTTGTAATGTCTTTACAACAGGAGTTGCAGTTTAAGGAATCTGAGATTACTTGAAAAATGAACACACACTAGCTTCAAATTAACCATTATGCAAGAGTTGTCGAAGAAAAGTTAATGGTTTTATTGTAAATGTCTAATGTCTAAACTGCATGTGTGATTACTGTCAATTTACATTGGCGTGTTTAAGTTCAGGATTCACTGAAAATTTGAATTTCTCCTCTAAAGTCAAGTTTTTAAAATAAAATTTAACAACACAAACCTGTTAAAACAACACTTTCTCATAACAAAAAAGACGACTAAAATGAACTGTAATTTTACAGGCTCAATATGTATTTAAATACTTAAATAAATGGTACGTCGATGTCAAATAAAGAATGCAATTACTTATGTATAAACATGACTAATAAGCATAAAATAAAAATGTGACCATTTTAGGATCGCAGATTGTGACATTTTTAAGATTAAAACTCTCTTTTTTGCATTCTTATTTGTGTTGTACATCGGCGTGAACTTGCTCAAGGTGAAAGCTATTACTGTGGCCTGGCTAGCAATAAATATCTATTGATTCTTCATTCACAAATCTTTCCAGAGGAACCTCAGAGCAGCTATGATAATGATTTTTGCATCTGCAAGTCCATTTTCAGGCCCTAAAAACATCTGAGACAGACAAAGAAGTTTGCACACAATAGTTAGCCCAAGTGCTCAGGAAAGTGACACAGAGTTAGTGTGGTTATTTGCTACCAGAAATGGGATATGGGTTTTTAATAATTAACGAAGGGACAGGAATAGAGTAAAAGGAACAAAAACAATCATTGAGTAGAGAACTCATTGCCAAGAATCAACGTAAAAACCCAGATAAACTGTTTTAAACATCTCATTATTTCATCTAGATGGCAACGGTTAACATTAACTTTGGGAAAACATCCACCGACAATATCTCAGAGAATTAGAGGGTGGTCAATTACAAGGAGAACTCAGATTTCCCTCTGGAAATCACAGAACATTGTTGGTGTTTTTATCTGCAGAAAGCAACGTTAATTGTTGGCGTAACTGCTTGTTGTGCTGTTTTAATTTTCGAAAGTTGACATGAAATCAAAGTATACCATCTTAGTCTCACTTGGGCTATTTATTCCAAAGAAAGAGCTATCTCTAGAGTTAAGTTCTTCAAAACACATTTTGATTTTGTTATTCAGTCTAAACTTTAAAGCACAAAATAAGCTTTTTGGGTAACCTCTTGCGGTAAAAGTACACAACTTAACATGATTGAATAAGATAATTTGTGGAATTATTAGCCTTACCAAAATAATAGTTAGCCTGAGTGCTCAAATGAACAGTATGTGAGATCATAAATATTAAGGTAAAGGTATGGTAGGTATTAAGTAGGTGAACTTGATTATTATCAAATTAGTTGTCATCCAATGAGCAATATTCCCCAAAATGGTGATACTAGAAGATCCAGAGATGAAGAGACTATGAAACCAAGAAACAATGGAGCAAAGAGATCATACGTCTTGGAAGTGGAAGACATTTACAAAGACCTAATCTGGAAAGTGCTATAGTCTGTAAAAGTATTTAACTGATCAAAGATTGTTGGCAAAAATGTTTTTCAATAGCAGCATTTGTCAGTCTATTAATTATTTTAGTTGGTTCAACTTTTGTTGACTTGTTAATTAACATTATCAATTAACTCTGATTCAGTTCAAATTCTCAGATGCTGTTGTTGCTCACTCAGTTGTGTCAATTAAAAAAATGTTTGATGTGTAAATTTAGGGAGATTAAATTAACTCAACGTAAAATTTTAAATCAAGTATATTTTCAGTGTTGCGGAGATTGCAGACCAGACAACTGACTCTACATTTAAACAGACAGAATGTGAATGGCAGAGAATTTAGAAATTTGCTAATGTTGTAATACTTCTAATTAGATTCTGATGTGTTGATGGGATTCACAAATCACTGAAATCAGGCTGTATGCATAGGGTACGTCTAAGGTTACGTAGGTAACCAAGGTTCCCTGAGGGAATGAGACGCTGCGTCCAACGCTATGGGGAACGCTTGCTGCGTTTCCGGCTCTGAATTATATGTAAAATCTCGTCCAATGGACAGGTGTGACGTCATCCGAGCGCGACGTCGCACCCGCCGTGCGCAGTATAAAGGAGCCTATGATGGGGACGGCCACCAGCTTTGAAGCACAGTAAGCGCCGTCAGGCCGTGGCGAAGTGGCCTGGGGACGCAGCGTCTCATTCCCTCAGGGAACCTTGGTTACCTACGTAACCTTAGACGTTCCCTTTCAGGAACTCGAGCTGCGTCCAACGCTATGGGGAACGAGTGTCTAAACACGCCAATTCGCCCCGGACTGACAGTGTCTTCAGCCCGGAGAATCATCCAGATCCAATACAGGACCGGAGCAACATCAAAGAGTGTGGACCATCCTGCAGCGCTACCAATCCTGGAAGAATACCAGATGACAAGGCCCTAGTCGCCACACCTCTTGTGGAATGTGCCCTGTCCCCAAGGGGGCCAGAAAGCTAGAGGCTTACACCCAAGTATAGGTGATAACATTTTTCCACAGTCCATCTGCTCACTGACTGCGTATTAGCAGGAGAGTCTGCCTGTGTGGACCATAGCACACAGGCTGGTCTGAGCTCCACTGAGCCATGCGACAGACCTAACAGCCCCATGCCCACACTGGGCAGATACTAATAAGGACCTAGACAGGGGACTCACCTGGAGGAGGAAGAATGCCTGGAACCTAATAGGACACGGGGCGATGTAAGGCACCTGCGAGACATAGCTCGGCTTAGGGTGCAGGAAGACTTCAGAAAGTCTTTTGCGTGTACTCTCCCTTCCTATTAAGGGAAGCATGGCGCTTAGAAAGGCTGTCATAAGTGACAGGAAGACGCAAGTACACGTCGCCCAGAGTCTCACAGAGGCCTCTTAGGACCCCCAAGATGATGGCCAGGTCCCATATGGACAGTCTTGTACAGATCAGGGGCCTCAGCCACCTGTTACCGCGAAGACAACGAGATGTAACGAGTGGGGGGTGGGCCACTGCCCACTGCCCCTACCCTACAGAACTCTAGCACCGATCTTGACCGGGCAGAGCTAATTTAAAGTGTGGGAACACCCCAACACTGTGACAGTCGTTGTCTCGAGTCAGACCTCCTCGTAGATGGAGCCCTGGAGTGGAGAATGGTCACAATGACCTCGGCCTGGAGGCCGAACGCTAGAGCTGGACCCCCACCGGGGCTATAGATACAGTCTCCGCAATTCTGGACGGGGATGAACCACCGTCCCATATTATTTCTCCAGAACTCCGGGAAGCAATGACGGCCCTGATAAGCACGGGATACAAGTAGACCCGAAGCCCTGGTCACTGAGCCTGGGTGAGCGCAGGTGCAATATACGCTTCCTGAAGCACCGAGGGTGGCAGGGTTAGCGGAAAGTGGTGAAGGGTCGCCGGGAGACGACAGCCTTCCAAGAAGTGCGCCGCTCTATGAAACCAGAGACCCCCCTGGCCATCAGCTTCCGGGTAGCAGTGCTACTGGGGTGATGGCTCCTGATAAAGCACGGGATTCAAGAAGACCCGAAGCCCTGGTCACCGAGAGCCTGGGTGAGCGCAGGGGCAATATACACTCCCTGAAGCACCGAGGGTGGCAGGGTAGCGGAATAGTGGCGAGGGGTCACCGACAAACGCCAGCCTTACATGAAGTGCGACGCTCTAAGAAGCCGGAGACCCCCCCAGCCGTCAGGAGCACTTAACCACAGCCTGTTCATAGGAATGATGGTCCTCAGACTTATCATTCTCTGGCTGGGGCTTCCCCAGATGTCGGTCCCAGGTGCGACACAGCAACTGCTTCCAATTCAACCGGCCCGGGATGTAAGATGCTCTAAGGGAGCAGAGCTTGTACAGGCCTACAGGGAAAAGCGTAGGCCCCCCCTGTCGGTTGATGTTGACCACCATGGACATATTGTCTGTGCTTCCGTAGAAGCACTGATGGCCTCTGATGTTTGGCAGGAAGTGCAAAATGCACAAAAAAACGGCCAGCAACTCCAGGCAATTAATGTGCCAAGGAGATGGGACCAAGCCTACCGACCATGGGTAGAGCGGTTCCCGAGCACCGCCGTCCCTCCACCCGTGCGGGGACACCTCCGTGGTTATATTTACTCGACGGCATAGTGCCACGGGCCCTGGGACAGGAACACAGGGTCCCTCCAACGAGAACGGCACGGGGGCCTTAGTCTCGTGGTTCTAATAAGCCAGAGCAGGGAGCCCTGGGGAGAGAACCCTGCGCTCCCCAGCCACCACTGAAGGGGCCTCATGGAGCTGACAAACGGAAGAATAGTCGCCGCTGGCCCCAAGAAGCAAGGCAGTTATTCAAACTGCAGCCGACAGTGAGTGACCCAGCCTCGCTCTCCTGGTCCCCTCTAGGATCGCAGAGATCCTGGCCTGTTTAGACAGGCACACCCGCATGTGGTGGAATCCCATACCCCACATACTTACCTGTTTGGGTTGGGGAAAACCCACTCTTGCGGGGAATCTTGGAGAAGGTCCTGCGAGAACGAAAGGCTGACAGAAAGCCTTCGGTACTGGTAAGTCATTGACGGCTCCTGATAAAGCACGGGATTCAAGAAAACCCGAAGCCCCGGTCACCGAGAGCCTGGATGGACGCAGGGGCAAGTCCACGTGCCCTGAAGCACCAAGGGTGGCAGGGTAGCGGAATAGCGGCGAGGGGTCTCTGAGAGACGACAGCCTTCCATGAAGTGCGTCGCGCGATGAAGCCGGAGATCCCCTGGCCGTCAGGAGCACTTACCGAAGAACTTCCTGTGAGAAGGACAAATAGGGACTTGAAAGTATGCGTCTCGAGGTCGATGTAATGAACCAGTCACTGTACTTGATCTGCGCCACGATCTGCTTTAAGGTAAACAACTTGAATGGCAACCTCATGATGCGACTGTTCAAGCACCTCAGATCGAGAATGGGGCGCAGGTCCCCGTCCTTCTACGGAACCAGGAAGTATTCTGAAACCCTGATTCTGTCCTGCACAGGCACCACCTCAATGGCCCCTTACGCAGCAGGGTGCAAACTTCCTGGTCCATGACCAGAGCTTGCGAGATAACAACAGTAGGCAAAACCCTGATAACACGGGGCCATTATAACCCCGTTTCATGACCCGCAAGACCCACTGGGAGTGGCCTGGAAGGCTGAACAAGCCCCCATGAAGCGACTCAGGGGAACCTACCTCGTGAGGTCGGCTTCTGGTCACTGGTGGGTAACGACTCCTGATACAGGCACCGGATTCCATGGAAGACCGGAAGCCCTGGTCACCGAGAGCCTGGGTGAGCACAGGGGCAAAGTACACGCTCCCTGAAGCACGAAGGGTGGCAGGGTTAGCAGAATACATGTTAAGGGGTCACCGAGAGACAACAGCTTTCCATGAAGCGCATCTCGAAGTTGTAGACCCCCCAGCCCGTCAGGAGCGCTTAGCGGCCGCCCGTTTATTGAAATGATGGTCCTCAGACCATATTTCCCTGGGCTGGGACTTGTGTCGCCACCCCTCGGGAGGCAGCGACACTCCGCTTCTGGGCCTCTGTACCCAGAAGCAGCAGCCTTAGGAATCTGCTCCCACCCAGCAGAACTCCAGGTAAGCCCTCCCCACCAAGGCCGAGGTGGCTCAGAACGGCTTTGTGGGGAGGGCTGGGACCTTCAGGGATGACGTTCATAACAAGGCAGAGCTAGCTCGCAAGCCTCTGTCCACCTTGGATCGTCCCATACCGCGCCCCTGCATCCCCTAGATGTTCGATAGTTAACATCGGGATAAAAAGGCAGGCTGCGCTGATCCCCGGACCTACCACCTCGGTGTGCAGGTCCGGGAAAACAGAAGGCCCCGTCATGGAGTTTGCGACCGCGGGCGCCGATAGCGTTCATCAAGCTAGCTCTCAATGAGAGGCCTATGCCGTTGGCAGCCAGAAGATACCTTCTGGGAGGAACCGTCACAAGTCAAACCCCACGACCGAAGCGGGCGCTCTGCCTCGGCAGAAGCGGCCAAGCCACCTGGCGCAGGGGAGAGCACTTTTCTCGAAAAATGCTCTCCGCGAGCGGAGTGCGTGCAACTCATGCGTTCACAATGCTCACAGCCGACTCCTTGAAGAACCGACTGGGCTTGATCCGCTCGCAAACGCCGCATGGAGCACGTGCGAGTCGAGCCTGGTGGCCAAAACCGGAGCGGCAGCCTGGCCACCGAGGTCCGCGAGCGGTATGTGCGCAACGCATGCGTTCACATTGTTCACAACCGATCGATTGAGCTAGATCCGCCCGCAAGCGCCGCGTGCCTAGCCATCTAGGCACAGAGGAGAGCTCTTTCCTCGAAATATGCTCTCCGATAGCAGAATGCTCACAGCAGACTCCCTCGAGAGCCAGCTGGCCAACATCCGCTCCCAAGCGCCACATGTTGCGCGTGCGACTCGAACCCAGTGACCAAAGCGGGCCCTAGGCCTCAGCAGGAGCGGCAGCCTGGCCACCGGTAGCGGAGAGAGTGTGCAATGCATGCGTTTACAAAGCTCAACAAGATTGATCCGCTCCCAGGCGCCATAAGGAGCGCGTGCGAGTCGAAGCCGGTGACCCAAACGGGCGCTCTGCCTCGGCAAGAGCGGCTATTCTCCACTCCCAAGCACGCCAAAAAGAGCTCGTAAGCTTCAATAGCAACAAGTACAAGATATAGTTGTCCACACTTTTGGAACAAGAAGACATATAAAGAGCGCTTACTGAATGCAGAAAAGCTGGTGGCCGTCCCCATCATAGGCTCCTTTATACTGCGCACGGCGGGTGCGACGTCGCGCTCAGATGATGTCACACCTGTCCATTGGACGAGATTTTACATATAATTCAGAGCCGGAAACGCAGCAAGCGTTCCCCATAGCGTTGGACGCAGCTCGAGTTCCTGAAAGGGAACCTTTAAAAACGACAGAATGTTTTCTTAACGGAAGGTTGCACTCACAAGACTATGGAGCTTCAGTAACATACATTTTATACAGGACACAGTCACAATATGATCAGTCACGAACAAATTAAAATGACAAGAATTTTTATTCATAGTAAAACAAACCACAAAATTATGAAATTGTAAAAAGTGTTCATTTAATGTAAAATGTTGTTGGCTAAACAAAAACTTGTGTTTTGAATCTACTGTGTTTATGTTTTTAAGTGGTTGTATTTCTTTCTTGCCTTTTGCTGCATGCATTTACTTTGTTATTTCATAATTGTATATTTTCTGCGATACAATTGCAGTGTTTATTTATTTAGTTGTTAATTCAGTTTAGTGCAATTTTATGGTTGTAAAAGCTAAACCCACAAAAAAAACGCTATGTCTTTTAAGTATGGGAGACTTTATGGAAAAACCAGCTGCCTGTAAATTATGTGGGTGAAACCAGCAATGTACTTAATTTACAAACATGACCAAATATGTTGCGTTTAAATATTGTTATTTGGTTAGTGTTAATGAGGGTGGTATAATTCATTTATTTGACTTCATTTGGATGTTTTGGACCATTGATTGGTTAAGTGCTTTTGTAAATGTTCAGTGTAAACAAAGCACACACATCTTTCACATCTCATTAAAACATTTTAATTTATGTTCTTGGTTTTAGTTATGTTCTTGGAGTTGATTGCTCTCTTAAGTATGTAATTGATGGAATTCTCAAAACCACCCCTCACCAAGCTGTGTATTATTGAAATTATTAATACACACAATTATTAAAAGGGACATCAGATACTTATTCCACACCAGCTGGTGTGATTCGTCAGATCATTTTGTAAATTCTGCAACAAAGCAAGGCTAAATTTCTTGATTTTTTTTAATTACCTATTTTTGCCTGTCAAAAATGTAATTTTTAATAATAAAATTGCTTCCTAAAACAGAAATGTCTTTCTGACATTTTACAAAGCAATTTTAAGACCCAGAGCGCTTTGTCCTTTACCTATCTATTGGTGAAGGTTGGCGATGGCTAACAGAATGAATTTCATCAGGTCTTACTCAAAAATTTACACAAAGCAGCAAATCATTGATCTTAAGCACCAGATCTAGATCTACACACCTCTGACTAGTGACAGCTGAATTAGTCACTAGTGAGTGTTCTCACTTTCTTTCTAGTTACGAAACAATGACCATTAGATCAAGACCATGAGTTGAGCAGTCACATAAAAAAGTCTTCTTTCCTTTGGGAATTCATTGGTCAAAATTAAAATTAAAAAATTAAAACAAAACAAAAAACAAACATGTAACAGACAACAAACAGGTGATCAGCATCAGCTGCACAATAAGTGATAAATGATGGGGATAGGTTAGATAGGAACATTGAGCGTTAGTTTTTCAACAGTTTGTATGTTTATAGAGCTCAGACTCCATATTCATTTGGAAAAATCCCAGGAGCCAACGCTAGCGAATGCTAGATTAAACAGATATACTTTTTATTTAGTTTTGAACTCTGTGAGCGTAGCTGAGCTCCGGACAACATCTGGGAGTTTGTTCCAGAGGAATAATCAATAGTCCTGCTTCTTGTGATCAGAGAGAGCGAGCTGGTTATTTCATGATAGGAGACTGCTCAGGTAGGCCGGAGTCAAGCCATTCAGAGCCTTGAAGGCAAGGAGCATAGGACTTATATAATCTGTGGCTTTTGTTTAATATACATAAACCTGATTCACCTGAGCTGTGGCTACGTCATCAATTGGTGAACAAAGGATGACATATATAACTATAAGAGTGGTTACTTCCACTCAATTTAAGGAAAACTTTGAAGATTAGGTTCACTTATATTAAATGTTTTGCCGTTTTCTTCTTTTACCATCTATGAGTATACTACGTTAACATCCATACTTTAGCGATGTTCCTGAGGTGAAAGAAAGCGCTCTTAGTAACATAAGGTTTTTAGACGTCAGTTAACTATCTACAATAACCCCAACATTTTTAACTGTAGTAGGGAAATGAACAGTGTGTCCCCCAGCTCCATATTTAAAACTGAGAGATTCTGTAATTGCTTTTTAGAACCAATAAGTAAAATGAATAGTAAATGACTTATTAAGTGGCCCTAATTAGTAAGTGACTTAACTGCAAAACTTTCACTATGGCCATGTCCTGCCTCTGTGGAAGCAATTTCGATTACTGGGTACACCCACTTTGAGCCTCTTTTAACTTTGCCAGAAAGCTCTGGGTGACGTCAAGGACACTCCATCCATGTGATATACAGTCAATTGGTGTTTCTAAGCTAGAGCACTTGTCTCATTTTCGTTCAACTCCAACTTCACTGTCCAACTTCAAGCTGAAGAATGAATCCCAATCTCACTGTAGAAATAGATGAAGTAGAGGTTCTCTGTGTTCACATCGTTGGATGTGATTCTGATGCATGTGGAATATTTTGATCAGTGCGTCTGTTGCTGGGTGATGTAATAAGAAGCAGGTGAACATGTTCCCTCACAGGTCAAAGATATCATTAATGATGGGGCCAGAGTGTGGAGGCAGGACGTCCTCCATGCTCCAGTCAATCTCACCGCCTTGACTTTGTGTTTATTGGAGACGTCTGTTGAGGGACGATGCTTAATAAGTACTTGTCACACATGATATAGAGACAAGATAATGGGCATGTTTGATTGTTGTGAAAGATGGGAAATGTAAGAATGTGTGTGTTTATGTCTGTGAATACTTTTTTCAGACTTTGTCACACAGGGGTTGTCCTTGTTTATGCCACAAACCACAAGGTGTTTGAAAGACATTCCTCAGACATTTATTGAGCTTAGTTTGTGAGTATGCATTCTACTCTATCAATCAGACAATCAGAGATGGCCTTAATTAGTGTTTCAATTACCAGTAGGTGCGTTTCATGATAAATTTGGAGACCCCTGGGTTAGACAATGGGAACTGCTTAAAATGTTTTTAAAAGAAGAATTGTTGTATGGAAACTTACCATAAAACACTGAAATTTGTAGGTTTTACAAATTACATGTACTAATATATTTATGTATAATACAGGAAATTTTAATCGAATGTTTGTTAAATGCACAGTTCAAAACTCCCATTAAGAAATTTTTCCCTTTTTATAGTTGTCCTGATTTTAAAATTAAAACTTTAAAATGATCATGCCTGCTGTTTTTGTATGATCTTATAAATATAGTCGTACAATATACATTTTTTACAGATCTTCTCCATAAAATAACTAATAACGACGTACTTCTTTTTTTTAACTGAAATGTCTCCTCAATGTTCATGAAAGAATTTGTTCACAATAACTTGCAGTTTGCGATATTTTCTTTCTTGGTGAGGTAAATATTTTGGAATTCACCAATTACATGAACCATTTAATAACAGCAAACGATTAATTGCAATTTTAATTGTTGGGTTGTTGAAACCAATCCATTGGAATAATTGTTACCAATAAAAGGGAAAACAAAGCTACGCTCTAAATGTAAAATACTGATTTTAACTGCATTTTTAAATACATTTTTTTAAGGTTTTATAGGATAGGTTACAAAGAATATATCATTGTTTTTATGGTAATTTTTCTAAAAAGAAAGAAAGAAAAAAAAACAATAATATGAAAGGATATACAAAGAGGACGTTTGGATTGGCAGTTCTTATGAACCCTATTTGTATCTTAAACTGCTTTTGAAATTCTTCCATACCATAGCATTTTAAAGTATAATTAGATCTTTAGAAAGACTTATCAGCAATATAGAACTTTTGCATGTTAAATAATAAACTCTACACATGTATCTTCTCTCTCCTCTTGCATAAAACACAATTATTCACCATAAAACTATTTATTTTATTCTAAGTTCAGACTCTAGTTGTGTAGAGGCAAGGTGATGGAAAGGCCCATTCCAAATCTGGAAATTCATCCTTGGATTATGAGATAAAACACCTTGATGCAGAGAGCAATAATAGCTTGCCATCTGGTAGGAGGCATCATTTGCTGTGTGGTTGGGGCTTTGGTGTTGACTAATATTTCTCTATAGAAAACCATGTCGAACCGGTGCGTAGAGATGTGAAGGACATGGAGGAGAAAGAGGATGAGTGGAGAGACAGAGGGGGGAAATGAGTGCTTTCCATCTAAATACTTGTCACATGTGCATTAAAAGTGCCATTACCTATAGTGCATGTCTTGTTTTGACACCGATTGCAAAACCAGATCTGTGGTTAATGAACATCTTCCATGACAAAGTGCGATTGCCTGAATTTGTTGGGATTGTTTGATTCTCCTTTTTGCCTGCGTTTTTAGTGCTTGAAGTGCTTTTCTTATTAGTGTGGATTGTTTGCTTCAACTCATTTTGACTGTGCACTTTGTTTTAATTTGAAGTCTTAGAGACAAGGGCGAATGGTGAGCGGTTGTATATAAAACTTCCTGAAAACCCAAGAGCGCTGGATACAGTTCTACTGTATACCCAAGAGTGGTGTTGTATCTCAGAGGAAGTCATTCTGGGAAAATGTTCTTTGTGGTTTCAGTGCTTTCAGGGTATGTTAGGAACTCTCTATCTTCTAATAATTTGATATCTGTGTGCTGAAATGTAAGAATTGGTTTCTATAATAGTCCATAACAGAATTTTAGTAAGCTCCAGTTAAACTAAAGTCACTCCATACAAACCCAATTACACACACAAAAACAGTAAATAAAAGCAATTAAAGAGGTAATGAACAGAGAATGGTTAACATTTGCTATTATTTATAAACTATTTCCATACAAATTATTTTGGAAGATGTCAAAAGCTAAGATGAATCTTAAAGATTTGAGTGTATTCAGTTTATATGTATTTGTTTACATTAATTTGTTCCAAGCTTTCCATTCCACTTCCATTCCTTAACGTTTTAATGGTTCTATGTCTGCATGTGTGTTTAGACATTCATATTATGTCTATAGGATGTCTTTGGGTTCAGAACTAGTTAAATGGACGTCCTAATCACATTGACTACTCAGGGGGGTGTTGATCAAAATATCTAAAAAGATTACAAACATTTGTACCAATCAATAGAAACCAAACTATTGGTGATCATATAAACACTGATTTGTACACACACACACACACACACACACACACACACAAATGAGCAGAACTGCAGCCTCCTCTGGACTATTCTTGATGTGAGTATGTTATTGATGTGTAATGTTCATAGTTGTTCTAATGTGGTTCAGAATTGTTCATAATGGGACCAGTTGAAGAAGAACACCACAGTTACTTAGGTAGCCCACTGTCCCCGCAAGAAGGGAACTATTTTTAGAAAACAGTGCTATAAATTATGTGGAGTTTCAAATCTATAAAGACATTTATTGTGAAAGAACTGGAAAAACTGTTTTCTTAAAGTTAAAATCTAAAAAGAACAAGCATATGAAAAAATTTGACTTATTTTGTTAATCTTTATATTCAGACAAAAAAAAATTCCCCCTTTTCAGACAGAGGAAAATTTTGGCTAGAGGGCACTGCAGCAGTTTCACTTCCCAATAAAAGAATAAAAGCAGCCGTTCTCCCAGGCAGGTGTTTCTGGCACTTGCTGCCATTTTATCAGAAGTACCATCTCCTTCGTCTCCCCCGGCAACACTCTCATAATGGTTATTAACACAAAAACACACAAAAATCCATATTCCACAACTTGCTGTTTGTCAGTTTGACAGCTCGGTGCATTAACGATGGCGTCAGCCCGCAGGATGTAAAGCAATTACTCAGAGACTCTCAATTAATGAGCCTCCCAAAACTCTTGTCATTGTTATTACAAAAGCTTATCAGACATTTCCAGGGCTCTTGATTCCCCTCTCTCAAAACAAAACTAGGTATGTTTGCACAGGATCCCTTCTGATGCGTATACACAACAGAGTGCTTTGTGGACTTTCAAGTAAGCGTCTGGGCCAGTTTCTGAAACATCACAGTTTAACTTGAAACTAAGATGATGTAGCACCATTTGTAACAATGTGGACATGAAACACTGGCAAGACGAAACCACTGACTATGTTCAGTATTTTAAAACAAACTTTTATCATAATCCCTTTAGAAACATATTGGTTAACTACAGCTAAAGTATTGTATAGTAGAGTAGAGTATAGTATAGGTGTGTGTTAGTATAAATAGATTTTTGAGTGACTGTTGAAAAACAGCCATTAGCATTGTTTTTATTCTTAAATTTTTACTTTCATGATCGGTTAAGTATCTCTCTTGTAAATCCTTGTCTTTGGGTGACAGATCACTGACAGTCCTTCCTTTCTTTTTTGGTTTTCCTTGTTTTCAGTTCATCACTCTTTGTTTATTCTATTTCCCCTTGTCTTTGCCACCTCTAGTCATATGATGCAGATCACAGATATCTCGGCAGATATTTCTGCTTCCCAATCGGCACACTATCCACACTTTTATGGCTGCGAAATGAGAATTAGTGTGTCCCAAAATGTAGTATACATAAAAAATTCCAGATCGATGAATGCTCAATCGGCTGATTAAATATATCTTTAAATATTTTTTGGGAATTACTTTGGTTTCACACAAATATGTACTTTTCTCAGAGAATTTTAGAATTTAAACATAGCAACAAAATAGGGCTTTTAGAATATTAGAGTCATTAACTCTGTACTTTTTTCTGTACACAACTCGGTATCTTTTGCTCCGTCCCATTTTCAGTGAATGGAACTTTTTTGCAGTCTGAATCCCCATTGACTCACTGATTGAAACTGCGTTTGGCAAGAAATTTTGTTTGTGTCATTTATTTTGATATTTTTATTTTGACGTTTATGTTTTTTTTTGTGTGGCTGGGTGTTGTTTATGGGATTGTTTTTTTTTTGCTTCTTTTTTTCTGATCTCTTTCTTTTGACATTTTTTTACTTTTTTACTTTGTTTTGTTTGTTGGGGTTGGGTTTATTTTGTTTTGTCTTTTGGTCTTGCTTGTTTTATTAATAGAACAGAAAGTATCTTATTTTTGGACTTAATTGAATTGAATATTTCCTTGAAAATGTCAGGTTCAACCTCTCAAATTTCTTGGACCAGATAATGAGCTTAACAAACATTTATGTGATTCATGAGGAGCATAAAGTGATGATATTTGTACAAAAGCCATTTTTGAGAGCTAGCCCCTAATGTGGGTGCATTTCTAGCATGTTCTGGCAGCCTGCAGTTATAGGTCTTACTCTGACAGATTTTGCCCTCGGCCATGATAACACGCAATCTATCTTTCCTCTTTCTTCAGATCAAGCCCATCTTATCTTGTTCTTTGGCATCACATCATGATTTTCTTTATTTCATCAACCAATTGCTTATCTCTGAAGATGTCCTATTGTTTTCCCCCACAGCATCTTCCAGAGCCTCTGATGTTGTCATGGTTGACTTGATGTAATAGTAAAGTATGAGTCTGCTTCTACTTGTAGGGTTTTATTCATAAAACTATCCTCTGATGAGATTCAAGAAGCAATGAGAGTCAACATCATCATCTACTCTAGTATTTGGCAACATACAATATTTAAGGAACCGTGTGAAACCGGATTAAATAGCTTGAATGGCAGACATAGGCAAATACTTTCACATGCATCTTGTTTTCCTATTTTTAAGTATTTTATTCAGAATAGTGTCTTGAAAACATTATATTTTTGTGGTGCTCTAATTTCAAAAACTAATTTTTATATTAAATAAATACCAGAAATTTGTCAATGACAGAAAATTCTGCTTTGAGGTGTTGTTTTTTTATTCATTCTTTAAGTCTTGTATTTTTACTCTTACAGCCTGGTTCAGCAAGTGTTTTATTTAAAATATTTTATTGGAGATAATTATGATTCTGTGTTTTGGTTAATATTCTTTTCTATCAGGTAATATTAAGTGTCATTTTCATCGATAAAGTTGGGTCATTGTTAGCCATTTAAGTTTTTTTTAAATCAAATAAATTTTTTTTACTTTCACCACATTCATTACTTCACCAAACACTTCTCTACATTAAATGGAGTTCGTGTGATGTTGAGAAAAGCTGACATTATTCTCTAGATTGTTTCTGCAGCTTTTTCTCTCCTCCATCTGAGATGAAGATACGGAAAACATAGCAAGCATCATTTGTATCATGATGTACCAAAGATTTTTTTTTCTGCTCATTTCACTTATCTGAAATCCTCCCCTGAGTGGAAAAAAATTCAACTCTAAAGATGATTTCCATCAATTTGTTATTACTTGAAATAAGTGTTCACCCGAGGCAAAAAAATCTGATTCTGAGAGAAATTGTAATGCACTTCTATCAATTTTTAGAGCAGCTGAATGCCTTCCTGATAGTCCTGTGACCCGTTCTAGCACAAGTAATTTTTATTCAGATCAGGTCAGGGAACTTGGATGCAATATCATGCACATTAGCAGGTTGTGTGTATCCGTCAGTCAGTAAGTGTATGCACTATGACTGAATACCTTATTAGTAGAGTTGTCCTGTGGTTCATGCACTGAAAAATCAGACTGGTTTAATGGAGCGAGGGCTCCTGGGGCCCTATATAATCAAGCCAGCTAATTGAGGCACTCTGTGCGGAAAAAAAGACCTTACTCAAAATTGCTGACAATGCCAAAAACCCAAAGCTTGATTTTCCTTCTGAATTATGGTGTCTATTGATGCCAGTCTAATTGCAGCTAAATCTGACAGAACTTAAAGTGTACGTGTGGAAAAGTGCACTTCATCTACTACACGCAGAATGAATAAATTTGAGATGAAAGTTTATTGAATTTGAAAGTAAATTACGATGCGGCACACTGAGGATAACTTGCAAAGTAAATTGTTACTTGTTTCATAGATTTTGAAAGGTTCATTATTTGGTTTTGGGAGTCTTCATGCATGTAATGTCAAAAAATTGTACATAATGCACATTTATTTTATCGGATTTTAGTCAGACTCACAAATGATTAATTTTGTGACTCATTCATACTAATCCCCTCCTTCTTTTAGATAACACAATGCTTATAGATCTGTACTCTCGCATACACACGTTTAGATAATCTTGGGTTTTTGAGTGTGCAATGTTCAAGTATATGATAAAGTACTGCACTGATAGTCAAACACAAGAGAGTAGCTCTGTGAGAGGCTACGCAGACCCCGCTCACCTCATACTTCCACTGGAGCATCGCAGTAATTGACATTTTACCTTTTGCACCAATCATAAGTTTGCAGTAAGTTACGTGTCTTTTCTATGCAGTTACTGTGTAATCGTGCTCTGAGGAAATGTCAAGATTTAAACATTTCAATTTCAAATTTACATTTAGCTACTTGATAAACGAATAAAAACAGTGGCCACCCAACAGAAACCTTAATAATCATGCTTACTAGCTGTAATTGGGAGCTTTCCAATAAAACTGGGAATGCATCCATACCCAGATAAAAGTTGTTTAGTAAACCCTGCATTGTAAGCATACATATTTATATAGTTTAGCATAGGAAAAACACTGGGAACACAATAAAAGTTCAATAATATAACATACTTCTGGGGTATGGAGGTAAAAAAGAAGCTTGGGGCTTGTGAAAATTTGCAAATACCAGTTTAAATATAAATGCTTCCAATCCTGTCACCCTGAGTTTTTTTATTATCTGTTTTTATTTAGTTTGCCAAAAAGCCTCTGTTTGACAATGTGGTCTTTTGTGTATTTATAAAAAAACAATATTAAATGGACACTGTCTTAAAATGAGCTCATTTAGTAAAATATCTGATGAATATTAGTTCTTCTTACAAATAATCAAGTCTCTTCCTGGGGATTCAATCTGAAGAGTCAAGTTCTAGAGCTCGTTCAGAAAAGTTCTGATTTTCAGCTTATTATTAACTCGATAAGGTCTCCAGCAAACTTTGACTGTAATTTTCAAACAGGCCAGTTTTTCTTCTCGATGGGATTAAAGATATCTTTAGGGGCCTGGCAACACTTTGTGACCTTTCAAGTAAACAATTGGAGTGATAGCATTTTCAGTTGTTTCAGCCTTAATCTTAACTGTGTTTTTGGACTCGTGACATTCTCTATATGAGATAAAGTGCTCTCTTAGCTTTTCATTTCAGCCCACTCACCAGCAGTGGGAAGTTCCCAGGAGCCTGCTTGTTTGGGCAGAGCCAGAAGCAATACGATTTTTCACTCTCTCTTGCTCTTTTCTTCTCAATTTCCCACTAAAATTCTGCTGTGCGCTGATAACCCTACCTCTACATGCGTAATCTTTGATAAATAGTACGTGATGCAGATTGTGTCTGAGGTTCTTCATATCAAGCTGGATTTTGTCCGTATTGTCATTTTGTGACATACACCACCTATGCTATCAGCTTGTGAGCTTCTGTGTATTAAACCCATTAGAACTGAACTTATCAGGCCTTAACATACAGTATAATCCTGCTTTTTATATCTAATCATGTTTCACATTCAACATAAGTCCATTTTAAACACGAGAATCACATCTGCTGCATAAAAAAGTTATTAAAATGATTGAAAAATGACAGATTTAATGTCGTTGTGTTCAAAAAGCATGAGGATGGAGGGTTGCACTCATCTCCAGAGAGGTCAAAGTCTCATTGGCGCAATTTAACTTTGCTGTTCATGTGAAATTGATTTTTGATTGATCCGTGGGAATCCGCGTGTCAGATTTGATTTGCATTTTGAAAACCTGGATACATTTTCAAACCTATTTTCAGCCACCTCCAAGAACGGCAAGCTAATTGACGCTCGCTTTGCACAACCCTACTGATTTTCATCATTAATTTGGCAAGGAACATTGATTACATGTCACAACATGCTGACAACTAGCTCTGAAATCAATGGAAATCAAACAAGTTTTTACCCAGCAGGCTTAAAATGCGAGAGCACCCCTCCCAAAGCTTGTTCGCTTTCACTGAGCTGTTAGGATTTGATTTAAGGCTAAGGATGACCGTGCTCCGCATCCAGTGGGACAATAAAATAAAATCAGAGATTAGTTTTTCTCCGCTGCTGAAAAATCAGTCTTGACATCCTCATTTCCTGTTGAGTTGACATCAAGACCCTCATTATATATTGATAAAATTAATCCGCCTAAAAAGAAATCTGAACTTGGCTACAAACGGTGAAAATAATGAGTTTCTGAAATCAGAGAGCCTCTTAGAGCCTTACAGATAATGATAGAAGAGTGTCTGCTCCAATACATTATACAATACAAAAGCTTTGTCACATTTGCGGGATGTCTATAGCAGGATATTTGACATTCACCTGTTTTTTAGGGAACAACTCATCTAATCAAGCAGCATTGAAGGTTTTGATTCTTTTTTCACCAACCTTAATTACCAGCTCCAAATTCCCCATTTCTTGTTCTTTTTTTTCAACAAAGGATGTCAAATCAATCCCAAGGCTAAAAATCTTACATTTAAACAGAAAGAACGGTTCCTTCTCTGTTGTGAGAGCTTTTAGTGCCTGTTTTTTCTATGATTAATGGGTTGTGCTTTCAAGTGTATGAGGGGTTAACCGTGACCTTCTCTTTATATTGTGTCTCTAGTGTTTTTACACCTCTAATGACAAGTAGACAAACTTAAATACAAGTTTAAATGGTTTCAAAATATTGAGTTACAGGCATTTTCATTTGACAAATCTACTTCACTAGTTTTGAATGTCCCGATCCATCTTGAAGAAAATAAAAAATAGTTATTAAATAACTTAAACTCACAAAAAGACATAAACGCTGAGAAAAAAAGAAGAATGAGGCGATGAGCGATTACTACCCACCCACACACATGCTCAGAACAGAAAGCTGAAAGGTTTTATAAGCAGGAGAGACTTCACTCCGGGTGTGCTCCGTCTCAACAATCCACAGCTCCACCCAACTAAAATCAACAGAAAAAGCTATTACCAGAGACACAAGCCGTCACATGAAGCAAAAGTGTCATGAATTACAGTCTTGATCTGAAGGTCTCCTTGGTAGGTGTGTTTATTGGAATCAGATGAATTCCAGTAAAACAAAAGGTTTTAGAATGCAATCTATATCATTATCATTATACCGCTTACACTCAAGTTGAGTTTAAGATTATGTGGTTTCTTGCAGCTTCAAAGCAATAATTATGACCCGGGATGATGAGACGCTGAAGCATGCCCCGGCAGTAATGTAAGCAAAGATTATCATGCAGTAATCATGCCAGCATTTCATTGTGAACGCTTTAGATATCTAAACTCTGGATAACTTTCCAACATTTAAAAATAAATTTGACACAGAATATATGTGAGTGCAGAGTCTCTATCAACATGTAGTCTCACCTAGTTTCACTTTCTAGAGCGTCTTCATCTCCAGTCTCAATGTTTTTTTTTTCTTGCCACACAGCGTGTTCGTATTATGGTTAACTGGCAACAATACCTAAAAAAATTGTATATTTAGTGTAAATAAGTTGATAAAAGTGATGAAAATTGAATATTAACTTTACTAGCAGTCCTGTTAAATTTGGAGAAAATATTTTTTAAGGTAAAACAATCTTATAAGTGTCAAAGAACACAGGACAAGATTTTTTTTAAATTACTTTGTAAAAAACCTCTCTTTAAAAGCGGATTAGCAAGATTGTCTTGTCTGGTGTGATGGTGGCTTCATTTCAGCGCTGTTATTGTAGATTTGTGATACATATAAAAGCTTTAGGATGAACACACATACATGATGTTATAGAATTGTGTTACCAATAAAAAATTATATTTGTAAAACTCAGGTTATTCAGAATGATTGTTTCATATTGATAGAATTAATGGAACCAGTTTCATACTAACCAAATCATGTCAAGATGAACAGCTCCTCTAACAGACTCTGGCTTATGAACTTTTAAGTGACTTAATAGTAGCGTCTGAAACAATAACTCCACATTTTCTTCCCATTCATGCGCATATTTGTGCGGAACTTGTTCAACGCTCACTTAGTTCGAGACGAGTGTTTCGGGATGGACAAAATCCCTAAGCATTTCCTGACACAAGTTTGCATGAGAAATACATATTTTCTATTGAAGGAATAGCTTACACATACGAAATGTGGCCTGTAGAAATCCTACTCTTACTGTAAACCAGATGATTTGTTATATGGCTAACCTGACCTTAATTCTTAATTCATCTGCTGCATGATCGTTTTGTGTTGATCATTTTTAAGTCTTCCAAAAAATAAAAACAATTATATAGACATTTTCATTTTAAACATACATTTGTAGAGAAATAAGCATTTTTTTTTTATTGTTGTACAACTATAAACACGGCGTCACGGTGGCGCAGTGGGTAGCACAGTCGTCTCACAGCAAGAAGGTCGCTGGTTCTAGGCTCGGCTGGGGCAGGTGGTCCCTGTGATCGCGTGGGTTTTCTCTGGGTGCTCCGGTTTCCCCACAAGTCCAAAGACATGCGGAATAAGTGAATTGAATAAGAACGATTGCCCATAGTGTTAAAGTGTGAATGTGTGTGTGAATGTTTCCCAGCGATGGGTTGTGGCAGGGAAGGGCATCCGCTGCGTAAAACATATGCCAGTGAGTTGGCGGTTCATTCCGCTGTGGCGACCCCGAAAGGGAATAAAGCCGACATGAAGATGAATGAATGAATGAACTATAAACACGTTAACATGACAAAACAATTATAACGTATTGTTATATTTACAAAATTTTACATTAAACAGAATGTGCTTCTTTGATATTGTTTTCACGATATCCGCAATTTTCAGCCAACAATCTCGTCTGGCTTTGGAGCAGCCGCAGCATTACTACGACATGAAAATATATGTAAAATATAAAATATGCCTAAAATTGTTTAACTTCCTCTACAGTGAAAAAAACTATTCGGCTCCATCATGTTTATTATGGCGTCACGGTGGTGCAGTGGATAGCACGGTCGTCTCACAGCAAAAAGGTCGCTGGTTCGAGCCTCGGCTGGGTTGGTTGGCATTTCTGTGTGGAGTTTGCATGTTCTCCCCGTGATCGCGTGGGTTTTCTCCGGGTGCTCCAGTTTCCCCACGAGTCCAAAGACATGTGGTATAAGTGAATTGAGTAAGAACGATTGTCCATAGTGTTAAAGTGTGAAAGTGTTAAAGTCAAAACCTATACGGTAATACTGAGTTTCTTAAGCCATGTTCATGGTACAGGCCCCTGATCTTAATATTAGATGACAACAAGGTCAAACTGCTTTTTAATTGATCTTTCACCAATAAAACAAAACATTTCATGAGACAAGAATCTTTTTCTTTTGCATCAGAAGTGTTTAAAGTAAAGCCTCCAGATCTATTAGGGCAATATCATTCTTTCCTTTCATCTGAAAGCATTGCAGCAGTTCATTCGCGACTCGATGACGTGTATCAGAGATTGAACAACGTGCGTAGGTGTCACCGTGAGATCTCCAGATCTGATTTCTGTAGGAGAATCGTATGACAGATGAAAGGCAACTGTGGGAGAGAAGGTGCGGAGTGTGTACTGCAGAAAACCAGGCTTTTGTTTCTTAAGCATGTCGGTGCATCAGATTCTCTGTTGAATTTCACGGAGCTCAGAGTGACTTTGTTTCAGATATTCCATCACTTCAAAAGGAAATTATGCAGGAAGGAAGAGGGGGAAGGAGAGGAAGGGTCTTCGTGTAATCTCATCATTTGTCATAATGCTTTTAGATAGACTGTGATTATTAAAGATAGAGACGATCATATACGATCTTACACACTGAGTTATAATGAACAGAATAGGGAATCATGTTTTGTCCATTAGCTTGCATATGTTAATAACAACAATAATTGATGGATTAATAGCACATCATTAATACATATATATCATGCATACATGAATGTTTGATTAACATTTTAATAATGCATTTACCTTTATGCATTTCTCTGACACTTTTATCAAAAATGGATTACAATAAGGGAGTAAAAGTAGTTCACAAAGAGGTTATCTAAGTTTATTAACTGAACAAAAAAGTTATGGGAGAAAGGGAAATATTAGAAAGAAATGTGACCTCAGATGCCAATTTAAAATAAGTTTATTTGTTTTTTAGGGTACATATGTAAGTTCTGTAACAATCTAAGTTTATATTTCTGAATGGTTTTTTAAACATTTTTTTTTTACCTCAACAAAACCCCTTCTGTTAAAAACAAGCTGTTTTGAATACTGTGCCAAATGACTGTGCTCCCTACACAGTGTGTTCAGCTGTCTTCTGTGTTTTCATAATATTATTTTGGCGAAAACTTGCAGAAGCGATATAATAATAGAAAGTAAAAATATGCCCCAATATTTATTTTTCTTCATAAGGAATTCACAGCAGCAGAATGGTCAAATGATCTCACGAAAGAGTTCTGAATCATAAAACTTTGACAACATTATTAGTATTGCTTTTGAGATCTAAATATAGACATCAATGATAGTTAAAAATAATTCAATTACTTGTATTATTTTAAGGAGACTTCATCACCTCTTCTCTCCCTGACACCCTGGACCCACTACAGTTCACGTACCATCCTAACAGATCTACAGAGGATGCCATCACACACCATCATAACTCCCTGAGTCATCTGGGCAGCAGGAAGGGGAATTATGTCAAAATGCTTTTTGTTGACTACAATTCAGCATTTAACACCATATTTCCTCCATCCTCCCAAGTAAGTTGTAGGTCCTAGGCCTTAGCCCATTCCTGTGTTAATGGATCTCGGACTTCCTGCAAGACAGATCTCAGACAGTACGGGTAGGCAACCATGTCTCACAAACTCACCCTCACCACTGGAGCCCCCCAGGGTTGTGTTCTGAGCCCCTGCTTTACTCACTGTACACCTTTGACTGTGTGGCCACTACCAGTTACACCAACATCGTAAAGTTTGCAGACGATACTGTGGTGGTTGGCCTGATCTCCAACAACAATGAGATGGCCTACCTAGAGGAGATTAAAATCCTGGAGACACGGTGCCAGGTGAACAATCTCCTCCTAAACGTCAGCAAGACTAAGGAGCTGTGAGTGGACTTTAGTACAAAACAGAAGAGGAATTACCAGCCCCTGACAATCAAATTTCAATCAAAATGTCCTCCCCCTTGTAACAGCAACTAAACTCATTATTTTATTTAAAAGACCTCATGCTGTTTAAAGCATGCATTTAAGTCTTGACTTTAATGTATGCATGCATTAATTCTCATTTTGCCATTTCTATAAATGTGAAATTAACAATAAGTTCTAGTCTAAGCTTTTCTGCTTTTACAAAGTACTGCATTCATTTCAAACCTGATTGTACACTTGCCCCTGAGCTGGGATACATGGGGGCAGGTAGATTCAGACAAATGTGACACCTTTTCATCTCTCCAGTGCACTTCTTTCATCACTTTATATGTATCTCAGGAACTCTGATCTCATTGATTTAGTTTTTGTGGGATTCTGTTGTTCCTCCTGCAGCCCCTCAGGATTACTGTGGATCTAATGACACTTCCAGCTCCTCAATCACTGGCTCCATTCAATGCTCTAAAGCCCTTTTGCTCTGGCTCTGGCCGTCTGGAGAGCTGAATGAGGCTTAGACTGCGACCCAATTCCTACTGGAATGAGTGTATCACGATGGGCCGGGTCCAATGTGCTCAGGACCGATTTCTTTTGAAACATTGCCTCCGCCTGTCAGATTTTTGCTTTCCATTTTGATCCACTTTTCCACTGGACCCTCTTGTCATTTTCCTTTTCAGTTCTATACTGAAGTGGGTTTTTACAGCTTTAGTGCATCTCACAAACCCTGCCAAGGAAATATTCCAGGTCAAAATCAGTTGTCATATTTAATTTCAGGTCATGAGCTCCATGTTTTTTTATGTTGTGTCCACTGAGCCCCACTTAAATAGGAACTATATTTTGGACTATATTTTGCATCAGGACTCAAATCAAATAGGAACTTAGAATTACTTAGAAACATTTCAAGTTGCCAAAACCATGGCTTTGGAGTGTTGCTTATGTTTTATTAATTTGGTTTTCATCAAAATCTTCACAAATAATGACATAATAACACAAAGAAGAATGATTTCAGACTCCTGACATTATTTTTAGCAAGACATTTGAGCTCAGAGTGTCCAAACATAGCTGTTGTGGTGAGATACAATTTCATATATATATATATATATATATATATATATATATATATATATATATATATATATATATATATATATATATATATATATATATATATATATATATATATATATATATATATATATATATATATATATATATGTGTGTGTGTGTGTGTGTCTATATGTGCTGAAACACTAATTAAAACATATTAAGAAATAAGGGCAACCAAACCCTCATAAATTAAAATGTTACAACAACAAGTATGTAAGTTGTGTCTTAATGTTTTGTTGTGATATAGTGTGGGTTGCTGCTTGAAGTGTAAATTTATTTCAAATGCTTTACTCTGTTAACATGAGATTTTAATTTTGTGTTGATTAACCTAAAATTTAAGAGCTTTGATACAGAACTCTCTGTCTCTGTCTCCATAACAGAGCAGCCTCAACTGGCCTTTCTGTTTATGTCTGGACAGAGCACTTCTGAAACATTCACACTGACAGAGTTTGAATAAGATCACCTCAGCAAAACATACACAAAAGCATTGTAACTTTGCACCCAACATGATCACTAATGTCCATTTTGTTAAAAAAAAGTGTTTATAAATAGCTCATGATTTGTTAATTAAAATCTTTCATTTTTAAAGTGAGTCCACTTTTAGAGAGCTCAATATCTTCGACACACAGCTACTCTTTCACATCTTGCATGTTTCATTAAATAATAAAGAAACATATTTTATAGAGAAGGTAAAAGGTCCTTTCTTCTTTTCTCTAAGAGGACAAAGTCTTGGGCAGCAGCTCTCACTATTTCAGGGGAGCCCTGGGTCTCTTTACAATGCGTGAGAAGAGATCTTTCTCTATATGTGAACTTAAAGACTGTATGTTGTTACATTTAGCAATGACTAAAACTCTTAATAATAGAAATAAATGTGGGTTTGTGTTTTAATTAATTTCTCCGCCCATTCCCACACCATATATCTCCTCCTCTTCTTCAGATAAAAATGATGAAGTGCAGAAAAATGAAGCTGAGGAGCTGCACAATTGTGTAAAGGCCTTAATTCCACTTTTTATTAAGTCCCAAACCCCTACATCTGATTTACTCCCAGCTGACCACCCCCCTTTCCTTGGAATTTTCAGGAACCATTTAATTGTGTTGCCCTTGTCTTAGCCATTTCTATAAATGATTATTAAATATACATTTATATTATTTATATTTTATATTTATTTGTTTAACATTTTCCACATACTTTATCTTTTTTAAGAAATGTTCATAGCTAACCTGTAAAACAGTCATTGGTGGGACAGCATAACTTAGTGCTCTGAACATGGATTAGGTTAAAAAAAGATGGATGTTCACATGAGTTTATTATTTTTTTTGTTTGTTTGGGTTTTGCAAGGTACCTCGATTACAGTAACAACGTGCAAGTTAGTGACACACAGGGACTATACGCAATAGGTTTTCAGTTCCTCAACCCAAATATTATTTGTTTAATTTTAGAGCTTCTAATGGTTATATGATTAATTGTGCCCTGGATGCAATTTTGCACATATTTCCCAGGTTATTCCTCCACATTCATTATTAACCTGGATAGTTCCAAATCTAATCTAGTCTTAATGATTTTCATAGATTTCCAGGAAATTAAAACACGCCTGCCTCATTTTATTGATATGATCTCAAATACATTTCCTCATTCTCATGAGAATATTCTGGAAGACAAATTAGCATTCTGAAATGTTATTGTACCATTTGTTTGTCGTGGTTTGGTGATCAAAAACAGAACAAGAAAAGAGAAATGCATTGTTTCAACTGCTGTAGCGCCTCCGCATATTAAGCAGTTTTTCATAGTACAGCCTAAATCATGCTCAATTACAGACATTGTTGTAAACTCGTTTTCACAGGCGGATTTATTACCATTCGAAGCATTCCTTCCTTTATAGCATTTTTCAGCTGAATTTGATGCAGTGGACTAAGAATGTGACAAGCATGCGAACATGAAATGTGAGAGAGCATTTTGAAAAGAGAGAGGGAATCATCTTCATTGGAACAAAGCTTTGCAAATATTCAACCCGATCCATTTTATGACTCAATCACTCTCTCTTTCCCTCACTCCAGTGTGATTTTCTCAACAAATCCCTCTTTACCTTCTATAATGCCATACATCATGAAGTCTCCATCACCCTAACCCATTCATATAATGTGAACCTACCTAAAAAAATGTTCTGTCATTGCTATGCTTAAATTCAATCCTGTCCACTTGAACATGCATCGTCAGGGGCCCAAAGGGATGGGGACGTCATTCATCACCACAGCGTTGAGGAAAGGCCTATGTGTGTGTGTGTGTGTGTGTGTGTGTGCCTGCATCAGGCCCGTTCTCTCTTTCAGAGAAGCAAAGGGGAAGATGATGGGAGCGGGACGTGAGCAGCAAAGCAATCGAGCGTTTAAGCCCCCCATCAGACGTTGTGAGATTAGGATTTTTTTTGTGTCTTCTTTCACGGAGAGAAAAAGAACACAAGCATTTTAAGTTTCGCTTTCCAGAGCCTCAAACCTCCCCACCGAGCTCCAATCCTGACAATTTGAGGGTTGCGAAAGAAAAGGAAAGCTGGATAAAGAGTGAAGGAGGTCAGGTCACACTCTTGTAAATCCAGCACTGTGTGTCTTCCTTTTTCTCATCATTTAAGAAGCACAACAAAGGTTGAGATTTACAGCAGACGGAATATGTGGCTGTTGATAGCTGGAGAGCTTTGCTTTAGCAAACGAAACTGAAGTTAGAATAGGAAAATATAGCATTTGATTTTGGTGTCATGGGTTTGATATTTATATTGTGTAAACAGTAGCGTTTGTGGTTGCTCCAGTGTGCCTCAACCAGTTGTGTACTTATTATAACAACGATCCAAGACAATTATATACCTTTTTTTGGACACTCAAACATCAGTGTGCAGCATCCAACTGATTGACATGAATGATAATATTCTATGACTGAGTAACAAATTACAACTAGGGTTTGTTTGGGGCATATTTGCTGGTTATGCTTGGTAACACCCATTCTCTTTTCAAAGCAAAATAATGGGATTTTTAATGACCAACGATAGCTGGGATCCTAGTCTCATCAGAAAAATGGTGCTCCTTTGCAGTACAGTGTCCCCATATTTAGTTCAATTGGTGAATGCCCCCTCCTGGCCTCACTAGCATCACTTCCTACAGCTCTTCCTCAATCTCTTCAAATTTTTTCCTTTTGATTGATAACTATATACAAATATTACCAATTGTTCATTCAATTACAAATGAATAAATAAGCGTAATTGTTAATAATGAAAAAGTAAGTTCAGGAACCACAAAGAACCACTATTTTCCACCAAATTTGCTCCTGGTGTCACCACTAACCAAGAACTGCCATCTAGGCTACAGCATTGGGCAGTTCTCGCAAGGGTATATACAATTTAGTTTGTAGGGGCACAGGGATGTTTTTATGATGAGTAAATAAATGAATGAGTAAATTGACTGATGAGTAAAATAACTCATTTAACTCATATGCAAGCACAGCTAGAGAGATGTGTTAAACACAGTAGCTTTTCAGCCAAAATGGTAAACTTAACATCTATGAAAATAACTGTACAATATGTACAATGGAAGTAACATTACAATAACACTAAGAATTATGCATTTGGAGATGTGGAAGGAAAAAAACTCTTTAGATATTAGGCTGCACTCGAAAAAGTCCTATAGCAGAAGAGCTTTTATAATTAAAATATATAATCCTTGAATTCAAATTTCTAATATTTAATAACTGGTCAACATGAATGCAAATAAATTAAGACACTGTTTTCTTACATTCAAGACTTAATCAAATATATCCTAAACTATATTAATAAACAAAATTACCACTAAACAGCAATATTAGCTTAATGTTTGTGTTAAAGTGGTGAAGTGAGTTGACCAGACCAAAATATGTCGATGTGTCTACTTTCAAGTCTCTACTTTAGAGTTGGGATACATCCATTTTTGTTTCTGCTGCTGTACTGCCTCCGCATAATAAGCAGTTTTTTTATAGTACAGCCTAAGTCATGCTCAATTACAGACATTGTTTTAAACTCATTGTCACAGGATTTATTACCATTCTGAGTATTCTTCCTTTATAGCATTAAATGAGATGACCAGAACAAAACCTGCCGATTTTTGACGGCTTGACTGTATATAACTTTTTATTCAGTCAAAGCTTACAAGTCTCTACACAAGGGCACATCCCCTCTTTATTATTGATTGCACCAATTATGGCATGACTGAAGTAGAAGAAATAATAAGATAGGTACATTATATAATTAATAAGTATTATGGTTAAGATGAGGATTGAGAGCTTTGCCTTGCGTTTGAGACACTGGTAGAAGAGTGGCATGCAATTGGTTCATACTGATGATTTTCAGTTTGAGAGTATTGCCAGGAACCTCTCAGCTAGTTTTCATTTGGAAACTTGCTCAAAAATAAAGTCACACTGAGCAATCTAACATACATTGTTTGTCTCTTCCTAGATTCATTTTTCCTCTAATGTGGCTAAGGTAATGGATGTAAATGATGTACATATTTGATGTGCCAAAATAGGGACCTTGACCAAAAAAAAATAAATACAACTGTATGTAATGTTCCATATTCATTAGTTTGGGCATTTTTCAGTCTGTAACAATCCTCTAATCAATCTTAATTCTCATAATTTTCCTGTTTTACTTTTATCAGCTAAAAAGCTGAATGCAGCAAATGTAATTGACTCTGATGCCTGATATTTGTCATGTGATGTACATTCTTAGACGGTTGCAAAAAGTCTTCTTCTTGCGTTTTCAAACCATTGCTGTTATTCGGGTCCAAACGCTGCTGCTGTTGTTTTCCTGGTTGTCTTTGTTGTCAACAACTTGACGACCATCTGTCACAATTTTTTTCTCTGCTTGTGTCCAGTAATGACTGGCGCCTGCGTGGAACAACGTGAGCCTCTGACCTCACCCTGACCTCAGCTCGGCCCTTAGTTCAAGGACAAATCACCCCGACATCAATCAGTGAAAGGGACAGCGATGCCAAACTTGAGATGGGAGTACCATTCATACACAGTTGTAGCTGTTGGCAGTAAATCAAGTGTAACAATCATACAAACAAGTTTGTAAATGTACTCTCTTTTTAAAGAATCAATTGTCTAAATAACCAACAAACAACTTTAAAAACCAGTCACTCGAAATTGAGAAAAGTAATAGACAGTTATATTTATAAACAGCAGTGTTTTTGAGGGAATTGGCAGAGGAGGAGTTGGAAGTGCTTGGATGACAACAGTGACTTCATTTAGATCTTTAAAACCTCACTGAGAGTCTTCCTGTAAAACATTCCGTGAAGAACAATATATTTGCAAGAAACCACGTTTCAGTTAGGCTTGATGATTCAACCCCCAGCAAAAGTCGTTGTCTTGTTAGGACATTTCTCTTACTGGAACTAGACTGTTCAACGTTTGCTCTAGATTCCATAAATTGTTCATTCACCAGGAACCGAAAAGGACAGTTGATCTTTCCTGTGTCTGCATACTCCTGCCGTGCCAAATATAATCTGAATGGAGAACAACTAGACTGCTATGTCATTAAGTATTGAAAATCATTGCATTGAAAATGAAGGAAATGTTGCATAGTCATCAGGCTGTACTCCAAGAATGGATATAGAGTTACCAGTACAAAATACAGCAATTATTTCTGTATTTGTTATTATTTCTGTAATTATTTATATTTGGTAAACATGGAAGGACACAAAATAAAGATCAGAAACAGCTTTGTTTTCCCATTATATAGGTAACATTTCATTTAGATTTGATATGCTGAGTTTGTAATTGACTTCAGCCAGTCGCTGACCTTAAGAAAAGCTGATAATAATGTACAACCACCGCTGCTAATGACAAACATCGCAAATCCTTGGCTTATGAGGCACTATGAAATGCTAATATTGAACAAGACAAATCCATTTCTTCTAGCCGAAGAAAAATAAACAGATGGTGCATTCAAAGGTCAATTACAATGTTGATTTTCTCACTTTCAATTTTGCGTTCAAATTGAGTCAATAGACTATATCGATAGTGAACGAGGCTCGTACCTCAAACCAAAGACTGCGAACAAACAGATAAACACCTTCCCCAGAAATGTACATCTGCTCTACATTAATTGGCAGAAATAGGGTCTCGCAAGGGCCAAACAAAATAGTTATGCTTCTTTATTAGAAGTATATATCTGTTTTTATGTTCCCATTCCTGAAATATTTACATGATGCTTGATCACAGAGGGTTCGAGGGGCTCACATCCTGCCCACAATTCAGAAACAATAAAATCCTGAACAGACTCACTCTTTATGATAGCCGTTTGACAAAGTGACTGGAGGCAAAAGATGATTTTATCGACTGAGCAGAGGGCACCAGTTCTGCCTCTGTCACCCAAGCCTTTTAGGGCTGCTTTTATGGATTGTACTTTAACACCGCCTCATGGAAAATGCTGTCGTTTTCAACTCAAAGTGTCACATGCTTTGATTAATCTTTCTGAAATGAGGACACTTGGAGTTTGATGGGAAAAGCTGTGTCTTTTGTTGCCAGATCTCTGACTGAACATAGATCCACTGTATTATAAAGTAAGCCACTGTATGTCGGTGTGTGAGCCTTTGGTTTGAGTAAACGGTGGACACATTTAACATACACATATATCCTTATTATAAAAGAGTGCTGGGACATTTTTATTTAAGAACAGGTAATTATTGTCCAAATACTAATTACATGCTTTTAAAGCCATTTATTGACTGAGGTCTATTTTTGGGGTCTTAGGGTTCCTTTGTACATGCTTTACTGGTAACAATTTATAGCACCACTTCTTAGTTAACATCATCTGTTAAACATTAAAAGAAACTATGGTTATATCAAAGGAATTTCCAATAGGTAGTTGCTATTTACTGGCATAATACGTTTTGTCGTAATGAGTATTAATATCTGTAACTATTACATTTAGCCCGAAATTCTAAATATCTATCAGTAGTTATATCAGTAGTTCCCTCTGTTGTGACTTTAGAATGTTCTTTCAAATACTAAAACATTCTCTTAGAACTATGAGGAAACAGCTATTATTGTGTTCAGAAGTGAGCATTTATTGATCATTAATTTGTGGCAAATTTTCTTTTAGCTGAACTAGTAGAAACGGCGTATGGCCAGTGTAAATGTTAGACACACCAGGAAAAGCGTATAAATGTTAAAACTACTAACAATAATATATCAAGCAAAACAATCAAAATCTACTTAACAGTAGAAATCTAACAATCAAAGCATGTTTTGAACTTTTCTATTTAAAAACTGCCAGTAGATACAGTTCACCTGATAGTGAAGCATTCCGCTGCTACAGTTCTGTCACAACCTCGCTGGAGCAATGTAATAAACCTTTCAATAGCAGATCAAGTCCTCATCTAGCAGCCGATTACATAACAAGGACATTTCAGGTGCCATAATAACATGCTTAAAAGTTATATTTTTGTTAAATGGTTGTAATGACGAAAAAAAAGTGTTAATCCATTCCAGGCTAGCCTTCGTTTGTTGAATTTTTCATATGTTGAAGCCAGTTTTACATGTAAAATGCCTAATCTGTTGCCTAATGCCTAATCACTGTGCCAGGCAGTGTCGGAGGAGAAGGTAGCGGACGAGAACATTTGGTAGGGGAAGAGAGCCATAACCATAAAAATATGCAACACAAAAAAATGAATGACTTTCGGACACGAACATGAAAGACAAGACAGGGAGAGCTCTTCCAGGAAGACAACATGGGGTGTCAGGCTACCAATAGGAGAGCAGAATACTATGCATGAGCCAGCAGCTTCTGGCCTGGAACTGACCAATTGGAGAGCAGAACATTTGATGGCGCGTTGAATGTGGTCACATGATGCCCAGTGTTGTTTTCCACACGAATTTCAAATGTCAATTATATATTTCTTGTGCGTGTTTTTCATATCTTTTATACATAATTTTATACAAAATATTTGTTGGGTGGGCTTTTGTATCTTGAATTTTCTGTAACGTGAAGCATTCATATCTTGAGGTATCGCTGTAATAGCTATGTATTTCCCCTTATTTGTAATTATATAGTAACATCTTTAAATATTATTTTGTGTAGTTGTTTCTATTTTTTCTGATTTATGAATAGTACCCTGTAACTACACTGGCTGAGGGCTGTAATTTAGGGTGGAGTGTGTTTTCTGTAGTTACACCATAACTACCCTGTTATTGCACTGAATTACCTGTAGTGGAGTTTGTTCGCTTTAGTTACACAAAAAAATACCAGTAAGTACAAAGTAACTGCACAACAACTACTCTGTAATTCTGTAATTACACAGTAATTGTCTTATAAATACTTTGCAAATACATTGTATTTAATCAATAAATGCACTGTAACTACCCTGTAATTAGCAGGCTGTAATAAAGTGTTATCCAGTTTTTTGCTGCAGGATCGCAGGATTAAGCCTCAGCAAAGCAAGATGCATTGACCAACATGTGTAGTTACTGGTAATTACTTTGGAGTTATTGTTAAATTAACTAATTACTGGAAGTTAGGTGTTATGTCAAAAAATGTATAGCTACAGATAGTTATTTAGGAGTACTTATTTCAATCGATAGAAACTTATTTGTTAATGGTAGTTTCTTACAAAGTAGATATCATGGCATTCGATGCTGAATAGGTAATGGTTTCTGGTAGGAAACCATAACTACTAAAGATAGATAGAAACCTGCTATTACGATTGCAACTCCCGTTTACTATAGCTCTGCATTTGCTTAAACAGTTTTCTAAATTGTTACAGTTTTCTATTAACCTTTGAATTCTCTTGGTATGTCAGCTGGTAAACCAGCAATACTCTACCCATGGGGGTTTGAGCAGCTGGAATTTGAACCGGGACCCTTTCGGCTGTTAGGAAACCATACCTTCTGGCCCTCCTTGTAAACCAGATGTAAACTCTTTATTGCAAACACTTAAAAAAAAGCCACAACATAACACTGCTACTTCACTTGCAAAACACTGCTTTGAAGATTTTGAACAGGCTTCTTCCTTCTACGTGACAATTAAATGATAAACATCTTTGCAGTTTAATTCCCTGTCTGTCCCTAATAAAGATAACTGATGTTTGCAAGCCAAAGAGCTCAAACAGTTGAGCACGCTCTTCTCTGTGGGAGCTCTCAGATAACAGTATCTCCAGTGCTAGAGGAGCATTCGATCAGAAGAGAGCCCAGGCAGTTCCAGGCAAGATTTGGGTAAAATTCCACTGTAGAGAGATGCCTGGCAGGCTGCGTCTAATGTTCGTACTAATGACAGCGCTATAGCGAGAGGCTAACCACCTCATGATGAACTTGCAAGCCTGCAGAGAGAGGGTTCAGTTTTAGTTGTCTTGGAGAAGTGGACCACCCGCTTCCCTGGAAAAATATTGAGATAATACAAAGCACACTGTGCAGTCAGAGATGCACATTCATGCATTAATTTCCTACGGCATGTTGAACAAGACAGGTATATATCAAATTGAAGTATATCAGCATAGAGTCATCAAGATTTTTGCTTTGTTTTGCTCCATTTGAGAATGCTCTTCTTTTGTTTGGTTTCTGCATTGAAAAAACAAACAAAAAAACATTACAAACTGGAACAGATCCTAAATATTTGTCAGGTGTGAACGAAGGAGGACCCGAATGTAAAGGCGAGTTCTTCACACACTGGGACTTTAGTGTGGCAAAAAATTCTGTGGACCTTTTTGGGGTTCCACATGAAAACAAACAAAAGGGTCACTCCATGGATTGTTAAGACAGTTCTTAGGCAGTTCCATAAACTTCCTCCAAAAGACTCCTACTGAGGAGCAGAGTCAGGTTTTAGTAGACAACACACAAGTAACTCATGATGAAAAAAACACGAAAAATGTATAAGAGCAGAGTCACATTGCACAAACAGGATAAAAGTATCTACCAGTAACTTGAGTAAGGAATGGCAGGCTATTAATAGATCTGATAGCTGATAACACACAGGTGGATAGTAATAAGCACAGCCCAGGCTGGAAATGATTGTCAGGCGCATCTGATTAACACAATTAAGAAACGCAAGAGAACACAAAATCACAACTCAACATTACAATGTTTGAATTAAAGCGTGAAAGATTGTGTTTCAAAACTGGAATGGCAACCAAAAAAAATACTATCGATCAAGTCAGCAGCCTCCTCCTCTCTCCAGATGACAGGTTGCAAGATCGACGTTACAACATTATGTCAAGCAACTACATATACACAGCAAAAATTATATATAATAATCCTTAGCTTGCTTTATTTGAAAAAGGTTAATAAGTAGTTATGAATAAGTCTGCCATGAAGTTATTTGCCTCAATTAAGCATATCAATGAGCAAACCCTATATCTATTTACATCTAACATGAAATAGAGCTTTTATAGAGAACATGACACAAATGAATATGGGCTAATATTAATGTATTTGTTAGCTTGCAAAGCGCCAATTGGAAGAACAGAAAAGCTATGTTTTAGTTAGAAACAGTATTTATCAACAATGCTACATTAATACACCTAGTATTGTATATAGAGGGGACCTTTAACTTCTTCAGTATTGCTTTTCAAAATTTTCTCTGCTTTCAGCCATTTTAATCTTTAATCTTCATTTTGCTTCGGTTTTTCAAATTATGATGATATTTTGAGGTTTAATGCCTCGCATACACACGCATAATGCTGGGTTTGGCATGATCTAGGAACAAGATTGTTGCTGAAGCAAAACACTAAATGTAAGCCCAACATAATAGAAACATGTGATTTTAAATGCAAATATTGTCTTTATACTGATCTTATACTTTAACTGAACATAATTCCTCTATGTGTACAAACATGCTGTCTATTGTAGGTACAGAAAAATTAGTTAATGCTCTCATGACCTCTAGAATGGATTATTGTAATGATCTGTTAGCCGGCTGCTCAGCCGCCAAGCTACAGGAATTACAACTAGTCCAGAACTGCAGCAGCTAGAGTTCTCACAAGAACAAAGACATATGATCACATTACACCGGTTCTGTGCTCTCTTTATTGGCTTCCTGTAAAATATCGCATTGATTATAAGATACTTCTCCTTGCCTTTAAGGTGCTGAATGGTTTGGCTCCGGCCTACCTGAGCAGTCTCTTATCACGATATATTTCAGCTCGCTATTTTTGATCACAAAAACCGGACCACTAATAATTCTGAAAATGTGTAAATCCACCAGACGGGGAAGAGTGTTCTCATATAGAGCCCCGAAGCTCTGGAACAAACTCTTGGGTGTTCTATCTGATATCTGTTTAATCAAGTTTTTGAATAATTGGCTCCTGGGATTTGTCCAAATGGATATGGTATCTGAGCACTATAAACATACAAACTGTTGAAAAAACAATATGGTTCAATGTGCCTATCTAACCTATCCCCATCATTTATCACTTTTATCGTGCAGCTGATGCTCATCACCTGTTTGTTGTCTGTTACAATTTTCTAACGATTGTTTTTCGTTTGTTAGTTTCTGTTTTGTCTTTGTTTGCTTTTTGTTTTATTTTTTTTCAGGTGCTGTCCGGCAAACTTTTCATCGATGGATCTTAAGTTTGTATATTCTTTATGCTGGGGAGGTGACTAGCACCTGCCTCAATCAGTGAGGCTTCCAGGGACCTCACAGAGGGAATTCCTATTAACCCTACCTGATCCACACTAGGACTACGTGAAGCTGCTTTGAAAGCAGCTGCTAAAAAAAGCGTTATATAAAAATTTGATTAATTGATTGATGTGTTTGGAAACATCAGAGCTGTTTTATGATTCCTTGTGGTTTATTTCCAACAAACTGAGCCTTTAAATCTGACATTTTTTATTGATTTAACAAAAATATTTTAAATTGGAGTAAAACATGTTTGGCAGCAAAATGACCAAAACAGACACCTCTTTTTGTGCAGTGCGAACCCAATTAAACCTGGTTTACTGCAATTTTCTGTAATCAGTTTTTATTTTTTTATTTTATTTATTTTAGTTTTTTTTATTTGTATGTGTACAGCAACGTTTCTTTCAGCCTGTACTTCTTTCATTTAGTTTTCTCTCTAGCTTCTAAAAAGTTTTTAGCACCTGAATAGCAAGAAAGTGCAACTTATCAGTTCCCTATATATCCCTAAAGTGTGCTTTCAAAACTTAGGAACTTGGTAGTACTTTTTAGAGAACATAATCTGCTCATTCTGTTTGTGTTAAAAACAAACATCAATATTGTACCAGCCATCAGTGTCCCAATTCTCTTGTGTATTTTCATATTACATACTCTCTAACTTCAGTCATAAACAGCTTCTGTGGTGATTGATAGCTACTTGAAGCATCCATCTCAGGGCCTATAATGTAACAAACCAATTTTGACTATTTTTCCACACACTGAAGTGTTTCTAAAACTTGCGCACAATTACAGATCTTATCATTCAATTACCAAATTTCACATTCAATCATTTTAATTGACACTGCATATTCAGTGCAATGCTTGTGTCCCTTTCTAGAAGCAGACACTCTTTTCCCTTGAGCAGAATTCAGTTTTTTTAACTGAACTCCAGACACAGAAACATCTGCTTGATTTCATTTCAGACCGAGGTCAAGTCTGCGACCTGAGCAGACGTCACACAAACACGCATACACATACGCACAGCATGTCAGCATGAGTAATGCACATGAGGGAGGTCAGCTGTTGCATAATACACAGCAAGACCAGACAATTACATAGACTATTAAAGAGATGTGCAAAAGGAAAAAAGCTAAGAAAAGTTAACACTAACATGATTTGAGAGGATTGATGTTTGCTTTTTAATGGTAACATTTCTGAGATTGTTTGCTTGGTAAAGACATGTTTCTCATTTACCTGAATTAATCTAGATACATTTTTAGATTATTATAGATTAAAATGCCTTATTGGAACTCTGCCAAAGGCATTCAGAATATGTACCCATGTATGGTGCAGGAAGTGACTTCACATATAGGACCCCAAACAGATGTTACCAACAGCTGCGAATGGACGAGACTCTCCTCTTCCTCAAAATTCAGACACAATACGTAATTTTGATCCTGAAACGCTTGTTATTAAGACTTGTTAGCCAAGGACAGAGTTTGAGTAGTTGAGGCTGTTGTTGCTGAAGGGAATTTTAAAGTTTTTAGAATATTCCAAATATCTAAAAATTACTAGGTTGCAGTTTAATATCAACCCAGAAGAGTACTTGGACTACCTCCTGCATTTTGAGGACTTTTTATATAGAGTGATGCGTTATACACACAGGTGTTTTTTATTCCACTGTGTGCTTGCATAGTCAGCTTTTTCATACATAGCTATGTTTTATTTTAATTGCATCTATTTAACTGATTTTAGTAAAGACATTTTTATGAGATTAATACAGAGAATCTGGCTTTTTTCTGTTGAAACCACATAGACTTGATCTCAAAGTGCTCCTTGTCTCACCTTATGTAATCTCTAGCATCAAACGTGCTGGCAAGTTCAAGTCAAATAGTTTTGTTTTCCTCCAGGTTGTGTTATATTCTTTTATGTGCCAGAACGTTATTAACTAATGAAGAGTGAGACATCTGTGCAGATTTTTGTGTTTTAATTCATTTGAAACCCTTTTTATGTTGTTCTGCTTGATTAACTAGATTAGCCACTCTCTTGTTACCAACTGACTTGTGGGAATCTTGAAGCACTGATCAGCAATGAATGAGTTTATCATACTTCACTATTTAAGCAGCTGTTAGACATAGTTTGGCAGGTTGCTGTTTTTTTTTTTTTTTTTCAAAACAATTGTGTTAGAGAGTGGGGCAAGAACGTTTCGATCCCCACCACATCCATTCTGCTGTTGTGGCCCTGGACAAACCTCTTCACCTGCATTGCCCTGTATGGATGTGTGAGACTGGTTTTGTGGTGGGCAGGAGGCTGTTGCCGTGGAATGGCCACCACATTCTGTCAAGCTGCCCCAGGGCAGCCAAAATCTAAGGAAGTAGCTTATCCCCACCAGAGCGTGAATGTGGAGTGAATGATTAATGCTCTGATAATTGAGTGCCTTTTTTGTTTTTCGTCATTATTATTATTAGTATTATATTTGTTCTTGTTGAATTTGTCAGCTTGGGAATTTTGAGTTTTTGTTTTCGAGCTTGTGTTTGTGCGGTTTAGTTTCAGTTGTGTTTTAACGTGTAGAACAAAAATTTATTGTATATTCACATCCAAGTTGCAGAGGGCAGCTTTTGACGCCATGCAACCAACACTGGGATGTCTTTCTTTGTTAGACACTTGGGGTGTTTTTCTATTGTGGATGTATAGAATTAGAGAGAGTATATCTTTAGTTGTGTTTCTATTCCAAAGCTTTATAATTTACACTATTTAGAAAAGACTAACAGAAATTTTAGTTAGCTTGAATTTGCTGGCAGTCTATGTGGCACCTTTCCCTTATAATTGTGGATGCATTTTTATCCTGAATGTGTAAAATTGTAAACATGTTAGTGTTTTTTGGTAATGGTGTCATCACCTCAATACATTATTCACTTTGTGGCAAATGTTGTTAGTGATTTGTATTATTATTGAAATATGTTTCACATGTTTCATATCTTAAATGCTACATCTCTTACCATCTGAAAGTAACATGTGCACCAACTGGACTATGTAAAAACAGCTACTTGGAAAAGGTGCTTATTTATGGAAAAATCTGTCTGCTTTCAACACAATTATGTGAAATCAAATTGTAAAATTTTCCATTCTCTAAACATACCGGCTGTTTTAGCACCCAATCTAATATGGATTTGTCAATAACAAGCACATGGGGAAAAATAAATTGGATGTACACACATTTCATTTGCAGAAATATTATAACTGGCAAAATAGCAATTTCTACTTCAATTTCCCCCTGTATAGAGTGGTCTTCCATGGCGTCTCTTCATAACCCTCCATGTTGTCCGAGCCACTCTTTGTCTGACAGGGTGCGATGTCATTATCTGAAGGATAGAGAGAGGTTGTCAATCACTGAGGTGCTTTCCATGCACATTCTGGGTCGCCGTCTGTTTCCTGCCTTCTCTTACCTCCTGTCTATTTTCCTATCTATTTTTCAGAAGCAGAACAAACGATTGAGCTGTAGCTTGTTTAGCTTGAGAGGAAAATTGCTCAGCTATTTGGTAAACCATTTAAAACACCTGTAAAAAAATGTGCTGTTAATATTTTTTTTTTTAAGGATGAATCAACGACTAGTTTATTTGATCCAACTTTACATCGTAACCAGAAAGTGACTACATCTCACTTTTTAACAATGTTCATGAAATAAGTTATCAAGGCTGTTTTTTGTTACTTTATCAGAGTACAATTTGCTAAAATTGCTATAAAAAAACTGTATAACAATATATTTCTTTACAGTATGAATATAACTTATGTAGAACACAGTGTAGCTTCATGAACACTACAGGAAAGGGTGTAGTTCATTACAAAATATTCACTACAAGAATGATTTGGGAGTCTTAGTAACATCTGGTCAAGTAAATGTGTATTAAAAGGCAAAAAAAGCATTTTGCATTTGAAATCATAGTATGGGCACTTTAATGTAGCAAAGCTTCTATTTCCTAAAAGTGTGTTTTTCTCTTTATAGATATTTCTACAGTGATCTACTTTCATGTAGTGTATTAAAACTTGGAGAAGATATTTTTATAATGTTACATAAATAAATATGTTAGTTATATATTTGGACGCTTGAGTGATTTTTCAATATTTCCATCACAGTTTTGGTTTAATTTTCCATTGCAGTTTCTGTTTCTATGAGTGAGTAAATGTAAGAAACATTTTGCAGCTTATTTGTTGATGTAAGCAATGGCACCAATCCTCAAGTGAGAGATATATTTAGAGTACACGCTTGACTTCATTCTATTTGTCATTTCCAAAGAACTTTCATGACCCAATCCAGTCATAAGGATCAAAGAGACTGCGTGTGATACCTCTGAACTAGCTCTCCTGTGAATTCACCAGTTGAATTTTAATGCCATTCTTTAACATCTTCATTTCCAGGGAGACCCAAAGAGACCCCATCATCCCTCCCATGAAAATGCATTCATCTTTTTGTAAGAGCGTATTTGTTAGAGTCATGCATCAAATATGAAAGAAAAAGCCATTCTGTGATGCAAGGCCTCCCACCAAACTGCAACATTGGCATTTCCATTTAAAATGTTTAAACCCCGAACACTATTTGTGAAAAAATGCAAATGGCATATTAATATTCCACATGAAAGATGAGCATTAGTCATGGATTGTGTAATTCAAATGAAAATGTTTTGGGTAACATTTGTGATGGAGGATAATAGACAAGGCAAGACGAGGAAGGGAAAGAACTTGAGTGCAGCAGTTTTGCGAAAGGAGCAAACACTGCACATCACCTTCATTGTGATTTCTTAAAACCACAGCTCTTTAAAAAAATATGGGGAAAAATTCCTGAAAATATTGTGATCCTCCCAATCTTTTTAGGAAACTAAAAGAGCATGATCAATGCCAGGACTATCACTGAAGGCACTGTAAAAAAAAAAAAGCATCCATAATTAAGTCGAGCCCAGCTGAGCTTAAGCTGCCATTATGAAGCCTGAGAATCTAGGTCCATTAAGAGGCACTTTACGCCGCACTGGGGAGCAGCCACTGTTCTTAATGATGAAGTTAGCTGTAATTTAGCCTTGTGTATCATGCTTGGTCTTACTCCCAAATGCTGGCATTATGGTTTTATTGATGGAGTCAGAGATCAAAGTCTCAAATGGACACTTTACGTAATGTTCTACCTCTTTCATATAGTTACGTGGTAACAAATATATTGCTGTTTATCATTTCAAACACATACCCTGTTTTCTTTTTTTTGTTGATTCACTTTTGAGTATGTGCTTTGAGTTGTATTTATTTAAGACCTGACTTCTGATTGACTTTGATGAGGTTTTTGTCATGAGTTTTGTTCAAACAAATTTTGTTAATAATTGGTAACACTTTGAATAAGTTACAGAGACATGATTAACAGTGAATTTGTGCTACAAATAAGTGCAGTGTAACAACTAGAAAGAAACTACATTTTAGATTATAGCTCATTCCTTTAGTTACAGTAAGTACAGTTACAATTAGTATGTTCCTGTCTTGTTACCATTTTATTGCTGGAAATGGACTTTGTGTTATGATGTAAATACAAGTAAGTATTGGTAAGCACACTGATAGTGATCCAGTACTTTTCTGTAATTCATAGAGCTATGCAGGAAGAAAGATCAATATCCCCCTGTTTCTCTCCTACTTTAAAACATATTATGTTTTTTGTAGAACATAATAGAGTAATGTTTATAATACACAGTACCAGAACAGAGATTCAGAATGTGTTGTCCAGTGTTCTCTTTCAGTAGAACGTATAACATATAGCATGTATTTTTAGTTGAAAATTAGCTTATAATTGTAGAGAACTCCTGCACAAACACGTGTGATAGCCTAGATCTGCCACTCTGAGAAATAAAAAACACATAAAAATCACATTATTGTCACAAATCAACAGATAATCACTACCTGAGGAACTCTGATCACATTAATCACCAGAAACACTATATAACAAAATAATATGTGTACTTCTAGGAGAGACTCTATGTTAGATCCTCTGTGTTCCTGTACCTTTTTGTTTTTCCTTGGATTAAAAGATGTTTAGTTACACTCTTCGTTCCCCAGCACAGCCCTACCAATTATAGCTTGTTACAAGACATGTTTTTCTGACAGTTCTGCTCCTACTTTCCAGTAAAAAACCAGTAATGAAAGCTTTGTCCATTCCAGTGTCCACTAAGGAGCCCAGAGAAAAAAGTAACTGTGAGAAACTACTATAGCACTATAAAACATAAACACAAAGACCATAAAACAGCAGTGTCAAACTATAACATAAAAGTACCATATCATTACTATTAATGAAAGAAGCACATTAAAATGTATGAATATGCATAGAGAATTTGAACTGTCCTCTACAATTTGATCGTCTGTTTTCTCTGGATGACTCTAGATGCTGTAAAAACATGATTTTGATACAAATCCTGAAGGCCAAATTGACTTTGTGGATGCGTTCTGTTGATAGGATTTGTCCCTGAAAATGTTATATATAACAATATAAAATTGTCAGGGTGCCATGTTTTTATTTAAAAAATACTTTATTTATATAGAAACGATGTCTAAAAAAACACTGTGCATAGAAAATAGCACATAGAATAACAGACCAATATCATGTTGTTGCTCAAATACAGAGTGATTTGTTTAAATATGGACCCTAAATAAGAGGGGGGAAAGCTTTCGTGGCAATTAACAGGATTCTTGCATTGGCTAAAAAATATTTCTGTGGAGTTACTCTAAAAAAAAAAAAAACCGGAAGTGTGTTATGTCTCTCAGCTAGTGAGAAAATAAATGTCATATGAAGACAATGAATAAGTTGGCCTGAGGTTGATGACTAAGCACTCTCAGCACAAGGAGAGTAGATAGGGAGGCCATGACAGTGAAACTTCACCTGAACATGGTAAAGTACAGCAAGGCTTGGAACTCAGCCCAGCGTGCTTATTACTACTCACTCCCCGGGGTCGAAAGTGGATGGAAAGTCTGACACAGTGATGTCACCCGGCGAGAAATATGACCTACACGTACACAAAAACGCATGTGTGTGCAATGCTCTCCCACATTACTATCTGTTGGATGAGATGTCATGTCACTTATCTTAACCAGGGCAGAGATGTGTCAGGAGATGATAACGCTGAAAAACGCTGACGGCTTGGATTCCGCTCGAACCGCACATCAGAGTTTGAATACCTTTTAAGGTCTGTAAAGAAAAATAGAGAAATGTGAATTTGAGAGCTAAAAAAAAATGCAGCGAGTTTACAACAAAGTTGCTAAAAACTTGTGGTAAAGAGTAAAAAATCACATATTATTTTACAATGGAGTAACATTAATAATGAATGTTTTCTCATACAATTAAATTTATATTCGGGAAACTATGCTCTAAATGTCTGTGTTGTGAGTTATTTTTTGTCATGTTTTGATCCATTTTCCCTGGTTTAGTTTTCTACTTTAATGTTCCTTGTAGTTCGCATTTCTTTTTTGTAAATTATATGACTTTATAAACCACATATTTTGTTTAAAAAAAGAACAACACATATTTTAAACAGAAACAGAAAAGAAAACTTAAATTTGGGTAAATAACAATGCATATATGCCTTCTGATTACTTCTTTTATCTAGTATAATGTTAGCTTATGTTGGCAATAGGCCACAATTGTATTGTTGTTAACGCCTTGAATACTAGATTCTGATTTAATTAATTAAATGTATTTAAATAAATGATATTAATTAAAAATATTAACAGTAATCCCCATCACATCATCTATGGAAACACGCAAAACAAAAAGGTGATGTTTCTTTTTTTTCACCCCATGGTTGATTTTTACTCATCACAAGTTACTGCAACACATCTGACCAATCACAATGCAGCTTTTTGTCACATCACTCGAAACATTTAATATGCTGTAACAGTTCATCAGCTTTTAGTGTGTTTATTTTGCATCTTACCCAATTTGTAACAGCGTAATTCCCCTTTTTGTAGCTCTATGAATTATCACTTGTTTACAACTTATCACTTATCTCCACTCCTTTTTGTATTACTCGTTGGTCCCAAGATTTGTCTGTTGTCCTGACTAGTTCTCCTTGAGAATCTGCACCCTGCTTAGATCTACAGTGTTACTCCCATGTTCTCCTTGTAGTTTTTTTTAATAACTTTGTGGCTTCTTGTCCCAGGCAAGGTTCAACATTACATGGATTTAGTGAGTAATATTTGAAAAAAAAATTCTGTACAAAAAGTATAACCTTATAAACATTGAAGATTTTAACTTTGGAGACTTTTTCTGAGATATGTATTCATAAAGTGATAATAACAGTAAACATCTGTTTTTTCTTCTTTTTTACAGTGATTATACCTTTGATTATTATTCTGTTTTTACATATTTCCTTTAGCTTGCCTGACTTTTTTGATTATGATGATTATTTAAAAAAAAATAAATCTGGATCATAATGCACCCTCTTTTCACTTCTGAATTGGTTTCAGGAGTGTGCGCATTATGTCTTAATATTGTTAAGAGCATTATGGGTAATGACTTCAACAATACCAACAAACTCATTCTGGTGTTAGTTGATTGCGTTCAGTAATTTAAACCCTCCTCTCTGTTGGCCAACAAATACAGCAGAAATCTTCCCTTAAGACAGCAGCCTCTGATCTCATCCTCGCTGCATCATTCTGACAACACGGACGGCTTGCTGCTGTCATTCACTCTGCACAAAACTCATCCTCTACCTCTAAAATATTCCTCTTTAAATGGTTTTGAGTTTTTGTTTGAACCTGCTTCACGAACACCCCCCCAATGACTGTTTGTCAGCCCCCATTTACGAAGAAGCAACGTCTATTTTAAGCTCTGCACCATAGACCAGCCACCCACACGCTGCTAGTGAAGGAGAGAGAGAGCTGCACTCGCTATCAGAGGAGAAGAAGCTCTGATGGGGGGACAGAATTAAGGGATTTGTGTGTGTTTGTGTGTCAACAGTTCAAAGCAACATTGTTACAGTTTATTGAATGCTCCACACACACATACACACGCACACACACACACAGATGGATTATAGATTGATGATGCATTACATGCAGTCTGTAAAAGAAATAGGATTCTGAGCAGGATGGAGTTTCGCTTAAGATTATTTTTTTCTTCTGAGCAGCACAAAAGGAAACCATTTTCCATGCTCTTTTCCATGCAATTACTGTGAATGGGACCGAAGCTTTCAAGTCTTTAAAGGAAGGAAAAGCCATTGTAAAAGGAGCCCCTATGATGTAATGAAGGTCTGGGGAAACATGGAAGTGAAAAGGTTATGGAAGTGTAATCAAGTGAAGTAATTTGAGACCAAACATTAGATAAAAAAAAAACTTTTGTATCTGTCAGTATGATTTGCATAATTATATCCTGTAAAACAATTATAGAGACAATGGCAATCTTCAATTTACAGGGAAAAGTATCCATCAATTGAGCAAAAAACTATTGTTTTCGGAGTATTTTTTAGCGAGGAAACCTCCTTCTGCTCCTGGGTATATTGATAGTTGAGCAGCACGTGAAAGGCAGAGCAGCAGTGGCTGACCAAAAGTTAGTATCCTGAGCTTGTGCCTCTTTTCCAGCCCGACCAACCTCCCTCTATCTCTCTTGATTATTTCTAAAAGTAAAAATAAGTGCAAAAAATATCACCATTCATATATAATTTTCCCACATTTTCAGTTTACATAAAATATTCTGAAGTGTTTAAACTTAGAGGTATAACCACTAGCAGTTTTCACTATACATTTTGTAAACAATTAGGTTTTTTTTGTCTAAGTTAAAAAATTGCAATCTTTTACTTTGAAGAGTTGTCATTTTTACAGGATATGTAATGTACAGTTCCTGGACTTAAATGTACTAAATGTTTTTGTAACACTACAAAAATTATATTCATCATAGCTTATTTATGTACGTATTTTTACAGTTTTTGCGACAAAAATATATGCACATTTTTTACATTGTAATGGGTTTTTGAGTGCAATAGTAACATTTAAAAAAATATTTAACAAATGTATTTGTTAGATACACAAACAACTTTTTATAGAGGATTAAATAAGTATTGTCATAGAAAATGTTACAAAATGCTGTCAAAAATAAACAAACCCATTCAACATTTATCCCGCTTTATGACAGAAAGACAACTTGTCTCATTTCATGATTAAAGCAGGTGGGCTTTAACCAATCTATCTGAGCAGCTTTAACTCTGCTGAACATTGTGGTAATGAAGAACAATCTAAATATATAACAGCCAAGGTGTCTCTTGAGTCTTGACACTAACTAACAGAAATAAGAATATGCAAACCTAAATACATGCAAATAAGTTAATATATTTCCCACAAATTGGACTTTTCTAATATGTTAAAGATTACACATCACTTTTATGTATCCTATTATGGTTCTTGTTTCAAGGCTAAATACAAACATTCCCCAATTCCATGAATTATTCACCAAAAAAGTGTTCTTTATAAATACATTTTGATTGATTGAGTGATATATTAAGACTTAAAAATAATAATTAGACATTATCACTAGATGCAATGGGGAGCATGTGCCATTACTCACATGTATATACTTTATTATATAAAAAAAGAACATTTAATTAAACAAATTATGTTCTGAAGGGACAAAAAACGTATACTTGGATAAAATGTGAAATTTGTATAATCTTTTGTGAAATAATACCAAATGAATGGGAAATAATTACTACCACTTAACATTTTAGTCACATTAATGCATTTAGCAGCTTTAAAGCAGATGTTTCAATGCATTTCTGTGCTAACAGAAAAAAAGTTATTTCTAGATGAGGTTTGGAAGACTTTTCTGGAGAGAGATTTCATATTTTTTGCGATGAAAGCATAACACATAGTTGTTGGAATATAGCTTCTGTTCTGATATTGGGTATATTGTGAAGTGAAGTGTGATCCTAGAATGTTTGAGTGTGACTGTATGCATGCTTGTTCTTGTCCCATGATCACACTTTAAAAAAAGGAAGAAAAGGCCACTCGCAGAACTTTCAGCACCGTGGACAGCAGCAGAGAACGTAGCCGGCTCTGTACTAACTGTGACTACAGCCCTCACTGAGCCGCAAATCATCAAGCTGACAATCTCTCTGTCTGCTCGCTCACTCTCACCACCGTCGGGAAGATAAAGATTCCAAGAAGTTGGATGAACCTTCTCTAGTCAACCTTTAGGGGAGTTTTGAGGACTTTTTCAAGTCTTGAAAAATTTACATTTACATGCACATATTTTAACGTAAAAATAGAACAGAAAACTAGAATTTAGGTAAATAACATTGCGTATATGCCTTCTGTTTACTTCTTTTAACTAGTATAATGTTAGCTTATGTTGACAATATGCTACAAGTGTATTTGCACAACTCAAATCCAATAAATTTATCAAATAGACTAATGGCTGTTATGGCTAAAATGAAAAGTTTGTGTCCCAGCCAAAAGAATTTTAAACTAATATGTACAATCAGTCAGTATTTAAAGCTAATATCTGTATTTGGTCTTATTGTCATGAGTTTCTGCACAGGATTAGTGTTTTTTATCTTAAATTTGATGTTATGGACAGGAGTCTTTTTCTTTTTTTTTTTACAATTCAAATCTTAATCTTTGTTTTAATCAATGTTTTAAATTTCATTTGATTTTATATTACTTTTTAATGCTTGATTTTATTTAATGTACTTTCTCTTTTTCTTTATTTCCAATGTAAAGCACTTTGAATTACCCTGTGTACGAAATGTGCTATACAAATAAACTTGCCTTGCCTTGCCTAATAGGTTGTAGTTTTTTTCATTTGTATTATTGAAAGTTGCAGCAAATCACTCTTAACCTTAATTAATTACTGCCTGTTTGAGTACTTTTAAAAGAAACCTTCTCCTCAAAACTTGCTTGGCTCATGGCACCCTGCCTTATTAAATAAGTTTCAGAAGAAACTTAAGCAGCCGGACTTGTTTTATCATTTGCCAGCACATTTCTCAAGCATCGCTGGAGGAAGTGGAAGTACAAACTGTTTACGAAGTTTGTTCAGCGCATTCAAATATTCTACACTTATTCACAGCTGACCAAAATCATGTTTTTTCCTGTTGTTTGTTACAGTCCGCTGTCCCATTATTTCGGTGCGCTGCCAGCTTCTTTCCAGAATGAGCTACGTGCCTGATGTCATGCCAAAAGTCAGGAGTCTGTTTTGTGAGATTAGGTCTGAAGTATGTTGCAGTAGTTCAGCTCTGAATCATATTATTTTAGGGCCAAAATTGCTTGGAAAGACTCACTGGTGAGCAACGAAATTTATGTCTGCAGTTCTGAGTTATTCAGTGTTGCTGTTTTGATGGCTATTCATGAAGGTGATGCTGCTGGTATTTTTGCATAAGTACCACTGAATACATTAATGTATCAAACATTAATATCGATGACTGAATGTGAGCAGAATGTGCATGCTGAAGAAAATGCTTAGTTGGTACGCTAAAATTACATGCCAGAGCTCTTGAGACCTAAGGTCCTCTCTGTGAGAGCAATAACTAACAATGAGCTCACACAATTAAGGTTTTTTTAAACTGATCAACTATGATACAATTCAGCTTTAAATCAATCAACTATTCAATCAATCAACAAAAAGTTTTTATATAGCACTTTTTGCAGCTTTACAAAGACCTGCTGTGAATTAACAGTAAATGTAATTCCTATTGAATAACCAACAAATAGGGTTTGTAAAGTTCTTTCTGAAATCACGAAGGTTAATTGTGCTAGTTCAGTCGGTAAGGGGAAGTTTAATAGTGTGAAAAAGTGTTGATTTAGACTGGAGTGATATATGAAGGAAATTATTTCCCTGGATGAAAGTTAACATTTACTTTGGAGTACAAAAATACAAGGAGAAAAAACTAAAGGCCACATCAAAAGTTTGGTTCATGATCTCAGATTTTTTTAATAATTGTTTTTGTGTGTGCGTGTGTGTGTGTGCACGTGCGTGCACGTGCGTGCGTGTGTGTGTGTGAATGTGTGTTGATGATCATGGGACAGCTTTCATTGTCTCAAGATAATTTCGTAATTGATTATGCCCATTGAATATTTAATTGATTCGGTTATGGTTTTAAAGACAATCTGTGATGGAAAAGCAGGGGAAGGTTTTGAGGTGGTGGCATATTTGAATTAGGTTGCAGGAATAATTGTTCATTGTTTGCCAGTCACTGACTATATATATATATATATATATATATATATATATATATATATATATATATATATATATATATATATATATATATATATATATATATATATATATGTAAAGAGAAAGTAAGATGTTGCCCTTTGGATGGGTTGCTCAACTACTTCTAAGTGTTCCCAAAACTAAGTGCAAGCTGGGAGGGAATAAGGCCCTTAGTTAGTTCTTAAATACAGGCTGAAAATACACCGAAAACCATCACTGCCAATATCAACCATGCTCTCTGAGGAATGTTACTAGAACCTTGTTGAATCTATGCCACAAAAGATTTAAAGCAAAAGGGGGGTCAAGCCTGGTACTAGCAAGGTAAACCTAATAAAGTGGATTGTGATTGTATATATTTATTGTCCTTTTTTTCTCCTGTTAATTTTATAGGCATTATGCACGATCTCATGATCTAGGCATGATCTTATCGAGGGTTCCTCACTGGGGGAGATCTTTTCTCTGCATGTGTGTGTGGGTGTTTTACTCTAGGTTCTACGTTTGTTTCCCCACATCTATAAAAAGTGTCTGTGTTGCTTTATTTCCCTTCCACAATCAGTTTAAACCGAGCTTTTATAGAAAGTCAGAAATTACTGGTCAGCTTAAAAACATTTATTCATACTAATAAATTTTACTTTACAATCCCCAAGATAGCAGTATATGGTAGTTTTATTCCTATGCACCCTACCTAATCCAAACTAGGAGTTTGTGAAGCTGCTTTGAAGCAACTGCTGAAAAGCTTACATAAAATATACTGAATGATTTATTTATTATGTTTTAGTGCTTTTAGTCCACATCACTTGGGTAAAATAATACGAAGTGAAGGTGATAGGATATTGTTTTTGTAAAAAAAAAAAGGTTTTCTGCGAAAACGAGTATATCAAAGAACATTATTTAAGAAAAAAAAAATTAAATCAATACCTGTTTTATTTGCTTTCTTAACAATCTAGAGTTTCCATTTATTGAACAATTGAGTATTTACCTTAACGTGCACTTTTCACAAACAATATTAAATTGTTCTACTTATTTTTATTTATGTATAAAGTGTAAATTGTAATTTTTAAAGGTTTCATTTTTGAGGGTCTCCCACAGGTTGACATGCATGCAAAGTTTAACACAGTTTTTGTTTTCTTATGAATTACTGAATTTGGTCACGAATCCCAAAAGATTTGTTTATTGTAATAAACCCCTTCTTTATGTGATGCAACTGGAACTTATGGAGCTGCTGGATGAATTCTATCTAGCCTGTTTAGATTTTTTTGCTTTTATGCCGATGTTTATGACGAATTTGGTGTGAAAGAATGCTGCAGGTGGGAGGGGCGAAGTACGAACCTATATCTCAGTGAACCAGCTATAAGATTCACTTTCACTCTTTCCTCCAACTTCAAGCTACGTTTAACATCAAATGAGAGGTAATTTTTAAAAATCCAAAGTAGCGGCTCTTCATTTTTATTTTTACTTATGGCTCTTGTATATTTCTAATCAATCAATCACATTTGAGTTATTTGGTTCATTTGTGTCACATGCTCACCCAGCTCAACCACACAGCGCACGGTCACATGACCACAGTCACCTGAATACTGAACACCAATGATCCCCAGCTGCCCTGTCACCTCAGCATACAAAAGCTCACTCCTCACTCCACCAATCGGACCTCAAGGTTACACTCCCGATGACGATTTCTTCTCCTTCCACGAGACTCCTTCCTCCTTCTCCAGCTAGCCTTCTTCTGCCCGTCTCCAGCCGCTCGACACATGGCTTGACCACCTCCTCATCAATCTGTAAAGTCTGCTAGCGAAGCCTATTCTCATCGTTTGACGCCAGTGGGATTCCTGTGTTGTTCCTTCTTCCTGAGTTCTTCTATTAAAGCCACTCCATTGCAATCCTTGTTTGGAGTGTCTCTCTTACGATATGTGACAATTTGTCCCTTTTAACCAACATAACTCAGTGCCATATGAAAAAAACAGCAATTCTATTTTAGAATTGATTAACTTTAAAATTTGTTCAAAGTTATTAGTTCATTTTTTTCTTTACTTTTGCATTCTTCAAGCTGTGCAAATGACTTTCTGTTGTCAAGCCTCTGGAAACACAACATTAAACTGCAATTGTCTAAATCATTCAAAAGTAGCATAACCTCCGCTCATCGACCCTCATTTCGAATCCATTTCTTTTATTCTGCTTTGATTTACCCACCTGTTTCAGCAGGGGTGTGGCATCAGATCTGCCCGTCTCTTCATGGCTGTGGTTAGAGTGAGGCAAAACCCTGTTTGTGGCCGCTCGGCCCAGCGGAGATGGGATTCTCTATTGGAGATTGCTTTTAAAATTTGAATGGAAGTGTGGGACCTGCGGCTTGAATTGGTGAGATTGAAGTGAGATGGGTTTTAGAGGATGAGGTGGAGATGAAGTTGACCTTGACCTTTTTATCCCTCCCATCTTGACGGCACTTCCTTTTGTCCCGCCATCGCAAATGTACTTTTAACATTGAGCCTGGGAGTTAGTCGTATTAAATCTATATCTCTTTTCACACTCTCCCCCTCTCTCCTTCCTCCTACTCTCACTCTCCATTTCGAAGCATTTGATTCTTCTTTCAAAATATTTTCACAGGTCTACTAATAACAGATTTTGCAGAAGTAGAAACTATTTTTAAAGAAAAATGTTTATAAATATGTTTGTTTATACAGTATTGAGTCTTACTAATGTAATACCATGTGCTTCCCATGAGTGTAGATTGTTATTGCTGGGGCAAGGCAAATAGAGTACCCTCTATGGCAAACACTGACAAAATAAGAAGCCTGAAAATTATAGAAATAATCTGAAAGAATTCTTCCACTGTGAGTACAGTGTGTTTGAGTGTATATTTAGATGCATTTGTTGAGGCATAAAGGGCCCCGCGTGCCCCTAGACTGAGGTTGTCCATGAAAAAGAAGTCGACCATTAAAAATGAGTCAGATTCACTGATTCAGAGCCAGGCCGTGTTCTTTTGAAATGTGGCTGCATGTGATTGTGTATGAGGATGGACACGAGGTTAGATTTTATTTTACAAAACAAAAAATTCACACATATATTTATATATATATATTTTTTTTTTTCTACAGACATTATCTTTTAAAATAGAATAATACATTTCTCAGGTGATATTGCAAAACATATGTTCCCTAAAGATTTTAATGGAAACTTTTTTTGTGAAATAGTGAAATAATTATCTAGTCATTGCCATTTACATTTATGCATTTGTAAGATGTTTTTGTCCAAAGTGACTTGCAGTAGACGAGAGATAATAAGAAATTTGTTAAACAGCCAAAGTTTAATTCCGGTTCCTCACAATATAAGTTAGATCATCTGAAAGTCAAAGAAGGAAATAAAATAGAAGAAAGACAAGAAAAAAAGTAGTGTTCCTTGAAGAGTAATCTTCTATATAGTTTGTGTTTGATTACACAAATTTAGAAGGATTTGATTTTGTATTTTGATCAATTGTGTTTCGATCAACTTAGCATTGTATTTGTATTGTTATTAGTTGATATTCAATCTCTAAAGTATTCTTCTTTGCTGTTTTTTTTTGATAGCAAATTGTTCTAAATCAAAGTTTCCGATTATAAGAAACCTAGAAATTGTGTTCTTTAAAAAAAAGAAAGAAAACATTTGAAAGAAGCCAAGCATACCCTGCATACCCTGTTAATGCTGTTTGAATGAATGCATAGAATAGAGTTGACCTACCCAGTTGTATACATTTTTTTTCTTTTTCTTTTTTTAAAGAAATCACAGGCAGTGAATGATTTTACAATGTGTCTTAGAATCAAGACAACAAAAACATTTTTGAATGTTACTCGTTTCAAACTTCTGTAAATGTTTTTCCAACAGACAAAAGAAAATAACAAACGATTATACATAACTGAGCATCTAACACTGCTATTTGAGTGCACAAGGTGGTAAACCTTGAATCATTGTTTACTACTGTCAGACTGTAATGTAATTTTCTATGTAGTTTGATTGACAGAAGTCTCGCCCAATCAGAACCAAGTTGTTAGTTCTCAAACTATGCAATCCCTTTTCACTTATATCGAAATATTGTATTTTCTGAATTGTTCTTTTTATTGATTTGCTGGAGATTTATTTAGGTTTTTTGTAATTGTGTTTATTAACTTGTTATTTTATAATTATGTATAATTGTAATTTGATTTACAATTCTTGGTCACCAAAGGGTAGCCATTTTTTTCACCCAACGTAAAAAAAACAAACATTTTCAATACATGAACATAATCAAGCTTTTCATAAAAGTTTTTCTCCTTTTGCTTGAGCATTGCTAGTTATAATAATATTTTGGAGCATGAAATTGCATATGCCTTCCGAAATATAATGTGAAGCATAAAATTCCAGCCTCGCCATCAGAGATTAAATGAAACTATGAAATGGAAATAAAGAAACCTCTTCAGTTGTGTTTGCTTTTTTGTTCATACAGCGCAAATAACTCTGAAATTACCCATGGAACAATTTCATAGTGGTTCAAGGTGAGTTCATTGAAAAACATTGTAGGAGAAGAAAGACAATAAAAAAGTATGAGGGATTTTTATACACAGCTCTCTCATACTGTAATTTCATCTGAGGTGGAGTGGAACGCAAGTATTTGTTTCTTCAGAACAGCAAAGGATGCTACTCCACTCCAGCACATACATTCGAAGAATCCCTGTTCTGAAAAGCAATAACAAATCCTCTGCTGGTCAGAGAGAGAGTTCTTTGTGCATCCTGCATGCATAAGAGGTACACTCATCAAACTCTGGTGGAAGAGTTCAGTGAGACGGAGCCCAATTCTGCCAAGGTACATCAGTGTAGGAGACCTGTCAGGAAGCGCCATGCAGGAGGCTTCTTGCATGACCTGCAGCTCACTCTTTTGTCACATTCTGCACTGCCCTTCGGCTGAAGAGCTCTGATTGGCCAAGGCGAGTTCAGTTGGGCTGCCACATGCTCCTGTGTGGAGAGTGCGAACGGGCCTCAGGCTAGAAGAGAGGGTGCATGCAAACAGGTAGAACATAGACATTTCTGACCTGCGGGGAGGTCGTAGTATGCACACAATCTTCCACTGGCACACATACATATGCATGATATTGTAGTCTAGAAAATACATGCACAAGCTGCAAGATGGGGAGTGACACAAAATAGTTTATCTTAGTCTGTTATCATATACTCTACCTGCTCCTCAGTTTGGGAGTGATAGCCTACATCCATTATCGTTCACAAAATTAAGAAGGTTATAAATAGGCTTAAATTGCAATTCATGCATTTAAGTCTTAACTTGTGCTCTGCTCTAAAGTAACTGACATATGTCACTGAAGATATTATAAAAAAAGGTATTCAATGAGGTGAAACATCGGCTTACCTCACCCAAAAAGAGAAACATCTGTAACTATCATTTCAAAAACATCTTCAAAGCCATTCTCTCCCTTTTACAACATTGTCTATGCACCTTGATTGTTCGTTTATCCTCCTTTTAGGTTGTATATTTAGCCTGCAGCCTTAAGTGACACATGCCATCTTTCAATAAACCATTCTCTTTATCCACATTTTAATCCAAACTATACCAAAAATCTAATTATTGATCTAAACTATTCACTGAACTTTGTTGAAATTCCCTACCCTTTCCCGTCTCATTATTCACCCGACAAGTACTCAAGCCTTTTTCAAAGCAATAGCAATTGCACAGAGAGCATGACATTTTTGTTCAAAATGTTTGTACGAAAATGAAATCAAAGCACACGTTGCATCTACTATACACACTGATTTCGTCTGACATAAATACAAAAAAATGGGTTACATTTTCACAAGAAACAAATGTAATAGACAAAATAGTCATTACACTTTAAAAGTAGTTATAGCCCAAACAATGAGGATTGTTGTTTTTTCAGCTTTCTGTACATCAACATATTCTCTGTTCAACATCATTTCATAAAAAATGCCTCAAAAGTAAATAAATGTACAAACCGAGGCACTGTCACCCTGAAGTTTGCATTCCTTGTGTATTTGTCAGCACCAACGCTTAAATAATCACATAAAATAGTTTATTGTATCACTTAGACTTGGTTTCAACAAAATAAAACAAAAACAAGCCATTGTTTTTCTGAAATCTAAAATTATGACCTTTATGTTGTCTTATGTCGGTTTACCAGAATACCTGCACAAAAACAAAAAAAGAGGGACACGTACAGACATGTGAGGAGTATACTGACAAAAAAACACCTGAAAGTGCCCACAGCGTTTATACTAAAATCAATTTTTATGGATAAAAAACCTAACAACCAAGAGATGAAAAACAAATTCAATAAGAGATTGTTTTTTTGAGTGCACATTTTATAGCTAATTTAAAACTTGGGTCAAAACTGATATAAACATGTCTGAAAAAATAAAACATGGTGTGCAAGTTTTGAGAGTGTGAACATTTTAAATATATTTTTTGCTCATAATTTTGAATAAAACACAACGATTATTTTAAAGAGAAAATAATACAATATGATCATCAATATAACAAACCAGGAGTGCTTGGAGATATCTGTTGCAGTTTTGAGGAAACTCTATGTTTTGTTTCTTTTGCGGTAATTCTTCCCATTACTTTATTTATTGTTTAGGTTTTTTAAGGCTTTAAAACCATTGTGGCATAAGCGTCAATTAATTTTCCTGAATAGTAACCAAGCCTTAATGGGTCTCCAACAGTCCACTTTTTTATAAAAAAAAATTATTCACTTTTGAAATATGTTTGTCTTTGCTTTTTCTACAATACCTCTTCTGTTTGGCCAACTGAGAACTGTTTTTTGAGAATTCCCAGGTTTTGGCTTATTGTCACTGCCTAGGCTCATACTTGTATAGTAGTTGCACCAATTCAAAACACCTTGAATGAACTAAATTCAAGCTGAAAGCAAAAAAACAGACAAACTCATTAAAAAAAATAGCAAGGAAAGTCATGGAAAACAACAAGTAGTTGTCTGTTCGTGTTGCTTTTATTTCATTACTGATTCCATTTTGCCAGCATTTTAGCAAAGAGAAAAAGATTGTAAAAATTTTAGCCTTGGTTAGAAGGAAAGGTTTTTGTTTTCATAATCACATCTCTCTCTCTCTCTCTCTCTCTCTCCTCTCTCTCTCTCTCTCTCCTCTCTCTCTCTCTCTCTCTCGCTCTTATCAGGATGACAAGTGCCATACCATCCTGTGAGATGTGCCAAGACAGAATGAGCATCTGTCAAAACACATCGGTCCCAGCAGACGCTTCGCTGATGGACGCGGACATGCCAGAGAGAGAAAGATGGAAAAAGAAGGAGAGACTTTAGGTGAATGAATAGAGATTATTTGAATGGGTGCTTTTCACCTACTGTGCCCACCACCATCCCTGAACCAGACTTCACCTCCAACAACTAGAGAGGTCGACATAAAGGTCTTCGCCATGTGCCCCCCTGCTCTATTCTGAATATGTGCGGTTACAGGCATGCTAATGCACTCCACAGCAGTAGAAGAAGAGGAACTGAAAAGGAATCCTGCTGCTGGAAATACAATTATGTTAAAACAACACACTCGTTTTCTCTTAGCATTCCAATGTGTCGACTCTAGAGCCCAGGCATTTGAATTGCAAAGGATTATTAAATATTGCTGCGGCAAATCCAGTAGCAAGGCAAATTAATCCAGTCCCTGGATGAGTTTAGAACCACTCATGCTAAACTTGAATTCTGTACTCAATGTGGCATTTGAGGTTGGAGGAGGCAGAGCCTATATATATATATAATTTTTTATTTTGTATATGTATATAAAAAACGTCCAGGAGTGGTCAGAACCTCACAGGAAGGAAATGATAGTACAGTATTACTCACTCACCCAGTGTCATCAATCCTCACATTCACAGAGCAACCCACATTCGCCCTCCTCACTGAGGTCCACCGTTCCTGGACCGTAATACACTGAAGAGGCACCAACACAATGACAGCCTTTCAAAGAGGGAGATTTGTAGACAACCAATATAACACAGTCCATCACATGATCAGGAGAGTGTGTACACACACACACACACTTTAACGTTCACCTTTCCTGCTACCAAGGGGTAAACTTGCAGGGTAGTTACAGTCCCCAGACGGAATGGATACCCATAAATGCTGTGGTGGGCAATGCTCTAGAGAAGAGAGTATCCAGAGAAGAGATTCCAATGTACACTCCAAAAGAAGGCTGATGTGCAGGCAATGTCAGTTTCATCTTCCAGGTTGCCAGATCCCCATGAAATGTCTGACATTACTAACCCTAAAAGTCCTCGCTGCAACTCAAAATAGTGTGATTCTAGTCTTGCGAGAAAGTGTGTGTAATGTTTGTAAAGTTATTGTGAGGTTGTTCAATACCAACAGTATGAAGTCTGCTTTAGTGGTTTTAGTGTACGTTTTTGGAAGACATTTTTTTTCTTTTCTTTAAAGACACTGTATTTATTCATACATTTAACACAATATGTATTTGTTATAACAGTAGACAGGTTAGGCTTATTTATGTTTATTAAGAAGTTTTTTTCTTCATAAATTAATTGGTGTGGTTCAGGGGTCCTCTATAGTCTGAATAGTACAGTAAAGTCTAGGTAACATATTTAAATACAGCAGATAATTTACATTTTCATAAATATGTTTCTTAAACCATCTCATGCAGCAACTGTTTGGAACTTTCCACTAAAATGGCATTCACAGTAAATCAACTTTAATTGTTAGACAACTTTGATGTAATACCTTTTACAGATATTTGTTTTCTTTGCTTTTGACTTGGCTTTGTTACTTTTAATCGATGTATATGCAAACAAGCTTTTATATCAGCAGTTTTTTTATTATTTTCTCCTTTAGCAAAATATTTACTAAGATACTTCTAGTAAAAAAAACATACAAAATGTTGTATATTCCCTGAACTACTATGCCCATGTCAAAACTGTCTGTTAAGTACCTCTTAGTTCCAATGTTAATATAGAAAATGCTTTTCTGCAGAACTCCATTGAAATGTAAAAAATTCTGCACAGATAAAAACTCAAACTTCAGCCTGGAGTAGACCATTGCTAATTAATTTCCTACTTAAATACAACCAGGGCTCTAGCATTAGTATGCTTTCCTCAGTTTATATGTCCCTGTATAAGTGCCAATCTAAACATTATTTCATGTTTATCCATCTTTTCCCTTATTTCATAATCCCAATAATGCATATACAAAATCTCAAATAAATGTGCTTTGTGTACAGAATTGTTGACCACTTTAAGTGACTTTTGCTTTTATTTTAGAACTGCTTAACAGTTAGAATTTAATATTAAAAACAATAAAAATATTTAAGATTTTTATTTACAAAAGCAGAAAAAGCCAATTTTCCATTCAAATACAAACACTTTGATTTCAATTGATATCATTTTCTCTTCTAGCAGATCCTTTAACTTAAGCATACAACAAAAACTATGACAATGGTTTACTTGATTTTTAAACACCTCCCAGTTAAATTATTTTACTCATATTTGCTATGATTGGATCTTCTCTGTTAGAACATTTATAAGAAAAAATTAGTCTACAAAATTGGAGAGTCTTGCTTTAATTTTATAACCAAATAAAAATTGCCAATGATAAGTTAAGAGTGACTAGATTAAACATTATTATGCTGTTAAATTCCATTATATTTATCAGTATAGAAATATTCCACTCATCTCGGTGATGTGAGCATATCACATTCAGTTTTAATATGTTTTTTTTTCTTTTAGAAATGAAGAATAAAGGGAAATAGCACTCATTGACAGCTGAAAGTTAACTAATGAGCTGAAAAGGCGTGCTGGTACAACATCAGCAGTTTAGTCAAGGTAAATCTGCATTTACTCATGCTAGCATTTTTGCAGGTCGTGGCGGGTTTCCGCTACATGTGCTGACAATGTTCCTGATGGCCAAAGGCAATTCAGGGTAAATTCACAGTGGGAGATCTCCTAAAAAGACAAAGTTACATTACTAATGCAAACAGTAAGTAAAGCACACCACGCCGTAAGCATTCATTACAGCCCCAGATACACAGCAGCTCCAGCATTACCAAACATTAACCAGAAAACCTGAGCTCTTCATTTGGTTGTTATATTAGTACAGATTAGTCTAAACCTTCCACCATCTGGAAGCAGATGCCGATGTTGTGCCCTTGATGAGATCATAACAAAAACTCTCTACAATCTAAACTTTCTGTGCAGCTTTTATGACCTGCTGTTTACATTGTCACTGATTGAGCCGATCGGAGCTGTCCCTGAGGCACGAGACTTATCATTTACCACAGAGAAGCCGAGAACTGACAGAACTCTTTCTTTTTTTCCCCCAAGCAAATTATAGCCAGGTACACTAAATGCTCCCATCATCTCACACCTGCAACACAAAGACAAACGGGGGACTCTCTCTCCTGCTCTCTGTAGGTTTGCTTGATGCTGTTTCATTAGACGTGCAGCTGTTGAAAAAGAAGGAGAATGAGAGAGAGAGAGAGAGAGAGAGAGAGAGCCCATGAGAGGGTGGCAGCCATGTGACATTAGTGCGAGAGAAAGGGAGGGAGGAAACTAACAATAGCCTGTCATTCTGAGCGGCTGCCAAGCGATGCCCATAATTGATTGCTCGTCCCTTTTTCAAAAGCTTTTTGGCACACACAGATACAAATGCACTCACAGTTTGAACATGGACTGTCGTAATAAAAGACTAACCTGTGCTAATCACAGATGCACATACCATGAATTTGTGGAATGTTTAGGCTCATAAAGGACCTTTCAGAGATTGCCTGTTATTATATTTTTGTTGTTAATCACACCTGTGACTTTCCATTCTTAAATCAAGGAACCTGCATGTTGCTTAGCAACCATAAACAACCTGCTGATAATCATGAATTTTCTTTTGTGAGTAGCTTGTTTATTTTTCAAATTTTGTTCACTCAAAGAAACTAGCAGGTTATTATTTGTTCTGCTGCAAACAGGGATTTTTTTGTCTACACAGGGAAAGTCAGTGCGCCCAATATATGTAAATATTTGATTTATTTTGTGCAGTGAGTAGGTACACACAGATGAAGATAACAAAAATGAAAATCCAAATTCGGTCTTAATGAAAAATCTCAATGACTTTGCTCTTGTTAAAAACTCTTGTTGTAATAAAACAGGTGAGCTTGCCGGAACAAAACTTATGGCTTAGACTCTGACAATGTAAAATGCCGGTAATAATTATATACATATATTTAAAAAAAAAATTATATATATATATATATATATATATATATATATATATATATATATATATATATATATATATATATATATATATATATATATATATATATATTTGTTTAGTATTCATTCACAAGCAATACATAGTAATTGTAATGTCACCTGACATTAAGAACTTGTTTTGACCATTTCCATAGATTTATTGCTTACATTAGAGGTCTATCCAGAATATCAGGGACTGCCAGCAAAAAATTGCTTCATTGGCTCAATTTATGTCGTGGCCTGATCCATCACCTACGCTCCTGTCACAGTAGCACTTCATCATTAAGGTTGTGTATTGTGGAATCCTAAAATGAAATAATAAATACAAAACAGCTCAGGGACTATGGATGAACTATACTATATGAAGTCAAGCTTGATGCAAGAACAATTTTCCTGTAAAGAACAGATAAGGAACAAATGAGGGGGACTAAAACAAGGGGAAATCAGCTCAAACAAGGGGAAAGACAGGTGGCAGAAATTATGAGATAATGGGAGAGCAGTCAAAACAGGCGGAGACTAAAAGATGACAACAATATATGACAAAAGCCACATGGAGAGAGGATATAATAACAAGAACAAGCACAATGTAGACAACCACCAATCAAGGAAGTGCTAAAGGAATCATCTAACTTGTGAAACACCAATAAAAACAGATCCCAATGGTCACATGAGTGTAATTGCACCCTGTAGCCTGGGTAAAGAGGAAGCTGCTAACAGACAGTCAATGTCCGTACGATCATTACAGCACGGTCAATGAAAATAAAGCACAATGGAATCTAACTCAAATCACAGAACAGTGGAGCTAAGATGACCGAAGTGCACTGAGAAAAACGCTCCCACAGTAACACAAGACATTGACAGGAACAAGGGAGAGAGAGCTCGAGTTCTTCCAAAAAATAAAAAAATGAGGCAGAACAATGACAGGTTGCTAGATCCTCCTGAAATCCAAAAACTGGAAACTGTCTCCGAAAACTAGACATGAAAGGCCTTGTTAAGGTTTATAAACACATGTTGGCAAATTGAGAAACAAAGTAAGAGCAAAGGTAATTGCTGTAAGACAAGGGAACCCAAACTCCAGTGACACTCATAAAATAAATGGTAATATGCACTTTCTTTTACTATGAATTTCAATGATCCACTGTTTGAAGTCTCCGATTTGATTTCTGAATCATATGTTTTCTACACCTGGAGTGAGTACAAACTCCATTAAAAGTCATGTTTGCTTTCTCTGGCAGTAAGAAGATGCTTGTTGGGTAAAAGCTTGTTATGATATCTGGACGATAGAGGTTCTCTGGAGTATAATGTAGATGCAGGTGTGAAAAATGTTTTGACAAATTGCTATAAAAAATTTTTTTACAGTCGTATTCCTAAAAGTGATGCATCATTATGGTTCTCTTGGAATGTGTTATGGTGTGCTATGCTACTTCCAAAAACAGTTATGACTTGTTTCTGATCACTTTATTGGGCCTTTTTATTAAACGGTGAAAATCTGTGCTTCTCATTTATCAACCAACAACTGGGCGGTAAGTGCACAACAAGGTGCTATTTGAAACATTAGCGAAGTGATTTTAAACATTGCTGTTTAGAGCATTTATTTGCAATTTGAATGTATTTACTTGGAGTAAGAAAGTTCGTCCATCAAAACTTGGTGATAAAATTGTTTCAGTGTGACTTCAGTTAATATGTGATTGAGTTAAATAATTACAACCAGTTGTTTCAGAGCTATAGTTGACAATGAATGAGCTGTTCACACAAGCCTGTGTTAGTTTAGTCTAGGACTGTATTATTCGAGTTTCGACTCAAGTCCATTTTGCTATGAACTTGTTCTTGATCAGACTCGTTTGTGTTTAAACTCGGAATTGACTCGGACTTGTTTGCATTCGGACTCTGACTTGATCATTGGTCTCGACCGAGTCCAATAATGCTACACTGCCAAGTAAAAAAAAAGGCCAATCTATATATGTGCATCCAGCTTATGAATTGGTTTTTGCTAAAGCTGCACATTCACATAACCCCCAAGTAACCCTGTTTGCGTAGCCTGCCGTGTGCCTCTGAAATTTTAACTCATTTCATAGATTTGCCTTCTTTTGTTTATTTTTTTTTGCGCTCCATCTTAAACACCGGATAATGGATCCAATCTGTGCTGATGTTTTTAGAAAAAGAAAACATTCCAGATGCAAATTCAGTCAGTCCGTGTCCGCTGCGTCCCCAATTGTTTTTCCCCTCTAATAAAACTTGTTCACAGACAAACACAATGTCCGCAAACAGTTGTAAAACCAAATTTTTATTAAAAAAAGTTAAAAGCAAATTTAATGCAACGTCAACATTAGCTCGTTTCAAACCTTGACAAAATAAATGTTAGCAAGATAATATGTTTCAAGAACTGTCATAGAAATACATCTAATATCACTGATGCTAAACTGTCACAAACTGATGCAAAATCAACATTTCATAAAGCCTTTGTATTTTAATGTTTAAATCTGAAGATTTTGGTGCTATGTTTAAATTTTTCAAATATGTAAAAAACATATAACAAAATACTAGGAGTTACACAGAACTGCCGTATTTGCACTGCTTTAATAAAGTGAGGAGATATCTGACTAAAGATGCACTTTTATAGCATTAGCTTCTTAGCAAACAATGGCACGTTATGAATTGTAAATTAGTTGATCTGGTTTAGGATGTCTAGATTAGATACTGTAATAACTATGAATCTACCACATATTATTTCAAGCACTTCAAAAATCACTATATTACACTAAATACAAAACTATAAGTACTAAAGAATTTTTTCCATAAGAACAATATAGACATTTAATGCGAGTTTGCCCCTTTCAGTTTTTTCAAATGATCTTAAAATCATTCAGGCATTTCCTATTACACAGGAGGATATAATTGAGTGTTAGATTTAGATTTAGTTTTAGAATTAGATTTTATTTTTGTATTTTGTTGAAAATTTTATTACAAACACTATAACATACTCATAACATTTGCATTATGCATTTGGCAGATGTTTTTGTTCAAAGCAACTTACAGTAGTGGAGAGACAAAATGCAATTTTGTTACACAATCAAAGTCTCAGGTATCTCATACTAGACATTTTAAACCACTCAATCACAGGATTTAAAACAAAAATCTTTTTCCTTTAAAAAAGTTTGTTAATTTTTGGGGGATTTACTAGAGAAAGATGTGGATATGTTTGTGTGTTTGGTTGTGAAGGGTCAGCATGTTTGTTAGCATGAAAGCTAGTTTGTGCTCCACTGGATGACTTAGCCTGCAGCTCTCTAAAGGGATGTCAAAATCTTCCAACCATATACCTGCTTTAATGCTGTCTGACATGCCTAGGCCTCAAAGAACCAGCCTGCAGCTTAGGTAAGTCTCTGTTAGCCATCCATACACACGCATACACTGGGGAATGCATGCTAACATACACACAGAGAGAGGAGTGAAACACTGGCTTGGCTTGTGTCCTCTCTCTCTCTTACGCTCCATCTCTCTCTTGGCCTTCCCTGTAGCTCTCTGGCAGTTTTGCGTCAGTGCTGGAACCGCAGGGACGGTTGACATTTCAGTCTGGCTATGTTTCCAGTCCCTGTGATCAGAGCCATGCTGCCGCTACGAACTTAAAGGTCACATTTGTTGTTTGTCAAAATTTCTGGAGAAAAAAAGGTAAACTAAGAGTGTGTGTTTGGTGGCCAGCTATGCATCATGGAGTCTTCACTGTTAGCAGCTTTTACAGCAAAATATGGTTTCCTTCCAAAATAATTATGCTATATGAAAGGAAGCCAAAATGAGCGAAGCAAATTATACCAAGAATAACTGGAATCTAGCCATTGATAAAAACCCATCATTGCAAAATGTACTGGCAGTAAAGTAGTTTTTAGATTTTTTTAATTTAAATATATATATATATTTTTTTTATTGTAGTATCATTTAAATAAATTACATCATTTTCTTGTTTTTACATGGTCACAATTTGCATTTCAAAACACTTAGAAAGAAAAACGACCCTGCTAAAAGACTATCTCAGAAGGTGGGTCATTGAAAAATAAGGAATAGAATGTTTTTTTTACTTACTACAAACATGTTAAAACAACTGTGCAAGATATATTCTTTTAAATGAATAGTTTATGTTTGTATCACAGTATTTGAGATGAAACTTCTACCAAGTTTGAATTAATTAAAGAATCCCAGTCCCATTAAACTGTCAATTGGTGTAGCCACATTCTAAAAAACTAAACATTTTATGTGTAACCCTTGATCATAGTTTAGTTTGTTTGTTTCAATAAAGTCTTTGACTATTTAAAGTGGATGTGATTCTTTAATTAGTTAAAACTCGATAAATATCATGAAAACTGACAAAGCCAAGAGAAAAAAACAAGAGAAATGGCCAAATCGTTGTTTTTCACTAACACTGACATCCCATGAATATTCTATCAATTGTAGATAATGAAATTAACATTAGTTCATGAATTTTATAAGATCTTGTATTATATGTATAGCTTATAAACTTGATCAAGTTAAAAATGACATACAACATGAGAAGCATAGGAGGTCCAGAACTAGACAACAACATACCATACCATAGTAAAAATCACTGGTTGAATGTATTTGTTGACCATTATTATACACTTTACCGTTATATATATGATATTTGTGACTGCAGCTGATGTGAAATATTCTATTTTTCAATTACTAAATCTGTCTCCTAGAGGATACTTGATTTAGTGTCTCCCAAAACCAACAAGTCATATATTTACTAAAATACAGGAATTAATCATTAATGTGGCTCACTGTGAACTCAGTGTTAATGATTTATTTGTTTGTTTAGACGGAGGTTGATTTATTCCACCTTTTCGTAAATGTGATGCCAAAAATGTTTATCTCATAAATGTATATTTAAAAATGGTGAAAATCTTACATTTAAACACTTTTGTTGGGTTGAAAAGATATCTAGAAAATATTTAAGACAGTTGAATTGTTAATTGAATATTTGCGTACATAAAAAATAAATTTCTTTCTATTTTATGTTTCGTCTCTGAATTCCAATTGTTTTTTTTTTTGCTTTTGAGGAGACGTATTGTGCCATGGTGTTTTCCATGGTTTTTGAAGGCTTCAATCAGCCATTAAAGTATTTGACCACGGTAGCATTATTTTTCTTCTTCTAAGATTTTTTTTACAACCAATCCCAAAATAATAAACACCGCTTGTCATTCACTTCTGCAGCCATAATTAAGAATGTTTTTACAGCTGTGCTCTCCACATTGCACAAATGAAGATGGCACATATGGCTCATGTTGCAGATAGACTTGTAAAACTATGTAATTGTTCGCTGCTGTTCATCCAGAACTGTACTTATCATACCCTTGATGATTTTATGGACAGTTTTTGATGTTCTTCTGTTCTGATCGTTATAACCTCAACAGTTATTGCATGGGCCACTAAACCCCAGATGGTACAGTTTGTCTCAAACATGTTGAAGGAGACTTTTGTCATGCTACGATATCTAGAAAATATTTAAGACAGTTGAATTGTTAATTGAATATTTGCGTACATAAAAAATAAATTTCTTTCTATTTTATGTTTCGTCTCTGAATTCCAATTGTTTTTTTTTTGCTTTTGAGGAGACGTATTGTGCCATGGTGTTTTCCATGGTTTTTGAAGGCTTCAATCAGCCATTAAAGTATTTGACCACGGTAGCATTATTTTTCTTCTTCTAAGATTTTTTTTACAACCAATCCCAAAATAATAAACACCGCTTGTCATTCACTTCTGCAGCCATAATTAAGAATGTTTTTACAGCTGTGCTCTCCACATTGCACAAATGAAGATGGCACATATGGCTCATGTTGCAGATAGACTTGTAAAACTATGTAATTGTTCGCTGCTGTTCATCCAGAACTGTACTTATCATACCCTTGATGATTTTATGGACAGTTTTTGATGTTCTTCTGTTCTGATCGTTATAACCTCAACAGTTATTGCATGGGCCACTAAACCCCAGATGGTACAGTTTGTCTCAAACATGTTGAAGGAGACTTTTGTCATGCTACAGGGTCTGTGTTGGCTTTTTAAGCAATTATTGGAGCTAAAGGCAGTGTGGATGCCTTTCCGTTTCAAATTCTAGTTGTGATTCTTCTCTATTAAGAGGTTTTCTGTTCCCTTCCTGCTTTAGGTCCCTTTTGGTGAGCTTTCTGAATTTCCATGCATTGCCAATCCCAAACTTTTTTGTTTTTTTTTTTTTTTTTTTTTTTTTTTTTTTTTTTTTTTTTACACTTGTCCTGTCCTACTTCAAAGCAGCCCCATGAGAAGTGAGGTGCTTCGTATGAGTTGGTCAGTTTTGCTCTTTCCAGAGAATTGAAGATATTATATATTGATTATTCCTCTGGATAGAAGCTTTTAATTTATTTCATTCGCATTCATCACAATAATTACATTAATCAATCATATAAACATACATCAGGACAGGACGGTGTTAATAAAAAAAAAGGGGAAAGAGGAGAGAAGTAATTGAGGGGAAAACAGAGGTAGAGAAGTTTTGGAGGGGGAAAGAGAAGGTGAGAGGTAATTGTGGGGGAAGGAGTCAAGATTCAGTTGAAAATGAGAATAAGTAAAATAAATAATATTAGATACCTACCTTATTACATCCAAGTAGTTCGCATCTTTCTACAGATATGCATACAAAGAGAAAAGGGAGACAGACAGACAGCAGAGAAACACGCCAGAAGAGAATAAGAAGAATAAGAAGAAGAGAAGGAGTAATCATAAGTAGAGAGAGAAGAGTAGAGAGAGAGAGATAGCGATAGAGAGAGAGAAGAGAGACAGAAGGACATGAAATAAAGACAGAGAAGACAGATACACATGTTCTAATACACACACATACATACACCTTAGACATATATACATACATACATACTACATACATACATACACACACACATACATACAGAAATACATATTACCAAAAAAAAACATATATATAATACACATACACATAAGTAATTGAGTGTTACAGGGCAGGTGACCTAAACCTCAAGCATATAGCAGCGACCAAACATCCCAGGTGTCGTGACTAACCTTCTATGTCCCAAATGAAATGTGGGATCTGCCACAAGCCAAGTCCCATATATGGTCAGGAACTACCCAGATATCCAGCCCACCCCCCACAGAACGACAAGTTTTGGGGCCTGGGACCCGGAGCCGGACCCGCCCCACCTCCCCTGGCAAAGTCGGCAACCCCAGAGAGTAATGCCCGGGGCCCCAGTGGGCCCGCTGCAGCAGGAGGTCGACCAGCCCAAAGCTAGGCGGGAATGCAGCCCCTGACAGTGCGGGCAGAGACTGGGAGGCCCCACCCACAAGCACCGCCATGCCCATATCCCCCCGCGGTAGGCCCCCAGTCCCAGGCACCTCCGTGGACCCGCAAGAAAAAAGGGAGGACGGCCCAAGGGACCAGATGGGTGCGGGTAGGGACACCACTCCAGACGCGGCAGGACCCCCCCCCCCCGGCCACACCCCAACCCCATGCACACATCAACCAGCAGTCCCCCAACACCACACTCACCCCTACCAGCAGCCCCCCAAACCTAACCCCACGCACACCCCTACCAGCAACCCCCCCCCCCACCCACTAAATCAACCCCTTCCCAGTCATCCAATCATCCATCCATCCATCTACCACTCATTCAGTCTTCCTGTCCCGGGAAGCAGCCAGTCACTCACCTGCAGCCCCGCACCCGCCCCCCGCAGCTACCCACACCCCCGCGATGGTGGGCCCTTACCCCCCAAGAGGGAAGACCGGGGCAGTCGTCCACCCATTCCCCAACATCTGCTCCCAGTTGTCATGTAATGCAGGTATATGTGGGTGTGTTGGAGAGATAAAATGCAATAAAAGAGGGAATGGTGTCCTGGAGTGTCACCGTCGTTTGGCGGATGATGTCCAGGCACCACCCCCCGCCCCTACATATCTAATGTGTATTTAAAATGAGGGTAGCCTTCTCCGTCGTATATTGTGGGAGGTGCCACAGATCTGCAGCCTCCTCCCACCAAGATTTAGACAGAGAGACTAGCCCTCCAGGCCTAAATGTAGTGTGTCCTTGCAAGTGTTGTAAGGGGCCCAGGGGTGCCCAACCCCGGAAGCGAGGCAGTGGCAGGTGAGATTGGCCTACTGTCCGCTCCGGGAGGAAGGCCCACCCGGTGCCCTGGAGATGCTCTGTGTCCTATGTGATTAAAACTGAGAGTCCCCGTCTAAAGGAGGCAGGGCGGGATCGCCGATAGGTCACCCCGCCTGCCTGATCCCCCATGGGAACAAGGACCCTCATGATTCTATTTGTGTGAGTGAAGAGAGTGTGTGTACTGGGATCTGGTGTGGTGAGTGGGAGCAGCCGACTGGCCACACCGTCCATCCCCCCAGGGACAGCACTGCCCCCCACCGCAGGGGCCACGGGAGACCTGTGAAGGATAATGCGGGCAGCCGGGAGACAGCTGCCCCCCCTCGGGACCAGTCCTACTCATTCACATGCACTTAGTACCCACCCGTCTCTCAAATGCACCTACTCGCATACACACCCTCCCACCCCATCCACACAACACACACATATGTTCAAACACACCACCCCCCCCCCCACACACACACACACACACACAAACATACACACTGGAGCCACTGCTTGAGCATGCACAGGGCCGGCCCCGGCCCGGTAGGAAGCCTCACCCCGCCCAGACCGGAATCGCTCCCGCGTCCAACTGATCCCCGAACCGATACCCCCCCCCTTAACCCGCAAGCCCCGGAAGCACCACGGGTGCTGGCTAGCCTCCCGCCCGGAGACTGTGGCGATAGCAGCAGCCGTGAGTTCCGGCCCCCCCCCGTTTTTTTTTTTGGTCCCCCCCTCACCGCCCCTTGACAACCACCCCGTCACCCTGAGCTGGCCGGCACCCCGCATGCCCGGGCCCCCCCTAGACCCCCCAAGCCCCACCCCCCATGGCCACCGCCAGCCAACGGAGGAGCAGCCAGCCAACCCATCTTAAGGCACCCTGCCCCACCTCCCACCGCCCCGGGGTGACAGCAGCCTTAACCCAGATGATCCAGTCCAGCTACAGGACTCAGCTCAATGCAGACAGTCTCTAACTAGAACTGGAGGTAGCTGGGGCATTAATAATTAGAGAAGTTTACAGTTATTTAATTGAAAGCAGATAACGTTTCCAAGGTGAAGTAGTCTATTAGAATGTTAGTGTACTGAGTGATGCATAGTTTCTTTTTAGTTTTCCAGTTCATCAGAATAATTTTCTTTGCGACAAGCAAAGCATTGAAAATTAAGACTGATGTGTTGACCTCAAGATCAGACTCAATACTATCTAGGTCCCCTAATAGACAAAGTGCTGGTGTTGGTGAGATGAGGTGTCTAACCCATGATGATAGCTGTCCGCAGACTCCTTGCCAGAATTTTTGTACTGGTAAACATGACCAGAGAGCATGTAAATAGTTGTCCACAGCATTCTCATTGCAGTGTTGGCAGATGTTGGAGTCAGAGAGACCCATTTGAAACATTCTTTGACCTGTATAATGTGTTCGGTGAAGAATTTTAAATTGTATTAGCTGTAAGTTTGGGTTTGTGGATACTTTAAATATGTTTGAGCATATACGATTCCAGAATGACTGATTTGTAGTTGTAGATAAATCTTTTTCCCATTGGTAGTGGGTAGACATATTAAATTGTCTGTTCTCAATAATAAAATACATATTTTAGAGATTAGCTTAGGTGTTGTCAATCCAATAAATTTTTCTAGTACTGAGGTTAACTGTAGATCTGGGTGATTTATTTTGTGTGTTTCAGTGAGTAAAGACTTGAGCTGTTGATATTTCCAGGAATCTACTTGTAGCTAAACCGAAAGTAGAAACCAATTCTTCGAATGAAATGATTTTATTGTCTGAGATGATATGTCTGAGATGTGTTATTCCATTATTTTGCCAGCTTGGAAAATTTATTGCCTTTTTGTTTAGTTGAAAGTCTGGATTGTTCCAAATTGGTGTGCGTTGGCAAGGAGCAAGCGGTGAACCAGTCATTTTCAAAAATTCCCACCAGGCTGTTAGTGAAGTACGTATGCTCACATTCTGAAAGCAGTAGTGATGTTTTAGTCTTACACTTATAAATGGTAAATCTGCTATTTTGGTGTCTTTGCAAAATGTCTGCTCAATGTCAAGCCAGGCGAGGTCGGTTGGGCTAGAATTTATCCATTGATGGACATGTTGCAGTCTGTAAGAGAGGAAATAGTTGTAAGGGTTTGGTAGCTCCAGGCCGCCACAGTCCTTAGATTTTCTGAGCTTTTGTAAGCTAATGCGAATCCCAAACTATGCTTTTCAGCTTGATTGGTAGCACAACATTCACCATTATTTGAATTTGTTAATAAATGTATCTTGTGTCAATTCAGTCAATTTGCTTACTTGAGACGGGAAGACACTGTTTGATTTCCAGTTAATTTTGCAACTGTGTCCCAGTTGTGCTATATTGCAGAGCAACCCTAATTCTTCTGAATCAATTTAAACACAAGGAAAAAAAATATATCAAAAGATTATGATTTTTTAGGACAAATACTAAACTTTGCTAACACATACACAAGTAATTAATTTATTATTAATGTTTTTAATAAAGTTTTTATTTGTATTTAATAATGTCAATAAAAATCATTCTTACCTGCATTTAATTGGGATAAAATCCTCTAGAATAGGTTCTGAATTGCCTGAGAAATGTAAACTGTGATGATTAGCAATGCTCATATTCACCATTTTAAGATTCTCTCAAAATTCTCTAGAAGAATGCTTGGTTGACCATCCAAACACAAACAGCTGCATTGAGCTCTGACAACGTTTTGGAAAAAGCCAAGTCACATAATTTTCTTGCATGGAGTCACAAGTTCTTAACTATCAATATATGGTGTCTAAACTCTAGAAAATGATAGACCACAATAAAGAAAACATCACATCTCCGGATGTTGATTTTCAACCAGGAAGTCAAAAATAGTGAAAAAAGATAGAAATTACCCAGTTTCCCCCACAACCAACCATAGGAGACATTAAACATTTTTTTCTTAATTTATGTTCAACACATGCACATTTTTCTCATATCAAAATCTCATATCGTTTACCTTGGAAGTGGCTCTTTAAGGTCACTTGTATGCTGTATAGCTCCAGAATCTTAACAAGCTATAACCAAAGTATCCAATCATCATAACCAACCTTTTACCGAGCATTTCATGACCAGTAAACCAAGCTCATGCATCACTTTAAACCTTTAGGGAGGGATGTTAAAGATTCAGTCTGTCAAACAGGTTTTCCATGTGACTCTCTCTCCCAAAGGACCATTTATATTCCAGCGAAAGCATCACATGTATGAGTCCTCTGGGTTTTTGAATGAGGAGCTGTGTGTATTGGACAAGATTCCATGCTTATTTGAAGCACAGGAAGAGATTATCTTTTGCTGTTCATGGTCACGTTCAATGGTTGGAAAGGAGAAATTGAAATAGATGATATATGACACTTAATGTTTTTACTTGAGGAGAAGGATAGAGAGATCCTCCAGAGAGTGCTTGATGATCTTGCCCTAAAGACTGTATTCTATCCACTCATTTTTACCTCTCTTTTCTCATCACAATTGCAGGAAAATGGGAAAGGATGCAGTGTGTATGGGTTCCGACAAACAGTTGTCCGTAAACAACCTCAAAGTTAAACGTCCTCCATCTCATCTCCAAACACACATTCCTTCAGAAAGATTTTCGCTGCCAGCTTGTTTGAAGATAGCACTGCTTCATCCCCAAGTCTTCCAGTGGGACCTGCAGGGGGGAGTTGGGGGAACAGAAGGAGCTTTGAAAGAGGTAAAAAAAATAATAATTCCATACCTGCAGGAGTTTTTTTATTTATTTAATTTAAGTAGCATAGTTTTAAATATTTTTGATTTGTTTGGCTGACCATTGATAGAGAAAAAAATTTGTTTGTCTCAAATGAAGAATGTTTTTGGACTTTTAGTAGGTTTTAAAGCACAGGGCCATTTTTTTTTCTTCAAAAATATAGCCTTTGCTCCAGGGATGATGAGACTGTCAGGTTTGAAGTCCACTTATAGTGTTTAAACGGAGACCTTAATGTATGTATTAACATAAACTTGTACTTTGGATAGCTACCTGTTTTTATTCATTCAATAAAGCTTTATTTGTGTTTTAGGGATTTTAATGTTTTATAACAATCAAAGGTTAAGGATGCATTGTACAGATACGTAGAGCACAAATGTTCTTTCTCTGTTGGTCCACCTGTAATCAATCTCTGCAGACTTTACAAAATAGCCAATTTCTAACCAACAATTTACTAAGGTTATATTCTTAAAACACTTATATAGTTCCCCTTCGGGAACGCAAGCTGCGTCCAACGCTATGGGGAACGCTTGCTGCATTTCCAGCTCTGAAACTCTGAATCTCATCCAATGGACAGGCATGACCTCATCCGAGCATGACATGCGCAGTATAAATGAGCTAGTGATGGGGATGGCAACCAGCTTTTCTGCATTCAGTAAGCGCTTTTTATGTGTCTTCTTGTTCTGAAAAGTGTGGATAAATCTTGTGTTTAATGCAAGAGGAATATTGAAGCGCTTCTTGTAATCCAGGTATGCCTTCAGACTTTGAGTTGCTCCTTACCCGTGTTTTATCACAGGCGAGGACTCGCACAAGCTCTGTTTGATGTGCTTGGTAGTGAATTATGCCCAGTCGGCCATCGAGGGAGTCGGCTGTGAGCATTGTGAGCGCATGCAATACGCACACTCCGTGTGTGGAGAGCATTTTTCGAGAAAAGTGCTCTCCTCAGCGTCTCTGGTGACCAGGCAATCGTTTCTGCCAAGGCAGAGCGGATGCTTCGGTCCTGGAGTTTGCAGGTGGAGCTAGCGAAGGGCGCGGGGACGGGCTTAGCCTTATCGTCAGCCTTGCCTGCTAGCTCCGATCCAATGTCGTTGAGTGTCGTTTTTTTCCCCCACGTGATGGATGAGGGCCTACTCTTATCTTCCTCCGAGAAGGTTGGTATTGAGTCAGTTTCTCCATTGGAGGTCACTGCGTATGAACCAACACAGCCGCTCCAGGTCAAGGAGCTTTGGAGGTTGTGAATCGTGCGGTCGAGAGGTTGGATATATCCTGGCCGCCAGCAGCATAGGAGAGCAAGCTTGACGAACGTTACCTGCAACCGCGGTCACAACCCCCATGCCGAGGCCTGCCTATTTTTCCGGACCTGCACATCGAGGTGTCTCGGTCCTGAAATCACCTTTATACAGTCAGCCTCTTCTCTCCTGATGTTTATGATCTTTTATTTGAACATCCAGGGAATGCAGGAGCACGGTCACGGGAAGATCCCCAAGATGGAGCAGACCCTTGCAAGCCTTTGCTCCCTTGAGAGCATCTCTCCCAGCAGAGCATCACTGCATGGGCCCCTCCCGAGGCGAATCTGAGGATAATCATTTTCAATAAACAGGCTGCGGCAAAGCGCTCCAGATGGGCCGAGGGGTTCTCTGGCTACTTCGAGCGACGTGCCTCAGGACAAGGCCGTTGTTTTGCGGCGACCCCCTTGACATATATTTCCCCTAACCCTGCCACCTTTGGTGCTTCAGGGAGCATGTGCTTCGCCCACCCAGGCTCTCAGTGGCCGGGGCTTCGGGTTCTCCATAGAGTCCCGTGCTTTTATCAGGAGCCGTCAGCCGCCAGTTACCGGAGACTGTGGGATTTATATTTTACCTTTTATATATTTAAAAGTACTTATTTTGTTAACCAACTTTTTACCTTCTAAATTCTGATCAAGAAAAACTGAAGAGTTAAATAAGAAGAGATTCATGAAGGTTTGTGAGCCTTTTTGTGTGTCTGAAGGCCATGGCACATCCTGTTTTTGAGCAGATAAGAAGAGGAGCACAGGAGGCATCCTGTACCAGGCAGGGAGCTGACTATCCTACGTCAGAGGAGCCGCCTTGTACCAGTCGCGAAGACGAAAAATAACACCTGGTTTCATTTCCCCAGAAACGGCTTGAGAGGAGATAAAGAGCTAGGGTTTTGGAAAACGGACTCAGAAGCTGTTTAGAGCTTCTCCAGCGCGCTGTAAACACTGTTGATTCCTCTGCTGAAGTCAATTAAATTCGATCAGTTGGCAATCTGTCTCTTGGTCGTTTTGAACATGCATTGGACGCCAAAAAGTCCTAAAAGACCGACCTCAAAAGGTTGGTTCACCTGTGTCTCTTCATGGAGGCTGGGTCCAGCCTCCCAGGCATATCCCAATGGGTCTTGCGGGTCGTGAGACTGGGTTACAGGATCCAGTTTTGATCTTGGGGTTTTGCCTACCGTTGTGGATACCTCGCAAGCTCTGGTCATGGACAAGGAGGTACGCACCCTACTGCGTAAAGGGACCATCGGGATTCCATGTTCCTGTGCATGACAGAGAGCAGGGTTGTACAGCAGCGTTACTTCCTGGTTCAAAATAAGGATGGGGGTCTGCTCCCCATTCTCGGTCTGCAGCTCTTGAACCATCGCACCATGAGGTTGCCATTCAAGATACTTACCTTAAAGCAAGTCATGGTACAGATCAAGTATGGCGATTGGCTCATTTCCCTCAACCTCAAGAACGCCTACTTTCATACCCCTGTTTGTCCTTCTCACAGGAAGTTCTTCGGTTCGCAGTAGGGGGCACGGCTTATTAGTACCGAGTACTTCCTTTCAGCCTTTCACTCTCACCCAGGACCTCTCTAAGTATATGGACATGGCCCTGGCCCCCTTGAGGCTTCAAGGGATCCGCGCTCTCAATTACATTTACGTTTGGTTGGTGTTGGCTCACTCTGAGATGGAGGCAGTTCGGCATCGAGATGTCGTCGTCGGCCACATGAAGGTGCTGTGTTTTTCGGCTGAACCCCCACAAGAGTGTGCTCTTCCCTACCCAGAAGTAAGTAGGTGTGGTGTGGGATTCCACCACTATTCGGGCGTGCCTGTTTCAGGTCAGGATCTTTGCAATCCTAGAGGTGGCCTTGTCTTGTTGGAGGGACCCAGTGTTCCGGTCCCAGGGACCCGTTGCCTGAAGTGGCTGACCGTGATTTGTGTACTTCTGCCAGACATCAGCGTCCATCATGTGCTCATACACTATGTCCGTGGTGGCCTACATCAACCGACAGGGGGGCTTGCGCTCAAGCCGTCTTTGCAAATTGGCCAGTCACATCCTCCTGTTGGCCCGAGGAAACCTCTGCTCCTTTCAACCATCTTGCATCCCAGGCCGGTTGAACATGGAGGCAGATAACTGGGGAATGGCGTCTCCACCCAGAGGTGGTAGTGTTGATCTGGGAGAGACATTACAGAGCTCATGTGGATCTTTTGCGACCCGGGAGACCTTTGTCCTCCGTTTCGCCTGAGGCTGGACACCATGGCACAGGAGTGGCCAAGGCTTCCCCTGTACACCTTTCCCCCAGTAGCACTGCATCCCGGAATCCTGGAAAAGGTTCGTAAATAAGGGCCTTTCGCTCCTTTTGGTGGCCCCCAGGGGCCAGGCCAGCCGTGGTTTGTGGACCTATTGGCCCTCCTGGATGGCGAGCCATGGGAGATCCCTGTTAAAGATGGGACCGTGATACATCCCTGTACGTCCCTGATGGGACCGTGAAACATGGGGGGACGGTGATACATCACTGTCCGGAGTGGTGGAGGCTGTAGCTATGGCCCCTGAGGGTGTGCAGCTCCTAGCTTCCGGTCTCTTGGCCGAGGTCGTTGAGACAATTCTCCACTTCAGGGCTCCCTCTACTAGGAGGTCTTACGCAAGCGAGATGGCGACTGTTCACTGCCTGGTGGGTTTTCCATGCCTTGGCTCAGTTCGCCAAAGGGGCTTCGAAAACTATTAAGTATCAACATTTCAGCCTGCCACACCCCAGTTGATGGGCCCTTGGGCAGGAGTTTCGGAGCTCGGATCAGCTTTTTGTGTGCTATGGTCCACACAGGAAGGGCTCTCCTGCTGACACGCAGTCAGTGAGCAGAAGAATTGTGGATGCTTTAGATGGCCTTAATATCTGGTATTTCTATTTCTAATGCTGTGAGATGGTCCACGCCCTTGACTTTCGTCCGGTCCTGCAGTTGGATCTTGATGAATACGGGCTCTGCGGTTCTTTGGGCTGCTGTCACTTGAGACACTGTCATTTCCGGGGCTGCTTGGCATGTTTTGAATCATGTTCCCCGAAGGGGATTGTCTCAGGTTACATATGTAACCAAGGTCCCCTGAGGGAACGAGACGTTACGTCTCTGGGCCATTCGCCCATGTCCTGACAGCGCTTACTCTGCTTCAAAGATGGTTGCCATCCCCATCGCTTACTCCTCTATTACTGCGCATTTCCGGGTGCGGCGTCACGCTCAGATGATGTCACGCCTGTCCATTGGATGAGATTTGACAAATGGTTCAGACCTGGAAATACAGCGAGCGTTCCCCATTGGACGCAGCGTCTCGTTCCCTCAGGGAACCTTGGTTACACACAAAACTTTTTTTGTGAAGTTTATTGTGAGGTTATAACCAAACCTATGGAATAGTCAAATTGTGCATTTACCTATGGATATTTGTAAATGAATAAACTTAAAATCAAGACAGTGAAATATATGCTGCAAAACGGGAAATAATTATGCACGTGCATTGAAGCTTTTCTTGTAATATAGTTATCGCAGCTAAAATTTTAAACTTTAGCTAACCGGTTCTAAAATATATATGTCAACTATGGAGAAAAAAAACACTGAAAAAAAACCTGATTAATTTGTTAATAAAATGCATGCACAAAGGACCTATTGAAGTTCAAAGTCTTCAATTCTGTGAACTATTCACAGAAGTAATTTAAATGGCAAATTGGTATGGGGTTAATTGTGCCATATTATTTTCTTTTCACTTATGTGGAGATTAGTGTTCTTGCAAATGGAAAAAATGTGTATTGGTGTGTTCTGATCTGTCAAGTAAACAGAATACTTCTTTGAGAGATTTGCAGATTGAGAATACAAGTCAACAAATCTCCACACAAATATGTCTTGACACAATACCGGGCCTAAAGTACACAACAAACGTAGAAGAAACATTGTTCAAAGCATTGAATTAAAAAGCATTTGGTACAACTTTAAACATAATTGTCCCTAGTATAAGTCACTGGCTTACATTTCTTATTAGACTTCAAACCCATGTCATGTTTCCGTCCCATCAATTCTTTTGAATCCAAATTTATTTTCCTTAGTTTTTAATCCCAAACCTCATATTATCTGGCATATTTTTGGGAGGTGAGTGTAAATCCTTTTCATCCAGTGCATTTTAGGGCAAGATTCTTGTATCTAGGAATGTATTGTGCCTGAGCAATGTTTGTGAATTTGCCAGAGTGAGCTGCTCTACTGCTGGGAGTTTATTTGAGAGCACCTTATCTTTCGGCTCAAAGTAGTTTGTTTCCCAGCAGCATACTTTCACCTGGGTGTATGCTTCTATACGGGTGGGGAATGACACCTGCACTTGTGTGTGTCTATATTTACTGTTCAGCAGATGAGCTCCGATCAGGAGATGGACCATAGAATTGAGCAGAAGCAGGAGGTGTGTGCATGTGAGTCAGTGTGTGTGTGCATGTGTGTGTTATTAGGAATTTGAAGTGTGATTGACAGGGGAGAAGTCTATTAGCTGAGATTGTTAACTCCAGGGCACAGTAGAGGCTGTTATCGGCTCCAGACAGCCGTGAAAGGGCCCGGCTGATTCACAGGAAAGCCATTGTGCATTTCAAAGGTGTTGTCTGACTGATTCAGGTCTGGGCTGACACCGCAGAGAGAGCAAAAACATGGCAGAGAAGCTGCTGGAATCCACAATGATCAATGGACGTTAAGACATTCTCATATACCCCCCTCTCACTCCCGTTTGCCATCTCGGCGAGGAACTAGCATGACAGTCGTGGATGGAAAGGCGAGGGTGAAAGGAAAGCTAAATGTTTAAAGTTAAACTGGAGTGATCGAGGCGGTTTGTCTGGCTGCCTGCTTGCATTGGTGTGAAGGCTGTGATTGGCATTTCATTGAAGACATCATTCTTTAGGATGGATGCTTGCGTGTCACTGCTGGGAGCTGAAATTCATGTGACTGGAATTGGAAAATAAGCTCGGTTTTCAGCGGCATAGTTGTTAGAATCAAAACTTGAAATTAAAATGTGCCAAAAATGTTCAGCAATTTATTGAACAATCTGCATATTTTAATGCAATCCAACTTCAGATAGCAGGCAACAGAAAGAGCTCAATCTGTTGTTTTTATGTGGTTTATATAGTGATCGAACATTGTAGCACCAAGAGAAGGAAAACAAAGGTAAAGGTAAACAAAGTGCACTGAATTAGAACCCACCAATCAAATGGTGTAGCCATTTCTCCTTGTTTTCTGTGGTATGTCACGGTGCCACAGCAAGAAGGTTGCTGATTCGAGCCTCACCAGGGTCAGTTGGCTTTTCTGTGTTCAATGTTCGCTAGGGTTTAAAGTATTATCTAAATATAAAATAAATACTTAAAGTATTGTACTAAAGTAGGTAGTCATTTTCTGAAGTAAAAGAAGATACTTTATATAATACTTACTCCTAGTCACTCATCTTTATTTAGTCTTTTATTATCAATTCCCTGTCTTGTTGGTGATTTTGTATACCATTGACCAAGTATTCCTAGGTTCTTCATGCCAAAAAATCTCATCTTGTACATTTCATGTGTTTAAATAAAATAATATTGTTGTTAAACAATATATTGTTATTCTATATCATTTTTAACAATGTCTGTAGAATACTTTTAATACAAAATTCACATTAAAAACCCTTAATATTCTGAATACCACATCGATTTGGGAAAACAATGGTCTCAACTTCACTTGAACTTGGGATTTGCCAAAATGAAAATTCATGGGCAAAACCAAAAAATAGGAAATCCATGCAGGCATAAGTCATTAGTGGTGTGAACTGAAAATCTAAAGCTATACTATGGAAGCCCATTTTTGCCAGATTTAAAAACATGTAATGGCTTTAAAAAACGTTTGTAGATAAAAGCTGAAATTATGCCATAAAAAGTCAAAAATTGAGATAAAGGTGTGTTCACATAGTTAGCATTAAATTGGGCAGATTTTGAGTGAGGCTTATTTATATCTCATCAGTGATGGAACAATGGTTAAAAGTGAGGTTTATCTGTATCAGTAATGGAATAAGCTGTTGTTTATGTAGCAATGTGTGGGGACTTGCACACAGCGGCACAGGGCCTACATTTCCCTGCAAGCTCAGCATCAAGTAACTGAAAAGCTGCACTGCTATTGGCGCTTAATTGCAAGAGAGAGACTACAAAACAAGTAAATCGCTCACAAATAGTTTGATTAAAAATCTCTGTATTACAACATACAATAATTATACAATATAACTGTAATATTGTATATTATGAAGGATCTGATTAGCATTATTATAGTGATTCATTAGGGCACTTTGCTTATCAAGGTGTAAAGGGGCAGGTGCCTGAGCACCCCTGCACCCCTCCTCTGCACTAGCCTGCAATAAATCATCACAGGTTCATTAAATGCATATAGAACATTACGGTTTGCTTCAAGCCAATTTTTTACAGAGACGGTCCAATTTATTGTTACCTTGATTTTCTGTATTTTACGATAGGTAACTGCGGGTTGTAACATGCTATTTTCACTTTCAATGTGGACAGCTTAATTTATAATAATAAGGTCAGGGGAATTTGTTGTATCACATATTGCTCCATTGTTGCGCACACTGCTTCCTTTGTTTGCTCTTTTCTAATACCTATCGACGTGTCAAAGGTCAATCTAATTATGTTTCATCATTTCTCTTTCATCCTCATGGAAACTGAACTGAACTCTTTGAGTATAATGTTCTGTGTTTGCTCCTTTTTTATGTTGTTTCCTCTAATGTTCCAGATATGGTCATATATATAAAGTATATCACCCTTTTGCTGTTTTGGATCCTTTTTTTTAACTATAGCAAAAAACCTCTAGGTAATTTTTTCCATAATGTTAAATTGGCAGCTCTGTAGCTTTATTGATAAATATGTCTAGTTATAAATCATATAGAAGTGTAGTACATTCAAGATTCAGACTGGTTCTGCAGATTAGTTATGGAGTGAAGTTTTTTAATTTAATCAAACATAAGAAAAACTTCAAATTAGGGCTCAGTTTCATTGGGAACAAAATGTAAGTGCTAATGAGCTTTAACGCTTCTACGGTACTGTCAAACCTTGAATTGTTTACAGTTTTTGTTCTCCCATACATTTAAAACCCTTTCAAAAAAGTTCCCAAAAATTCTGTGCAGAAATTACAAAAATAATGGGCCCTACTGATGACTAAGATATTGATTTATTAACTCAAGCTTAGGTAGCCAGCTTGGATTGGTTTCATTAGTCTATTACCTATTAAAACACCTATATATATATATGAATAGATATATAGAAAAATGGAAGTTGCATGGTTTTAGGCAAAAAGGAAGGCGCATTTGTAAATCCATGTAGAGAAAGTTGGAAAGTACAGTGTTAAACAGTAGGAGTAGTTTTACAGTGAATGGAAGAAAAAAAGCAAAGAGCTAATTATGTTCTAGTGTCCACATATGGATACTACACATGTTTAACTGTGCTTGGTGGGAATACATGGTTAGATTTGACCTATACTATTACTGATGTCAATTATTTGGTCATTAATCAATCATTAAATGTTTGTTTCTATAGCTCCCCACCACGGCACTGAGTTGTTCAGGGTGCATCTTCAAACCTACCTTAAAGTTTGACCGTTCAGTAGGTTCCAGAGGGAGTGCATTACACAACTGGGGACAGATAGTCCAGTGAATGCATCAGGGTGTACATCATTAAAAGGTCAGCAACATTCGATGATACCATGCCAAGAAGTGCTTATAATTAAAACTACAAACTTTTTGACCATATTTTTAACAGGTAGCTAATAGAGCTCTGCTTAAAATGGGTGTAATTTAACTTTTCGATTCATTTGCCAACTAAAGCCAAGCATCGTCTATTGAAACTTCTGCTCCATTGGAAGTTCTATGCAATGTCTATTTTTTTCCAGTTTTCCTACTTTCTACTTTTTAAGACGGTCTCTACTTCATACAGTCTCCTGAAGTTAAATCGAGTTCCCTCACCATGCATTCAGCAGAATGAGCTGATGCATGGAAATCATGAGCATCTCCCATCTGAAGTTCATCCATCCATCCATCTTCATGTCGGCTTTATTCCCTTTCGAGGTCGCCACAGCGGAATGAACCGCCAACTCACTGGCATATGTTTTACGCAGCGGATGCCCTTCCCTGCCGCAACCCATCGCTGGGAAACATTCACACACACATTCACACTTTCCATCTGAAGTTTTGCATTAGCAATAGCTAAGTGGGTTAACCTAAAGCCATGTTCACATCAAGAACAGAAGTTTTATGATTTGCAAGTAACTTGCATGTTAAGTCATGCTAAGGAACACGTTGTGAAAGATATTGTGGCATCTGCTGTGATGATAATACTATATGATAATGCAGAATTTAAGATCAAATATTTGAACTGCAGCATATTTTTGTCTATGAAGAGAAAGCTAATTGAGATTTTTTCACTCAGTGACTTTCCGCATGTTTACCTGGTTTTGGGGCAAACACAACAAGAGCAAACATGTTATATATTCAGTCAAAGCAAATGTGACATTACAGCAAGTTGCTATATTTACCTATTTTCTCAGCTACTTCTGATGTATTTGTAAAAATGTGGACATATTCGCAGTCATTCTTTTGTTTTCAAGTCTGCAACATGAACATACCACTTCAAAAATCATATCCCAACACTGAAAAGCGATTGAGCAAGGCGTGCCCCTACTTTTCTATATGCTCTCCCAGCTGCATAGCAGACTGTCTCTAATCAGCAGCTCTCCCTGTGAGTTCGTCTCCACCGATGGCAGAATGGATTCTCTGGAAGACAACACTGCCTGCATTTTGTTGAAGCTCAGCGGAGGAAAAAGCTTCATAAATTGAGATGCGTTCTCTCCCTCGCTCTCTCTTTGCCTCCTCCCCAAACTCATAATCGCTGTAAACAAGCGCGCTGAGAGTGAGTGCATGTGTGATTTGGAAGTTGTCATGGTCTATTTTCCCCGGTTAGAGACGCTGCCAGCATCATCGTCATCCTCTCTCATTCTCTTCCTCTCTCCATACAACTGTCGTGGCAGCAATTTCTCCTGCTGTCACAGTGCAGAGGCGGCACCTCTCTCCTTCTCACTGGCTGTCCGCCCGGTAATTTCTTTTCATGCACGCTGTAAATGTTTCTGTTGCTCTGACAGTGGGTAGACAGTAGATTAAGAGAAAAGAATTGCAGAGTGTGGAGGATCTAGCGGCCTTTCCACCTTCAACGGGAACAGCCTGATGCTCGCACAAGTGCAGATAAGACATGAGAACGCTGGGCCGATGATTGCTTTGATTTCACTCGGTGAGCACGACTAATGCTATCGTACAGAGCCAACCAAATGCTGGATGTCAGATGTGATGGGGGAATAAAGTGGCTGGGAAGGACCGTTTTAAAGTTGGACCTACAGCCCGTCATAAAAAAATGAGATTTGTATTTAATCAATAAAAAAGTTTTATATACAGCAATATTTATCATAAACAATAATCTTTAAAACCCTTGTCTCTTCAAAAATCTCTTACAGGCAAGCTTCTGCCATGAAATTCCTGTTTGCTTACAAAACACTCTGCTGTGAAGTGCTGCGTACAGATGAAAGTGATCTTGTGATGAAAGGGTTTTGCTGGCTGATGTACAGAAAATCTATCCCTTTCTGGTGAAATAAATCTTCTTTTGGTAAAACAAATTGTTTTATATTTCAATCGACAGTCTGCGAATCCATTACTTCAAACTAACAGGCAGTGATGCAGAGCTGTAGCAAAGGTAAAACAAGCAAGTCTGCAGCTACGTTTTTATTATGTAGTACAATCAGTATTATGTGTATTTTATCCAACCTCTATAAAGAGCTGATAAAACATTATTTTACAAAGAAATCTTTTATAAAAGAAAGAGATTTTACCCTAAATCTTATTAAGAGTTAATTCATATGCTTACATATATGCAATCGGGTTTCAAGGAGTGGGGGGCTTGTGCCCTAGTAGAGCTTTAGGTATAGCTATGCCCCTGATTTAGATCAATATTAGAACTGCACATATGCTACAACTATCTACTTTATAAATACAAAGAGCCAGCACCCGCAGGGACAAATTGCATCAGGAGACTAGGAAGTAAAAGTTTAAAGCCATAAATAAATAAATAAATTGTAAATTTGAAGCAACTGTTTTTATGCAGTTTTAATATTAAGTATGTATGTATTGAAATTTATTAAAATAATTTGTGACAGTAAGTGATTGCATCTGAGCCTTTTTTGACTGTCTTCCTCTATTAAGTCATAACCAGTATGCCAAACTGTCAAAGATCCTTACAGCCTCCAGCTTCTGTCCCATGGGTCATTTTATTCAGCAGCCGCAAGAAAACTTGGCATTCTTCTGAATCTCCTGCTACTTTATGAATAAAGTGAGAACTTGAGTTATTATTAGTTTGATTATGTAAAGAGTGTCATCGATTGAAACCCTTTGAGGAGCTGTTCACTCTTGTGATGTCTTCACTGTACCCAGTTCTGAGCAGGCAGAACTGCACAGTTGCTATCAACTGTGGGTATTTGCACAGGCATCTTCATAAAAACTCTGCAAGGTTCAATGACATTTCAAATGAAGCGTAGCCCTAAACATCCAATTTACTGTCACAGTAACTCTGGGAAGCACTGGGAAATGAGTGGAGAGTGTAGCTATGACAACATGCCTATGTCCGGACACATGGGGTGAGATTCAATATAGATGGCAGGATGCACAGATTTGGCTGAAATGAACTTGTGGCAGGAAGGGAAATGAAAGTGGCGATGGGTGGAATGAGTAAACGTGTGGGTCCATTTCCTCACATGGCAATGGGATGGATCCCTAGATTAAAGCTTTCTGTGGGAAGGAAGAGATGCGGGCCATAGCCTGGCAGGGACGATAAGAGAAGTCTACCCTCACATCTTAGCAGATGCACTACTGATCAAGGCTGCTGGTTGACTCGAGGATATTCCATATGTGCTTGACCACTTTAAATGGTTTTCGGACTCTTCCGACAAATGCAGACAGACTGGAACTAGGATTCTAAAAAAAAAATATTTGAGTGGTGGTGATTGTGTTGAAGGAAAAGTTTCTAATGAACAAGAAAACAGTTGATGCATTTTCAAAAGTTAATAAGCAGCACAGCATTTTGACAGCTGTGCTCAGTCAGGGAACGCACATTTAATAGGATCTATTTTAGTCTGGATTTCTCATTAACATTAGGAGATAACATCACTCAAAAATGAGATCTGGGTGTTTAGAGGATCTCCACGTGAGTGTCAATTAAGATGGAGGATGGTCAGAGGCTCATCAGTAAAAATTATGCTGCAAAAACACTTTCACAAGTGCACATAAAATAAAATATAAAAACACAGCTAATTAAGATGTATGACCTGTTAACCTATGCATCATTTATATAACATATGTTTATATAAAATGTTAATTTTCAAACATTAGTCCATTTGTACTTTTTTTTTAGATGCTTTTCTTTTTAAGTATTAGGGCTATTTAATTATTTTCTTATACTGCATAAACTTTGAGAATTCTGAGAAATGTTTTATAAACCTCAAAATATTTTAAAAGGTCTACTTACAGCAAAGTACATTAGATTTTAACATCTAAAGAAACCTACAGGAACCTTAAGAAGGGTTTTTTAAAAGTTGTATAAAATAAAGTCTATGGTATAAAATATTGAAGTTCACCAGTCAGACTCAAGGTGTCCACACCTCTCTTCTCTCACTTTTTCTCCTCTGTATCCTGGGAAGTTTTGAGGGTTTGTTAGGGAACACTATTTCCTACTTCCTTTCTCTAGATTAATTGAGCAGTCTCTGCTGTGCTTTAATTAGTGTTAAAAGATCAATGATTTCCGATACAGTAATGCCTTTTCTTGTGTCCTTCCATTCTGCCTTGTGATTTTCCCTTAAATAATCTCTCCATCTCGATAATTTTGTTCTGATTAAACCCATTTGTCTTAAAATATTTCAAGGTGCTTAGTTCCTTTCTGAATGCTGTGACATGCAAACACATGGATCGGTTGCAACATGTTGCTAAGCCCCTTTCAGGACTGGTAATCTGAAATAAAAAAGAATCACATGTTAATTTTGTCTGCTGCGTTGATCAAGAGCTTGTTAGGCATGAATAAAAAACATGTACAAGGAGATTTTTTTAACCAATTTAAAGCCTGAGGCATCTTTAACTCTCTGTAGACTTCTTTCAAATGCTCTTTGATTAATAAAACTCTAGCTTGATATTCAGAACAATAGATGGCACCCTGTGTGGTTTTAAACTTAATGTTCTTTTTGAATCATGTCAAGTTTCTATTTCTCTTACAAATATCTTGTTTTATTTTTCATGTTGTAGTCTGTTCTGTTTAACATAGTATTCTGTATATGAAAAACAGATGGATTTGTTGTGTGTCATTTGATTCAGTCAAGATTCATCACAGTAACTGGAGACACTTATGAAAAGAAATTAAATGAAAAGAAATTAAAAGTGCAGCCTTGAATGCTGCAGGCCAATGCCTGAGGCTCAATATGGACTTGACATCAGTTATTGGACAAAACATCCTTCGAGTATTTCTCACCCACAGTCAATGTGACATTCTAACAATCAGAGATGGGGATTGATCTTTTTTTTTTTATCATATTTAGATACATGTTTTAAAATAATTTTAGTGTAGTAAATTAATTGTAGTGTAGTAAACTAATAAGAAATTATGCTTTATTCATTCCTAATTCTCCTCCATTCCACTTTTAACTCTACATCATTCATACAGCACAATAACTGGATACATGTATGGGCTTGTTTCCAGATATTTTCAAGTCATTAGAAAACATAAAAAATGTGTCGAAAATTGCTAAATGATACAATCTGCCCTCATATGTTTTTCCAGTCAGTTTAAGCATCACTGTTTAAGCATTACCTTGTTCTGTTTTATCAGCTGGTGCAATCTATTGTGAATGATTAGTATGCTGATGTTAATAACTGCTTATGAAATTCAGCTCTTGGTCATGAACTGTAAGAGGTTAGTAAACATGCTAAAAAGTTCTTTGCAATGCCCCCACCAAACTGCATCTTTAACTCAAAGATCCTCTCACTCAAACCTACAGTTTTTGCCCACCTAGCAACACTGAGGTTACAGTGAGGTCACTGAGAGTGTCAAAGGTTTACAAAAATGATTGGTCAGCTAGAAAAAAATATTAAACACTGAATAAATAGAGTGATACAAAGTCCAAACTACTCAGTTTCAGCAGTTTTTGATTATTTACAGTATATACTTTTTGCTGACACAACTGCTTCAAATTCAATTCAGTGCATGGTTGTTATGGCGAAAAGCAAATGCCACATTAACCTTGATATATTTGAGATGAAAAGTCTCTGTAGCTTACTAAAGATCTTAAAATTAAAAGTGTAAAAGAATGTGATGTGAATGATTGTTAATCTTTGTTTTGGCTGAATAATAATGGATGAAGTAGTGCTGTCTAAAGAATGTGTGGAATAATGTCATCACTGCCTCAGGGAGAAGCTGCCTTTATTGTGGTGTTGTTGGACACTTCTATGAAATCATGGAGCCTCTGGCTGGAGTATGAGGTCAAAGTAAGAAGAGGTCACAGCTAACTACTCAACAGTTTCTATGACATGCAAACACAAACATAAACTGGAATATAAAAAAGATACAAGCGAGTAGATATGTTTTGAAATGTTTGTCTGTCAGAATTTGTCTGTTTATAAATCAAAATATTTGCCATCAAAGCTACTAGAAACGTGAAACAATACTAAAAGATCATGCAAGTACATTTCAGATATTGATCTTATAGACCATTGTACTTATTTCTAAGAAAGACTTTCTTTATACCCCTCATGGTCATTTGTAGTGTTTTACTGTTTTCAAATCTGTTCAAGGGTTGGTAGTTTTATTAAAGCTTAGCATAGATAACAGATTCATTTAACAGCAGTAACATGCTTAGATCAGTAGCAAAATAATGGAAGCTTTAATATATTTGCTATTTTTCCTATATAAACGTATTCTCCCTTCCAAAAGTGAAAAATGTATCAATAATCACACAATGTTGTTCCTGACTCTTTATTTCTTGATTTCCCCTTAAAACACTTTTAGATATATTTTGGATATAATACTGAAAGCCTGTGACTACCTAATTAACACTCACACGTTAAATTAGCATTTAATGCGCAGACATTAATACATTGACAGGAATACTTCTTATTGCAAAAAAATAAAATTAAGTAAAGACTTAAATTCACATAATCGTCTCCTAGTCTTTTCTGTCAGAAAGCTTATGCTCATTAACGCCCACATTCCCATCCCAGGTTTATGCTTAACGTATGGGTTTAGTGATTGATGACTAAATTTTCATTTTAGAGTGCAGTTTTTTTCTTTAAGTCTTGACTTCTATATGGCATGGTTACTAACATCAATTAAAGTGTATTAATATAGCACTAAATATATAGCCTGAAAGTTATCCTAAAGTGTTTTCCATTTATACACAAAACAAATTTGAAACTTTGCAGGAAATGAAGGAAACTAATGAATGCCTTTTCCAAATAATTTTGACTTAAAACAAAGGTTTTAAGTCAGCAAGTACAGTAGTTCACACGTACAGTTCCACGTAGCCTCATCACTGTAGTCAAAAAGTTGATCTGAAAGTGTAAATCGAGTGAAATCGAACACCAACAGCAGCACAGGTTTCTTTATGAAAAAACAATAATTTTATATTTTCCAACATAATATTTTATAATCTATGCTCATATCAAGGAGTAATATCAAGTTGTTGCCCAAATATAGGCTTCCTAAATCAGTACATTAATGAAAGTTTGTTGTTGTTGTTGCTGTTTTTCTGTGGCTTTTTTTTCACATAGAAAAAAAGATCAAAACTTTTACTGTTGCTGGTAAAAAATATGATATAATATGATTCAAAGTTTCATGCTAAGGTATGTTAAATCTGATATCACCAGTTGAAAAGAAAAAATTTACTATTTAATTTACCAGAGCACAAGAATTAGCTTACCTTGTAGCAGATTAAAAAAAAAATCGCTACAGGCTGCGAATTCGAATCTTGTCTTGTTTAAACAAGCAGTGAGTGGAGCTGAAAATGGGAACTGTGCAGCTGTTTTCAGCCAATTTGTAATACTGTTCATGTCATGTAATAACAGGTAACATAGCCATGAAAAAGAAAAGGACATTATCAATGCATACATATAACTTGAAACTTGAAAATTGCAACAGACTTCAACTAGAAAGCCGAAGACATTGGTATAAATAGCTAAAATCTGTGTATCTCAAAGCATTTTAAAACATGTGCCTTTTAACATTACTAGCATTTATGTTCAAATTGTATCTGCTTGCCTTTTAATACCTTTTAAAAATCACAATACTACAATACAAAAGAAAACATTTTATGCGTAATTTACTGTGTAGCGTCAAAGTGATTTGCAGTTTTGATTAGCAGTTTATCATAACACAATCGCTGCAACACAAAGACCTGTCAGTTCTTTCCATGTGTTGAACAGAAACATTTTCATTGTCTCTGCTCTAATGTGCTTGAACGGAATTGCAAAACAGCTCAATAGCAGCGAATTGGCTTTTCATGTAATGTTACGAGCGTAAATGATGGAGTCATAAACCCTGGGTGAATGCTTAAGTGCTTGAATTATTGTCGTCATCATCATTAAATCGCTGTGTGTAATGTGTATCACAAGAGATGGCAGAATGGAATTTGAGTTTCTCATCTCCAAGAGAAGCTCTATTCCTGGAGCTGAGACCTTATTCATGAAGAGAAGCACGCTCTGTTTTCTGATCCTGGATCAGAGCTCATCTCTCACTTTTTGCTTCTTTTTTTCTCTCGCTCTCTGTCACTCTCGGCCTCCAATCTTACCCTATTTCGCTCTTCTCCTAACGCTACGGGAAGCTTTCCTATCCAATTTTCTCCATTCTGTCTCTTCTCTCTGAGTGCAGAGTTTAGATTTGCCGACAGAAAGCTTCATAAACAATTTCCTCCCCCTACCGTTGAGCCATTTTGCCCTGGCTATGTGTGAACGCCATTCCAATTTCCCGAATCCATACTTCACAGATGTTTCTTCCTCCTTACCGTGCTTTCCTCCCAACCTTTCACTCTCCTTTTTCCCTCTTGTTACTGTAGTTGTCTGCAGACACTCTGTTTCACTGAACGGTTTGTCCCAAGGCTGCTGCTGTGCAATATACTCCAGTGTTTCAGAAAAATCCACTGTTGCATGTAGAACGGATTTTGTCTTTGTGATATTGTATGGTTTAAATGTTTTAATCTTTTAAAATATGAGAGATATGAATAATTTTAAAATGGTAAAATTATTAACAGTTCAAGCTAGCGCTTTTACAGCCTAGCCATATATTTCAGATGTTGTGTAAGATGCTAAATAAAATTTAGCAGCCATGATTTTATGAATTATTTCTCAAGTAAAATTAAATGTAAAATTGCCAAAACTCATATTCAATCTAAGCAGCTTAACTCAAATCCTATACCTTTGCCTCACTCGCTGCAAAACATCAAATATCAACCAGAAAGAACTGCTTATAATAATCACTGCTTCTAAATCAACAACATGCTCCCTCGATCCCGTACCAACAAAATTACTGAAAGAATTAGTAAAAATAGCTCAAGAACCGTTTCGAAATATAATAAACTTTATTGCAGGCGTCACGGTGGCGCAGTGGATAGCACAGTCGTCTCACAGCAAGAAGGTCGCTGGTTCTAGGCTCAGCTGGGGTAGGTTGGCATTTCTGTGTGGAGTTTGCATGTTCTCCCCGTGATCGCGTGGGTTTTCTCCGGGTGCTCCGGTTTCCCCACGAGTCCAAAGACATGCGGAATAAGTGAATTGAGTAAGAACGATTGTCCATAGTGTTAAAGAGTGAATGTGTGTGTGAATGTTTCCCAGCGATGGGTTGCGGCTGGAAGGGCATCCGCCGCGTAAAACATATGCCAGAGAGTTGGCGGTTCATTCCGCTGTGGCGACCCCGAAAGGGAATAAAGCCGACATGAAGATGAATGAATGAATAAACTTTATTGCTAGGTTACATTCCTACAACAGTTAAAACATGCAGTAATTAAACCACTAATTAAGACAATGCTTCTGGATCCTACTGAGTTACCCAGCTATAGGCCAATCTCTAACTTTCCGCTCTTGTCAAAAATATTAGTGAAATTTGAAATAGCACAGCTCTGCTCCTTCTTACAGAAGCGCAAGTTTTATGAAGATCTTAAATCTGAATTCAGATTGCATCACATCACAGAGACTGAGCTAGTTAAAATTTCAAATGACCTGATTGGAATCAAGAGAATATCTCTCTTCTAGTTCTGCTAGATCTCAATGCAGCCTGCGATACGATAGATCTCAGGATTCTCCTCAAGAGACTAGAGAACGATGCAGGAATCCAAGGCCAGGCTCTAAGATGGTTTAGCTCTTACCTCTCCGACCGGCGTCAGTTTGTTAATGCAAATTAAGACTCATCATACAAAATTGCAGTAGAGTATGGAGTTCCACAAGGATCTGTTCTGGGACCCATTCTATTCTCAATCTACATGCTCCCCCTTGGCAAAATTATGGAGACATAGAGTTAGTTTCCATTGCTATGCAGACGACACCCAGCTCTATATCTCAGTAAAACCTTACAACCTTTAAAAGCTAAATAAGATTCAGAATGTGACTGGAGGAATAAAAATGTCATTACGCTAAATTCTGATAAAACAGAAACATTACTTATTGGCTCTAAAAAGTAATTACAGAATCTCTCAATTTTAAATATGGAGCTGGGGGCACACTGTTAATTTCTCCACTACAGTTAAAAATCTTGAGGTTATTATAGATAGTGAACTAATGTTTAAGAACCATATCTTTTATGTTACTAAGACTGCCTTCTTTAACCTTAGGAACATTGCTGAAGTACAGAACATCTATGGAGAAGTACATTGCTGAAGTACGGAGCTGTCTATTGTAGATGCAGAAAAATTAGTTAATGCTTTTATGACCTTCAGAATGGATTATTGTAATGCATTGTTAGCTGGCTGCACAGCCACCTCGCTACATATATTACAGTTTAAGTTATAACAGTTTATAATGCAAAACGCAACAGCTATAGTTCTCACAAGAACAAAGAAATATGATCACATTGCATCAGTTATGTCCTCTCTTCATCGGCTCCCTGTAAAATATTGCATAGACTATAAGATACTGCTTCTTACCTTTAAGTTGATGAATGGCTTAGCTCCGGCCTACCTGAACATCTCGATACTTCACGTCTTCTATCACGATATGTTTGTGAAAATGTTAAAATGAAAACTTGCGACATACATTCACAGATGATAAACAGAAAAAACAGCCACAAATGAAGATATTGTAACTTGCTTGATTGTATGAATGTATATATAAATATGCTTTTTCTTCAGCTTAAAAGCTTAGTTTTACATTCTTTGCTATAATCAAGAAATGTATTAATCGATTCATCGATCACTTTTAGATCACAAGGTGCAGGACTACTGATTGTTCAGAAGACTAGTAAATCCACCAGAGGGGGAAGAGCGTTCTCATATAGAGCCCCAAAGTTCTGGAACTAACTCCCAGATTGTGTTCAGAGCTCAGCTACCCTCACAGAGTTCAACACTAGAATAGAAACAGATCTATTTTATTTAGCTTTCAAAAAACTGGCTCCTGGTATGTCTCCAAATGGATGTGGTGCCTGAGTGCTGTATACAAATTGTTGGAAAAACAATGTGGTTCAATGTTCATTGTAGTCAGCAAGGCTCCCAAGGACTTTACATAGAAAATTGCTTTTGAGCTGAATAAAACATTATGCAGATGTTCAATATTCTGGTGAACAACAGTTTATCATGATGAATGGGTAATTGGGGCCAGGTGTGTTCGTAGGATCTGTGATTCAATGGTAGGTAGCACAATTCTTCTGTCCGGAATAAACTGACCTATTAAGTCCTGACCTAATATTAACATTTCGAAAAACATTCTTGTTTAGGCAGGCCTGTTTTCTGTAGAGCCTTCCTTTAACCATTGGGTTGACGACAAAAAAAAAATTGCACAGCTTGCTGTTAAATGGACCTTACTGGGGCACACAAAGACTGTGTGGTTCTAAAAACTTCAGGTACTTTAACACTCTCCTTAGTTTAAGGCCATGCTGTAGCTTCAACAAAACTCAAAACCTGGAAAAAAGTAGCCAGAAAAAGATCTACTTTCTTTTTGAGAAAAGTTTTTATAAGGGCACACTTTGAGTTAACAAGTTTATTTCACCTTGATTTTTTTTATTATTAGCTGAATGTATAAAACTATTAAATTAAATACATGTAATGTTTATGAATACAAATACATTTAAAATGTGTATTGTAAGTGACCCTCTTGAGTCAATATTTAAGACCCATAAGATTCCCTTCCATGTTAAAATGAATGTTTGGGTTTATCAATAAAACAGATAAATTTGATTAAAGGTTAAATGGCATTGATGCACAGTGTAAGGACTATAGACTCGGCTCTACATCACTTCCCCTTGAATCCTGAAAGAGGCCCACATTCCTGAGGTCTCATCCCTGATCAAATGTGGCCATAGCTCAGGTCTCATTTTAAACACGCCAACACGAAATTACCCTCACAAACTAACGGAGGTCAGAAGATAACCTCAGCGTCACCTGATGATTCCCAGGACCATGTGAACGTGGCGACCCCTGGTTAACCGCAGCTTCAAAGAGACTATTGGACACCTGACGCTCCCCAGGACTCACGCCGCGCACAGGGATTCACGGATCCTGTGACTTAAACCTCGCGATCTGCGGATATTCACCACGAAACTGCTCTTCTTAACGTACAGAGAAAAAGGGACAAATCTGTTTACGTGTACACGCCCATATCCTGGATTAATAGTCATAGCATGTCTTAATCTGCTTTGTGTACATTGAGGACCTGTATCGTGTTTAGCCAGTTAGTTAAAGCGAATGAATGTGTGAATGCATGTAGTCTTCAATAGCTGAACACTAGTGTTTGACCTCGTTGAAATACTAATCACGTCCCCAAAAGGATTTACTTGTGTAGAAAATTATCTGGTACTTTCTTAATGAGATATGACTTAGTTTATTAATGAATACAAATTAAGAGCGAACTCCTCTGCAGCCACAGGCTCTACTCGCTGAATCGTGACATCACCACGGATCCGGTTTCAGGAGCGCTCTCATTGGCTAAGCGGGAGAGAGGCCCGCCTCACGGTTCAAAACAGGGCGCCCTCTCCCCTGGCTCAGTTAGCTTTTTTCAGTTCTCTCTCTGTTTCTGCTGCTAGTTTTTAGTCTTCTTCTGCCCCAGAGGTCTCTCCCCACTTCTCTTTCTTTTCTAAGTTCACTCACAGTACCGTCTTCAAAATCTTCGTATCTTTTGGCGCCGTTTCAACAAAGGAAAACCCGGCTCTCACCAACCCAGAGTCGTGACTTCAAATATAAAGACTTTCGAACCAACGTGAAATGTCTTTCGGACTTCCACGGACACTCCAAACGGAGCCAATTCGAATCTCCCAGCTCGACTCTCAGCGGAATCGACTCCCTGGATCTTCACAGCCGTTATCCAGGAATCCTCCCGTCCGGCCCCGCGAACTACTCGGGAACCCTTACCGATTCAACGGATCCTAAACGGTAGCAAGCGATAATTAATTAATTTCTGGCGCGGGTAATGATAATAAAACGGACTCTTGGAAATGCTGAAGTTGATTATGTGCCTAGATTTGTGATTAAGGATAACTTTCGAGCTGTGACGTGAAACTCTGCCTCTGTCTCTGTCTCTCTCTCTTCCCCTCCCCACCCCTCTCGGTGTGTGTGCGCGTGTGCGCGAGCGAATGGTTAGTCAGCGTAGCTGAACCGCTTATCACATATTTACTTTGCCTGTGGTTTATCTCAGTGCTTGACTGTTCCCTGAGGTTTCGATCTTGACATAATACGATTTAAAGGTTGGGTAGTAATGTTTTGGGATACGATTCATTTTGAATAAGGGTCCATATTAATGGCGGTTGGTTTATTCTGGTGGACAGATTAACTATAAACTGAATTTGTGACCTGGCGCAATCTCATCTGATTCGACTCCCCGAGACTCGACTCAGCGGTTCGATTCCCCAGTGAATCGCTCTGTACCCAAAGGTAATAACCTGATTTGTTTATATGACAGATTGAATGATTGCCTCTTATCGTATTATTAATTATTAACATGTGTACTTTTGCTACAACAGAATAGATTATTTATTTATATATAAAACGCAAGGCCAGATTTCTACATCAATTTAATCAATACATTTTATGGAGTGATTTATAATTTCAGTAACTAATTTTCAGACAATCATGTGTGAATTTAGTATTTCTCATGTAAGGCATCCATTATTATAGCAGGCTGTGTAATATACAGATACAATGAATATATGTGTGTGTTCATCCACATGCATTGTGTGGATGTACTGTTTACTTGATCACTTTATTTGTAATATTATGATTTAAATAAACTTTATACCCACTAACACAATTTGATGTCCCCATCATATCATTTAATGTAATGAAATAGCATTTATAATGCCAGTTATTGGATCAAATATCATCTTAAATAAATTATGACAACGATATGTTCTGGAAAAGTGACGAGTGGTGAAAATGTACACTAGAAACACAATGTACTTATGGGTTTAAACACACCTGTAAAACTTGTTTTTAGTTCTTTAAATATTTCAGATGTAACTTGAAGTTTTCAAGACTTCTTGTTCATTCTGCTTGTTTATATCCATCTGCAAAATAAAATAAGGTGACACTCTGTTTTTTGTGAATTACCTCTTGGGAAAAATCCAATGAGATGCAATCACAACAACTGTGGAAGAGATTCAGCCTGAGGCAACTGCTCTCTTTTTGGGATTTATATTGCACTCATTGCGCTGAATAAATCTGCTCTAACGTTATGACCTATGCATCATGCCACCCTCGTATTTAGATGTGAATATTTTTTGACCTCGACAAGAGGGTGAGAGGGGAGATGAACAAGCTCTTGTGAAAGAGGTGAATTTGAAAAAGACAAAGGAGTTCTTCTTTTGCTGAACTGAGATGGAGTTCTTAAACCATGAATTCACATTCATATCTTCAAACTTCTCTTTTGCAAAGTTTTCTATTGAAAAATGACTGAAAACTATATTAATTGGTTCTTGGCTCAATTTATGTTTATTTAAAACATGTATAACACTAAGAACTCCTATTCCTAGTTTTATTCTATAAATCATACATAAATCCAACTATAGAGAGCACCTGAAAATTATCTATAGCTAGTTAATAAAATAAAATAATAAAGGATTTGTTTGTACACAAGACAGTCATCTATATGAAATATTTACAGATCTCAGTCACCTCTGTAATGGCTAAGCACATGCCATTTGCCAAACTGCATACACAATAACTGAAAATGTAAAACACTCAGTACAGACACAATTAAAAAAATACATATATGAATCAAGTAGCATACAGTAAATCACAAAAGTAAGTACCCCCTCACATTTCTGAAAATATTTATGTATCTTTTCATAGGACAACACTCCAAAAATGATTCTTTGACACAATGAAAAAAGTCAATGTAAAGTTTGTACACCAGTGTAAATTTATTGTCCTCTCAAAATAGCAAAAAATATAGCCATTAATAGCGTAACCCCTGTAAACAAAAGTGAGGAAACTTTACGCTGACTTTTTTTTTTTTTTTTACTTTTTGCTCTGCTGCCGTTCGGACGTTATCTGCTTTTGCTCCTCACTTTGCACAGTCAGCTTTGCTATTTTTTCACTTTTTTCATTATTTAAATGTCAACACATTTGACAACGCTATTTCTAGTGCTCTGAAAGTAAATTTGGAACAGTTAAGCTCTGGATAAACAGAAACTGGATTCTATCAGCAGCTTGCATTCCTCGAGAAGACAAACAGAATGATTCAGCATGAGACACAGATGAGTGAAAATGCCTCTCCACCACTACTGTGAAAACTGTCACAGTCAACAATGCCTGTCAGTCAACAATCAGAGTACACACACACACACACGCACTTCAGAAAGCAGGGGGTCAAGAAATAAACAGCGTCCAGCTCATGTCTCAGTGGAGCCAAAAACTCTGATTATGGTGAAACAGGTGATTATCCAGTATCTACGGAGCAAAACGATCACGACATGCTGTCTCCCTCATGCTAGAGTTTCAGACATAAACAAGGAGATATCCTGAGCAAGCACAAGACAAAACAGATCATTATTCATGTGTGGAAAAATTATGTAAAGAAAAGACAATCAGAGCTGTTTAATAAAGACTTCATGGAACTATTTGACACACTGGAAAGTCTCAAAATGCAGTGTCTCATAAGTAATTCGCTTCCAGAAAATGGCACAAATATGTTCTCTCGGTTGCTTGGGCTCAATACATGGCTAGAACAAGCCTGTTTTTCAAAAGGTTTTAGGTTATTGATTATTTTAACGTGTTCTGGAATCAGATGGGATAACGTGTTTCATTACACCAAATGGGAAGCAGCTGAATAGATCTGGAACAAGAATACTCATGGACAATAATATACTTTTCTCCCTCCGCTATACGTCTGAAAGACAGAAGAGCCATCAAATTAACTGTGGATACACACCACCAAGGCCTTCGTCTCCACTCTGCAGACGTCACCACTGAATGAGGATTATCTGACCTCCGCTAGACATGATGAGGGTCAACATTTGAATAACTTCCAAAGCCACCAGGACATCTCAGTGGCCACACCACCACCGAATGAGGATAGCCACACCATCTCAAAGACTACAAAACCACTGAATAAGGACGAGGATAACCTCCTGGACAACAACCGGAGTCAACAGAACAAGACCCTGGAGGACATAGCAACAATATCCACATCTTTAGGATCCCCCCATCTATGAAACACTTTGTTCAGTTTCTCCATATACTATCAGAAAGTCTGAACTTCTTAAGCAATTTTCTGTTTATGGCGGTGGAAAACAGGGTCATAAAGTCAATATTTAGTTTAGTTTGAAAACAAAAATTGCTCACACTTCTTCAGAATATGCATATTGATCCCCTCACAGCAGATAGCCTATGTTTATCATAGCCAGTAAAATTCTGTGGGAGGTTATAGGAGAGTACCCACTCTTAAAACCTTTAAAATTGTATTCAGGAGAGGAACAAAGCAATTATTGGTTTGGAAGGATATGGAAGTAAGTGATTAATGAAAATATTTAAGAGAATCAATTTGATAGTGAAAACACTAGTTGTCCACGTCCTTAAAAAAACTTGTTTTCAGTCAGTGAGTGAAATAAAAACAAGGAACAGTCACTGGTTTTATGGTATTATCTTTTTGGTTTGTTTTTATTATTTAATATTGGCTACCAGAAATAGCTTACTGTACCTTTTGTCTATGTACCGTCATAGAGAATAATTGGTCAAAATTATGAGAAGTTAGTATTTCAACGTTTTAATGCTGTAAATGCCATAAAGGGTCACTTTTTCATAGTTGCAGTATATTAAGAGATTTTTAAGAGACCTTTATAAAGCCTCAAGCCACACTTCTGCATTTAGGACATTTTTAAGCACACCAGAGGGAAGAAATCCTTTGTTGATATTATTATTCTATTGCATTGAGCTGGGTTATGTGGTGGTCGTGACCCCTCTATTTACCATCTCTGAGTTCCAGTGCATGTGTGTTAGCCAGAGGACAGTAAATGAGGTTTATCCTTAATGACAGCTCACAGGACCTTCACACACACAGGTCATGCGCATCGCATACAGTACTTACACAAAAGCATTCTCTCTTTCTGTTGAGAAAGTAAAATATAGAAATCCTTAAACATACAATGATCCTCCAGGTTTAAATTTACAACTTAAAGTTAAATTTGCATCCTTGCAGTCATGTTCAATATTGTAAAACACATTTTTAGTGGTAAGATTGGAAACAGTGATTTTGTTCTAATGTTTATACTTTTAAAATATTTTAATTGATATGCTGTAAGTGTCATCAGAGGTAAGTAGAGTATCCAAACACTAAAACTCAGATTTTAAAACTACTAGAATAGCATGTAGTTATTTTTATAATATAAGCACTGTTACAATGAGTCCACAAAGCATGCAGTGCACCACAAAGCTGCGTTTATTTGTATCTTTGAGAGTAAAAAGAGAGAGTAAAAAAAAAAGCCATTACTTTTGGCACACATTTTTTTTTAATCAGCCATCATATTAATTATATGCGCTTTTAAAAAGAGACATGAGGAGCAGGTAAACACATCAGCCCCTTGATTATAAATAAAATTATTTCCTGATTTCCGTTTCATAAATAACTTGAGTAAACATATACATTTGAATAGTATTCAAAAAGCACTTGTTACACCAAAAAAATAATCTAATAAACTACCCAGGTTCTGGGATCACGATCCCCCAAGGGCAAAGGCTCATTGCAGTCGGAGTACAGTTTGGCATTTCTATCTTTGCATTGTTTCATATACTGCATTTATTTAGTTTGTTTTTTTTAGTTTAGTTGATGGCACCAAATCAATATATATGATAAAACGTATATCATGGTCTAATAATGTAGAGACATACTTTTAAGTAAATTTTTTTTAGTATGTTCATATCACAACTTGCATTTCAAAACTCAAAATGTTATTTATCTTAGAACATGTCATTAACAGCATGTCCACGGGTCCTTAAAAAGTCTTCATTGCTGAATTAATACCTTAAAAAGTTAAATTCATGTTTACGGGTTTCAAATAAGACTCAGAATTCATAGATTCCCTGATTTACAAGCTGATAAATATACAAGAGGAATATATTTAATAGATTGGCTTTAACAAAGCCTTGATTTGGTTCAGTAGTGATGTTTTAGATTTATTATCCATCTTTGATCTTGTGTGTCACATCGTTTCTGCTAGGTTCAATTAAAGTAATTGATTTCCATTAGGAAATTGTCAGCAGTATTGACCCAAATTTGTTATAACTTTTGTCTTTAGTTGGTGCCAGATTGCATGTGGCAAGTAAATTGACAGCTTTATTTTTGCTGATTATTGACTAAATGTGAGGGTCTTCAGTGTGCTGTTTCTGCATACATTTTCAAACAAAGGATTGTGAAAAAAAATATAAACACAAAACATTTCACTCTTAAGTGGGGGATATACACTTGTACTTCATTCTAATTTAATTTGAGTTATAAAAAAAGAGAGAGTTCTCCCTAGCAGGTGACATATTTAAAATAACACAGTCAGACACAGTGAGACAAGCGTCATTCTGCAATAAAACCTTATGAGCAGTAAAATTCAAAGTAGTGGGTGTGATCGTCCTAAATGAACATCAATAAAGCATATAGCTAATTGCCCTTAAAATGGCAGAGCAAGATACCAAATCCCAGTGTACCTTGAATTTGAGCTGGCTAGCACCTCTCGTAATCACTGTGTTAGAGCTCTGCTGAGAGACATCAGTCTGCAGCAGGTTTTAAGAATGGAGGGGCCTTCGTGCAGGCTTTTCCATCAGCAGAGGGGCTGTTTTTCAGGGGCTAATTATCTGGGGGCTGTCTTCATCACATGGCTATTATAGTGAGAGGCAGGGCCTATAGGGGCCCCCGTCTCCCTCTACGCACTTGGCCTTGCTAGTGCTTTAATTGTGCAGAAAATGTCATTTGTTTCTCAGTTCAAGTTCCCTCGGAGAGCCTTGTTCACTACAGGGAACTCTGGTTGCTTGAATAGTGCTGCCATTCAAGCATCCAGAGGTCAGGTGGTGGGAGTAGGTGCATTTGACTGGTGCTGTTCAGTGTTTGTAGCTCTGGTGTAAGTTATAGCATTTTCACAAGCTCATAATAACGTTCATAATGTCAAGGAATTCATAAACTTCATGAAAAGAAATGATTAGGTTTGCATGATATGCAATGATGGATTTTCATGGTAACAAACCTCCATTTCAATCAATTAAAAATCAATAGTAAATCATGGGACTTAAAGAGCCTTGTGGCTATAGCCAAAACATAATATATATTATAGTGACACAACTCTTGCCCTTTTTACTCTATCGTCACTAACATCTGAAGAGAAAAGGTATTTTTCACAGATTTAAGATTTAAAACCCATCGTAAATAAGTCATTGATGCTTACTCGTACAAATGTTGCAAATTCATTAAAGTACATATATTGAGTATTTTCAACTTACAAACTTTACTAAGTAAAAACAAACTTTAACATTATCTCAAGGTAAGCAGTCAACCACTAATATAAAAATTGAGTTAGAGAAATGCCTGCCATGCGAAACTAAAGTCAATTAAAATGAGTTCTTACACATTAAACATCACAGAAGAAGTTAAAATATAAGGTGGGGCAGCAAAAGTTTTTAAACCAGCATGCCACTTAGGTGTATTCAAATTCTTCGATGGAGTATTATACATCTATTTAGTCACTTGTTTTGCAATGAGTGTATAGTTTGAGAGCTGAAATCATGACTTCCTTCTCTATCACCGTCCCATTCAGTGGAAATTTTGAGGAAAAGAACACGTGTCACAAAAGTCATGTGAACTAACAAAACTCTATTAATTGAGACAGAGCGCAACCATGTTTTTAACAGTTTGTGAATAAAATAACAGCTTTCTCTAATTGCTTGTTACAACAAAATATTGTTATTTTAATTAAAACTTAAGCCTTTCATGATAATAATGCAATGAACCAATTATTTAAATGGCATTTAATATACTTTTGGGGTGTAGCGTTTTTCCTGATTACTAATTTTTCTTACAAATATGAACTCTTAAAATCATTTGCATTCTTGAGCTTTCGGGACTGTCTGGATCTTCTGAGAATGAGAAATCTACTGTTGCGCCATAGTTTTTTTTATGTAGTAAAATAAGAAATCAGTTAGTTGGAGTGAATTTATTTAATTGACTGGCAGTATTTAAGAAATGTATACAACAATCAAAGAGGTTCTGCATGCAATAGAGCTTCTGCGTCTGTATAGAATCAAATCAATTCATCTTGAGGGAGATGATCCAGGAATAATAACTATTTTATATATAAGATATTTAGAGTTAGTTAGGGGGTTGTATGACAATTTTTCAGTAAATATTTGAGTGTTTTTCCCCTTTAAATTAATTTATATCTACACAGCTCAGTCTTTAGAAAAACATTTTGGACTGATATTGTAATTTTACCTTTTTCCATTACTTTACTTTAGACCCTAGTTAAAACCCTAACCATTAAGAGAATAGCGGCTCCAATCGCATCAAAGCTCTGCACATCATCGATATACTTTGCACTCTGGCCAAACTGAAATGCCATTGGTCAATGTTGTAATTATAAAATGCCAAAACTCAGCCAATAAATCAGCCTTAGGGGTTAACAGACAACCACTAAAAATTAACATCTGCCAATCATGCCATTGATCTGTTCTTTCATCCATTACTCGGCCCATACAAATTTTTGTTTACAATTTTCACCCAAACATTTGATCACATCATTCATCCATCCTTAAAACAGTCTTTAATTTTTATTTGTCTTCTTCTTATTTCCCCTCACACCTTAGATTCACTTCTCTCTCTTCCTCTCGTCAGCAGGAGATTTGGAGGACAGAGGGTACAAGAGCAAACACAGAGATTAGTGCTAGCTAATAATCCTCTTTTTCCACACATCCTCTCATATTTCTAAATTCAAGAGGAGTACAGGAGGGGGGATTATAAAACATTAGACAGCACCATCCAGGCGCTCGTGCCCTCGGCCCACCCCCGGGGCTGCAGCGCACCCTGGGATTAGTTGAGAGTAAACTGAAGCCATACATCACCGAGCCGCAGGTCACAGGAGAAGAGTGCAGGCCAATAATTCTGAGGTTAAACAATGTAATTTGGATCTTGTACATGCAATTTATTTTCAATGTCAGGAGTTGTTCTAACTTTTCAGTTGCTTAAAGGCAAAGGACAAATAGGCGGCATCTAATAAAATAAGATGTTTGCTGATTCAGTCCTCCTTATTAGCTCAACTTCAAACGGCTTTCTGAAGGCTACCTTTTAACCTTGTAAATATTGTAATCCTTTTTTATTGCAGTAACTCCATTATTATACGAGGAGATGTTCAACCCTCATTTAACATGCATCATTAATGAAACCTTGTGATTTATCTTCACCACAGTAATGTCCGCTTTTACACAAGATTGCTCATCTTTCTAGAACTTGATTCTCTTGCCTTGAAAAAAACAAACAATGTTTTGTGCCTTTAGATGCCTGGATCTTAATGGCACCCTGATATTTAAAACTATAATTAATTTTGCAGTTAATGTTCATGTTGGCCTCGTCTCGTAGGCCGTCGGGGTGGTGGTTCGGAAATGGGGAGGAAATCTCCAGCAGTTTAGAGGATTAACAGCTACAAAGTGCCCGCCAGAAATAAAAGAAGGCCAGCCGGTGGAGTGATACAAGTGAATTAAAAGATTAAGGTGGTTTATAAAGACTGATTACAAAGCCATGGGGGTTTCTGAATGGGAAGACAAACCTCACGATTGAATAATTCCCTGTTATTTTTCTTCATGGATAAGCTATTGTCACATTGCAAACTCCATTAGTAATGGACACCCAGATCGTGACTCAGCCGAGAGTGAAGAGGAACTTTGGAGCAAAGTAAAAATCTCAAAAGTAACTAAAAACGTGTATTTGACGAAGTGATGTAGAAGACATTGTGTGCAATATTAGAATTACAAATATAATTTTTTATTTAACAATATGTAAAATCTAAATATTAAATATTTCAGAATTTGTCAAAATGCAGAATTGTAATCAGGAATTAATTGAGTTCTCGTTGAACATTTAGAGACATGGGTATCCATATTCAGTGTTTGAAAGAAGTTAAAAGGAGCAATCTTACTTCTAGTAGCTTATTATTAATATTTTAACACAGTTCACGCAAGAACCATAAGAACAGATACTAGTGTTGTCAGAATTACCCTTTTAATAAATTTGTGAACTCAATTCACAAGCTGTAGAGCTTTCTTTGCTTTACTGTTCTTCTTTCTATTTTCAACTAATAAAATGCATCTGAAGGTAAATTTTTCCTAATCGGTCAAGTTGGATTTAAAGTGTCTTTTAGGTCTCACAGTAGAGTACAAAATGGAGACAGGACCGACAATGTATTAGACTAATCATGTTTTGGATCCTGGAATTGTTCTAATTTCTTGACTTTCACAGACATAACAAATGTGACACATTGAAGTATTTAGTTTTTACAATGTTTTGTAACATTAAACTTTAAAACTGGTAATAATAAAGTTGTGGCCTTTTAGACGCAATAACAGTGCTGAGTGAATGCTTGCTGGGTTTTTAATTATCATCTCAGCACTGGCATTTTCCAAACTTTGACAATTTTCACCTATTCGAACTCTATAGTCAATTCAGTGAATTGGCATCAATGAAAATTAATGACGAGAGCTACTTTTAGTATTACATCGTCTATAAAATATACCTATCGCTGATTTGAGAAACTCTTTGGTTTTCATCAGGGGATTCAGACCAAATTTCCCAGCAAACGTTTATTTGAATCAGTGTGTGGATAGAAAATGTTTTGACAATTGTTTGCACTGTGTATTAAAAAATCACTCTTTTTATTAAAATTTTTTAAAAACTGACCTTAAACAACATAATATAATTTAAATTTTCTTCAATGTCAATGAAGAGGGCTGATGGTTGCTCCTAATAGGTTACCGACAAGAACAAAGAATTGCTGGGGGGGTACATTTCTTAACCCTTGTGTGGACTTCGGGTCAAATTGACCCATTTCAAATTTTTGTGTATATTCTTTTCTAGTAGGAACCGGTGCAATAATTCAAGATATGTTCTCTATATTGTTTGAATTTGAGTCATATGTGTTAATGTGTTATGGAGTAAAATTTGTTATTTTGAATTGCTTTTAAAATGGGAATACCCCACAAAGGTTCACATGTTTTAACTAATGGCCTTAAGACCTTGTATAAATCCAAATTGATTTCTTTATCTCTGTTTAGAAATATTTCATCAGAAGCTTTCTGAGCTTTTTTCATCACCTTTTTCAGCTCTTGCCCTCTGGCCGCTGCTTCAGAGCCACTAACACCAGGATTGTACGGCACAAACAGAGCTTCTTTCCCCAAGTTATCCACCTGCTGAACTCTTAACTCTTATCTCTCCCTATTTGTTACCGGCACCTGAACTCTCACACATTTAATCTCTTTGCATTTTGCACTTAAGCACACTATACTTTATAGACTTTTGTTCAACTGTTTACATTTCATCAAACCTCCAAAATACTCGACCTCATAGCATTGTGTTAATTGTACTTATGTGGTTTGTAATGTACTTATTTTGTTTGCACTGACGGCTGCATTGTACCACTGGAAATTCCTTGGGAATATAGTTGATTCTGTACTGCCATTGCTGTCTGCTTTAAGTTTGTTTTAAAATTTCAATAAAGTAAAATGTGCAAGAAATGTCAAAAATTCTAATATCGTTAGAGAAATAGTTTAACAGCGACCACTTATCTGTGCTTTTCTCTTAGTCCTAAACGAAGATTAAGAGAATTTTGCTCTGAGTATATCAGGGCTGTGGTAAGTAAGCGAAGAGGCTGCAGAAATAAAGGAATAAACTAGCAAATGAAAAAGAGAGCAGATAAGAAAAGAAGATAGAAAATGCTAGCCATTGCAAAGTCTTCAGACAAAAGCGTGAAGTGAGGGAAGAGTTCCTCAAGCCTTTTTACATTCCAGCAAGAGCCAGTAAGCACTTTTTTCTGAGCTGAAAAGCTCTCTGGAACATCAACCATCAGCACTTTTCCACCACAGAAATAGCAGATCCAGGTAAGGAGTGACATCTGTAGAGGATTTCTCCTGCGACGGTTTCTCTCATGCCTTTCCTTCCTTTTCTTCTTTCATCTTCCTGTCCTTCATTCCCCTTTCTTTCCCATACTGCCAACAAATCCCCCTCCCAACGTTCTCTCTTCTTCAGAACGTATAAACCTCTGCTCTCCTATGAACTCCCATAATGCCTTGCTGTCACTGCCTATTAGAAGATAACCAGCTAAGATCACTGTGTCTTTTTTCAGCTATACCATGTACAGGGTTCAAAGGCAGTCCCAAAAGACTACAGGTCTCATCTCTGCAGCCCAGCGTTTTCAGTTCCAAGAGGAGATTGTGATATACATGAAATTATAAATGTAAAATTTAAACTAGAATGGAATTCAGCACTTTTCCTTCCAACATTGTTAATTGTGAAGGGAAAAACGTTTTTTAAACAAAATGTAAGTGTTGTTTTAAGGCAATATAAAAATATTCATATACAAATACTTAAATAATGATAAATAAGGTTTGTCTTGATTAGCTCTTCATACAATTATTATGCTCATTGTGGTTCCAACTCTGTTGCCTTCAGAATCCTCACTAACCCCTGATTCAAGCATTAAGGAAGTGTCATTGGCATGAACCTAGAAGTAATTAACAAAATAACTAATTCTCAAAATTGTGGTTTATTTAGATTTATTTCTAAGGCAAAGCGTTCCACTATCGACTGTTGTATAATAATTAAAACCATTTATAGAGCTCAACCTGGCAAACCATTCAAATCCAAAATCCCTATATTTAATTTACTGTTAGTTATTATTTTATTCTGTTTTTATTGTTACAAAAAAGCCGTTTTATCTTTTGAACTTACTACTTTTACATTTCTGTAAAGTGATGAGTTTTGATCATGTAAAATCTGATTAAATTAACATTTCTAAATGTTACGGTTTAAATTTAAAATTGTGAAATACAAAAAAACATATATATTGCAAAGTTTTCAGTGAAACATTTTAACTTAATTTGAGTGTTGTACCCTGTAGAGTGTACACAAATAGAGTTAATTTTGCTCAGGATTTTGCTGTGTAGCTACTCAAATGTAACACACAAAATAGTATCAAATGCTTTAAATGGCTGATATGTTGTGGGAGGGGTTGAATAATAAAGATAAATATGTGGCTGAGAGGGCGTCACGGTGGCGCAGTGGGTAGCACGGTCGTCTCACAGCAAGAAGGTCGCTGGTTCTAGGCTCGGCTGGGGCAGGTGGCATTTCTGTGTGGAGTTTGCATGTTCTCCCCGTGATCGCGTGGGTTTTCTCCGGGTGCTCCGGTTTCCCCACAAGTCCAAAGACATGCGGAATAAGTGAATTGAATAAGAACAATTGCCCATAGTGTTAAAGTGTGAATGTGTGTGTGAATGTTTCCCAGCGATGGGTTGCGGCAGGGAAGGGCATCCGCTGCGTAAAACATATGCCAGTGAGTTGGCGGTTCATTCCGCTGTGGCGACCCCGAAAGGGAATAAAGCCGACATGAAAATGAATGAATGAATGAATGTGGCTGAGAAGTGAACTTTATTACCCACGGGGTGCTTTTTTAAGCATAATTGATTATTCTGTACAATTTTGTTGGTTGTGTAGGGAACACAAGAGCATTTTGGGATCTTCGTTAGTTCATGTATGTTTTGTTTTACGTCCACATCATAAAAACAGGCAAAAAAAAGTGAATCAGATACTCTATATTGCCCTCAAATTAGACTTATATAACAAGTTAATGAACAAGAACAAGTTAACAAACCCACAGATTAAAAAGTGATCATTGTAGTTCAAAAGGTACTCCAAGTTCTGAACATAACTGTACAGAAGAGGATTAAGGGCCACTGTAGAAAATAAAATTGAAGCTCTGACTTTTTCCTCAGAATTCTACCTTTCTTCTCAAAAGTATTAATGCCGTGAGGAAATTTTTCGTCTAAGTTATGCTTTACATTCACTATATGCAAGTAGCGTAGACATTGTGAATGCTGAAGCAAGCGCCAAAAAATGATAAATGGCCAATTTAAGTCTGTTTTTGCATGTCTGAGGGGTCTCAGAGGAAGCCATTATGTTGCTTAAAGAACAAAAGGTGAGTGGAAAAAGTATGAATTTGATCATGTTAAGTAAGCTAAAGGCTTGTCGACTACTCATTCCGTTCTTCAAGCAATGGGATGGCTTCAAAGTCAGAGGGGGTTAGATGGCTTCGATTTTATTATCTACAATGGCCCTAATACTCTTCCGTACTTCTGTTCTTCACAACTGATGCTGCATTATATATATTTTTCCTAAACTATACTGTTTTGCATGCTAAGTGGATTATTTCAGTTGGATGCATATGAGTGGATGGTTGTGGACAGAAACAATGAAGGGATGCTTATGAATGATTGGGGAATGGTTTAGACGCACTGATTGCTGGCTGTATTTTTATAAAAATATGAATTCATTTTCAACAGACAGAATGATCTGGTGAGTTTGCAAGAGCGCTGGGGGTGGGTAGAGGGCTGGCATCTACTCTTTCATTCAGGCAGCTGTGCACGCTGTATTTAAAGGGGTGGAGGCGTGCTGACAAAAACACTGCCCTCTCTCAGCTCGCCCTTTTGTGATGTGATTGCAGCACCAGTCATAATCACACAGGGACAAAAGATGAGCACTGTGCTGACCGTGTGATGGAACACTCTCGTTCTGACAGGCTTTTCACCTTTTCATCCATCTATCAGCATGCCACTGTCATTTCTCTAATTTGCAAAAACCCAACTGTGGCAGATTTCTTTATATTTATAGTGAGTAGCTTTTGCATACTTGTTAAAAAGAGGCACCCACACATGACTAAATCAAAGGTATGCATATTAGATACAAAGAAAAAGCAAAAACTGCCATGTTTAGAAAACACCACAATACCGACAAGCACAAGCTTACCTGGGTGTGCAGATTCAGCACATCGCCATGGCAATTACCGCCTGTTCTATCCTCTCCCAGGCTGGGTGACCAAAGAAACAGGGGTGTTTATTAGCCCCAGCGGGTGGCCAACTTTGGAACAGACATGCTGTTTATTCCTGGTTTCTGTTCCTGCTGACAGCCCACGTCGCCAAGCTCTTTTAGGGCAGGACCCAGCCTTAGCGCCTTTTTATGAATTCAAATACCTCGAAAGAGCCATCTGGATGGGAAGATATTAATGACACACACAGATCCCAGCATGCATCCCAGTTCTAATCAGGCACCACTTGCTTCACAGCACTGTTTTCCAGGGAATTGGGGGGGTGGGGATTGATGTTTTGTGTGGCATGTGAATACAAATGAAGGATTTGTCAAACCGCAATATTTGGGTCCCCATAGATTAGCATATGGCAGTTGGATAATTATACACACACTTGATTGAATGGAGTCAAAACAGGGGGAAGAGTAAACTTCTGACAGCTTTTGATTTCTATGGAAATGGGGTGCAACCACATACATGCTTGCATTTTTAGACAAATGGTCTTCATTTTGTGTTTGTCGTGACAGATGCGTCCCGTTTAGTGGATAGATGGATACTCCGATAGCTTCTGGAGTGAATGATTTCCTGTAACAACAAAGACATTTATGGTTGTTGGAATTATATTTGGCTTTATTGAGTCATACTTTATTGTGATACTTTTCAGAATGGTAGCACTTCAGGTTGTTTCTAGTTCCATGTGTATGCAGTCTTTCAATACCTGCTGTTTCAGTAAAGCCCAGAGGGATGCCATCTAAATAGACTGAATTAAATCGCACACTGAGATTTGAGAAGCATGTAATTTGTATTTTTAATGGGTTTGAGCGGTTGGCGCTGGACGTTGGTTTATTCTGGTGAATAAGTTCTTGAAGGTTAAGCATGATTTTATGTGTGCAGTAATTTGGTTCTGTTTAATTGTGTTCATTTCATAAATTTATTCATGTTTCTTTTGATCTCCTTAGGACATTAATGGTTGATTTTCAGTCATATACTCTCGTAACCAGACTCTTTCACTTGAATCACATTTCATTTTGTACACCTTTTTTCTACATTTGTATTTGATATTATCGATTCACTGTTTAGTTTTAAGCATATTTTTTACTCTTTTTGAAATATGTTTTCAATAACTTTAGAATAACAAGCAAAGCATAAACACATGTTTTGTTTGTTTATTTTATAATATATATATTCTCCCCATAATAAATCTAGAAAGACTTATTAAAAGCCTCAGACCCTGTGGTTATTACTAATTCTCTTAATGGCATTTATTAAAAAGTGCGAAAGCTATTTTATACAGAATTTTTAGGTTGCTTTGAGAAGGATCAATTAGGCCAGCCTGGCTTGAGTATTTCTCGATTGCATCAGCTGTGTCTCTGACAGATTGCTTCGTTTCCCAGAATCCTCAGAGGCAGCTGGCACTTTCGTTATGAACCCTGTCCGATGCTCTCGGTTTCTCTTGGTAGTCTAAGGCCATTTTGAGGAGCTACTGTGCATGGCGGCCTTTAGCAGAGATTGTAATTTCAGGCTCCAACGAGGGAATAAGAAAAAAGGAGAAGAGGAGAAGAATGATAATACTTTAGAAGGTCAAATATTGATCATGCTATAGAGAGCAGCTTTATATGGGCTCACTGGGAACTTTCAACAGGCATTCACTCAGAGACTCGTCCTTAATCTAAAGGGAGAGAGTGAGTGAATGAGGGGAGAGAGAATTTGTGAGGCAACAAAATATAAAGCTAGAGAGCATTTGGGCATGGTGAATGAACGCTGCACTGAATCGAGTGAGTCTAGGCATGAGAGTGCTCCTCAATTCTGCGCCTGTCCAATAGTGTTTACGCCAGGTGGGAATACCCAGCTTGTGTCCTTGTAAGACAAGAGGCCCCAGCGGATTCAGATGAGCTGCTTCAAACCATTCCATACTCAGGCACGCTGTAGATTTCCCTGTGTGCTGTCCTGGTCAGAGAGAGGCTTGAGACCAGAAGAAATGTCTTCGGCAATCAGCAGAACCCTTCTCAACCTTGGGCTCTCCAGTGAGCGGAGTTGTCGTCTTTGAAAGAGTAAGCGAAAGAGACAGACAGACAGAGATTGTAAGCGAGTCTTATTTACCTACTCTGAACTCATGTCCGACATCAAACCACACCATTCCTAAACCATCTGGCTAAACTGAGTCAACGCATTCCCAATGTTGCTTTGCCCTCAAATAGTTACTCTATTTCACAGAAAGAATTGAGTCATTGTTTTTTTGAAGAATTAAGGATGCTTATATAGCACCAGGGTGCACATTCATGCCGGTGTTTAGCCATACATTGGTGCGTGAAAATTAAAACACTCCTGTTAAATTGCAGGCTGTTCAGTCTGTGATGTCTGAGTGAATTGTGACGTGAAATCCTTGTCCACAAATGTTGATTGATTTGGACCTATAACCATGCCCCTCACCATCAGTCCCCATTTTCGACAATTTACATAATATCCATTTACCTAAAATAACATTGCTGCTCTTTTTCAATTTGTATTTCCTACCTAAAAACCCTTCATCTTTTCTGGGTGAGGAAAAGTCCCAGAGTTTTGGTATATAGATCCTGAACAATAATAGTGTTTATCTAAGCTTACTTTTCACAATGAAGAGTAACTATTAGCTGAGCTTATTACATTTTCCAAGTAGCTTGTCCAAAACTGGCGTAAACTATATACAAATAAATAAAATGTGCAAACAAACTAAATGCACAACAGTGCTTAGTAGCGTAACTTAAAGGGGCAGCCAAAACAACCAAGCCAATACATTTTAGGCTTAAGCAGAAATAAAAAAACATTGAAAGTTTCAGACCTCACAATGTTTTGGTTTCTAAATAAAGCTTATTTTCTTACAGGCAATGACAAAGACTTACAAGCTCTTGAGCCAGGGTCTGATGATGATCTAGTGAAGACTCTTAAGTGAGTAACACCAGCCCTTTAACGCTGTGTAGGGAAGGCAGTTGGACCCAGTATGCATTATCGTCCTGAACAATGGATTTTTGATCAGGATCCCTGGAGCCACACGAAACCTTTGACCTTGCTCTTTTACCAAAACATACTCCTTGTTTTCAGAGTCCAAAAATCTGACAATGTCATTGATCAACCTTTGACCTCTTTTGGATTAAATCTGAAAATAGACGATTAGATGACGTGTTTGGTCTTTACTTGTGTCTTAATTCATTTCTAATTCAAAGGTATCTTAATTAGTAAGGTATCTTAAGGGGGGCGGCCAAAAGTTCCAGGCCCTTACGTTTAAAGGCTTAAGCAGCAATAAAACAACCTTGAAATTTTCAGACCTCACAATGTTTTGGTTTTATTTATTTATTTAATATGTTGTATTTTATGCTTTGATATGATATCACTTTCAGGATCCTTTATTGAACTCAGGGTGTAATTATATCTGGTAGTTCATCTCCCTGCAGAAGCATCTGGAGGGGTCAATGGTTCACTCACAGTCACATGTCCCCCTTTTCCTGGGATACGTTAACAGTTTTTGGATCTTGATGTTTTCAGACTCTCTGTAAGCGTGTCCTGCTTGTTGCCTGAATCTTAGCTAACATGTAGCCGCAAAGGCCTGCCACGGCTCAATACAGCAAATGTGGGAAATTGAGGCTTCGTTCCTCATCGAATTCACCAACTTTCCATTCCTAATTCTGTTCCTAGTTGAATGCAAAACCAGGTGGAACCTCTGGATTGCAATTCTTGTTCTTAAAAGATTCGGATCACACTTTCTCTGGCATCGCACTCTTCATCACACTTTCTCTGCCATCCTCTCACCTGTCTGGACATGTGAAACACTGACACAGAACGCCACAAACAGGAACTCTTTATTTCCTTCTGATTTGGCGTGATTTAGAACTGAAGTTTGAGATAATGTTGTCACAGTCATCAACTAAAACTATTTTATGTTTGTATTAAATAAACTGTTAGTACATGTACATATACTATCTCATCTTGCTAATCTTTGTTGACGTTACAATTTAGATCTTGTTACCAAGATCATATTCAAGTCAATATTTTCTCTTCAAATATTTGACAGAACTACCTGTAGCTATATTTTTATTATTGCTGGACCCAAATCAGGAAAGTTTAAGATGGTAAATCTAAACCAGGCTAAATCACCACAGGTGGTTTCTCTTTTTGATCACTAAAATCTATTCCTGTCCAAAAATTGTATTAATATGCAGAAATCTATATTCTGCAAAAAATAGCCCCGGTTCCTACAACTGGTTTGCTGAGAAGCTACTTGTTATCAAGCCTGCAAGTTAGCAAGACTTTTGAGCATATGTCCTTGTAAATTGGACACATCTTGTACATGTTAGCTCATCCTTAATGTCACTATTTGAGATGACAGAGGCCTGATTGACATTTATGTTAAGGTCACTCCGTTGGTTTACTCAACAGAGGCATGTAAGAGTCAGTTGATCTATTGTCCACTTTGGGAGAGTCACTTAGCCTTTCTATAAAGCTTCCAGTCTGCAAAAAGCAGATTTCAAGACACTAAACTTTCAGTTAGCTGACCCGTAGAGTGGAGGCATTCACAGATATGGTCAAGTTAAACAAATGTGAACCCCTGATGTCTAAGTATTTGTTTATTCTCAAAGTAATCTGATGAAACTTTCATTAGATACACACTAACTTGATGGACTCTTCCTCTTTATACCAACGAAGGAGTCCAGCAAAGTTCAATGAGTCTGAGATATATAAGCTAGAATCTGCAGTCAAAAACCTTGCTGAAATCCTTGAAACAATTGTTTTGCAGGTGTTGAATCATGATTTAGGATCAAATTAAAAGAAAAATGTCAAAGTGACCCTCCCCCCACCACCACTACATTGAAAATGTGAAACTATTTCACTTTTCCAAATTATATTTGGCTAAGAAGAGTGTGTACACAACTTCCCTTAAAATATAAGCTTCATTTATCGGTTTGTTCTTGGTTAATTGGAATATTGTCAATACCAAAAAACATCAGTCATTATAAAGCCATCATCTAATTGTGATGTTTGTGACGATAAAACATAATTTCATACTCACAAGTCATTGTTGTTACTCTTAAAAACCCTCAACCTAAATCAAAGGTTAATTATCTGGTCGATATAACAAGCGGATTTTCAACATTTTCATACAAAGGGATCAAACCGTCCAGGTCAACTAATATATACACTTGTTTGTAACTCTTTAAATTAGATACCAAATGATTCCTAGTCTCAGCCTTTGTTGTGATGATGAACCCTTTTTTTGCTATTTAGATTGCAATCTACCAGTTAACAAATATTTGATTACTAAGAAATTTGATTAATGTCATATAAATTATCGCCCTTTATATACTAGTATTAAATCTAGTATTTTGAACTGCTGAACAAAAGAGAAAAAGCTTTGAATTCAATTCACTTAAATCATTCCTCCACTCCAATTAGTGGAGCAAGCATGAAAGAACATAATGTCATCAATAACATTCAATCTGATATTTAAATTCTGCACAGTCTTGTATGTCTGGTAATCAGTGATTTTGTTTTGTTGTTGGTTGTTAAGGCAAACAAAACCCTTTGACTACAGAATGGCAGCAGCACCTCAGGAACATTTAAAGGGCCAGACTCCGAACAAAACTAGTCAAGCTCTATATTTACACATTTACTTCACTGCAATGTAATATTCTAAAATAATATATAATCCAAATTGATATTGATTGAGTTTTGTGGATTTAAATTTTTCAAATTGTACTTCAAGCTATTTTATTCATTTCACTACAAAAATAAAAAGCATATAAAACCTTGCTTGAAAACATGAGGCGAGTGAACTTCTTAATAATATTTTAATAGTTGTGCAAATCAAAGGTCAAAAGATGCCTTGTAATTTTTGCCATAGTCCTGTATCTATTTAAGCTCCAGTTTGGTCATTACCACAAACTACACTCCAAGGACTGAGATCTATCACCTCTGATAGATTCAGAGCAGAGTCTGGAGGACACAGCGCCTGTAAAACAGCAGCGCACTGATCCGCACTTGTAAAATATGCACCTGTTTCAGCAACTCAAGAGCATCAGCTAGATCTCATAGATGCAGGCATAGACGCTTCCTATTGGTTTCATCTCAACACTTCAAATGAAAACGGATGACGGAATTCACAGAAAATCATTTTTAAGCATTGACTCTTTTTTCCTAGAGGGATGAAAATGAAAGAACACACCAGAAAATAGCAAATGAAATGTCAGCTCACTGTTCAATCAAACCAAACAGAATGTTATGGCAATATTTTGTTTTATTTTTAATCCATAGAACAAATGAGAAAATTGGTTTAATCACATTAAATAGGCCTTTTTTTCAGGGCACTCTTGATATGTTTGTAAAATTACAAATATTCTTATAATTAAAAAGGTTTAATATTATTCCAAAATGACAGAAACAAATATTAAAATAGCATTGAATAAAATAACATGGATTTTTAACTTGATAATTACATTGGTAGTCTGTTTAAGTTTACCTTTCTATTGTTTAAAACGTGTCCAGGGTTGATCTTGTAACAGTGTCTAACTTCTCTTCTGGAACTTTATTTTGAATCTACAATCTCTGTGAAGATTGATTGGAAGACCCTATCGACACGCATGGGAAAACAACTGGATAACCTCTCTATCTGATTCTAAACGAATACGGTTAGAAGCTTTGTAGGTTTGCTCCTCCTGCGCTGGGTGGAAGAGGAATAGAAATCTTTAGAACCTTTAGGGCATGGTTTTTTTTATTACATGTCAACCTGCAGATAAAGATTCAAGCCACCGGCGAATCACTTTGACAGCTGTTGTGGTGGATATTTTGTCTATGAAATGCAGGCTAGAGTTCTTCAGGAGAGTAAGAGCAATAAACATTCTCTGGTAGAGCTGCTCAATTTTGGGGAGAAAAGAGAAATTATTTGGTTGATAACTCATGTTTATTTGAATTGATTATTTCTCTTGATGTACGTTGCATTTATATGTTTAGTATAGCTACCTTTTTTGTTACCAAGCCATTTTTTTTAATCAATATTTCATCTCTGATCTCTACTAACCTATTAAAGAGAAGACAACATAATTTTTCTTCAAGTAAACTCTTGAAACTATAACCAAATAATTTTGCTCCAAATATGGACAACAAAATAAAGCTAATCTAAGATAACATCCTGTATGAGAGAAAATCTGCCAATAATAATTAAAGCTGTAGCTAGACAGCAGATGTCAAACTCTATTTCTTGGTAGACTGGACAGTCTCACATTCTCAATAAAACAATTCCTAATGCAACCAATCTCGTCCTTGAAGCCTGTTTGAAAGCTAGGTCTATGTGCCTTGAAGCAGGGTTGTGTTTGACACCCCAGAGCTAGACTGAGTAAGAAGAGGTGGAGCCTTTATATAGCTTGCTCCACAATCTCTGCAGTGACGCCGCACATCACGATTGCTGCACATCATGAACCTTAAGTCCCTTGAGCCCTTCAGCTGTGTCCTCTTCTCTCTCATCACTGGGAAACTTTTCCTCTTTAAACATTCATGATGCAACTAAACATTTCTGCACCACTCTCTCTACATGCCTCGATAAACTATAGCCTCTCTCTTCCAGACCAGCCAGAGCAACGCCATCAAACCCCTGGCTTTCGCACACTCTCAGGGAACAGATGTCCACTCTCAGATTAGCAGAGTGGAAATTGAAGAAATCAAAGAGCACGGCAGAGCTTGAAGCGTACCAAACTGCACTCTAAACCTTCTCAAGCAAGGTACAAGACGCTAAGACAACATACTACCACAACAAGATTGAACATGCCAATGACAGCCGAAAGCTCTTCAGCACTTTCAACTCACTGAGGGCATCACTGGCACTGTACTTAATTGGCTTGAGTCCTATCCCACTGGTAGATCTTTCATTGTCGGGTGGAGACACTCATAGACTACTCACCGGGGTTCCCCAGGGTTCAGTCCTTGGTCCCCTTCTTTTCTCCATCTACACCATCTCCCTGAGGACTACCATCCTCAGACATGGATTCTCGTACTGGTATGCTGACGACACTCAACTCTATCTGCCATTCCCCACAGAAGACCAATCAGTAACTACCCGCATTACTGACTGCCTGGACGACATCTCTACTTGGATAAAGAACCATCACCTACAGCTCAACATAGCCAAGACAGAACTTCTGGTAATCCCGGTCAATCCCTCTGTGCATCACAACCTCACCATCCAGTTGAAATTTTCCACAATCACTTCTTGTCCTTCAGTCAGGAATCTTGGAGTGATTTTGGATGAACAGCTGTGATTAAAAAACCACATCACCAAGAAAACTTGACCATGTAGGTTTGCACTGCACAACATCCGTAAAATCAGGCCCTTCTTAACTGAGCATGCAACTCAACTCCTGGTTCAGGCTCTGGTCCTCTCACATCTGGACTATTGCAACGCTCTACTAGCAGGACGCACTTAAATCTCTGCAGATGATCCAGAACTCTGCAGTTCCTCTTATCTTCACAGAACCAAAGCTAGCTCATGTTACTCCCCTCTTCATCACTCTTCACTTTAGTTTTCTGACTTTGTGTTTCATGCCATTTTTTTTTCTACACATGTTTTCTTTCTTTGAAGTATTACTTTGATTAGATATTAGAGAATACTTGTTGTTTCAACAGTTTCATTAGCAAGTTAACTTGTTATGGTTCCATCTGGAAATCCTGAATGATTTCATGTACTAAGTGTGCATGAAAAATCTGTCTTTTTGCTGTTGGCCAGAGATATTTTAATGTTAATGTGTTTAATGTAAAAAGACACAGGCAATCCTCCTTAAAATGTTGGCACTCTTTAAAAGTCCCTGTTGAGTTCAGTAGATGTTGTTTAAGGCAAAACGTTCCTTTAGTAGTAACACAAATAGGTCAAGCATTTATTATTTGAGATTTAATCTTGATTCACTTTTACTTCCCAAATACACAATAAAGAAGATAACCTTTTAGTAGAAATCATTGAAAGGTTTGTTACAGGAAACAATATTCAGGATGAGTGAGACAAGCGCTGTCGCATTCCATAATTAAAATACAGAGCGTGGCTCATGGAGTCCTGGAGGGGTAGGACAATGATGCTTGCTGGTGCAGAAATTCTGGCTCTGTAACAGAGGTGAAAAGTGGTTCAAGGGCTACTTTCATGTTTGCATTACCATTTTCTCTTTCCACTGTAAGGGAAGCACTGAGCTTCCCTCCACCCACTTCCCCCCAAAGCTTTCTGTTCCATCTCTCCTCACACACATTCACAAAGCATATCATTACACACAATGGGGTTTTATCACAAGCTGTCATGAAATACTGCTGGATTTGAATAGGAATTTAATTAGGCGTTCTGTGGCTTCTCACACGCTCTAGAAATCTCTCCTGTCTTTTTTTGTAAGAGACCTTGCATACAAACGCACAAAAGCATAGTTGCTCATACATTTTATGGGGAAGCGTGATGTGGCATCTGATTGATAATTAAATGCAGCTTCACCAACACAACCAATAGCTAAAATGGTTCAGATTTTTTATTTTCTTTAAGTCATTCCAGAATCCTCAGTAGTAACCACATTTTGGACTTTTGATCCGGATCCTTTTCTCTGTACCTAGAAAGAACGGAATTACTAGTTGCAAAAAGAGTAACATATTATATAACATGATTTGTAATAATTATAATAAAGGGCATTGTATTTCACTTTTCTAGATGCTGAAAGCGCTTTACATGAGGGGTCTCTGAATCCAGCACCAGTGTTCAGCATCCACCTGGATGATGTGACAGCTGCCATTCAGCACCAAACACCAGCTAATGTTGAACAAGAGACATGGGGAGCCAATCAGAGGAACGTTTACAATACAGGGATTAATTTATTAGGATTGGACAAATTTTACCTGAAATGATGAGGTTATACCCTTACTGTTTTCAACTAAACTTCCTGAGTCAGGAACGGGGTTAAGATCTCATTCGAAGGAAGGTGCTCATTTACAGTATACCATCCCTGTTATTGTACTTGGGATCCACACAAACCACAAGGTAAGCACACCCTGCAGGCATCACTAACTCCATGTCACACTGCAACCAAATTTTTTTTCAGAGTTCTCCCATCCAGGTACCTTCTACGCTCAGACCTGTTTCACTTCAATGGAGAACCAGTCATGAGATGCAAGATTTAGAGCATATTTTAAAAGTTTCAACATTTTATCCAATCGTTACAGTGCAGACATAATCTTTTTTTTAGATGCTACTCTAATACTAGGTCATAAATGTTGATAAGATGTTGGTGAGGTGTGTCACAATGCTTGACTCTCTGAAGAGAACACCAACGTAGAAGAAAAGGAATAAAAGAAACTGAGATGCCAAAATGAACTTGAAAAGTCGGTTTACAAATGGTCATGTTTACACATTTGACATGTGAATAAAAGACAAAGGTTTTAAATGTGTTTTTATGGTGTAAAGTTAAAGATGTCAACAAGAATTCTCTGTGGGACCACCCTGAAGGAGCCGTTTATGAAATGAGACTGTATTGAATCATGGGGGACATAGGTAGGTTGGTGTTTAAATTTTACTTAAAAATTTTACTGGACTTTTACGTTTGATAGATTATCACAATTTTTGAGATGCAGCTATAATAAAACTGTTAAAAGAAATAACTTTGAAAAAATGAAAAAAAAAATTGCTATCTTATTTCCAGCTTGTTTTAAATTTGTGCAAAACAACAAATGGCTGGATAGAGCAAGTAAACATTGTTTAAAAAATGTTCAAACTAAATATTTGAAATTACTCTTAAGTGAAACTCTCAATTTCCATAACAATTGTTGTATTTTCAATTAAATGTAGGAACTGGAATTACGTGTTTGTCTGATAATAGATGTCTGATCCATTCATTCATTCATCTTCATGTCGGCTTTATTCCCTTTCGGGGTCGCCACAGCGGAATGAACTCACTGGCATATGTTTTACGCAGCGGATGCCCTTCCCTGCCGCAACCCATCGCTGGGAAACATTCACACACACATTAACACTATGGGCAATTGTTCTTACTCAATTCACTTATTCCGCATGTCTTTGGACTTGTGGGGAAACCAGAGCACTCGGAGAAAACCCACACGATCACGGGGAGAACATGGAAACTCCACACAGAAATGCCACCTGCCCCAGCCGAGCCTAAAACCAGCGACCTTCTTGCTGTGAGACGACCGTGCTACCCACTGCACCACCGTGACGCCTATGTCTGATCCAGATTCTATAAAAACATCAAGAATTCAAAAGTCAATTTGAAACCTTTGTGAAAGTTAGAAGCCTTTTTTCTGATGTATAAATAATTCTGAAATCTTAGCTGAGTGGTTTTGACGGATGTTTTCTGGTCTTAAACATTATTAAGAGGAGAACAGGAAATTAGCTAATTTGAGCAGCAATGAATGCTTGTCTTCCTTTTCTCATTCCCTTTGTTTCTCTTCTGCTCTTTAGTGCATATCAGAGTGCAGACACTCACCCTCAAAGTTGTACCAAAGATCATAAAAGAGGTGAAAAATATGGAGAGGCATATAGATATTTTATAACTTTGTACCTCGGCAGCTCCAGTTACCCTTGCTTCTCAGGCTCGCTTTAACTTGTTCTCTCTCTCTCGCTTTCTCTATTCCCTTCCTGTCTTTTTCACTCGGACAATCTCCGGTTTTCAGCTGGAGGCAGAGTTCTGTCTGCAAACCTCTAGGGACCCTCTCTCTCTCTCTTTCTCTCTCCCTCTCCATCTTTTGGAATTGCTTCTCTAGCTCCTTCTCTCTGACAACTGCTGCAGGGGTAAAGACCCGCTGTGTTTCTTCATGTTTGTTTTGGGAGCATGCATGTTAAGTGACCTGTCCATCCAAAAACGCTTGCACCTTCTGATCTCTCTCTCTGTCTCAAACGCTCAGCTTGGACAGCGCAGGTCATTAATACATCGGGGATCCTATATGGCACACTCACCATCATATACATCTGCAGCCGCTGCAATAAAACAGCTTGCCTTGGGAAAACAGTTTGTGTCACAATTATTTGTCTGCAGGAGGGAGTTCATAGTTGTGTAGTGTTAGAGATAAATAGAGATGGTCACTAGCTCAATGTTGATGTGTGATGAAAATATTTGTTTTTGGAGTATCCTGGTGGTTTAGTCTCTCGGGTGGATTCATAATGAAAAAGTAATGTAATAACCATCTGGCCAATCAGTAGGTATCCACTGATGTATTCACGATTGAATTTTCTTGTTCTTTTTGGGTTCCATGTTATTTAGCTTTCTCTTATAGCACTCAGTCCCCAAAGGCTGCATGTTATACAGGGCTGGCGTTAGTCACTATCAAGAAAGGGGGATAAAGATGTTTGTGACCTCACTGTTTTTCACCATCTTAATCTGTTATTGGCTCTAATAAAGTTTTAATAAAAACATTTTAGTGTGTTTTGTTCTTTCTTTACCTCGGGAACTTTTTTCTTTCTAATTGTATTACTCACACCCGACCCATAAAACTTTAGCTCCTCTGCTAAACACATTTTTGGTCAAAAAACGAGTTCCATTTGCCATATTTTGTAGATTTTTCTGGAGGAAACAACTAGATAAAATCAGGTTAAATTATTTATTCTTCAGAGTCCTCCATGTTATAATTTACATATTTGGCAGGGTGGGATATATGCTGCAATCCTCTGTCCGATTTCAGATGATGGAATTCAGATTGAGACCATGTCAAAGTAGATCTGAGAAAGCTCTTTAAATAGCTGCCTCATCATTTGTGGATTGGCTCATTATCTGAACGTGCTGCTTCAAAACTTTGAAAAACATTATTTTTTTATATACAGAATTTATATAAAAAATTATGTATCATAGACATTTCAACCATTCTACTGGCTTTAGGCTGTAGACTGTTGAACTCGCCATGTTATGGTTACTAATGGCAAATTAACGGCACGTAAAATTTTGGTTCGGTTCACACTTTGAATTGTACAAGCGCAGACCGTGTGTGTGCTGCACGTGTTCCCCATGACCATATACGGTGCGAGAGAAGTTTTTTTTATTTTACAGTGATGTTGATGTCTGTCAACAAACACAATATACAAAACAAAAAAGACTCTTAGTGTCTGCAGAGTGAACATTATTAAGCATTTTCATGTACATGCCACTCATTTTAATTCCAATTACCCTCTAAACTCTGATATCCATGGCCAAAACAAGGGCAGAATGCTTTCTTCATGCTAAATGTCTGTTTCTGCATTGGAAGATCTCTGGCAGCGCAAGAACGAACCACAGCTGCAAAGTTCCATAAACTTGTCACTTGTTTCTTGTGACATAAATTTCTCTCTTGTCTCCTCTATCTATCTCTTTCCTCTCTTTTCCCCTATCTCTTCTCTCCTTCTTTCTCTCTCTCCTCCCTCTCTCTTTTTTTCTCTCTCATCTCTCCTTCACCTTTCCTTTTTTCTTTCTATCTACTCTCTCTTTATATCATTGTGCAAAAACATAAAACATGTACATATCATAACTATGTTCCTTTTGTTTAAATAATGATAAAAGACTAAGGAGTATAATGTTTTAAATGTCTTTATTTGAAATTGTACTTGATTGAGGGTTTGTTATTTGACCTCCGTGGGGAAAAGGGAATGGTGGTTTAACAGCCATTGGCCATTTTTCTGATTTGTCTTGTACAATTTGACCCTTTGGCAAAATAATTGGGGACCCCTAGCATATTGTATATTGTAATTAAACATGAATCGATTCAACAAGTTTTCTTATTGTTTTATTCTTTTAGTTTTAGTCTTTTGGTAATCATTCATGAATTACGGAACCAATTCACATCCAAAAGTCCACAAATCCAGCAGTCAAGCTGAACGGCTATACTGTAGGAGTTTCCTCGATCCCTACTCAGTATGAGCAATAGCAGCGATGCGTCCCTTGGCAGGCAGCACTAATAAGGCAGAGTGTGGCGAGCGGCCCTGTTGTGTCTCCCCTTGTGTGTTTACGCTCCTCGGCTAAATGATGTGGCCTGTGTGGGGATACACTGAACCTTGACATGTGCTAGGGAACATTTATCCTCATTAGGGCTGGTCTTTAATGCAGCTCTGCAGCATGTTACTAGTGTATGACACTCCATCACACTCTCTCCAGACCCACTGACATGCCTGTTACACCAGCACACATGAAACCACCAATTTAGCTCTTTTTTGTACCGCCAGTGAGTCATACTAACAATCCATTTCTATGAAGTGTAGGAATTGGTCTACTTTCAAGAGAAATGTACAAAATGAATAACAAGACAGATTGGGGTGTTGGTAGGGAGGAATGGAGAGACTCATTCGTCACTTAAATTTAGGGTTTGTATTTTATACTTCTTTATGTTTCATACCATATAATTACTTACAAAGACTACTTGCTTTAATTTGATTGACTTTTTAGGTTTATTTAGATTCTACTTACATTATCGAATCCCATATCCACCTAAATATTCACTTGTATTTGTTGTGTGGTTTCAAAACAAGTATACAGAATTTGCAAAAGCCTTGATCCAGCTATTATGTAATTATGCTATTATTGTAATTTTTGCAATGATTTAAATAGAAAGTAAACTTCTCTTTTGAAACCTGTGTTGAAGAAGTCGTCTGTTTTGAGTCAATAAGCACCAACTTTTTCTAATTTTATTAATTAGAAAATGAAACGTAATCCAGTGCAGTTATGAGTGAATTAGGGAAAAATTATCACCCCAGCTGTTGTGTTTAGAAGCACCAAGAAATACATGTTCTGCATCTAATAGTGAGATTTTATGCCACCTCGTTTTTTATGGTAACAAATTAAGGCCCTATTCACAGTTACCTAGTTCTTTTTTAACACTTTTTTCAACTTGTTGACAATTTTTTTTAATGGGCAGAACAAATTGTTGTGTAGAATTTTTGAATTTGTAAAACATATCAATCACGCATTTTGAAAAGTTTGATTAGCCTGCAGGGATTTATATCCTGACATCTGAGCTGGTATAGTTTTGGCAATGCATTTCAGTCAGGTTTTTTTTTTTATATATTTGGGTATAAGTGGACAAACCCATGAAAAACGTTTTGTTTTTGCTTCTTTTTAGTTGTGAAATGCATTCCATATTGCTATATTTGAAATATCATATACAAAAATATCTAATTGTTGTACAATGGCAAAGTTAAATAAATAATATTCTTTGTTTTTATGTAAAATGTTGAATGCAAATAGATCTACACATAAAAACAGCACAACGTTGTAAAAAACAACTTTTAATATCAAAAAGCAAATGTTTTATTTGCAATTTTACTAGACATAATTTTTTGCCTTTCTAGACTTACTGTATTTTACGTATATGCGTTCCTAAAATTGCTCAAACTATTTTTTTTACACCAATGTACTCTTGAATGAAGACTAAGATTTAACTGAATATCCATTAAGGGGTTCTTTGAATCACAAGGTTTTGTGTGAACCGTAGCAATGACCTTTTTCATCACTAGTTGTGAAACAAATTTATTTGAATGCTAATATACATCATGTTGTATTTTATTCTCTATTGGTATACATTTAATGATCTTTAGAGATTTATTTCTTCTTTGCAAGACCAACACTGCGAGCAGTAGAGATTTCAGGCCCATGGGGGTCGAATGTGCCCAGGTGGAAGATGAACAAACAGTCTGTCAAGATCAGTCACATCTCCAGCTCTGCCAGTCTCACCCAGCAGGAGACTCTAACAATGGAGACCAAACCAGCTTCCCTGATGGCTTCTGAGATATGCCTGTGCTTCAGATGGGTTAACCATGGCGAGTGAAGGTTTTTATTGACATACTGTAATGCTCAGTGATAAGAGTGCTCAAAAATTTCTAAAGTTTGACCTACTTGACTAAGACTTTAGTAAATGTTTAAAACCCTTCCTCCCGGAGGTACATTGTGAGTTTTTTGTTATATTAATATCAGTGACTTCTGGTGTTAAAGGGGACCTAATATGAAAAGTACCCTATTGTCCTATCTAGAGCTGGCCATGTCGTAGCATTAAACCACACAGTTTTTCACTGCCTCAACAGTACAGTTATTAAAAAGTAATAATGAAAGAAATTCGATTTCAGTATCTGTTTTGATTATTTTATTTTTGTGTTTAAAGTTGTGTATGTATCTATATATAGGTGAATTTTCCGTTTTACATGTGTAACATGAAATGAAAACCTGAAGAAAAAAAAGCTAAACTAAATGCTACAAATGAAAAATCCCCTAAAACATTTATTTGCCATTGAAAATACATATTTTGTACTTTGGTTATTGAATGTTTTAGGTGTATTTTAGTGCATAAAAGTTGATAAGATTAGTTTTTCAGTGGCCTGTGAAAATGTATCTTTACATGAATTAAGTCGTCAATTAAACAAGATAAAACATGAAAGATATTAATGATAAATCTTTAAAACTTCATTGGCTGGCTTAAATACACGTAATCAGTTTTAAATCCCTGGTAAATTATTTGAATTCTATCTCATGACATTTCGTACAAAAAAAATTCATTTATTTTTGGTATAGTGCTTTTTTCTTCTGGATACTTTGATTCATTTTTCATCTTCTCTACTATTGTTGATGACCCTGTACTTTTAAGGGATACCTTCATACAGTATGAATCCATTATTGTAATTAGACATGCAGGTCAATGTAACAGTAAAGATAGAGGATGACATTATCACGTGTATTTTCACCATGGTATTGCAAAGTATATTAACTATACATGAAGGTTTTAACTTATCAGACATATCCACCATCCTAACAAAGCTAATAATGCTTATCACCCTAATTGAGTCTTCAGATGTCATTTCTCAACTGAAGGTCATATCTGGAGAGAGAATTGGTTTAGCAGTTCCCTTAGTATCTTCAGCACTCTCTTTCCCTCATTCTCTCTATCTAGAGGGAAATGTAATTACTTTTGGGATCAAGAAAATAGCAAGGAATGCGGCTGCACTGCGGGCTATCTGTGAGATTAGTCGTTTTACAGGAGATGTGTTCTGTAATTAGTTTGCTTCTCCCTGCTACAGTATTGAATAACCTACTTTTAACGATTATGGTTGATTGCTGTAAGGATCCATAACATGCATAAAATAATTCCTTCAATGACTGGAAACCAATCAGATGTTCTAGAGAACACATTATAACGTTATAAATGATTCACTGATTAAGAAACAGGTTCTATTAGTTGCTTCTATTAGTTATTGTTTGCTTAACTTTAAAAACCTTGTCCCCAATTAGTCTTCATGTGTCCATTCCTGAAGGCCCATAGCTCTGCACCTTTTCACATAAATCTCAATGAAGCACACCTGATGCTACTGAAAAAAATCATGGGCTTGCAGTGTACCTAAAGAGAAAAAAGTCTTAATTTCTGCACTGTTCAAAAACATTTTCTGGTTGTAAAAGATGTTTCTTTATCAGTAAATGGAAGATAAAACACTAAAGGGACGCTGTGTTAGATTATGCTTGAGTCAGTGTATCCACTCAACTGCTAACACTGCACAAGGGAAGCACTGCAGAAATACAGGCAGCTCCGGAGAAGTCCTTAATCCTCCCGTTGTCTGTCAGTTACTGGCTTTTTGCTTTATCATTTTAACATTTTCTCTTACCATAAAAGAGATTGTGAAATGGTTAATGGTTACTTCTCGCTGACTCTTAGGCTAGTGACAGAGTTTGTGTTAAGAGTTAGTCACATGAACAATAGGGCCAATCATATATCTGTATCTTGGGTAGTAAATGTGTGTGTACATTTACAAGTAGAGAGTATATAGAGTATATAAAGAAAAAATTGCTTATTGAGTCACATATATTCAAATAAGTGTTTACATGATATGGCCCCATAAGTTTTTTTTTCAGAATCTTTGGTTGTCTTGGATATGAATAGGGATTTCATCATTATTTAATGTGTTTAACATTTGTCTTTTCATTTGTCCATCTGGTGTTTTTCTCTTTTCATGACCCTTTTAGACAGTAGAATACAGTACATCAATGTCCATATTTCTCCATTGATGGTAATTCCATTGATTTCAGTATAGTTTTAGGATGTAATTGTTTGGATATGATGTAGGATAAATGAAAGATAAGTAATGAAAGTTCAACAACCTGTTTTTTTATATTTAAGAATATCCAAATTTGTCTCCCATCACCAGATTTCCCAATCAGACAGGTGTTTGTGCAGTGTTCTAAAATTCCTGCTATTATTCCATAAATAATTTTTTTTTAAATATTTAATTTCGTGTTTTTGTCACAAAACAAAATATTAATGATTGCCATAATAATTTGTTGACTGAATAAAAACAAGAGCATAGATTGTTTTTTTAGGACAACAATGAGGGATGGTGTTCTTGTTCTGTTCTCACGCTCCTCTTTCTCTGTTGACCTGTTATGCTATGTTCTGAAAAGAGGTCGTCACATTAACGGACTGCAAGAACATTTTACACAGACGCCACAATAGGTGCAATTATGAAACTAGAGTGAAATGTGGCTTTTATATAATCACAGCCCATCAAACACACAAAAATTACCTTGGTTTCCTGACCCCCTTCACAGCTTCTCAGCAATAGCTTCTTAACAATAGTTTACTGAAAAGGGGAACATAACATGCTGCTCACCAAATTTCACCTTCTGTTAAGCTTCTTGGTCTGGTAGCACTGCCCATAATTGACTCATCCTTAGATAGAGTGGAGCTTTTTTATTTTACTCTAACTAATACATATTAATATCTGTGTTGTTTTTATGTTTGGTCATTATTAATGCTTTTTCTCACAATCGGGTTGATTTGTTTCATCCTCCCACAAAATGCGGATGGTCATTTGTCTTGAAAATGCTTTATCCAATTACCAATCAATTTTCCCCATGCCTCTGTGATGAGAGATTCCAGCCAAATCTGTACCCGGAGGATATCTTCATAGCCGAAGTTGTCTGTACAGTTTTCCTTTTTTTCTTTTTAACAATAAACAACACAATTTCAAACCAATTCCCTCCTCCTGAAACAATTTGTGTCTAATGGTGCAGGACAGGAAACTGTTCCTCCACTCTTTCAAAAAAAATGATAGAAAGTTGTCTATGTGCAGGAGAATACAAGGCATGCTTGATCGAAAACACTAGAACAATCTCTTGACTGGAGAGGCGACTCGGGCTCTGATTGTTTCCAGGAATGCCTCACACTTGCTCTGACACAAACAAATTCATATCCGCATGCTTAGTTTGCGCGATTTACTGCTTTGACAGCCGATCATCATGCAGTTTATTTGTACACAACCTCAGACAGAGAATGAAACTTGGTTTGGCTTTTCTTGCAACATTCAAGAAACAAAATACAAGCTTCTGTGTTTTTTGCTGAAATGTAGTGACAGCCTGAAAAAGGAACAAAACTTCCTGTGATTGAAAAGCATTTCAAATGTGTTACATTTACATCTACTCTGTTTTGATCAGGTTCCTGCTGCTGTTCTCTCCCTCTTTACAAGATCTACGTGATGTAAACTGCAGGGCTTGTGTTAGGCTTCCCTGCTAGTGTTAGGAACTAATGCACTAATGGTAGTAAATGTGAAGTGAAATCATTGCTTCCTGCATATGTGGGTTTTGCAGGGTGTCCCCATAGTCGTCACCGACATTAGTCATAGTGACTCCCAATTGGGAAACGGAGACTGATGTCCCCCAGCCACAACCTTAAGGTCATGAGTGAGTCTGGTACGGCTCTAGCTTCACTCCAGGAAGATTGTCACACTTGCATCCGCTTTAGGTGTGACAATGTGACCATCAGCAACGTTCGACGATTTGCATTTTTAAAGAGCGTGGATAGAGTAGAGTGCTCCTAGCAGAGCTTCCCATAGTCGTCACCGACATAAGTAACCATTACGTTTCACTCCCTTAAAAATGCTCCATCAACATACGCCAGATCAACATTAACACTTTAGTTATTTTGGCCAATCAGTGGCCTCCAAAATGTGATTGACAGGTTTCAGATGAGGTTTTGCTGCCTATACGACAACCATGTACCAGTGTTAGTCAAGTTAGCTAAAATGTTCAGAAATTTGCGGTTATACTGGAGCAATGCTGCTTGTACATTTACATTTATGCATTTGGCAGACGCTTTTGTCCAAAGCCACTTACATTAGGGAGAGACAATATGCAATTTGTTACACCGTCAAAGTCTATCTCAACTTCTCACAATAGAAATTGTATCAACTGATCAAAAAACCAAAGCAGTAGGGGAAGAAGATAAAGACAGAGGAGGGAAAAAGAAGGTAGTAGTTTTTTTTTTTATTATTATAGTAGGTGTTCTCTGAAGAGAAGAGTTTTCAGTTGCTTTTTGAAAGCTGTTAGTGTTGCTGCTTTCCTGACAGGATCAGGGAGTTTGTTCCACCAACCAGGGACAGTGAAAGAGAAGGTTCTGCTGAGAGATCTTCTGCCCTTGTGGGATGGAACCACAAGTCGCTGTTCCTTCTCTGAGCGCAGGCTTCTGGAAGGCATGTAGGAACGTATGAGCTCATGGAGGTAGCCAGGGGCTGATCTGGAGATAGTTTTGTATGCCAGCATTAGCGATTTGAATTTAACCCGAGCTGCAATGGGGAGCCAATGAAGAGTGATGAAAAGGGGAGTAACATGAGCTCGTTTCGGTTCCTTGAAGATAAGACGAGCTGCAGAATTCTGGATCATCTGCAGAGGTTTGAGCGTATTCAATGGAAGTCCTGCTAGGAGAGCGTTGCAGTAGTCCAGACGTGAGAGGACCAGAGCCTGAACCAGGAGTTGAGTTGCATGCTCAGTTAAGAAGGGCCTGATCTTTCGAATGTTGTGCAGTGCAAATCTACACGCTCGAGTTGTCTTTGTGATGTGGTCTTTGAAGGACAGCTGTTCATCCAAAATCACTCCAAGATTTCTGACTGTAGGAGAAGGGGTGACTGTAGAGGATTGCAGCTGGATGGTGAGGTCGTGATGCACAGAGGGATGAGCTGGGATTACCAAAAGTTCTGTCATGGCCATGTTGAGCTGTAGGTGATGGTTCTTCATCCAAGTAGAGATGTCGTTCAGGCAGTCAGTTATGCCGGTAGTTACTGACAGGTCATCAGGGGGGAATGACAGATAGAGTTGAGTGTCGTCAGCGTAGCAGTGGTAGGAGAATCCGTGTCTGAGGATGATAGGGCCCTGATGATGTCGTAGACTAGTGATGGGAAGTTCCTTTTGGTGATTTATTCTTCTATCACTTGTTCACTAAAAAGAAAGCATCATTTGAACTATTCATTTTCAAAAGTTCACCAAGTCACCTGCAAACTTTTATGAAACAGTTATGAGCTAAATTCAAGAATCTGGATAAATTAACTCTCTATTTACTCTTCTGATTATCAACACAAACTCTTCTTATGCTTCCAAGACATCAGCGTACGATCGCTTTTCTCAACAATATCCTTAATGTGCCCAGCATAATGATGCAGTGAAACTTCAATAATGAACATCATAATGATCAAAGAAGGACACCTGAAAAAAAGTTGATTTGCGAAAACAAACTCTTCACCCTAGTTCTTTTCAACATTTTGCCGCCTGCTGGTTTTTAATTAGTTTTTTCATGTATATTTATACAAAAATGTACTTTCCATGTTCCAGAGAGACATCACATTAAAATCACATCTTGTCAAAAAGGCATTTTAAAAGACCACCTCATTTGATAGGCCAAATGTAGGCTTCTGCATGTGGACTCAAGCGTCTTCTTTTCAAAAGGACTCAAGCTTTAATAATAATTGTTGCTTTGCACCTTATTGTTTATCAATGTGTAAAAATAAACATTGCCAAAAAAACATATTTCTTCTTTATAAATATGTGCATCATTGTTCTAATCATGAGCATCGTGATGTAGACTAGCAGAAGTATGTATTGCATTTTGCATTCTGGGATGCTGGCAATAACTGTAAGCTATGGAGAAAACTCTTTGGGCTTCCTCTATTCTTGTTTGCTTCTCTAAATAAAAAATGCATAAAAAAGCACTAGCTCTGAGTTATGGACCTCCCAAAACCACACAGGCCATGGAGGAGGTGAGAGGCCCCATTTATCCTGCCATTTCACCCACACTGCAAGGCTACTGTAATAGATTCCCTCCCTTGACATACTGTATATATACACAATTATACTGATCCTGAAACAGTTCACTCCCTTCTCAGTGCTGTAGGACAGGCTCGTTGCTTTCAAAAGACCGGCTTTACTTGACTTAACAGGTGTAAAGATAATTTGTGTGAATGACAAAATGTTATGTTTAAAAATAAGTATAACAAACTGTGTGAGCAATTCTTTCATTTTCACTTCACTCCAATTCCACTCTGAATTTTTTTTCTACTTCTAGAATACTCCTCACCCTAAACACTCCAATCACTTCCCCCTCCATGATACCTTCAAAAATTCCACAGCTTTTGAAAAATCCACTCGTTGAAAAATGCACTCGTTGCACTCAGTGCAAAATCAATTCTCTCTGCTCCTCCCTCCACTCTCACTCTGCACCAATCGTGTAGTCTGCTGGATAACGCTAATTACCTAGACCTTTCATTCACCACATCACACAACTGCGGTTTCACTCCTTTCAAAAATCTCAATCAATAACATGCCAGACCACAGGGAAGTAAAGCCTTAACCCTACAGTGATTTAGGCCAATCAGGGGCCTCCAAAATGTGACTGCCATGAAGCACCAGTTTTGTTTTCTACATCACAGCCATATACCCGGAATGCTTTCCAAGCGGGAGTTGATTCACCCAGAATTTCATGAGAATTGAGTCAGGGCTGCTCAGAAATATGACACAAAGCGTGTCCCATATTGATTCGAAACTAATTGGCTCTTCTCTTGTTTCTGTATTCTATATTTCAAGGGACAGGTGACAACTCTAGCCTTCCTAGTATAGATTGATGAATATTTGATGAAATTGTAGTCCCAGAGATAGTAGTAGACAATTCAAAGTGTTGTAACTTTTTTATATATGTTTAAACCTTGATCCTTCTGTAGGTTGTGTTACATTGTTTAATAAGAACAGTGATATTGAAACATCAAACCTTTCTGAGTTGATATTGTAAATGATTTTATTCAGCTCCTAAATAACGGTTTTGCAAAAATACTGTAGCAGTCGCAGGGCTATGTGGAGGTGTTTTTACAGATCCAGCATGGTCAACAAAGTTGCAGTCGTAGAAAATTCTGTCAAAATAACTCTGGCTTTTATGAGCTGCAATAGTAGAAAAAAGGGGAAAAAAAACAGTAGCAAGAAATTTTCTTGTTGGGAACCTCGTTCAGGCTCCGTATCATAGAATCTGTAATAAACAACTTACCAACCAGTGAGAAGACACGTGTGTCAAAAGAGCCCATGTTTATAAAGGTTGAGTGTTCCTTTAAAAGAAGTTTATATTTGAAACATTTTGTGTTGATTTAATATTACATGAATTGTAATTAAAGTAATATAATATTTTTTTAAACTATATATACTATAGTTAATTTATTTTTGTGTCTGTTCTTGACAACTTGAGGATTTTGTAGCACTTTATAATAAATAAGTTTTCACTATTTAAAAAACAGTTAGTTATTAGTTTTATTAGTTATTTAGAACATGTTAATTCATGATTATTCTAAATGATATAATGAATAGCGTACAACAGGTTTTTAAATAGCGAAAACTTTAATTTATAAATAATAAACTGATCCTCAATAAAGCATAAAATGAATGTTAAGCATATAATATATGCTTATAAACCAGGAATAAAGTCTTTAAACATTAGTAAACTGCTCACAAAAGTGTATTAACAAAGAAAGAATGCTTTATAAATCATTCATTGACTATTTGTTAATGTTTAATTTAATAACTAGTAGTGTGTAGGTCATTATGAAGTGCAACAGAGGATTTGTTATATCTAGCTTCTCTGAACTCCTTGGTAACCACATAGCAACACTATTTTTTTTGATTGCCCAATCAAATACAGAGGAAAAATGTTTGTGCTGATACATTTGAGTCTTGATGTATAAATATTGCAATTTATTCTATTGAAGGGTTGAATCTCTGTGAAGAGTGTTTATGGTGCTTTCACTGGCAGTCGCCTGTTCTTCTGTGTGTCTTTGGTTAGGAAAGGATGGAGAGCACTTTAGCCCATGCTTTCATGCAGTGCTTTATACAGGCAGTAATTGCTTTGATACCGCTCCATGTGTGAGGTTTCTTGTACATTTGAACGGCACCGTTCACGTATCTCTGTCAATAGCTTGGTGCCTGAAAGTCTATTCATGTTGAAAATGAAGCCAGTGAAGAGGAAAGGAGAGAAAGAGAGGGAGTTTTTCAGTCACAAATCTCATCTGTCTGACAGCTGTCATCACTCACTTTTGCTAGAAATAAAAAGACTGGTTTAATTCTGCAGATAGATGGAGAAAATGGTATTGAATAACCCCCTTGGTCAAGTATTTTTTTTCTCTGGATTTCAGGCAGCGTGATAAATTAGGTGCCCCATGGATCAATACCTGCTTCTTTCTTCATAGCTCAAGATGGGATTTGTCAAAATAGGAACTAAAGGAAAGTCTATCGAGTTCAGTATCTAAGATGTGAGTTTGTAATTTCTGGAAAAGAGGAAGGTGATAGGAGAATTGCCTGGTTCTGAGTGTTCTGCATTTATGCTTGTCCCGTTTTTGATGTAAAATCTCTTGTCAGTTGTAATAGTTCATTCTAGTGAAATGATGTATTGGCTTCAAACTTTAGTATGATGTGGCTGTCCTTCAGATAATGTCAAGTTTTGAATATGAGTTTAATTATTTTTATGTTGCGTTTCATTTATACTCAGTTCTGTTCTGATATTTGGTTTTGTGATTTGGTTTAATTTAGCTATATTTTATTATCACTCAGTTTCATTAAAATGTTATATTATTACTGTCAAGCTATAGATTGTGATCTAATAATTTAAATGCAGCAAAATAATTAATGAAGTCAATTAATTAAATTTAATCACATTTAAACGCGTCATCATTTATTTTTGAATACTAGCCTAATGAGGATTTAAAAAGCTGCTAAGTAATTAAATACATTTGTCACATAAAATAATTGTTTACAATTGTTATAAAATGTCCGATCAAATTTTAAACTCATTATTGATAGATTTACTAAAATTACTTGATTTTTTCTGCACTAGGAACTTTAGCCCTTGTCGTGTGTTGTATCTTTTACAATGGCCCTGCCCAAAGTGGCACACTCTGGACCTGTGGACTTCACTCGAGGGGTGGGGGGGGGTACTGATACTGTACTGTCTACAGGTACTGTCTTTGTGTACCCAAACTATGTATTTTCACTGTGCTGTTTATGGGCCTTAAAAACCTAGATATTTAAGCATTTTGAATTTATTGTATGTGTTGACCATCAACCCTCTTAAAATGGAGCTGTCGCCGGCAACAGAACCTGTAACATGCGCACTTCAAACAAGCGTAGCTTTGGTTATTTTCAAAATAACAAAAAATTCTAAAAGCTGAGAAGCGACTGTTTCGACTGATATTACATTCATTATGGTAATGACAACATTGCTTGTTTGCCAGGGACGGGAAGTTTGTGGAGCGTATGAGAGTAGTGACAGATGAGTGACTGATTACTTGTGCTAGACCTAGCAATACTTGAACTGTGTTTTAGCAGAGCTTTAATTGTAAATATTACATTTATATTGTACAGATAAGAGTATAGGCAATGTGTTAGTTGTAATTATAGGTTTATAAGCGTTACATTGTACTGTTTTTTATTTTTGTACACAATTTTTGCAATTGACATCATATAATATTTTTTGTTACTGCTCATGCTCTTGAATTCAACAACATATTGCTTCATTCATTATTTTCATTTAATGTAATCGTTCTCTCTTTTTATTTTATCTTTTGCTAATGTCTGTGTAGAAACACAAGGCTTAACTAATCTAATGTAATGTCTTTATATTTATAAACATTGTTCTGATGAAGGGGAATCCTCCTGAGGGGTGGAAATTTTGTTTGAGGCAGAGGCCGAAGCATTAGGGACACCAAAAAAAATACCCGTACATATGTAAATAAAAACAACTTGAAAACTGTTTGAGTTGATATAAAATAGTCAGACATAAAATAGTTAGACATAAAAAATAATAATAAAAAAAATTAAAATGATTCAATTCATAAAATAAATAATTAAATTAGTAATACAATTATTAACAACCTAGTTTTGCTTATAGGAGTGCAACATAGATAAAACACTTTACTCATTACTACAACTTGTACACAAATTTGGCTCATTTGTTCAGCTTCCCTTTTGACTGACGGACCTGTTTCAAGGATGATCTATCCATAGAAGGCTAAACTGAAAAATAGGTTTAGCTTCGGTTTCAGGTCTCTTTGAGAAGGACTGACCTGCTCAAGGCTGATCAATCCATAGAAGGGAACAGAAAAATAGGCTGAACAAATAAGTAATAACAAACTTTTTCTTTTCGAAAAAAAAAAACATTTAGCAATAATGTTGAATCGCTAAATAAAATCATTAATATTAAGATTTATATAAATAAATAAACAAATTACTTGTTTTCTTAACCTTACAACCTGGTTAAGCACCTAGATATTTTGCCTTCGAAACCCGTTTTATTTATTTTTTGAACGTGTGCCATTAAACAACAGTGTAGTCTATAGTTTAGTTGAGCTAAAAAAGTTAACTCTTAATTAAACATAATGATGATAACATAAACAATATTCATGAAGTAGATAGATATTACTCTACCTAATAATATGGCCTAGCCACACTGTTCCTCACCAAATTGCAAAGATCAGGACTTATTCGATCTCAGCTCAAGGAAGAATTTTTGGAAATCTCCGCTCATGACAATTCTAAATGTACTTCACCGTCTGTGCCCAGAAGGACACATGCTGCTGCAGTAAACTGCACGTCAGCACTAGACCATCGTGGTCCTGCTTTCTAGTTTTGTGAACAAAAGAGGAGAAGGCTATGCCGTCCCCAGGGTGCCTTCACTCCTCCCAGGCAACCAAGTTTTGAGATCCGCACCCAGAACCGGTTCACCTTTCTCAGCGATCCTTAGATGAATACTGTGGTGATTGGTAGTTCCATCGTTCGACACGTCCAAGCGACTGTCGGTACGAACAAAGCATGTATGCACTGCTTCCCCAGTGCAAGGGTTCTTGAATTAGCCGCACGTTTACTTGCAATCCTGGCCGTGGTCCTGCTTGTTGGCTCTAACGATATGTCACGTCGTCAGTCAGAGGTGCTAAAAACGGATTACAGTAAACTGATATGCACTGCTTGACACCTGTCACCCGTGACCCAAATATATCGTCTCTGGCCCTCTGCCGACGTATCGAAGAGGAACCAATAAATTCTATCAAAACAGTGTCCATACCACGAAAACATAAAAACTAAAAACATAAGAAACCTACCTGATATTACTAATTTCTAGTGTACCTGCATATGAAAATTAACCTTAAAAAATAATATACAGAACGAATAATATTCTCACTAGCACCCTAGACACTGTAGCTGGCTGACATTAAAACAAGTCAGAGATAGACAGGCCACTCCATGGTCTGATGATAATACAAAGATGCTAAAAAGACAAACCAAAAACTTAATGGGAAGTAGGCCAAATTTAAGCTATAAAAATTTAGCAGCAATGATTTTATGAATTATTTCTCAAATAAACTTACATCTTTTAGATGCGAAATGACTAAAACTCATATTCAATCTTACTCAAATTCTATGCCTTTGCCTCACTCGCTGCAAAATGTTTCAAATATATACCTGAAAGAACTGCTGAAAATAATCATAGCATCTTAATCAACGACATGCTCTCTCGATCCTGTACCAACCAAATTACTGAAAGAATTGCAACAAACAGCTCAAGAACCATTTCTGAATATTATAAACTCATCTCTATCGCTAGGTTACGTTCCTAAACAGCTAAAAAAGGAAGTAATTAAACCACTTATCAAGAAAACGCACGTAGATCCTATATACTATACTATACTATACTACAACTATAGGCCAATCTCTAAACATGGGGTTAGTTCCATTGCTATGAGACGACACCCAGCTCTATAGCTCAACAAAACGACTCCACTAATTTCTTCACTACAGTTAAAAACTTGAAGTTAATATAGATAGTGAAGTGACGTTTAAGAACCATATCTCTTATGTTATTAAGACCTCCTTCTTTCACCTCAGGAACATTGCTAAAGTATGGAACATGCTGTCTACTGTAGATGCAGAAAAATTAGTGCATGCCGTCATGACCTCCTGAATTGATAATTGTAACGCTCTGTTAGCCGGCTGCTCAGCCGCCACACTGCAAAAATTACAATTAGTCCAGAATTCAGCAGCTAGAGTTCTCACAAGAACAAAATATAACCACATTTCACCGGTTCTGTGCTCTCTTCATTGGCTTCCTGTACAATATTGCTTTGACTATAAGATACTACTCCTTACCTTCAAATCAATGAAAGGCTTGGGTCCGGCCTACCTGAGCAGTTTCCTATCACGATATATTCCAACTCACTCTCTTCGATCCCAAGAAGCAGGGCTATTGACTATTCCACAGATTAGTAAATCCATCAGAGGGGGAAGAGCATTCTCATATAGAGCCCTGAAACTGTTTTTTCAACTGTTTGTTGTCTGTTACATTTTTCTAAGCATAGTTTTTCATTTGTTAGTTTCTGTTTTGTTTTTGTTTGTTTTGTTTTTTCAGGTGCTGTCCGGCGAACTCTGTCCGGCATCTTGAGTTTGTTTGTTCTATTTGTTGGGGAGGTGACTAGCACCAGCCTCAGTCAGTGAGGGTCCCAGGGAACTCTCAGAGGGAATTCCTATTTACTCTACCTGATCCACACTAGGACTTTGTGAAGCTGCTTTGAAAGCAACTGCAAAAAAAAAGCAATATATAAAAACTTTATTGATTGATTGAGTTCCTCTTTCTAAGATAAGCTTAGACTGGGACTTTCAGTGTCTCTGTAGCCCCCCAGAGCTCACTCTCAGATCTTAGAAGCCCATAAGTCAGCTTCCACTTGTAGCAACCTCAGCTACCCTCTCAACTTACCTTTAACATAGAGACAAAGAAGGAGTATCTCACCGTTTCAGAAGATGTTTTTGCTCATACTAAAAGATCCTTCATTTCCATTTTCATGTCTTGCTAGGGTCTTCCTCAATCTCCACATCTCCAGTCCTGCTTCAAGGCCTCGGAGTTCTAAGAGCAGAGACAATAACACACACACAAACACACCCATCCTCCCCTTCTTCCGTAAATTGGAGGCTACTGTTACTTGACACAGAGGCCCACACAATGCTCAGCAGTACAGAGCCTTAATGTAAATGAAAACTCCAAATCAACTCTTGATTAATATACGACTAGTATTTCTAAATCACTCAGACGAGTATAAAACGTAGAGTATAAGACTGATTATTAAAGAGATTATAGTCTTTCAGATTAAAACACTGCTCACAATACCCTAAAAGTTCAATGGAGTAATTGTTATGTTGCCCAGATTAACAGCATCTACTTTAAAATAATCATAAACAAAATAACTTTGTTGATAATAAACAACACCAGAAAACTTCTCTCTCCAACCTGTACCAGTTAATGCTTCTCTCTGAAGCAAAAAGATGTTGGGGGCTTGTCTCCCACATAACCTTGGAATTTCTAAACATTTTCCTCACAGGGGGCATAAAGAACTGAATTGTGCTTTCTTTAATAAATTGCTTAATGCATAAACATAAAATGATTACTTGAAATCAAAAATCTAACTTTTAGTTAATGATTATTCCATGATTCTCAACTCTATTTAGAAAATAAGCACGTATCCAGAGCATAATCACACAGTTTTTGAATACAATGATTAACAAAAATATTATATTCTCTCATTATTACACACTGTTCTGAGCCTTTATAAAATAATAATAAAAGATATTTGCCAGATTTTGAAAGTTTTATTTAATCTGAAAAGAAAAACTGGCAAAATAATCATAAAAACTAAATTTTCAGACAAAAAACAAGGCAAAATACCAGCCAAACTGTTATAATTACAGTATAATTATAGGGGTAAAAGGGTTAAAGATGTGTCAGTGTTGTTGCATGATCTCATAATAGTTAGTAAGGCTGTGACTTTCTATTCCTATAAAACCACATTGGCTCCTTTTGGACATGTTTAAAAAGATTGTATTAAACTGTGACTGCTCATTGAGCCAATATGAGTTGAACTGAAAAAGTGAGTTTCATGGCCATTTTACATTGGCCAGGGTTCATGTTTTAAAAGAATAGAAAGCTGGTTTCATCACAGAATTTGCACATCTGCCTCTAAGGACAATTCTAGGTGTATTTGTGTTACGTTTTAAGGTGTGTTGTGAATAAGCTCATTAACTGTTGTCAAATTTTACTTTTGTGATGATTTTTACTTTTGTAAAGTAAATAAACACATGAACTTATACTTATTTAACAACCATTTTTATTGAATTTAAACAAGCTTACTTTAAAGTTATTTTGTCTTGTTTTTTTCATTGCTGTATTAATTCAATTAAAACATTTATTAATAATGTCATTAATTTATTATCCTTTTGTCGATACAGCAGAAATTCCTCCTTTCAAATTAATAATTTATTTATTTGCCTATAAAGCACATTCTTGTTTGTTTGTTTTTTTCATTTTCTTCTACTAATCGGTTCAGAGTTCATGTTTACAGAAAAGACAGTTCTTCTTCGGCCTTCCTGGTATTTCATGAATTTACATTAGCTGTCTTTTTCCCCCCACAATTCTGTGCATGTTAATGGGAAAGTCTTAATTAAAATGTCAAGGTAGTGTGATGTCCCTTTACATATCCTCCCCTCCCTCCAGCATCTCGCTGGCTTTGAACCTCCCCAGAGGCCCATTAAGCACTGGCCGGAGTGATTGAAGTTCAAAGGGCCAAGGCTGAAGATTGTGTCTCTCCTTCCAAGCGTCCCAGCATCCTCTCTGGCTGACCTTTAGCAGACAGGCATCCCGGCTAATGCGCATGCATATCTAATGAGAGGGTCAGAGATGCCTTGACAGTCTCTGTGCAAGCGATAAGATGCAGCCTTCCAATGCCGACCTGTTTTTAAATGTTAGATGCGCTTCTTCGCGTCCTATCACTCCTCTCTCTGTTCTTTTGTTTCTGTGTGAGCGAGAGAAAGGTTAGGAGGAAGTATGGACTTGTCTTAAATGGGACTTTTTTGTCAGAGAGTAAGAATGGAAATTCTAATGAGGATATCTCTTACACATGTAAAATAAATTTGGCTTCATAAATCAAGAGCTGTTGGAACATCAGAGGTGTGAGCTTTAACTCTTGAACTGATTGCGTGTCCTTGCAGGGATGCTAGGTTCTGAAGGTGGATTGTTCTTATTAAGGACAACTGTAATGGCTTCACAAAGGGCAAGTACTAGCATGTTTGAAAGTGTCAACTTTGGCAAGTGCAAAGTGACATCTGCAGCGATAACTATTGAATTTCAGTGTGAGTGAGTGACTGAAATTGGTGATTTGAACCATTTTTGATGTTTCTGATTGGAGTTAGATTATATTTCTGTATCTTATGCTAGTATGCTTTTCAACATGCTATTTTGCACTTGTTTAAAAATCACTTGAGGACATATTATTTTTGTCATTGAACATGTTATGGGTATATAAAATATTTCATATTTAGCTTTGGTGATTGAAGTGGCCAAAATACTTGTGGAGAGGGCTGTCCGAATTGAAATTATTAAAATCGAGGCACATTCCAATGTGAAAATGGTGTACTCAAATTTTGTTGTGCAAAGTGCATTGTAACTCAAACGTTGCATCACAAATTGTTTTGATTCTGTTATACAGATAGAAAGGAGTGTGATTTGGGAGTGATGCACTGTCAAAATGTAAGCGGTTGAAAAAAACATTCTTCTCTGCTCAAACCTGTGCCATCACATATTTTACATGCTTAGTTCTTACATCGTGAACTGGTGTTAGTTATCAGGTCCCACTGTTTTTTCTTCTGCTTCGCTTCTTTTCCAAGATTTGTCTGTCCTTATGTTCTTTTCTGCAATCAAAATAATTCGATAAAAAACACAATATATTTAAAACAAACAATGCAGTTGGATTCACATCAAACTTTTTCTTTTTGCCACATCGAGCTTTCCCGGGACATCAAGCTTTTCATGTTCTACCTGCACATTAGATGTACACTTTATTGTTGCCATTTGTTATCACTGAAATTGACTACCAGTTATTATTGGCACATTTTGTTATTGACAGTATCAAAGCTGCAGATAATAGGTAATTATTAATAGCAAGAATAAGCAGATAACTTTATTAAGTAACATTTTATTTTCAGATTGATAAAAAATTTACCATTTTCAATAACAATTGTTGAACTGGCTTCTTATGATCATCGCATTAAGTCTGTCAGATGCTGGTTTACTTACTGAGTAGGTCAGTGACTGGTTAGTACCTGGATGGGAAACAATAAAAAACCCAAATTTCCCCACTGCTTCACTCTACCATTACCCGGTGATTGGTGAATGTTCTGGCACAGAATGGCAGCCTCCAAGTCCTCCAGGTGCTTGCTGCACACTGGTGGTGGATTCAGAGACCACCTTCAAGAAGTAAAATGTTTTGTAGAATGTAAAATGTCTAGAAATTAATATAGATTACTATATAGTTTAATATTGTAAAATGTATTATTGTTTTATTATTGTTATTATTAATTATCTGAGTTTTTTGCTTTTATGATTGTGCATCATCCCCAAGAATCAACAAGATTTCAAGCACAAACCTTAATTCCAGATGCATGCTGGCTGCATGTCTTAAAGCAGATAGTATTAATGGTGAACATCATGGACACAGGATATATATATATATATATATATATATATATATATATATATATATATATATATATATATATATATATATATATTTATATATATGTGTGTGTGTGTGTGTGTGTGTGTGTGTGTGTGTGTGGGTGCGTGCGCATGTATATAATATATATAAATTGATGAAATGCTAGTGTTTAAAATGTACATGTTCCAGTTGGTTAGATTCATAAGCTGTCTTTGAAAGTAATCCAATAACAGAAATCTGAACATATTGAACATAACTAGTTTAAATTCAATTGTAAAGTTGGTTTCTCAAATAAGATATCACTCTTCAGATGAGACATGGCCCTTTAGCTGACCTGAGGGTCCTCTCTGAGACCCTCTCCACAGGACCTGCAAACATTTCTTCTAACACATTCTCAGACAATTATCCGTGAGCCTACGATTGAGGATCACCACGAACTCTGGCTAATGAAGTGTGCCGTGGTGGCTGTCCCCGTAATCACTGCAGTATGCAACCGTTCACCTTCCACGCCTCATCATCGGAGATTACATTCACAAATCAATGAGGGGTACTCAGCCTAAAAAATGCTACAATTCACTTGCTAGCCACGGGTTATAGCTTATCTTCAGCCTTTGCGTTGACAAGCATCTCCGGCGCCATGTTTTGGGGAATGACAATGGTTCTTTTTTTGTTTTCGATGCACCTGTGACCCAGCATAAACAGACTGTCAGCAAACCTGTAAAATGTGATTATTTTTCATGCTCAAGATGCTATAATTTGAACCAAGAACCAAATGCTGTCTCAGTTTCATGGCTTGGATATTACAGACTCTATAATCTTCATCCTCCAAGGAATGAAACCTGGTTTGTTTGAGAGCACACACACACACCGGCATGTACAGACAGCTGTGTGCAGCACCATCCCCTGCTTCACTGCTCCTATCTTAATAAAGGCTGTCGGCGAAGCTACTGAGGAGCCATCATAAGCTTTTCATTATTGACTGAGAAAATATGATAATTTGGAAATCAAACGCTGCCTTCCAAAGGCTCCACTGTCACTTTCAATTTTAGATTCTCTCCTCCTCTTATATGAGAAATGTGATAGAGGTGACTTTATATGCTTCTCCAGCATCCCTCTCTAGTTTTTACATTTATTTATTTATTTTAGTATAATTTTACACGTGCGTGTTTTTTAATTAGATAGCTCTAATTGAGGTTTCTCACCTATTGCACCTAGATAAAAAAAATTTAAGCAAATTTAATTAAAAGCTGTATCTCCTTTCATAGTCGGAATTGAATTGTGTTTCAAGAGCTTGGAAGAGACTGCAAACTGACATGTTTTCTTTATTAGCTCGCTATCCTCTCTGTTGCATGCATTCCCCTTGTAAAACCTGATAAACCTGGAAAATGCTGAATATTTTCAGATCTTTATCTAAAAGTTGTTACTTTAGCTGAAAAGAAAAACATATAAGTGAGATGCATTTATTTTACTTACAGTGAAAGTAAAAATGGGCTTAAATACTGTTAAGATTTTATAAAAAAAATGTCTGTCTTTTTTAAAACTTCAGATGCCAGTTTAGCACAAGCTAAAGAATCTTCTTTTTCCACAAAAGACATTGGAATTGGCATACCTGCATACTAATCTGTATGCTAAATGCAGTAAGTGAACCGAGCAGAATGCTCAAATTCAAAGTATGTGATAAGCAGAAAAAAAACAAATTCCCACATGACTGTCTCAATCGGTAGGAATTTTGAGTGCACAAACAATCCGCACTTCTCACGATTCCCTATTGTAAACATTGAATGGCCAATTCTTAAAACTCAACATAATCTTGTTATTTTAAGAAAAGACTCAAAAACACACAATAGAGAAGAACCATTGCTTAATTGACAGGTTTAAAGACAGTAAGGAAGGTTACATGCATAGTATAACTCATGACATGTGACATCATTAGCCAGAAATTTTAACAACTGATTGTAGAAGTGTGATTTTCAATCTTTAAATATTTTTACAATGGTGTTTTTTTTTCTTGCATTAGGTTTTGAGAATGGCTCCAACTACCAGTGTTGTCCAGATTACTTGTTGTCCGATATATGCGTGCTATGCACGATGACAAGCTTTATTTAATTTGTAAAAAAACATCCTCGAATGTGTTGGGATCGTTTAAGTGTCATGGTCTCCTCTTCCAAAGCATCATATACTTTCTATATACCACCACTATTCACACTCATCCCCAGGATTCCCCAGAAATCCCTGCATAATCCTTACTGTGGCATATTCGGAGCCAGTCAGAAACGTATCAGACCCTGCTGAGTAATTCTTTCACTTCTTCCATCCTCTTCGTGCTGGATTGCGCTGACCAGAGGAAGTGTGATAGCCTGTAAGCTTCCCTCTGTCGGGATAAGAAGCCATTCCTTTTCCCAGGGCAGCGCTGAGGTAAGAGGGGGAGAGCTTCTTGGGCTAGCCAGTGGAGCCTTGGATAAGCTTGATCCGTGCTAATCCTTCACACACGCCATTCCTCGCAGATAATGGCGGCACTCTCTCTAGTCCTTATCAATCCTCCACTGCTGCAGCATTACCTGCTGTGCGCTTGGCCTGATGGGAGATTTCCAGCTTAAGTCCTGCCAGCGGTTGCATTGGTGTGCAGGGAAGGGGAGGACTGGGAACAAGCTAATTTGTGAGATTAATTTTATTAGGGATGATAATCAGGCGACCCAAAACTAAAGGTCTGGAAGGATTAGCCTGGAAACTGGAATAGATTTTTAGAGAATACATCTGTGTGTGTAATTTTTGTATAAAGATAAATATAGAATTTACCAAACGTAGGCTGTATCTGATTTTTTTTAAAGCTAAAAGGGTTTACTCTGGGAATTTTTCTATTGACCATTATTTAAAAATGATTTGATTTCATAGTATTTGAAAAAATAAATTCTACATTTCAACCTGCATGCATGTTCATTGAGAAAACAGAAGAGGACATTTCAATTTAATTCTCTAATCATTTCAGCATTCTTGAATCAAAACTTACAGAATTCTGGGTCTCCAGTTGCTAACAGAGGTATCATATATACCTGATGATGTAGCCTTTTTTACACTTTGATTACATTTTCTTCTTGGTCAGGTGGAGTCTCCTCAGAAGGTCTTCCCTTGTGTAATATACATGTCCTTTTCAACTTTCATATACATGTCCTTTTCAACTTTCTTGACGGCTAACGTTCTGCCCAGCTCTGCACACAATGCAGAGAAATAACAACAGAAATAACAACAGCAACTCAAAACTGAAATAAAATCACTTACATCATGCAGTATAAATAATATTAAAACAATAACATGATAGGAAAACAACTATAATGTAATCAATCAAATAAAAGGTCTCTGGATTATATTTTTATCTATCCATGCATCCATCCATCTTTGTCCGCTTATCCTGGGCAGAGGCAACAGTCTAAGCAAAGCAGCCCAGACGTCCCTCACAGAGGACACTTCCTTCAGCTCTACCTTGGGGACTCTCCCAGGCAGGACATGCCTGAAACACTTTCCTAGAGAGGCGTGAGGAGGCACCTGGAACAGATGCCCGAGCCACCTCAACTGGCTCCTCCAGAAGCAGCGGCTCTACTCCATGCCCCTCCCTAGGAATTATCTTTTTTTTTTAATGGAAATTAGAATTGGTTACTTCATTTAAATCTTTTTGTTTTCTGTGTCTACAATGGTTAACATAATCAAGAAGCAGGAAATCTCATCTCCTTGAATTTGGATGAAAGAAAAAACATTATAGATTGCAACCAATGGCAAAGAATGTTTTGAAAGATATGGCAAATTTAAAAGGTGCTTATCCGGGCGTGAGTGGGTATTACCTGAAGAGAAACATGCCACAGTACAATAATTCACCACTTATGCTTACTTCAAGAACTTCATATTGGAAGGATGCATTATTTTGAAAAAGCTTTACTTTAAGCTGTAGTGCACAGGCAGCGTTGTCAGATTTACTGTCCTTTAATACTTGAATTTTGTGACTGAATTTTGTGTGAAAAGTGACTGCAGAATACTAAAGCTAATATATATATATATATATATATATTTATTAGAGTTTCTGTACACATTCCAGGGGCTTGTTTTCCTCATCCCATAATATTTTCAGAGCCACTCCGAGTGCTTTTCTCACTAAGGGCATGTGCTATTGGTGAAATGAACCTGATGATTTATCCTGGTTTGCCTAATGTTCAAACCTAGGCCTGCCATTAGCATTCGAGCATTTGGGATGCACTTAAAGAGCCGCTGTTCTAATGAGAAGCTTTTGGATTTGTGTGATCAGTAAACCTCCTTTGTACCTATTCCCTGATAACCCTCCATAAATATTCATGAGAGCGTAACTCTGTCTCTTTTCTTTGAGGCTTCTTCACTGATTGGCTGAATAACCTCACTAGAAGGAACGTGTAAGTGAGAAAGCTGACAGGTTAATGCTGTGTGGTGTCTATTGTAATTTCACACATATAACAAAGACCTAATCAGCATTTATGAAGAGAAGACTCATCAGGGCTGGATGGGTCCTGTGTGGTGTTATGGAAAACAGTTTTCTCTTTCTCTGTGAGGTCTTAAATATAAAAAAAAAAATCATGGCGAGTTGGTGGATGCGAATGGAGTTGAGCTAATGGATCAAAATTACCCCCGTCTGAAAGTTTTGACGAGCGCTGACAAAATTGCTTTTCTTTCCCCCTCAGCGCTAACCCCCCCTTCACCCCTTCTCAATAGAAGATGCAGACAGAGAAATCCATCTGTAACAGAGGCATTGTCATCGCCTTGCAATTTACACCCATTCCTCTCAACGGTGGTTCCTGTGCTTGATGGCGTGATAAATTAATCTTTTTCTGAGCCACTGCGTCGATTCTTTTAAAAGAATACATTAAGGGGTGTTAGAGACTTTTTTCTTCCCTCGCGGAGTAAACATTCTTTTCTTTCTTCCCCTCTCAGTCACCATGACAAATCATATTCTCTGGAGATGAAGAGTAAAGGCCTTAGAAAAAGGAAAAATGAGAGAAGGAGTTCAGGGATGGAGAAGCAAAAAGCCATTTTGGAAACGTGTCGAGCCGGCCGTATCATTCCGACCCCTGCCTACCTTTGACTGAGTGCTCCATGGAAACCATCACACACATGCTGCTGATGATGGTTCTGGTTGTTGTTTGAGAATTAAGTATGACCTTCACTCTAATCGTGTTAGACATTGGAAGGAAAGCGTCTAATCATCAATCACTCAGCAGTCAGCAGAGTGGAAAGATCACCAGACTCAAACACAGCAGGTACAAACAGCAGCATGCGGGGTGTGACTGTACCAGCCCACCCATGTTCACCAGGGTTGTCCTTCATGTAGACTCTCCAAACAAGGACTGATGTATTAATGTAGTATAAATGGTGACTTATTTTTTAGCTGAAAATGAAACAAAAATTGGTTTAGGGTGTTTGTTTACAACAATTGGCACTATGGGAGCTTCAGATTTCCAATTTTTTTAATTTAAATTGGGTTGGAAAGTAAATGTCCTTTGAATTAGAAGTCTTTATGCTACTAAACACATAAGTATTCATGTAAAGGATAAAACGTAATGCAATACATCAGATGTTCAGAGTCAGAACCAATAAAGATAGTAGCTTAACAAAAAGGCTCTAAAATAAACAATATAGTTAATACAAACATTTATTCAAACTAGGAAATGAGTTTCGCTCTAGAGGCTCATCCTCTCAAAATGTGCTTAAGGGGGTGGCTTTAGTTCACTTATTGAAAATCCATTTAATAAAATTACAAAGCTGTAAAGAAAACAAAACAGATTTGAGAGTTCTTTTAAAACTCTTTGTCTTTCTAGAAAAAATCTGAGTATGTATTGGCCATTCTATAAGTACTGTATACAGTCTTAACTAAAATGTGAACCTATTTTTGTGTTCATTTTTCATTTTATGCACCTCTCATTTTTTATCTTTTATTTCAATTTAAAAGAATGATGTAGGCAAAATGATACACATATTTTGAGGCAGTAGACCAGTCACCAGTTTACAGGATTTGTGATCAATTATGAAACCCAAAAGTAAAAAAAAAAAAAGTTGTTCAAATGAATCAATGTACATGAAAACACGGTGTGGTTCAGGAAAAAGATTTAATATTAAAACAACAGATTTCTAATAATATTTAAAAAGTAAAGTTTGTTGGACTTGCCAAGTTTATCTTTAAGTATAAGGATCTTTGGGTTTTGTTCAATACATCTGCAATGATGATTTCTCATCTAATTCACTTTCAAAACCATGTAAAAATAACCTAACCATGCAAAACCGTCAACCTTTTACATTTGTTTAGCCCTCTGTTGGTAATAGGGACAGTTCTTCAGGGCATAACACATACCGTAGTTAGCACAGATGTGCAATTGATCCCTGGATGTTGAGGTCCAATCAGATCTTTTATTTCTTGAGAAAAGAATGCCAAAAAATTGTCTTCTTGCTACAATTAAATTGACATGGCCTGGCTTTCCAAATTGAAGACTTTATTTCTCAAAGGAAGGAATTCAAATTAAAAAAGCAACTGTTAGTTAATAATATTGTAGGCCTTCAAAAGGCAGTGAATGTGTATATCCATGTCTGATGTGACTGATTCCACACAATCGATAATGGTAAAATCAAAATGGATAGCAGCCTTCTTTGATTCTTTACGTCATTGTGTTGTTTTACCTCTGTTGTTTTTTTGTGTGCCTATCCTCACCTCTTTTCCAGTATAAGTTACCAAACTAATTGAGAACCACATTGCCACTCGAGTGCAGTAAGAGCTGTGCTAAAATCTATCCTGATCCTCACTTTAAATCTCCTTAGAGGAAAAGAGAAGGAGGCAAGCAGGTGAAGCATGGGGCTGAATGCAGATAGGACTGGAGTTCAGAGGGCCTCTGCTCCCTGTGGACGCACCTCTGCCCCTGAGCAGCCATAGCCCATCACTTAACCGAGCCCACCGTGCTGCTCCTCTCATAAAATACTCACTTTTTAGGGATGAGAGGGAAATGAATCTCTTTTAGAGGGGGTATAAAGGAAAATGTAGGATCAAAACTAGCTGTTTTCATACACAAACATCTATTCAGGTTTTCTACACCACAAGGGTCTGTCATTGGAAAGTGACCTTTCTGAGGTCCTCTGGACATGGTTTGAGTTTTAGCATATGGCCAGCTGAAATAATGTCTTTAGGACAGATGCACAGCCATGCGAAGAGGTCATGAACTGAGCAGGAATGAAGAAGAAGAAGAAGTATAACAATAAAGCTTGAGTTGAACAGATGTATATCGTTTGTCAGAATTACCTTCAAAGGTTTTCCAAAAACGTCAATTTGAAAACATCTTGCTAAAACTGATTTCTTTTTTCTGGGTTTGCATGTACAAACTGCATCATCGATTTTTGCTTTAGGTGTCAGAATTTTTTCACCCCAGACTTAAATACAACGAATAAAATTAACTACATAAAACATATGCTATATGGCTGGTTAAACGTGCAATTTGTAAGAATTGAATCAAAAGTACTAAAATAACTCAAAGAATTGGTATTAAAAGAAAATTAGATTTTAGAAATGTAGGGTATGACACATCCTTTGTAATTGTGTTTAACGTTTGTATGTCGATGTTATGTGTTTCCTATCTTGGGTTGTCCAATCTCAGAGATATAAATCTGGTTACCAGATTGTGCTCAACCTCATCATGATGTGAAGCACAAGGATATGCATTCTTTTGATAGATAGCCACATTTCTCATTTTACCTTGATGAAAAAATAATATAACATAAATATAAATAAAATTGACCATGCTGGATATTTTATGATGAAAAAAAAACATAACAGTCATACTCATTGATTTGTATTATTTAGTTTTGTTTATTTTTTAAAACAGGAGAATAAACACCCTGTTTTAGTTATGGCATGCTGCGATGGATTGCTTTCTTTTCACTTTCTCCCCTTTTTCAACATCCCACAACGCTCTTATCAAGTAATTACAAATAGAAGGCTCTTAAAAAAAGAAATTGTCCTCAAAATACCCAAGTCCCTGTTGTGTTTTCTTCTCAGAGCATGTCGCACACGTGTTGAAAGAGTTTGCTGTAGATAATCAGCGCCCATGCCTCGTTTCCAAGGTTACAGGTTATTATTGGTTTGAGGGGGCTTCACGTTGCATGATGCAGCACAGGCTTTGAGAGGTGTTTGTGGCAGCAGAGAAGGATCCCGATTTTACAAGCAGCATTAGAGAGTTTGGCCCCAAGCACATGTTGAGTTGTGAGCTCATGACCTGGATTATTTATTTTAGATACACTGATTTATTTCCCTGTTATTCAGTTGCATTGATTTACATTCGTTACAGGTACATTAGTCTTCCTGTGAACCCTGACATTTGTTTGTGTGTGTGTGTGTGTGTGTGTGTGTGCGTGCGTGCGTGTGTGTGTGTGTGTGTGTGTGTTGGTGCGTGTGTGTGTGTGTTTCTCTTCTTTTAAGAAAGCTACCAGGGTTCAGTGAGTCTAGGTGATTGATTTAGTGAGTGTGTTTGGGGGTTGTTTGAGGTTATTTTCTTGTTGCTGCAGACCATCCAGATCAGAAGGGTCATGGTGCTTCAATAAACATTTTAAAGCAAATTGTGAACTTTTTGGTTTGGATAAACATTGAGATTTTTATGTATGAAAAATGTATAAAAAAAATAAATAAAAGGAGTTTTTTTTTGTATCTTGTTTCATTTTTGTTGTTGTTTTTACTGTTGTTATTGTTGTTTAAACCCAGATCAGAAGGGTCACATTGTTTCAATATAAATTATTTAAAAAAAAAATTAAGAAGAAATTGTAGATTTTTTTCCCATCAACGTCATTTTTATGCTGCTTTTGTTGTTGAATGGATAAAAAAAAACATTGTGACTTTAATTTTTATATAGTATTATAATACTATTTAAAAAGTAGTATTATCTTGAAATCTTTTGCATGACACACAAATTCTCCAAGTCATGTTCATCTTTAAAGGGATACTTCAGCCAAAAAAATTTAAAATATAGAGTAAATAAAGCAATTTATCATTCAACCCTCTCAAGCCATAAGTACCTATACTTTGTTGCTCCACAGAATGCGATTTACGATATTTTGGATCTAAATTCAGATGGCCCAGACTGAAGTTACTATTTCAAACTATACATTTTCTTATATTCTAATATCAACTTAAAAGACAAGGGTGCAAACATTTTTGAATTGCACTAATACATTTTTGTTTTTATCTCTGCACACCACCAACTTAATGCAAAACATTGATCATTAGGGTTTTTTGTTATCTCTCCTTCTGTAAATTATGGACATATAAACGTTATAGGTGTTTAGCATTTTTGTCATTCGCTCTCTTCGGGTGCTCAATCAATAAGCATGCGAACTTTCATAAGTTTTAATAGAGTTCATGAATGTAAGAATTCATCATCGAGCTTTTATCTGTCAAGTCAGAAGTCACGTTATTAGTAAGAGTAGGTAAAAATTGTGCTGTTAAAGGCATCATTAAAATTATTAGCGAACTTACCAAAACATCTTTCTTCAATCCAGCTGCAGATTTTAGCAATATTTTAAAATATGAGCTAATCTTCGTCTTTGCACGTCTGTGCAGAGGGGAGAATGCGCATGCGCATGAGTGGCTCCACGTTTAATAACCTCAACAAAAGTTTAGATACATGTGCAGGAATATTGCTGACATACTTACAGAATTTTAATATTTTGACTGCAAACGCCACTATTTCACCTGTTTAAAATTACACTAGATGTGAGATTAAGAATGGACCAGCCTGATTCTGACTTGGTCAGAGGCTAGAGGGATTAATAGGGAGGGGCCTTTGATTTCATTGGACTAGTCTAGTGTCTGTTAAGAAAATCAACCAATGGCCCATCATTCATGTGTCATAAACCCTGTCGTCATGGCCGATAATGTGTGTTTTTATAATTTTTATTATTACCAGCCGAAAAATTAGCGTCAGCCCTCCGGGCATTGCCCAGTATGCCCGATGGCCAGTTCATGCCTGGTTTTGAGTCAAAATAAAAAAAATGTGTTCCGAGGATGACTAAAGCCCTTAGGGGTTTGAAGTAGCATGGCAAAGTAAGTGATCAATGATTCCATTTTCACATTTAGGGTAAGATATCTCATTGCTTTTCCAAATTGATACATCACTTTGTTTGAAATTATGCTATACCCCATGAAACTACTTAACATGAGCTTTAAGGTTTTTTTAACTACTTTAAGCCTTGTGTTTTTGAAGCTGCTTTGAAGAATTTGCAAACAAAACAAATGTGGTTGAATTTAATTGATCGATCAATTGATTTATTTATTAATTAAGTGATTGATTTTATTGATGCATTTTTCTTACAAGACAATATTTTATTAATATTTGATATCATATTTTCCACAACTTTAGCATTGGCGGGAATGAGACTAGGAATAAGTAGAAAAGAGGTGTCTTAGTATGTTGATGCCTTTAGGGGGCAAGTGCCTGGCAAACTAATTCCTTTCCCTTTTCGTAGAATGAAAAAGGGATGGTGAGACCTTGTGAAGATGAAGCCTCCTGCAAAGAAGCAATTAACAGCATAGCCCCGTCAAATCCTCTCGCTCTCTCCATCTCCTCTAACAAGGCCACAAAATGAGTCCCTTCTCATTGGATGGCTTCGATGCCCTGAAAAACAGCACAGAGTGTGACATCAGAGGTTTTCCACTCTTCTCAACCACCAAGCTCATCCTCAAGACTGACTCCTCTGTGAAAATGAAAGCAGTCGGCCAAGGTCAGTAAAGCTGTAATCTTGTGCAATGCTCAGAATATGGAATTTAAACCAGGCAGCTTTAATGTAGTGGAGAGGAAGCCGAATCCCCCGTTGGAAGCTCAAATGGAAAAAGCGAGCATCGTTCTATGTTATATATGCATATATGAGATGCAAACACATGAATTATTCAAAGCATAAATGACAACTGTGGTAAGATAGACCTATTTTGTTCTGTTTAGCAGCTGAACTGAAACCTGCAGACAATTGTGGTTTGTAGAAATCTATCTCAGAATAGTGTAAGCTTTGTGAGCCCTCTAAACCTCTCTTTTGATATTCTTTTGTTTAAGTATGATGAAGCTAAGTTATTGGGATAAAACTGTAAATTGAATAACACTGCACTTTCTATGAGTGGATTTGCATAAAAGTGCTGAGTGGATCATTTTCAGAAACACTTTGACCTGAAAGGTTAAGTTCGTGCTGAGCATTGAATGAAGTTAAGATTAGGAGGGGTGTGTGCATGTATGTTTTGCGGGTAGGTCATGATTCAGGGTTAAAAACCTCATAGCAAACTCATCCATCTGTACAACAGTATTACAGTAACTGCTTTGGCATTTGATTGCTGGTTCTAGGTTGAATATCTTTTTTCTCATCTTGTCGAAAAACTATGAGATTTTGACCAATGTTTCATTGATAAAATCCAGTGCTCCAGATATGTTGGTTGCACATATGATAAAAAATGTCTCATTCCAGCAAATCCCAAAGGTACTTTATTGGACTATGATTTTGTAGACTACTTTTGTAAGTGAAAACCTTCATGTGTTGGAAATGGTTGGCATTGATTTGTGCTTTGTGACATGTGAGTTATGCTAGAGGTAGCCATCAGAGGATGATGAGAGAATGACCCTCAGCAGCTATACTTGAGAAGAAATAATCCATGTTCAATGTTTTTTGTTCATTTGTTTGTTTTGCTTACACAATGCCTACCTAATTGCGCCATGACCATTTAAAACATTGTCCATCTCTCAAGTTTTACTAAACTGGTGAACTGTTAATAAGTTTTTCATCAGCACTTTCGATGAAATGTCAAAACTGAGGATCAGACTCTCTGTAGTCATTAAAAATTCAAGGATGTTACATCAATAAAGTAGGAATGTAACCCCAGGATTGTTGGCTAAATTTGCCTAATCCTTGGATTCATATTGGCTAAATTACTCTGATAAACTACTTATCTCTTCTGACCACCGTTAGACAAAGTTTTTTTGTCACATCATCAGAGAAGAAGCTGCACACTGTTAGTAAATTAATAGGTACCCTCAATGATCAAAGTCAATTTCAGTTAATCACTGGGTCTAAACTAATTACAAACTATATATTTCTAACATATGGTTTCAGAAATACAAATGATTGTTATTTATGTGAATTTACAAAATACTAAATTAGCTAACAAAAGAACAATTGAAATGTAATACTTAGTGTTACGATCTTTTGTCTTTAAACCTGAATAACTTCTTATAGGTAGACTTGCACAAAGGGAGGTTTCACGAAAACAGTTTTGTGAATTTAATTTCACGAGGAGTGCAAGATATAAGGCCATCTGGTCTCTGTTGTTTCCACTTAACTCTTTGTGGTCCTGAAGAGTTTTTGATTGATGATTTTAAGCAGAAACCAACTCACCTCTTTGTCATGGGGGGTTTATGGGCTAGGGATGGGCTATGGGCACAGAGCCCTATCAGACAGCTCGCTCTGTATGCTTTTCTTACACCTGTCAAAAATGCTCTTGATACTGAACCAATTATATGAAAGCAAACATGTGAAGTCTGAGATTTTGAAGGAGTATAGTCAGGTACATGATCAACCAGTTATGCAAAACAGGAGCTAACGATCTTCAATGTGATACGGAGATGGAAACCATGTATTGGGCTTTTGAATCTAAATTACTAATCCAATAGAGTTGCATGTTCAAGACTCAAGAATGCTTCAGAAGTCATTTTTTTTTTATTTCACACTCGTGAAAAATACATTTTATGAAAATCTGTTGATCATTCAGCAGTGGCCATACCGCATATTATCCTCCATTAGTCTTCTATACTCTGAGTGCCTGGCCTGTAAACCAGAATCCTCTCTGATTGGCTGAAATTGTGGCAGTTTGTAAAAGGAGTTAGTTTCGAGCAAGATCAAACAAGACCGTCTATGCTCATGCACAAAGAAATGTTACACTCAAAATTTATTTTTGCTCGCTTAAAAATGACTATCGTTTGCTCAAAAAAGATTTTTACTTGATCAAAATACAATTTTCTACAAGAGATGAACATTTCATTCACTAAGCGCAGCTCATGCGCATGCAAATTTACTTTTTTGCACTCAGAATTGTGACGCTAATTTAACCCCATAGATATCGACCCACATGTGCACAAATAAAACCTTCAAGGCATTCCAACAAAAACATCAAAGCCATTATCTTGAGATGGGCTTCATTTTAAGTTTGTTTAAAAGAATTGATGGTAATATTATTTGCTAGTTAACAGAGAAGTGTTTATATGAATGGAAATATTTGAACCACTTATTGCATTCTAGATATTATAAGTAGTGAATTCCGCCTATCAAGTGTGATCTATGCATATATATGTGAGCTTTTTCCACATGCAGAATATATTCTATTGTGTTTACCTGCAAAAAAAATCTATAAATGGATGCGTGTTTATTTTTTGGTGTCACCTCGCTTCCTTGTGATCTGTTTGTGAGAGGAGGGTGCGCATGTAATTTGGCTCTAGGAAAAGCAACAGAAAACAATTATGTGCATGAGATGGCCATGAGGCAATCGGTGCATGCTTTAATGGAGTGAATTGTTGATACATGTAGTTTATTTCATTCTGGTGTTGTTTGAATGTGGATAAAATGACTCCTTTATATTGTCAAGAGCTAAAATGAATTGCCAATTATTTCCAAAGGCAACTCATTGGAAAGCAGGTAACATTTAAAAGTGATGGATAGAGACAGAATTTTTAGTGGATGACTTGTTTTTAAGCCCAGGCCAAAAAAGTGGTCAAAACATGTTTATGTTGTGCTTCTGGTTGCTGTGTTGGGTAAAAACATGTTGCTAGTATTGCGTTAGTCCAATGCAATGACAGTAACTCTAATGCTTCGGTCAGACTAGTGTTTGAAAGCTCCTTATGGTCGTGCAGCAACGTAGACCCCACCCAGCAGGTAACATCTTATTAAAAATTTCAAGCTCTAAATATAAACAGTCCAAATGATAGCAGTTTTTACTCTGATAAACACTGAAGCCCTAAAAAATAATATCTAGCTTTAAAACAAAATTTCAGTAAACACATGCTCTCCCCTCTCCAATCTGTGCTTAGTAGTCGAGTCATGTCATGTGGTATCGCAGGTCAGAATGAAATTCAGCTGAACTTTCGTTGGAGCAGAATCCGAAATTTCACAGCGCATGCCATTCCATTCAAGTGAATGGAGCTGATTTCATAGTCTGACCGAGGCATAAATATAACAGTCCTCTAACACATACATTTTAAAATACATTTACTCAGTTTACCATCACAACAATCTACATTGCTCTGTTAGATTGGTGCTTGCAAACAGACAAAAAGAAGAAAGAAGATGGTGAATGCCAGCCGAGGTACAGAAGAAGAACACACATTGTGTAATTGGAGGTTGCTAATTTGTGTAAGGAAGCCCCATATTGTGGAAGTTTCTAACCATGTGGAAGGTCCTATCCATAGTGATCACAAATGTCAAGATTATAGTTGTTTAAAATAAAAAGTAGCAATGTGTAACTGTTAACATATAGTGTTAATCTCTCAATTAATCTTTTATTCTCTGTCCTACGCGCATTCATTCTCTCGCTCAGTATTTTTTATTTATTTCAAGTTCTTATCAACGTGATATCTCTGCTGAACAGCAATTCCTAGTCAAACTTTCTTCAACAATACAAGCGTCAGAAGACACACTTGATTTGAGAGAAACTGATTAAACTGATGCTAGATTTATTCTTTTTATAGCAGTATTGCTTGGTTTATTGTTAAATCATGCAGCCTAAAGTCGAGTCATGCTCTTTCAGATAGTATATCATTTTATAGACCTGCAGCAGTAGATTTGACACTTTCAGTAAGTTGCTGATATGCAATTGTTGACATTGATGGTGTCCATAATGTAAAAATAAATTCAAATGATTGATAACTCAAATTTTATTCAGCAACATATTACATTTTGATCGAGTAATCATTAAAATAACTTAAATCATTTTTGAATATAGCAACAAGTAACTTGTACTACTTTTCAGTAACTAGTACCACACTGGTAAGGTGAGCGTTTCTGCAAAGGATGCTGGAGTGTAAAGCTACCAAAGTTTCCACAGTTTTAGGTTAAATCCACAGAAGATGTTTGTAATTGCCAAAACAAACACATTCAGACCAATTGTGCCGCATTGAATTTTTGATAGCTCAACAGGAGAAAATTGATCTAGGGACTAGTCTGTTTTAGAGATTACAGACATCAACATTGTATTCCAAAGATCACGTACACAGGGGTGTCAAACCCATTCCTGGAGGGCAGAGTCCCTTGCTGGTTTTTGTTCCAACCATATTTTAAGAGACACATAAGTTAAATTATGTGTGCTGAATTAAGATTGGCCCAAAACTATGCAGACCTGCTGCGCAACAGAATTTGAGTTTGACATCTGTGGCATAGAGCATTTTTTTATTTTTGTAGGGTTTTTGAAAAGTCTCATACTAGACCTTTTATTAAAAACTGATGCTTACATCTTGTCACCAGTTGTCACATCTTACATTCCATTATACAGGTTTTAACGAAGCAGTCAGAGATAGTTTGCTGCACTATGCCTCTTATTTTTTAAGAACTATGTTTGTTTCGTTTGTGCCCCAATGTGTGAACTTTTCATGTCTGAATCAGCCCTCCTCACTGCCTGGTGCAGCAGGTTTGTGAGTCACTCAGCCAATGAACACATAGGGATATTTTGACAAGGCGTATCAATATATCTCAGTATTTCATCATTAAGATTTTTTCTCTGAAGGTTTTAATGAAAAATATATTTTTTTTAAAACCCAAAACTTGGTTTATTGTCGACTAGGCCTGTAAACAAGCTTTTCTCACTTAATTATCCCTTTAATAGATAACAATAATATTAGCATCAGTTCCACTAGTTATGTGGTTTGATTTACAGATTGAGTATATCTGCACACAAGTTTGACCATACTAAAGAGAACTGAAAGAGCAAAATCTGAGCAGGAGACTAATCTTCTCACCACTCTCCACTCAAGGTGCTGCTGTGTGAACGGCTAATAAGCAGGATTAGACCGCAAACATTACAACTTTTTTAGTACATCTCCAAATGCCAAGATACTTTTTACATGTTCTTTCTTCACATATTCTCTTTTAGCCCTTCTCTCTGTCACACTGATCTTTTTCTCAGACTGAACTCTTCTAATGATTTATACCAAAAGTTTTCTCTAAAACAACACTTTTGTTCGTTTCTAATTATTATTTAATGTTTATTTTGGCTTCTACTCTGCATGGAATGGCTGCACCGTAAATTCTGTTTTGATCATCTTAACTCTATTTTAACCATCTTCTTACAAGAATATTGCATAAGCCCATGTTTTATTTCATTAATGTCATGCCCTATACTGTCATATTAATGTCATATTAACTGTTGTAAATTCAATGCTATGCCACCTACTACCTTATAAAACTTCCAACTCAGAGAAGCTGAAAGAGATAGACTTAATTGTTTAAAGCCAAATTTTGTAAAGATATTTCTAAATGTGACGGAAACTTAACAACTGTGTAAAACTTCCTGAATTACATGTTAGTAGTTGAACATGGAATAAATGCTAAAACACCCTTTAAATTTGTAAGTGACTTACTTATGTTAAGTTGCATGAATGAAATTCAGGACTCTGTGATCTACCAAACAACTGCTGAAGAAAAAAACTCGCAGATCTCTTGCCTTGTTTTTGAAAATAGTTTAAAATAATCTCAATGTTAAGTCTCAGAGAGCTTGGTCTAGATATGTAAATAATTTTTTTATTAAAACTGCACACACTTGTTCGAATTGGCTTTGGTGTTTGTGTTATTCCTTTGATAAAGATGGGGTCTCTTCTCTGTTTTTTTCATCATTATCAGGCAGTGAGAGGGTGATTGAGGGGAATAACATGGTCAACAAACATGTCACAAGATGAACTAAATATTCACAAATGTGTATTTTCCAGAAAACTGGCACCCCAAGATATTTTTATTATCTGAAACAGAAATACACTTTTGTTTGGATTTGTATTGGATTGGATTTTTTTGTGATTTAACCTTTTACAGTGCAAAGCGTATGACCCATGTACAGCAGTATTGTTCCTGCCATCCATGTTTGACTGACTGACAGGACAGACTCTAGGAGAATAACTCCTCGTCTTTCTAATCTCAACACATCTGCCTGAAATGGCCCAGGCAGGCTAGGAGTCATTAACTTTTAAAGCAGGTAGGCTGAGAGAGCCATGGCATGAAAGAGGTCAGACAGACACAGGGGCAAGTGTCCACACCATGCTCTGTGGCATACCAATCCCTTCAAAACAGTCTCAAATGGGTCTGACGGACAAGAGCAAGAGGACAGGGCTTAACCCGGCGGTGGTGGCTATGTGCCACTGTCATCTGCCATGACACAGGTGGCCCAGGTGCCTTTGAGGATACGGGCAAGTTTGTGCACAAAGAATCTGCTTCAGGAGAGCAAGAAGGTTGATTGACAGGTCTCATCAGAGATGGTCTAATGACACCCCAAACCACCAATTAAGGTTCATCAAGGTCCCCGATTGAATGTCGCTGATAAATAATGTATGCCTTCAGTAATTCCACATAATCTTGATACAGGAGAGTCAAAGGTGTATGCATTATTAATGGGGCCAAATTGGACTTTAATAACTGCTTCTGCGAATCCTACAAAGTAGAGGAATTCACTTATGTTAATACGGCTTTATTATTAATGGGGTGACGCTTTTCTAAAATGTTAACTGACTGAAGCACTCCAGAGGCAATTCCCAAGATTGACGAGTTCACCGTCCGGGAGAACTGGAGCGTTCTTATTTATTTATCAGCCTACCTGTGGTGCGGCGGCCCACACCATTAGATCAATAATTTGCTCATCAAATCATTAGCTTGTAACTGAGTGGCACAATTATGCAGGTGGCACGTTTGGAAGACAGGGTGTCGTTAATCGCATATTAGCAGGAGACAGACTGGCGTACTCTTGTCAAGCACAGATTAGGCAATAAAGATGGCGACGGATAGTCTGTGGGGCTGAAATTGGCTGATTGTGGAGTCTGCTCATGAGCTCCATAGTGCTTTTATACCTCCTGGGGATTGATTTACCAAGACATTTCTTCCTTTTGAGTAAAGAGTAAACTGAGCTTCTTAAGTGCAGAAATAGTTTTCTTATCAGTCTCTTCGTTCTTACTGAAGAGTTTGTAAACACATCTTGCTGGAGAAGTTTCTATGGTTGGTAGCAGCTGTAAGCTTGTTGAAACTTCAGGTATCATGTCGCTGCATGCTTTGCTGAAAGGGAGGAAAGTGATTGAATTGTTTGTGCATTTCGCATACATTTGCATATGTCTAGAGCGCATCAGAAGTGCGGTTCTGCTTGGCTTCTTGGAGCTAATCTACCTGGCAGAGGCTGTGAGATGCTGCTGGCACCTCTGCATGGATCACAGCTCACTTGCTCTACATCACAAAGAAGCTAAATGAAAATTTGAGTTTTGTGTTTGTGTCGAAAGCTCTGTCATGATTGAGATTCTGGGTTTTGAGCTGATTTGGGGGTTTTGTGGTACAGTGCTTTACATGAGTTGTGCTGAGTGAACAGTGGGGTTTAGTGTAAGCACAAATAGAATTGCAAATGAAAAAGTTTTACTTCCTACATGAGAAACTTGGTTGTGATTTGCATGTGGAGATGTTTTTTTATGAAGATACATCTGTGTGGTTTCTATCATTTCTAAATAAAGTGATGCTACACATCTGTCCGAACTGAGATTCACACAAATCCTCAGATGGCTAGTGTTAAAAGTGGATGCAGTGACGCTCATTGCCATTGGTTGGTGCTCATGTGTAGTGATGTGTCATTCGTGAAAGAATGAATCAGACTCTTTATTAATAACTCTTTTCACAGTTTCAATAACTCTTTATTGAACAACTCTTGATGGTCAGACACCAGCAATTCAAGCTTCTGAATTTTTCTCTCTGAATCTCTTCCTCAGCTGTTCATCTCGTTGTTCTTCAGTGCAGTTTTCTGTTGTAAGATCGAAGTGAGCATGAGTATCGAGTGCCAAACAGCGGCTCTTTCATATCCAATTCACATCATCCAAACAGCCAGCTTTCATTGGTTCGTTCTCTTGTGAAAAACCAACCCAATATGGCAGAGCTGAACTCTTGTTCGCTGATTGCTCAGAAAAATGTGTGATGTATGATGTGCCTGTGCTTTTCAGATCGAGGCATGTTCACACATGTAACTTCGCGTCATGTATTTAGATAGATGTGTTACAGCCTTAAGTATTTAAGCATTGTTGAGCAATTACAAATTAGCAATAAACGTTTGAGTAAAATGACAAACATTTGTACTGATAGTGAAGAAAGCAGTTCAACAATGAGTATTGAAATGCTTGAATGTAAATCCCTTTAAGAACTTCATGAAATTGACATTTTATTCATAGTTTAAGCTGTTTTTTCTCTCAACAATTTCCCTTTAAAAAAAATAAATATATATATATATTACAGCAGGAAAAGCATATATATATATATATATTATGCTTTCCTGCTGTAATTGTTGAAATGAAGTAGAAGATACCATGCAGACATGGCTTCCAAATTATTCATTATATTAGAAGACATAAAACAATTTAGGCTAAGAGCTATTTACATCACTTTAGTTTTCAAATCAACTCTTTTGTGGTGCTTCTGGTGTCATGGAGACTCCGAAGAGTGCTTGAGTGATTTCCAGGTAACTGGCACACGTTAAGATCCTCTTGAGCACGTATCAGGTCAGTTCAGTCCAGTTAATTGTGGTCACCGGGGAAACGTTATTGTTTGTGGTTCTAATTAATGAGAAATATGAGATGGCAGGCATTAGCACTGCTGGAGTTGGTCTCTCTCTCCATTGTTAACCTCTTCATGCTTTCACTCCATCACCTCCTCCCCCACTTCCTCTCTCTTCATTACATGTTCATCTGGCCGTGCGACTAGCCTTCGTGTGCACAGCTGATATGGCAGATCGAACAGGACAGGTGTTTTCCGTTTCATCACGGCCCATGTCTTAGGTTCGGGCAGTTGGGGGAATGGAAAGCGAAAAGGAGGGGGCAGATAGTCTCATGGCTGGCAGTTCATCGTCTGCATGAGGCAGAAGCCTAACAGACTTCCTGACATCCCATCGATATATTGACAGCGACTGTCACTTGGGCGGCTTTAGTGATGTGCAAAGCTCTGGCATATGATGCTGATGACCTGGCTTCGATTGGATGTGTGTCTTTCCGCGTCGTCTTAAAACCAACAGAGTTCTGGACTGGTCATTTTGATGGCCGTGTAGAGACAGCCGCTCATCGGTACATTAAAGTGCCCCTGAATGTCCTCTGTGTTTAGTTGTGTTTGCTGGCTAAGCGAGATATGCTTTAGTTTGTTTGGTCTTGCAGTAGATTTACCCATTGATTTCACAGTAAATCCTACTCACCAAGGATGCCAGGATTACTTCAGCTAAAAACAGGTTTAATTATCCACTTCTTTTTTTGACAAATAGAAGGTCATTACTTAACTTTACCTATCTGTTTTGGAGCAGTTCTGAAAGTCTGTCTTTTCCACTATATGTTTGTTTGCAAAAATAGAAGAACAGTCATTCTGTCAGAACAAACAGACCTAAAGCTTAGCCCCATCCCTAGAGAAGAGAGAAGCCAATCAGATAGCAGTTTACTACACTGTTGACATTATTAAGTTTCAGTTTCATAGACATTAATTGTCTGGGCTGTCAGTTCAGTTTAGGTCCTTTTACTTTTTGTATGTCTTTCGTATGCCATTGTATTATTCTTAGTTTAACTGCCATTATATTTTGGTTAAAAAGTTAGGTTGTAGCTGAGGGTTTTGAATATTGTTATTCTTGTTTACTCTAGTTTTGTCTGATTTAAGTTCATCTTGTAAATGGCTCTATTTAGATTTATAGTTTGTCTTGTTCTCTCATACACATGTCTGAGTTGTCACACCCCTCATTATCGCCACAGCACCTGTCCCTTGTTAGTTCATTACCTTGTTAACCAATCACCTCCAGTACTCCTTAATGTATAAGACTTCATCTCCCACAGCCACCTTGTGTCCATTAACTGTTTTTGTTCTATGTGAGCACTTCTTGCCCATTTGATTGTCTTTATGTTTAGTGGGTTTCTCTCTGGATTACTCACCTTGCTGACCTGTCTTCTATTGTTGTCTTCTGGGTCTAAGTCTTTCTCCTTTTTTGATGAAGATTGAATGAGCCATCAATGTTTGAATTTAAGCTTAGCATATTTATAATATATCTATATTGCTAAATGTCTGCTTTGGAAGTTGTGTTGTTGGATAAACAAAGGACACCCAGTCACTTCAAAACAAATCTGCTAGTACCAAGCTACTACTGTTCTTGTTCAGGTGACATTATATATTATGGTTATATTCTCAACACAGTCACCCCTTTCATTGGTCCTATGAGCTGCAGACTCAGCTTCATGGAAGTATTTCTTCTGCTGTAGGTAAGATTGTTAGTTTAATGTTTTTCCTGCTGCATTTGGCTGTAATGAGGTTTGAGTTACTAAAGCCTTTTTATCAGCTCAAGACAGACTGGACATTGTCCTCTGACCTCTAGCAACAACACTCCATTTTCAACAATAGATCTTTGACTTAGCGGGTATTTTCGTTTTCCAGAGCAATCTCTGCAATTCCCAGAGATGCTTCTCTGTTAAATTCCCTGGAGATGGATTGCTCCCAGAGGTTTTCTTCAAGAAGGATTTGATTTTTCTGGTGAATCAAAGGAAATACGATTCTGAGAAAATATTTGATTTACAGAGCACAGAGACAGCTCTACTGAAGATAGTCAATGACATCCGGTTAAACACCGATTCAGGAAAAGTGACTGCTCTAGTTCTACTCGATCTGAGCGCTGCCTTCGACACAGTTGATCACAAAATCCTTCTCGATAGACTAGAAAACTATCTTGGTCTTTCAGGAACTGTGATAAAATGGTTCAGATCATACTTAGAAGGAAGAGGTTTCTATGTAAACATAGGTGATTACATGTCGAAGTGGACTGCAGTGTCGTGTGGAGTCCCTCAAGGCTCAATCCTTGCTCCTTTACTATTTAACCTGTACATGCTTCCACTGGGCCAAATTATGAGAAGGAACCAGATATCATACCATAGTTATGCGGATGACACACAAATTTATCTAGCTATCTCCCCAAAAGACTACAACCCCATAAACTCTATCTGCCAATGTCTTGATGAGGTTAAAAACTGGATGGAAAACAACTTTCTTCAATTAAACAAGGACAAAACTGAGGTCATTGCATTCGGAAGCAAAAGCGAGGTTTGTTAAGGTTAACACGTATCTCAATGCAAAGGGCCTAACAACTACAAATCAGGTCAGGAATCTTGGAGTGATTCTGGACTCTGATCTTAGTCTAAATAGCCACGTAAAATCAATGACGAAATCCGCTTATTACCATCTTAGAAACATCACAAGAATCAGATGCTTTGTTTCCAGACGAGATTTAGAGAAACTGATTCATGCTTTCATCTCCAGCAGGCTGGACTACTGTAACGGCCTCTTAACCGGTCTTCCCAAAAAGACCATTAAACATCTCCAGCTCGTTCAGAATGCAGCGGCTCGAATTCTAACCAAAACTAGAAAGCCAGAACACATTTCTCCAGTTCTTAAGTCTCTACACTGGCTGCCGGTCTCCTTCAGAATAGATTTTAAAGTTCTGCTGCTCGTATATAAGTCTAAACATAACTTAGCACCTAAATACCCTAACAGAAGATGATCAGTGAATACACACCAAACAGAGAGCTGAGATCCCACAGATCTAATAAATTAGATCTACCCTGGGTAAATTCAAACAGGGTAATCCTTCTTTAGCTTACCATGCGCCCAAGATGGAACCAACACTTTAGTCACATTTAAATCCAGGCTAAAGACTCTCTGTTAGTTGCGCTTTTTGTCGACTGAGCAACCAACGTCCCCCGAACAACTATTTTACCTCTGTAATTCAAATTTAATCTTTGTTTTAATCGATGTTTTAAATTTCAGTGTTTTAAATCTGTTTGATTTATATGACTTTTTTATGCTTGATTTTAATGTATGCACTTTCTTTTTACTCTTTATTTCCAATGTAAAGCACTTTGAATTACCCTGTGTACGAAATGTGCTATACAAATAAAATTGCCTTGCCTTGCCTTACAATTGAAAATATTTGATATTAGGTTTTCAAATGTCATTTATCAGCTGGATGTTTGTCAGGTTTTTCTACTAGATTCTGTAAACCTGAGGAAAAGAAGGGGTGTTGTGCTCCGACATGCTTGTTTGAAAAACATAATTTTATTTCTCTTATTCCATGGTGTTGAAAGTACTACAACCTAAAAAGATGGGAGTCTGAATGTGGCATCAACCACAAAAAGTAGACCCTAAATTTTCTCTGACATTTACGCAAGGACTGCTTCCAATTAACCTTCAAGAGTCTCCTCACCTATTCATGCTGATTACATTTTTCTCTAACAAACAGACTAATTTGTTATTACCAGGTTGCTGGTGAGCATGCTTTCATTTTCATCAATAGGGAATTGAGAGAGTGGGGGGTGATAGGCTGTGTATCTGTCAGTTCTATGATGTTCAGGTTTGGGATACAATGAAGTCTACCGCTGCTGTACATTCTAAAATAAATCCACCGTACAATTTCTCTTTTCTTAAATTGCCTAGCTCTGCTATTTTGATTCAGCGAGACTTTTTTTTTCACCTTCACTTGCACTTTTCTGAAAACACTCTGACTCAAAAACACTAAAACATGCAGATGTTTAGCTTGGTGTATTGGAGGATTGCTCCCTTGTGGGTAAGACACAGTAAGGGTGCGTTCACACACTTTTACTAGGCGAGAAAAGTAAAACAGAAGGAAAGTGAAAGAGCCTGGGAGGAGAGAGTAATAACCAGACAGTCTTGTGCCACCCTGATAACGCTCTCCTCCCCACCTCGCCTTGCCTAGCCCCAGGCCTGTGGAAGAGGCCACACTGGCCCCTTCCTCCAGCTAACCCACCCAGGAATCTTATCTCTCCTGCAGCCTGTGCTGCTGCCTGAAATCCTGTCAGACCCAGGGACGTGGTCACTCATACACACACATGCAAGTATACACACTTAAACAAAAGGTTTAGAGATAGGCTCGTGAGCTGGTGATGCATTAAACATTTTGGGGAAGAGTCAATGTGATAGTTCATATTTCTGGTGCATAGTTCTCTTCTATTTCTTTGTTTTAATACATTTACTATATATGTACACAACTTTCTTTTCCAACACACGTTATTCAAATATGATAAATAACTGTATTTTAATTGAACACAAGAATTTAGTTTCATGAACATCATTGGATGGCTGGATGGATGGATGGAAGTGGATGGAGACCCGGGACAAGAAGAAAGGGAGATATGATGAAAGGAATTATGGAAGAGAGTTAGGAAGAAATAAGAAGAATGGATTGAAGGAAGAAAGATAGAAAGGATGGATAGGAAGGAAGGAATGAGAAAGACATTTATGAAGGAAGTGACATGTAAACCTGGAACAGGAAGACAGGAAGTAAGGCAGCAGTCCATCCATCCATCATCTTGTCGGCTTTTTCCACCAACTATTCTGGCATTTTTTACGCAGTGGATTCCCTTCCAACAAACTGGGAAACTTTCACACACACATTCATACTCTATGGACAATTGTTTTTTCTTAATTCTCTTATATCAAATGTTTTTCGACTTGTGGGGGAAACCCAGGCGATCACAAGGAAAACATGCAAACTCCACACAGAAATGCCAACCGACCCAGACGAGGTTCGAACCAGCGACCTTCTTGCTGTGAGACGACCGTGCTACCCACTGCCCTGAGAAGTAAGGAAGGATGGAAAAAGAGAATCAGAAGAAAGTATTGAAGGAAGAGAGCTAGTGAGATGTGAAAGATGGATAGGAGATAGCATGGAATGAGTGAGGGAGAAAAATAGCAAGGAAGTGAGATGAAAAGCTGTGCCAGGAAGAAAGTAAGAATTGAAAAGATCTGGTTGGACATGGACGATTGAACGAAGAGAGATAGGAAAGAAGGAATTTGGAACGAAATAAAGTATTGGAAGGAAGGTATGAAGAGAGATAGATAGAAAGGTTCAAAGAAAGGGAGATAGGAAGGAAGAAAGACAAATAAGAAGGAAGAAAAGCTATAGGAAAAAAATGAGAGAGATATAAATGAAGGAAAAAAGAAACACAGACAGACGGACATACACAGACAGATAGATGGACTATGAGGAAGTGGAATGTTTTATGCCTAGAATGGAACAATATGGTTGCTATATCTTGATTTAGTTTTCTCAATTAAAGAGAAATCCAGTTCAGTTGTCTTTTTAGTGTGGCCAGAGCAATGTGAAGCCCAAACCGTGTTTGTGTCTGGTTTCCCAAATCTGAGTATTACCCAAGCCTTCTTTACATTCTACTCTCACTGCAGACAAGTAACCCTCAGGGCTGACATCTTTGCATGCATGTGACAGTCATGGGTTTATCAGTGCTGTTTTTTTCTCTCAACGCTTCGACAGGGCATCTGTCATGCTGTGAACCAGGTGACTCCTGCCTGCTTCCTCTCTCTCCTCAAATGCATATTGACATCTCGCTTTGCTTCTAAATCGTATCCTGACAAGGAAGGAGAACCTTAGCCAAAAGGAACAGACTGCAGCTGAGGTGGTTCATGAAGGAAGCCACCTCAGTTTTCTCTGTGATGTTTCTGATGGTTTACATTGTCTGTACTCACATGGTCTTATACTCACTTTGCTTTAAAGTTAAAGAGCTATTCTAGTAGTTACTCTACTCTAGGCTACTCTACTTTACTGTAGTCATCTCTACTTTAGTCTACTCTAATTTACTATACTTTACTATTATCTACTTTAGTCTACTCTGCTCTACTTTACTCCACTCTATTCTAATCTATTCTACTTTATTGGACTCTACTCTAGTCTAATCTACTGTATTTCACTCTACTCTTGTAGTTCACTCTACTCTTCTCCACTTTACTCTACTTTGCTCTAAACTATTCTACTCTGGTCTACTCTTCTCTAGCTTACAATACAGTAATTCACTCTACTCAATTCAACTCTACTGTATTCTACTTTACTCTAGTCTACTATATTCTACTCTATCCTACTCTAATCTAGTCTACTTTATTATTCTCTGTTCTGGTTTATTCTACCCTACTATATTATACTTTATGCTACTCTACTTTATTCTACTGTACTTTACTCTAGTCTTCTATACCCCACCCTAGTCTACCCAACTCTACTTTGTTCCACTCTAGTCTATTCTACTCTACCCTAGTCTACTCTACGCTACTTTACTCTACTCTACTCTACTCTATGCTACTTTTCTCCACTTTACTCTACTCTACTCTATTCTACCCAGGTCTCCAAGTTATCAGTTAGGAGGCTTCAACCACTGATCTATTGGAGAAAGTTGTTTGTTAGTTTGTAACCAAAATGCAGCAGGAAAACGAGGAATCAGGAGAGTCAAAAAGTTCACACATTTTACTTTACTTCTCTTCAGGTTTCGAGCAGGTTCCAATCCCTTCAGTAAACCTGGAGATAATTTCATGTTGGTTTCTATCTTTCTCCAGAGTTTACATGACAGCTTCATAAATCTACCCATGAGCCTTAAACTAATTATTGATACATGATTACAATAACATCTCTTGGTCAGTATGTGCAATAAAACTACAGAGAGCTAGGTTACCAATACACCAAAAGTTTTTCACTAATTAATATTGGAACACAATGAAAAAGATAAAAACGCTTGCTGGCTATTAGTATGCATGCAGTGGTTATTATGAGTAAAAACGTCAAGTTCAGCAGCAGACGGAGCACTTTTGAGGCAGTCTGTGCATCAATGCGACACTAAAAGGGGTCAATGTTCTGGGATAGTGGACACTTGACCTGCTTTTATATGCTAATTGGGTACATTCATGTACAACTCCCATATGGCTCCAGAGGAGATCTGATAGAATAAGAGCAACTGAGTCACAGGCGCAGCCACGCTCTTACTGTACACCTGTGAGTGTGTGTCAGGCCCCGGGAGATGCTCCTCGTCAGGGGACGTACTTGAAGAGCCATGTTATTTTGATACGTAGAGATGTGTAAGTGTGATCGACATATGGAGGTCATTAGGAGGAGGGAGCACAACTGGAGATGGACTTAGACAGCTGTGTCCACATTACATACATCTGTTTCCCAGAGAAAACTCAGTGTGATCTAAATTGAAAGAAAGGGAGGGAGAGAGGGCTTACTGAGTAACTAGGAAGTGCAACTTATTTTTTTGCTTCCCATCAAGTTTCCAAGGAAATAACCTACAGATGATTCGCATAGCAAAGAATTTTCTAATGAGTTGCATTTTACTGGATTTCTGCTAATTAAGATGTTTGAGAAGCCAATTACTGTAAATATAATTTTCCTCTGCCTCCCTAATTACAGATGGAGGAGGTGAAAGAGTTTGAAACCAAATAGCAGTGCCTTATAAAAGATTTGTCCTTTCATCTCGAGGACTTGTTTGCAGACGTTATTTGCATAAACTTTTGCAGTTGTCAAATGAAAAACAGAAATCAAAATGTGTGTTTTAAATGATAATTCCAACCATAGCTGTAATTAGGCCTCTTAAAATATTATGAAACCGTTGAAATTGCTGCTAGTTAATAAACTTTGAGTCTAAAGTATGTTTATGAATTTGAAATTAATCCGCAGAAACTTTTAAAAGCTTAATTTTACAAGCTTACTATGGTTTCTTTCAAAAATAAAAAATAAAGTTGTTTATTCGACTCCAAACCACTTCAATCCATTTTGGACTGCAGATATATTGATGAACTTGTTTGTTGTTTTTCTTTATTTTGTGAGTTTGTTAAGTTTAAGTTATTCATGTTGATTTTTAAGACTATTTTTATAAGACCATCATTTTATAATACGTAGTAAAATGTTAGAAAACACGTAAAAAAAAAAAAAAAAAAGCTGGAACATTTTTGTGCTTTTGTTGAAACAAACAGACATGTCCCTCAACGAATTTGTCACTTTCTTTTTGGAAAGCTCCTGCAGATTGACTAAAAGTTAGCTTTTAAAGGAACATTTGAATCATTGAATTTATTCTTAATAATAGAGGTGTCATCATTCATTATTTAAAGGATCGTTTAAATGTGTGTAGGCTGTTGTGCTTGCATGTGAGTGGGTGAGAGAGAGACGGAATGCCTATAGAAATTACGTAGTAGGCCCAGAGATGTAAAAAGTCCCAGGAGGAAGTTTTCAGTCTCTTAATCTTTCCTCTAACTTCACATGTTTACGTGGCACTGCAATTATGTAGCATCTATTTTCATGTTCTAATAAGTGTTTATTTCATTGTTTGGGTATATTTAATAAATGTTGTTGTTTGCTGTGTTTCATACCTCGACTTCAGAGTTGTTATTATCTGAAAATATTTAATCTTTCTTCAACACTGTAAATCTAGACAAGTTGGTTAGACTCTGCTACTGAGCTCTATTTCTTTAAATAAGCCTGGTATACAAGTTTATTCATTTTTGAAAGTTTATTCTCTTTTATACATATAATTATAAGTTTATTGATTCTCTTTATTGATAAGTTTATTGATGCATTTAGCGGATGCTTTTATCCACAGTGATTTACAAAAGAGACAGGGACAATATACGATTTGTTTCACGGTTCAGGTTCAAATTCTTTGTGATTTTAGGAGCTTCCTTTTTGAAGGGTGTTCGTTTTTCTCCGTTTCTGACTGAATCAGAAACATTAATCGACCAGCCGGGTACAGTGAAGGAAAAAGTTCTGGTTAGGATTTTCTTCCTTTATAAGATACAACAGTAAGATGCTGTTCCTACTGAGAACGCAAGCTTCTGGAGGGCTTGTCGGTTTGTATGATCTTGTGAAGAATGGTAAAGGCAGTTAAGTAAGAGAGCATAACTGACAACATATTTCTGTGACTATCAAAAACATGTGAACAGTCTGGAAAATTGTGTTATAGATAGCCAATTGATGACCATGCAATGATTAATTTTGATAAACTCTAAGCTGCGTGTTAAATTATTTTCTTTTTTTTTAAGTCTTTGTCCTTTTGTACATTGCCCTACAATGAAAAGCCAAGCAATTCTTGGGAAAAATATGAATAATGTGCATCGTTTTCAAAAACTGACATAACCAAATTACCTATAATTCAACAAACTACTTCTGTAGGATACACCATTTTAGCTCTTGTCTGCTGCTGTATTTTGTAGGAAAGATACTAATGAGGCTGTTTTCAAGAAAATAGTGAGCAATCCCTACATCCTGTGAAAGTCGTGAAATGATTAATTTGCCTTCCTCTCTCATTTTCTCTCTATTTTATCCTGCTGCTGTGCTACATATTGCACGAAGATGCCGAAGGTAGATTGTTCTTATCTTGTCTTCTCTCCATAGATTGTTAATGTCATGGATGCATGACTAACACACACAGACAATTATGTAGAACACACTGTGCATTTGTTGCCAAGATGATGCAAGATCACCATTAGATTCAATTGCTAGACCTTTTCATGGATAAAGCAAACTCATTAAAGTCAGTTCTACTTTAATGCAGCAACTTCCAGAAATGAAGACACTGTTGTTTTTCATTATAGTTATGGCAGTACAAATATATAGTGTTGCATTTTAATTCTGCTGAAAACAATAGAGACTCACATTCAATGTGTTTTGTTTGTGATTTGCTAAAATAGTTTGTTAAATCCAAAATTTTAAGCAAATAAATGTCTTTGATTTTATCAAAGTTATCCTCTACCATTATATTGGATGAAGTATTTCCCTTAGGAGACTGGGAAACAGCTAAAGTTTCTAGACATAGCCATTCAACTTTAAATCTAGGTTATTGAAAAATTTCCCCTCTAGAGGTAACACTTTTTAAATAAAAGCATTTTTGTGTAAATAACAAAAGGAGCAGAGATTTTTTAAATTGTGTGCCATCTGCCAGGAGAAACAATCCCCCTTCTGAACCCACTACTCGAGTTACTAAAATTAATTCTACAGACTCTTGGGGCCAAATGCAAACATTTACAGGAGGGCTCCAACCAGCATGCATCTCTCTTCAAACAGTAAATCATATCGAACATGATACTAAAAACAATAATACACCATTAACATCAAGACTTTTCTGTTGCTTATATTTATTCATTTTTATTTTAATAGCCCTATGGCATAGTTACACAGCAGAAAATTGTACTTTCAAAGCCTACATGATTGCATGATTACATTTAAGACAATTTAGTTGAAATGAATAAGAGAATAATAAGAAAGAATGAAGACACAACCAAAAATGCATCCTGAGACACATTTATTGAGGTGACAACACCATCACCGTAATTTAAAGATATATACACACACAGAACAACGAAGCTTCTATTCATAATATTTACAATTCAACAAAAACACCTAGAAGAGGGAAATTAAATTGTTCCAAAATCTCCTTACTGTGTACAACAAAATTATGTTAATCATCAGGAGGATGCTTGGCTGATAACTGACTAATCATATGGTCCCACCTACCTATATCATCTCCAGTATATAAGAGATGACCAAAGAGCTAACATCTACATCATGCAAACTATACCTCCTTCCACCCCTTCGCCACTCAACATGCATGTTTCACTTTAGACTTTGCGTAAGACGGTCTACTCCTCGTTCAAACTGAAGAGAATGTTGGAAATATAAGGGGGGGGGGGGTATTCTCCAGGCTCAGGTTGTTCAATGGTCCTGGACTAACACTTGGACAATTCACCTAGTACACTTCTCCGTTTCTAGCCAACCACGCTTGCAATAGTAGGCAATTATGAGCAGAGTGAACTCGTTAAACTCTAATTAATAAATAAAGTTATTAATTATCAAACGCTTCTGACTTGAAGCAAAAATGCTAAATATCTACTTTATCTGTCTTTTCATACAAGTGACTTTCCTTCTAAACTAATTAGAGGTCCTAGACAGAGGTAACCACCTGACACACAGTGCATTTAACTGCAATCTTAGCATGAGAATTACGCTAGCTATAGTAGCACTGTACTAACATTAAACCTGGAAACAGCTTACATTTGCAAACTACAGAAAAAACATTTTCCAAGTTATTGTTATTGATATACATTGTAGGCTAACAAAAAATCAATGCTTTCATCACAATGTGTCAGTTGGGAAGATATACACATAACACATTTATTCACTACTACCTTTACTAACTACTAGCTTTATTTTCTATTGTTGTTTAATTTTTTCTCAAAGCCAGTACTTTTAACATTTTAATGGAATCACTAATGTGCTCTGAACTAGTGTAGGTTTGCACAAGATGTGGATCAAAGCCTCTTCAAGGAAGGTTTGAAACTGCTGTGGATTCTCCACACCGGGATTTTTGCAATCTAGTCACTGCCATTGTAGCCTGGATTGCCTGTTGAAAAGTGACGACTCTATTACTAGAGGTTTGTTTTAAGAGGTAGCCATTCCCATAAACTCCCATTCTGGTCCCAACATTTTTTATAAAGCTAATTTTTATAAAGCTAATTTTTGTGTGATTTGTATTTCTTCAGTTGTGTAAAGTTGTGCGTGTTTAAAGATATTTTCTCTTGAGTTAACTAGCGCTGAACATGTGGTCTTGCTTACCTGTTTTAGGACCAATAAGTAGAGTTTATGTGGCCTATGTGCAAATATGTGTGTGTCATCGTATTGCTTCCCAAAATGTTAGTCCAAGGGGAATTTGGGGTATGCTACTAAATTTTATATCAAAATTAAACTAAAAAAGTGGAAGAAATCCATTTGAAAATATTGTGTGAATATATATGCAGTGTATTTGAATTTCTGCTATCTATACTTTGCAGGTAAGGAAACGGTCTGCTGTAGAGAAATGAACCTAATCCTTGTGACTCCAGCACCAGTGACTGAAGACTACAGTGAGACCAGTTTAAAGAACCTAGACAGATGCTCCTTGAGGAACTTAGATGAAAGAATGTGTGTGCGTGTGTGTAGTAAGTGTTTAACTTTTTTCTTAAAGGAGTCTCTGGGTTGTGTTTGTGCGCGTGTATCAGGGGCAGGCAGTGCTTCGCTGCCGTCTCCCGAGCGGCTGGCATTTGATGCCAGCTATCTCATCATCCACCATTCTCATGCTAATGAAGCTAAAGATCATTCCTATGACGGATGGATGGCTCAGGGGAGAGGAGGGAATCTCAAACACACAGACTTATTATATCTGAGTTGAACTCTACAATATTAACTCAAACACACAGTGTCATCAAAAACTGTACAGCCGTGTACATCTTCTGGTTTGACTTCTGGTTAGCAAGTACGATCATGGGTATCAGAAATAAAAAGTGGATGATGTCACATGTACTCCTGTTTTCCTCTGTAATAACTGTGCTGTTTTGAACTCTTCTACACTTAAGTCTGTTAAAACAAATATTAAAATATCTGTGAGACACATGCAGATTTATTCCAACAATCGTTTTGATTTGTATGTTTATTTGCCTTCCTTAAACTCTCTGGATTAATTTGAAAGTTTTTAGGTTAGATTGCGAAGAGTGAAAACTATTTGTTTAGTTTGTGCATCAGGACAAGCAAACTGAAAGCTGTATGCTCTCTAATGGCTGATTGCACAGTTGAATAATCCCAGCTCTGATTAGTCCTATTGTAAAATACGAAGTGCCTTCTGTGTTCACCACACATCACAAACACATTGGCAGAGTCTTGCAGATGCTGTTGGGTACTATTTTATTTTATTTTTCACTACAAAGATCAATCTTGGGATTTCAATGCATTGAGCCACAGATTCTTGCATTTACTTACCAATACTTGCATTTTATTGTAAAGTGAATTAATACAATTTAAAATAAAAAACTCATGTAATCATGTAACTGTCATGTAATCTAATTTTATGATCCCAATAACATGAATATTGTTCAACCATGTGGATTTTAACCCTATAGGTGTATACTTAAGTTTAATAAAATGTAATTAAGAAAGCATTTAGTAAAATAAAAATATAGATAATTTCAATAAAAAAACTACTTTTTCTTTTTAGTTTTTTTGTGAGTTTTCATTGTGTAAATTAATCTATTGAACTGATTCGCTGGACCTGAAACCCACATGACACCCCTATAACAGTAGATTAAGAATATGATGAAGAACGTTTATTCATTTCTGGGCTTTTTTGAAAGGTATGAGTCTGCATTTGTGTGTTAGCATACAAGTTAGCATTAGGGTTTATGTTTTGGTTTGTTTCATTTGTTTTTATAGCCTTATAACAAATATCTGAAGTGTCATGACAAAAGAAACACATAAAGTAAACAATTGATCTATGTCTGCAGAGTAGAAGCCTTTTTTATATGCTGAATTTGCTGAAAGCTTTATAATTATGGTCTGACTTAACATATAACATATTTACCTATATATTTACTATTGGTGGTTATCTTTTATATATTTTAATAAAACAGGCATTGGATTTGACATGTGCTTTTGGCCCACTTTTTAATATCAATGATGGAAAATCTTTCTAGCAGATCCAAGTTGGTTGTCCACAATATGATTGTTTACCACGAGGTCGGCCACTTCCTGATTTGTTCCTACCTGAGCCTCTCTTTTATTGTCAAAATGGCCGCAATATTAAATAAGCTAATAGCTCTTCGGTAACTTAGCGAATGATTTAAAAATATTATGCCTATACCTAAAAGATATATGCAATTTTATGATGTTAAAAGGGAAAAATAATTGTACGCGGGGGCATGGGGGGTTAATTTTTTAACAGTGTGTTTTTGTATACAATGTAGAAAAGGGTAAACCATTGTGCAACATTTTACAGGTCAACATAATTATTTCTTTTGAAGGAGTAGTCAAGTAGTGAAGGAGTAGTCAAGTCAAGTCAAGTGAGTACAATTAAAAGTAAAAGTACAGCAGACCTATAGGAACTTTTCATGTTTATGTTATGACACCTTGCAATGTATTTTGTAAATGTGACTTGACTATGAGAACTATAGCTTGCTTCAGATGTTCAATGATGAATACTTTAAACAATTTTGCATTTTGTACAACTTGTGTTAGTGTATTCCCTTTAAATATTGTATTGGACTATATAGCTTTGTTTTTAATGTAAACAGCAACAAAAAACTATAGAATATATTTTTAAAGTTCTGTGTCAGTTCCAATGGCTTTAATACTACTAGATTTTACAACTTGTGTTGTGGTCCATAAGTTGTAATTGATTCAGGATAGTTTTTTGTTGTAGAAAAAATTATAAGTCTCTCTTTTTCAGAAAATTTGAGTTTATTCTGGATAGCTTAAAGAGTACGTTTACTTCTATTAAATGACATATAAAAGTCATTGAGTGTTTTGTTAATGAGGATTGGTGACGGAGGGGAATGGATCAGTCTGCTGTTCCCCCCTCATCCCCATGATTCATCCAGGTATGTTTGCTTGATGTCTGGCTCTTCTTAACAAAGCTTTTTAGAAGCAAAGCCAAGTCTAATGGCTTGGGCAGGGTGCCAGAGAGAAGGTCGCACCAGGGTCACTGGATGTTAACCTCCTAAAGAGCACCCTGAGGCCTGTTCTAAATATACAGCATGTGATCGCAGCAACTCAGCAACAATCATTAGATAATGGTGTAGACGAAACTCCATGTTCTTTTGAGTGTGGAGAGAGATTAGTGTATACCGAGGACATGGTCCATGTCAGATGTCAGAGAAAAAGGCTTGAAAGGCTGTTCAATGAATATGAACACTGGCTCTTGTAATCCAATAGAGATCTTTGTAAAGCTGTTTAAATGCTCTGTGTGGCAGTTTGAGAAGTCAGACAGGGTCGGACATCTAATTAACCCCTTTCTTTAGGAATTTTGGCATAAGCCACTTTGACTTGTTGTGTCCTCTTTAGGACTTTCCATGGGGAAAACTAAAGCCACTAACTGTAAAGACTGAACAATCAAAATAAACATGTTTTTTTGAAAGTAGTAAGTAAAGTCTTGGTTTCAAAATGTTTTTTTTTTTGTTCAAACTGTTTCAGAAAGCTGTTAACATAAACAATGCGAACAATAGATAATGAGAGAATAGTCCGTAAAGTCCTCAAAGTTTCCAATAGTTGAAGCCTTAAACCAAGTTAACTCTATATCTGAATAATAGATAAGACAGAAAAGCAACCTGGCACCTTCATCCCTGCAAGTGTGTTATAAAAGCAATGTAGTATTTTTGAGCGATACAATAAAGTACAATACAAAACATTTCTATGCAATCTGCTATAATTTAAACTCAATTTTTGTGTAGTTTAGTGTAGTGTATTAAACCAAACTGTCATTTATTTAATTTAGTCGTTTTTTGTTTGTTTTTGTTTTTAAAAATAATTTGGAACGTACTTATCTCTTGCATCTCTGTGTGGTTGTGCTGTCAAATAATATTTTTTTGGATAAATGTAAGTCATTTTGGGGAATAGAAAGTACTTTAAACCGAATTACCTACAAAACCATAATATAAACATCTGTACAATAAGCAAACCCTCTAAAAGGGACAACAGCTCAGATTTACTCAATGTTAAATAACTTTTTTTAAACCAGAGCTAAGCAGAAGCATAAACGGCTCATCTATCTTTTTTTTAACTTCCCCCCCAAAGAAGTATACTTACCAAACTTAATGCAGTAGATCTTGTTGGCATGTATATTTTATGTTAACCTCTTCATATATACTATTTTTGTGTTTGAAGGTGTGATTAATTTCATAAAAGTCTCACTCATGAAATCTCATCTGCACTTAATAAACACTTTATAATGTCCCTTCTATAACCTAAAATCTCATTTACCCACATATACTGTTGCATACTTACCAGCCAACGAATGTACATTTTGTTCTTGCAAAGCGTCCCCAACGGGCTCCAAGTAATTTAGCTCAACGGCAGGTAGTTTAAAGTCCCCCCTGGGTCTTTTTAAAGGATACAACAGTTAAAAGGTACAACAGGTTGTTTATGCCTCCTTGTAGCTGCTGACAGGCTGGCTATTTGACCAGAAATACCTCATAAAGCATGTCAGAGCTTTTTCTATTGTCACCTTCCTCTCCCTTCGGAGTGGTTACGGCTCAGAAACAGCACCTGCAACATAAACGCAAGATAGAAAGTTTATGGCGTCTTCAGAGTATTTGAGACTGACTGATTGTACAATCATTTGGTGTAATTGCTCGCACCTGCTTTGGCAGAAGGAAAATTGGTCCTGAGTGACTTTGCTGTCTCCATAGGCACAATTTTTCACTTTGAGGAACCCATCGATGAAGCTCGTTGCCAGGGCTTTTGCTTCCTACAAGCAAAGCAGACAACCTTTCATGTTTGAAATCAAGCTTCTCTCGTTGTCTTTGCAGAGTTTGGTCCTCCTCCATGGTTGTAGGGCAGTGGCAGGTGGTTTTATCCACCTCTCGAATACCCTCCCTGGTGACCAATCAGGGGCTCTGTGGGGCAAGACACCCCAGTCTCTGTTAAAGAGTGGACATGACAGCAAGGTGAGGAGCCTGCTTTGGGCACAGGTGTTGTGAGACAGCCTGGGGTTTAGAGTTCACACGATTCTAAGCCACTGATTAAGCAGAGGCGACTGGAACATATAGCTCTAAGCACTCTATAAAAAGTTGTCTTGAGGATGGATGTTTTCAATGCGAGTGTGTTCAGTTTGAGTGCGTTTTGCTGTCAGAGCGTGTACGTTGTGTCAGACTTACTTAAAAATCCTGTGTCAAGGGAGTTCCACATAAGCATTCTAATATTTACTATTAATTATTTTATTGAAAGCACAAAGTATAATATGTAAAAATGACACGCTTTCCTTGAGCAAATACAACAAGTTATGGTTTTAATGATTACAAACATACAATAATTTTTAAATTTGCAAATAATTATAACATCAAGGTGTTATGTACACAAAAAAAAAAGAAAAACAAATTGAGTGAAGACCTAATGTGGATTAAGAGTTAAATACATTTTAAACAATGTCAGTTCCTCCTCATGCAAGGTCAGATACCACAGAAATGAATAGAAAATCTTAATTTGTTGTAGCTGCTCAAATATAACAAAATACATACATTTAACCTATATATTTTTTAGCTTTAAACATAATATTGAATAGAAAGTATTTCTTAGATTCCTTTTGTGAAATTCCTTTGACCGAGATGTTTAGGTAAATCCCTAGTTTAACTATGGAGCTGAACGAACACACTCTGAGTAAAATAAATAGAACAGCCGTATCTTACGTAAGTTAACTTATGTAAATGTGATTACTTGTAATATTTATGTATTGGGAACAAGGGTGCATTTAATTAAATTAACAAGTGCAAGTTCATTTTTTGAGAATAAATGACAGCGTTTTTCATCAAGAGAAGATAAATGCTTCAGAGACATGCAGTTCTTGAAGACATTATGAAAAATTCTAAATATTGAAAAAATTAAGCAAACTTCTTTTAAAGACACAAGATTATTGTCATGACTGCTCCCTGCATGTGATTTCCTTATTCTCGTGTTAATCTATATTACTTGTGTAAGAATACATGTCATCTGGTGTTAATTTCACCTGCATTGATGTGATTTTTAAGGATATTTTGGAAATGTCTTATAAAGTAAGGCTACAATACTCACCTTTACCTTGTCAAATCACTTTTTTCAGTTATTGAGTGATACTGCTTACCCTGCTTCTTTGTGATATGAACTACTACATCTTTTCTACATCAACCCTCCTGTCTGCGTGTGTGCTTTTAATGATGGGATGGAACAAATGTAAACATGGTTGGCTTAGTATGTTTTGTTAAAGTTTGAAATTTAGCTCTTCGCTTTATATGTTAGCCTACCAAAACTGACTGCCAAAAGCTGCTCTGCTTGTTCCTCACTCAGCTTTTGCCACTAAACAAAATTGCTGCTCCTTGGGCCTTTGTGGCTTGCTGGCATAACCTCTGAAAGAGCATAAGACTTTTTTGTGCTTGTTTTTTTCCACCACGAGGAAGAAGAGTAGGGATATCAAAGTAAAGATAAAACAAAAGCTTAGCTGCCAAAGCTCTGTTTCCTAACCAGGCTAAAATCCACTGTTCTACCATTGGTACTAAACAAACTCAGACCATAAGCAACTTCTCCAGAGTACAATTACTGTGAGCCATGACATTTTCATTATCATATACTGTATACGTCCCTTGGAGTGTATTCAAATAGCTTGCTTACTTACTTCGCTATTGGTGGAATTTGATTTTTTCTGCTGCGTTTCTAATTGTTTTCAAAAGGGATTCTAGTAAAGCAATACTGGTTTGTTCGAAAGTTCCAGTGGTGTTGATCATCTTTTACCTGTTATAAGATTGCTAGTTCTCATTTTATTCAGCTGGATTTGACTTGATTCTAATCGCAGTGAATTCTTTTTACCTCCTGAGACTAAGGCTCCAATCTCATGGACTCTAATGCAGTCACACAGAGAATATACATTTCTGTTGATGCAACATTTAAATCATGTATTAAATATGTTAGCCATATCATGATAATGTTAACTATTTGTAAATGTAAGCGTCTGATGTGTGACCTGACTTTAAGTTTTATCCATTTTTTTTATTGTGTTTTGAGAAAAGGTTTGCTATATTTGTACTGTTATTAACATGATTAAATTGTGATATGAAATTGGTTAGCAATATTGATTTTAAAATTACTTGCATATTATTACCCTGGAAGGGATATGTTAATTAGTATGTTTACATGACTGCAAGAACACTTGGGGCAAATGTGGCTCAACATAAGTTACCACATAACTCTTGCCATATGTTTAAAAAATTTCTATTATTTCACTAAATAGAAGTTTGATTGAGATCAGTAAAAACATTTGAACTAAATTAAATTTGGCTGACATGCTTACCAAGAGGCAGCACACCTCAGATTTCCTCATCACTGACAACTAACAGAATCCATTTTCTGTGCTAACCTCAAGTAAAATTTTTGTATTGTTATTTACATATAAAATATTATCAGTCCACATTTTGAGTTGTTTAGTAATATTATACAGAGGCTTTCAGTTTAAAGTACATTCAAACTAATGTGCTTGTGTTATGTGCACATAAGCATGTTATTAATCACTATTCAGTTTACTTTTGCTAACTGTTAAAGTTGTTGTTGACATGTTTACAAGATGGCGAGATATGTTTGTAAGCTAGTTAGCAACATCCCCACACATTACTTGCTAGATGTGTTTAAAACATGTTTTATTAGCGTGTCTCAATGTCCTCATCCTTAGTCATCTCAGTAACTTTTATAGCTTTTTTGCTACAATTGTTTTAAATGTGTGCTTGAAATGTTGCAGTCAGAATGTTATAAATGACCTCAGCATGAATTACTTTTGTTTGCATGTTAGTATAATTGGTGAGAAATTTGTTAGCATGTTGGTAACCTACACATACTTGAAATCTTATGTTATGAATTTGCTATCATAATTTGTATCTATTTCATTAGAAAAAAGGATGTATTCTTCTCTGATGGCAAGAACACTTGGGCCAAATGAGGCTGAGATGTGTCAAGGCCGAACAGATAGCATTTCTTTTTTTTTGACCCATGCTTGGCTAGGCCAGATAGCACCATCCAAGTTCTGCAATGTTTAAAATGGTGGTAATCTATTTATTTTATTATTTTGTTTACTATTATCTCTGCTTAGGTCCAGATATAAATAACAAATATGAGTCAAGTAGGGTTTAGATTTGATAAATAATATGTCTATGAAACACACAGCTGAAATGTATCTAAAATATATTAATCTACCAGTTACCTGACTCACTATGGACTTGTATTATGGCTAAAAAGATGTGGACCACTACTTCATGTTAAATTGTTGTTAGAAAACTCAGAATTATCAAAGTCAGATTATCAGCAAAAAAGTTTAACTTTATCAAAAAAAATATAATCTTGATTGAAATGGGGTAAAACTATATTAACTCATGCTAGCAAGCTGTCTTCCACTCAATATAAGGGTTCAAGCTTAAGCAAAAACGTTTGAACCAATATTTAAATGTTTGTGGCTCTTCACATTTACAGATTTTAGTCTCATAATAAAATGGGGTGTTTAGAGTTTTGTGTTCCTTTACTCTTTCCCTTCTTCATCCTCCTAATTTATGCAGTCATGATAAAGCGCCTACAAAAACTCAAGGCTCTCTTAGATTTAAAACTTTGTCCTGGATGAAGGACAGGTTAGGAGATGCATTAATATGCAGATCAGGTGATATCAAAACCTCAGCGTACTTTACGGTTGCTGCCGCACATTATCAATCTATTTGTGCAAGCCGCCCTGCAAGAATTTCATTTGCCATTCGTTTATTTGCCTTCCTCTACAATTATGTCGCTGGAACAGGTCTTGATTCGAAGTCATGTTCCAAGGGCACAAGTGATTTTTGTCACTTGATTGTCTAAGAGTGAGAGATGTCCAGAAAAGGAAAAGGCTTTAGTTGCTTTCAGTTGAATATTGCTGTAATCTTTCAACAGCTCACTCGATATATAATCAGAGTGCCCTAAAATGAACACTCATCAAATCCGAGTGAAAATCAGTGCAGGTGAAATGGTGTTATTTTCTTGTTGGCTGGTAACTTGATTAACTCAAACAATGCCAGAAAACACGAGAGGGTTTTAATGGGATTATGAAGTCGCACACTGAGTTGTAATTACATTAATATGTAACACGAGTAGAGAGTCTGTATTTGAGTCTGTCATAACTAAATTTGTCCTCTACTCATGTGATATATAAAAAAAAAATCACTTTTTTTATTATGTTGAACGTTTATTATCACATGTTTTAGTATCACTTCTAATATTAGTAACAACAATTTAAATTTACAATTTAATTACCTTTCAGTCAAAAACTTAAATATGATTTTTGTTTTGTCAAAGCTAAATTATTATATCTTATTTTTTTAAGTAGAAGTCTGTGAATACATTAGAATGATTTAATTAATTTAAATTCATTTCATTTATAATATATTTGTAAACATGTCTAAAACACAGTTTAAAAGTAGCTTAATTATCCCGCTCTCTCTCTCTCTCTTTATCTTTCATTGTCTCTCAGTTTTTCTCTCGCTCTTTGTCTCTCTCATTCTTTCTCTCACACTCTTTCTCTCTTTCTTTCTTTCTCTCTCTCTCTCTTTTGTCTTACTCACTCTTTCTTATTGCCTCTCTCTTTCTTTGTCTCTCTCACTCTCTCTCTTTCATTCTTACTTTCTCTTTTTTTCTTTCTTTCTTCAGAATGAGCTGTTCCGACTGTTACAGACTTCATAGAAATATCTTATACAGATAACAAATTGGTAGAAACACTGGATTAGTTTCACTGCATGGGCTGTAGTCTAAATGTATGTTTTGTTTTGTACTTTTTTCATATTATTTTATATTTTTGTAATTATTTCTCTGTAGATTTGTGTTGATTTTGATTATTTTTTTGGTAAGAATTATTTTCACAATTGTGTTTTTGTTTTACATTTCCAGGTCAACTTGCGCATTGGCACTAACAGTCTTCTTAAATATCTTTCTTCCTATTGCTACAGTTATTCAGTACCATGGACAGCGAATCACATTTTTTTAAACAACAATTTCCTTTCAGGAACACAATAACCAAAAATACTCCTATAAGTTAAATGTAAGGATGTTTTGTAATGAGTAAATGGCTCCACTCCCGGTTCATCAAACCTCCGGGGCACCCTCTATAGAGCATCGGTTTGGAAATTATACATTAATTGCGTAGAATTATTAGCAATTTTGACTGCCTTACTACCGACCAAAAAAACTGCAAAACGAAAGACTTTAGGGAACAGTGATGGTCACATCACTTATATAACCATCCCGACAGCACTTGCAGACTATAATTACAATGATTTGTGCAAACACATTTAGTCCTTGTATTTAAAATACGGCTTAAGGGCAGTCAGGCCACAGGGCTTTGCTTTCGGTGCCCTGCCAAAGACAGCGACTGACTCAGCCGGTCAGGCCTGCACTGACAGAAGCGGAGCACATTAACCGGTCATTACAGTCTCTGATATGGCCAATGAGTTCACCTCCTTTCACTTTTTTATCCTGCATTGGCTGCTGTTCAGAATTTTAAAAGGGCGCCATTAAGGTACAACCAACTCGAGATTATAAATAACAGTTCAAATTCTCCTAGAAATTCACAAAAATCTTTGTACACATTTCGATAATGTAAACATTTTTTATTCAAATTTGATATATAGAGTTAGTTACAATAAATTCACAGATTTTTACCTGAATATTTATGTTTAACCTCCCTTTTTGAAACTAAAGTTTTATGTTTTTTTAGTTTGTTGAGTCAAAAGGATTTTTTTTTCTTTTCATAGGAATTCATTCATTCAACTTCTTGTCGGCTTATCCCTTTAATTTCAGAGGTTACCACAGTGGAATGAACCGCTAACTTATCCAGCATATGTTTTACGCCGAGGATGCCCTTCCAGCCACAACCCACCACCAGGAAATACCCACACACACAAATTCAGAATCATACACTATGGAAATTTTTGTTTACCAAATTCACTTGTGCCACATGTTTTTAGACTTAGGAGTAAACCTACACGATCATGGGGAGAACATTCAACCTCCACACAGAAATGCCAACTGACTCCAGGAATGCAATTCTTGTTAATGTAAAGTTCATGTCAATTTTGTGGAAGAAATTTTGTTTTCACATTACAATACTTTCTAACATAATGTAAGCTGATAGATTCGTTTTTTGATTATATGTCAAGAATAGAAAAAAAAACTATGTGGAATGCATTTTACTTGAGGTTAAGTGTAAATATACATGTGAAAATGAAATGATCTTTATATTAAAAACAAAGATCAGGAAAAAACACTTTAAATTATGTGCAGAATGTTTAATTAAAGCTGTTATATCTCCTTTTTATTCATTTGTAATAAATATTTGACCTTACTGCACCCTTAATAACCTTGAAGAGGCAGTAGTTATCATAAACAATATCTCAACCAATGGGACAACCAAAAACACTATTTATTTTCATTGTTTAGCCAACAGGCTCTAATACAGTTAGACTTCCGGGTCAGTCAGCACGTACATTCTTTATTGAGATGAGCTGCATTAGTGGTTCATCTAATTGGTTAGTGGGTGGTGCTATGGCCAATTAGCATGGCTATGATCATTCAGCTCTTTTGAGCTTCAAGAAAACGAAATTAGGATTACACAAACAAGCTTAAATCAATCTGAACATGACTATTTTTAGCATTACTAAACAATTCAAAGAAAAAGATGTGCATTTCAAACAGAATTTAGGTGAATGAACAGGTTTATATCAGGGTTTTTTTATAAAAAAATGGAAACACCTGTCAGATTTGAAAGTAATTTAAAAAAGTAATTTAAGTTTAAAGGATTTTTGTTACAGTATATGTACAGTATATATGTATAAGCTGTTGTGCACAAGCTGAATGTGGTTCGCCTGCGTGAAGTTGATTAACATTCAGATGGGTGAATCAGAGAAAAGCTTTAGTCTATTGTGAGAGCGGGAGCACGCATAGGACGCTCGTGCAGAGCAGGTGAGATTAACATGAAGAGAAGCACATCGCTGCTAAAACGGCTCAAGCATATAATAGGTAACAAATAATAATGCGTTAATTAAATTAATTCATCACAAAAAAATAAGGCGTTAATATTTTTTACCTATTATATGTTACACTCAAGTCGTTTTTTTGCAGCAATTCCCAGCCCTAATATAAATACATACATACATACATAAATATATACATATATACATACATAAATTCATTCATTCATACATACATACATACATACATAACTACAGTTTCTACAATAAAATATTGAGCATCCATTGGCAGTCTCATTTTATCATCTGTAATGAGATAATACATTTTTGTTCAGAAAGATACTGTAGAGTCTGCAACAGTTGTTATTTAAAGCTGACTTCTAGTCCAAATGTTTGTTTTGATAGCTTTATCAATAATACAATTTAAAAGAAAAAAACATATAAAACAAGGTAAAGCATCGAGTCAACATTGTGCCACTTTATAGCTGAGGAGACAATGGAATCTATAAAAGATATTATTCTTGAATTATATCCAATCACATCAAACACTTCTGTGGAATTTAAATATTTATCATTGATGCTGTTCCAGTATTTATGTATACATATTATATATAAATATATATACACACACACACACACACACACACATATATATATATATATATATATATATATATATATATATATATATATATATATATATATATATTATGGTTTCAACATTATGGTTTCTTTTGGAAGAAGCTACAGCAATTTGGAAGCACTGCTCGAAAGAGTTTCCAGTGGTTTCGGAAGGCTTCGTCTAAAGCATCATGTTGTTTCCTCTATTTTGAGTGTGCTTGAGCACTCCTATCTGAGGTCACACCCGTTCTGAACAAGCGAATGCCTGTTGTTCTCTTTAGGCCTCGAGCTCAGCAGGAACCCAAAGGAAACCTACAATTTCCCATCATTACAAGCAGATGTTTGGCTCTCAACAGTGGTCTATCACTGTCTGCATGCTTAGTGCTGTGTTTTTGTACGCTGCTCTGGAAATTGGAGACTTGCATTCAACATAGATGCTTGAGCTGTTCGTACTGTGGCTGAATAAGAAGAATTCAAACGTGAGGTTTTATCAATGCAAACCAATTTTTCTAAAACTTGCAGTCACTATATAGGCAAAATATTTATGTAGGTCTGTAAAAGGCTCAGAACAGGTTTATGTTGTTAAGTCAAAAAGATGTTTGAATTATTTTAACTTTCATGACACGATAAAAACTCATTCAGCAAATTTGCTAAACAGTTGCTCTTCATTTAAGGTAGGATTGCATAAACAATTATTTGTTTGTTTGTTTTAGAAACTGTTAACCAGTGTGTTGTGTTCTCTTTAAATGGAATTATAATATTACATATTTTTAAGACCTTAATTATTTGGTTTAATGGAAAGTTAAATTGTTAGCCTAGATTGTCTTTCTGCAAAATTATAACATTTTTATTTATTGTAATAAAGATCTTTGAAACTCACAATGTATTTTGCAGGTCTTTGCTCATATAATAAAGACCTCAAAAACGGAAACTATTCATCTTGAGTTGTAAGTTAATTTTACTTTACATGTGTACATGCGTTACATGTCCCCATTTCACCTGACCTGCATCTTTTTGGACAGTTAAATAAACCACAGAAGCCTGGTTTCTCACAGAAAAGGAATATATCTAGCGGTGCATTATAGTCTGACAAGTTTTTTATTGTGTAGTACTGCAAATATTTTTGGGGGTATATCTCAAATCATAATAGAAATGTAAATAGACCAATTGGTGTCAATATTAATTTGAATCTCAAAAATATTATATTATCTTTTACCCAGAAAAATATAAAATTCTCTGAGAAACTTTTGAGGTAAGTCTTGATTCGCAACATTTATTTAACCCCATCATCTGTGTCAGTGTGGAAAAAAAGATATTTAACATGTTTAAAATATGAGTAAAAAAACATATACTTTATATGAAATATGAAAAATATGAAACCACACATAAATCTATATTTCTGCCCCTGCACCACATTTTTTTCATTACAAATAAGTTTAAATTATGCTACAAGTATGCAAATTTTGACATAAGTCTTGCAAAAAATGATACAATGGAAAACATTATGCAATAATGTAACATAGCTTACCGCAAAATCACAGTTAATAAACCTTTGTCTACTGTATACAACAGATATTTGTTTCAAAATTCTACTTCTTACAAATCTGTCAAGCTAAATTAAAGTGGGACGATTGTCATCAGAACTCTCTGAGATGTACCAGAGATTCTTACCAGAGAATAGTTAATATTATATAGCTAATAGTATAATATTAATATAATTAATAAGTAAATAGTAATTGAACGTTGAGTTCACTTTGAAGATTGAGCAAAGTAAGAAGTAAGCAAGAGATGTAAAAATCCAAACTTCTCCATGTGGCCTTAGATCAATCATTTACACTTAGATCAAGTCTAAACTTCTATACAGATGCTGTGTGCTATTAACAATGCTCTTTGGAAGAAGAATCAAGCTTAATCACAACAAAAGTAAGAAGCTAATATGCTAAATCGATTAATCGTAATGAGTAGCTATTTGTTGAGTCTGTGTTTTGGGGATTTTTTATGTAATTGTACAAGAGATACTATACTGCTCCTTTAAATGAGATAACTGTTTGTTCCAGGCTTGAAGGAGTGTCAAATTTGGTCTGATAAATCCTCCAAAATCCTGTGTGTGCGTGTGCGTGCGTGTGTGTGTGTGTGCGTGCGTGCGTGCTTGCATGTGTGTGTGTGTGTGTGTGTGCGTGTGAGTGTCTGTGTGTGTGTGTGTGCGTGTGTGTGAAAACACAATCATTTAGGTTTAATTTTGGCAAGTAGGCAAAAAAAGTGATTTGGCGATCATTTAAAACCCAGTGAGATGTAAATTAAAGGAAAGTTGCTCCCTTCCAAACTAAGAGAAAACAAACGAAGCTAATAGAGTTGGCATCTTCAAACCTGACATTTTAAAAGAATATTATTTTCATAAATTATTCATAAATCGTCTTATAATCAGTTTGTGACACACAATCGACTAAAACAGTCGGGAATCCTTGTGGTGACGTTCAAGGAAGAGAAAGTAAACTGTGACGTGGCTCAGTGATGAAAACAAACCTTTCAAAACAGAAAAAAGCCTCCCACCCAAGTAGATGGGAGGTAAAAGAGGAATTTTACATTTACCTCTTACTTTACTGTTACTTTAGTCTTACTTTACTTACCGTTGTGTTTTGTCCAACTTTGCCATTGTGATCGGAAGGTCGCCAATTCGATCCACAGAGTTGAAGGTGGTGTGAGTGAAGAAATACTTGCTCTCCCATCTTCAACAACCACAACTGTGGAGCCTTCGAGAAAGGCTCCAGTTTCCTGACTGCTCCCCGGGCGCCGCTGCCATGGCTGCCCACTGCTCCGGGTGTGTGTTCACGGTGTGTTTGTTCACTGCTGTGTGTGTACGCTGGATGGGTTAAACGCAGAGGACAAATTCCAGGTATGGGTCACTCCATATCTGGCCAACTGGTCTCTTTCACGTTTTTCAGAAGTGACTTACAGTAGAGGAGAGACAATATTAAATCAGTAACAAAGTCTAACAAGGGTTTCTCGCTCTAAAAGTTGTTTGAGCTGATCAATCGACCATGAAGGAAGGAAATAGCTTTATTGTTATTATGATTAATATTAAGAATAATAATAATTAAGCTTTTATGGTTTCCTTCAAAAGAATAGATTTGTTGCTTTTTGAAAGCTGTTCGTGTGTTTTAATTCAATTGTTAAATTGGAAGTGAAGAGGCTGCTGTTTTAGGGAGTGAAAATGGAATCTGGAATCACCTGTGGATGTTTGCTATTCTATCACTTCTCCTGAAATTTCATTCATGGAACTACACATATCACAAACAGTTTAATTTAAAATCTAAACTTTGAATTTTTATTATGTGTTACAAATACATCATTTATCACACCTGCAAGGTCCTGCAAGGGGTTTGAGCCAGTTTCACCCATATTTCTATATTTTTCTAATGTATATTTTTTTTTACTTCAATACGATTTGATTAACGTTTAAGAACGTATCTTTGCAAATATTTTCGACACAAATATTTCACCCTTGGACACGTTTTTATCCCCTGTTTACTTGATTTCGTCTTCTTTTTTGCTATCTGATTTGAAACCGGTTAAAGGTAACTAAATCTTACAGCCTAATGGTGCCATTAGTTTAAATGAATTTGCTCAAATAAAAAAGGTAAGTGGTACTCATTTGAAAAAAAACACACCTTCTCTTAATGCAAAAACAAACAAAGAGAAGATTAAGTTGAGGTTCATTATTAGCCCGTTTTACGCTTTCACAGTCAGGGAGTTATCTGTCACCTCCCTGCCCTCACACACCGCGCGGAGGAGCTCACATCCCTCTTTCTGACGTTTGCTTTAAGAGAAGCTTTGTTTCATATCGGATATAGAACATGTGTTCGTGTTTAATCAGACCATAACGACCAAAGAAGCTTCTCGTCGCCTTTGCGCGCGGACGCTGTTTCCCCCGCGCGTTTCAGCACTGACGCTGTCCATCTCCAGCACACTGCTGCCGTTTACTGTGAGCTTGGAACGTTTCGAGTCTCCCTCTCTCAAAAAAGATTTTCCAATTAGAAATTTGACAGTGTTTAAAGCGACTGCTTAATCTTATCCACGTTTCCTACAAACACGCGTGCGCCATTCACAAGGCAGCGCACAAAGAACCCAGCAGATGTGGTCTTTTCTTTATTTATAGTCGCTCTCCCTCGACGGAACGTACCATGTGGCGGCGGAAGGATGAGAGGGGGAGAGCGCGCGCCGAGTGACACGACGAGAGCTGCTTTCTGTCCTCGTCCTCCCCGCCGCACCGAGCGGCTTTGAGACAGCCCTGTCGCTTTAAACCGGGAGGACACCCAAACCGACTTCTCAATGCAAAAAATAAAAAGGTAGCCAGAAGCAGGGGCGAGGGGAACGGAGGCATAGCGTACGCTCACGGTTGGTCTCTCTCTCTCTCTCTCTCTTTCTCTCTCTCTCTCCCTCTCCCTCTTTCTCGCCTCTATCACATGTATGAATGAATTGAGTAGTAAGGAACACGCCTCCGCCTGGACGAGCAAAAGCGTTTTTGCTTTGACTTGAATTCAATGGTACGTGTTTCCATCAGCCAAAGCAAGAGTTGGACGTCTTACCCCATCGTTTGAAGCACTTCAGAAGGCGTAGCAGCTGAAAGTCCGCGCTGAGAACATGGCAACTTTAACGAACGGACAGGTGGACGCGGTGCACGGGGGAGCGGCGAGTACGAACGGGCTCGTGAACGGAATAAGCCACACGCACAGTTCCGCGAGCTGCGCCACCATTCCCATGAAGGACCACGATGCCATCAAACTGTTCATCGGACAGATACCCCGCAACCTGGACGAGAAGGACCTCCGGCCGCTCTTCGAGGAATTCGGCAAGATCTACGAGCTCACCGTGTTGAAAGACCGCTTCACTGGCATGCACAAAGGTACGACCCGTTTCTGCTCGAATCCTGTCAAGATTCCACCATCAAATCAGACGTTTTAATGGACAAGCTTTTGGGGTTTTCGGTTTCTTTTCATCGTTTTTTTGTGGAAAACCTATGTGGGAGCTAATAAATCAATTTAGCCTTTCAAAAGTTGAATATTGTTCCGGTGAGGGGCACGTTGTGATGCGCGCTGATTGAAGGCTAATTAGCGTTTTTAGGCGATACTATTTCGAGGACGGGGGTGACATGGGCTACATTTAAAACTGACAGCATTTTTGGATTTCGTCTTGAGGAGCATTTTGAGGTTCAGGTTTAGAAATTAGAAGTTGTTTGCACATTAGAATCGAATATAGTTATGGATAGGTGATTCGGACAAAAAGCGCGGGAATGAAGGCGCGTGTTCCACGCTCGGCAGCTATTCAATACAGGCTTTAACCTTTCCCTTCAGAGCACAAGCGCGCGAAAGTTTCAATGACTGTGTAAAACCTATGAATATTTAATGAGGAAAGCACTAAGACAGTTTATGATTGCTGAATATTGTTAAACTAGTCACCATTACCTTGTAGGTGTGAAACATTTAGCAAAAATACACTTTTTCCCATACAGGGTTAAATCAATTAGGTTTTACCATATAATGGTAATGTAATTGGCAAATTATAAAAAATCAAATCTTTATGATGAAACAGCCAAAGCTTTATATTTCCATTGAGATATCTCTCTCTCTCTCTCTCTCTCTCTCTCTCTCTCTCTCTCTCTCTCTCTCTCTCTCTCTCTCTCTCTCTCTCTCTCTCTCTCTCTCTCTCTCTCTCCTCTCTCTCTCTGCGTGATCATGCATGAGTATGGCATAATGGATTTTTCTCAATACAATAACATTGCATTGATCTGAAAATTTTGATAATACTTATAATATTCTTGACTATCTGATTATTTAAGGACTAAGGACTTCTTTTTTGTCTACTTACCGTGGACAAAATTTAAAACAAGTACAAACCAAAATAGTCGTACCAAAATAAGATCAAAGATCACTGGTAGGTTGCCTGTGTGGATTAAAAACGTTTTATTATTTCATCACACACATCACACAAAATCGTGTCGTATGTCACACTCCGATTCTCTTTTTGTAGACCCTTTGTCTAAATCTAAACCCCTCCCTTACATACTATGTAAGCCAAGTTGTCTGTGTTTTGCCCCCCTTTGAGTATGATTGAGTGGAAAATAAAGATAAATGACATCAAGAAGTTTGACAAAACGTTCTCTCCACTGACCTCTTAATTGGGGTTGTGTCTCAAAGATTGTTCCTGTTATAGTTGCTCAATGAAATGTTAACGTATTTCATCTAGAATTCCAGTTTGTTCTGTCCGGGGAACTTTAATTATCTTCTGCTTATCGTCTCTGCACCAGCGGGTGTCATACAGAGCAACTCACAGAGTTTGGTCCAACTGTAGCCTTGTTTGTGTGCTTGACCGCTCCTACAGTGTGGTAATTACTGCTGAAGCGATGTACCTGCGGTGTGTTCACAAACATCAATTCCTGAAGCCTCAGCCAGGGTTCCGGAGAGGGTATCTTCCCAGGGGCATCATTATTTCACAGGCTTGTCTAATTGATCGGCAACCCACAGTACACGGTTTGGCTTTAGGGTCACATCGGTGGCTAATTTATCCATCTAACCCTAGGAGTCAAGCGATGAGGCGCTTACCCCTGCCCTAGGGATGCAGTCCCTCCGTTGTAGTAAACAAAGCTGTCCTTTGTATGTGCCTAGCAAAAATGTGGCTTTGAGCAGCGGGTCTGGGGAGGGTAGGAGGTTATCTTTTATTAATAGCACCACTGGAGTACTCCCAGTCGGTGGTTAATCATGTTGCTCATGAACTATGGGGAGCCGTGCTGCTGGCTGATTCTAGGAACTGTCTCGTCTTTGGAAAATATGGTCCCGTATACCCCTCCCCCCACTGCAGGGCCCGTGTTCACTAGTGCGGTCGCCGGTACGCCTTGGCTTTCCATTTGCAACCGAGTTCAGGTGCCCATTCTTTCTCTCTTTCCTGAACATAAGGACTGGCGTCAGTGTCTCTCAAAATCCATTTTCCTTTGGCAGCAGCACCGTTCTCTGTACCCTGCAGTTTGCTGAGACCTGTCCTCTCTGGAGCTTTCAATGCTTCAAGAACTGAATATGCTGTTTTGAAAAAGAAGCTTTCGTCAAAACAAGTAGAGTTTCTACCGCTTGACACTTAAAATTGCCAACATTGGCACTGAGGCAAATCATTCTTTCATGGCTTAATCTCTTGATTTTTAGTCTTAATATGCATTATTTGGGTTTAATTACACTGTTGAGTACATTTATATGTTTACATTTAGCAAACAATTTTATTCAAAATGATATGTAATAGAGGGAGAAACCATAAGGAGTTTGTATAAGATACAGATACAGTTAATCTTATGTAGGTCTCATACAGTAAAAAAGGTGTCTCCTGATCACCTATAAAAGAAATTGTATAAAAGAGTATAAAAGAAATGGTTAGCGTTTACCTAGTATCTACTAATTAGCTAGACAGCTGTGTATTGCTGCCGCATTCTCTAATAGGTTTGAATATTTTTGTGCACAATTTAATTCAATTTAATTTCTGTTCTAAAAACAGTGAAATACTTGGTTAGTTATGATACAACTCGAATACAGCAAAAAATGTACCACTCAACATTTAAGAGGTTTAGCAAACAGTCTAAAAATACTGTACCATTTAACCAACATGGGCTTAAAAAGAGCCTAAAATAGAACTATAGATTACATCAATTTTAAAAACAGCGGATTGCTTGAAAAGCATAATACCAATTAAAACTTTTGTATGTTGTATTCTTCTGATAATATTCAACCATCAATAATAACACTTGATTGAGCCAGCTGATAATGACAGGAATAGTGGAGAACAGACTGTGTTTCTAGCACACATGAGAAAGATGCAAAGTATGACTGCCCACTGAGAAGACTCAGAACGATGCTTGTTTTCAAACAAAACTCTATTGAACTTACAGATGACATCAGAAAAAAATAAGTTGATCGGAAATGGAAGTAGGAAGTTGATGCTGCTTTCCAAATGAAGGTTTCATTGTAAAAGTCTTCATTAACAATGGGCATGCGTCATTATTGTTTACTTACAGAGAAGATTGATTTAAACTGAAACTATTTTGTTTATGAAATGTTTTATCTAAAATGTGTGGGACAAATATTCTTTGAGACTTAAAGAGAACCTTTTTTCATCTCAAAAACCTCCACGAGAATGTACTTTATTCTAATTCAATAAAATGTTGAGATGTTGAGAAAAGTTGAAAGAATTGTCATATTTATGGAGAAAAATCATGCAATGATCTCTTCCGTTGAAAAAAAATCTGAAAGCTTTTAAAATTTGGGCACATTTAGGGTAGTATTCCTGATGTTTTAAAAACCCAGAATCAACCAAATTATTATGTGATAACTAATGTAAATAATTTTGAGAGTGAAGGATTATAAAATATAGGGGTTATAGCGGTCTCTCATTTCGCCTCACATAACACCTAAAATGCTTTTAGAGAAAGATCGTTTACATTTTGGGTTAAGGTTGAACTAATGATGTGAGCCTGTTGCTCATTTACTCTAATTGTTCTTAAAAACGTTGTGCTTTTAATTTCTAAAGCATGGTGAAAAGTGAAAGCCACCAAGCTTTTAGTAAGTGGAGCCGATGTTGATGGGGTGCTGTGGTGATCAATCAAACTATCATATCTTCCTGTGTAAAGTGTCACAGTCGACAACAAACACTTCATCTATGCTTCACATCATCATGACTGAAAGACTAGCATGTTTATAATATTTTATGCTTTTTAAATGAAGAGTTCAATCACATTTGTGACATTAACCAATAGGAGGAAAGTAGCTCTGTATCACAGCTTTTACACAGTGGAAAAAAAAAACAAAAACAAAGGACTGGTTTGAAGGAACGGTACAGAAATTCTTAGATCTACAGCAACTACATCCTTGTTTTAGGATGTTTAGTTGTTTTAAAACGGTGTTTTAAAGCTTTCTACTTCTAGTTAAACATTAGCATTTCTTTATATTTATATTTGAATAACCCACCACTTCCCATCGTCTCACCTCCTTGCTTCCCGAAAGTGCCGTAGTATTGAGTTGAAATATATTAAACATCTCCTAAGAGGGAAGATCCATTAGTTGGATAAAAATTTTCATGCAACAATTTGTGATTATTTAAGCAAAAGAAACTAGATTCATATGTGGCATGTGGAGATCACGTGTGGATTTAGCACAGACACTGAACAGTAAAAATGGGTAGATGTTTAAATTAGTTTTTTGTTTTAAATGTTTGAGCAAAATGTTTGTCATGACTCATTATACTTGACTCAAAAAACTATTTATTATATTATCTACATTATTAATTACATTAATGACTTCGATAATCATCCCATGAAATATTTTCCAAATCAAGCTGCCCCACTCAGAACCCATTCAAGAGACATTTTTTTTAATAATCAGGTATATTGTGTGTTTGTAAACGCGTGCGTGGGTGGGCTGCTATGTCTGAGGTAAACTGAGTTTTATTTATTTAAAATGCATGTTTTATGGGCAAAAATCTGTCAGATTTTTTTTTTTTTGAGGAGGCCAAGAACAGAAAATGAAACACATGTTCTGTTAAAATTAGTGCTGTCAAATGTTTTATAGTACTTTTATGTTAGTTTGTTTTTCATGATGATTACAACTCAAAATTAAAACATAGGTTGTGTAACTGCATGGATGATTGAGAAATAATGTTCACAAACCTTCCTCTTTGTGGAACCTAAGCAAAATTTGTAGCTTAATTATTTCTTCTCTTTTTGCTTGCAAGTAAGACCTTGTCAATATAAATAGTGCTTTTCTGCCCAGTTCATACTACACGATTTTTAACGAAGTACTGGGTAGAATTCACTGCACTATAGATCGACGACAAGAACTTTCTCACTATATGATAGGTACAACTACAGACAGGTCTAGGTATTTATAGCATGCCAAATATCTCTCTCTCTCTCTCTTTCTCTCTCTCTCTCTCTCTCTCTCTATATATATATATATATATATATATATATATATATATATATATATATATATATATATATAGGCCTGTTTGAAAGCTATAGATCTGTGTTGGACTGTGACCATAGCAGTTGAGCTTGGATCTCCCAGACTCACAAGTTTCCCAAGGGAAAAAAAAAGGATTTACACACAAATGTGGCCATAACGAGTGTTCCTATGATCGATTGAATAATCAGCAGTCTATAATTGTTAATAATATGCATTTCTAAAGTACTGTGTATCGGTGGCAGCTCCTGCACCTTCAAAGTGGAAGTTTGAGTTTCCAACAACAGGTTGACATGCATTCTAGGACAAAAACACTTTTGTTATCTTTTATGTATTTAAGCTTACCAGATTTTTCTGTGAGTTCCATTTAATTTTTTTGTACTAAGCCCCTCCTAAGTATGACCTATTCATAGCTGTCTGTGTAGCTGTCATTTAAACTCTTTATCTGCTTCAACGCGACACAGGCTGGGATGTATTGGTTGTGATTTTCTTCATAATCTCAGGAAAGCTACACAAGCAGCTCTGGTTGACACCAATTATATGGGAGTCACTGAACAATTCAGTAAGGTTAAATGCATATTAAAAATAAACAAAATAATTTTTTGACCTAGCATCCCTGTCAACCTGTTGTTAGAAACCCCTTAAACCAAATAATGAACCTTTCAAAATCACAAGGAGCCCTTTAAAATTCCACCAAGCTTCCACTGTGATGGTGAAGGATTCATCAGGTTTAAGACCTGTGAAAACTTTACGCAATCTTTTGTTCAACCTTAACTTTCCTATAGCTGTCTGTCTTTCATGGTCATTAACACAATCTTATTATCTTGTTTTCATGATTGTAAGATGCATGTTCATCTTTAGCTGTTTGTCTATTTCCTCCTCCTCCTTCCCTTAATTTTTTGCACTTTATCACCTCCTGCAGCATGCTGCACATCTCTCTTCTCACAAGCATGTGATTTCTCTTTCCATTCACAGGCTAGAAGGGGCTTTGTCATCCATTTATTCGCTCACTTACCCTCCTACACGCATGAGGAAAATTTACCATTACACTCCATGCTGAAATTAGGTCCTGGCTTCAGAAGCTTTCCTTGGGTTTTAGAAATTACGTATCTGGCCAAAACACATGTTTTCGAGTGATTTAGGGGTTTGAGTAAAGACAGTGCTGCATTGTAAAGTCAGTGGCGTTGTTTACTGATTTTTCTTTATCTACCTGCTATTTTAAAAGGTTTCCAAAGGAAGTCCAACTTTATTTGGATTCCAAAACCCCTAACTTACTTTCCAAAGAAGAAATGCACACAGATGATGATACAATTTCATATTTGGGGATGACTTTTTAAGCAAGAGCAAAGTAGAAGTAAGCATCGTCATGATCGTTAGAAGTTAAGACGAGTGTAGGAGGAGAAAAAGTTCGTTTGAAGCTATAAAGGAGCTCGTAGGAGGAGACATGCTGCACTTTGCTTCTGTGCTGCTGAATTCACAGCATCTATTTTTGATGATCATTATTCTCTTCCATACGGTTTGCTTTTGCGATGTGTTTTTTTTATAAGCAGACATGGCATGCGGGTATGTATTTGATTTCGCCACGTTTGATGCACATCTGGAGCGCTGACTGAATAAAGCACGATGTATTTTACTTCCTGACTCTAATGAGACACTGAGCGGAGGGGGCTCCATTCATCCTCATGCCTGAGCAGCCAAAGTAATGATTCTATACATCAGTTATCTAGTCTTTAGACTACTGTCTCTCGGGAGGAAGTGTGAAAGAGTCGAATGCTGCAACGCCGACTAAAGGTTGGCGATTGGGAGAGTGATGGATTGAAAGAAAGAGATGAAGTTAAACAAAAGAGAGTTTAGAACCAAAGGAGGCGTCCGCTCTGAATGGAGTAATCGAAGCTGGCAGTAAAAAAAAGAGTTAGCTGGAGAATACTGTGTACTTTTGGGTAGGCCTGAGCTGAAGAGGGGAGGGGATGATCTTCAGTACCCTGTTTTTCAGCACTTTCAACTGGATCTGCGTGACTCAGCACAGCTAATAGAGGCCATTTGTTCTGGTCACCAGAAGCTACAAGATGTATGCTGAGGACCATAACGTCTTGTCTTTGCATGCCTTCAAGCATTTTTTGTGCTTGTTCTAAATGACTGTCTGTGTCATGGTCTATTGTGTTATATTTGAATGTTTTATGTTTAATTGGTTGCTTGTGAGTTGTGGCTTTCCTGGGTGTGGCTGATAACAACTGACTGCTGGAAGTGGAATCACCTGCAAATAATCAAGTCTGTTGAGGATTTAAGCCTGTGAACCTCTTCCAGTCACTGCTAGTCCAACGATGTGAAACGATAGATTGCTACCTTGTCTGCAAGGAGTCTGCTACCTTCTCCGCCTTAAATTTACTGGTCCTTGTTGAATCTTTTTTATGTACCCAGACGCTGCTCGCCCTGATTGCCTGCCTGCCTGCCACTCCTGCCTTCCATTTACAGTTTTACCCTTCCTTCTAGTTTCGCATTACCTCCTCAGTTGAGAGAGTTGATTTTTGTTGTGCTTGTTTAAATGCTACCTCCTCATTTGAGTGCGCGGATGTATGGCAAAGGAATATTTTTGTTTACTTCCTGTCCCTCGGCTGGTTCCTGCATTTGCGTACAGTTCAGTTCTTGGATCGTGACAGTCTGTACCAGTTTGCAGTTGTTATGTGGACACTGCATGTCTTACTGCTTAAATTAGATTTTTATGTCCCTGGATTTGTTTAAGCAATGGTTTGCTCTGTTGTTATAACATCAGGTTCTAGTGTAAACAGATCCAGATTTACTATCCAAAAAAGTATTTAAGGCGTGATTTTTGTGTAGTCTGCCAGGAAAGCCATGGAAGTAAGACGGAGTGGAAAGAAGGGCTAAAGAGTGTTTACTAATGACACCAATCAATGGATTAACTTCCAGAAACAAGGTGCACCAAAAGATCAATGTTTATATAAACAAAAATATCATATTTCAAACTTAACATAAAGTTCAACTTATTCTGATTTCATTTGTTTATTTTGGGTAGAAATCTTTTTTTTTTCAGTGTTAAACAACAGCTGGAGCTATAAACTTCATCGTGGAAAAAAATCTATAAATTACAGAGAAAGCATTAGCGGAAAAATCTGGATTTTTTTTCACCAAATTTTAAACTTAGTTAAAAAAAAACTGAATTCTAGTCATTTCATGAGTTTACTTTTGCTCAAATTTGCCTAGTATTCCAAGCGTGATTGGCGAGAATAGAGAAGCATACTAGGTGAGCTGTCTGAGTTGGGAGTCCTGGACCATGAGGGGATCCTGTGCCTGGAGGATGCCCCCCCAAGATTTCTAACTACTACCGCAGTTTGAATGAGATGTGGACCGTTTTACATAAGAGAAGAGAGGTGAAGCATGATGGTGAATGGCAAAGGGGAGGAAGGAGGGATAATTTGCACAATGTTGGTGTTAGCCCTTTGGTCGTGTCTTATATACTGGAGATGATATGGGTAGATGGGACCATATGATAGGATGTTGATTAGTCAATTATCTGCCAAGCTCCTCCCAAACTTATGTTAATTAGATGATTAACCTCATTTAACAGAACATTTATTTATTTAAATGATAATTATGTATTATTATAAATAAATCAAGAAGAAAAACATGGTCATGGGTGGGATTCGTGCACTGAACGGAGAAGCACCTGGGGTTCTCGGACTTCTCAGGCCTGTTATTTTAGTAAACATTTGCAAGCTTTACCTTCTCCTCTGACCAACTGAAAAAGAAGATAACGAGATGGCAGGTGTTTGAGATATAATGGCACATCAAAATTCAGAAGATGGGCTATTGGTTTACAAAGTATTTTTTAATGCCAACATCCTATCCCAGAGATCTCCTGTAGCACAAATAAGAGCTTAACTCACTTTCAAAGAAAGTTTATGGACTCCAATTGGATGGTGAAACATTGGATCTATGTCAGATACAAAAGTATGTTTACAAAATAAAAAATACACAAAAAAAAAAGTTCGGCAAAAACTTCTGCAGTCAATTGCTGTAAGTGACCAATATCTATGATGTAGTGTTATTTTAAAGTTGAAATATGAGGCTTAAAACATATTTAGGGAACAGGCTCATCATTCCAGAACAAACTTGTAGCCAATCAGCACCAGCTATAATCATTTCAGTCTGGCACAAATCAAGGGCAGGGGTGATCAGTCATTTCTAGAGGACCTGGTTTTCCATCCAAACCTGTTACAAGAAACACAATACGAGCCTCAAACAAGACAAAAGGCGTGACTAGTAGAAGAAGGTGTGTTGCATGAAGGTTGAAGGGAAAAAAATTGGAGGACTTAGATGAAACTTTCAAACTAAATAATGTATAAAGCTATTAAAATTTAGCACAGCCATTCAAAAGACACAATAGATTGTGAGGGTTGAATGTACTGTCATAATTTTATAGGTAAGTTAAAAATACATTATAAATATTTAAAATAATGTATTTTCCATAATCAAATCATTGGTAAAAATAATATTTGGGACACATCTTCAGTGTGAACATCGCATTTGACTGTTAACACTGTCTTTTTAGCTCCAGGTGCAACCCACCATGACTCGTTTAGGGGTGAACCTTGAACCCCAAATTTTCAAGGTTGTTATAGTCTAGACAGTCATGTATCCAAACAAGCTCTCCTTGAAAACAGTGTGAGTAAAATGTTTTCCATTGAGGCAACATGTTATCAGGAGACTGTGTTAACAGGGAAGGAAAGTCTGTTTCTGGGCAACCTTAACTTGAGTTTCTGGGCAGGATTTTGCCAAAAGACAATTGGATGTCCTTGTCAGGGAAAGAAAAACGCTGGGTTCTTCCTCCTGCGGCTTGGTGTTAATTCAGCTCGCGTCCTGGACTCTCCATTGCATCGCTGTTGCATCATCTGCACACACAGCGCTTCCCTTTTTTTCCTCTCTCGCTCGTTTGGATCTGCAGATGTTCCGAGCCTCAGCCTATCCCAAATCCTAGCACGCCCCTCGTCTCCAATTTCTCATCCCCATTGAGAAAGCACAAACAAGCTCTTGCTTCCAGTGGGGTTTTGTCAACGTATGATTGATGCCAGTTTGATTATTAGAGTCGGTGGTCCACCTTTTTTGGAGGTTACATTCTCAATGTGAAAAACAATTAAACTTAGGCTGCAGACATGACACCAACATACCTTTTAAACATGGTTTATTCGTATTTTAAACAGATCCTTATATAAATAACATCCCTCCTCTCATTTCAGTCATGATCAAGTACCCGCCACAAAACTTTAACTTCTTATCTACAGAAATGGAATTGTTTTAACACATGGTAACAAACAATCAAACATGTTGTAAGCAATGTATTTAAATGAAAACCTAGTCAAGTTCATTTTAGCATGTGTCTTAAAAAGATCAATCTAGTAATCAATCAAAATGTTTTTACAGAGAGCAGTTTTTAGCATTTGCTTTAAAGCAGATTCACAAAGACCTAGTATAGACTATGTTGGGTTAAATAGGAACTCGAAATAGGAATATTTGATAGTTATATGTAAATTTATGTAACTTAATATAATGCTACTTTAAGAATTGTAAAGTAAAGATTATTAGTATGAGGAGACTGTTGATTTAATTTCTGAGTTTCTACAAAAGCCCAGTTAAAACTTGGTTTTGGGGGAGAAGTAAATCATCTAAGACACTTTTTTTGTTATCGATGTTGGACAAAACTGGAGAACCCGGAGTAAAACACCCACACACAGATGCAGAGAAATGTATTGTCTCGCCCCTTTTGTAAGTCGCCTAATATAAATGAGAAAAGATCATACGGGGCCTCGCTGATGGGGCAGGTGCTGCATGCCCACCATAAAGCCTATTTGAACTTAAAGGTGCCACGTGATGATAACATGAATTTTTTACATTATTGGCATCTTTTAGAGTTGTTCTTTCGCCAAAAACATCCCTTAAGTAGCAAGGTTTGAGCAAACCTTTATTATTTTTTCTGAGCAGAAAATGGCTGCGTTTTCGAAAGTCTGGAGCCTAAAATTGTGTTTGGATTACCAAAGAATGAGAAAACTTGGAAAGATCACTTTTGTTTGTGAGCAGCACTTCACATTCCCCCTGGTTCACATACACAGATATATATACACATCCTGTTAATCTATATATACTTTATGTCTGCCATAATGTCCTTGTGTTTTAATACATTTCAATAGCCGGCCTAGAAGGACAAAGCTGGGCTAAACTGGGTTCAGTCTGTGAATCTCCCTTTTTTTAATATCCTCCATGGCCTTGCAGTGCTCTCACAACAACCCAGTGAAATTAATAGGTTCTGTTTTCAATCTAGTTGCATCATCTAAGTGTTATTGTGGTGTAGTATTAAATATTTAAAAAGATTCGGGGGATCTGTGCTCTGCTGTCTAGGCAAGGCTAAGAAAAGATATCACAGTACCCATAGTGTTGCAAGAAAACAGCTGTCACTTGCATTCGCTGATGACATAACATGTATGATGATTCTACATTGATTTATTAATGCTAAATAATTTTAGAGTTTTGAAGCAAATCTTATTTGTCTTTAAAAATATATGTACTTTTCTAGTGACATCGATGTTGGATTTGTTCTGACATGGCAAAGTCAGTTTGTTTAGGTTCAGTCAGTGTTTTATTATGAATAATTTTATATTATATAATAATTTTATATTGTAATAATATATGATTACATCATAGTAAGTAAATGAATGAAGTATTTAAGAAATACTATGTGTAGTTAAAAATAATTTGTGAATAAAATCTTTTTTTTAAATTACCCCAAAATGTGGCCTTTTAGTTTTATTTAACATTTCTTAAAATACATTTAAAAACTTAAACTTAATCGATATAATAAAAAACTTTTTAACGCTATGACTAATTTTTCACCCCAGATGTTGCACTTTCAAACTAGAAATAGTATGCAGCCACATTGTGATTATAATTTAACATTTTGATTTAAATATTCATGGGGTCTAAGAGCCCACATGGCTTCGTCTTGTTAAAAATAAACCAGTGTGCTCTTGTCTATGAGCCCCCCCCCACACAATTTAAGATTCTTTCTTCACTTTATTTGAAGCGTCTCCTATTTGTTAGTCTAATGATGCTGTGTTCGTACTGTATTAATTAATGGAGGGAGCAGAGAATGAAGAGGGAGGGAACAACGAGCAGACAAAAGCACAGGTAATAGCTTAGATCATTGTCGGTGTCTGTACTGATTTCAGCAAGCCACATTTCAAATACTTTTTTGAACACAAAGGGAAATGAGAGAAAACCCTTTTGAAAGGATTCGGCCTGTGTCCTGTTAGTCTTAATATTTTACATATTTTTTTCTTTTAATTTCATGTCTCCCTTTTCAATTTTCATCCTCTGGTGAGAGTTGAGTATTTGTTGTTCTGATTTTGTTGTTAATATTATTTTAAAGAGATACATGATTTGTGTGTCTCTCTTATTTTATCTTTGGAATGTTTATTTGTTTAGTTTTTAGTTTTTTTTTTTTTGAGATTGCACAAAATCAATTTTACATTTTTTAAATGTTCTGAATAATCGGACTTTGATGTCATTGATGTTAATCTTGTGTTTTGAAAGTGGGAACTCTAGTGTTGAAAATTTACAAACTGTTCCTTTCATTCTCCCTTTTTTTTTACAGGATATGACATCAAAATTATGGTTCTCCTTAACGGCCTAGTTAATTTAATTTATAACATCCACTGATTTTGTACATGTAAAATTTGACTGTTTTCTGCTAATCAAACCTTACCAGTGGGCAAGGGTTTAATTTGTTAAATTATTTACATTTCTTAAAAAAAAAAAAAAAAAAATATATATATATATATATATATATATATATATATATATATATATATATATATATATATATATATATATATATATATATATATAAATGTATATAATTTTAGTTTTTTCTTTATTTCAAATGTTTTCTTTATTTTTACTTTCTATATTTCTTTGTTTAAAGTTCTATAGTTGATTGTTGATTTTTGTTGCATTTAGCTTGTTTTCTTTTATTTTTACAGTGAAGTAGCAGATAAAGCGAGAAATGGGATTCTGTGTGTTCATTCATGCATCAGAAGCTGCTAGGCTATCAAAAATCCTGTGAGAGTATTGGGTCAGTTATGGAGCAAGTACATTTGGGGTCTAAGCGTTTGCAGCATGTGAAGCTTCTAAACTTTAGACAGCACTGACCCATACAGCGCTTCTAAATTCTGTGTGCGTGGCTTAGTCACACACTACTATTTTCTAGCTTTAAAAGAAATCTTGCTTGATTCTTTCATTTTTATTTCCTCTCATCATACGGCTAACAACATTTGTTAAAGTCACATTCATGAACTAATCTAAGAAATTAGCTTAATCAAGCAAGATTTGTCTTTTCTTTAGATATAGCCATATGATGGCCCATATATTAGAAGGGTTGTTTTGTGAAGCACGTCTGTACAGACATCTATCTATGCTTTTCATTATCTCTACTTTCATCTGCACAGATACAAGGTGTTCCCAAATCTCTGCTGATGCACCATCTTATGCCGTGTTGCATCGAGATTGAGCATGCGGGTTCGATAAAAAGGCAAGAGGGCATTGTGAGAGATGCGACGGTGGAGGTGCTTGATTGGGAGGGTGATGGGTCCTCGGGTGACTACACAGGGTGTAGATGGGGATGTAACGTTCACATTCGTAAGAATATTAGTTCTGATTTAAAAAATTGGCCTGTTTTTATGTTCAACCAAACATTGTTTGTTGCAAGACAGTGATGACTTACCCCTTGAAAAGCATGAAATGAATCTAGCATAAGTCTCTATTAAACAATTATGAGATTATAATTAGCTTGACGACCACTGAAACAGTCTATTAGTTATTAACAAGGGACTGTTTTTTTTTGTTGAGCCTGTTAACAAATAAATCCTCATTAGTGGTTTCTCCGCTTAGTGTTATTGCATGTAAACAAGAATTTAATGTCATGTTTATTGGACTGAATTGCTTTCAGTTCAAGTTTTGAAGGCTGCCTGTACAAATAGTTTCATATGATAACTGTTCTTTACATTGTTTTTCTTTATTTTGTGTGACTTTAAATGTCTTATATATCATTTAATGCTAGGTAGTAATGTCAAAATTCACGGCATTTCGGTACCAAGTCAATGCAAATAAAAGTAATTTTATGGTACAAGGATTTATTAAGTACAGGTAATACCAAGAACCCGGTTCTTGTTGCGCTGTCAGGGAGGAGAGCGATGGCCATAAAAATTTATTAAAAAAGCAATTGGTACCGATAACTGAAATTTTGGTGCTGTGACAACCCTAAAACCCTAATTCTAGGTCTAAGTGTAATATTACTTTTGTACAATCCACTTCTAAATGGGATAAATCTATTTAAATTTCAGAAATATTTGCCTCATTTTAAATGTGGAAGTGGACATTTATAGAGACTGCCTCTTTGTGTCCTTATAAGCATAGCAATTGATTTTGGATTGTTGTTTATTCGCACACTGACCCTACATTCGAATCCAAATACTTATACTGCTCCCTTAAACTCAGTTTTAGAAGAAAATAATTTTAGTGTGTAAGACGAGAGTGTGCATGTTACGTTTCTTTTAAGATGGGAAATGACTCTGGCCGTAACATTTATTTTGCAAAGAAAATGGAACAGTTTAACGGAGTGGAGAAACCAAAAGAGACAACAGCACAACAAATGACTAAACAGAGTGATGGATTTATTTACAACTATTTACAAACAACAAGACTAGTGTACAGATAAACATGAACAGATCAAACAAAAACCCAACCAACCTGAAGAGAGAGTCCCTCCCCTTGATGGCACCGGTTCCCTGCAATATCCCCAGGAAAATAATATCTCTAAACTAGCACAAAGTATAAACATAAATATCAGGCAAGTACTGTTTAACTTCTAATCTACTCTAATCTTAGTTACAAGTGTGCTCATCACCTATCTAGTGTACTAACAAAAGGTTTACCTACGTGTAATGTCCCAGAATGTATATCACGTGATATCTATCTTTCTCTCCCTTCAGAGGTTTAGAAAAATAGACCGAGCCAATGTTTCTGGAGAACCAGAACAGTCAAAACAACTGGCAGCGTGACAACAACTTATCATATTCAATAGTACACAACTCAACAACAAAACGCACAACAGCCTAGGATCTTGATCAGAGCTGATCAATGGTGGTGTGTCGAGACCTTTATCCAAATCAGGTCGTTTTGAAGCAACCGGATTGGGTGGTGATGTGGTGACGTCATCAATTTAATGGTGATTGACATCCCTCACGACGTATTGCAGAGTGACTGGAGCGGTAGTGAGAGGTAATGGGTGGAACCTGGATTTGGAAACAGATAGGACAAGAACGGGCACAGAACAAACAACTCTAGAAAACAAGACATTATATGTAACAGTGCATGATCTGGGATGCACTGAAACGTCTCGTCATGAAAGTAGTTTTGACTACGTTATTAGGCACTACGTGTGTGACTCTCACATTACATGCAGAACTTGCTTGTTTGGTTCCAAGAGAAAACGGTTGAGTAACCAAGGATCAGCACTTTAGAATCTTATCAGAAAAAGTACACATTCGAACACCACTGTGATATTTTTTTATGTATTCTATGGTTTGGGACACATTATTTCTCATTTCACACACAGAAATGAGAAATAATCTGATTTGGGATGTAGAGCGAGACTCGATTGATACAAACCTAGAGAATTAATCCTCTGAATAACGTCATTCACAGACTGTACAGAATGCAGTGGAATACCCTCTAAAAGCACACCAAGTCGAGTCATACTATTGCAAAACAGCTTGGTAGAAAAGGGGCATTAGTTTCCTTTAGCTCATTGGGCAGACAGCAGTCTGTCCTTTGCTGTAGGTGACTTTTGTTTCAAAATCCACCAAGCATCACAGTTCAGTATAAAAATCTTAAATCTTGCTCTAAATAAATAGTTATGTGAGATTTCAGGGGAATAAATGAGCTCACCAACCCTTTAAGGTTGAAAGTATCCTGAGGAAAATCTTTAGAAATAAAAGAACCTGGTGTACTTTTTTCAGCCTGTCAAGAGCTAAAGATTTTAGTGTTCAGCTTAAGATGAGGTTACGTCAGTTCAACCCTTCTCACTAATCTCTCAGCATCAAATCTGCTGAAAAAAGCACTTGTCTGGTGGTGACATTTCTCATTTTGTCTTGTTCTCGAGTTTGCTTTTCAAATGGAGGTGAGCGATCCGGAGCGATTGCAGACATCCTTTAAGTTGTGTTTTGAGAGTTGGCCTGATATTTAAAAAAATATATAGTTTAGGATTTTGGGATGATGCTGCTGGAACTTAACTTGAGAATCCTTCAGATGGAAGTCTGTAAGCTTGATTTCATTTTCGCTGTGTGCTGGGTGAAAATGTGCAAAGCTCTCTGTCTAAGGCAGAAAATTGGTATTTCATGGCCAAAATGAGCATTAAACCTACTCTGAAAGTGATGCCACAAAAACCCTGGCTGCTTCAGAATCCTCTGTGTTGAAATACGTTCAACACAACATTTGCTCATGAATTTTAATATGTTTGGGTTTAGTGCTGGGACCTTCATTTGCAAGAAAGCAGTAGAGAGTGTGATAAAGATGGAGAGGAAGAAGGCTGGATAAAAGAGAACGGCAGCATCCAGAAAGAGAGAACCGGGGAGTCCCTGAGACAGATGTCACATTCACTGCAGATTGATGGCGCTTGGCCGGATTCCACACCAAGCTTTGACCTTGCTGTCCTTTGCTGTAATTTATAGTTGACGTTTTTAAAGATTTAAGCACTATTTGGTGGCCATTATGACATCGGACAGAGTGAGACCTTCTTCTGGTCAGATTTGGTTCAGTGTAAGTGCTCATGCAGATGTGACTATGCATCATCTTTATGAATACATTATTGGAAAAAATCTGGCGTTTTAAATTGAAAGCCACTTTAAAGTTTGTTTGATTATTTTGACTGAATTATTGTCAAGTTATCAGTTTACTTTAAAACAATTGTAGCAGAAACATTTGCGGACTGTTTTGTCAATTTAACAGCATTTTCACCTTTTTTGATTCACAAATTTCATAATTTTCAGCTCTGCCATGCAACACACTTCAGTGTTAAACATGGGATTTTATTTCTCAAAAAAAAAAATTTAAATAGGGACAAAAGGGAAATGAGAGTCAAATTGATCTTTATTTAATGTTCTTTTAACTCAGGGGTCGCCAACCTGCGGCTCTTTAGCGCTGCACTAGTGGCTTTTTCAAAAATGTTTGAAAATGAAAAAAAGATGGAGGAGGTAAATATATTTTTTGTTTTAATATGGTTTCCATAGGAGGACAAACATTCGTAACATTTTACAATGCTGTAATATTTAATTTCAACATTTCTGTCAACGAAGATTTGCGTCATAGCCTGCGACACACGTTTCTATCAGTGGGGCGGGATGCCAGGCAGTGGCTGTCGTAAACACACCGGCGGCTGTGTGATCGGCCATGGATCCCAAAGAGAAAAATAACTGAGGATTCAACGTTTCTTGGACTGTTTGTTGCCTAGATAAGGGGCACATTATGCACGTTTCATTTTGATGTTGTTTTTTGGAATCCTCAAAATAAAAATGACATCGTAAATCTGATGTCTTTATTGTATTTCTTTAATTTCATCAAAGTAATGAAACAATTAATTAATATTGTAATGAAGTTAACCTTGAGGCGGCATCGTACAACACAGGAGTCATGTGGTGTGTCATTCTCTACAGGATGCACTACAGGGAAAATAAACATTTAATCATGAAGGCTTATTATGTATTTGTAGCCAACTTAGTCATTTTTATAGTAGGCTAATATAGATACATACAACATGTGTTGCCTTCATTATAAGGCTTATATAAGACCTATAATTTTTTGCGGCTCCAGACATACTGTTTTTTTTTTTTTTTTTTTTTGTCAAATATGGCTTTTTGGGTTGCCAAGCCATGCTTTTACTGCATAATACAATGACAGATAAAGTTATAGTATGTTACAACATAAAACATATTATTCAACATAAAATGCAGTATCGTTTTAAGCCTCTCTGTTGCAATACAGAGCAGCATTATGTAAAATGTAATTTTTAGCTAAAGTTCTAAACTTCTACAGCCGACATTTAAAGAAATGTATAAACATTAAAAGCCTGGGGTGAGATCATAGATTCATACAGTTGGCTAATAAGAGCATTAACTTATATTGAATAAGACGTTTTCCGATCTGATATAATTTCTACAACTAGTGCAAGTTTTTGTATGGCTTTCAATTACGACACATAAAGTCCAACATATTATCTGTCCAATAATTTAACTTAAAAATTGGCATCTGCTATTTTTCCAAAACTAAAAATGAAATAGAGATATTTCTTATTTAATATATTTCCCTTCATTGTCATTTTTTTTAAGACTACCGGTCAAAAAATTGTCTGGGTGTATGATATTCTAGCAGACATCGACTGGAAAACAGAGGTGATCGGAGGCTGGCTGTACTATGTTTATTTTACTGGTACAATCCTAGACCCAAGCTGGCTCTGCTGTAAGGATGTAAGGAGAGGCCCTCTTGTCTGCAGCAGTAGCGTGTGGTTTGAGGGAGTCTCTCTGGAACATTATCACTCATTTGCAATTTAATCGCCCCAGAGATCATGCTTTCCTCACCCCTCCAGCCCATTCCCAGCATGCCAAAGCTTATTAGAACAGGTTTTAAATCATGATCTTGAATGCATCCATGACCCCATCCTGCACCTTTCTAGATTACCTTGAAGACAAACTAGATAATCATGTTATTTATTCTCAGCCTGATAAAACAATGTTCATTTAACATTATTTGAAAAATATGAATTTTGATTCATGCCTATAATTATTTGGAATTTTATTTACTTTTTTTTGTTTGGAATCATGACTATTTTCCTGGAGTCCCACAGTCATTTAAAACATATAAAAAATATATAGTTTATCTATAGTAAACTCTTCTATGTACAGACTCTCTTTCTCTTTAACTTCAAAAGTTAATCCAAAAGCCCTAGCACTCTGCTCTGCCACACCAGATGCCCTGCCTCTTGGGATTAATATCATAAAAACATTTCGAAACCAAAGATCTGCAGTTCCTTCAAAGACAGAAACATAGTTGCTGCCCTGACAAACAGAGAAATCTGAGAATTTGTGAGGATTGTGCAAATGCTAGTAAAATGTTGGCCTCCTTACAGTGTGAAGCATCCACCAGGATCTTCACGACAGGCATCTGTTTCAATGTGCAACTGTCATGATTCCTGCAATCTCCTCGAATTCTTTACTGCACCTCGCTTGCTGTGGAGCTGAACCAGAGCAAGCGATTTGATGGAACGTTGTCTGTTTACAAATCCCATTATGTGCATGTGCTGTGTCCTTGGAGTTGATTGCTGCTCCGTGTTAGCTTTTGTAAACGTCTTAATTGCGTTAAATGGGTAGAAAACCTGGCAGATTAGAAGGCATTAATGAGCGTTGTGTGAGCGAGCGTATTCCCGGGACGCCACTTTTGTCGGGTTGGCAGGCGAGAAGGGAGAGAGTGCGCCAGCGTCACCTTGAAACTCAAAAACACTGGAGAAACAGGTCATTGTGTCTCTGCTGAAAAGAGGTACACCTCGCTCTCGTTCTCTCTGGCTCTCTAACTGAACCCTATACAATCTCTTCGCGTTCTGGTGACAGTGCTCTCACTGTCACCAGCTTCAACTGAGCTGTAGATACACTCACGGAGTGAGAATTTAAAGTCCATTTGTGTTTAAATATCTTATTGGATGAATTACTGAGGGACCCAGGTTACTAATAATCCCCCTGGACCCATCTGACAATGGCTAGAAGATGGAGGGAAAACAATTACACCGGGTTTCTCCTGGGTGGAAGGATAGAGGTGCAGACGGAGATCCTCCAGAAGCCCCTCACCGGCTTCCCATCTTGACTAATAAAGCCAATTAAGTCCGTAGAATCAATGGCCATGAGAGTGATCCCGGAAAGAAGCAGCATAATGATTCATGTCCTCCGGATGGAACGTCCTGTCCCTTTTGTCCAAGCGGCAAGGAGGACAACGGGATGAGACAAGGGGAGCGTGGAGGAATATTAAGAAGCTTTTTGTGTCTGCCTGTGTGACTGCAAGGACGAGACATAAAGAGGCAGAGAAACAGAAAGGGTAGCCACCTGCTACAACCTCTATAAACTTTGGGAAGCAATGTGTTAAAGCGTCTGTCTTCACTTTAAATATGGGGTCTTTCTCAAACCCTTCTATACACACACATTTGTGTACACACATCTACACACACATGTCAGGGGATTGAGGAGGGTACAATGTTCTATTTTTTAGATCACTTCACTGTTTTTAAGATTTTGCCATTTAACTCGTTCCCCAGATTTCCCATTCGTATCTAATATCCAGCTTTAAACTAGAGCTTTCTGGTTTTGTCATTGGAGTTAAACATGTGGAGTTAAACATCAAGAATGCAACTGATTTATATGTTAAAATTGTATGCACAATGTTGTAGATAAATTGTGTTTTTTCTGCTAGTCTTCTATATACTTTCAAATTTAATCTTTAAAATACATGGATAATTTAAGTCATAAAAGAAGTAATGGAACAATTTTCTACATTTGTTTTACATGTTTCTCTTTCTTCAATTTTGCTTAATTTAATTGAAGTATTTTCTCTTAGTGTATTACAAAAGATTCAGACGATTTGAAACTTTGCATAAAGAGACTTCTCGCAACCATTCACAGTGTTCCCTAAAGGTTACCAACATTCAGAACATTAAGGACATTCTGTATTAAGTATTATGAAAAATTAAAATGAAGAAAGTGAGACAGGCAAAAGTTTCAGGCATGTGACTTTGTGGCAATGTTCCTTAATGGCTCCTTCATAGTCAGCCCTTAAAAAACTTTAAGGTCCACGTCCAAACAGCTTTTAAATTTAACCAAGTATGTTTAAATGCAACAACTCCCTTCCTGTATATCTTTCAGGCCTAGTCTTCAAATACCTGAAAGGTTGCCTTGGCATGCAGAGCAGTGGCAGGTCGAAGTCAGGTCCAACGACAGCTTAGCTAGCGAGATTAGGGCCTCGACTGATCATGCCATGGGGCAGGGTTACCCAGGCATAATGACACCTAAAATAAAATTTAGTTGTTATTATTTGCTGGAACTTTTTAAACATACTTGGTTCTATTTAAAGGCAATTTGAACATGGACCTGAAGGTTGAAGTGTAGACTATGAAGGAACTATTAAGAAACATTTGCATAAAGTCACATGCTTGAAACATACTGTGAAGAGCTGGAGTATCGTGCTGGTTGCCATAAATCACCAGCTCTCTTATAATTCACAAAAGGGCCAATATAATGTAACACCAATTTGAAAACTTTCATTAGTTGCTTGTGTCTGAGAGTATTGCTCCAATGAGCATACAGGAAGAGTATCAGGCTTGCATCCACTTTATCACGGAGGAGTGGTCACATGACCATCAGTTTGTCCGCTGATTGGCATTTTAAAGAGTATGCAGAGAGTTGAGCATCCCTAGCGGAGCTTTCCATAGTCGTCACTGACATAAGTGACAAACTGATGGGAAACTAAATATTTTTGAATTGACAGACACAAAATGGTGGGGGAAAAAATGAAAAGGAAGGAAGTACGCACAGACATGGAAATGAAAAACAGATGGACAGAGACAAAGACAAATAAATTACTAAATAAAAGACAAAAATATAAAAGATAAAATATGCATGAAAACAAATATGCAAAAAGGGAGGGGAAAATATAGAGAGGAATATGTGGCGGATAGAGTGTGAGAATCAGAACGCAAAATGACCAGTATGAGATGTGGAAGACTTTAAACTACAAGACTTAAAACACACCAGATAAACCTCATCTTATGTAAGCTTGTCTGAACATGAACTGTTCTAATGCTGGGAGTTGTGGGTGCTGCGCAGGAAAGCGGATGTGGATGAATAGGAAAACAATGGCGATGTGTAAGACAGCTGTTCAGATTCTTGTAAGTCGGGCATATGAGTTTTACGTCTATTTTTGAACTCTTCAAACACAGTTCTTTTTTTGTCTTTATTATCAATGTTACATGTTTAAGTAATCAGTCCTTCTACTGAATTGACACCTCTAAGTAAAAGGTTTCAAGTTTGCATATCTCTCTGTATCTCTCACTCTACCACAAAAATACATTTTGGGTTTTAGCCATGAAAACATTTTGTGAGAGTAACCAGCTAGGAAAAACAATCAAAACCAGGGATTCTCTGACCTGACCTTCCAAGACTTGTGAACCTTGCAGAAATATCGTATTAGCACTTTGATTAGACTGGTAACGTAGCAGCACATTTTTCCAACTCTCGATTATATGACATCCCACTAACATCCGGTGCTAAACACACACACGCCCTCAAATCCCAGCTCTAACAACACCAGGGGTATATTTGGTAGTCCAAAGATATTTTCTGCCCTGTTTTAGCTCAACCTTCAGTTCTTGTATTTCTGAGCCTGGCAGCCGAGCTTATCCTTGATGCTCTCTGTGCAGCCCACAGAGCCAGGTTGTAATTGACTGTCCCGAGCAGCACATGGCTGAATGTTCTATTATCTGTCCAAAAGGTGATGTAAATTAAATTCAAAGAGGCTTGGTGGAATTAAGTAGCGAGTCAGTGTCCATGTGTGTGAGGTAGAGGAAGAGGAGCTTCAGATTGATGTGCTATAGGAATCTGGTGTGCAGAGCTGCTTTATAATTGGTGACTGTTTGGAGTTTTCTGTATGTTCAGGTACTGGGAGGAAAAGATGAAGCAGTTTTGGTAGCCGGTGTGTGTTTCCCCAATGTGTTCTATTGTGCTCTGTGTCTGTAGTGTCTGGGCTCCTTTGGGAGTGAGGAGACGGTGTCCTAATGATGCGTTTTCTCCACCATTGATTCACCAGCTCTGCTTCACAGTAAATCCTTCACATGCAACACATTAGAGCTCCGGCTTTTTCCTCCCTCAATCGATTCTCACAACTTACAGCCTGCTTCTCTTCTCATCTACTGTTCTGTCATTCTGCACTCCACTCGCTTCATCACTGCCCCACTTTTACTCTTCTCAAGAATATAAATCTGAATATTTTTGTTTTTCTTTTTTTCTTGTACTACAATTTCTTGCTTTTGTTCTTAATTTTGCATTTTCAGTCTTTACTTCTTTTTTTACTGTCTCTTTTTTGCTTATTTATTTTTCTTAGCTTTGTTAATTTCTTTCATATCGGTCTCTGTATAGTTTTTTTCTTTAAGAATATGTTATTTTATTTCAATTTATTGTTTTCTTTTACTTAGCTTTACTTTCTTTTGTCATTTGTAACTGCTTTCTATATCTTGTTGTTCACCCATTTTCTTGTTAGTCTTGTAGCAGTCATTTTGTGTATAGATTGTCTATAGTTTTAATTAAAAGTGCATATTTAGTTTTACAAATGTACCTTTACCTACATAAACTTGAACATTTGTTGGTGCCACAGTTCAATAACCAGACGCAAGGTAATAATTTGTCTTGAATCTTTTAAAGCATCATTTATCTAAAACCCAAATGTAGAAAATACTACTGTGATTCTTATTATTTTTTATATACATTTCTCTTTATACATTTCAGTTTGGTCTGTTTTCCTCAAATGCATTTTTTACCAACCCAATTACACAGCTGCCAGGAACCTACACTCTCTGCAGTGAGAACAAAACCCTGATGATCTGAAAACAGTGGTGAACATGTAAATCTCTACTTTGATATTCAGCACAGATAAAGGTGTAGTACAGGCCGTCGGTTCTTTTACTCCAGCAGCTACATGTGCAACAATCCTCACTGTGACAAAGAAGTTAATCTAAACATAGATCTCGACTGTGATTGCTGAAGAAATGCTCTTAGAGTTTGCAGCCTTTGATTTTTAATGCTAAATATCTTTTTCAGCTTAGGAAATACAATGATACAAAAAAATTACCCATTTCATCTCAAAGTGTCGCCCGAGTCTAGAATTAGCAGGAAGAACCCAAGTTCAATATGAAAGCTTATAAAACATACAACAAGGGTCCTCCTCAAACACCCTCCTCCTCCCTTGCACCACTTCATTTCACTGGAACACTATCACTCAAGCAGAGGACTCATTAGTCCCAGCAACAGCTCCTGAATATTTAAGGCCTATTTTATTGAATCCCCAAAAAAAGCTTGATGTGGTTTTGGCACAGTAATTGAAGATCTCTCTCACTCTCCTTTTCTTCCTCTTTCTTTCTTTCACTCTCTCTGATTACTCTCTGAGCTCATATTGCTGTCTTCAAAGTACATTTTTATTTAATCAGGGGTTACTGCTTCCAATTAAATATTTTAAGAAGACATTTTGTTTGAAGCCAAAGGGCCATTCCAGAGTGGCACAAAATGCTTCCTGGGGTATTTTGAGAGACCTTGAATTCTCAACCTTCTCAAGGACAGTTTATTCAAATTACCAACGCTGAAGGGGGACAGTGCTCAATCTCTACAAATGTGAAGGGAATGAACGCACAAGGGATTTTTATGAGATTGAACTGACATGAACAAACACGAGAGTCCTCAGATGCACTTTTTCAAACCATAAATGTTTGATCAAGTCGCATTGATTTGGAACACACACCTTGTGAAACCTGCTGCTGGAAATTTTCGGTGTACAACTCTGCTTATGAATGTCGTCAAAAAAGTGTCTTAGATTATTGCATTTCACGAAAGCTTTTTGAAGATGGATGCTTTTTAGGCAAGATGATCAATTGAATTATTCACAGTGGCAGGTATAAGTAATGACAGTAATAAGCAAAAACAAGTGAGAAAGCAGCTGTAATTTATTATTCATATCATGAATCCCAATTGTTATAAATGAGGCACATGCTTGCCCAATGGCCTCTGCTTTTCTCTGGGTACCTGGTGTGCAAAAAGAGTGGTGAAGTGATCGCTTTTTATTTGTTGGCATGTTGAAAGTTGTCTTTTTGTTAGGGAATATGCTGTGCTCCAAAAGTGGTTACAATTTCCAAGAATTTCCCATTAAAATAACAAGATGAAAGCATGTACGGGTCATCCCAACCAAAACTTACAAATGTATTTCATTCACTTTAAAAACACATTCATAGAAACTACACCTTTTTTACACACTTTTTCGCACAACTAGTACAAACAAAACACATTCCAACATTTTCCTTTGTCTTTTAAGATGAGATAATCCTTTATTAATTTAGATTTAAATTTTTAAAGTTGCTGTTTCACGTAAACTCAAGTTTTCAGATATGCTTTAGTTTCATTCCCTCATCAACCACATTCCTCAAGTCATCTTCAGATTGATTCTTACATGTTTGTGTAATCCTATTTCACTATTCTTTGAGCTGAAAATGACACAATAGCTGTATCATGACCCACCAACCAATCAGATGAATCTCATTCTCAATGAAGAAGATATGTGCTGACTGATTAAGTGTAACAGAATAAACAACGGAAACAAAGCTTGTTTTTGGATCTCCTAGGCCAAAATTGCACTTGGCTTTAAAAAGATGAATGTCTTCCTCAGAAATGTTTGAAGTTATTCAAAGACATTGTTTATGATAAATGCTGTCTTTTGGAGGTTACTAAGGGTGCAGCGATAGTCTTGAGGGATCAAATATGTATTATAAATTATTTAAAAGGGGTGTGATATGGCACCTTTAAGCATCCAAAACCATTTAGTTTGTGTTGAAAGACACTTAAAAAAACATTTCCATGCATTTTTATTCTTGTCTCTTGTTGTTCTTTCAGTCAAGCCACAGGATATTTTTTTCAAGTACTATATATCATTATGAAATTATAAGAACTGCTTTTGGAACTTTCACATTTAGAGTGTTTTTATTATCAGAACAAACATTTAAAATGAAAATGAGACATTTAAAAATTCTGTGCATTCTGAAGTTGCTAAATCCCTCCTTGCTTATTATCTTTTGCAATAACAGTGTTTGTTGTCAGGGATGGCCATGACTTCTATTTTGATGGAACTCTGGAAGTCTCAAGGAAACCTCAAAACAACCTCATACAAACAAATTAATTAATTAATAAAAAATAAAAAAACACCCACAACGTGTTTGACACATAGCGATATATATTTGTTTTTTAAAAGTCTATTTTTGACTTTGGTAAAGTTTTGTATTTTGTATGTTGTAAAACCATTGTTTTAAAAAGAAGGTTTTATGTCTAGATTATTTTGGTCCCTTTTCTGCCTGGAAAATATATTCCAGATAGCTGGTTGTGTCAGCTCTCATAGACTGAGATGTAAAACAAGATCCAGAGGAAAGTGAGGCATGCAGCATTTCATTAGACAGTGAAACATCCAAGTCTTTTTCAGCCTAGCAAGCGCCAGTGTTTCCTTCATTAAATCTGGTTTTGCAGAACTCGCTCATCACAAACTGTGACCGAGCCGCTGTGAATAGAGTCAGGGTCAGTCATCACCATGGTGACGGGAAGGAGATGCTGAGGCACCGAGGATTCCAATCCAGTTCTATCAAAAATAATATTCAACAGGGGTTCAGAGTTTAATGGGAGCAGAGTCATAAATCTGGGCGCATATTCGAAAACTTGAAAATCATACAGCGCACTTACCACATATATTTTTGTACTTCATCATTCTGGTGAATCGGGAGAAGAGGAATTGCTTTGATTTAATCCTAGTTATACAGTGAATACCTGATTTATTTCATTGGTTGGAACAGTTTTTCAAAAACAATGAAACTTTGACTCTGTTTTGGTATCACATGATTTGTATTGAGAATGTTTTATACTCATTTCAAGCTTTCTCTGCTCTGTAATCTTCTAACAGTGGATTTCCTTTACATCTCAGTATGTATCTCCAGATTGTGTGTGTGCGTGTGTTTGTGTGTGCTTGTGTGCGAGTGTGTCTGCAGAAGGGAAGATAAGGTGTAGTGTAGGACACTAGTGGATAGTGTTCTTAAAATCCTACTGATCTTATCTTCTCTCTGCCGCTCTTCTCTTTCTCCTGCTTTTCATCCCTCCTTCTTTCTCATCCTGCAGTTTTCACAACTACCACTATCCTGAGCTTAACCAATTCAGAGCCTGCGTCCATTACAATTAAAGTCACATCAAACAATCAATCAAAAAGTATTCATATAGAACTTTTTGCAGTTTCTTCAAAGCAGATTTACAAAGGCCTGGTTAACAAAGGTGGGTTAAAATAGTTCGTTTTCTTAAATCTAGCTCTTGTTTTATATTTTGCACTTCACCCAAGTCGCAGAGTCTCTGGTTGTTTTTCCTGACAGTGAATGTTTTATTCAGTCTTTGTTTTAAATGGCTACACACTGAAATCTAAAAACACTACAAAAAAAATTTATTTTATTAATAGTTATGTACTTTTAGAAAGCCTGTTGTCTACAGTAATATAAAAAAAGTTTTCTTAATAGTTGTTATTATTAGATTCTACAAATCTTAAGAAGAAACATAGCAGATTTTACTAATGGCAAGACTATAGTTCAAGTCTGGAGGGGTTAATATTACATTTTTCGTGGGAGAGAAGTTTTTTATCTTTTATATTTTTCCTTTGTTAAAACTTTTTTGTAAGATTTGTTGCATTTTTGTAAGTTTCTTTGTAAGATTTGAAAATGTGCTGCAATGCTTTTTGTTCTGCTTTTATTGTGAAATCTGACATGTCCAAAGAAAATGCTTAATGTCTTCCAAAGGTCCAGTGAGAGAAGCTGACTCCACAATAAAGATCTGAAGAATAAATAACATCTCAAGTAATTTTGTCCAATCATGCTTTGAATTAGCTATTTATGAGATTTGACAGTAAAAATAATGCTCAGAGAGGGACAGAAGACTGCAGAAGAATTGTAAGATTGCTATTATTGTGAGCTTTTTTTTAAATACTAAACCTGATCTGCGTCCACAACAATCTGACGACAAGCATCACCAGTGTGCATGCTCTGTGATCTTCCGCATGAAGGCATTTTCCCTACATTTTTTTCTAAAGATGTTTGTTGATTTTTTATATATATTTGAAGAGTCCTTGGACACTCGAAGTTGCTATTTCTTTAAATCTCAATTTGGAAGAGATGAATTTTTGAACAAGGATTTTTTTTGCTGGCAATTGAATTGTTACTCGCGATATAATTAATGATTTTGAATTAAAGAAAATGTTTGCTTGAAAAATAAATAATTTCAATTAAAATAAAAACATTTTTGTTTGTTGATTGAGCAAGAACCCATGTTGATTGACACCTAGAACGCCCTGCATAGTTTAACTCCAACCTACACTGAATGCATCTGGGAATGCTAAGTAGGCTTGCTTTAAGCTTTAAGAGTGGACTATGCAGGGTTCCGGGGTGCTAACGATTTTTGCTACCCTGTGAGATTTTCCTACTCTAACTTTAAATTGTTGCTAAATTGTTTATATTGTAAAATGGTGTGTAAGGATGGAGCCTTATTTCATTTTTACATGCAAAATTTTTGAATAATTAAAATGTTAAAATAAAAGTTTCAATATGATTTTATAACATGGCTTTGTTGATGTTAGTGTAATTAAAGCAAATGTTGTTTCATAAATAAAATAAGCAGTCAAACATTTTGAACAATGCATGGCTGAAGAATTTCTATAAATTTCATTGAAAATCTATTATTTTTCTCCATTTCATTTCCCGATCTCTTTGTTTATAGTGTTTCGTAGACTGATTAATAAAATGCAGGAAGCAACAGCAGAAGTCATTCTGATTCATGTGTTCTTTGTCATACTTTGTTTCAATTCCGAGTGCCTCTAGACATGCCTCTGTGCTAAAATAAACCCAGACCTCTGACAAACATTCCAGACGCTCTTCTTTCTACTGTTATTTTAACAAACCTCCAGCATTTGTTCCAACCCCACAATTACACTCTGACCACTGAGTTTCATCTTTTCTACTTTCATTTCTCTGTTTTAAAAGTGCACATCACAATATTGCTATTTCTGAGGACAAACAAATAGGGGCTCCCTATTATCCTTGCGTTCATCCCATGTATCTGTGAGCTGGCCTGTGTGTGTTAGCTTGACAAGTGTGATGGGGAAGCTTGCGTCAGTGCTCGATGCTGTTCTATAACATGACAGGCCCTCAGAGGAGCGCACCAAGCTGTCGCACTGAGCTCTCCCCAGCACTAATGAGTCAGAGTTAATTAAAAACCCGAGCAGGACTCTGGGAGACATCCACATCCACACTAGCACACATCCGCACACATATATACATACACACACATGCGCTCGTATAATGTGGCCAGGGTTAAACACACATAGTATGCAGTGAGGATAAAAACTGCTGATTCATGCCGGAGCCTCATGAGACCCAAGTTTGTGATTGTGGTGTGTGTGCATGTGTGTGGGTGTCCCCTGTGAGTGTTTAGTGTCCCTGCAGCGCTGGGGTTTTTATGGGAAGAAAAGGGGAAAGCTACACTGCTCGCTAAATTATTTTCTTCCTTTTCTTTTTTTGAAGTCACACTTCTGCTTTTTAATGTTTATTTCTGTGTAAAAAAATGCTATATATTTTTTTTTAAATAATGTATCGTAACAGTTTTAGCATTGTATCTATTGTATTAACACTATCAGAAGTCAATGCTTTAAAGCAATTGGTCTATTTAGTGTAGGTAGAAATAAAAGCAGTCAGCATAGCCATGTTTAATTCATGGTTAATATAAATCTAGCCTTTCACCTTTTTAAGTTAATCTTCAGATGTACCAGTTTTTTCCTGAAAAGAGTATTCAGATCAAGGCAAAAAATGACTTGCGCATGATTTTGGATGTTTTTTTTCTCTCCTTAAATAGAATTCATGATGCATTCCATCTTTTTAGGATTTTTTTTACATCATTCTTGTGCTATTCTATTCTAGTGATATTTTTTGCCTTGGATAGTTCTTTAGGATTTGTACAAATATTGCACTTGATCAATTGAACATGTTATGACTGTTTGCTGACCTCACTGATGCAAACAGAAAATGGTAATTTAGTTTTTATTATGTGCTGAATCCTTTTTTTGATTCTGGGTCGAAATTGACTAAATTTTTTTATTATTAATGGTAAGAGACTCGCAGCATCTTCTCTACTAAAATTCACAAAATTTGGCCTGGAGTTAGAGTCTCTGAATAGGATTCAAAAGTGGGTGCAAACAATATATTTAGTTGATGTATAATTAGCTAAACGGCACTTTTCATCCATGTTCAATCCGAAGAGACTCTTGCTATTCGCAAAAAATAAATGCGCCTGAATCTCTTAACATATATGTAAATATCTGGTTTTCATAAATTTGATTACATTTTTCTTAAACTGCATTCTCTAAAGCTCCAGGATCTGTGTGTTAACATGTTCATTTTGGTCTGGTTGGTATAAAAATGTATTTACATATTTTTTTTAATCAGTGGTTAAACAGAAAAGATTAGCATCTTGATTTGATTGAAAATAAATGGATGTTTTAATTTTCCATTTTTTGGTTGCCAATCAGCGTTTTCATCTTATCGTTGTTCGTGACACTATTAGCATGCAGGCGGAAATGTCAGTGAAAGATTATCATGTTTACTCTGGATATTAACATATTAGCATTTTTTTAATATTGATGTGAGATTAGCATAAACATTAGCATCCATTAAAACATGCTTTTGAATATTCACATTTGCTTACTTTGTGTACAAAAGCAACTCTAATTGCTGAAGCTTTTGTTCAACACCTATTTCATTCACTTCCTCTCCGGTGGGACTTTTGAGTAAGTTGATGAGATTCTCAGTTGTTTTCAGCAAACTACTTGAGCTGCTCCTCTTAGCCGGTTGAGATTAGCATCATGTGGTGAGATTAGTATCGTCTGTTTGCAGGGATGGATGGTCTAAGGAGGGATGGGGAGATGAAACTTTGAGACAGTGTTTTGAACTGCAGTAAGCCATGAACACTGAGAAGATGATGCTATCGTATGAAACAAACCTTCTCGCTGTCACATTTTTCTTCCTTCTTAATTTCAAGTCGAGGTGTTGCTTGGCTCATCCATTCGTCAAGCAGCACATTTTGTACACTTTTGCTGCCAGTTCTTTTTGCTGTCTGTAGCTGTATAGTTTTATTTATGTGTGTGTGTGTGTATATATATATATATATATATATATATATATATATATATATATATATATATATATATATATATATATATATATATATATATATATATATACAAAGCTAACTACTTTGGGCTTTTCAATTAAACATATGATATTTATTTGAAACAAGATTCTTTTTTGCCAACTGACCTGGAGTAAATCTGAGCTTTAGTTAAATAAGTTATTGGTAATGGGGACAGTTCAAAATGACAGTTCACTTTTCATGATTCATGAGTGTAATCTTTTTTAAATAGATTGAAATACACAGTTTCTAAAGTAATTTTTATTTTCGTCGACTAAAACGCTTAGATTTTGAAATGACTAAAATGTGACTAAAACTAACAACCATTTTCAACTTGAGCAAGGCACCAGTTCCCCGACTGCTCCCCGGCCCCGCAGCCATGGCTGCCCACTGCTCCGGGTGTGTGTTCATGGTGTGTTTGTTCACTGCTGTGTGTGACACTGAGATGGGTTAAACGCAGAGGACAAATTCCAGGTATGGGTCACTCCATATCTGGCCGACTGGTAACTTTCATTTTCACTTTCAACTTACCTGGCAACCAATACCCACATTGGTTTGAAACGTGGAAAATTCTTGAATATTTTCAGAAAGGAGATTTAAAATGCATGAAGGCAAAACTGGAAAAAAATTAACATCTTCATATATAAAAACCAAGCACATTCCAGGTAATGACTCTTGCAAGTTATTTAACAATGACATTTGGCACTGAGCATTTGGGAAATTGCATACTTAATGTCGTTTTCTTAACGACATACTGCTAAGTTATCTTCTCGTTTTAGCTGCTTCTGCGTCCTGCTCACAAACATTGGAGGAGGTCAATCTTTTTCATTCTAGAAGTTCGAACACTTCACTCCTAGTCTTTGACTCAACTTAGTATGAAAATGTGCAAGCTACCATAGCTCTGATATTACCAATAATGAAAGCAATTTTGAAACATCAAAAAACCCTGAATCAAGTATTTGACCACTTCATGGTATTATATGTAATTCAGCAACCAATGCTCATCAATGGAGTTTTTGAAAAACACTTACATTTGGATCTTTCCAGTTGTGCAGGAAACCTGTTTATTCAACAAAAAAAGTTAATTGGAAGATGGAAAGCAGTTTGTAAAGTGAAAAACACTAGGTACCCAATGTAATTCCAGGCCTAGTTTTATTGGGGCATTAAAGTGCTTACACATGATTGCAGTACAAAATCTGATAGTGTGAGTGTGACTATGAATGCTATATTTGGACAAAAATAACCATCAGCTATTTTTATAGCCCAAAATTTCTTGAACAGCGCATCTTTACTTTGTCGAATTAATGAGCAAGCAAATGCAATACAGACTGCTAAATGTTGACACCAGCAAAATATTTTATTCTGAAAATTAATAGAAGCTGCATGCTGTAGTCTCTCTCTCGCTCTCTCTCTCTTTCTCTCTCTCTCTCTCTCTCTCTCTCTCGCTCTCTCTGTCCCCTCTCTCTCTCGCTCTCTCTGTCCCCTCTCTCTCTCGCTCTCTCTGTCTCTGGGGACGTATGTATTGCTGTGGGCATGTGCTCTCAGAATCTCTTCATCTCTCTCGTCTCTCTTTTATGTCTCTGTGTCTGCTCCACAAATGTAATAACGTTGTTGATCTTTTTCTTTCATTCCTGGATGAGTGGAAAGAGTGCGGAATCAATGTAGGGAGTCCAACTCCACACAGACACACAGCAGCTTGTGTTTTGACCTCTCTGACCTGTCTTTAATTTATCTGTGTCTCTGTTTTTCCTCTCTCAGGCTGTGCCTTCCTCACGTACTGTGCGAGAGATTCGGCACTAAAAGCTCAGACGGCACTTCACGAGCAGAAGACGCTTCCCGGGGTAGGTCATCACAAACACACAGTAACACACTCACGGGGATAGTTTGGACTTTTGCCAGATGAGATGCTGTTACTGCATCTTATATAAGGATGTCCTGCAGTTAATAGAAACTTTTATCATGTACTGGAACTGGACGATGGAATGAAGGTTGTGTTAAAGATTTCTAGGCTTTTTTTGCACTGGTTTCTGTTCAAAATTGATCAACTTAACTTCCTTCAGGGGCCTTTAAAAGATGTCAGAGCACCAGCACAAAAGGACTTCTTAAATGTCAATAGACTCAATGTGAAATATGTTGAAAAAACTGAAAACCTGCTCCTAAAATTATTTATTGTGATCTAAAATCCTGACCCTGAGCTTAGTAATGTAACTTTTTGGCTTCTGTAATGTTTCTTTTTTTAGCAAAGTATGCCACTTTTCCACAGCATTTTACTAACGTTGTGATACTGCTTGATTTGTCTTCTTTCATGTCTCCACTAACTTCAAATGTCAGTTCTGAGTGGGCTTGCTTTAGACACGGAGATCTTTATGCTGTGTACGCGGTGACATGAATAAAAGTTGAATAAATTGAATAAAAGACTTTTAATAAAAGATGGATGATGACAGAAAGACAAAGTGCCACTAAGAAGTGTTAGAGAGGGCTGGTGTGGGATGAGTTAATTTATTCTTTTTAGCCAATCAGGATTTATAAACAATCAGGATGTCATGTCATGCCTCTCTTTCCAATTATAAAAAAGTACCACTCTGGCTCTACTTGTCCCACTTTTAGAATCATATTCAAATGGTTTCAACAAAAAAACAGGAACCAGTTACAGAGCACGATGGAAAAAACTTCAAAAAACATGCCAAGTTGTGTCATACGTTTAGAAGAAGAGTTTGTGGACAGGTTGACGCAAAAGCAGCATAAAATAATTAATTTTTTATGCAGATTTTGTTCACTTGTTATTTTTTCTAATAATTTTGTTACAGTTTTTTTTTGTTTGTTTAATTGTCAGAACAAAACATTTACCCATAGATGGATTTTTCACATTTATCTGTCATAAAAATTTAACACTGTATATGTGTTCCTAAATTAGTTTTTTTATTTCTATTTATCTGCTTTGGTAGTTACACGTGTACTCTCTCTCTTTCTATTCATCTCTATCTGGAAGAGCCTTTTACCCAAGGGCAAGAACTACACAGCATCACATTAGAGCTGTCCTATTTATAGTGTCTTTTAGTGTTTCTGAGTGTATGTGAGCTTGCCGTACGCATGTCTGCAGGCTTGTGTGGATGTGCGAGTTTGTGTGTACACTTATGACTGTGTCGCTTCTCTTTGGACTAAGCAAAAACTAGTTGTCCTACTCTAATGTTTTGTTGAAGCAGTCTCTCTGTGTTTTGAAGTTTCTATGTGCGCTCTCACTCTTGGTGTGTTCTGTTTTAATGACGCCTCCAGGGAAAATGACAGTTGCCGTGGCAAACAGAATGCCTTTGATACGAGTGATTATGACATCATAGATGTTGAATGCAGAGGAGTCACTTTGCTGGAGTTCCGCTTCCTTTCTGTTAGAAAAGATGTATGGCATGCAGAAAATTATTCTCAGTGCTCACTCTGCCATATATGTTTTTTGTTCATCAGTGTGAGTGTGTAAGTCATCATGTTAGAAGTTGACTCTAATAAGAAACCCTCAATCCTTTTATTATGAACACATCTTTGCATGCAAAATGCAAACGCAGCAGCTGTGCATGAAATCAATGGAAGGCTCTGCCTATCACAAATGTTTCATAAGAATACTAATTACCCAGAGGAATAGTTTATGACTAGAGTCGCTCATTCAGGAACATTATAGAGTGCTTGCTTTGGTTTCACTTTAGGCTGCTGAATGTTTTCCTTTTCATTTTATACAGCTCTTATTGAGGTTGTCTTGGAAAAATTGACTGAATTAATACTTAGATATCAGAGATCATGTGTTTGTCTCTTAGTCTAAGTATGTTAAAACTCTGGAAGCCTTGCTGGTTTGACCAATGCAAATGGGTTTATATTTTATGTAATGTTTTTCATATCAAATTTAGACAAGTTTATGTGATTGTTTTTTAGTTGCTTCAAATCAGCTTTACAAAGGCCTAACGTGTATTAACTTAGTTTTATAAGAACTTCTATTTGGTAACTCCATGGGGTAGAAATAGAATAATGTTTACTTTGGAACTATAGAGTTACTTTTGAAATCAGGAAATATATTTATCCTTGTTCAATCAATGGTTTAAAAGCAAGTTTAAAAGTGTTTTAACTTGGGCTGGACATTATGGAAAGGTATCGACCTCTCTATTGTCTTATCGAGAATATTCTCGATAAGACAATAGAGAGGTCGATACCTTTCCATAATGTCCAGCCCGAGTTAAAACACTTTTAAAAGTAAGTGAATTGGATCCCTTATTTTGCCAAAAAATGAAGCTAATCTCTCTCTCTCTCTCTCTCTCTCTCTATATATATATATATATAATATATATATAGATATATATATAGATATATATATATATATATATATATATATATATATATAGATAGATATATATATATATATATATATATATATATATATATATATATATATTCCCCAGCCCTAAATAAATATAGATTAGCTTCATTTTTTGGCAAAATAAGGGATCCAATTCACTTACTTTGTGGGAAAAAAACAGAGTAAAAAAAAGCATACACACATGCAGAGCATTGCCTATGTGAGCTCACAGAACAGAGTTTCATTGAGCTGATCTAGTCTTCCATGCTGTCGACTAGTTCCAGATTACCCACATTGCTACATCTGTATTATCCACACCAAACAACCTGAAATACCCACAATGCCAATTCTACTCTCTCAGAATTCAACTTTGCGTGAAGTGTAAATCAGTTGGAAACCAACCAATACTTCTGTTTTTTGGTGTAATTGTGGAGTAACATTTAGCTTGTTTTGTTATGAATATTTTTATTTGATGCTGTATTACTACTGCACACACATCACACATCCAGTGGGTACAGATGGTATCTTTTTGTTCCTTTTAATGTACAACTGAATGAAGAGCCAATGAACTGCCAAAGCAATTTGAAATTTGTAGGCTTATTTAAAAAATGGTAAGTAACTCTATGATATAGTATATTATATAATGACACTAAAGTATTTTTTGCTGTTGTTGCAAAAACACGAACACTTTTTTTTTCATCATAGGGCATCATACATCACCCCAGGGTAAACAGGGGGAGAAAGAAGGCTAAATAAGCTTAGATGAAGCTGAGTTTTCAGTGCTTTATCTGTGGGAGAATCTTGAGCTTTCCCATCATCACTTTTCCTTTCATGCTTTCTTTCTTTTTGTCCCCTCGCTTGGCCTTTATGCTGTAATCTCTCTCATTTTTTCCACTTCGCTTAACAGCTTGATGGGTTTTTTTAGGAACGTGTTTTTTATGTTAGAAAGTTCTGCAAGTTCAAGAAGGCCTCCCAAGCTCAAGTCGGAAAGAAGTAGAAAGAGAATATGAAAACATTTGTACCTGTTTGCTGAAAGCTTTACTCTGAAGGTTTCTTTTATTGTGCTTTCAAGAGATAGTGTAATACAGTACAAAATCAAATACCTTTACCGAAACAGTTTATTTGGATTTTTAAAATCCAAACAGTTATTGAAATATGTAAAATACACTGTAGCTCAAAATAAAAATGTATTCCAAATCGAATAACTTTTTTCAAAACACAGTCATTTGCTCGCCATTGTTCTAGTCAGAGTTTAAATTAAATTTTAGATATATTGATTTGCTGTAAAGATCCATAATGCCTTTGATGTTGTTCAAAAAGAAAAGAGAGGCAGGCTGTCATACACACTGCATGTATTAAAATCTGCCCTGGCCTCTCTCGTACTACAGTATGATGGTTCAGAAGCACTCTATTGATTTTGGCACCATGCCTCATCAGCGAGTGTGTGTGTGTGTGTGCGTGTGTGCGTGTGTGTGTGTGTGTGTGTGTGTACACCCATGGTCGTTCTCTCTTACACATTCACATACGAGCACAAACCAAGCAGCTATTACTCACTAGAACACACACAAATATAGAATGCTCACAAGTATGCATTCATGTGGATGAATATTCATGAGGAGACTCCTGTAATGTTCACTGTGGCATATAGCAGTAAAACAAACTCAAACATACCATGTAGTGTTTGTTGTAGTTTCACCAATATCAGAGATGTTATTACTCTCTCAGGCAAGAAGTAGATAAGCCTACCTCTAGAAATTCTTATTAGAAGAGCACAAAGTTAGATTTGAGAGTGATAAAAGGAAGGATGCTACATTAGGTGCTCCATTACTAGCTGACTTGTTACGATAGCTCAGTTATTTGAGAAAGCTCTGAGAACATCGAAGTTGTAGGATTAAAAACAGGAACAGATTAAAAAAATATATACTTTTTTGCGCTGTTGACAAGATTTTTTATGAGATTATTTTGCAGAACCTAAACTCCTGACAAGAGGGTCAAACTGGTTTCTATTAAGATTTTTTCTGACTTGTCCTATGTCTAAATGAAATACAGTATGAAATTGTATGATCAGAGGCAACTTTATTAGCATCAAATAATATTAGGAAAGAGAGATGAAAGAGGGCAAGTATTACGGTATAATGGTAGAGGCAATTATATTACATATATTACATAATTATAATACAAGTGTTTTAACAACTTGCGTCACGGGTCATCAGCTCCTACATGTTCTCAGCAAACATCATAAAAATTAAGCATGTACAAGTGAAACATCAAGCTAAATTCATGAATTTTATGAATCCATAGTATTGCAAAGTCCACATCGCACCCCCTAGGAAGAAAAAAACATCTCGCACCCCCTCCGCGCAAGTATAAATAGTATTATTTGTCTTTAAATTTGTCATAAGTACACCTCTGCATAACACAGTATCCTTATTAACGTATAAGAGAAAAAAAGAAAGAAATTATGACCAACTTACAACAAAGAATAGCTTCATTAACTGTAGCAGAAAAGATTTAAGGTCCATCTGAAATGTAAAAAACATTAAATCTTTAATAAAACTATAAACATTGTTTGACTGACCATGATTGCTGGCAATATTCGGCACGAAAAAACTCAAGCAGCTTTTTAGCGTGATTGGGGTGTAATGTCTTTAAGTGACGCCTTCATTTATGTGGCTTCATGCTGTTCGCTGCCAACATTTTTAGACTCAGTAAGCAAACCTGTCTCTCCTCGTCTCCCACTTTAGTCACAGTGAAGCCGAGCGCTACATATGCGTCGTCATATTTCCTCGTCTTAGCTTTCGGGAGACTTTTGTTTGTCTCTTTAACTCTTTTGTCTCTTCTACACTTCGTGTCTACACTTCACACTCTGCCAATGAGAGTGCCACTGTCCCCTAATGTAGTGGAGTGGTATTGCACTTTATTCTAAAACAGTTTAAAAAAATAGAAAAAAAAGCCTGTACCCCGAGGTCAAACGCGGCCCTCTTGATGGAGCCTCGCACCCCCGCACAGTTTTGCAGAGCTTTGTGAACCACTACTGAAAACCAAAAATCACCAGAAAAAAAGATAATCTATTGAGTAACGTTTGATATATTAAAGGTAAAATAAATAAAACCACCAGTAACAAGAGTGTGGAAATACCCAAAAATGTTCTCTTTGTGTAAACAAAACCATTTGGTCACAGCTTAGAGGTCAAATAAAGTTATTTACATTTTTTTCCAGAACTAACGTTTTAGTGCATGAACAGCCTCAACACAGCTGTCACATTAACTCATTACAAGCATGTTTAATTCAGAGAGCATCAGCCAGTGATCATCTCATAAATAAATCAAGCCTGTTTTACATTTTTAATCCACTCTATATAAAAAAACATAACTTCTGACATGCGGATCAGATGATGAAATCTACAGAGATCTCTGGGTTTATCAGAATAATATGTCCAGGTGATGGCAGAGCATGAATCCAGGGTTTCACACAGCGAGCTCAGGTTGCACGTTCTGGCAAAAGTTGCATCATTCAGTTACTCACACACAAACACACACAACCCTGGCACAAGGTGTGCCAGAGACACACCGCATGCTGTTTTCTTTCAGAAGTACTTGGCATTTCATTTCTAACATAAACAAGAATGAAAACTCTTTTTCTTTTCTATCCAAACACTAACAAATGCCCAATTTAAATAGTTCCTTTTTGCTTTCATATGCATTCATTTACTGTCAGTTGACCAACACGTAATCTCTCAAAGCACATCTAAACAAGCACAAATCATTGATTGGTGCTTAAGCTGAGTTCATACCTAGTGAAGGGAAATTAATGGAAGAAGAGGAAGCATCCACTCCATTGTTTTCAACCTGTCTCTTTTGCTCTCTTTCTGCATCTTGATTGTACCAGTCAGACTAGAATCCATTGCATTGACCACCCGTGTGACCTAGTTTTGAGGCAGCTCTTTCAATAAGTCTGCCGTCTGGCCAGTGCAGACCTGTTTAGTGAAATAAAGAGAGTGTTCAAATTCAAAATCAAAACTAGCATGAAGCCCTTGGATGGATTGTGTTGAAGATTTGCAGGGAAGAGAGAATCAGCAGTATTACACTACTAATTATTTTGTTTATTATCTATCATTAACTCGTCTTTACAATGTGGCTCCATTATGATTGATCAGGCCAAAGCACGAGACCGTTTTCACAATAATTAATCTATTAAAGGATATTTTAATAAAAACGGAAATGGTCCCCCTCCTCTGCTGGAGAGCACACAATTTTGGGTGGGAAATAAATTAATTATATCTTTTCTATTGTTTTACTTTTAAGAAAATAATAGAGGCTATTACATATAAGTAAAACAATCTAACAAAACCAGATCAAAACTCAAAAAGCAAAATATTTTTACAACAATTTGTACTTGTATATGCAATCCCAGCTTACATATGTAATAATTTTCGTTTGTATTTGTATGCTACACTGTGTTTATACTATATTGCATTTTTAAGGTATTTAAGCAGGGAAAAATATAAAAATTAGTGCAAAGTGTCATGGTAGGGATATAAATATATGTATATATCGACAGTCTGTTTTTTGGAAACCTACCAAGAAGCTTTGCACCATTTTTAATATATCACCATAATATTAAGTATAATTCCTTAATATAAATCCCATTTCATACACAGAATGGTAAACCACCGAGGTTTGTGACCTTTTTACATGTGTAAAATTTACGTATATTTATTACACAAGTTTAGCTTCTCTTTTGAAAAGTATCCAAAAATAAAAATAAAAATATCCAAAAAATACAACTGGAAACTTTTTTTAAGTGAAACTCAACTTCATTTTTGAGAGTGAGTTTATGATCTAAACCAGCTTTCTTTTTCTCTTTTAGCATTGTTCAATTTTAAGTCAGCCCTGAACTTCTCCCGGAAATTATATGATGTATTGGAAATTTTAAATAGCCATTTAAAATTGAACACGTTAAGCATTTTTTTCAATGTCCGTATGTGGATTGTACTGATGAACATGGCTTTAGTTGTTAAATCATATTGCATTTTAGTTTCAGTTTCAAGTTATGAAATTCTGCCTCCATACAAGAAACATTTTGTCTTAGCTTCCTCTGATTTCTTTCTTTTTAGAAAATGTTGCTGTTTTTTTCAGTTCACTTTTACAACTAGATTTTTGCATGTTAAAAACAACCTTTCTAAATCTTTTTTATTCTCATTCAAGGTTTCAGTGGGTATAACATTTAAAAGCCCTAATTTTAGGCCTTAAATCCATTGTTTTAGGTCTAATAATTTCTCACAGATCTTCGCTCATCATATTTGTTTTGCTGTTATTTGGGGTTGCCAGAGATTGAGAAAATACTCTATTGAGATTTAGATTGCAAAAATGATGGTTAGGGTTGTCATTCTGAGAAAATGTGCATAAATGCTCAAAAACTTAAGTCATGGTTAGAGTTGTCAGAGTTTGAGAAAACTTTTGTAAATTCTCAAAAACATGAAAAAGATGTTTAGCTGTGCCATAGTTTAAGAAAAGGCTCATATACACTCAAAATCTCAAAAGTGAAGGTTAAGGTTGCCACAGGTTGTTCAATAACATTCCGAACTAAAACATATACAGACCAGTATGATAAAGAAATTTCTTTTTCTAGCTTGCATCATTGTTGCAGGACGTAGAGGCGATTCTTTTAATTTCTGGTCAAAAATTAAGAAAGTGTGAAAAAGATCGAGATACGTAAATCTAAACAGTATTTAAAAAACATTAAACGTAATAGGTCAAAATATCTCCGTAGCTGTGAAACCCCTCTTACACCAAATCTTTTCCTTTAACCTCCTTCCCAAAGTCAAACCTTTCTCTGATTCACCTGTGTGCTCCGAGTCCTTATGTAATGACTCGCTGTTGGTGATTAAACCTGAGCATTTGTCACTTTAAAAGAAACATTAGGAAATATCTTTGTCACTCTGGAAAATAACTTTTTTATTTTCCACTGAGTTCGCTGTACTGATTACAAAATTATGTAACATGGGAGAGACCTTCTACATCCGGAATGCACTGTGGAAAATGCTTGTGACAGCACAGTGGCTCAGGAAAGGGAAAAATCTAAATAAAAGCTAATTTCCTATTGTCATGCTGACTTGCTTCAAACACCAGAGACAATGGCTATATTGACAAATCAAGTCACAATAGCTTCAAACAGCCGCATGTTGATTTGTTGCTGGTTAAGACGTCAAAGGCATATGCACAGAGAATAATAACTTTCCAGCAAAGGACATTTGTCTGAGGTGATAGCTTGTATTGAAAGATGCATTTTCACAAATCTTCTCTTGAAGCCAGTGCTGCTACAGTTTTGTAGCCAGGGCACGAGGACACAAAAACAAGAGCGACACGAGAGTAAAAGAGCAATTGCAGGCCGCGACTTGGCTGGCTTTTAATTATTGATGGCCACTTCGGCTCGGCATTGGCCAGTAATTGCATTACAGGTCACTTCTCAATAGCAATCTGTGAAAGTTGTGGTGATGTGTGCTGGGAGACGATCGATAGGCGCTGTCCAGGGTGCTGGGCTCTCACACATGCACATGTTCTCTCTCACACATGCACTCTGTTTCTCTCACCTGTCTCGGTTGGCATCTTAGCTGTAGTCTCTTGTGTCGAGTTTACACAATCCACAAAAGGCTGACATTTAAAAACAATTATATGTATTTATTGATTTATCAATTAATTTTATTTTCATTAATAATAAAAAACTAAATACATTTCAGAGGCAGGTCTTGCACCTACTCTTGCTTTTGTTAGAACCAAAACAAACTTGATGTCAGTGCCGGCTGATAGGGTGAAGACATTGCCCACCATATTTTTTCTAACTCAAATCCATTGTAATACAAAATGGAGAGAGAGAATGAGAGAAACACACTTAGACAATAAAATATATAAACAATAATATATTGTATAATATAGTAGATGAGAAAATTTCACAAATGGCTGCAATTTGCTTTAATCACAAAATGAAACATACTCATTAGTTTTTTATTAGTATTTTTGCACATAGATTAAACATAAAGGTACAATTTTTGTGAGTTTATTTATACACCTATTTATGTCTGATCTTCACACACACAAAACACTTAATAAGACTTTGAAATCGTAACTAATGATAAGTATTCACTAAGAACACAACACAAAAATATGTAGGGTTTTTTTGAGACTCCAAAAAAAATTCAGGTCTGAATGGGTTAAAAAAATCTCGCCCTTGAATTTGCATTTAATGAGCTTTCTTTGAATAGATTTTTTTTACACTGTCCTGGAGCATCTTGACATTTTACAAAAAAAATGTAGCCCTTTTAAAATGTAAGTAGATTTTGAAATGACTGGTTTGACCTGATAAGGTCATGCTGTTCTGCCTGAGTGTAGTTTCATATGTGCATCGCTGTAGGATCATTTTTGCTGAGCATCAAAGACTTACTGTTGCATCTCAAAGGATTTGTTTGCAGTTTCTTTATGGATTGCTCTTTATTTCTCCTAGTAAAATCAACAAAGAGTTGTTTGTTGAAACATTGCTGATGTCTCTCATGTAAATGAAAATCAATGAGGGAAATCCGATCCCAGACTATAACTGTAGTGAAATCTATTCAGAGGGATTTGTATGAGGGCTCTCTTGCTTGAGCTATTATTTATTTGTCACTTAATGCTTTATTAAATATTGTTTATGAATGTTATATAAGATGAAACAACTTTTAAAAGTGGTATAGAAGAAAACAGTGTTACTCGTGTGTGCAACAGAAACATAATGGTTACTTTCATAACCCCCGTTCCCCGAATAGGACGATTATGGGAAGCTCCACTAGGAGCACTCTACTCTCTCCATACTTTTTCAAAGTGGCATTCAGCGAAAGCACTGATGGTCACGTGATCACGCCATCCTCCACAAAGCAGACACTCTTCCTGTTGTGAAGCTGGAGTCGTACTCACCCCCTAGGCAACCAGACTTACTCACAACCTTACGATTGTGGCTGGGGGACATAAGTCTCTGTTGCCTATTCTGGGAACGGGGGTTACGAAAGTAACCATTACGTTCCCCATCAGTCAGTCACTACAACTTATGTCGGTGATGACTATGGGAACACCCTGCAAAACACCTTGCAGGGGGCAAGGGCCACCGGATGCAGTGTATGTAGAGATAGCCTCCACTAGCAAGTGGGCCAAACTCTATTTCGAGACAGCCTTCACTATTGTCTAGTGTCCTCCAAAGCATACAAAGAGCTGATCAGAACTTCTACGGTTCCGGGTTCTTTCTACATAGATCCTCAGTGCTCGAACTGGGCAAGTGGGTCCCATGGGCTAATGCTGCCTCCACTCTAGGCAGAGCTTGGAGGTTCACAACAGGCGTTCAGCGGTTCCCGCCTCTGGATCTGACCGAAAAAACTCGCTGGTTGCCGTCGACTAACCAAATCTCCAAATAATCCACACAAGGAATAATCCAACTGCCTCTGTGGTTGTCTCTCACTGAGTTACTTGTGTGTCGAGAGTAGGCTCCAGCAAAAAACAGGAAGAGCATCACACTTGCGTCCATTTTGTGCAGGATGGCATGATTGCAAGAACATCAACATGTTCGCTGATTGGGATTTTGAAAAAGTATGGAGAGAGTAGAGCGCTTCTAGTGGAGCTTCCCATAGTCGTCACCGACATAAGTCGTAGTGACCAACTGATGGGGAACTGAATGTTAACATTTTTTGTAGCTAATGTCAGTCAAAACTTTTAGTGGAAATGAATCCCCATTTTCAGCACTTCCACCGAGATAATAGCTTTGTGCTATAAAGGAGCAAAAAGCAATTTAAAATATAGTATGTATAAGTTATATTTATTTCAACTATAATAGTAGCCTAACTTAAAAGCAATTACAAAAATAAATGCAAATACAAAAAGTGTACTTGAACACTCTTTTTATTGCAGTTTTTTGATGCAAAAAAAGTTTCTCCTTCAAGCTTTTCAGGTACACATACAGCAAGTGCACTGGATCTCTAGTGCAGACCTTATTCTGTTCTCCATCTCTGGCAGTGTTCCTGTATCTCTGCCTTTCGGTTCTTTCTTGTGGTCTCCATCCTTATTTCTTTAGCGGTCTGTCTGTCACACATTTGCTGTGTCATGCAGTCTCTCTCTCTCTCCCTCTCTCTCTCTCTCTGCATCAAAGCAACGCGATAAGAGCAGATTTTGCATGCTCTAAATACACTGACAACGTGTGTGATTAGGGTGGTGTCATCCAGGGATGGGTGGAGAGAAAACGAAAGAGATTCTGGTTTGTGGTCTTTGATAGAAGAGGAGAGGAGTGACATTTTGGAGAGCTCTGAGTGTGTCCAGCTTGGCAGGCATCTAAAGCCTCTTGCTCTGTTTTTCTTCCCCCATCCTCATCTTTATTTCTCTCTCTCTCTTTCTCTTTTTATGTTCTCTTGGCTTATTCCGTTTCTTCTTTTAGTACTCTTTTTCTCTGGTGTCTCTTACTTATTAATTTGTTTCTCAAGATTGTAGTGTACCCTATCATTCCTGTGGTCTTGTGCAAGCTTTTCTGCTGCTTCACGTGTTCTTTTTCTTCCTCCATCTTCTGTGTTGTGATGTTTGTTGTTAGTTCTACGTCATGGCCTCTTTTCTTGACATGCGTAAACTCAAAGCTGTGTGTGGAGAAGATGGAAACTCCTTGCTTGGAGTTGAACCTGTATCTGAAGTTGTGCTAACATTAATTGAACATTCAAGTAACTTTGTGACGTTATTCAATTTCTACTTAACTGTGACCAAACAAGGTGTTTGCCCTGAGCATGTAGCATGTAGAAAAATCCATTATCGGTATATATATATATATATATATATATATATAAGGTTATATTTAAGGATGCCTTTACATAGAAGTTTCAGAGCCAGAGCAGAAACAAGTTTGAGTAACATGTGAAAATTCAAACTTTATCTCCTCCAAAAAGAGACCATTCTTCAAACTAATCTTTAGTGGTTTCATGATGGCATACCTATAAAAAAAAATATCCTGTCATTGCTAGCTGTGTGTGCATGTGACTTTAGGTAACACTAGTCGAATCATGCCACCAGGATCAAACAGTAGAGGTGTTTTGTTGTTTTGAATGATTATCAAGTATCATACAGTAACTGTAAAACAATGGTGTGTTCTGCTCTGTGGTTTTGATTGATCTTTTCCTCTTCACAGTGCTTGCAGTGTCCCTTCACAACAGACTGACTCTAACTACTGAATAAATGAGGTGTTTCAACAAAATTGTCATTTGTGAATTTAATAAAAATGAACATTTCAATGAAATAGATTTTTGACCTTAAACCAAAGTATGAAGATAATATATAGAGGTCAATAGAGAGTTTGATTACTGGTTGAAAGCGATTACAAACGACACTTCCGGATTTCGCATGCGGAATCGTTTTCCTGTTTTCCTAGGTCCAGAGACGTAAGGTAACATAGGCACACTTTTCTTGCTCGGAGATTGAAATCACTGCACTTTTATACTTTTTTTACAAATGAAAGCTATATCCTGTCCATGTGCCAGGTTTCCGCTTCCAAACATCTCCTATTGATGTATTGTGATGGAAATTAATACTTCAAGTTTTATGAACACAGCCGCAAACAGCAATTTATTACTCACTCCCAAACATGATACAATCATACATTTAGAATCAATGGTTCATGTGATCTTACTGCAAATGCCATGAAGAGAGAGAGCGAAAGACATAAAGAGAAAGGCAAAGGGAGAAAGAGAGTGAGAGTGAGAGTGAGAGAGAGAGAGAGAGAGAGAGAGAGAGAGAGAGAGAAAAGGAGAGAATGACAGCAGCCGTCTTAGTGGAGACTGGTGGAAGAAGAGAGAGCGGAAGAGTTAATTCCTTAAGATTTCACTCCAGTAGTCCAAGTCCTGCCCCTCTACATCACTCCAATTACTCCTCCCTTGACCATCCCAAGAAAACATAGGCACATACAAACACAATCGTATTGGATAATTAATTACAAAGATTAAATATTCTAATACACTAATACATGATGCGGTCAACTGGAAGACCAAACTCTTGCTTCAAATTGGTTTTTCTTGTTGACTGACATATTTTTTACCTTATGGAGACACACTCTCACACCAACAGCTAAAAGAAATGTCCATTGGAATGTACACATTTTTCGTCAGGTTAGATTTTTTAAAGTTGAAACACATGTAAGCTTACTACAGCAGCTCATTCTCTTGTGCTCAGATACAGTTATTTCACTTCATAAAGAAGCATGAAATAAAACAAAATGAGAGGATTGTCAGCTCTTGTTTAGAGAAAGTTGAACTGTAAGTGAAAAAATATGTCTTAAATAAACAAAAACCTAGTTCAATATATTTCATTGTTAGATTTTTTTGAATCTCATTAATTAATTCTATAAGTACCTATATAATTGGTACAAATAATAATTGGTAATGGCTAAATATAAATACATACTTACCCAATGCCTGATATTTGTGCTATTTTACAGGTTATGTTTGCATTATTAAACACAAAATATAATCAAATAAAAGAGTGAAATTTCCATTCTCAGAAAAATAAGACATAAGACTATAAAATAAGACTATTTATACATAAGTCTTACTGAAAATGTGTTACAAACAGAATCACCAGCATTCACCAAAATTCAAAAGTTCACCGAAGAAAAAACAAGTGTGGCCAATCACATCAAAATCTTATTATAATGACTCATGGGTGTGTCTAATCTTTCTCCTTTTAAATGTCTTACTTATTTAGAGTTTCCATGTAACACTTCATGGAACTTCAACAATGATGTTCAGGTAGCAAGCTTGTTCGTTGAGATTTCTTGGTGTAGATTCACCCAGTGCAGTTTATTAACAATCAGCACAAACTGTAATGTGCACTTTTGAGGTATGCTCTTTGACCGTTAACTCTTGTCGTCCCCTCTTTGGAGGAACAAAATGCTAACGTTTCGAAGCTGTTTGAAAGAAAGTCCATCTCGATCTGATGCTCAGCCTCTCCTCTGGCCTGGAACGTGTTTGTGTGTTTGATGTTGTGTGTTCAAACTGCCAGACTGTGCTCAATGAGGCTTTTGCTCGGACTCCCTGCCGTGGGCATCCTCTTGGTTAGCCTGGCAGTAGCATGCTTATATGTGTGTTTGGGGGGTTAGTTGAGTCTGGGTGCGTGTTTTATTGTACTTACAGTATCGAATGACGTCCATTAAATGGCAAACACTGACCTTAAGAGGCTTCCCAGACTAAGTTCATCCTAAACTGGAACTCTGTTTCTTCATTCCTGCGCATTCTTTCCCTCCTCACCTTTCTGCATGGCAGAACAATGTCTCTTTCACTCAGACTTGTTTGCTTTTTCACTGGCCTTTGCTTACATCCTTCCTCCTATCCCCCAGTAAATTTAACAGCTCTGGCCATCAGATGTGTCAACCTCAGTTAACCGTTCACTCTCTCTTTTGTTTTATCATCAGTCTGTGTTGACATCGCGAAGTCCGACCCCGGGTGTTTTACAGCTCCATTATTAGTCAGATCAGCCGCTGAGAGGAGCACCAGTGCTGCATTCATTAATATGCAGTATTAGCATTTTGAGCTAACAATGAGCTGCTTTTTTTAAGGCGCATTCCTCCTGGGAGACTCCTGCTTGGTGCTCGTAATTACGGAATGATGTGCATTCAACTGGTTTTGATGATGGGAATAAAGTGGATGTGTTGGGCTATTTTATTTAATGTCTTTCTCACATCCTGACAGTCATAATGCTTTTAGCACATTGTGAAGTGCCAGAAATCGTTTCAGCATGTTGCATCATTTGGAGCTGCCAGAGAAAGTTCACCAATTCGGCTAACATTGAGGGGAAAGGAGTAGATGTCAACCGACAAGGTTATATATAAAATTTATTTCATGTTGATATTTTATTCATCTTGAAACGAGTCTTGATTATTTTGTTGTTCTTCTTTGTTATGGAACATTAGCATCCAGTATTGAACAAAGAGTCTTTTGTTGCTAGATTTTCAATATTTCACAATTCACAACACTGGATGTTTTTTTAACATAACGTTTGGTTGGGGGTCCATTACAGTGTGCTATAAAAAAAGGAAATGCAGTTTCTTTTACCAGCACTTTTCAATCCTAAAATATTATATAAATGCTCTCAGTAGAACCTTTTGTTTTTGTATATAGTCATTCATTTAATCTGATTTTGAAACAAATTCTGTCTGCTTGTGCTATCACTGTATTGATACTAGTCACTACAGTCAGCTGTTTTCCAGGGTTCAAGTCTGGGTCCACTTTTCTGCTGTTATTTCATCTATCTTCTTCTGATAGGCTTCTGAATGGATCTTTATCTCTCAACCAACACATCCTACTTCACTAATATATTTTTGTATAATTCAAAGCTTTCTTTTCATCAAATCAAACTGTAAAAAGATAGAAATTCATCTAATTAGTTTCAAAAGCATTATTTCAAAATCTTACATCTCCTTAAAAGCTACTTCTTTTTTTGTCTTACCAGGTTGAAAAATGAAGTATACTCTTCAGTCAAATCATTTCATTTGACTCATGTTGATAATTATGTCCCTTACTCTGCTTATTTTGTCCATGTGCCATGGCAGAAATGTTCTGTCTTTATCCTGTTGACGACAACCTTATTGTAACCACCAGTGATGCAATGCAAATCATTTCCTTAACACACCCCAACTGGCTATATATGAAATCCTTTTTTTCAACCCTTCATGCACAATAAAATCTGCTCTTTGTTAAGTTTGTTACTTTGATGCATTGTTTTTTTTTACAATACTTGGTTCCGTTTGTAATTAATCCCAAACATTTTTTAACTTCCTGACTCTATTTGTTAGTGTAAATTGTAAACATGATCCGGTCACTTCTCTTTGGCCTGCCAGTGCTAGTTAAAAGTGATTTAAGTACATCCTATTCTGCTATGGCTCGGATCTCCCAGGAGGGTATAAATCACGCAGTGGCCATAACCTTCCTAAACGTCCCCTCTACCCAAATCTGATAAAGTGGATCTATGGTCACATGACCCTGGCTGTCTTTCTCCATCCATGCTGACAGTGCCCACATGTGCCATTCACATTAAACTGTGTGTCAGCCCCACAGCTTTATTACCCTCTCTGCAGTGTGAGCTATGAGCAGATTATGCCGTCTTACCCTCTTGAGCTGAATTCTCTGATTAGACCTGTCCTCCTGTCGAGCCCTTGGAACCTGGTTAAGTCTCTTCAGAGCTGCAGGATCATCGGCTGCCTTTCACTCCATCAGCACAGCGATCCAAGGTCATGGATGCCCAATCCTCAGGCCTTGACCTATTGGCCTCATGATATGACACTTCCCCTGCTGAGACTATGTGGCTAAGCGCTATTGGCTCCTACAAAGAAGATAGAGAGAGGAAGACTACTCCTGGTGCAAGCACTTGTGCCCTGTCTTCATGAACACTAATCACTTCAATAGCCTAGACTTTCTGTTTTGTTCTCTTTTACACATAACATTACTTTGTAACATTTTTATTTTTGGACTTTTAGTAGTAATGGCACTGACTTGAGAAGTGTGACTGGTAAGTTTGCTACATGGTAAAACTGATCTTTTACGCATAGCACCAATTTGTGAAATGTTTTCTAGTTTCAGACTTTTAGGGAGGGACAGGAGAGGGTTTAGTAAAATGTGACTGGTAAGTTTGCTATGCGGAAAAAAAATACATTAATGTGGTTCAAGTAATGCTTAGAGATTTTTTGTGTATAGTTGAGGGTTGGGGTTCTATTTGGGGGAGGGGGGGTTGCTGGAATTAATGTGTTGAAGTCCCTTAACCAACATTTTTAACTTTAAAGATGGGAAAATATTTAAACATTTTTAACATCAAAAATAGTTAAATTGATAAAATTCTATATACAACTGTCCAAAAAATGTTGTGCCAGTAGAGCTAAAATGATACAGGAAAACAGCAATGGCTTACAAAGTAGACAGGCATAACAACCAAGGATAAAGTTCTTCATATCATTCAACAGCTGATAGTTAAAAATGAAATATTAAACCACGAAGAAAACATCTTAAAGGTTAGTTGCTAATATTCTTGCAAAGCTTGAAAATTGCTTAGTATTTCTCCTATGATAATACACCAATACTATGAAGCGTTACTGTTTCGACAGTCACTCCAAACAATTTATGTTGACAATTTGGGCTTAACAGGAGCTCAAATAAATTTTCAAGTAAAAAAACAACTTGTGCTTGTTGGTTCAAACTCAACAGTACTACTCCAACTCTGGTGCATCTTGGCATCTGAAGCAGAGTACTTTATGAATCAATGTCACTCCCAGTGAGAAGAAAATGACGACGTTGCAAAGAAGAGTGCTGGAGTGGAGGCGGAGAGAAAAATCACTTTGATGGATTAGCCCCTCATGGGACAACCTTGTAATGTTTTTGGACAGGAACCCAACTCTACTTTCATTCTAGGCTTTGTAGGGTTGTGTACAGGTCTGGCCAGAAACCATTTCAATGCAGCAGCTGCAGATGCTGGCTTATGACACGGAACAGAGAAAGTAATTAAGAAGGGTGATTAAAAAGGGGGACCTAGCCCAACACCACACTGAGGCTTTTGGGTCTTCTAATTGCTTGGTGCCAGGTAAATGATGGTAGGAGAGGAATGGGAGGCCGGTTTGCGACAGGGCTCTGGCGCAGAATGATGATGCGTACGTCAGCGCCAGCAGTGTCTGCGTAGAGTGATGAGTCACAGAGTAGCATTGGTGCAGGGAGCTCTGACACACAGATGGTGCAACCAGTACATCATTACTGTCCTGAAGACTGCATGGAGAATGTTGAGGCCAGCTGCTGAACTCAACTAACTAATGGATGCTGAGAGACAGATTGCTGGGGAGAGTTTGATAGCTGTTGATGGAGATTTTTTTAAATTAGACAGACAACTATTAAAACAAATGGTAGAATCTAAAATTTTGACTAATTGCAATGATATAATAAGCTTGGAGCAGGAGTTGGAAGTGCAGGTGCTCTTCAGTTCAGAGTTTGAAACTTGAGCGTGACAGTGTTACACTTTCTTTCTTATTTGCTTAAATGAAACATTATACAATACATTATTCTGTAAAATTGGGATTTTTTTTGTACATTTTTGGAAATGCCAGTTTTAAAAAACTATTCACAGGTTTTATTTACAGAGATTACAGTGTAAGGAGTTTAGCTGTAGAGTAGGACACATTTCTTCAACATTTCTCTAATTTAATTGAAATTCCATTCTGTTAGACATCCTGTCAATAATTCCAGTTATCTTTTTTTTTTTTTTTTTTTTTCGAAATTTCGAACCTAATGTTCATGGAGCATATCCTAGAAGATGGACTGACTTAGTGGACTCTTCCTTCTTACCCTACTCTGAAGTCCAAACTCTCAATGGAATTCAGATCTATCGGATGACAATATGACCTATACTGATGTAGGAAACTTATTTCTAACCTTTGACTGGTAGCTTTTGAATAGGTTAAAATGTATAAATGTATTGTACAAAAAAATTAATAACGTTAATAAAACCATATAAATATAGAATATAATTTATATTGGTCAGAGGAAGCTTGGAATTTCATGTTCTTTGGCTTCCCTGCTTTTACATAAAATTACCAGACTGAAGTGAACCCAAAATAACTGAAAGGCAAAAAGCCCAAATAAAGCCAGCAGATTGCTCAAACCCACTAAAACCACAGAAATGTGTCATAGCACAGAAACACCATTAGAGAGAGTGATTTGTCAAGAGTAAGTGGGTCAGTGTCTGCATCGCACACAAGAAATGGATGAAATCGTTTGGAGGTCAAATTGAAAATGCACAAAACTGACAGCGCACAAAACACATTTGCAGATGCAGCGTAACGCATTACAATCCCCAAACAGAGTGATGAGCCCAGATGAAGATAAACCCGCGAATCTGCTCGTGTGCAAACTTGCGCTCATCACTGGCATTTGGGCTGAAAACACACTCGCACACACCACATACACACACAAACCACACAGTGATGAACCTCTCGTTCGCAGCAGGCGAGCATGTTCTGCTGACACACTGAACTCATAACAATGGGTGAAACAGGATGAGCGGGAAACCAGAGACACAGACCGTGGGCTGGATTGACTGAACAGATGAAACACTTTTACTCTAATAGAAAAATATGCCAACAGGTCTAAGTCACTGGTTTTTATCTAGCCATGGATGTATGTACTGACTTATGATCTGGACAGACCTACAAAGTGAAGGGTGTGATATAATAATAGCTAAACCATTATTGAGATGCCTGTTGATGTACTGAATATTAACAATATTATATTGTTCAATTATGAATCCGTCAAATGTATTAATATTGAGAGCATATGATTTTTACAAATCAAAACAATAACCAAATTATAAATGAATGCTTGCCTCTCTTTTAATTCCCTACAGCATTATCAAATATAAAGAAAGATTACAATTTTTTTGTTGTTTTTATTTAGGATTTATTTACATTTTAAAGGCATATATTACTTAAGATTTACAGGACATGATCTGTAACTTTGTTTAAAAATGTTATGTAAAATTTTATGTTTTATGGCAAAAAAAATTGTATAACTAAAGTAGAATTTTTTTTTTCACATATAGCAGTTTTACAGTTAAAACATTTTAAATCAGAAGAACCCTGTGAAAACTATGGTGAATTTCAATAATGTGAAATTACAGATAATGACTGTAAATTTAAATGACATAAAAAAAAACAAGTTTAACTTTTAAACAGCTTTTTTAGAGTGTGATTAAGAATTTTAGCTGCTTAAAATTGCACAAGATACTTTATATTCATTTGTAACTAGTGGTTAAAATGTTGTGAAAACATTAAATTATATTAAGTATTAAATATCAGAAAAAATATTGACATACAATTTTTGGGACATCGCCCAGCCTTACTTTGAATACTGATGGATAGCTGTGTTGGTTTGTAAACTTGCTTTGCTTCAAGCTTCCTGGATTTGTTAAATGTTTGAGATCTAAATAAATTTACACTCTGGTGCAAGTTAGTCATTTGCAGGAGGAAAAAGCAAAACATTGGAATACTTTCAAAGTACAAATCAACTACAAAATAAATAAAACACTACTTTTGTAGCAAACAGAGTTTAATGTTTACAGAAAACTATACGAACAGTAAAAAGGAAAGGTACCCACATGAAATAAAATAATTGTTTGCCACTACATTCAAATGTTACAAAATATATTCGGCTTTAAAGAATTTACTTTAAAGTTTATTTACTTCCTGTGTACTGGACAACTTCAAATTAAAACTCAGCCAACGTTTACAGTCTGTTTGTCAGCCACACCCTTACTCTCATTTAATCATTCCTTTCCAAAGTTGCATTTAATTAAAGGTGTTTTGAAGTTAAATTCTATAAATGAACATGTGAGATTATATTCTTGTGCACAGACAGGAAGTGTTTTCAGACAGATTCTGCTGAGTTCCTGGTTTTCTTTTCTCATTCCTCTCATATTGTTACATCAGGACTTTAGGCCTCTTTCATTAAACTTTAAATCTACTACTCTCTATAAAGCCTGTTTTGATGAATTAAACAAGCTCTGCTATTCCACACACGCGCACACACACACTCTCGGCTCACAGCCTTCCTTTCATTCCCTTTCTCTTTTGTTGTTTTTTCACTCCATGCTTATCCCTCTCTCTTCCATAATCCCTTGCATGTCTACCCACTTTCCATATTTCTTTGTCTCACTCTCCTCTCTCTGTCTTTAATTCATCAGTTTACTCTGTCTCATACGGTTGGAAGTAGACTATTGAGATTTAGAGCAGCCGCCACGCTGTTTCCAGCCTCATGTGAGGGCCCAGATGTTTAGGAAGAGTAGCAGCGTCGATGAAGATGCTCTTTGCCTTTGATTAAAGTTTGGAATGACTCCTATTCCCTCCTCTTCTAGCAATCCACAGCTCGCACACACTCTGTCTGGAACAGCACACCAGGTGCTGCATGGAGAGAATGGAGTTGTGTGTATAAGGTGTGAGGGAGAGAGGGGTTGGCCACATCTGTTTAGATTAACTGTCGGAAATAGAATGCATGAATTTGCTGTGTGATTACAAGCTTGTTGTTCATATGTGAGAGTCTATGCACCTGGCTTTACATGTGTGGGGTGTGCATATGTTTGTGTATAGGTCAAATGTATGTTCTTCTGAGAATATGTATGTGGACAATTTGTACATTGGTATTTAAATGAATTAAATTGGTATATTAGTTGGCTGGCATAATCATTCTTATTTGAGTTTGTGTTGGTGTACCTGTGATTGTTATTGTTGTTTTTTTATTTTCTGTGTTATATTGGCATGTAAGTTTGACACATATAGATTTTTTTTTGTGATATGACATACTACACTTAAATTTGCTTTGAATAAAAATAAATGAAACAATTCCAATGCTACAGCTATGGTCACAAACGCATCATGTTTTGGGGTTGTTTGTATCTTTTTAGGAATTATCTTCTTGAGTTTTTCTTCACAAGATGAGCAAAAATCTGAAAGAATGCCTGAAGCCTAACAATGCCTTTTTATTGATTAGATTATAAATGTAATCTCTCAAAATTCATGATTACTTTTGCAATGTTTTCCATATTTAAATTTAAAAAAAACATTTTATCTCGCTGCCTTAATTTAAGGGCTAACATTTTTATTAGTTATAATTTTGTTATAACTTATATTTAGTTCCAAGTGGTGCATTATCATTTACATTTAGTTACATGCCTGTTAAATGGGTGTGCCAACTCTATAATGTTCATCGGATAATATGAAGCCACGCCAACCACCAAACAGTGGTGTTAAATTAGTATTAATGAAAATCTCACCAATTGGAACAAAAATATTGTAAACAATTTTTTATGCAACACCAGGTCCACGATGCAACCCAGGTCACATAAGGAGATGAAGGTGGGGAGGTTGCTGTCTAATCATCATTAAATGGAAGGTCTACTTACAGCATGGCATAATATTTATTAGACTGAGCTGGAAATGTAAAGCTTACTAGCTTACCTGCTCCTGCCTAGCTTTGTTAGTACAACTGGATTCCAAGTTGGGACACTTTGAATTATGAATAAAAACTGAATGCAATGATGTGGAGGTGCCAACTTCTAATATTTTATTCAGAATAGAACATAAATCACGGAACAAAAGTTGAAACTGAGAAAATGTACTATTTAATGGGAAACATATATTTATTCAGAATTTCATGGTGTCAACAAATCCCAAAAAAGTTGGGACAGGTAGCAATAAGAGGCTGGAAATAATAAATTTTAGCATAACGAACTGGAAGACAAATTAACACCAATAAGGTCCATTGGCAACATGATTGAATATAAAAAGAGCTTCTCAGAGTGGCAGTGTCTTTCAGAAGCCAAGATGGGTAGAGGACCCTCAATTCCCACAATGTTGGACAGAAAGATAGTGGACCGATATCAGCAAGATGTTACCCAGTGAAAAATTGCAAAAACTTTGCATCTATCATCATCAACTGTGCATAACATCATCAGAAGATTCAGAGAATCTGGAACAATCTCTGTGGGTAAGGGTCAAGGGCGTAAAACCATACTGGATGCCCGTGATCTCCGGGCCCTTAAACGACACTGCACCACAAACAGTAATGCTACTGTAAAGGAAATCACAGAATGGGCTCAGGAATACTTCCAGAAACCATTGTCAGTGAACACAATCCACCGTGCCATTCGCCGTTGCCAGCTGAAACTCTACAGTGCAAAAAAGAAGCCATTTCAAAGCAAGATCCACAAGCTCAGGCATTTTCACTGGGCCAGGGATCATTTAAAATGGAGTGTGGCAAAATGGAAGAAGTTCTGTGGTCAGACGAGTCACAATTCCAAGTTCTTTTTGGAAATGTGGAACCGGAACAAATGTGGGACCGTCCGGTCATCCGGACCAAAGAGGACAAGGACAACCCAAGTTGTTATCAACGCTCAGTTCAGAAGCCTGCATCTCTGATGGTATGGGGTTGCATGAGTGCGTGTGGCATGGGCAGCTTGCATGTCTGGAAAGGCACCATCATTGCAGAAAAATATATTCAGGTTCTAGAACAACATATGCTCCCATCCAGATGTCATCTCTTTCAAGGAAGACCCTGCATTTTTCAACAAGATAAGCACCACCTTGTGTATCAATCACAACATCATGGCTGCGTAGGAGAAGGATCCGGGTACTGAAATGGCCAGTCTGAAGTCCAGATCTTTCACCTATAGAGAACATTTGGGGCATCATAAAGAGGAAGGTGCAACAAAGAAGGCCCAAGACGATTGAGCAGTTAGAGGCCTGTATTAGACAAGAATGGGAGAGCACTCCTATTTCTAAACTTGCGAAACTGGTCTCCTCTGTCCCCAGACGTCTGTTGAGTGTTGTAAGAAGAAGGGGAGATGCCACACATCGGTGAAAACGGCCTTGTCCCAACTTTTTTGGGATTTGTTGACACCATGAAATTCTGAATAAACATAATTTTCCCATTAAATGGTACATTTTCTTAGTTTCAACTTTTGTTCTGTGATTTAAGTCCCAACTTTTTTGGAATCCGGTGTGTAATATATAATGTTTGTAAAATCTGTTAAATTGTAGGCGAAAGGTATTACATGAATAAAATGTGTTAAGGTGAAATGATGATTTATTATATCATTAGTTATGTCTTTCCCTTTGGGTTTTTTTTTATTCAGACATCTGTTTCTATCATCACCATAGATATAAACTATCATTTCAAATCAGCCCTCGCCTCCAGAATCTTCTTGGGAAGCCTAAGTATGAATAAACTAGGGTCTGCTGGTGTCTGACAGCTCTTCTCCAGACAGATCCCATGGAGGTCAGTGCATGGTTAACGGAGAAGGCCAGTGTTTTCCTCAGATGCACCAATATTTCTTCATTTTAAAAATGCAATCTGCCCCTGACCCAGTGCCTGTCTCTTTTGTGGAATGGTAATGGAGTGAACGCACAGCCTGCTAATCCATCAGAGAAATTTGAAGATGGGGGCCTTTGTTGTGATGGATCTTACACATGCAAACATCTCGAAGGTATTATCCCTCTTTATCATTTGTGTACAGTGAACATAAGGTCAGTTTTCTAACAAATTTATTCATCCTTATGTCATTCAAAATCAGTTTTTCTTTCTATTTTCTGCTGAACTGCATTTGTACAGGGTTTGTTTTCAGTGCCTGTACAATGAGGAGAATGTTTTCAAGCTTCGAATGGGATACAAAAAAGAAACAAGTCATACATGGATCCCTTTCAGACCTGAATTATTTTAGATTAGAAGTTCTAAGAAGCCAAAAAATCCTGCCTGACATGTGACGTCCATTTAAATGGACGAAGGTTCTGAAAAGATTCATCAGAAAAAAAATTAAAACTACCTTAATTACTAAACTGGTTCACACAAGACTTTTTATACACGATGGTAATCAATGTTTATATACATTTATTTTCATTCAGGCTGGGATGTAAAATAACTGAAATTCTCAAAGGAACACTTTTTTTTGGAATTGGGCTCATTCTCTAACTTTCCCAAACATATTAGTAATTAGAGTAGAAGTAGGTCTGTTAAAGTTTTTTTGTTGCTCCTGTGATTGTTTCTGAGACAGAACCACAAGATCCTCCTTCTCTGACGCAGGCTTCTGGAGGGCTCGTAGGGTTGTACAAGCCTGTGAAGGCAGACAGAGCAGATCTAGTGAGTGTTTTGAACTCAGCACCAGCTGCCAAGAGAGATGAAGTGGTGAAAAACATGGCTTGTTTCTGTTCCCTAAAGATCAGATGAGCTACAGATTTCATGAGGTCTGAGTGCATTTGATGGATCTGCTGCTTGGAGTCCAGTCTAGATTGGATGAGGGCCTGAACCAGGAGTTGAGTTGCATGTTCTGTAAAGAAGGACATGGTCTTCTTTTATGTTGATTTCTGTTTCTCCTAAATCACTCCATGATTCCTGACTGAAGCAGAAGAAATAACTGTTGAGAATCTCAGCTGAATGGTGAGGTTGTGTTTCACTGTGGCATTGGCAGGGACTGCCAGCAGCTCAGGTTTACTTTAGTGTACTTTAAAGTCAGTGTTAATTTTCAGTTTGTTTCTCAAACAATGCTTTTTAAACACTCAATAAAGTGTAAATTCTCACATTACATTTATTCAAGTCACGTCACATGTATTTATTTGGCTTTAATCAATACTTAATTCATTCCGACATCTTCAATAAAGGAAATCAGTCAGTTAATCAGTCACAATTTCATTAGTGATGATGCATTTCAGAAGCAATATTTTACTTTAAAAGGATATAAGAACTGAAGTGAGAAACTGAAGATACCCTTCATCCGGTGTAGTATTTAAAAAAATGCTGCTATTCTATTTGTTCTGGAGCAGCAGTGTCATCTGTTTCAGAATAAGCTGAGTAATGTATTATAGACATCAAACTATCGTGTGTCCTATACAGCACTTGATTGCAATTTATGATCTTGAGTAAACTGTTCAAGAGGTCAGAGTAAGGACAGTTTGTAGATTGGATTTTTTTTCTAATTAAGTTTAAGTGCATTTCACTCTAATAGAGTCAACTAGTGCTGACTGAACGGCATGGCTTTTTGTATTTCACATTGTCTGTGTTCTGTTTTTTCACTGCTGAGATGCCGACCAAAGCTCACACTGGGAAATTAAAAGGGAAGCTGCCTTAAAAAGTACCCCAGTTCATAGGCTTTATTTAATTATAGTTGCTTTACATTTATCAGTATTACACATTAAAATGAAAGCGTTATTACATAAATAAGCACAAGTAAGCTGCCATTGTATGTTTGTTTTTAAATCCCAGAGCTTTCTGGTTATTACAAGCTCTCTTGTAATGTTTACACCTTTCCCAGCTCAGTTGTCTTGAACTTCTGTTTTACAAAGAGAGCCTTCTCTATTACAGAACATAACAATATTCCACACAAATGCAAAACATGTTGAATCTGTGCTATTTTAACAAGTTGCAGTGCATCACTGTTTGTCTCTCTCTGGGGCTCTGTTCCTGTTCCCTGCATATTTCGGGGTTGCTATGGTCTGTACTAATTGCTTGCTCTTGTCAGATTGTGATGTTTGAAGTGTTGTGATGTGGACAAGTGTTCACGGGTCAATGTTTTCCGCTTCACTCATTAATCAGATGAGGAAAGTGTTTTAATGATGGGGAATGTGTGCCAACATCATCTGTCTGTTTGCTGGGGATATGAATTTGATGCTTTCTATAGCTTATAGAACTAGGCCTCTGTGCAAAGAGTAGAAACACTGCACTGGGGTTTTCTAGTCATGCGAGTAACAGATATTAGTTTGTGTTCAGCATTTATAAGTGTTTGATAGTGGAGTGTTTTTGTAAAAAAGACATGTTTGTTACCTTTAAATTGAAAATATTATGATGTTTCTCCTGTTGCACTTAAACCTAATGCAGTTAAATCTGATACGTGTTTTGGTTAGGTGCTCTTTCAAAGCTCAAATTTTAGTTTTTACCACATTTTAATTCTGCTCCAAGTGTTTTTTTTTTCTCTCTCCTCACCCAATCTCAATCACGTTCCTCAATGCAATCGCTCCACAAAAGAAATTGAGAAATTGATGCGCTAATTTATTGCTTTATACAATTTAGCATACTTATTATTTTTTTATATCACCAAACTCACAGAAGTCAACCATTAAGCTTTATTGAGCATTGGGGGTACTGAACCAAATGCTTTAGTTAACTCGCATTTTAACATAAAGTATTCAAACCCTGGAAGTAGCTAAGTTGGACAAATTCTCAAATTAAACATTACATTAATAAGCTATTTTGCCAAGAAAAATAAATAATGACCATAACTTACGAAAATAGACCAATGGTCGTGCTTTTTTGTTCTAGTTTTGGGTTGCTTTTTAGCTAAACTATTCATTTACATTACATTTAAAAGCAAAAAAAATCAATGTTCCTTCTTTAAAAAAAATCCCCTTCTCACTCCCCACTTCTTATTCACGTTAAGCGAGTTTAATTACATTTTACAATATACTATATATATATATATATATATATATATATATATATATATATATATATATATATATATATACAGTGGTGTGAAAAACAATTTGCCCCCTTCCTGACTTTTTATTCTTTTGCATGTTTGTCACACAAAATGTTTCTGATCATCGAACACATTTTAATATTAGTGAAAGATAACACAAGTAAACACAAAATGCAGTTTTTAAATGAATGTTTTTATTATTTAGGGAGAAAAAAAATCCAAACCCACATAGCCCTGTGTGAAAAAGTAATTGCCCCTGCACCTAATAACTGGTTGGGCCACCCTTAGCAGCAATAACTACAATCAAACGTTTGCGATAACTTGCAACATGTCTTTTACAGCGCTCTGGAGGAAATTTGGCCCACTCATCTTTGCAGAATTGTTGTAATTCAGCTTTATTTGAGGGTTTTCTAGCATGAACCGCCTTCTTAAGGTCATGCCACAGCATCTCAATGGGATTAAGGTCAGGACTTTGACTAGGCCACTCCAAAGTCTTCATTTTGTTTTTTTTTCCGCCATTCAGAGGTGGATTTGCTGTTGTGTTTTGGGTCATTGTCCTGCTGCAGCAACCAAGATCGCTTTAGCTTAAGTTGACGAACAGATGGCCGGACATTCTCCTTCAGCATTTTTTGGTAGACATTAGAATTCATGCTTCCATCTATCACAGCAAGCCTTCCAGGTCCTGAAGCAGCAAAACAACCCCAGACCATCACACTACCACCATCATATTTTACTGTTGGTATGATGTTCTTTTTGTGAAACGCTGTGTTACTTTTACGCCAGATGTAACGGGACACGCACCTTCCAAAAAGTTCAACTTTTGTCTCGTCAGTCCACAAGATATTTTCCCAAAAGTCTTGGCAGTCATCGAAATGTTTTTTAGCAAAATTAAGACGAGCCTTAATGTTCTTTTTGCTTAATAGTGGTTTGCGTCTTGGAACTCTGCCATGCAGGCCGTTTTTGCCCAGTCTCTTTCTTATGGTGGAGTCGTGAACACTGACCTTAATTGAGGTAAGTGAGGCCTGCAGTTCTTTGGATGTTGCCCTGGGATCTTTTGTGACCTCTCGGATGAGTTGTCTCTGCGCTCTTGGGGTAATTTTGGGCGGCCGGCCACTCCTGGGAAGGTTCACCACTGTTCCATGTTTTTGCCATTTGTGGATAAAGGCTCTCACTGTGGTTCGCTGGAGTCCCAAAGCTTTAGAAATGGCTTTATAACCTTTACCAGACTGATAGATCTCAATTACTTTTTCTCTCATTTCTTCCTGAATTTCTTTGGATCTTGGCATGATGTCTAGCTTTTGAGGTGCTTTTGGTCTACTTCTCTGTGTCAGGTAGCTTCTGTTTAAGTAATTTCTTGATTGAAACAGGCGTGCCAGTAATCAGGCCTGAGGGTGGCTACAGAAATTGAACTCAGGTGTGTTAAACCACAGTTAATTTATTTTTTAACAAGGGGGGCAATCACTTTTTCACACAGGGCTATGTGGGTTTAGATTTTTTTTCTCCCTAAATAATAAACACATTCATTTAAAAACTGCATTTTGTGTTTACTTGTGTTATCTTTGACTAATATTAAAATGTGTTCGATGATCAGAAACATTTTGTGTGACAAACATGCAAAAGAATAAAAAGTCAGGAAGGGGGCAAATAGTTTTTCACACCACTGTATATATTACATTTTATAATAGATTGTGTTTCCTGGAAACTGTGTGCACCCATGATGTTCCCAGTCAACAATAAAGGAAATGGGTTCAAACATAATATGTAAATAGTACACTGATTCACTGTTCCCACTGTTTTCTACAGAATGTGCATTTAACAGAATCTTAGATAATTAAAAGGTATTAATTGTTGCTCATCATTAATCAGTAATATAAAAGCTGTTAATAGTGACCTCATTAAGAGCAACTTACAATACCCATCTATCATTCTCTTTGGGAACATTCCTGTTCACAGATCATTTCTTTGTTTTGATAGTCACCCGAATGACCACATATGAAATAACTTAGAGTTAGACCTTGAGTGCATTTACTTCAATAGCCAAGGCAAGTTTATTTGAGCACATTTCCGTACACATTTAAAGTGCTTTACAGAAATAAAATAGAGAAATAAAACAGATCGTAGATAAAAACAGACAAAAAGCAAGGGATAAAAGCAGGAGTGTCATGTAAATGCGGAAAACTCGAGGTGCGTCCAAAAGCTTTGGGGAACACTCGTTGCGTTTCCTGCTCTGAACTATGAGTCAAATCTCATCCAATGGAAAGTTGTGATGTCATGCCAGGGAAATGGCAGATCTAAGGATCGTCATTTTCAATAAATGGGTCTCCAGCATCATTTTAGCCAACACCCGCCAGTTACCAGAGGCCAACCTTCGAGAGGTTGGCTCCCCTGAGTCACTTCGTGGGGGCTTGGTTCAGCCTCGCAGGCGTCTCCCAGGGGTCTTGCGGGTCATGAATCATCAAAAAAAAATGTGCCCCCAATTCATGGAGTTGATATATTATCTAAAGGAAGAAAGATTGCTCCATTCACATGACTTTTCAGCAAAGGATTGGGTAAAACAATACGGCTTCGTGGACATTGTTTACTGATATTTCGAATTTGGTGCAGTTTTTTTTCTTCGAATTCGAGGAAAGGTTGAGACATGTAAATGCCCAATAACGGTTTATTGAGTAATTGGCTTGTTGAGCATAAGTCTAGTTGTGCATGAAAACGTTTTAATTGTTGTTGCCCCCTTTATTTTAGTCACTTTGTATAAAAGCATCTTATAAATGCATAAATGTAAGTTTTTTGCTACCTGAGGTTGTATTAAAAAAAAATGGAGGGTAAATTGAGACCGTGTCTTTACAGGTGCAAAAGATGATAAGTACTTATATTGCTTGAATGTGAAAAGTAGGTAGCTTGGGCTTAAATCAAGACTTTGTCATTAAGAAGGTCAAAGGATCTTCCCTAGCCTTAAAGAACCTGAGATAGTCGTCTGAAAAGGAGATGTTGTAATTTATTTCCATTGTAGTAGTTACCTGACGTGATGAAGATGCTTTGTGAGAAAAGCTCGTTGTGACTCAGAGGTTGACTCCCTTCTTGGCCTTTATCAGCACAAGGTACACAACTGTTAGAAAGTGGATTTAGAAAGCTCTGTGCAGAGGCTGGCATTTTCTCTAACCTGTTTGAGAAAAGCCTAACATTTCATGTTTTGCAGTGCAGGCCATGGAGGTCAATTCAACAGTTCGCAGAAACAGTGGGCAGAAGAGGTCCTGACCGACACAACGGTATTTCTAAGGCTCTGGAACCTGGAATGAAGAGAACTCTGAAGAGGGGGTTCAATTGAGAAAATATATTAATTATAAACTTCCTAAAAAAATCCAAAGCAAAGGCAAACAACCCATAATAATGAAACACAATCTTTTTTTCGGTTTATATTCGGTTATCTTGTCCCTCTTTTGTTTTTTCACCTGTCCTCTCATATTTCTCCTCTGCTCTCCTTTCCTCTCCTCCTCATCTCTCCTCTCTATTGATTTGATTAGGCCTCCGTCTCTCAGTGTAATTGCGTTTGCCTGTTGCTGTGTGTTTAAGAATAGCTTGCCCCCCGTCCCCCAGCTGCCTCTGGGAGCGCTCAGGATAACAAGTCGTCATGACAACCCACTCACAGTGTGGAGCTGTTTTGCACTCACTGACTTTGCATTTTTGCTCTTTGGCGAGTATTTGTTTTCTGAATAGTCCAGGATTGATGTACACTTGTATGCAAATGAATTTGCTATTACTGCATTCTGTCATTCAAAGCTACTTTCATAGCTCACCCCATGAGCTAATTTTTTCTGTTTTCGAGCATGCACTTTACCCAAGAGAATGACGTGTCGCCCTCTGCATGGAACTCTACAAATCTGCACATATGACCCCGTTTTTGTCACCCCTTCCATTGCGTCATGTTTTTAAACAGCCTTATCATCTTTACGGTCAGTTCAAGGCCCCTCTTGTGGATGACAGGAGGCGCAGGGGTATTTTATTTCATAGTGCTTCGCTGCAGTGCTGAACACCAGTGCTCTTCGGCATCTCCCGCAGCCACATTCCTGCGATCTTTTACTAGAGCTTGGCCCAGGATAAATCATTAAGTACGAACTGTCCTCTAATCGCTAAATTACACACGGAAGGCAGGCATTCACTAGAACCTGGGCCCGGAAAGCACAGCATATCCCCTTCCAAAGCCTCAGTAGCCTCTGTTAGGTGCTTGTAAATTACATCGTGAAGATGGGTCAAGGTTTTGATTTGGTCATGACCCGTGCTAATAAATCCATATAATATAAGCAGATGATCAGCCACAACCCAGTTTTTACCCCAGAGATACCCAGAGTGGGCAGACCGTCCCTAGAGTCTGGAGATAGAGAAGAAACCCAGACAAAACTAGGTGAATGAGTAAATCAATACTTTTTGCACCGCCAAGCTGTGTGAGCGAAAGCACATGAGAGTGGACTCACACACATTGTCTCTGAGACACAGGAAAGAGTTGCTCTTGCCAAAAGACATTTGATTGTTTTAGAGGGTGTGTGGGATTTTTCTCTCTTTCTATTACTGGTTTTGGATCATTAAGCTATTGATTTTTGTTTGGCCGTGTAAGTGGTTCGCCAGGTCGCTGCAGGAAGAGCCTGGAAGGACTTTTTCTGGTTGTGACAGAGTCCTATCTTCCCCAGGGCCACCTGGTGCTCCAGGCCTGCCGGGATTCAGAGGAAGCTTAGCAAAAGAGAGAGAGAGAAAGCTGAACAGGATGGAGGGTGTTTGAGGTGGGAGAAAGGTTGATGAGGCAGGAATCCATCAGCTAACAATAACTGTCTGTATGCATTCCGTCTGCGAGTTTGCAAGGCCAAAGGACAATGTATTTAGTGATGTCATGGGACATAATCTCCTATAGCTGTGGCATCTGTTATTTTCTTGGTAGTACAAACATTTTTTTAGATGTTGAAATAGATTTATTGTAGCACAGTTGTAGATAGTTTTGAGGAAAGTAGGTTAAAAAGAAATAATGCCATTTCAGTGTCAAAGGAATGAGAGCAAGTCTGCTTTCGAAATTCAGTTGCAATTGACACACAGGCTTATTTGAAAATCTGGTTGAAAAGTTTTCATATTTACCACTAATTTATAGTAGAACACACATGTTTTTAGTTTCTCGTCATTCTAACAGTAAAATTAAAAAAATACTTATGTGATATGTTGTCAATCAATCAATCAGTTTTTATATAGCGCTTCTTTAGCAATTGCTCTCAAAGCAGCTTCACAAAGTCCCCATGAGGATCAGGCAGAGCAGACAGGAGTTCCCTCTGAGAGGGGACTCCCGCTGACTGAGGCAGGCGCTAATCACCTCCCCAGCATAAAGAACATACAAACTAAAAATCCATCGATGAACGGTTTGCCGGACAGGACCTGAAAAACAAAAAACAAACAAAACAAACAAAGACAAAACAGGAACTAAGAAATGGAGAAAACGGTTAGTAAACTGTAACATAGACAACAAACAAGTGATCAGCATCAGCTGCAGGAGGAGAGATAAATAATGAGGATAGGTTAGAGAGGAACATTGAACCACATTGTTTTTTCAAACAGTTTGTATGTATATGGTGCTCAGGCACCATATCTGTTTAGACAAATACCAAGAGATAATTATTGGAATGCCAGTTTAAACAGATATGTTTTTAATTTAGTTTTGAAATCTGTGAGCGTAGTTGAGCTGCGGACAACATCCAGGAATTTATTCCAGAGCTTCAGGGCTCTACATGAAAACGCTCTTCCACCTCTTGTGGATTTACTAACCTTTGGTACAATCAATAGTCCTGCTTCTTTTGATCGGAGAGAGCGAGCTGGAATATATCGTGATAGGAGACTGCTCAGGTAGGCCGGAGCCAAGCCATTCAGTGCCTTAAAGGCAAGGAGCAGAATCTTGTAGTCAATGCGATATTGTACAGGAAGCCAATGAAGAGAGCACAAAACCGGTGTAATGTGATCATATTTCTTTGTTCTTGTGAGAACTCTAGCTGCTGCGTTCTGGACTAACTGTAATTTTTGTAGCGTGGTGGCTGGACAGCCGACTAACAGAGCATTACAATAATCCATTCTGGAGGTCATGAAAGCATGCACTAATTTTTCTGCATCTACGATAGACAGCATGTTCCGCACTTTAGCAATATTCCTGAGGTGAAAGAAAGCAGTCTTAGTAACATAAGAGATATGGTTCTTAAACGTCAGTTCACTATCTATAATAACGCCAAGATTTTTAACTGTAGTGGAAAAATTAACAGTGTGTCCCCCCAGTTCCATATGTAAAGCAGAGAGATTCTGTAATTGCTTTTTAGAGCCAATAAGTAATATTTCTGTTTTATCTGGATTTAGCATAAGAAAATTTTCATTCATCCAATCATTGATATCAGCAACACATTCTGAGATCTTATTTAGCTTTAAAGGGTCGTTAGGTTTTGCTGATATATAGAGCTGGGTGTCGTCTGCATAGCAATGGAAACTAACACCATGTCTTCTAATAATTTTGCCAAGGGGCAGCATGTATATTGAGAATAATATGGGTCCCAAAACGGATCCTTGAGGAACTCCATACTCTACTGCTATTGTGCCCGATGAGTCTCCATTTACATGAACAAACTGACTCCGGTCAGAGAGGTAAGAGTTAAACCATCTTAGAGCCTGGCCCTGGATGCTTGCATCGTTTTCTAGTCTCTCGAGGAGAATTCTGTGATCTATCGTATCGAAGGCTGCACTGAGATCTAGCAGAACTAGAAGAGAGATATTTCCTTGATCCCAATCAAGTAATAGATCATTTGAAATTTTAACCAGCGCAGTAATAGGTTGTAAATAGGTTGTATTCAGTGACCTATTTTATAAGGCTGCTAATAAATCAATACACTTGTAGGTTAATTCCATCCTCCTCAGCATTCTTCAAGCAGGGTAGTCACCAATTAACCAAAGTTTTAGAATGATCGGAAAAAGATGATCTGCTTATGGAAGTTGTATGACATAATTCGAAAAGAACCAAACCACCCCTTTGTTGTGTTCAAACTTCCGTGTTTCATTCAGCAGCTTCCATTGATTGACGAGTGCAGTTTTCACAAGTTTTTACAAAGACATTGAAATGTCATCCTGCAACTCGATTAGCTGGCTTTAGAAAGGGAAATGTTATTTGGCTGAGCCTTGATTTTCTCGTTTGGGAGGCAGGCACTTGATTGAAATGGTTCTCTTTCTCCCTTAGTCACTCAATCTGTGTGTGAACTCCTATTTACAATCAAATGCTACAACCACACTTCAATAAAGAAAAAAGATACATTTATTTATACTGATTTTATGTTAGTTAATATACTCACAGTAAAAAAGCAGAGTATGAGGACAAAGGTAAAGAGATTGGGGTACTGACGTTGCATACAAAAGGAAAGGGTGCATGCCCAGAAGAGATTGTTTGCAGATCCACGCTATCAGAGTTCTGCTATCTGAGACTTTTTCTTGGTGCTTCCTCTACTCAGTGCGGCTTTTAATCATGTTGTTACATGTTTTCTTGTATTGTTTGAAAACGTTTGTAAATAAACTTTAACAAGAAAATATTGATTGAAAGTTTTCCACTGTAAAAATAATATCAAATATCTGGAAAATCCTTCAAATGCAACTCCACTTAAGAGGAATTAGGTTTAAAATGTTTGCATTAACATCACTTTCATGATAAGTCTCTCCCAGTGAGATTAATTTCAAAACATTTCATTAAATGACTGTTTTTAATGTTTTTTTTACTTTACAAGCTTGTAACTTGTTTGAGATTTTCACAGCCTACCAGATGAGATTTTTACAGCCTACCTATCAAGATTAGCCTTAAGACAGCATAGTTTGTTACAAAACCTGACTTAAGACTAAGGTTTTATTCACAAAACCCATTCTTTCTGTCCTTTTACAGAAGTCCTGTACAAATTTTAGAAATCCTCCCAGGTTAAAGTAACTTAAGATGTTTATACTTTGAATTTAACTGGGTTATGTGTTAAATCAGAAAAAGCAATATTGTTTATAAATACATTTAAATATTAATAAAACATCTTTCAAAAATGATTTTCCCTATTTTACTAAGATTAGACTAAGCACAACATCTTAAAAGCTTCACAACATTCTTACCTGGGCACATTTTTTGTAATATTTGCCAAAATTTGTGCCTGGAAGATAATAGAGTTATCCATTCTTTCCATGCTATCTCTGGATGTTGGTCAACTTGAGAGCAAAATCTCCAAAAGATTCTTTGACATTTTTGTCCCATTCATTGCCACAGATCTGTTCCATTTTAGCATTCATGATTTAAACAAGCTAAACCTATTTTCTACTGATTCTGTGACTTCCGGGTAACCAGACATTGGGACTCGATGTGCAAAAAGCTGGTCCGTCTCATTTGCTGACGATACTCTTAAATACATCATTTAAAGTCTCCACTGCACCTGACATTTGGCCATTGAGAAAGCCCAGAGGTTTTTCCTCAGAACCTGAATGTGGCTGTATACAGTACCCGATATAAACAGCTGACACAAATCCGCTCTGATCTTGTGCACAGCCATTAGCCTCTGTCTGAGGGTTCGGTTTGAGCACAGCATTTTGAACATCATTAAAGATCCGTGCTTTCATGGCAAGAGTCCATAGTGTTCATTATTCATAACTTGTTTGGTACATTGAGTACAAATGATTTTCATCAGACCTCCAAGCTCAGCGTTATGTTAAAACATAATTTTTAGGCTTTTTGTTGCCAGCCCTACAGTCATCAGAAAGAACTATCTGGAACATTCTCCCATTTTCAGAGCCAGATGTTCTGTCACTCTTCTCAACTTCAGCCCTTCACCGAGCGCAAATGTTCTTTGTCCTGACATTACCAACCAGCTTTTGAGATTTTCTACCCCACCCCCTCTTCCAGTGAGAGAGGCTCTGTGTTCTAACCCCAGCCTTCATTACAAATTCACAGACACAATTTGGAGGTAATTTTTTTGGCATCAATAATGAAAGTGGTTTCCCCCACTGCATGAGTGTTTGGCCCGATGCTCTTGGCCCGACTGCTCACAGGATTTCTACAAATGAAAGAGAGTAAATTAAGGAGAGAGGGAGCTCCTGCGCAGCTCCTCTCTCTTGTGGGGAGAGAACACTATTTCATGTTTTTTTTCAAAGAGCGGAAATATGAAACAGTGTCTCCTTTCAGCTGTCACTATATTTCATTCCTCTTTCTTTTTTTATTCTCAGTGTCCTCGCCCCTCCCTGGTGTATGACCATGGTTTAAATAATTTAAGATTTTAATCATTGTACTGAAACACTACAGACAGGCTGACGGGGGGCAACGGGTGTCAGAGCCTTGGTAGCGGCAGGAACCATAATAGTTGAGAGAGTGCTTGAAGTGACTGCTGCTCTTTGCAGTGCTTGTCACTCTGAGTGAGTGAGGGTTTTCTTCTTTACCTTGCATTTTTGAGATTTTTTTTTCTATTTAGATAGGTGATGAACTGATGAGAGGGGAGGTTTACTGCTGGCATAGGCGAAAATAAGCGGTGTGGGTGGTGGTGTGGTGGGTGGTGTGGGTGATCTGTTCCCCTCTTTTTCTCATTGTTAATCAACAATAATGTCCTTATTGTCATCTATTTAATGATTTTGTGTTTGTTTGCATTTTCAGTTGAGTAGTTGTGAATTCTTTTGAGCAAAAAAGATTTGTTAGAATGAAAACTGTTGACCTTGAAATAGGGTTAGGTTGATAGACGATCCCATCGTCCATCGCGAATGTTGAGTTGGCATCTGCGATCCTCCGGCTCTTCTCTCACACATGCGGGGCGGTGAGACTGATTCACCATTTCAGCAACCTGTTTAACGTGAATTCTTGTGGCGATTAGCTCGGGTGGCTTCATTAGATTTACTCTGTATCTTGGGTAAAGCAAGGCTGCTTTGCGCCTCATACTCTCGGTGGAGTTATTGATATTAGCCTTCGATCTGCTCTCCAAACTACTACAGACGTATCTCGTGGCTGTCCTCTTTCGTTCAGTTTAAATCCAAAGTATTTTTTTACTTATATTTATTTATTTTATGTTTGTTTTTTTATCGGTAAAACAAAGACCATGCGAGCAGGCTTCAAATAATTAATTTGTGTGAATTAATTATACAATTCCCATAAAGAAGCTGGCATGGCCTTAAAACAGAGAAATACAGGAAAAGAGAGAGAGAGACTGAATGAATGAATGAATTAATTAATTAATGAAAAAAGAAAGAAAGAAAGAACATTAAAACAATTTTGCACAAAACACTTGCATTGACTCCCCACATCTTCCCCTCTCTTTTCTTATTGAAATATGTAAATTTAAACATGACTGTTGAAAAGCATATCAGTGACCAAAGTAAAAGCTGTATTTCTAGTCAAAAAATTTTTCTTATAAATGTAAAAAAACGAATTCATTTTTGCACCCTTTTTCAAATCTATGTGGTATAGGGATATCCACATAAAATTATAGAATAGAAGCACTCGGTAGGCAAATGGTTTCATTTATCATCCCCAAACTTGAATCAGACTTAGGACTTATCAGGCCAAACATCTTTCATGCTCGATGCTTCTATTCAACAAACAAGAAATGAGCTTGCAGCTATAGTATCACAATTTTCTCTCTGCATGTACCAAAATTGGTCTGTATCAAGTCTTGATGCTGATGATGCTACATTTAGGTTTTGGTAATTTACATGGTTTATGTCTGATGCGGCAATATAAGAACTTTCTGATCAGACTAGTTTGGCTGTGCAGAACTTGGTTCTCTTTCTACGCATTAATCCAAAATTGCATCTTCGTATTAACTTAACATGTCAAACACTCGCATATCAAGAACTTTTATTGTTGGTGTGTATGTACGGTTAAGCAGAAACAAAAAAATACCACAATAATGCGGTTAGCCATTGTGTCTGTGAAGCTACTTAAACATTTTTTTGTAAGAAGTTTATATAGATATTATTTTTGGTGTACATTTTATTCTGACATTGTTTTAAATATGTGCAAAAATCCTGTATCATAGATCATGAGAACATGATCCAACAAAATGAAGAATAAAATGAATATTTTTTCTTTGCAGCCAGTGGTTGTAAGTAGTGACAGTCACACATGGTGTTTTAGAGGCTCATTACCGATCTGACAAGAATATTTTTTTAGTCAAAGGTTTTGTTATTAAAGTTAGTCTGGGAGAGTCCTTTAGAGCATGTTTATTGATACGCTGTGTAAATCAATATTGCTCTTCATGCAGATTCCCTTACTCCCACTGTTTTTTTTATACCCAACAGTTACTAAAACACTTCTGGTTGCCAGATCTCTAAGGACTTTGACTTCAGGAGCTTGGTGCTGATGAGAAAAGAGGTTTCAATCAATCCCTAGGATTAAATTGAGAATCTATCCATTTCAATTCCTTTTGGCAGGTCTTCTTGCTGTCACACTTGAAGCCTCAGAGTTTGTCACCTTCTCTGCTGAGAACCCTCAAAGGTGCTAATAAGATTAGCTTCGCTAGCTGTACACACATGCTAACGTCTGTGATGAGAGGAAGAGGATGGCTGTCAGAAATCTTCAGAGGCCGTATCCAAATAACCTAGCTGTTCTCTGCTCTCTTCGTGAAGGGCTAACCTTTCTGGGTAGTGTGGGGTTTTTTGTGGTGGGTGCTCATGTTTAGGTTTTAGAGAAAAGCCTGGTTGATTCAGCGAGAGAGAGAGAAAGCAAGCACACTCATTGGAAAGCTATGGTCTAATAATGTTCATGTGGGTTTATTGAGTTTATCGTTAAAGACCACGTCACATCAGGCACATCAGCACAAGTGTTCCTTCTAATGAACACAGATGGAGTCAGAAATCTCGAAGGTCACACTCGTAAACACGGCTGGAGTGATCAAGGTTTCCCCAACAGTTTTCAAATATAATGGAATATCTGAGATTCTGGACTGCTCAGAAGAACTAAGAAATGCTGTATTTTATTTGTACTGTTTTAGATGTTCAGATCATTTTGACACATTTTGTGTTTTAAACGCACAATTCTATATCTAACTAAAAACTCTGTCCACATGAGTAAGGTTATTTTAAAAGGCATCTATGCAGTTTACCCACTCTTTAAATTATTGTTCATATGAAGTGGAGCTTTCTGAAAAAACTGGCAAAAAATGTTTTATATATATATATATATATATATATATATATATATATATATATATATATATATATATATATATATAATATCTATAATGAAACTACTTGACATTAGGCCCGTAAACACAGATGGAGTAGAGTCAAACCAGAGCCTGTTTAACAGAGCCTTTTGGTTGGCCAATTAGAGATCCAAAATTTATCTCCACAAATTTGTACAGACTTGCCCTTGATAATAATTTTAGAAAACAAAACCATGTTTTGGAGTGCTTGTTGCATTTTGTCATGTTTTACAGTCACCTGTAACAGTCACAAAATACACTGCCTGGCCAAAATGGTCTAATATGTCTTTAGACCACCATTGGTTGCAATGCCTCAAGATTTAATCCACAAGATTTTGCATTGATGGTAGTAGAGTCTGATTGCTGCACTAAGCCTTTTCCAGCACATCCCAAAGATTCTTGATGGTGTTAAGGGTTGGACTATGTAGTTTCTACAATCTCATTAGATATTTTTTACATCTTTTACATGACAGTTTTGTTTTTCCACATTGTTGTTAAAGAAATGAGAAGCAACTAGTTTGCAACCAGTTGGGGCTAAATTGCTCGTGCCCATTAAAATAAATTACAGAAGAAGGCTTGTAACTATTTTACTTTATTTACTTTATTTTGTCAGAGTGTTTAAAATTATAATTATTTATAAATGTCAATCTGTGCAGCCTTTCATTTTCACCTTTATTAATTAACCCAGCTTTTATGTGGTGTTTTTACCATTAAAATAAACATTTATTTTACATTTCTGATTTGCACTTTATAGCTGCTTACCAAGAAAACAACATAATCAGTTAATTCATTCATTTGAAGTACATAAGATCAGGTTTGAAATAATCTCTATGTGGGTAACTAAAAATGTTGTATTAGCTGTATGATTATGAAACTAGAAGATAGATGTAAGAACCTAAAATAGAGATGATAAAGTGCAGGAGACATGTCTGTGCTTGTCAGTCTGTATTTACAGTGCTGTGTGTGTATATTTGATGGCTCATCTGTCTGTGTGTTTAACTCAATCTGAACGATGGTTGCCCGCTATAAAGATTGCTTACGTTGTACAAGAGCTAAATAGCCCCAAAAGATTGTGGTTCTACCTCTACACTGCTGTTTGAATGTATAACCCTGTGGAGTGAGACAGAAGGTCAGTTTGAGGTTTTTACCTCATCTACATCCCTAATCATCACTTTACTGCAAGAGTTTAGAGTAGGCATGTGATATACTTTAGACTTATCACTGTCAAATGGCAGAATTGTGCAAGTCACTGGTTGTAATAGGTGCCGGTGTTCCTGAGCTTCCTTTGACCTAGACAGTTTATATCCAACTCTGATTCAATACAGAAATCAGGAGCTCTTAACAAGCCAAGAGGACTTTAATTTTGATGATCAACTGTGTGAATGGAAGCTGCTGGGCTGTTGAACCCCAGAAATAGCGTTGCCAATTCTCATTACAGAGACGTTTGTTTTGGCTTATTTTGACCTGAGTTTACAAAATTCAATCCTTTGTTACCGATTTAAGCTTTCATCTTCAATATCAGTTTAACCTTTCTATTAAGTGCAGGACCAATGCTTTGTTAATTTTAAATAATTGGTCAGTTTTCTTGATTTACAAAGTTTTAGCCGTATTTTGAAACTCACTTTCATTCTGGGATAGATAGCCTGCTGATATAACATGTGCCATTATATCCCGAACACCTGCCGGCTATCGTTATATTCTTTTTCAGTTGATCAGTGGAGAAGGTAAAGCTTGTGCTTCTATAGTAAAATAAACATTTCAATAACATCTTTCTTAATAAATTATTCCTGTGTTGAGACTCATACAAGAAAATTAACTGATTCATTGTAAAAATAAACAAATAAATGAAAAAGTTAAAACAGGCAAATCTCTTGTTATAATGGGTAGGATTAGAAGGCTCGATGCTTACCCATTTGGAGTTTGAATCCCACTTCCCACTTTATAGAGTTTCCAGACCTTGTTTGTTATTTTTTGTAACGTTATAAAATACAGAAATTATTATTTATGATTTGCATTAATAAAATAAATGTTTATCTAACTTTTGTAATGTGTTTACATCTCACCCCTGCATTGAAAGTATATTTGTTTTTTGTCATGCATATTTATTTTGAGTTTGATAAAATTAAAGGCAAACAGTCTGTTTTTGCTTTAAAGAATGTTGTTGGTGTAGAAAGGAGACTATATAAATCAGGAATACTAAATTATTGAAATAGAAAGATCAATGCCCAGACTGAGCATCAAAGAGCTGATGCCATGTCTGACTTTTGCCTCGTCTGATTTTTGTCAAGTGGTCACGCTGTTTTGAGAATGTAGTATTGCTGATTTATATTGTATCTTTTCTTCAGAACTACATGCACACACAACAGTCAAAAGGGCATTTAAAAAGAGAAAGAAAATAGTGTATAAATAAAAAAAACACAAGTGACTGCCCACTACTGTGTGAAGCTCATAAATAATCTCTAGGCAATTACGCAAGTCCACTTAAAGCTTCATGTTTGTGTCTGGGTCACGAGAGAATAAAAGAAAGTGGTAAATATGAAAAGATGATGGGGCAGGGAGAGAGAGTCCCCTATTTGACAGCATTTTGGCTTGTTTTTCATTTTTTATTCATTAGATAAATAAAAGCAAATAGAAGGGAGGCAGTGCGTATAGTGCTGTGATTTATGTTTTACTTTGCTTAGAGAATGCTGGATTTATCCTCCACACATGCCACATCTTTGCATTACTGAGAGAGAGACAGAAGAGCAGAGGTGTGCTCTTATAAAGAAGTACAATTTCCATCTTTTCTTCACGTCTATCCCAAAGTTGTCAGATGAATGTTCTCTTTTTATCATCTGTGATCATAATGACTGTAAGCAGATTATTGCTGCTGTTTATTGCCTTCATATGTGTAATTATGCAGCAATGGGAAGATGGGAGAGAGAGTGTGTGTTTATGTGTAATCTGCCTCTAATGGATTAGGCCAAATTTTAATGAGCTCATCACACACATACACGCACACGCACACACACACGCACACGCACGCACGCACGCACACACACACACACACTCTCAGAGATGCTCCGAGATCAGAAGAGGAAGATCAAGAGGTGCTAGGAGGTTAAAAGTTGGCAAACGTTTGTCGCTTTTGCATGCTGTTAAATGAACGCCAAAACATAGTGGGGAATAGTAGATACTCAATGAATTCAGATGCTTTTGCAAAGCATGAGGTTACTCATGCTTCATTTTGATAATGCAGTATGACCAGGGTTGGGCTTTATATATTACAAAAGTAATCTGTGACTTACTTATTAATCTGTAGCATAACTTTTTGGAGTAAGACAGTGACTTATTAATCTTATTTTATATATAATAACTAGTTACTAGTAACTAATATTTTCCTATTCCATATTAAACTAACATTTCAATATTAGATTGAAAATAGGGAATATTTAACCAAATCATATTTTGGGTATCATTAATTTTAATTTTAATTTAATATGTATTTATTACAAGTAAACAACAGAACTTCAGTCCTTGTGCTACACTTTATGTACACAATGAGGGAAAAAATCTGTGCAACTCTATTGATTTATTGAAAGGAACTTAAAAAAACACAGAGAAATATAGATAGTCACTTCAACTTCAAGAAAGTAATATTGTAATGTAAGAGATTACTTTTTAACTGCAGTAATAAGTGGAATGTAATATTTAGATAAATAAACTGGATAAACAACTTTTCAGAAAGATGCTTAAGAATGTTACATAGAAAAATTGCCACTAATTCATTACAATGACCCATACATGCCCCCAGCAAAAAAAATCAAGTCAATCTCTCACATCATACATGAACAATTGTACTAACTATTTTGTTCAAGAGATAAGGTCTTACACCTTACACGTGAACAATTTGAAAACAATTTGAAGCCAACAAAACGACATTTAATCATTCGCTGGGTACAGGATTTCAAAAATCATTTTATACCTTTAATATCCATTGTACACATTATACACTTGCAATGTGTTCTGAAAATGACTGCTAGTTTCTAATGGTTACTCATACACCACTTGGCAAAACTTCTAATAATTATTAAATTCCCCATTAAATCATGGAATCATGGAAATAAAACTGAAGAAAACAAAAATGAAATGTTCAATTTGGGATTGAGTTTGATGGACAAGATGAACATTTTTATTAAAACTTAACTTTTATTACAAAAAATTTACCTAAAAGCAACATTGCGCTAGCTTTTATTTTCATATTTTTTATTAATTAGAATTTAATTTAATTGAAGATTTCATGACAGCATAACTTGAGTTGATAATTATTTTTTACATTTTGTTCAAATGCATCTTAAGTGAATTCATCATTTGTCACTCACCAGTAAGAAAAATGAAATAATGAGATTCTAATGTCTATTTACTTGAGTATGCACATAGCATACTGTAATTTTTGTATCAGGGCACTATGAAGTAAAGTAAAAAGATGGATGCTGATATATCTTCATGTCAGAAAGACAATACAGATTATGAAATGTGCTTTGTAGTTTGGAAAGGGTTTGGATTTGAGAGCACAGGCATCAAAAGACACCAAAAATATGTTGTAAAAGGTAGTAGGACAAAGGCTCTCAAAAATGAGAGGAACATCAAAGCAATATTTTATTTTATTTTATTTATTAGCCCAAACAATCAAGGGTGATTACCTACATGGACCAAAATGGACACAGCCCTGCATCTGATCTTGATTCTGAAAACACACTCTTCCATTGCTCGCCAACCACGCTTGCTATACTTGCCAATTAGGAGTAAGTGCGAATTCATGAAATTCATATTGAAGTGGAAAAGTAAATGGAACAGGTAATTACACGTGATAAACATGTTCTCGGGCTCATTAAGAAACCAGTATGACCAGTGCCTTTTCAATTATGATTGTGGATATGGCAAGGCAACTTAGAGTTGAGGTAAAACAAGTATTGAGTACTGTTAAGTCGTAATCACAGGAGATGTTTCACACAAAACTGCTATGAGGATAGAGTTTTCATTTTCTTTAATTTAAGTTTTCACGGACAATAATTGTTTTTTAATGTTTTTAAAAGTCAGCTTTTTGGGTGGAATTGTTTAGATTGTATCCCCTCCAGCAGTCGGGGAGTGTGGGTGAAAATCTCCTGATGCCAGATTTTCTGTTTTTCAGAGACTGCAACAAACCGCTGTTCCTTTTCTGATTGTACGTTTCTGATGGAGATGTAGACTCCTGTTCTGTAAATAAGCATCAGCAATTTGAACCTAACACAAGTTGTTATGAGGAGCTAGTTAAAAAAAAGAGGGGACGAGAAGAGTGATGTGACCTCTCTTAGGTTCCTTAGGTAAATTCCTTGACAGAGTTTTTGAGTAATCTTGAGTTTAATCAGGTCACAAGATCCAAATCAAATAGCCACGATTCACTTTCTAGCGGCCTCTTAAGCAAATGTGAAAGATCTCAAATCCACTTTCTGCTTTATTGCCTTTGGAGACATTTCATATCACGCTCCTGTGGCTCTTTATAAAGAGGCAAAAATCTAACTATTACTTTACTAGTGAATCTTTTAAACAATAACAAGCTTAAAAAAGGTAACTCTGAACTTCTCTGAAATGTGTCTGTCGAAACATTCATTCGAAATATTCATTTTGATTCTATTTTATTAATTTAGCAAAACAAGCTTAGACTACATTGTCAGGTGTTTTTCATGTTTCCGTCATGTGAACATGTCTCTTTCTGAATGCAAAATTTGAAATTGGATTTTTGTTTATGTTTTGTTTTATTTTGTTGTTTTTTTTAATTGGGCATAATAGTTTAAATTCAAAAATAACTGGAAAACAGATTCTGAAATGTGAAACGAAATAACAAAAATGCACAAACTTTAAAACCAATGACCAATTTTAAGAAATCACCAAAAATGGAAGTGTTCTAAAAATAATTGGCACTAATGTGATTAAAACTCCTTCTTTCAATATAGAAACATATATTAAGTACTAGTAATTATTTGCATAATTTTTGTAAAAGAAGAAAATGTGATTATGCATTATAGAAAATAACATAAAAGTAACTAGCCAATCATGAATCGAGAATGCCAAATTAAATTCCACTCTAAAAGCACTAATTTCTAATGTTGATAACTTTTTGGAACTCACTGAATGTTTAATGACATGCTTGTGCTGTTAAACCTTTTGATTCATGCAGTAATCCAGCTTTCTCCTGAAGAAGCTTAACCTCTTTCATTTTTATTCTTAACTCCAGGAAAGTTGTGCAGGTTTTAATATGAAGCGGAATGCTTTAAAGCATTGTCAAACAGATCAATTCACACACGGCTCAAAAAACAGCATATGTTTGAGTGATTGCTGGGCAGCTTTACATTTCTTGATACCTCAGTCTCTGATGAGATGGCAACCAATCACAGAGGATCACTGCATCCAGTGAGGCGTAGCTGGTGAAAAAACAATGGCAAGCAGCTCTGGATTTCCCTATATTTTTAGGATTAGTCATAAAAATCCCAGCAAAATTGAAACAGCGAGTACTTGGCCATGTTTAAATGGGGGTTTGTTGTTTTTAAATTATTTTTGAAAACTTGTCACAATCGGGTTATTTTACTTGACATCCATAAAATGCTTGAATTTTAATGTTTTGTTTCAAGATTTGTTAAATGCAACTCTTATTTGTGAGTACATCTCTCTAATCATTATAGAAAACTCTGTGTTGTTTTAATGCATGAAGAATATGCTTATTCGGTTTTGCACAGTTTTGCATATTTTTATGTCGAAAGATGGTATTATTCAGTAATAAATACAAAAAAAGTCCCCAATTTGACTTGATATACTTCTAAGCTACAGGTTTTTGCTGTTTTTGACACTTAAAAGATCGGTGGGTTAACTTCCAATTTGTGGGCTACTTCCACGGCTTAGTTGTTCAAAATGCTTATTATAAGGCAACAAGATGTACATTTTAATTTGTCCAGTGCAGTGTCCAGTGCTTATTTACAAAGACCACACCACATAGAATCACCTTGCAAACAGTGTGATCCAACTTCAGTATTTATACAATCCTTCTCTTCATGACGATTTATGATTTTAAATATTATATGAAATGTTTTATTAACATTATTTTAAATTATGATCCACAAGGGCATTTTTAGCATCAAAGAGGTAGATGCTTGAGCACCCACCTCTACATATGTCTACTGTTGAAATAATAGGTTTGAATTCACATCTGAGCACAGAACACTTTTGAGAGAGGAATAAAACGTCTTTCCATTGCTTAAAAATTATTTTAGTTAAAAAATTATTTAGCATATAAAGTTATCTCTGCCCTTATTGCGCCTGATTTACCAGGGCACTCTCAAAGAAAAAAAAGCTTCCATAGCTTTTTCTGCTCATACAATCCTCATGTATCCAAGGCCTCGGGAGCAAAGAGCATTATTCATATTCCAATCTAGTTCTGATCCTGCTCAACGATATTTCCCAACAAATATTCTGTGAAATGTCACTTTATAGAAGTGAAATGAGGTGTGAATGCTGTTCTGGGTCGACTTTTACGACATTCACACCGAACGGAATAAAAAGACACCGGTACTGACATGAAACAGAAGCAAAAGATGGGAGAGAAGGCCATGAATGTCACTTTTTCACAGGCAGATGGCAGATTCATGTCTTTATGGCTTCGATTAGCTCATGTCTTTCATGGCTTGACATTACAGTTAACTTCCTATTGTCAACTCCACCATAAAATATGAAAATCATGTCAACTGGGAAAAAGAATAGCCCTTTCTTTATAATTAGGCAGGTGCTTATGAATGCACCTGCTGACGAGCACCAGTTTGACTCCTGAAAGAGCGTTCCACATCCATCATCCCTCCCCCCACTCTGGTAAAGTTGCTTCATTTCCATTTCACTCAATTTATTGAGATGCCTCCTAAGCCTTGCACTGTTTTACACCTCGGTATCATCAAATGAAAGCCCTCAGTTGCTCTCGAGCTGCAAAGGAGGTGTAAAATGCACAGGGTTTTTATGGGTGAAAGAGAGCGGGTTTAAAGAGGCAGCCATGCGTTGCATTTGGGACAGTTACAGGGAGCCATGAGACCCTGGCGTTTTAAAGACTCATCTCAGGACATGCTGCAGCAAGAGAGAGTGTGAGTGAGAGAGAGAGAGTGAGAGAGAGAAGGAAAACAAGTGTGAGTTATGGGGACTATGCTGGTTTAATAATTCAGTCAAATCCAAATTTGCGCAGATGCTCCTGGTGCCGGGAGGAAATAAAGTTGTGCTGAATAAATGAGAAGCTAGGTTTCTAGAAACTTGAGAGGTGGAGGATGTGTTTGTCTAGTAACTGAGTGCAAATAGTTTTTCACCTGGGTGATTTTACAGAGACTTAATGCAATTCTACACTGTAACAAAATTGTGTAAAAACACACAGGAAAAAAACACTGTTAGTTTTATGGCATTGACCATAAATGATCTACATGGTTTTATTCATATTTTGAAATTCATTTTGCATTCTGGGATAGTCTGTTGATTGAATAGGAGCCATTAAATACTGAACACCTGCCGGCTATCGTTATCTTCTCTTTTAATAGATCAATGGAGAAGGAAGAGCTTGTGCTTTTTTATCAAAATATATATGTAATACATGTTAATTACAGTTTTCTGTCATGGTATAGTGAGTAGCGTGCAGTAGCTCGGGTGGTTTCATGTGATCCTGTCTGTATCTTGGGTCAAGCAAGGCTGCTTTACGTCTCATCCTCAAAGTGGCATTATTAATATTTGCATTCGATCTGCTCTACTCTTTTTGTAAGTCTCATTAAAAAAGTATAGTAAAGAAATGCAGTAAAAGAAACAGTATCTAGGATGTATCTCGGAACATCTAGCCAGAATGTTTGAATTTGCTGATCTCAACTTAAATCCACAAATAACATTTGTGTTATGTGCTTCATCGAGTGAACAGACATTCTTCATCCAGGTTTCCTGTTCACACTCACTGAACTGCAAGATCAGATATGCATGATGTTATTACGTCTGAAAGCATTGTTGTGGTTCATGAATATGTTAAGGATATGCAAGATTAAAAACAAGGATGCGATACAGTAGGAGATGCTTTTGAAATATGGAGGCTGTTGCAAATGATGAAACATTTTAATAGTGACCCCAGAGCTAAACTTTTGTCTGAGAGACAGTGAAAGTTTATTTGTTTAGGAACTCCATTAATTTATCATATTTCATTTTAATTTTGTTATATATTTTGTAAGTAGTTTGGGTAGAACTGGGCGGTATGACAAAAAAAAATGTATATCACGATATTTTCAAAATTTATAAAGGTATCACGGTATTCATATGAATTTTTTTTAAATGCATGACCTGGTGGTTACTCAATTGCCTAACAATTTAGAGAATAGTAATTGCAGTAAAAAGGTTTAATCAGCGTCAGATTTTTTTAAGCCAAAGTATTTCCAAACAATTGACATGGCTCCTGTTTTCTGAAAAAGTTCTTCTGTGTCTGACATTTCCTGAAATTATAGGCATATGTTTCTACACCGCAGCCGCCTGTGCTTGTTTAGTCCCACCACTAAATAATTCCCCTCTGAAACATTGACTACGCTTTGTATGCGCACACACCAATATATGAAAAAAAGTATACAATTAAAAATAAAAACACAGGTATTTGGTATGAAACTGTATAGTGCCCAGCATTAGGTTTAGGGTAAACAGACAGATCACAAATGTGTTGTCTAACACTGAATTTCTGTCAGAGTGTCATTAGTTAGATCACTAGCCACACAATGAGTTTCTTCCTTCTGTATGTGATGTGGTTTCAGGTCTTCCTGCTCTTTGTGTGAAAGACTTCACCCTCAGTTTGGCTTGCTCAACGCTGCCATCTTGTTGTGATGAAGGGAGGTCCTCCAAGGCCCTCTGTGATCAGCAATGTGGAAGTTGAGTGGAAGCCTAGAGTGGAGCGCAATGACAAATGTCAAATTCTTTTTCATTCATTCAGCTGCTTGACAGATGCTTTGAATGTGTGCTGGAACATGTTCTATTTATGAGAGAGAGGAGAGATGGAGAGAGAGAGAGAGAGAGAGAGGAGAGATGAAGAGAGTTAAATTATATATGTTTTTGTAAAATAATAATAATAATAAATAACACAAAACAATCTGTCCAGTTTGTCCTAAATTAATTCAATTGTTTCAATTGTTTCAGCTCAAGATCTTCATGTAAACATTGCCCTAAGATTATTTGAAACAAAAATATTTGAAAATAATGAACTCTATATCTTTATGAATTAACTTTTTTCTATTTGTGCTTCTGTACTTTTATTCATGTTACACTTCCAAACACAAAATTATCGAAGCACATGGAAAAATAAGTGTATGCTTATTTGTTTAATAAATTGTTTTAGTTGGTATAAATATTTTTTTTACTCTTTGTTCAATGAGAAAATGTAAAACTAAAATACTGAAAGAAAACAATAGTACCCAGACAACTCAAATGCATTTCAGGTATCTCCCCGGTTTTGTGAGTGAGACTATATGTGTGCCTCTCATGAGTATGATTCTGGTTGGGGGAACACAATTAGCACACATAGCAGAGTCCATTTGTGCCATTGGGAGGGAAACATTAAAATGTTTGTGAGTAGCAGCCTGCTGGGATGCTGGGATTGTGTGTGTGTTTGTGGCTGTGACCTTGCTCTGCTCCCCGATCTATGTCCAAATTCAGCTCTCTCTCTCGCTCTTCTCACTATTCCCTGCGCCCCCACTATCAGCAGCCATGGTAAAATAAATAATGCATCCAAACACATTAAAAACATTAGCTGAGTTTTACTGCCAATAAAAGAGGAGGATGCTGTAGATGAGGAAAGAGCTGGAGAGAGTAACTCACTCGAAAAAAATGAACTTTTTCAAGCTGCAAATCTGAAGCCCGTCCAGATTGCACCTGCAGACTGTCTTGGTCTTCATTTGGGGTATTTTTTAAGACCAAAAGGATTGGTGTGTTCAGTAGGGCGTGCTGCCGGGTGGGTTTTAAAAACATAATTGGTGGTTTATTGGCATTGCAGAGTAATTAATTCGTTTATAGATGTTACGCATAAGTAAGAGAGAGCGGTGAGATTAATGTGCGCGTTTTACACTCTTAATCAAATGCTTTTTTCAAGTCCATTTTGCCCTCTCATTTCTTGCAAGCACTTTACTTTTTACAGCTTTTCTTTACAAGAGTTCAAGGATGCTTTCAGTTTTTGGAAGGCGATAGCTTAGACGTTTTAAGCCTGAGTCACAACCAAAAGCAACAGTTACACAGCAAGATTCATCATGAAAGATGAGCTGTGACTTACGGAAGCACATTCCTGCAACACACACATTTTGGCACTCAATTGTGCCATAATAGCGATACGTATACCATATGTTTGTAAAAACAACATATTATGACAACATCTTATTATGACATGTTATTTTTATGAGATCCTTATAACATAATTTTCATGTAAAAATTACATAGCTATATTATAAAAATGAGATTGTTACATCTTTGTATGTAACCGTTGTACTGTGACTAATTTCAGCCGTGTAAAACTAGCCTACCCGAAAACCATGGATGTGACTTGATGTTGATCAAAATACTTTGTGGTTTAAGCTGAGGAATAAGTAAACGTGAACCAGTTAATTAAAACGTGCCAGGTCCAACTAAAGAGCAGGAAATACAAAATATAACAATGTCACAAAGAAGATAAATATGTAGTTTTTACTACATTACTATTAATCTCATAAAGATACATAGTTACCTCATAAAAACAACATAATTATATTGTAAAAAGATGCCATCGAGTAATGTGTTGTTTTTACAAGAAAATATATCATTATTGTGTTACACAAAAAAGTATGTTTGTGGCATCAGTGAGCTTCGGAAGGCCTTTCGGAAGCCCTTTGTCAGGCTAGAGTAGTCAAGCGACTAATGCTGCAGAAACATCTGCATTTTTACACGATAATCAGTGGTTGAGCAATGCAGTCTTTATGAGATTATCCACAAGTCGGTGTGTTTATAAATCATTGATGCCCCCAGAATTTATAAAAAATAATGAATAAAATATTGAGGTGGCACACCAAAACTACAACACATAATTTCAGAATTTTTTTTACAATTTGCATGGGCGCCACGGTGGCGCAGTGGGTAGCACGGTCGTCTCCCAGCAAGAAGGTTGCTTGTTCAAGCACCGGCTGGGTTTGCATGTTCTCCCCATGATCACGTGGGTAACCCGGCCTTCACAAAACAACACCTACAGATATGGTTTATTGTTACTTATGATGTAATCTGTTGAAATTTATAATTGTTCTGCAACTCATTATTGTTAACATTATTCTGTTTCGTTTTCCAATTATATTTGGCTAAAGGTGTACATTTATAGCACACAACAGTTACTGTAAGCTGTGTCACGCCTTTCACTTGCCGCTACTTTTCCGCTGATGCAATTACTGTTAAATATCTCTGGTTACATTGAGGGTGCAACTTTTCACATACGATTCATCTCATATTTTTTTCTCCTCATGAATGTTCTTTAACTGATTGGAGAATCAAGGAATCCAATCAGAGTTTTGTGTCCTACACAGTCTGAGGTGCACTTAAATCAGACGGTTTAAATACTGCCTTGGAATGTCATGATGTTCTTTAAGCATTTTTTCCCAATCTGGAGTATGCAATCTATCTCCAATTTATGACTTGGTTCTGGACTTAGTCCTTGGTCCTGGAATGAATGATTTTTGTTAGTGTGAAAGCAATCTTTCTGTTCTTCATCCCAAGAACACTTTAATGGTTCAAACTATCTCAGAAAGCAATGTGCTATTGTTTTTGTTATGTAATTATAAAAGTGTTCCCCAGAACAGATCAATAATAAACACCTGTGGGGGATTGTGGAGAGGGAGGAAATGGTTGTCTAATAGAGAACAATCAAAGCATTCTCAGTGTGAAAGCACCCTAAGAGAGTTCAGGGACACGGGTGTTCTGTTGACAGTGTGGCAATAGTGATTAACAATGACGTACATTTAACAATGACTTGAGATGCAATCAGTTAAGAATCTATTAATTAACATGCTTATTTTGTTAAAAAGAATTTAAATCGAACAAAATCTATTTCTTTTTTTTTAAGCATGTATTTACAATTCTCATGTAAGTAAAAAAGCATAGGCGTCTAGATTAAATGTTTATTTTAAATGTATTGTATATGTACAACAGCTAGCTATACAAACTCCTGCTACAAATCTAATGTCTTCTCTTTTCTTTTTTCCCTTCTTCTTTTCTGTCTGTTTTTCCTTGTTCTCTTTCTCTTTCTCCTTCTTGCTTTCTTTCTCTGGCACAGATGAACAGGCCGATCCAGGTGAAGCCAGCTGACAGTGAGAGCAGGGGAGGTAGACTTACCCTTCTCCTTCATTTCTTCCTTTTCTTTTTCTCCCTTTATCTTCCTGTCACTCTGAATCAGCATTAAAGTAAACGTCTCCTTCGTACATCTTATCCAGAGTATTATGGGAGGGCCCTCACACAGCTCTTCTCATTGCTTCTGTCTCATTATTACAAAGAGCATCTGAAGTTTTACAAGATAGCAAAAATATTGTATAGCCTATATGGTGACATAGTTACCTACCAATTTATTTAATTATTGAATTACTTCCTATTTCAAGGAAAACTAATTTGGTTTTCCTGTATTAGAAACACATTGTGATCATTTTAGAGGTTCTATAACATATGGTTATCATCCAACCAGGTCTGATCTACATTAACGTTGTATTGAGCAATTTAACATGCATTGTGAAGTTGTTGACCCACTGATCAAGTAGTCACTGATTTCTGTTTATACAGCTTATAATAACTTAATGGCTTCATAAAACTCACAAAGAATCCTCAAGACAAAATCGTTAAAACACAGCAAGTGTTGGATTTAAGAAATTCGTTCTTTCCTTTTTCTGGGGGCATCATGTGCTCTGTGCTATCAGGATTGATGGAGCCACAGCGAGAGTCTCACTCAAACAGATGTAGAAGATGGAGACGGCTCTAACTCTTTCTTTCATTCCTTCCTCTAATTGAGAGCACCTTCCTTTCCTCACTCCTGACAGATCAATTGTCTTCATTGTGATGGACAGCTGGATTTATCCCCTGTTAGCCCTCTAAAACCCCTATAGATGTCCCTGCAAAGCCCTCCATCTCCACTGCAAAACTAACCTATCCATTCAACACTCATTTAAAGAGGAACACCAGGTGGAAAGAGAGAACTAAAGGTCAGAGTGGGGAAGAGAGGAGGAAAGGGTAGTGTGTTGGTCTTGGGAGATAATGAGGATGGATCTCCCCGAGAATGAAAGGAAGCTGGTGGAGATGTGGCTTTGAGATGACTAAACAAGACGTGCTCTCTCAACATTATTTTTAACACAGTGCCACTTTTATCAGGAAATAAGACAACAACCCTGATTGATCTTGGAATAAACCTGAGGAAATCCAATCAGAGAGCAGGGACAAAGTGAAGACCTACTAGAAGAACAACGAAAATAGTCATTTGTTGTTAGATCATCACCAGGTGAACTACCAGCTTTTTAAAAACAGAATATATATAATGTATATACAGAATGTATATATTTCTTTATCAAATATATATATCAAAGTGGTGCATTCAACATACTGGGAGAGATCTCAGAGAGACATCTTGTTGATAGAAGTGGAAATAACCTTGTAATTTTTTACAATCATGAGAAATGCATTTTATTTGGACACTTTGGATAACCCAGGCAGCAAACATTCTTCTCAAAATGACACTAAACACTATTTTGGCTCAATTTCTCTGAACTCCGTTTAGGGCTTGTATCTGTCACAAAAGACAGCATCTCTGTTGATTAGAAGAGGTGATTCTATAACATATCTCCAAGTTTGTGAAATAAACCAAGTGTTTCAGTTTTACTGTCCAAACCTCTTTTTGCCTGTGCCAGGACAATTGGAGATGCATATATAGTACTCGCACACAATAGCACTCATTAATATATACTTTGTGTCATCCATTATACGCACAAACACCCTCTCATTTATGTGGAAAGATCTTAAAGCCTTTACCAAAAAGTCACAGGCAAACAAAACATTTAGTAGCTTCAGCATCATTTCTCATATAATAATGTACAATCATTAATAAAGAACAAAAGGTCAGAGGAAGAAAGAAAAAAAGATTCTTAAGAACAAGCTCAAGCTTCAGACAAACATCTTCAGGAACAGAAGCAACACTGTATTAAGCACGTGGAAAAATCCCTGAATAAAAATAGAATGCGTTACCATAGAAGCAGATCTGAAAATAATCATTTTACTTCAGAACTCTGAGGTTTGGCTTATTTTTTAATTGATAGTTTGGTTTTGGTCTCCAGCAGTAGGTTAACATGTATACCAGGTTAAAAAATGCTTATAGGTATTTCTATAATATAAAAGTGCAGCTCACACCATCGCCTTTGCAAGTGAACTTAACAGAGTTTTCCAGGTGTGCAATGGTGGTAAAACGATTATAGAGAGAATGTTCGTACGTCACAATATTTAAGAAAATATTTTTTTGCACGGCGATCCCTTTCATGACCTATGAGTTGACTCTTTGCTTAAAAGGCTGTAAGTAGACACATGGAGCACTTTCAGATTTCTCAAACTCAGTTTCTCAAACTCAGAGTTGTGCTGAAAATACCTGTAAATATTTTTAATATTCATAAATTCCTAATCACTTTCTTTTAAAATATTTTCTGACCCCTCTCTTTTTGGAGTTGGGCTTAATACTTTGATACATTTTTCAGCTTGTGACCTAAAAGAGCCATCTTTTGGAACATTTCAGATAGGATGAGAAATATGTGAAAGTGGATGCTGAGGTGATTAAACAAAGGTTTTTCACAGGCAATGTGATAGTCTTGGGTTTCAAGTTCATTTTCAATGTAGAGACAGCAAATGCCGCAAACGCAAGAGGTTTTGGGGTCAAAGATAGAAACAGGTGGTTTATTTATTTATTTATTTTTTTTGATGATGCTATGGAAACGTTATGTGTTTTGTCAATTTAAACCATTAATTCACGAATGGTTTTGGGTCTCTCTTTTAAAAATAATTCGATACAAATCAAGCCAGAATTGAGCTGAACTTATAACCCTTATTACAGTTTTACACAATCAATCAAAATATGTGAAGGCATTTTTTTAAACCTTTACCTTTTTGTTCAAATGTCAGGAGCTGCTGCAGTTACTGAAAAAAATACCTCATAATGCTCAAGCAGAAAAATGTCACAGTGAGCACGCTTTTAAAATGATCAACTTTTATCATTTAAATGCATAACAATGTAAATACCAAAACAATGCATATGAAGCTATGGCTCAGTTACTTTACATAGGTGACTTTTTCATAGGGGACAGTTTTTATTAATCCACCTCTTTACTCAGTCTTTTCTCATTCAGCAAAACCTTATTGTCTACCTCACTGCCTTTGCAATTTACATTTTATTTAATCTTTGTTATTTTCACCATTTAAATTTATCTCAATTATGATAATCTTATTTGTGCTTCTTCCATTTATTCTTTGTTCTTCTTGTGTAATACAAGTGTGTAAGAAGCATGTGGTGGCACAGTGCCACCTTGTGTCTAGAGTGATTCTATTTTCATTAAACTCCATCTAACAACATGGAGCATTTCCGCATGATTGTGGTACAAATCTAATTGACTTCAGTGTTAATAATCCTGATGAAAGTGTGAGCAGAATTTAGCTTAGATGTCAACTGTATAATTAACAAGGTTTGTGCCTTCTTCTGAATGTGTGTAAAACCCTATTAAAACAATACTCTACCTACTGTATATTCAGCGGTCTTTCCAATCATCGTTTATCTTGTGTGCATGTATAGGCGTGTGTGATTGTGGAATAAAGCCTAATTCTCTCTTCTCCCTGTAAATATTTTTTTTCTTCGACTCTCCCTAGTCTCTAGTTTGGAACATGCATCTTTGACACTGCAATTACAGGCTAATAAAACCCTGAAACAATAGAGCTTTTGTTCCCCTCGCGCTGATGTGTAATTCAATAATGTCGACATAATCTGATGAATAAAAGCACAAACAATAAACAATGACTCCTTGAGGTGGCGGAACAGACTCAGCGAAAGATTCTCCACAGATTCCTCGCTCATGAACTCATTTCATTAGACTGGGATGTCAGCAGGCTTCTCTCGTGTGCTACTGGATGCGCAAACTCAGAAGGAACAGATCCCAGGGTCCCCCCTCTAAAAACTCTGGCCACCCCAGGAAGACTTTGGATTGTTTATTAAAGCAACAAATATATTAATCCACAAAATCATGCATTGTGGGATTTAAATGCATTAAGTCTAAGATTATAGATGTCATCACAGACTGCAATATCCCTGATTTCTAAAACAGCTCGTTATCAATAGAAATGAAACCACTATATAAGTGTTGAATCAATTGTTTTCAGATTTTCAACTTGATTAAAAATAATCTGATTGGCACTGTTTAAAGATATACAGAACTTAAGTTGGGTGATGCATTTAATGTGTTAAATATCATGTCAGATTAATTAAAAAAAAAAATTAAAGAAGACACCAATTTTAGATGGTCTAAGTTCCAAATTATTTGTAAATCCTGAAAATGTAGACAAGAAAGTGGCATGGCACCTAGAACAGAATATTCTCTTTAATGTAACACCAACATCAGGGCTATAACTTCAGCTAAGGACAGGGACTTTGAAAAAAAACTACCTCTCTTACTCAATAAGTTTTTAAGTTGTTACCTGTGTGGGTGACCGGAGCAAACTTTTTCATCTGGAGCCAAACAGAATTGTGGCGTTTCCCCTCTCTTGTGGCCTCACAAGTTGTTTGTCAAGTTCACATTTACCTTATTCCCTGACCAGTAGTTATGCTTTACATCACACACCACTAACAATCACAAAAAGAGGGGTTCAAATGAACACTTTTGAGTAAGTTTATCTTAACTTCACAGTATTTAGCAGTTTCGTGATCTTGTCAGTCAGATCAACACAATGGTATAGCTGTTCACGCTTTTAAGTTCTACTCAACTTAATTTAATCTATAATATCCAGTATTTACTGTTGTTTTAAATGTGTCTGTGTTTGTTGATAATATATCTGCAGCTGTATAAACCATTCAATTGTTTCAGAAATTAGCAAAACCTTTACTTTTAAACAGAAAAGTATAAAACAAAACCTTATGTTTAAACAGTCCCTTCAATCACTGGCTCAGAATCAATTATATCTGATATGAAGCTAATACTTTATTTAAATGTACATGTATTTGCTGTATAATAATAGAAACATATTTATTGTTATATAGGTGGCTCAGTTTAAACCATGACCGACATGACCCCAAAACAAAAAATACAGTGATGTAAATTCAGTATAGAACCTGTTTCACCTAAACTTTCTGCCCCACTTTTCTTACCAAACTCTTGACTAACACATAATGTGATCATATTAAGAAGCAAGATCTCACTCACATACACACAGCAGTTTTGAACAACATTGTGTATTATTTGTAACCCTGTTTTCAATAGTAGATGAGTGCATGTGCTCCTCTGGCCACTCTAACCCTGGTATCAGCCGGGTTAGATGATAATTAGGTCAGTAGAATGTGACATGATAGTGCAGTTATTAATTGTAGCTTTCATTCTCCATTGTAAAAATGCAGTTTTTTTGTGTTTAGAAGACAGAAAGCTGTTTGTTGGTATGCTGAATAAGCAGCAGTGTGAGGAGGATGTTCGGCGACTCTTTGAGGCTTTCGGCTGCATCGAGGAGTGCACAATTCTCAGAGGACCTGATGGAAACAGTAAAGGTATACCACAGCACCCCCCTATTAAAAATTAATGTGCTTATTATAACTTTAAGTATTTTAACCATTTAAGGGTAGTTTTAGTGCTTTTTATGATAAAAATGCTGTATTTTATCATTCCAAATAATGATGTTGTTAAAAAAAAATTTAAGATATCTTTCTGAAAATTAAATTAACTTAACCCTTAAGAACTCAACCTTATTTTTTATGGAAATTGATTAGCTCTAAAAATGTAAAAATATAAACAGACAAAATAATGGAGTTAAAAACAAACACTTTCCAGAACACTTTAAAGGATGGTGACACCGGTCATCATGGGTTTTTATGGGTTAAATCTCCTCTATAAGTGAAATTTCAGATTTGCCTTTACTTTTTTTGTTTTAGTAAGAAACCTTCTCAAACGTTTAAATACGAGGCTAGTCTTGATGATTTCAACACTGTAAAGCATGGTTCCTTCCCTCCCTGTGCAGGTTGTGCATTTGTCAAATACTCCACTCATGCAGAAGCTCAAGCCGCGATCAGTGCTTTACATGGCAGCCAAACCATGCCTGTGAGTGCATGCACATCTAAGCACACACACTCACTTACTCACGCAAGCCTGTGTTTTTAGTAGCAATATCTATACACAAATCCAACTCATTGTGTATGCCCTTGTTTCAGGGTGCTTCCTCCAGTCTAGTGGTGAAGTTTGCAGACACAGATAAGGAAAGGACCATTCGGCGCATGCAGCAGATGGCCGGTCAGATGGGCATCTTCAATCCCATGGCCTTGCAGTTTGGAGCCTATGGGGCCTATGCACAGGCAAAACCTCACTTGCCCTCTCTCTCAAGCTCTCTCTAACACTCCAAATCAAACATGATCATGCGTGTATTTCTCCATTCTGCCTTCTCTTAATCTCTCTCTTTAACTACACATCTTGATTACATAGTGTGCACTGTGCATGTGATTATGCCATTTTAGCGTGCTTGAATTTAAACTATATGTGTGTGCGTGTGTCTCAGGTTCAGCAGCAGGCTGCTCTGATGGCGTCAGTGGGTCAGGGCGGCTATCTGAGTCCTATGGCTGCGTTCGCTGCCGCACAGATGCAACACATGGCAACAATCAATGGCCTCCCAGGAGCACCGATGACACCTACATCAGGTCAGGAAACCCTTGTTCAGTGATGCACACCCTTGCCCTGAATGAACAGTTTCCAACACTTTGTAATGTTGTTCTCCTACAGTCAAATAAGCAGTAACATTGCATTTTTGGACAAGTCTTTCTGTTGATTTGTCCCCCCTTATAAAATGTTCCTACCGCTGTGAAAATGCAATATTATCTTGCTACAAAATTAGCTAAATAAACAAGAAAACAAAAGATGTGAAGTTTCAGCAGTTTTTATCTCCTGCTAATGTTACATTTGAATGAAACACATTCTCCATCATCATTGGAATATTTGATTTCACATATAAAACAAATCCAGGCTGATTTGGGCACTATGAATATTTAATGGCAACTTTTCTCAGTTGCCGAGCAGTCCTGTATGCCAGAAAGCCGCTTAAATATCCCTGTTTTTAGATGTCCGTTTGTGCATTCTTGAATTGGAAATGGGTTCACATAGGTCTAATTCTGGTCAATGCTTAGCCGAGACGTTGAAATGACGTCTTTTGCTTGCTGGGTGATCTCTATTTGCAAAAGCAGCAGTCAGAACCCTTGATCTGTTTTTCTTTACAAGCTGTTGGAGTAATATTCAGTCAGATTTATATTGTTCTTGTAGTCATCTTTATTGTTTTTGTTGTAATGTTTGTAAATCTCTTTGGCCTGTCATAAAAAGTCATTTTTTTAAGTAGGTTAATGTCTGTGTTAGAAGAGACTTGACTCTGAGCGTTAAAGGAACAGATCTAACTAACAGACAGGCGTCCAATAACAGCTGACTTCCGGGAAATGAGGGTCCCGCCCCATCTTGGACAGAAATCAATGGAATGGCTCGCACGTGCAGGTTAAGATTGAGATTGAGAGCGAGCAAGAGAGGGAGATTTGAGAGAGAGTGAGCACGTTAGACCCTCCCCTCACTTCTGACTTTTTTTTTGTGCGCTAGTACCGCCAATCTGAGTATGACTTTTGTATAAATGTTTTTTAACTCCTAATGTAAAGAGAATGAGAGAGGAGTCAAACTATGACATTTTTTGTCTCAAACGAAGTTGTTTAAAATATTGGTTTTTATTATTTACAATAGATATCTATACAGTAGACAAAATGTAATCGTTTTAATTTAATTTACTGTAAAGTTTACTATAATATGGTTAATTTCTCCTGAAAAACAGAGGCGTGGATATGTGATTGACAGAAACACTGAAACGATTGCTGTACTGCACTGTGTGTCTGCCGTCATGCCGTGAGAGAGGAGGGTTTATGCTGTCACTGATCATACTCTATTAAACACTTGTTTGCAATTTGAAAATGAACCATTCTGCTTTAAACTGCATTAACTTATCTCAGGGTTCCGAGAAGGGACCAGGAACACCAAGGTTTATTTTCAATAGGTCAAATTATACAGACTTAAGACCTCGCCATGTTATAAAAAATAAATATTCGTTAGCTTGCAGTTGTTTATTCTGTAGAATTGCTTTTTAATAAAGTTATCTTTTATAATTGGGAATAATGAGTGTGAGACTCCAGGGCTTGTATCGTGGTCGCCTCAGCTTTAAATCGCCCTATTGCAGGAGGCAATGTCGCATCATTTTTATTTTTTATTCATCAGTGCCAACCCAAACCACCAACTTTCTAAAAGCAAACGCAGAAGACACAGATGCTAGTGCATAGTGTGGCACCAGCATGTCTATTCATGTTTGGTTTGAGGCTTAAGCCGTGCTCTGTCACATCAGCCTACTAAATAATTTTCTCTGCCCACAGGTGGAAGCACGCCCCCAGGCATCACAGCTCCAACAGTGACCAGCATTCCCTCTCCCATCAGTGTGAATGGATTTACAGGGCTGGCCGCTCCTCAGGCCAATGGCCAAGCCCCAGCAGAAGCCATGTTCACCAATGGCATCCATCCCTATCCAGGTATGACATCTTGTTTGTATATTTGTTCACCTCATTGTCGAACAATTTGTTTTACGAAATTCAACATCACTTTAGTCATTTAATGTGCAGTTATGCAAATGCTGGAATACTATCAGTTCTTGCTTTCTTCCTGGGAATTTAAGCCACAACATTACATTGTTAGCATTATGCTCTACTATCTTAACTACAAGAAAGGTGCACCCTGAACATTTTAATTTCTTTTTGAACAAAGTCAAATATCGAAAAGAAAAACTTGTCTTTTTTTTTACTTCTATATTTAAAATCAAATGAATGAATGACACATTCAATCAGTCATTCATCAGCACTGAACTGGAATTGACTGTTCGCTTTTAGAGTAGTTTTCCCAGCTTGTGACAGACATAAATCTTTTTTCAAGAGCAGTAGGTTACTAATCAAGAGTTTGACAGTTTTATCTCAAACTATTTATTCATCCTGTTGAAGTCTAATTTTGCTCTCAACCTTCTTTATAACAATATTGTTTTCTTTCAAAATTGTTTTTGAAAATAACACTCCAAAGGAGAATGGGAAAATCTATCATATCATACACACCATTACTTTAATAAATGAACAGTGCATTTTTGAAAAAAATTCAACATTGTTTATTCATTAAAGCTTAGCTCAAATGATGGTCAAAAAAAGGGGCAGAGATTATGGAGTATGAAAGAACGAGTCTTGCCTCAAATGTAAATAATGGCGAATGAGCCATCACTACTAATTACTACCTCTTGTTCAAAATAATTGGAATTATAATAAGTTTAAGTGACTTGTAGTTTTTATGTATTAGGTGAATTGTATCTAGTTTAAAGTAATCTCAGTTCTGTATAACATGGAAGTAGTAAGAATTATGCCACCTGTATGTTTTAACAAAAAGCTAATGAGTTTGGGTAAATGAAACATTTTCTCCTCGACAAAGCATTGCTTCCAGAGTCAAAAATGGGCAAAAAGACATGTTGGATCAATATGACTAGAATATAACTTCATCTGATTTGTGAATGACTCAAATAGCCCTGCCCTAAAGTATGCAAATCTCTATGTTTTTATTCAGTTTGAAAAAATTCACTCCCTCAGTGTTGTCAGGAAGTTAAATTCAGGCGATATGCTTAAGGAAGCCAGAGGCGTAAAGATTTTTAGCTGTAAGGTAGGGGATTTTTAACACTGCCGTCAATAGGAACCTGCTCACTTCTCCTTCTCACTCTAGGGGTGAGTAGGTTGTGCATTGGGTAGGAAAGATGGATGTTCCCACTCAGTTTTCATGTGTAATGTAACTTCCAGTTTTACAGGAAGTGGTGTTTAGGGAAGACTCTGAAAAAGGTGGCCTTGGGGTGGCACAGAGAAGTTGTTTTGGGGTTCAGGGAAGCTGCTTCCTGTCATCTCTCTCAGAAGGTATGGAATATCTTTTTTGGAGGTTTTCATTTTTGTTGTGTGTAGTGTGTGCGTGCGTGTGTGTGCGTACGTGTGTGTGTTTTGGCTTTACTACTACCGTTTTGTTAATACCTCATGTCCACAGTATAAAAGTAACTATTAAAATATAATTTTAAGGGGTCCTGAACTTTTTTCTGTTTAACTTTTGAAAACACAGAACAGATTCCACCAGTACAAGCCTTAGACAAAGGATGTGTGCGTGTAATTATATATTTATTATATATTACAGCACTTTTCTGTAAACCTGATTAAATAATTCAATATCCATTCCTGAACCGTTCTTAAAATTCATTGAAACTTTTACTCTTGATAACAATCAAAAGCAACAAAGTGCTTTAATTTCAGTAGCTGTACTTATTGAAAACAAAAATGAGCGTAATTCCTAACTTTACTTTAGGGGGAGTATTGAAGTGGTCACCCAGGATCAGTCCACCTTCTGGGAAAAGGGGGTTATACTTGTATACTTAGCTTTTTGAAGTTTAATGTTGTACTCTATGAGGTTATGTGATGTATGCTGAGCATATGTGTGACTTTAAGTAAATATTGTAATGTAATGATTACTGTTGTTCTAGATTTATGCTAATTTAGTTTGCAGCCTTTTTTGATGTAACCCCGTGATTGGTTTCATCCAATCAGACTGAGTAATCAGGGCATGTATAAAAAGGCTGCCATTAGTCTGGTAAAAAGAGAGAGGGGGAGAATATGGTGAGTCCATGCCGGAGCGCTGTCTGTTAAAAGCTTCATAGAGACCGAGAGGAGTCTCCTCCTGAAACGTGTTGGACAGATATCTCTCCTTAAAAAACTGCTTACTGACTAGGCTCAATGCCTATGTTAAGGTGTAGTAAAGGCAGCCTGCTCAGCTATTAGTTAGTTTGGGGCTTTTCTACTCCTCAAGAGAGTTAATTTGAGGTTTTTGCTACTATGCATTTTCATTGTTTTTGTTAGGCCCGTATTTGTTTTATTAGATTATTTTTGATTGTTTATTGGGTTGTTTTGTTTGTTTTCACATGTGGCTCACAATAAAAGCACTTTGCACTGCAAGCTCCAAACTCCAGACCTCTGCATTTCATCTTGCGACGCACAGAAAGTTTACCACATTACAAGACCCAGCTTGACTTTGTAAATTAAATTACATATTAGATCTAGTATTAATACTCAAGAATTAAGAAAAGTGTTTCTTACAAATTGAGTACCCCAAACACCACTTTTGAATTATTCTCTACAACCATTTAAATTAAAACACTTTGCATTACCTCCCTCTGTTTTATTTTCTGCTAGTTGTTTAATAAAAACAGTGTGCTAATGCATCACTGGCTGAACTATTTATTCTTTCATTAAAGATCATTTGCTTTCTGCCTTTTATTAACACACAGTTTGTTGTTATTTACATCTAGTATCGTTTCTATGTTGTACTCTGCTCTCCTCTCTTTATTAATTTGCTCTAGATAAAAGTGTCTTGCAAATGATTAAGCTCACTGCAGCCACAGAGCTCTGCCAGAGAGATGCACTCGGTGCCCTCAGTCTGTGTGTGCGGGTGTGTGTAACCGTTCTGTCTCTCTGTCTGTGTGAGCAGCTCAGAGTCCCACAGCGGCAGACCCTCTACAGCAGGCCTACGCCGGAGTCCAGCAATATGCAGGTCTGTCACTCAAGCATGGCTCTTTCTGATTTTCCTGCTTCCTACTTAATAAAAAGTGCATGCGCCGTGTGTATGTGTGCTGGAATAAAATTGTGTGTGGGGCTGTGTTCGTGTGTGTGTCTCAGCAGCCTTCCCTGCTGCATATGGCCAGATCAGCCAAGCCTTTCCCCAGCCGGCTCCCATCATCCCTCAGCAGCAGCGAGAAGGTGAGTGTGTTCTTCCTGACATTTCTGCCAACAGCTCTTAACTGCAGTTTAACATAACTCAATTATACATTTGTAACTATATTCTGGATCAGATGTATATGAGGTTAACTAGCTTGCCTTATAATTGATCAAAAATCAATTGATTGTTACTGGTTACTAATCCAGCATATGAGCGCAGACTAAAACAGAAAATTATCACAGTCTGCACATGCTATCCTTTTTTGCCCCTTCTCCAAACTCAGTAGAGGATGTCCCATGTCCCATTCTGGCCTTCCCCATACTCATACAGCTCACCTAATATGCTTCTCCATTGCCTTGCGTTACTTGGCAGTTATAAGCAAGCGTGAACCAGTTACAAAAACATGAGATCTCTCAACTCACTTTTTTTAAAAGGGTTTAACCATTTAAAACCTGCCATAGAACAGTTCTTCTAAGCATTTGTTACATGCTGTGCTGTGTTCTGTGCTGGTATTCTATTTTTAGTATTTTTAAAAGCCACATATCGATGGAATCATTATATCCACAGCTATAAATCTCAAATTTGCAAAACAAAACTTCAGAACCACACAAAATTATTTTTGGAACTGTATACATGGATTCGGCTTCTTAAATATACTTGTTTTTATAACCAGCATACTGTGTGTACCCCAGACCTGTGCGCTTCTGCTCGCTATGTTGTATTGTAGGTGTATTCTTTCCCAAGCAATTGTTTTTAAGTTTGAGCATGAATTTTGAAGTGTGGTTATATGTGTGAGAGAAATAATAAAAAAAAAAATTGAAAAACAACAATGGCAATAATAAGGAGTATGCAAAAGAATAGTGTAATCATGAATTGTGACATCACGCACATCATCTGGTGGAGTCAAAGTTAACAAACCATGATTATGTCATGATTAAGTAATAGGGAGGCATAGGAAATCGATTGCAGATTGGTAAAGGTATCTCATCATTATATTATTTGCATGTAAAAGTTTTACAAGTATCTGCTTAAAACACTTTTGTACAGTTAGCTTAAAAGCCAACTCAAGTCACTTGTAAGTTTTTTTTCTTGTAATTTTTCCTCCTCTGTTAATATTGTAATTTATCCCATCTAACCATTTCTCTAATCCTCCATACCCCACAACCCTCTTGTCTCTCTTTCTTTCTCTCTCTGTCTCTGTGTGTGTCCAGGGCCAGAGGGGTGCAACCTGTTCATCTATCACCTGCCGCAGGAGTTTGGCGATGGCGAGCTGATGCAGATGTTCCTGCCTTTCGGTAATGTCATCTCCTCCAAAGTGTTTGTGGATCGGGCGACAAACCAAAGTAAATGCTTTGGTGGGTAAAAATGATAAGACACCTGTGAAGATTACTCTCATTTCTACTCACACTATTAACATTTTTACCTCATTTCTCTACCACAGCCAAGCTTTTGAATAAAGCCAGGTTCACACTGAGGTTTTAGATACTGTTTCAGGCTTCGAGAGAGTTAAATAGTGAGAAACTTACTGCGCTTTCAGACCAAGACCTGAAGTTACATGGTTTTTGCAAGTGTTTTACATGTTAAGTCAATGAGTAGCTGCGATCTGTATAGATATGTCGGAGTCAGGACAGATACTGCAGTATGAATAGTGTAGTGTAGAGGTATGTATTTTTATTTATTTCATTTTTTAACTTTTTTTAATTTTCGGACATTCATGGACATGGCAACCAATCGGGAGCTTGCAAGAGTAGTCACATGAGAGGAAACTCAGAAATCAGTTATAGGGAAGGGTGGAGTTTGCCTACAGGAAAAGTGAGCGAGTAGACAATTCTTTGCACTACCATTTCTTGGAACAAGCTTTAGATTTTAATCAAAACAATATAATTTCTCCTTTAAACTATCATGACTCATATCATGATGAAAATAGCATGTCTACATGTTTTAAAAAGATAGTCAAATTTAATGTTTCTTTTTGCATTGTAATATTTTTTGAGTTTTAGATTTGTTTACACCTTCCTCAACATTTTTGGGTTACGTTTCTTAAAGCTCTTGTCAAACAACAGGGGTGTCGCAACCATGAGGGAGATTTTATAGATTTCATGCAAGATAAATTAGCTGTCACCATCCAAGTTGGTTCAACTGATGAATCTGAAATCTATTTTGCGACACAGTTGAACGTGAGCTACCAAAGCAAGCCATTGTACCACATTACTCTCAAAGCAAAGCATCTCATAAAAAAAGAAACACACATTTAAACTCAACACTAAAATGTAAATTTGCCACCTGAAACAGCACTTCATAGAAACATAAATAAGGGTCACACAGAGTGCACCTAGCCGAGGACAGGAAAGAGTGGATGCAATGCAAATGAAATACAGCAGGGGTTGTTGAGTTGCATCTTTCAGCGCTTCACATCAGGTTGTAAAGGAAACTGCAGACGCGTTATTGCATGTCACACTCCTGACTAATGTGAACTTCTATAGTTTAATTAGCTCTATCTGCAGCTTCACTGGCTGCTTGACTTATCTGAGGCGTCCCATGCATGAACAGACAGCAGGCTGGTTCATTTCAGCCGAATGTAAACTCTGTTACCATTTAGAGGGAGTGATCTAAAATGCTGAGTCATCTGAAATTATCACAAGAGCTCACGAGGGAGGCAACTAATCATTACCATTGAAAGGCTGCAGTGTTGCCTGGCAGAATGTCACAGTTCTAACATTGTTATGATGAGGAGAAGAGATTGAAGCTGGTTTACACTTCACCATAGTAGAAAAAGCATATTAAGGGTAAATAATAAAAAAAGACCATCAGGTTGAGTCTTTAGTCAGTGCATAGAAAAATCTATGATTTTTCAAAAAAGGAGCGCTCTGTCAGACTCAACCAAAAGAAGGTGGAAGCTCATCAGAAGGAACCCTCAAAAAAGTCTACGAGGCAGTTTTGGTTAAGGGGTCTTCCTGAGATCTGATTTTATTACATTTGTTCTTGGAGGAAACCTTCAAGAACACTATATTTTGGAGCTAGGTGTCAATATTTCCAAAACAAAAGAGATCTTTATGTGCACAGTAAGGCATGGCCAAAAAAATCTTGGCTAGCTACTCCTTTGTATGTTACATAATTATATCACATGACTATTCTGGTAAGGACGTAGTGTGATTCTAGCTGATTTTTTATTGTTATTATTTTACTTATGTTTATAACATTCATAAACATTATTCATAAAATAATTCATGAACTCTTCTCAAGATAGCTCACACTCTGGTTGCATTGAAATGCATCATATTTAAACAAATGGTCAAAACCTTTATCAATAATAACTATTAATTAGCTCAATTATAAATTAAAACCAAATTCTGGTCGCTATTGTGCATGTCATTAAACTGGAGGTCAGCCTGCGTTGTGCTAATGCTAGGAGGGTTTGGATATTGTGTAGTAGGGTGTGCATGTACTCTGTGCTTCTGATTATCGTGTATGACATGTACAGTATGCTGGTGTATTGTAACTTGTACTGATTGACTTTGTGCATTTGTTGATTGTGAAATCTGTATCTGGTCAAAATGTGTCACCATGATTCAAGTGAATTCACTTGATGCTCTTCCCATCTCACTCTCACTTCATTCTTTAGGATCGATTCCTTGCTGGCCTCAGCCGGCCTCATTTCTCTCATCTCCCTCCCTCCCTCAATTTGTCCTCCTCACCTGTCTGCTGCTAACCTGTGCTGCTTCTCTCTCTCTCTCGTTCTTCAGGCTTCGTGAGCTTCGATAACCCAGGAAGTGCTCAGGCCGCCATCCAATCCATGAATGGCTTTCAGATCGGCATGAAGAGACTCAAAGTTCAGCTCAAGAGGCCAAAGGATGCCAACCGTCCATACTAGCCCCCGTCCCCGCCCCCCAGCCACCCCTGACCCTGGGGGTGAAGGATGCCGCTGTGCATAGGGAAAAACAGGTCAGATTATACTCTACACTACACTACACTACACTGGTAACTTCTCAAATAAATAAAAGATGGTTACCTTCACATTACAGGTTAACACGCCTTAAATTCATTTTTCGGTCATTTGGTATTGTTTGGTATTTTGTAATCCAGCACAATTTTGGTCAAATCTGAACACATGAATTTCTGCATCATGGAAACTATATTCAGCTTTGTTTCCCTATTATAGTTTATTAGGATCAGATATCATTACTTTATCTCATTTCTGAATAGCCTTCATACAGCCTTATTTATTTAGTTTCAGATTATATTGCACTACTTTACCTTTACTCTACTTTTTTCTAAACTTATTTTTAGCTTACCTCACGTAATTGTTATTTGTTTTTTTATTCTACGTCTCACTGAAGCAAATTCTTTATTACATGGCAATAAATTACAATTCTGACACTGATTCCAATATGCTTTATTTTAAATACTTAAATTGTGTATTGCCCAAATGAGACTAGGGCCAAATGGAATCTGGTTGCATTTCTCAAGGCTGGAGGACTAAAAATCCTTCACAGAAATCACAAAAAAAAAAATAACATACACGACCCAGAGGCACTTTCTTACGTTTTCTTTTCAAATAATGTACTCTTGTATAGCTTTGGCATTAAAATAACATTTCACAAAAACTGCAAAAATTATTTACAAAGCTGTAGTTGTCAACTCTATTTTATTAAAAATTTGGCTCATGATAAAAACAAATGTTTTCTTTAACTTTAAATAGAATTACAAGGATGAAATATTTGCAGATTTTGGTTTATAAAAAAACACATGAATGTAAGTTTAATGTTTCATTTCAGAGAATACAACAGTTTTATCTAACCATGATGGTTGGAAGTATAGCTGCAGAAATTAAACAAGAGGTGTTCCTTCTCCACTCTGCAAGCGAAAAGATTAGTCATATCCATGTCCCTCGCATCATCTCCCATCTCCTCATCTAAATGAAGATGGAAATCAATGCAGTGTCATTCATTTACCCTGCTAAGGGCTTTTACTGAGTCGAGTAAATGCCTCCATACAATTTGTGATTCATCTCCACTACTCTGCAGTAGATTTCACACTTTACTATAGAACCCTGCACAAGTACAGAAGATTTTTTTTTTATTATTATTTACAGTATCAACAAAATTTGGTTTGATGTCACAAAAAATATATTTGTAAAAAAAAACAGTTCCCTAAGACTTCTATACATATTTCAAAGAATGTAGAGTACAACTCAAAGGTTTGGAATTACAATATCATACATCAGAATAATAACCTAAATACATCTAAAAATATCTAGGACAGGGACTCAGCAAAGTATCAAGTGATCCGTCTCTAGATCTCAACTCTATTGGGCTGTTGTGGGAACAGATTGTGAGACGTATGGGGAAGACCTAACAAAAAAAATCTTGCCAGAGGTGCTCAACATGCATGGAGATCACAAACAGATCACAACAATGCCCTGAGGGGAGATGAGGTTTGTCAGGAGAATAGTCTTATGCCAAAGTGATTATAAACGTTTGACTGCTAATATACATGTTATAGGTAATGCGTGAAATGTCAAAATAATTCTATTCAATGTAAATCATGTCATTTAGTGAATTCAGTTTCAAATGTATCATGTATTCCTGCACTATATGTTGAGATTCTCGTCGGTAACAGTGGCATGTTCTTGTGTTTCCCTGCTAGGTTTTTTAAGAGTTGGTACAGATGTTGAAAACATACCAAATGTATTTGGAACCACATTTGATGGAAATCAGTGGGGGCTGGGGAATCAGAAGAGTTGAAGCCGGACTGGAGGATTTTTCCACCTCCTCCTTCACCAGGATGAACAGAGTTGACTCAGGGGGCGCTGCAGCGTTCTGGACCCAACCGGACACCCACACCTGTCCGACCCTTTGTACTGCAGGACCACAGGACACCTTAACGAAGACCAACACTAGACGTATATCTGCTTAAAAGAAACCCGGCCTCATCGCTCTGAAGGCTTTGAAGTACAGAACTTTTTTGAAACTTTTAGATGGGATCCTGTAACATTGGGGAATCTTTTTAAAGAATGGTTTTAGAAATTAACTAAAAGGATTTAAAAATGAGAAAAAAAAAACAACTTTAACTTTGTGGATGGATGTGATTATTCAGGACATGCTTGGACTAGGGATGGCCAGCTTTTCTCTTGGAGTGCCTGTCTGTTTCCAGGAGCAACGGTTGCCAGGAAGTGCAGCCTCGTCTCCTGGGAGACTCACCTGTCATTCCTTAGTTGTGTAGGGACCAAATGACCAAACCTTTTTATGAATAATCAAGAGAACAAAAAAAAGACTTTGTAACATAATCGGACCATTGCATCTCTTGCTGTGCCAATCGGTTTAAAAGCTGTATTTAAAAAAAAAGATATATGTATAAAAGAGCATATATATGCATACATATAGATTGCTGATATGCTTTTGAATACTGGCAGAACTACTTCTGACAGCCTGATGGGGATTTCACTTCGCTAGTTTACAATTACTGCTGAAAATGAAGAATATTTATTTTTATTTCTCTTCTCTGTGCTGGAGAAAGCGTGCATGGGAAGGGTTGTTCCATATCGCAGCCTTACCTTTTCTATCTTCTGTCCTGACCTTGTAGTTAAGAGCCCATCTTACAGAGGTTTGAGATGAACAATCTTGTTTATATCTAGCGTACACACCACATGTATATGTATAGACAACATTCAAGCTTCATGTATTCCTATTTATGCACCTGTACAGCATAGATATGAATACATACGATATTACTCTCAAAACCTATCTATGTATTTATATGCATATATTTTATATGTGTGTATATATAGAAACGGCTATTCGACATGTAGAGCTGTACCTTTTTGTAGATTTCAGCTGGAGTTTGAAACCACTGCTAGGATTTGGACTTTGACCAGTGGGATGAATCAAGAAAACCGGCAGCTGCAAACTGCAAGCATTCCTCTCATCTGATAGAACACACACACACACACACACACACACTCTCTCTAGGTTAGTGTACTGTATATATCTGTATATGCTATTTACAAATGCAAAAAGAATCAGGATCATTAGCAAGAATACATATCTGCCTCCTGCCTCATTCACCAACTGCTCTTCCGAAGATTTTCCAACTGATGCATTCCCCGCTCAATGATTTTCAAAGTCTGTGCTATATCACCATAAGCATTCATTCACTATAATGATGATGATGATGATGATGTCAAAAGAATAACTATGTTCTTCTATTTAAAAAAAAGCCACAGCTAACTGCAAAGCCTTCAAATATCTGCTAGTGAACCAGTGCAGCTCAAGCGTTCCCCAAACACTCACTCTGCATTCTGCACACGGTTACAATGAAGTGGGCATTATGTACATTTTGCACAAGTCTCATTAGTCTCCACATCACTTCTGGTTTACGCTTCAGGGCAGACGGTTTGTCTGTGCCTAGTTTGAAAACTTTTAGTTCTGCTTTAACAACATGATGGCGCTCCTGTAAATAAATTATCATAGAGAGTTAGCTAACGGCCATTGCATTTGTAGTGCTTTTTACTCGCCTCGCATTAGAGAAGGATTCAGATCTGATTTGGAGAATGTTGCAATTGCCTTTGAGATCTTTCCCACACATTCATCCACCTCTGTTTCACAGCTGCAAGTGTTTACATCTAGAGATGTAGAGGGGACAAAACCAACAAAACGACGGAGAGTTTATAATAGATATATATAAATATATATATACATCAACTGCTGAATATACTGTAAAGGGGTTTTCTCTATTTGCTCTCTTCCTCTGTACATAGGTTTGCATATTTTATAGTCTTTTACTTCTATTTAGAGATTGGATGACAATTTAAAAACTGAACTGTACCACTGAATTAAAGCAGGTTAACGCTAGCTCTTAGAGACGCTGAATGAAGGCTAATTGTGGTACACGGTCACATTTGAACTCCATGTTTCGAATTGCTGAAACACAGATGTATTTATTTGCCTATTTATATATTTGTTGTCATTTGTTAAATTATTTTTTTGTTGAAGAACTAATATATTTGTCTCCACACAGAATATCATGTTATCAGTTAAGAAGCCTTTTTAAAACTATTTTTACATGTTTATATTTCACGAGATCTAATGGAACAATGCAACTGGCAGAATCAGGGTACTCTTTTATGGAGAATGTAGAACTCATGAAGGACTGCTGTCAAATGGTTTTACCGCACCTGTTAGAAGTGTCTGAGCTTTTTTTCTGTTCATCTGTTTCATGCGTCTGTCAGAACTCCGATCTGCTTCACGGCAACTCAAACACACTGGAAAAAAATGGAAGAAAAAAACTGCACTAATTCATCTGATTTTCAGCAACTGCTTTTCAAGCCGTTCATCATACGCACGCTCATCAGAAACAATCTGAACTTACAGAAACAATGCAGTAAAATGGAGAAAATACCAAAAAAAGATGATTTTGGGACATTTTGAGCACAGTGGGGCGTGCTGGGTTGTACCTGTGGATTTTTTGCCAAGTCCATCACGATGATATTGAGCTGTGTTCACAGCTCCAGCCTCGTTCTCCAGCTTTCTCTGCTCTCCACTCTCTTTTGTAATTTTACTGAATGATGCGTTTCCGCTTAAGCCCAGTAATAAAGCACAGTGTAGATTACAGCAAATTCTTCACAGTGTGTGAAACTTTGTCAGTTTTGGTTTAAATATTTCTCACTTGTGGATTTGTACCTCTCTACGAATCAAACCCTCTTAAGCAATGTTTTAGAGAAGACTTACATTGAAGCCAGACAAAGGAAGGGTAAGTGGGTAAATTAAGGTTTTGGTAAATCATCTGGAGCATTTTCTTAAATTTTCAATTGAAAGAAAGGAAAAAAGAATGCGGTTTCAATCTTAATTCTGCATCCAAAACAAAAAATGGAAGAGCAAAATAGGAGCTGACGTCACTTACATTGTAAGGTGTCACACATCTCTTCTGGGGCTTCAGACTCTTCTTGCTCACTGAAAGGTCATGTTGGAGCTATGTGTATGTAGTAATTATATCAAACAAAACATTTAAATCGTTTTAATTCAAGCAGAATGGATTAGCAGTTATGTACTATGTTTAAAGCCAGAGTCCAGGTGTCTGTAACAAATAAAGTTTGTGAAGTGAAATCTGCTTTTCTGTAAAGCAGATTAAAGAAGGACAGCTGTAGCACAAACTTTTGCAACCTGCAAATAATATTTTCTTTGAATAAAAAGTAAATAAAATAATTGAGGTGTTTTGTAATTAAAATATTAGTTATAGCTCGCTTCACCATTCTCTGCAAAAAGAGCATGAAGCCCCAGAAGAAGTGTGACATGAGATTTAACATTGTTTCAGAATTGTTTCAGAAGTCTTCATGAATGTTCAGCACATTTTTCTCAATATATCCTATTCCTCAAGCACAATAAAAGCTAATTACCTATTACTGTATGTTTAATTTTCAATGCACAAAACAAAATGAAAAAAAAAAAAAACATTTTGACAAAATGAATGTCAATTTTCTTTGGACAATTAAAAAAAACTTTTTTCTATTTGTGCATAAAAATTACATGTACATGTTTTAAAAAAATATTATGCTCTTTTTAAAAACAAAATGATTCTTGTTTCCATTTACATTTGTCCATAAAAAAATCAAACATACAATAATGGTAAAATAACTGTTATTGGGCTTGAAGAACCTGAGATATTGAGAAAAATGTGTTGAGCATGCATGAAGACTTCTGAAACAATCTCCTGTTCGCAGGACCTCCTGGCTTTAAAAGCTTTATTTTAAGACCAATATTTAAGTACAAATTTACTAAAATTACAAATCAAATATGAAAAATCAATTGAATAATTTCTTATTAATTAACTTCAGTAGTGCTCGAGTGGACTACAGATCACATAAGTATGTTTAATTTTTGTAAAATGCTGTCTTGTATGTGGTCTCATTGAAATGCAGGGATTTTGCGAGTGTACCTTACAGATCTCAGCGCTGTAACACACATGCTCTCACACACAATCATAATCTCTGCCAGTCCTAGGAAACCTGTGGAGCGGCCGCCCAACCATCTGTGACTGAATAAACAACACTGTTTATTAATAAACACATTTTATTAAGCCAAAGAAGAGCTCAAACACATTATTATTTAAAATCAGGCTCAAGAACATAATTACATCAAGTCACTTGAAGCATTTTAAAGGCAGAATTTTGAGCAGAGGAACTGAAAAATAAAACATTGGTCCCTTTAATTTGTCTAGTTGTTGCCAGGAGGATTCATCAAACTCCCACACTAGTGTTTAGCTGATTGATTAATGAAAGAGTTTTGATCTGGAGCTAAATTTGCGTTTTCAAACCCTTCAACAGATGAAGAAGATGTCTTCTAAGATCTTGCTCTCCTCCAGATCTTGTAGAGCAGAGCCACTCTGGGCAGACGAAGAGTGAGGGTTCTTCAGAGGAGTGGTGAAACTCCTAAAAGACGTAGTGTTGACTTTGTTACTCTCTGCATTCGAAACAGGGCTAAAAAATTCCAAAATCTCTATCAAAGAGTCGTCCAACCTGAAAAAGAAGAAACAAAACAAAGACTAAATTAGTTCCATTAGAGTAAAATTGACTTTAAAAAGCTGAATATGAAGGGTTCCCTCATAAAAACTGCAAACGCATAACAGGCCAGCGTGTTTTCTCAGCCAAGTTTATCAGGAAAACTAATAGAGCTGAGCAGGGAGATAAATAAATAAGAGTATATACACAAAGATTAAGCTAATAATGCTTCAACCCCTCAGTTGAGATGCATAATAAATTATTCATCAACTACAGACACACACATTTCAGATTTCAAACATGAACTCTTCAAGCACGCTCCACTGAAGCTGTGAACATAATTCACTGCTGACTCTAAACAGCATCCGCTTGCATCCATGCAGCAGAGGCCACGAAAGCATACTCACAGTCAGATACCGGAGCAGGCAGAAGACCATGCCACCCACTGACACGTGAAAGCCACATTTCCTTCATCTGGGGCACTTTGTTCTCTTATATCAGAACACTATAAACTGGACAGCTGGAACTGCTTTCAGAGAAAGGTGAAATATTTAAAATCCTTTTGAAATTAAGATTATTAAGACTAGAACTAGCAAATAATTTTCTTCTGAGAACCTCCCTTCAATATTAAAAGGTCTGGTCCTGCTCTTTCAATGTTTAAAAAAAAAAGTATATATATATATATATATATATATATATATATATTTTTTTTTTTTTTTTTTTTTATGTGGCTTTTTGATAGGCTCAGAGGAGTCAACATGAAAACTACACAATTGTTCTAGTCATTTTTATAAATAGATTTGTTTATTCTATCTAAAAACTGTTTTGAATTTTGAAATCGGATGTGAACTGTGATTTTTTTTACTAAAAAGCTTTAAAAATAAGCTCATTGTAAAACGCAACTGCAGTCATGTGAAACAACTACATTCAAAACATTCAATATGTGGAATATGTAAACCTAATTAATGAATACACATGCTCTCCAGCTGTCGGTGTGATGTGTGGTTAGACGCAGTGCTTCTCAGTTATTTTCGGTCATGCCCCTCTACGAAGAAGAAAACATCTCGCCGCCCTTCTTTCAATAAAAAAAATCCTGGGCTATAAATTTCTTTTTTGTTGAGTTTGCAAAACAATTAGCTAAAAATAATAATAATAAAATTTTCTAAATGTATACATTTAAAAACAGACACCAAGCCAAAAACCTATTATAAAATGAAGGAAAAAAAACTCAACTTAACATTTAAATAAGTGTGACCTCTGAAAATGTTGCTTATTTTTAACTTGCAACAAAAGTCTGGACAGAGACAAGCCTTTACAACCATTTCACCCCATTATATTTTACATTTTTGAAATATATCTTTATGTAAACTTACATTCACAACAAAAAAACTGAAAGATAAGTTGATGTGTTCCCTTTAATGTTTTGAAAAGACTTAAGTTAATTTAACTGGAATTCCTGAATGAAATAACTTCACAAACAAAAAATACAAACCCCTGCAGCACCTCTTAGCATCACTATACCTGAACAACAACGCTTCACTATGGTTATAGGTCAAATGTTTGTTATTTCTCTTATAAAAGTCTAGGTCACATTTACATCAAGTTCTACCGGTCCGTAAGGGCTTCTAAATGTTACTATTGCAAACGACAATCAATTTGCAATCCAGCAATTCTATTTTAAATTTGCATTGGAGGGAAAGAACTAGAGAGCTTAGACTGATTGCGAATGGCTGATGGGAGGGACTTTGCCTAGGCTCCCTCTTGAAATGTGAGAATTAGCATTTTTATTTGTTGATTTATTTAACGGACAGGCCACTCAAACAGCCATCCATCAACGGACGACATTGCTGATATGAATAATGCATCCCTTACCGCCGGTCACAATCTATAACAAGGGAAGGAGTAGGTGTAGTTTGGGCGGGGGAGGGGGATGTTAGGGCGTGGATGGGAGGAAATTGCCGGAGAGAATGCTAATGCATGTGGCAGTCATGTTTACCGAAAAACGCTTTCATTGCCTTTCACGAGGTCCACAGGCGAACGACCATGAGGCATTAATATCACTTAAGAGGAGGTTTGTGGATCCCCAATGTAATCTGTTCCTTTAGCAGGGCCAGCGAGGGTTTGAAAATACACTTCAACAACTCTTGAGACAGAGAAAAAGTGCTCGAGGGCATTTGATAGTATAGTATTTACGCAAGTAGATTGTGATCACTTTTTAAAAGCCACAAAAAAATAAACAATGCTGTAACAATAATCAACACCGCCTGATGCTGTAATTGCGTTGCCGAAAATAAAACCCTTTTGAACTCAAATGTCTTTGGTAGAAAATGTATAAATTAAAACAAAACTTTTACTTTATGGAACAGGGATCCTAAACATGATATCTAGCAGCATAAGTTAGCACAGCCAACTGTTGTCATCTTGGTAGTTTGTCATTCACGATAAATTGAAGAACCACAAGTGGCCAAACATTGAACTGCAGGTACAAGCACTTCTCAAGAGAGAGCAGAAAATGTTTTATTTTTAAGACAGTTATTAGAAGTAGAAATGTAATACCAAATAGGTCAAAAAGCCAAATACCAGTTTAAAAGGTTTACCATGGTTTGACATTCACCTGAAAAATTTCAATGGAGACCTGAAGGTGTTTCATCACAGAAACAGTATGGTCGTAAACAGAAAACGATGTCTGCGCATTCCTGGCTGAGTCGGTCAACATACATTTCACTGAGATCTACTTGGATCTGAACCTCATAGAAACTGTACTGATCCAGGTTATAAAGATCAATACTGAGATGCGGAAATAAAGTAGCGTGATACAGAGCGTAATGGAAGAGGTGAACCAGTGGGGTGACAGAACGATCAGGGCACACCACATGAGATTAGAACATAGAGAAAAGAAAAAAGAAAAAAAGACTCCTGACACGACTAAAGTACTAAAAGCAAGTAAATGTTCAGCGCAGCAGTTCACGTTCTCCTTGAGAACAGAATTTACAGCGATAAAGCAGAGGAGCTACTCTTCAAGAAAAACATGCTACTTCACATTTCAAGAAGAAATTCTTTATTCAATTTCAGCCTCTGCTATTCTTAGGGCAACTGTTATTTAGGATCTACATATAAAATATTAGCTATGATATTCTTTGTTTTGATGAACATTTATGCTGTAAGCCAATAGGAAAATGACTGCATCTTTAAGCATTCCCACAAATTCAGAATTAATTTTAGTACTCAAAGATATTTTTTTCAAATACACTTGCCTTAAATGCCTTTGTTTTTATTAAAGAACATGTTTAATCATAACATTTTTCCAGAAGCCCGAACATTATTACTATTTAAAGTACACGAGTACGTTTATCAAACATTTCAGTTTTATTTTTATTCTTACTGCGCATTGTTGTGTGCTAGATAAATCTTTTTATAATTTGAATTTGATTTATTCTTTGAAACTTTACAAATAGATTATGCAATGCCTTGATTTTATAAGGGGTTAGTATGTAACACTTGCACATAAATACTATTGTATTAACAGTATTTAGGTATTCAGCTTGTGGCCTTGGTTCTCTTTTTGCTTTCATCCAAGACTCTTTAAGTCGGTGCATCTCTAACAGTCACTATGCTGCCATTTATTTAACAAATTTTAATGTTTAATGAAGTCAAAAACTGAGAGTACCCACCTCATACAGTTAACTCATCTCTGCCCTCTGGCTGTTCTTCAAACAATCACAAGGGCCTGATTTCTGAAGACTTGCCCCTCGTCAATTTTTCTGAAGCCTTTCCCCTCTCGTCAATTCAACTGCACAGCGGAGGGTTTTATATCGTTTGTATTTAAACGTAGCAAGGGAAGATATTTAAACTGACATTTGTGTGTTCATTTGGTGGAAGCTGGCTGTTGGGAATTCAAACAACTCACGTGTGTCCTCGTTAGTTTTCTTTCAATATAATTTCTTTATCAAGTAGTTAAAGACTATTATCGTATTATTTTGATGGTGCTAGTAGTTTTCCAAATTAAATAAACGAGCTAAATCACTCTGGATTTTTTTTTTAAATCAGGCATTTAAACCAAGTAGTTTTGCAAACGTTGAGTTTACATGTTTTGTTACAAGACGACTTTATGTTCTTGTTACTGAACTGCGCATACAGGATGTTAAGTGTGTAATATATATTTTAATTGATTTATAACACCAAATTTTATGTGGACTAAAAACACGAGCAATATCACAAGTTCTTTCAGTTTGTTTGGATTGGAGTGAGCGAGTCAAGGAGAGAAAAGAAATCAACAGTCAATCTTTATTAGAATTAAATGTAGTTGTTTAAACTGAATGTTGCAATCTTACTCAAACTTAAAAACAAAACAGATTTACATGCAACAAGAACGCGTTTGAAGAAAAAGGCTTGCATTTTAAAGTGTACATGTTTTTCAGCGAGCTCAAACCTAATGGAAAAGTCCATGTTTGCAGCATTGATTCAGTTTCATGTAGTTTATTGCATTTAATTTTTTTTAATTCTTTTTATTTTTACAATTTACAACATTACAATTTAAAACCAACCCCCACCCACTGCCCTTAATTAAAACAACTCCCAAAAAAAAACCCTTGAACGGTACACATGTTGTAAATCTCTAAATATTTCTTAGGTTTGCTCGCAATCTCGTATCGAATGTTTTCCGTGTGTAATACATTGCAGAGCTCTTAGCCATGTCTAAAAGTTTGGTACTCTCTCTAGTACAACAAAAGAAATGCCCTTTTTTACCATCATCCCATGCTGCACTGTCTGAATATGATTTAAGCTAACATTCTCTAAGAAAGAGGCCCGGTTCATTTGTTTTCCTGGCATAGAACACAGTTTTGTAGATTTGATGCAGGTAGCAGTATCCAGGCTTTGGTACAAATTAATCCCATTTCAATGTAATTTTGCATGCACACAATACCTAATATTCAACATTAATACAATCATTTAATTAAAGTAAAATCTACTTAGCAATGCAGACTTCTCTTCAGAACAAGCAAAATAGAGCGGGATGCAAAGAAAGAATCACGTTCTGCTTCAGTCATTCCAGACAAAAGACAGTTTATCAGTTTCCTCTGCCTCTGACTCCATCTATTTTACTGTTCTCATTAAAAATGACTGTCATGCATGAGAGCCCAAACAAATTTGTAGCCCAAACAGTAATATAAAAATCCTAAACACCAAATACTGACAGAACTGCTTGTCTATTTTCTTTCAAATCAATGTTTTATTGCAGAGAAGACCAGGCCATTGGCAGCAGAACTGACATTTCTCATTTCTGCTCTTTCAAAACAATGCTGGAAATATTAATAAGATAGACAATTCACTAAAATTGTTTGTCTTTTACTACAAAGAAGGCTTTAGAAAAGATGGTCTGAGCCTCTACGAGTTCATTTAAAACGCTTAACAAATATGTTGAGTTTAATATTTTCAGTTAAGTAAAATACATCCATTTACTTACAAACTATTTTTTTTTTCAAATTCAGCTGCCCTAATTCACCTGCCTTTTTTATTTTTAATGAAGGTGTGTTTTTCTTTTTTTGTCAAAAATACTTTGATCAAATTTATGGGAAGATAAATTATTATTTTTTTATGTTTTCTCTTTTATCTACAGCTAATACTTTTGTTATTGATTGTTAGGGAGGACAGTTAGTGAATTCTTGTTCTATCAGTTTTAACATCGTGGGATCTCTAGTGACAGACTTTATAACTGTCACAGTCACTACCAATAACAGATAAAATTAATAAGCATTGCCTTCAAGAATATTATGTGTCATATTGCTCAAAACCCCTCTTCATTCATGGAATCAGCACACAGCAAAGAAAACATATGAACAGTAAAACAACACAAAATAAACATAACTGTTTAAACAAATAGAACAATGACTTTTCTGAACAGAGAGGACATTACTAAACTCTGGTCCAATCAGGACTCAAAGCTGGTCATCACAATAGTACAAGTCCAAGTTAAAGAAAAGTCCTCCACCTATACAACAGATCAGCAGGAAAATTTTCAAGAGAAAATAAAATTAAAAAAAATAGGGAAGGCCAACCTCGAGCATGCTCAGTGATCTTTGGTTTCCTAAATAAACTCATTCTATTTGAGTTTATAAACCTGATGTATGTCTATTACTTTATTTTGAGTTACAGCTATGAAACATATATCAATAATAAAAAAATTGATAGATTTATAAACAGCAAACTGTATTTAATTTTGAAGATGTTATTAAGGGTTTGAATTCTTTTTTGAGTGTTGATTGCTCTCTTTCTACAGAGGTTAAACAATTAACATGAAGAAATATAAGCTTATTTATCACAAGATCTGTGTATTGACTCTTCAACCATTTAAATCCAATTATCAGTGTATTTGTTGAAAATGGGGCTTATAGCAACAACACAATTAATATCACAGTAACATTTGTCATCACTGATCACAAAATATCCCAATAGATCTTATAGTTTCACCAGTATCACGAGTCTCATCATTTACAAAATTCTTCAGTTAGCAATAACAGCAAAAAACTGAATCATGATCATTTTAAAATCCTTTACTTTAAAATAACTTAAAACACATTAATAGTGGTCTCAAAGTTCTCATGCGTACCTTGCAAGCAAAGGCACTGGAATCTGGTTTCTAGACTGTTTCAGGATAAATTAAATGATCAAGTGATCCTCGTGCTAGCATCAGTGCTTGGGTTCACGTGCACCTCGATTCTGACACCAGTTCAATCAATTTCAAAACTCTGATTAAAAAACGCTACACTCTTGATTTCCTGTGACAGTCACAGTTGAAAAATTCCACAACCAATTACATATGTAATGAGTAAATTACATGTCTTTTTATTTCAAACAAAAATGTCTTGTATGTTTAAGAAAAAATATGTTGCTCTGTATGATGGGACCCCAATTAACAGTACAAAGAAAAAAAAAACTATAAAAAAAATGATCGCTTGTGGGGTTTGGCAAATAAATGACTGTTCAGTTAATGTAGCTTTGATTCCTGAAAACCTGGACACACTTTCTCTGTAGCAATGGTGTCACAGCAAAATGTTGTTATGACTGACCAAATAATAATACGGAGTCCTCAAGATATGTGTCTATAGGATTGAAAATCATATACACGGTAGAAGCCTAGGAGACTTTAACCAGAAGTGTTTAGCAAAGTTCTGATAAAATATCACATACAGGGTGAGTAAAAAAATAATTAATGAATCAATGTGAAGAGTACCCAACAAACCTCAGAGCTTCCTTAAATGGCAGAAAGAGCTTAGCTCTTCTTTTCGTCTTTGGAGAGTTTGTGATTTTCGAAGCAATGGTATTCTTTATGAACAACCATTTATAATAACTACATTTGACCATCATAAGTGTGTATTTGTTTTGGTGCCTCGTTCTCTATCAAATTCCCTTACAACTCTTATGCTCAGCCAGTAGAGTGAAAGTTTAATCAGAAAATCTCAGTTAAAATTGTCTTTTAAAACAACAATATTTTGTATAAAACTAATACAACACACAAACAATACTATTGTACTATATAAATTGGTTTATATGGCTTGATGAGTACAAACAAACAAAAGAAGCTATTCTTAAGAGAACTGTACAATAGGAGATATATCTCATTGCCAATCTGACCACATGTGTTTGACTTGATCCTTCAGAGAAAGGTGGATGTGAACTGGCCACTTGAAATTCATCAGTTTGACTGTTCATTAAAGCACATCTCTGCCCTAGAGTTAGTTCACACTTGGCCCTTTGCAAGATTCCAGGTACATTTTACGAATACAAAAGTATACGCTCCCCTGTCAGTTCTGACATTCTCTTTGTACACCTCCCACAAATATCACAGCTGCACACAAAGCAGCCTAATTTTCTCAGCGCCTATAAAAGTTCTGCCTCGGTAATGAAATGTCTGAGACAGAAAGGAACATATTAATGCAAAATATTCTCCCTAACTTACAACAGACGAGAAGGGAAAGGCAATTACTTCTGAAGTCAGTAAATTTTCCAAGAAGAAATATGCCTTACAAACGACTTACAAATATTCAGCATTTTTCAGAGAAGGCGTGCTAAACAAGACATGCTCTGGCTCTCGCTGTGGGGGTTGAGGGAAGGAAAAAAAGTCATGCTGTCACATTAATTACCTTTCTACGTTAAAAGAAAAACGGTAATGAATTTCCTTCCCTATCCCAGAGAGTGTCTCGCGCTAGCGGTCAGTGATTCATTCTCTGCCTCCCTCTTTCTCATTAAACTGAGGGAGGTGGCACGTTCTCAGCCCGGGCTGGAAGACTCGCTTCAATTACACCTGCAACTGGGCCCTGCTACGCCAGCTAATGGGACTCAGCTTGGCTCCTGTCAGCCTCAGCGCTGGCCGGCAAAAATCTTCATTTAACTCATCAAACAGGCCTCGCGCTGCGTTCCGCCCAGACCGGCTGCCTCTTTTTCTCCTTCACTTTTTGTCCCTCGATCCCTGTTATATTCTCATTCCCCATTTTTCACTGCTGCCGCCACTTCTGCTCTTTCACATTCTTACATTACGTCGCTACATCACAGAAGCGGGAACACCAAAAACACTGTTAATATACAGCTTTGGCCACTGCTGTGTAATTGAAACAAAATTGCTACAGTTTTCCCCTTTACATTTATTTGGATATTTTTTTACATGGAACAGTTTTCTTCTGTCTTGTTTTACTCTCAAAAGATGCTCCAAAAGTATCAAGAAACTCCCAATTTCCACGCAGTGAATGTAATCAAAGACACCTAAATGGATTGGGGCACCAAGGTTAAATGATAAATTAGGGCTGTATAAAAAGTCCACCTACACAAGAGAAAAATAAAGTGAAACAACGTGAAAATTAACTCACCGGGAGACCAGTGGAGTGCTGGGAAGGCCAAGGGGAATTTTGGGATGATAGGTTGTTGGAACAACGGGAGAGGTGGCCATATCCTTCATGGTAACAGAGATTTCTGCTGAGGGAATATTGAAATCATTAAAGAGCTCGTGTCAATTACACTGACTAAAGTAGCAGAAAGTCAATGTTTGATCAGCATCATAACAAACCTTGTAAACACTGTGGAGCAGGTTGCAGAGTGTCTGATGGGAATTCTTGTGATTGCGCAGAACTCGATGGTTGTTGAAACCTTCCTTGTAAAGTCTTGGATACTTCTTTATCTTCACTGTTGATGACAGAAAACCTTTTTTGTTCGTTGCTGTTAAATGGTCTAGGCTTCATCAAAACCATTTTTTTTTTCAATAAAACAGTAGAGGTTTATCTATTATTTGTGTTCATTTGTAACTATCTTAATTGTATTGTTAACAATAAGTCTAGTGTTAGGTTCATTAAAAAATTTTAATATTTAAAGTAAGGATGTCTCGATCCCTGATCTGAAATCGGGCTTAATTAGGCTGATTGGAATTGGAAGTTGCCTCCCGATCAAAAAAAAAAAAAAATTATTTTATAATCTTGTATACACACACACACACATACATATACATATACATATATATATATATACAAACACACACACACATACATATACATATATATATATATATATATATATATATATATATATATATATATATATATATATATAGCTAATAGCTAATTTCTAAAACATCTATACAAAAACAGCAACATGAGCGGCACGTCATAATTTTTTTGAGACACTATTGGTTAAAGCAAAGCTCAGGCTGCAACAGAATTTGAGGAAGAGAAAAGAGAAAACGATCTGTATCAGTGCGAAGATTTACAGCCAAGCTGGGACAAATAATAGCAATGAGTGACCTGCCATTTGTCTTCGTAGAAAATCCTGGGTTTTTTGTGGTTATGGAGCATGTTGCACCCTTATATTTTGCATATTTTGCAGTGTAACGGCAGCGCTTCGCATAAAAATGCACGTTGGACGGTAGCCAATTAAACAAACTTCTCATGCTCAAACATCCACAGACGTCTGCCGGGAGATCTGCTGCAATAATCCATATCCACGAAAAAACTAATTCACGCAGATGTTACTTCAATTTCAACTCATCTTTAATTTTCTCGTTAAGTCTATCTCTGTGCTCCTCTCCATAAGAAAAAATAATGGAGTAAAATTAGAGATAAATATTAAAGTCTGTTTCTTAACAGTTGTTGCATATTTTAAAAAGGTAATTTAAATAAACCACATCTGTGTCCAGTGTTCTTAATTCCTTCTTTATGTATCAGGAAAGTATTGGACCCAGACAATACTTATCGGCAGATGTTCAAAATCAAATGACTTGGACTATGAAAACATCTGCAAAAACATCTGACCAGGACACACCTTATTTAAAATTCCCCTACTGTTATTTTTAAATGTTCCTTATTTGATTTTGGAGGTCTGCAACAAAAGGTTGACACACCTGTCAGGTCGAAAAAAATCTTTTTTTCTTATAATATTCCCAAATGACTTGTTTAGTCACTCGTTCATAATAAACCCCTCCTCTACGTGATGTAATTGAAGTAGTTTATGAAGCTGCTGAATTATCTATACATCTGCAAATCACATAATAGTGCATGGAGCAGGTAAAGTAAGAATAGAAAAAATTTAATTTTTCATTATGGACATTACGTTGATTCGCTCGTCCTACTGTTAACCAATTCTGAAAAAATTAAGAACATCCCATTTCATTGACATGCCTAAGGTCCTAAACCAGTATAATACTTAAGTCATGTTGATGGAAATGCAAAAAACAGTGAATTTATCAAACAATCTGAACAAAAATGGATACTTGAATTTTTGTAAAACACATTACCTGTGTTTTACCTGATCCATTACAGACTTGGAAAGTGAACCTGTGATTAAGCTGCTGTCTCCATTCACTGGTTTTTCAAAACCAGTTGCAGATCCTTCCTGAAGTCTGAAAAGAACAACATTAAAAGAAATGTTCAGTGTACATAAAATTATATTGCACTCCAGTATAACAGCAGAAAACTTTCAAAGAGCTTCTGAACGAAGTCACTCTGAGATAACTTTGTCTTTAATACTTTTGCAAGAGTTATTTTAACATTGTTACTGATTTTTTTGATCGCACACAATCTGTTTATGTTGTGAAAGGCAGCATTGGTATATAACAGTGAAACACGGGTCAATGTATAAAAAACCTGAACCTGACCAACATTTTCAACTAACCCGCCCGCAACTCAGACAGCAAAAAAAGTAAGAAAATGCTTCCTGACCCGCATTTTTATCAAATTGTGCGCTCACTGATGAGGTGCCCACTTGAGGCGACCCATCATTTTCCATTTCAAATGTCTAGATGCACATTATTCTTAATGATTGTTTATGTTTCGTCCCTGCTAGAAAAATTCATCAGCAGGTCAACTGAGAGACATATAGCTATAAGAGACTGATGAAACGTGCCAGAACAAACGTGAATTTGCCTTTCTGTGATGCCTGTAGTCTCAAACAGGTTGATGTCGAACCAATTCCAGAAATTTCTGAATAAAACTTTTTTACTAAGCCAATATTTGCTAACTATATGTGTCTGAGCGTGTCAGGGGAAGCTTGCGCCTCGAGCGCACGCAATTAGGAGCTGAAAAATTAACCCTTTCCTAAACAAAATGCTCATCAATTTTTTATCTGAAGCAGGTTGTTGCATAGTCGATCTTGATCGCGATGTAAGCGATCATAGAGTAGGCCTGCGTATTTCATAGAAAATTTTGTATAGTACTATATAAATAACAAAGGTTCAATTGGCATCTCTATTTCAATCGGCCCGACTGACCGCGACCCGAATATCATTAAAAATGATTTTGGTTAACTCGTAACCGCAGGTAACCATGGGCACCCGCTTATTTTGGGTCAACCCACACATCTATTGTCCCTCACAATTTCAGCTCAGAAAGATGCGACATAAATGAGATGCAACACAATGCAGCTACAGAAGCGTTGGGATTTAAATGGAGAAAAAAAAACAAAGAAAACGATAAAAGTGCAAAACTTTCAACCTTTTGCTATTATCTCTGGGACTGCACTGCTACTGGTGCAACCAGGAACCAACTATCTATGCTAAGCTATGCTAGAAGCTCCTATGGTCAAATCTGTAGAACTGCTAAACAGATTCACATACTACTATAAACTACAGGAGAGATTCAAAATGAGCAAAAGCTTTTTTTTAAGTGTTGTTCCTATAAGTGTCAGTTTTTCCTCTTACTTGTTGTACTGAAGGTAAGAAAGTTGTAGCTGCTGGTTCTGGAGCACAAGTTTCTCTTCCTGCTGAACCAACCGAGCCTGAATTCTCTCCCTCTCCTTTTCCAGCAGTTTCTTCTGTTGAAGTAGATAGCGGCGTTTCCCCTCCCAGTTCTGCTGATCATATGCTGGTGCAATTCTGCCTCGATCAGAATCATTCTCCATTCTGTGGCACTCATGAGAGCACTTGGGTTCAAAGGCATCATGATATCTCGAGGCATCACAGACTGAGGGCTTCCTAATGGAGAAGCTGGGGTCACTTGCATGTTCAGAAACGTGATTGGCACATCTGTCATGGATTCTATTCTGAACTCTGTTGGAGGGTGCACTTAAAGGTCCTGAACAAGAACACTTCATGGACCCACTCCTCTCAGTTCTGCTTGCTGAGGTAGTGTGGTCCAAGTAAGATCCATCTAAAGCAGTTCCTCTTCCACCACAAGGTTTCACGGGTGCGTCATCACTGCTGGGAATCTACAGAACAGAGCAGAGGTGTAGAACATTTACATATCACCTCTGACTTTTTAATAATGTGGTCATAAGGTAGGTTTTAGCTCAAGGGAGACAGAGAGGGTGGGCTCTCTGGAGGATGCAACAACTCAAGGTCAATCACCACAAAGATAAACATTCAGGACAAAGGAGACTCGTCTGCCTCTGAGGGGACAGAAATGGGCTGCTGACTAATTCAAGAGGAGGTCGTGGAGCATGTAAACATACATTACTCACAGCCAAGGTTTCAGAGAGGACAAGCTCATTTCCCTCAAACAAGCTTAAGACGGAGGGCACAAAGGGTGCACGGACTCGAAAAACATCGATGGGATTTGGGTTTTCAGTAGCACTTTGATTAGTTTTTTTTTTTCATATTTGTAGCGACAGCTCTGATGGGAATGATTTTCAAAATGGACCTTCTCTGCAAGCGCTATGCGCTGACAGGTTAACAGCTATAGATTGTAAAGTGTCAGCATGCTAAAACCCCTTTCTGAGATGCTTCTTCTCAAAATCCTTTTAAAAGCAGCACTGCCAGAGCCATCAAAACAGCGCTTTTGTAAGAAATTCACCTTCAACCCATTTCAAAGCAATTACTCTTGCACTTCAGATCACTTACTATGAGCAAATCGCTTGCTTGTATGAATAACAGAAAGCTCTATGGAGGTTTGGAGCAATGAAAGCAGACAGAAATTAAAGGATTCTTAATTTTGATAACTGATACAACGTTCAGGGAAGATGTATCACTGGAGGTCATGCAAGAAAATCAGATTTGCAAGAAAATCTTTAAGCTCATCTTCAAAGAGTTTTTTTTGTTATGTCTAGAAAGATATTATTTACTTACCAATTGAGCTGTGGTTAAAGAAACTTGACATAATATTTGTTCCCTCATCAAATGTGCATCTGAAGTCAGAATAACAGTCAAAGGTTGGCGTTTAAGCTCCAACATTAACTAAACAGACCTGTTCATTTTAATGAAGTTAATAAATGAACCTGTAAATAAAAGTTTGTGCAGTATGAGCAAGACTGGCTGGAACAAAACTGTTCAAGGTCCCAGCTTTAGAAAATGGTATTTTCAATGATGCTTTAGCATTTATTTCCTTTCTATCATTCTTTCTCTATTTTTAATAGCATGCCAGCTTCATAATTAGTACATTCATTATTAAAATAATTTACTTAATTAAAAAAACATGGACTACAATCAAAGCCGATTTTTAACAGCGTTAAAACATCACAAAAAGTTACAATATGTTTAACAGTCAATAGTATTCTCTATTATTGACATTAAGCTGGGTCATCTTCAATTAAGAGAGAAGGTAAGATAACAACTTGTGTGTAAAGGACTCTACACAACAATGCAAATCTGCATGTGTTTGTTGACTGTAAGCATTTACTGCATGAATGAAAATACCGCATAGCTAGATGGTGCACAAATTGACAAACAAATGCATAAAAAATAAGCTGACTTATTGATTTATTTATTCTTTATTCAGTATTTTCCTCATTCCTACATGTGTCTTAAATCCTTAAAACACCTAAATACTTTTAGTGAACCTGTAAAACGATCTAGTTCTCCACTCTCCAATCTAAATAGAAGCCCTGCACTAGAGGCTTTATGTCCTCTTAGAGACCCTGTAGAGGCATTTCTTCTGCATTGTTCAAAGCAGTCCTTCACTTTACTCTCGGTGAGCAGATTGACATTTTCATTCACAAACAAATGAAGATTCCCTCTTCTTAATTTGTTGTTTTCTGTTTTCAGCTCAAGGGAGCACTGTGCCATTAGCGCCACCAAGCAGCAAGTCAAGCAACTTCAGTCATATGTAACCCAGAATAGGAACCCTTTGACATTGACACAAAGTATTTTGAGAGCTGGAGTAAAAGGTTATATTAATGCTCTTGCTCTTAATAAGATGCCGACACAGTGTGCAGGTGCTGCATAGGATGTTCAATAATTTTTTTTTACCTTTTAGAATTAATCATTAACTACACAACTTCCCTCTCTGTAGGATAAACAGAGGGTAAAGCCAGGGCAATCTGTTGCCCTTATCAATTGTTATGTTATAGGATTTTGTAGATTTACCTAAATAAGTCATTAAAACTACATTGATACTAATAGCACATTTAGAATCTATAATTGTATACAATTTGCAATACACCTTATTTTTTAATAATGAAAAACAAGTCAAATTTTTCAAGTAGTTTGGTGTGCCAGAAATCAAGTTATTCACTCACCTTGCTGTGGGAGCAGGACTGATGGAGTAGGCTGATAGACTTGTTGAGTTTCTCCTGCTGTTGGGAGAGGTACTGCTGATAGAGTCCCAGCAGCTCCTGACACTCTCTGTACTGCTGCTGCAGGCCTGTGTTCCAGGTTAAGGGTCAAACACATTGAATAACTACCTTCCAATTCTCACTTTCAACAAAGATTGCACTCTCTTCCCTAGATAGAGACAATAATCCATTTTCCCCAAAGCTAATGCTGACCAGGTTTGAAGATTTACAGACAAAGCTCAAAGGAAAAGAAGCTTCTTAAAGCCATGGCCATAATGTTAGAAGCAGACATAAGTACAGACCTATGTCTGGTGGTAAAAACAAAGAATATTTGTAATCTTCAGCAAATAATAATTACTAATTGTGTATTTTCTAAGATAATGGATTCTTAAGGTAAAACTATCATTTTAGCAATGAATAGTAATCATCCCATAACTCTAATTAACTCCATTTATTGAGAGACTGCAGTAAAAATCTCAAGTGAGAACATTCTCTGTGAGTTTTTAATACCTTGATAAAACCCATGTTAAAAAAATGCATAAACTAAATGAAGAATCGTTGGTTGTGAAGTTCATTATTAACAATAATTGATTTCATTGATAATCATCTTGCAGCTCTGATCAGTGGAAATGTCAAAACTGCCCTCTGCACTTAAATAAACCTTGCCTAAATTGTTTTTATTAAAATGGACTGTTCTTCAGTTATTTTCCAAGTTTGTTACTCTCAGCTGTGGTTACATATACAATTAATGTGTTTTGTTGCATCATTTCTTTTAGAAATTTTGCTATGCTGGTGACACTCAGATCTATTTAACCCTTTCTCTGATGACTACAGCCCCGTAAACTCTCTCTCTGTAAATGAGATTAAGAGTTAGATGAACACAAACTGTCTTCGATTAAATAAAAGTGAAGACTGAAGTCATTGCTTTCGGGAACAAAGTGGAGGTTCTCAGAGTGAACCTGAACTCGAAGGGTATTACAAATAAACATCAAGTTAAGAACTATGGAGTGATTCTGGATTCTGATCTGAGTTTCATCAGTCACATAAGAGTAATAACTAAATCATACTACTATCATCTCAGAAACACTGCAAGGATCAATTTGCTTCAGTCAGGATCTAGAGAATGTAGTCCATGCTTTTATAGACTATTGTAATAGTCTCCTAACTGATTTCCTTAAAAAGACCACTAGGCAGTTTCAGCTTGTTCAGAAGACAGCTGCAAATCAGAGCACATAACACCAGTCCTCAGGTCTTTACTCTGATTACCAGGGACATACAGAATAGATTTTAAAGTGTTGCTGCTTGTCTATAAGTCACAAAACAGCTAAAAAAATACATCAAATATATATAAAATATACAAAAATACATCACAGGTATGCTGTTGTGTTTTTCTTAAATTAATGCCGTATCCCTTGCTTTTACCTCAGAACAGTTTTTTTCCTCTGCACAGCACTTTGAATTGCCAACGTGTATGAAAACGTGCTATACACATAAAATTGCCTTGCCCATTCACAACAAATATTGCAATTATAAAAGGCCAAGACAAGTTGTTCTTTTTACACCTCGATTGTAAACTACACCAGCAGAAAACTTCTAAGCTAGAAAGCAGCTGAGTTCACAATAAACTTCTCGATGGCCGATAGAGTTGACCATATGCACAACTGAGTAAATTCTGTAACAGCAAAGGTTACAAGAAGAACTGGAATAAAAATGTCTCCCACAGAACGCTCAGTTGCACAATGTCCTTGTATCAAAAAGAAAAGTCCTGGCCGCCAATTTCAGGAGTCATGCTTGCGACTCCTTGAAAACGTGCAGACATAGAAGAGAGCAAGATGAAACCACAACACTAGAGTGAGAGGAGATGGAAAGAGCTGGCACATGTGTAGCATCAGCACTGCTCAGGAGCAGAAGTACAGCCACACCGACTGTGCTGAACAGTAAAAGTCCAGACGTTTGCTCTCATTTGCTCAAATGCCCAAAATCCATTCAGTAGATCTAATTTTCCAGTGTGGTCAGTGGTACTGGAAAGCTGTTGCAGAACACAACTGTAAGATGATCATAATATCCTGAGGCCATGCAACACAAGAAGGGGGCAACACAGATCAAACTGACTGAAAGTAAGATTGTTACAGGGATTATTTACGACTCTCATATCTCTGTTATTACAATGTCAATATGCACTAAATCCAGCCTCAGCTCAACAGTCTCTTCTTTCAATACCCGTTAGATAAGCATGGTAAATCTCTACTAAAACAATAGTCTGTATTAAAATCTTCAGACTACTCCTCGATAAAAAAGGAAGAATAGGATGCAAAAACATTAAAGCAACTGATTCTTTTAGTTTGATGCTAGTTTGTAAGTTGCTTTTCCAGAGAAAGATACATTTTTTGTCCTCTTGTGAGGGTTTTCCCCTACTTTGAGCAAAATCTTCAAATTAAGCAATATTTTTAGTTTATTGATTTTCGAATTTAAGCATCCACACACACTTTTCAGTTTCTCCTGGTTGTATCTAATGAGGGGAAAAAAATAATCCCTAAGGTTACTTGCCTAGGGTCACTTTTCGGTTTGTTTATAACATTTTAGATTGTGTTTGATTATGTTTTTGTTTAGGCGGTGTTTGATTTTTTGGAGTCAGCTGGAACCTCAATCGTTTTGATGGCATCGAAGCTGGTTGGTGCATGACGGAATGGCTTGCATTTAAAAAAGGCAATGTTTTTCACTTCAGGAAGCTCATTTTCTTTGTTACTGCATCCAGAGAAGAGCTCCTGGATCTAGCTCTGTCTGTTTCATTACAGTTTTGAGTAAGATTCGTATGAAGCTCACATAATTAATTGTAAATCATTTGGTAAGTGTTGGGGTGGGTGGCCAAATTTTATTTATGAAAGACTTTTTCCTGTTAAGAAGTTTACTTTTTTGCTAAGAAGTTTTAAGAAGTTTGTAGTTTTACATTTGTTGTCTGTTAGGAAATTAAGTTGATTTCCTTTTTTTTATAATTGATTTTGTTTGTATTCTGGCCTTTCTCCACTCTGCAATCATTTTCTTTCTTTTGTGTTAAATGTTGGTTTGTTTGTATGCTAATAAATATCATCTTTTCATATCTGAATTTGTGTGTGTGTTTTTCTGTTGGTAGTGGTTGGAACTCATTTAGTTTTATGGTGAATTACATTTAAATTTCTTGACATCCCTCTTTTCACCTTAAAATCACAGCTTTCAGAGGCACAGCCACAGGTCCTCAATAAACAGTATAAAGCTTTAACGGTTTTTAGTATTTATCATCTACCTTAACTTAAAATATTTAAGATTTTATCTCTTACAATGTCTACTTTTTTTTTGCTATATTCGCTATAGACTTTTTTAAGCTGGTCTTTTTTAGATGCAAATAATTTGATGACACACCAACTTGTTTCTAAACATTTCAACTCAAGTTCATACTCAAGTGCCTGTCTACATTAACCCCCCCTCTTACAAGTACCATAGTAGGTAATACAAATAAATACCTTTGATAAATGAAACGTGAATTTAAATCCTCATTCGTTTTACTCTAGTAAATAAAGAAAAATAAAAGTTGACTGAAAATACATTTAATCCAATCAATGGTGAAACTTTAAAATAAAACATCTTTTTAAAGTCCTGCCTTCCACTCTAGGTTTCAAATCCAGGTTACACAAAAAGTTGGATACCCTTGAACAAAGACAATCTCAAACCAAGTACTTGTTAAAAACGTGGCAGAGAAAGATCATATCTCAATTCATCAGCTTTATTGCTGTAGCTGATTACAGCTCATTCATCAACTTCTAACTGTCTGAAAAGAAAGGATTCCAAAAGGATATCACGTCCTGAGGTGCCACCAAACAATGTCCTTTATTATAGCCTGGTGTCAAGCCCACGAAATGACTAACTGTTCGACAAGAGCCCTTCCATAAATAGGCCTCTCATTTGCACCAAGAATGGAGAGCCTGTCTCATAGATAGAGCACATCGCACACAGGCATCTACCTCACAGCTCAAGAGAGGCTTCTGATACCCCGATAGACAGGCTGGGCGTAAACACACATATTAATACATTAACAGAAGGGCGTCCGGGAAGCCTCAGCGCCTGGTAATCTGGAGCGACTGGAGCGGGACTGATAAGATTCTCTGCCGCTTCGCGCTGCACAGGCACCTCTGCTGGCTGCCGGCCAATCGGAGCTCATTCCGAAAGCCTATATCAAGAGGGGGGTTAAAAAAAAAGCTCCAAGCACAGTGCGTCTCCTCCCTCCGTCCCAAAATACACAAAATCAGAGTTTGCATTCGATATTTCAGACAGCCACTGTCAACATGATTCACTCCCCTGTCAGACGGTGTAGAAATAAAATAATGAAATGCACCTCAAGCTACAACAAAACTGCGGCGAGTGGAATATTTACGTGACCTCTTGGCCGGATAGGTCTGCGTGAGAGTAGGTTGAGATGTAAATCGATAGGAGGACAGTTCGCACTAACACACTTTGATTTAGATCATGAAAATGACTCCCAGACACTGATGACTTGATTATTTATTTATCGTAAGACTTCATTTGCTGTGTGTGCTTGCTTTATTACTTCCAATTATTAGTGTGTCTACAAAACTAATTGGTCATAAACAATATGCGAGCTGTGGGTCTGTGATTAACTGGTGTTTCTTTGAGCATTCCTACCCCACCCACACACGTCCCAAGCAAAGTACTCAAACAAACCCTTATAAAGAGGACTTTCGCTCCTCTGATCCATTCGAAAAAGCAACCGTGAAAACTTCAATAAGATTAATGATATTGATGAATGCTGTCAACGTCTTCGTTGTCTCTTCTATACCTCTTGATGTAAATTCCTTATGAAGAACAAAGATTGCAAGAGCCTCTGTAATAGAATCTACAGCTTAGAGATATGGTGTTGAATGCCAAAGACAGGCTTGAGAAATTCTAATTTCATTCAGCACACAGGCTTCAAATTCTTCCTACGCACAGAATGTAACTTATAATTTTCTCCACTCCTACAGAGATATTTCCTCTTGATATTCACAATCCTGGCAGATGAGATGGAGATGATGCAAGCTAAACAGAGCCTCGTAACTCACTTTGTCTTCTTGTGTTCTCTTAACCTTTAAGCATAGCTTTGCAGGCCAGCATCTGTCTGATACATTGAGAGGCTGCCCTATCTCCGCAGATTAAAACAACAATCTCCTTTTAATGGAGGTGTGAATTCTAGTAGAAATGCCAGATTAAAGAGCCAAAGCACTTTTAATTGAGTTGAGCTCATCTAATTTTTTCAGCTTGCCTGCCAGGTCTGCAATTTAGCAGCCTGCGAGTCCTTTCCGCATTTCACAGCGTTGGACGTAACTGATGATGCACCATGTCGTTTGACCAAAGCAGGACCATAGAAGCTGGCAGAGAGCAAAGGAAGAACATCTGAACTGAGGAAAGTTTCTGACATGCCAGCCAGATGACAGGTTGGCAAGAGAATCCTGCCAGCTCTTTCAATTTCAAAGCAAAATTAAAAGCAGTTCAACTCAAATCAAAGATGGGTCCGCTCCCTAAGCTGAAACACTGCCATCTGAAATGAAACATGTTAAATGTAATAACCCCCTGGTTGTTTGCCCACTACAAAAAATCTCTCTTAAATCTGCATTACAGAAAACCATGCATATTGCCAAAGAAAGTGACTCTTCACCTTATCAAGCATGGCTAAAATTCAAGAACTATTCCAATGATGTCCTGTGGTTAGCGCCTGAGCAGCAGTCACGACTATACAAAGCGCGTGCTCAAAGCTTAGACAACACTGCCCCCTGTTGGTCTTCAGCGCAAAGCAGTCCTTTCTCAGCTTTCAGAGATTTCTAACATTAAACTACAGTTCAAATAGGGACCCTCCTCTCTCCTGCTAGTGGAGGGTGCTGCTGCAGGCATCTCACACATCAGTCAGCACAAGACAAGGAGGACTAAAATTATATAGGACATTTCATATAGACTGAAAAAAGAAAGAGGAGTGATCTGCATTATAGTTTAAATTTGTGACGTCTACAGTTTAAATCTTACTGTAAATTAGATTAGAACAAAAATAAAATAAGATGTACTTTTAAATAATTAACAACATAGTTTAACAACATGCATAAACCTAAAATTACAACTACAGGTTTGTAACAGGTGGAGCAACTTATTATTCATTATTACTACATTAAATTTCCAACCCTCACAAAAATGCAGTGTTCCCTTTAAAATAATAAAAAGCCTCTTACAAATTAACATGATATCTAAATTATATAATTATCAGTAAATGGTTTCAATTACATTGCCAAAAATTGAAACAAGAAAAGGTGACAACTAATTTCCAATTAATTAATTAACTGACTAATCCATTTTTAAAAAGATACTTTCTCTTTCTTGAACGATGTGATGATTTTGTTCCTCTAGCTGTTGAATTTTTCTCTCAAAGTTTTCCTGTTCATCTCTGAGCTTCTGTACAGACTCCTCTTTCTCTTCACTTACTCTGTAAAGAACCACAAGAACAGATCTTCACTATGGATAGAAAAATACGACATGGAAAAGATTGACAGTTACCATTGACTCAGTTAAACATTGAAATAGAACCAAGCCCGTCTGACCTGGCAAGCTCTTGAACAAGATTGGCAATCCGGCGCTTGTCCTCAGCACAGAGATCCTTCAACGACGGCTTACTTTTGGCTTGGGCAGCGCTACAGACAGACTATAAAAATCCACTTCTGCTTAATTTCAACACAACACAAAAGTGTGCTTTAGCAAAAAAAAAAAAATTCTAGAAATCAAGAAATTTTTAATAACAGCAAAGCATCTTAATGATCTGATGATTGCGGAGGTAACGCATGTCTCATTCTGTTCCTTTTTATACTCTTCTTTGTGACAAAAAAAGATTACATTACAAAAATACTAAATTGAAAGAGCCTGAATGAAGACTACAGTAACCCTGAAATGTATTTCAGTACTAGTCCTCTGGAGAGCATAACTAATTAACATTTTATTCTAAAGTAAATAACTCTTTGTAATTGGTGTTGTTTGTAATATGGCCTTTCTACATCCTGGAGTCAGTTTCTTTTTTTATTTCACTTTCATACTTTAATTAAAATTAATTTTACAATATTGTCAACTTTTAAGCCCTGATGATCTGTGAACTTAATTGTAAAACGTGTCTGTGTTTTCCACTGCATTCTATGGAACAACATGGCTTGGTATCCCAGAACCTGCAGACCAATCACAAAGATGACCTGAAGTGTGTTTATATCCCTGTAAACCTTTTTAGTGCATGGTACTTATTTGATATTTGACGACAACTGACAATACTTAAAATATGTTATTTACTGTAGTCGCTTAAAAGATTTGTAGACTGCAAACTCTCTCGGTTTTCACCTGAGCTGAAGAAAGAGAAGATATGTCTGGTTCTGGTGCAGGTATTGTTTTGAATTTGACTGCAGAAAAGGGCATCTTCTGATCTGAAGCCTTTTCCTTCAGCAGTGACAAAGGTTTCTTTCCACTTTTTTCCATGCTGCTACTTCTTCTTGACTTCTCTTGTGAATCTCTTAATGAACTTAATTTCAGACCACCATTCCTGCTCGTTCCTGTAGAAAATACACTGTTAAACCATAAAACCCCACATATAAATTTGAAAGCAAATACAAGTCTCACCTCTAACATAAACCAAGTGTTGCTCTTCATCAGATCATGTGCAAGTTAAAGCAAAAGCCCAAACTAAATGCATTCTGTGTTTAACATGGCAATGTCATAACTTTACCAACTTTAATGTTAAGTTACATCATTTCGATTCCAAAGACTGTATTTGTGAGTTCAGAAGTTTAAGCGCACATAATCGTTAACATTAAAATGCGTTTACGAGATCTAAAGCCAACAATTGGATAACGTTAACAAAACAGTAACGTTAAAACGTCTTACGTACATTAAATTAGCAAGGGTCGGCGTTGAAAGTCCGCTAATGAGCTGTTAGTCCGCATTCTCTCAATAATTTGTCCATGCTCCATGTTCCTAATATATACATTTTAAAAAAAAACTAATAACAAAGCAAACGTCAAAAACTATACAAAATTAGAGCAAGGATACTGTCATGAATCCAATAAATTCCACTATCATGCGCTCCCTCAGCAACAGCCGCCATATTGAAACAACCGCCACTTCGAGGATGCGTGCTGACGCCCCTCCTTTTTCTCGTCCTTAGTGAATGTGATTGGATGGTACGCAATGGCTGGGGAGCAAATATGGAATTCTATTGGCCAAACAGGTCATCCATCAAATTCTCAACCAATAGCCCTAAAGAGCCGCAATGTTTTGGATTCACGTACTTGGTAGTCTCAGCATCCTTAGTCGTGACTAAGAAACCTTCAAAAATAAATGGCTTTTAAATGTAACGCTATAGATTGTATTACTATTAGGGAATGGACGAATTAAAAGATGCTCAGACCTATAAGAACTTTGTAGATAGACTTACCCTCGGTATTATTCGAGTTTTAGGTGAGTAACGTTACATGGTTCATTTAAATTGGTTTCATGACGATTAAAAGCAGCTCGGGATTTGTTGACTGCAGGTCTTCCTTGTAAATAACTTATACATTCTGGTGGATTGTGATTTTTATTTATTTGTGTTCTTGCCAGAAAATCTCCCTGGTGTGTTGGATGTACGTTTTGTAGAGAAAGCTCCTGCAGAAAAACGAAGCCTTCTCTCCTGGGAGCAGGTAGTTAAAATTGATACATTATCAGCTTTACTTGTTTTTGTATTTCACAGAGTATTTTTTCCCTTAGAAACACAACTGTGCTTTGCCCGAAGATCTCAAAGACTTCTATCTCACAACTGATGGCTTCATGCTTGCATGGAACTCCAAGCTGGAAAGTGAGAGTGCCATGTGCAATATTTAGGCTGGAATTCTGATAATTTAATTAAGAAACACAATGTTACGTCTATCTTTGTATAAGAGATTTCTTCTTTTTAATCTTGCAGTGCTAACTGGAAGTGAAATGTCGTACTTCTTTTTTTTTTAAATTGTATTATTAACTAATAATTTATTAATGTCATACTTGTAATGTAAACATGTTTTGTGTCTTACAGATGAAGTGGTTCCAGTTGGCTGCATGTTAATCAACAGCATTGCTCAATTACGTCCATTGATTCAATCAAAGATTTATTCCCTCCCGAATGCACCAACCTTAGCTGACCTTGACTTTGAAAATGACTTTAAGGGTAACATATCCTTAATTTTAGTAACACAGCATCATCTATTTTACAAAGCAAAGTTTGTATCTATAAGATTGTGTCATATCTGTTGCCAGAGCCAAACAGCCCTGAAAAGCCCCGTTTTGATAGCCGCTCTCGCATCTTTGAGCTGGATGCCTGCAACGGAAATGGCAAAGTATGTCTTGTGTACAAGAGCTGCTCTCCAGGTGATTACGCACTCAGCGAGATGTTATGTATAAAAATAGTCTCAGACTAACCAACTATTTGGCAAAATTGCTGTAGGTGTGATGGCCCAGCAGTGTGAAGTCTGGTTTCTGGACCGGTCTCTCTGCTGGCACTTCATCAGCCCTTCTTTCAGTCCCTACTACCGACTGATGATCACTCATCTGGGACTTCCAGAGTGGCAGTACAACTTCACCCCATACGGCCCCAGCCCACAAGCTAAAGTAAGTGTTGCGATTAATAGAACATGGCGTACCAACCCCAATAGAGAGACAATATTTGCTGATGGTTCGCTTGGCTCGCATCAGACAAATGTGTGGAGCACACCCTTATCAGGTTCCTAGAGCATGAACATTTTCATTTTTCTGTTTAATTGTTTTTTTTTGTTTTACATGGAATTAGTCTGAATTCACATTTGTATATATTTTACTAGAAAGGGTACAAACCTAATGTTCATTCAGAAAGACTAGCCAAACCTGAAATCAGGATACATCAGGTTGAGATGGAGCGTTGCCATCCTTTTCAGACAGATATTTAGTTTCCTTCAGTTCTGAGTTTTTTTTTCTTGGTATTAGTAAAATTAAACATTTTTCTTCGTGTTAAGACTGGCAGAATCCAATAAAAATAACTATTGAAAATTCACTTGGATAATTTCTGTTGAAATCAGGTTGTCTAAAATGTATGTCAATAAATAGTGTTTTTTATTACTATAAATTATATATCTTATTTTGTGTGTTTAAAAAAAACAGTGCAGCTCCATTTCAGATTCAACATGTGTTTTCTAAACAAATATTGCATAAAACACATTCAATTTCATGAAAAAGAAGAGGGAAATTGACCAGAATACAAAATGTGTTGCATTTTAGTGGGCGGAAGGTCTGAATGGGTTATGAATATTTATTTCTGTGAAGTAAAATATGACTTGTCAACATACCCTCAACTAAAAAAAATTAAGTTGTTAAATGTTAATGTAATTTATACAATATTTCACCACTAAAGGTCACATTTACAAACTATACTGGATAGTTTACATGACCATTGAGGCAGAGTTCCTGTTCCCATCAACTCTTGTTGGCGGCTTCTTAGATGAGATCCTGGTAATATATCCAGGGCAATTTTGCAAATGAGCAAGTATTACTGAAATTGGTAAAACATTTTAATTATCACTGAAAACTTGTGAAGTATGCCTTCCTGTGTGAACCAACCCTGAGAGAGATTCAATGACATCACTCTCTCTCTGTAGCATTCTCTTTTTAAGGTTCCACACTCCAGGCAGCTGGTTAGTCACATTTTGGATCAATTTGGACACAAATCTAACTACAATCTTTGTGGTGCGCTTGATGCTAGTACTATAGTTGCTACCTAATTAAGTCATCAAGCTATTATGGTGCCAATTCAAGAAATATGAGACTAAGATATTCATAATATTTAAATGAAAAGTTTGTTCAACAGACTATGGAACAGTTGCCTTCAACTCCAGTCCTCTAGGGATGCTTTTAGTTCTTCTTTCACTTTCACCTAGCATGCATACAGAAAGAGGAAGATCGTCGTGTAATTGTTCTAGAAGCAAATTGACTACTATTTAAAGTAATTTCTAAAAGGCATCTTTAATCCTTCATGCAGCAATGGGCAGCTCTTTATCAGCCCTTGACATTTCATGGTGAGTCGAATCTCGACACGACTGGGGAGTCTTTACTGAACAAGCTGGACCCAGTGAAAGCATTCCGTGGCAAGACCAAACCAGCGACTCCCAAAAAGAAGCAGGCACTCCCAGTTCCAACGAGTGGGGGCAGCACAAGTAGAACCCTGGGTCTCTCGGGGAGGCACTCTGGAACCAAACGATGATGGCTGATGTGCAAGCATACTTGTTTACTTCATCTGCCTGGAATTCTGTTTGTCTCCATATTATTTATTAAAGCTCTCCCACAATGCCTTGAGTCCTATCTGAAGAAAATGAATGTAAGATCAATAGGTGCATATCCAGCATTTTCAGGCTAGTAAGCATTGGAGTTGCCTCAGTCAATACATCTGTTTTTTCTTTCTTAGTCCTTCCTTTGTTGAAGCAATTCTCACACTGATACCTCTGCACGTCCGTTCTTGCGCTTTTCCAAAGGAAAGAGTTCAGGATCTTCTGCAGCTCGTGTTGTTCTGTTAACTTCAGGATGGTGAAGCTCTACTAACACTTTGTACATTAAAGCTCCAAGCACTCCACCAATGAAAGGGGCAATGCACGGCACCCACCACCAGCCATTGCCTGCCCTGGTAACAAGAGCGTGTTAGAGAGTACATTTTCGCAAAGCATGTCAGATGTTTAAAAGTCATCTTTTGTGATCACTTAAATTTAAATAAGTTACATCGCAATTGTCTAAAGCTTTAACCAATTTTGTACTGAAAATGTGTGTCTGGAGACAGTTTTATAAGTAATATTTTTCATTGTCACAATTATCTCTAACAAAAGAATAAAAATTGTATATTTTACAATTATATTGTACATTTAAATTAATTGTAGTTTTTAAAATAAATAATTTCCTTGGATTTATCAATGTCTATCTAAATACAAAATTTTATTATTCAAATGTCTGGATTCTTTTACACATTTTTACATTATGTGGCATGTTAAGTTTTTTACATATTCTGACTTTTATGTAAAAAAAAAAAGAAAAAGTTTTTTCAGCATTTGCTACATCATGCAAAAACATTTTTGAGTTCAATATTTCAAACCCCGTATAAATACAGATAGAGAGTTATCCTCTATATATTTTAAACATATAATTTATTAATAATAAAGTCAAATTCCTTAATTTAGGAGGATTATAAGATTAAATAATATATACAAATTAACTAATAAAATTCTGGGACAAAATTTGAATAAGTGTTATAGTAACATTCATTCATCTTCATGTCGGCTTTCTGCCCTTTCGGGGTCACCACAGCGGAATGAACCACCAACTCTCTGGCATATGTTTTATGCGGCGGATGCCCTTCCAGCCGCAACCCATCGCTGGGAAACATTCACACACACATTCACACTTTAACACTATGGGCAATAATTCTTACTCAATTCACTTATTCCGCATGTCTTTGGACTTGTGGGGAAACCGGAGCACCCGGAGAAAACCCACGCGATCACGGGGAGAACAGTTATAGTAACAATATTGTTATAAATAATGTGTTATTATATATAATGTTTTAAATTGCTTGCTGCTGTTGATATTAATGACATAAATATTGCCCAAAAAATTTACAATTTAATTGAAATACAATCATCAGTTCTTTGTTTCTCGTTAATAGTAAATTGATTTACATTTTTGTTGTTGTTGTTTTTTTGCTTACTCATTTCTACTTTGATCAAAATTGGATAGATTAGCAGTCTAAATTGTATATTTTTAAATATTTATAGAGTATCAGCATTGTTCAAGACATTAGAGCTGGGTGCAAATGACTGCTGCTATAGGTTTGTGTAAGTTGTGATGTTACTTCTTCACCTGAACACCTCCGTGCCCCAGCCTGCCAGCAGAGTGAAGACTCGAGGTGCCAGATCTCGTGTGGGATTGATGGCATATCCGCTGTTACTCCCCAGAGAGACGCCGATGAGCATCACCAGCAGCCCCACACCAACAGGCTCAGCTCCGGATGCCATCGGCTGGTTCTTCTGGTCTGACAAAGCCATCAGACACAGCAGCAGCATCCCTGTGCCCACAACCTGCCAATCAACAATGCGTGACTTCAACAGAAAACTTGCATTTTTGTTAATGAACTACAAGTGCATGTTGGTTGAGTTAAACCAAAGACTTCTTAAGTAAAATTGGCCCAGTTTAGACTGTCCTTCTTCAATTAAGGAAGTGTTTTTCAGGCTCTTGTCAGGTTTCTAATTCTGTATTTCAAAACATCTCAATATACACATTGGAGGGTGAAAAGAAGAACAATTCTCACATTTAGATTTTTTTTTGCCATCTGAACTCTTCATTTGTAAAAATATATTTCATTAAGAAGCGTTTCAAAGCAAAGCTTACAGTCAGAGGGATCTGTAGTCTACAGTAAATCTGATTCTGATGGAGGTGTCTTGAACACAAATGTTAAAGATAAATATGAGCTCTTTGGGAATGACATTTGACTATGACTTGTTATTTATATGCACATATTATTTAATTCATGTGCAGAAACAATAAAACAAAGTGCTGAACAATAAAAGAGAGATATATGCAGCGAAGTTTGAAACAAAAGTGACCAAAGTGCACAACAATAAAAGGGAAGCACATTGCTGCTTGAGTGGAAAAACTAAATGTAAATCATAGCTATGAAATGAAAGCGTAACAGTAATAAGCTTTACCGAGTATTTGATGCAAATGCACTCAATATCATTCTTTTTTTTCACTTGTGATTTGGCTACCCTCCCTCTTGAATCTGTTTCCTGTTTAACTTGTTGTGGATCTCAGGAAAAATACATTGAATTTGGAAAAGAGTCATGCACTAAATATTTATCAATCAACATGCTTAAATGCAGTTTTAGCTGTTGACTTCTTTCCACTGAGAGGTCCTGACTGAATTGGCGTTAGTGTGCATGATTGTACAGCAGAGAAGTTTCCAGAAACACATAAACTTGTACTACTGTAAGTGTTAAACATGATGACACTAGTGGACAAAAGATGTTACAGCTACTAACTACAACTTATATCAAGGTCCAGGTGTTGATTAGTTTTTGACCCTAAACTAAGGAATCTTAAGGAATTACCCCAAATGCGTCCTCTACTGCTCTGCCCCCCCCCCCCCCCCTCTCTCTCTCCCTCCTTTTACTTACAAGTCAGGTTTTATTGAAAAAGCCAGTCATTAGCCAAGACAACTGCCATGGCTGACCTATGTCTCTCTCCCGGCATGATGGGAGACGATCCTTCTTGTGCTTTGTTCACATTTAACATATGCAAACATTCTAGGAAACCCTTCCAATCAGATTCATTCAAATGTAATTATTCGATAGCAATCAACAACTCTCCGCAAGAGGGGTCGTAAATACCAGGGTGTTGGGAGATGATGAAAACTCATTCAAACACACTTAAAGTTCTTGAAAAACTAAAGTCAAACATCTTCAAAACAAAATCCCTGATATCACCATATTTTTTTTCCAAGTTACAACTATAATAGAATACTCACACATATTATTTATGTACTTGATTTAATAATTATTATTTACTTGAAAATTAATTATTGTAAAATATTAATTATTTGTAAAATAGTCTTGCATGTCTGTAATAAAGTTTCCCACGTCACCCTCCCTAAACAGCCTCATTTGATTCATTAATTCATTTTCAACCTCTTTTTAAAATCATATTCAACTATTATATAAATTACTTTCCCCTTGTGTCTGCCACAACTGGAAATGAGATTGGTATAAATTGTAATTATTTTGGGTGTAAATACAATCCCATCTTTGTCCCTATGCACCATTTTAATAAGAAATAGGTACAATTATTAAAGTTAACTCCTGGCTACTTTATATCAGCAGTATCACTAAAGTTGTCATTGATTTGTCCAATTCTTTATTTTATTCCCCTGATATACAACATTTTTTCACACAAATTTCCAGGGAAATCATCCAAGGTGATCACCAGCCTGATGATTTTGATCCCTTTATAAAGACCAGTTAGAACCACTCTCTTAAACTTCAGGTCAAACTCAGCTGGCCAAACTTTTTCATTGTCACACCACTTTTATGAGCTTTCAATCATAAGGGTTTGAAGGAGTCAAGAGCTTTTCAAGACAGTACCTGATCAAAGAATCCAGTGTAGATTGAGATGTAAGATGCAGGGTATGTGGCAAAGATTCCAGCTGTGGCTTTGGGACCGGACACAGTCAGGTTTCCCCCACAGTAGTTATGAATGGCATCTGTGAAGGGCGACACATCTTTTAAGCTTTCAGGTAACACTAAGCAGACACACATTCCCACACAATACTTGCTCACCATAATAAATGGCAAAAATGGTCCCAGCAGCGAGGAATGAACCCAGAAACTGAGCAAGTATATACAACGGAAGCATCTTACACCGCAGACGGCCAAACACACACATAGTCAATGAAACAGCTGCATTCATATGAGCCCCTGTGTCGATGAGTAAAACATACTTCATTAACATGATGTCTAAACAGGAAAAAGAGGTACCAGACTGATTCAATGAGACCCACCTGACACTTTTCCACCAACGTGCACTCCCATGGCCACAGCCAGCCCAAAACCTAGATTTATGCTGATGTACTCGCCAAAAAATCCATCTCCTGTGACCACCTGTGCCACAGTGCCGAGCCCAAACACCTAGAAAAGTTTAAGTTTTTTTGTGGAAAAAGGAAAGTCTGTTTTTCAGGAAAATAAACTCTATTCGATCCAAAAAATATTTAATTCTGTTTTTTATATAAAAAAATATATAAATGTTTCCAATAATATTATTTAAACCTTTTAATGTGTTAATAAAAGTAATACATTTTAATGTGTTAATAAAGATAAGATATATCTTTTTTTATCTGAAAAAAACTTTTAAAATTAATGAATGAATCCATAAATTAGTTAAAAACTACATACTTAAAATTATACATATAAGATTATAAATAGCTATAGCCAAAAGTAACGTTTAAATAAAAACAAATCGAATAAATACTGCTAAAACACAAAGAAACAAAAGGAATACATAAAATATAAATATAGAGTTTGTATATGGACCAAATTAATCAAACAAATACTAAACACATATATATAGTATAACTAACTAACTAAATAAATAAATATAAAGTAATAGTTACACTACAAAACAAACAAATCAGTTCCATGTAGTTTATATTTATTTTGAATTTTAGTACTTTCTTCTTTACAGTACAGCATGTATTAATGCCTGACTTTACAAACATTAATAAATAAAATAAAGTAATACAATAAAAGATAGTAAAGAAATAAGAATTACATGGAACTGATTTGACTTTTGTTATTGTTTTATTTTTTATTTGCCTAAAGTTTTATTTGTAGAATAACTATTATTTATTTATAATATATTTATGTGCTGGTTATTCGGTCAATTAACTTGGTCAATATCAACATACACTATATACAATTTATTCATGTATTCCTTTTGTTTCTGAGTTGTTTTAGTGCCAGTAATTTGTTTTGTTTACATTTAAATGTTATGTATGTTTTTAGCTATTTGGTTAAATGTATTTTTTAAGTATGTAGCTTTTAAGTAGTTAATTCATATATATATATATATATATATATATTATTAATATATCTATATATCTATATATATATCTCTATATCTCTCTCTCTATCTCCTCTCTCTCTATCTCTTCTCTCTTATTGTATGTGAGTGTGTTGGGGTGTGGTGTGGTCTGCGATTGTATAAGATAGTCTTTTATAAAGTAGTCAGTTTAAAAGAGTCCATTCAACAGACATGTGGCCTACTGAATCAAATGTCAAGAGCAAAAGTGTTCTAAAAGATTGCTATGAAAGGATTAGCAGTCAATGAAATCATCAGTAAAACCAACAACAAACCAGCCAAGCAAAGCTAATTTTATCTATGAGATATTCCTGAAAAGAAACCAGCTCTCACCATCATGACGAATGTGCAAAAACTTTCTGCCAGCACTACTCGAACCCATTCATTCTGGATCTTCATCCTGGACAACACAGTGGGTGCCACATGTCCTTGAATGCTAACATCCTCCCTCATCCTGACTTCCTGTTTTCCTGATTTCCTCTCACTGTTTTACAGCACTGATCTGCTCTGCTTGTTTGATCGTTCAGATTGCTTTCAATGGTGCTGATTGTGCTTGTTGGATTTGTGAGAACTATTGTGTTTGTCAGCCATGTCTATTTATATATGGTCTTTGCCCCTCCCCAGATTTAACACATGTTTCCTCTTGTAACATGTGACGGTGGACCACAGGAACTAGAAAACACACAGACCGCATTAGCGGGGAGTTGTTTATAACTTTCAAATGTTCTATTGGTATCAAGAAGAGATAAGATAAAGACATACGTGAACTTGATGTGTGTTCAGTAAACACTAATAACTCACCTATTCACTCAACGTACATGTAAGCAAACTGTTTGACATCTAGTGATTGTCTCAATTGTAACATTAAACTAATCTTTCTAATAATATCAATCCATGAACATGCAGAACAGGTTGCCTGATTAATATATTCATGAAAATATTAAGAGTATTATAAAAGGTAATTAAGTAAAGAACTCTTTAATCACCCACATAGCATATACAACCAAGTTTTTGTTTGATAACTTCATCGCTTTTCAATTTTTTTTGTGAACAGTCAGAGAGAAGACCAGAGTGCATATATCCACATTACCTCATACAATGCTGTTTAATAGAACATTGTATAGATTAAACATAGTTAACGTAATAGTCAGACTTTTACCAAATCTGACATTTTTACCCCCTGCAGCTACTTATCAAAAAATATTTTTCACAAAATCAAACTACCGATGACAAAAATTACTGCATAAAACAAAATAAAACTGAATTAATTATATTCATCGTTCAGAAATTCCACTTTTTAAACTGTATTAAAAAGGGTTTTTTGTTAAACTATGACAAGTATCTTAAGCTTTGTGTACCGGAGGTAGACCTGTACGCCACTCCAGAGAATGCTCAGTGCAGGCTGTTTTACGTTCTGTCCCAGGCTCTTCTCAAGATAGATGCGCTGGCACATTGTTGGCCCAAGAAGAAACACCTATATGCATTTCCACCAGTGAGTTTCCTTGCACCCCACCTGTGCAGGGTCAAAGAGAACAAGGCAGAGGTACTAACGCCAGAGGTCCTACTCCAAAACCCAGACCTGGGATGTGCCCAAGGTTCCTACCATCCCCTTAACAAAAACCTCAGGTACTGAACCACCAACCTCTGCCCAGAGCAACTGCCCCATTGCAAACAAGAGCACACTATATCAGAGTTGTCGAGGCCTCCTGGGTGCTGGCAAGTATAACCTGAGCATTGAATCTGTCTATTCAGTTGTGCTAGGTTGTGGTAGCACTGTCTGCACTGTACAAAGGGGTGTCCAGCTTGGCTTGCGCCATTCCTTAATTCCTTAATAATACATGCACTATTTTTGCCCCTGGAGATACCTCCGGCTTCTTGGCTCCTCTCGCCCCAACAGGCGTATTAGAGTAGGCAGAGTAATCCTACGAACTGTCCACGTGTGTGCCGTCTATGAGGGACTACCAGCCGAATCTTTTAAAACCCTGGGCACGGGAGGGCTGAGCAGTTCCCCAAAAGGCTAACTCTCTCGCTATTTTCTAGCTATCTTGCCTCTAAAAGTCCTTTTCCCAGTAGTTCAAGGCCCATTTTCCCATAGGTTCCTTCAGCTCAGGGATTGATGCTCCCTCCTCTGGTACGAGTTGGTATGAGAGAATGTTTTGACCGACTGTCCATTTGTAACGAATCATCACTCGGGTTGGGATCCATTTGCAGGCTTTTATTATCAACGTAGTCAAGGAACAGGTGGGTAATCAGGGCAGGCAGCAAACAGACAGTAACGTAGAACAGCAAGAGTAAAACAACGGGCAGGCGGCTAGGATCGTTAACGGTAAACAGGCAGGGTCCCAACAGGCAGACTTATAAACAGAGTAAACGCTCAGGACTGATGTATTGAGACAAACAAGACTTCGCAAAGGTTGGTGAGCAACAGTCTGGTTATATACTGCTGGTAATGTACTTCAGCTGGAAGGGTAATCAAGGCGGACCTGGGGTGTAGGTGGAGGGATAGTGGTTAACGGGACGAAGGTGCCCTCTGTTGGTCAGAGAAGGGAGTTGTGGTGTTTGTCTCTGTGACACCATTAAAAATTAAGACTATATTTAAGACCAGGTAGTAGGAGGGCCTGCTCGGTGCCAGACTATTGATGTGCCCAGCTTGCCTGGCCGTCGGCCGATGTGGAAGGACATAGGTTGTGGCATTTTGCAGGGTCTTCCAATAGTCGGTACCAAAATAAGTCGGAGTGGGGAACTTAATGGTTTCTTTAGTAACCCCCGTTCCCCAAATAGAGAACGGAAACTTATGTCCTCCAGCCACAATCGTAAGGTCGTGAGTAAGTCTGGTTGCCTAGGGGGTGAGTACGACTCCAGCTTCACAACAGTGTCAAGCTTATGTCCGCTTCATACGCGCCAGCGTAGTCATGTGACTATCAGCATGTTCGCTGATTGCCATTTTGAAAAGTGTGGAGAGAGTATAGTTTTCCATAGTCGGTACCGACATAAGGCATCGTTCCATATTTATGGAACAGGGATTACAAAAGTAATCATGACATTTTCCTGCGTAGTGAACTTGCCTTGATGTCAACACACTTTTATGTGTTTTTGATTTACGGTATGTGGTTTGGTTCACTTTATCATCTCTTGACTGTTTTTAGTTTGATGTTTGGATCATGTGTTTTAACAACCTTCCCCTGAGTAAGACTTCTCGTTAGTGTTGCTTCCCCTGTTTACCCCTCAGCAGCTCTTGATCGTAATAGTTGGTCACTGGTTCGTTGAATGCTCAACTTGCAGCCTTGTCTTTTACTGTTAAGATGCTACACTATTTTGGAGGTTCGGAAGTTTTAGATTCCGCTTGAATTTCATTAGATAGATTTCCCAATGTTTATCTTTTGATTATATGTTTATTCATTAATTAAGTTATTTAAGGTGAATGGCATTTGAATGGCACCTGGTTTTGGCCTTTCTACATACACCAAAACCTGAAACCTCTGGCCAATGCTTCTTCCTGTCTGTCTTTTTGTTGTTTTTGGCTCATTTATGACATATGTACTCTACGATTTCAGACAACTCTTTTGTGTTCACATGGTCAGAGAACTTAATTCAATTGTAAAAAAATTTTTATCTTCATATCTCTGGGTTTTCAGGAGTTTTAGAGTAAGAAAATTGTTGTGAATCAAATACATTAGTTAGTTTTCTTTGAAGCTACTTAACATAACCTCATAATTGTCCATGCACACATCACAAGTTAACTCTCAGATTGCTCATTAATAGGTTTTTCAAACATTACAGTTTGTTTTTTTCAAAACTTGTGCTCCCTGACCATTGGTTTGCAGAGCCAAAACACACAAAAACTCAATATTGGGATTATTGGTGTACATAATAATGTACCAATAATATGTACACTTCACTTAATATTAACTCGCCCAGGCGGAGTCCAAAAGAGCAACGTATTTAAATAAACAAGGTATGAGACAATGCTGACAAGGCTCAAATATGCTCCTATATTTGAACATTTAGGATTGACAACTCATGATACAAACAGACAGTTGAAATTGAGTTGGAGACGATAGTCAGTAGGTGATCACAAATTTTAGCAAATTGGAACTATATAGAGAGTAAGTGTGTAATGGTGGTGGTTTATCAGACAAGTGTCTGAGTGGAGTGAGCTTATTACTGTGGTTAATGAGGGCGGGCTAGTTAAAACTGGAATGGTTGAGAATGGCTCTGGTGTCAGGTGACCTAGTTTGAGACCATGCACTTCATCAGAATTTTCATTGATCTTTTGACAATTGAAATCCCCTAAACAAATTTTCAGCTCTTACATCATGTTATCCGAGTCTGTTATCAGTTCACAATGAGGAAATGCAGATTTGCCCTCTGAAAACTGTTTTTGTAAGCATTGAATTATTTGATTATGAAAAAAATAAGGGAAAGAAAAAACTCAATAAGAGCAACCCTTACACCACTTTTTCACACGTTCCAAAACCGAGAGGGAGAGCAATCACGGTATGCCTCTCCAAAAACCGCTTTCAGATGCGTCTTTTATACCCGCTTTCCTCTTCTGATTCGCTGCCGCAGAGCTCAACTCATCGTTGTTTCCTGAAGACGATTGGTTGTTTCCGATGTATGATAACACACCAATCCGCATCGAGCTGAGAGCGAGAGAGATATATATATATATAGAGAGAGAGAGAGAGAGAGAGAGAGAGCGCAAGAGAGTACATACAGAAACAAACAAAACACAGCACAATACATAACAGAAACACATTAACAGAAGCTAATGTATGCATTTAATAAGCACTGAATGTGTTTAATTTTACTTCACAATTATGTTGATTTTATGCTATAAAGATCGATGTTTTACAATCGGCTTCTGTGCGTACGCGCGCGCGCGCGCGCGCTCCTCACCGTCCACAGAGTCCGGGATCGCTGTCGGTGGTTGTGGAGATGGACCGGGAGTGGAGAGATATTTATTCCCATCCGTTATGGTTGGTCTCGACGGTGATTTTGGCCATCGTTGTGCGCGCCCTTCGCAGACGCTCTTGGACTCCGCGCTCGTGTGTCGTGGATTTGAAAGGCAAAACGGCCATCATAACTGGAGCTAATACGGGTGAGACTGAGAAAACTACAGGACGCAGTTTTACTGGAAAGATCGAAACGTTAGTGATGTGTCTCGGTGGACTTGGTCTGCAGATGTTTTAATCCAGAGTATGGGATTTACAGGAGACCAAGCGAACGCATGCTCGTGTTTGAACAGACTCGTTTTGAATAAACAAATTACTTACCACTGTTAATACATAAAACACACACATAGAATTATCATTGTTAACATCTGTTGTGTTTTTGAAAACCTTGCAAACATGTATTCTCTTTATACAGAAGCGCAAAAAGTCCGATTTCGGACTGGAAACGTAAACGCACTCCCAGTTGCGCAACTCACGGACTCCTGTCGTGTTTGTGTTATCTCTCAGGGATCGGAAAGTTCGTTGCCCTGGACTTTGCTCGTCGAGGGGCTCGCGTGATCCTGGCGTGTAGGAGCGCGTCTCGTGGGACTGACGCTCTGAAGGAAATCACGGATGCCACTGGAAACCAGAATGTGCACCTGCGCCTTCTCGACACCTCATCTCTCGACTCTGTCCGCAAGTTTGCAGCTCGGATTTTGGAGGAGGAAAAGAGGTTGCACATCCTGGTCAATAACGCTGGTGCCTCAGGTGGAACCGACATTTCTTTTTTTCTCCTGAGTTTGGGACAGTGTTCTCTACTTTTAAGGATAGAGGCGGCTCCATTGCGTGTTTTACGCACTGTTTTAGCGATCGCCGTCTCATGAATGAATCCCAATCCCAACGCTAACCCTGGGTCTGCAGAAACATTCCAGCTAACAGGGAACGTTCTCATAACATTCACTAACGTTTTTTTAAAAGTTGTCTAAATATTGGCTTATGATGTTTCCAAAAGAACGTTCTAGTAACATTCTAACAATGGTAAACTAAAAACTTTATCTAAACAACATTCTCAGGATATTCCTATCCTCATATCCTCAGGATATTCCTAAATCCTTATTTTACAAGGTGTTAATGTAGTTAAGTTATTTATGCATGCATGCAGCCATACAAATAAATGCATGGGACAGAAACCTGTGAACACTTTTAATAAGGTACATTTTTGTACTGTAAGTGGGTGCAATTTTGTTCCTTGGGGTACACATGGTACAAAAGTAGAAGGTACAATTTTGAACCTCTAAATGTAGGAACAAAATTGAACCCTTCAGGGTACGACCCCAGTGACGGCCACTTGTACCTTAAAAGGTACAGTTTCATACCTTTTTTTCTGAGAGTGTAGAACGTTTTTGAGAGTTACGAATGTTCTGATACTGTTGAAAGAAAAGGTTTAGGGAACAATGTTCTTAGAACATCACTAGAACGTTTTTGTTTAATAATTAGTTTCACAGAAGTTGAGAGGACGTTCTAAAAACGCTTTTAATAATCTTGAGAGAACGTTCCCATAACGTTAAAAAACTGGACAAGCTAAGATTTATGCAAGGTTAGAAGTAATGTTCCCAGAACATTCTTGTAACATACATTTGTTAGCTGGGAAAATGTCTGCATGCGTAGTCTTGAAAATAATTACATAGCACCAGATATGGTTCTTTGGCCAATAATCGTGTGGGAACTTTTTAGAACAGACAGTCAAACGTACGACTTGAAACCAATTACTTTTGTAGTCAATGACAAACCATATTTAGTAGCCCTATGATAAACCAAATTTAGTGTAAGTGAAGTAAACTTTATTTATAGAGCATATTTACAATGCGCAGTGCCGAACACAAATAAAGGCAAAATACAGTGTTAAAAACGACAGGATAAATTAAAAACATAAGCAATAAAGAACTACAAACCTGTTAAAAAACAACATATTTCATTTCAATCTAGTGTGTAGGGCCACTAGCAGCTCCAAATAAGAGGAACGGAAAACTCTCGAGGATTTTAGAGAAATGAGCAGCTGTGTGACAAATGATGAAGCAAGAACAATTTAGACTTTAAAAACAAATAAAAGAATTTAAAGTATATTTCTGTACACCGGTAAATGAAATGATATAATGTTACAATAGCTTAAAGTGGCAGCATTTTGAACAGCTTGTAGGAGTTAAATTTCCAAACTGGGAAGCCCACAGTACAGAGCATTCCAATAATAACATCTGGATGTGATGCGTGCATGTATGATCATTTCCAGATCACTTCCAGTTGATAAAAACTACTCCTCAGGCACAGGTCCGAATCCATAACAAGGCCCTTCTTCTGTGCACAAGCACAAACTTCTGTGTACTGTTTATACCTCTCTGGTTCTTTTAAGTATTGTATAGCGCTATCTCCATGTAAAGAACCAGTTGTTCTAAATGGTTCTAAATAACAATTCTGAAGATCCATTTTAAATAGCATTACGAGCCAAAGAACTAGATTTGGTGCTAGTGCAGAATATAAAATACAATATTTCCAGTTTAGTCCTGATAAGTTTGAATTTATTGAAATCATCTTTATTTTTTGAAGTGTGAAAATGAACTGTGTTCCATGTCTTGAGCTTGCACACTATTCGATGTGACAATGCATTAAGGGAAATTAGTTTGTGTGATAAGTATGCAATGAGCATGTAGGCAAAAATGAATACAGATGATCCACTTAGAGAAGGAATTTGAAGTCCCTAGCTCCACATCAGGGGTCACCAACTTCTGTCCTGCTACTGCCCTTCACATTTTAGCTTCAGCCCCATTCAAATCAGCATACCACTATAGCTTTGTTCTACGTCTCAGTCTGAATACTTAACTCAAACTTTCAAAGTATATACTGGTTTTTAGGAAAAAATGTACATACATTCCGACCAAATCTTACATTATCTTACATTTTTTCCCGTTCATTCATTATAACAATTTTTATTATATTTCCTTAAACATATTATTTATTTCATTTTAACAATCTATTTTAACAATAGACAGACCTCTCTCTAAAGATCCGGAGTCAACATAATAAAAATATCTATTGAGACAAGTTAGGCATTAACATGGAAAATTATTAACGCTAAAATCTTGAGAGTAATATTAACTCTTTTCAGAGTTGGAGCAAATACATTCTGATAAGAGAAACAAATAACAATTAAACTATCTATGAAGCTCTCTGTCATCATCTAAGCAGCCAATTTCCTCATCATAACCATGCACTTTTACAAATTTGTACTTGAGTTTTATAACAAATATTTGTGTTTCACACATTTTTATTCCTATTTCAATGTAAAAGAGTTGAACTCTAAGGTACACATTGAGAGGTTCAGAGTTAATTTTATTATAGTTAACCAAATAGGCTCAGAACGAAGTATATTTGCTTTGAAAGCAACTGCTAAAGAAGTGCTATATAAAAACTTGATTGATTGATTCACTTTCGTTCTGGATGCTAATAAATAGTGGCTGAAACAGCAACTCATCACTGGACTAAGAAATAACATTTTCACTGACACCTCTTTATTACAATCTCAAATTTACTACAGAAAAGCATAAGGGTAATGCATTTTTTATTTTTTTACCGTCACAAACAATTTGACCAAAAATTGTTGGCTCAGCTTTTGGAACATAGATCACAGACCTAAAGGTTTTTGTTGAGATCTTTGGAAGCTCAAAGTTGTTGAAGTCTGCTGTTTGCTTTTTTATCACAGTTAAAAATAGACAAAAAGGAGGAATAATGATCAATTGGAAGTGACAAAAACAAAAAAAATGGATGTTTCCCAGTGATGGGTTACAGCTGAAAGGACATCCGCTGTGTAAAACATATGCAGGGTAAGATGTGGTGACCCCAAATAAAGGAACTAAGTTGAAAATAAAATAAATGGATGGAACTTTACATAATAAACATGTTGTGTGAGGCATGAGTGATTACCTTAACACCCTTATACTGACCTGCTAAGGGTACACATTGTCTAGATTTGGAAGTTACACACAAGTATAGGCCAAATTCTTTGGATATTTATTGCTCAAAATCTGAGAACATTTAAAAAATGATCAAAATGTTTTTATATAGTGTTTTTTGTTGCAGTTTCTTCAATGCAGCTTTACAAAGGGCTAGTGAGTAGTAAGAGTTAGACAGTATTTCCTCTTGGATAACTCTATAGGGTAGAAATAGAACTACCATACACTGCTACCGTAGGGATTGTAAAGTAAAATCGTAAGTATAATTATAAAAGTTCCATCAATAGGGAAAAGTCTAATAGTATGAAGAAACAGTTGATTTAAACTGACTAGTAAACACTTACTTATTATAAAAGCTCGAATGAAATAAATTTTGTGGCAAAAAGTACAAAATAATTTTTATCATGAGGGAAAAAACTGAATACCCAGAGTAAAATACCCATACACACATGCAGAGAAAATATCTTCCCCACCAAAGAACCCCTCCTTGAGAATCTGGTGCTAATCACCTGGCCAGCATAAAGCCTGTTTGACATAAAGAACCATTAATGTTTCAGCAGTTTGTATGTTTATAGTGCTCAGACACTATAAAGTTTGGTCACATACCAAGAGCTAATTTGTTGAATGCTTGATTAAACATTTCTTTACACAGGTTTACCCAAAAAGATCACTGCCGATGGTTTGGAAATCACTTTCGCAACTAATCACATTGGACCGTTCCTGCTAACCAATCTGCTTTTAGGTCATATATCGTTCTCAGCCTTCATTCTACATCCTAAACTCTAATAAACATAGCTGGGGTGACTCGTAAGAAATTACTTGTACATTTTTTTCATACAGATCTTTTGAAGAAATCCTCCCCAGCACGTATTGTAAACATTTCATCAATGAACCACTGGAAAGGAGAGGTGGACTTCAGTCATTTCCGTGGGGAGAATCTCAATCATATGATGGACGCTTCATATAACCACACCAAGCTTCACAATGTGATCTGGACAAACGAGTTGGCACGCAGGCTCCAGGGCACAGGTCACACCTCAAACCTTTCTTGATTTGACCGGCAATGCTGCTGTTTGCTTAGACAAGAGAACAAGGTGTCTTGGTTAAACGGAAGAGTTTTTTTTTGCTCTATTCTGCACATTTTGTTGGAAACTCTAGTACACCTCGATAGAGTTGTTAATTTGCATATGTTGTCTTTTTCAGTCGGGGATTAGATTAAACAATGCATTTGAATGCATTTATTATCTCACAGATGCAATCTGAGAATTTTCAGCTATTTTCAAACCATAAAATATCTGTCTTGAAATAACAGATGTAGTCATTTGTACATTTCTGAAATTAACCACAGTAAGGTTCCATTAAAATAAAGGATCCAAAAACAATTATTCTAAATACTAAACTAAGGGTACACCTTTACAGGTTTATTTGACTTGAATTAAAGTCTTCTTTACTTTTTTATTAGAAACACAGACACAGAAACTCGGACACTTACTAAAGGCTTTGGCTGCAGTCTCAGAATAGCTTTTGAGCTCTCCAATGACCACCACATAGGCATACGGCAGAAAAGACCCCATCCACCAGCCAGCACGTTTAATTTCACAGGTCAAAGTTTAATTTAGCTGAATTTTCATTAGAGTGGGAATCTGAATTCTCACCACATGGACATAAACCTCTAGTTTTGCATCGTTACCTGAGATCCCATTCAAGGTAATTGAATTGTTTTCATTGTGTGACCGGAGCGTAACATAGTCACTCTCAGCTGTGCAATTTTTTAAGACAATTTTATGGGAAGATTGACATTAGAGTAAGTTGTTGAAGACAACAAATTCTGAGGACTAAAGGTAATTCCTAATGGAATTTTTGTGTGTTTCTCATCATACATTGATGAAAACAAGTCGACAATACTGCATGTGCCCTGTTGAACCAGACCCAACTCACCCAATAAAGCACCCAACAAATCAATCAATGGGTATGCTGCACACCGGTGGTAGATTAGGTAGATTATGTAAAAATGTAAATCACTGTATAAAAAGCTTCTTATAAATGTCACAAATTATTGTTACCATTGGTTACGGGTCATGTTTATTTTACTGACTTCAAATATCTCAAGCTGCTGATCTCAAAAACTGGCTCCCAGAAATCATCAAGCACACCTTTAATATCAACTAAAAGTGTTGATTAAATGAACTTCCAAATCCAAACATTCCTGTAAGGATCTTTCTTGGGAAGTTCAAATTGAAATGTGTCACAGGCCCTGATTCAAGAAAATGTGAGCGAACATGTCAGTTGAAAAATCAATAGAACTCGAAACAATGAATGTGTTTTCTTGTCAAATGTATGAACACTTTTGTGTGTTTTCCAGGAGTAACAGCGAACTCATTGCATCCTGGTGTAGTAATGACAGACGTAATGAGAAACTATAACATCATCATTAGATTGCTCTTCAACTTCATTGGATTTTTCTTCTTCAAAGTGAGTCAACTGAACAGCTAAACTAGGCTTAACGGCATCTGACTGTTTGTTGTGCACAATATTCCATTAGTGGGGCAGATATAACATGTTTTCAGATCAACATATTTCAAGGACATTGAGTTAAAGCTATGAAACAGTTTTTTAGGGGTAGGGCAGATTTTTCCTTTCATAAACTCTTAAGGGAATCCACGCTGTTACTGTTACTTAAGGACTGGAATTTTACATAACAACTGTGTTTGAGTCTACGTTGTTCAATAGAATAATTAAATAAATATGTAGGTGAATTTAAAAGCTAGATTTTATTTTACTTCTATAATATTTTGTAACGAGCCGCTGGTTCGGGTGGCAGCTGAACTGTGCTATCTGAGCTAAGCTAACTGGACAGCTACCTAGTCTGGCGGAGCGCCAGGCATCTACCTATTTGTAGAAGATCCCTATGTTCCATACACCGCTCGACCCCAGGGAACTCTTAGCTCTGACAAGAGCTGCTGCAGCTCATAGCTCTCAAAAGAACTTTCAGAGAGTAGTAGGTTTTGAGCCAATGAGTTCCCGAGGACAGCCATGCCTCCAGAAATTCTCCTTGCGGTTACCTAATCAGATGCAGCACATCGAGTACTTATCTAAAGCAGGTTTTAATTACAAACACACATGCACAACATGCTGGCTGACACCAATCAGACCATTTGCACCTAGTGCATAGTAGACGGTGAGTCCGCACACAAACACATAGTCATTACAAATGCAATCCCTGGCAACACAACCGAATGTAAAACAACACTTAAGTGTGGCACAAACACACAACGGCCGAGAAAAACCCCTTTTGTGCAGAAATAGCGTTAGCCACAATGCACCGGGGCACTGTGCCGTGCAGGGTTGCCACAATATATTACATATTTTTGAGCTATTACACATTTGACATGATTAATCAATCCAATGTCATCGTCATAGTGCATACCATCCAACAAGCTGTTTTGGAAATGCAGGATTAAATTTCACTGTTATGATGACACCTAGCTCTATCTTTCCATCAAATCTTCTGCTTCACTCGTTCCTCTATCTCTTTCTGACTGTCTCTCTGAGCTGAAATCCTCTTTCACATACAATCTGTTAAAACTAATCAAGTTTTAAACTAAACATGCTGAGATTGTTTTAATTGGTTAAAAAATTCACTCTGTAAATTTCCAACCACCACTCAAAATCTCCCTGGATGGCATAGGAACCATCCCCATCTCTCACCAGTACAAAAGCTTGGTGTTCATCGACCGTACTCTCTCACTTGAGCCATACATTAACTGCGCCACACATACGGCTTGGTCCTATTTCAGGAAAATTAATCATCTCCGTCCATTTCTCATACAGACTGCTATATCAAACTTTAGTCCATGCCTTTGAATATGCATTTGTTGTTCTTTGTTGTGCTCTGTAATTTTACTAATATGTGAGGTGTCCTTGAGTCCTTGTGTCCTGAAAGGCACCAATAAAAAAAAATATTATCTTATTTTTGTGCAGTATGACTTGCACACCGTATAGTTCTTGTTTAGGGCAGTTGAAACTTCAACTTTATAAAACCTAAAATGAGACTGCACAGTTTCTTTTAATGAGCAAGATTTTGGCTGAATCCCACTGTGCTCCATCTTCTTGTGTGTATTTAAAATCCCCCTTTTTTTTCACAAATTTCTTTTTTTTACATTATAATTATCTATGCTTAACTTTTAAGAAGATCAGGGTCACATTGTGAATAACTCATCATGCATGATGCATTTTCTCTGCATTGTCAACCAATATGCACTATTTGTGCACTAAACCAAATATTACAACAGACATGTTCTACATTATAAGTCCAAAAATTATTTCGTAACAACTTAAGCAGCTGAGTCAATTGAAACTTCATTTGTGTAATCAGATGAGTTCATCCATCTGCATTGTCTCCCCTACAGACTGCGGAAGAGGGAGCATGGACTCCAATCTACTGTGCCGTATCCGAGGAAACCGAGGGAATATCTGGGAAATATTTTGACAGCAATTGTTTACTGGTCCTCCCAGCTCCTGCGGCCAGAGATCCTGCTCTTGGAATGAAGGAATATGAAGTTTGTGAGAGACTGACGGCTAAACCGTGAAGGCAAAGTTCACCTAAAATGCAACTCCATCAAAAAAGCTCTTATATTTGATTAGTGTCTCAAATCAAGGTTTATTTCTTCACAGTTTAATCCAATTCAGATTGAACTCAAGAAGCTATAGCGAGATGAACTCATATCCTAAGGTTGATGCATGTCCAGTTTTATAAAGAAATAATATTATTTCAATATAGCATTACATTAATATATTATTACGATAATACATTAAGATTCATCAGTTGATTGCAGTTAATTGCTGTATATTATTTCACAGATTGACCAATGGCAACCTGAGTTAGTCCTGTTGAAAAGTGTCTAAGATTACATCTAATTGAACCCCATCATTTGGATTTTTTTTTTGTGAAAGCATTTGCTAGTCATGACAAGAGAGTGAATTTAAATGCCACTCAATTACATTTTATTGATAGACAGACCAGTTTGCTTTCATTGTGGAGGTGAATCGCTACAGTGGATTTGTCATTGAGAGCAGATAAATATGCTGTTCTTCTTTCACTCTGAAAAACATCACAGATATTAAATTGATGGTGTAATTCTTTTTTGTGTAGTTTATCTCAATTAATTGAGGTTCTCACCACCCTCTCGTTCATCCACGATGCTCTGCAGCATCTTTCCAAACGCAGATCCAACATGACCCTTTTTGCTTGTGTGTTTCTGTCCTATTTCAACAGGCTGATCCTTCAGAAAAAATAAGTTAATAACACTGTTTTTCTTAATATAAAGTTAGAAAAATTAAATTAGCTCTAAGATCTATTAAATAAACGTATCATAAATCGCTACATTTCAAATATTGAAATTGCCTTTACTTACATTTTTTTAAATAACATCTTTTTAAAAAGTAACTTAGCCAGTTTACAGTTTGCAAGTAAAACTACATGAGTTATGTTCATGAATGGAGGTTTATAATGTGGTGAAATCCCGATAACATCTGCCAAGTATTTCCAAGTGCTTTATGAAAAATTCAAGGCTTGCTTCTCTCACCGCAATCTCTCTTTCATCCTCTTCTGGAGATATTTCACCGAGCCATCCCCCCTCTGTTCGATCTGCATCCTTCCTTCCCTCCTTGTCCTGTGGTAAACGAAGAGAGAGATAATGAATATATTTTGGGCTCGCTCATGTCTGTGACCCTAAAGAGCGATGCAAGTCTTCGGATGTCTCACCCTGAGCTCTCTCATCTCTTTGGGGCTGAAAAATGCAATGTGTGCTACGGCCTGCTCAGCCACTAAAGCAAAAAGGCACAGTAGCACCAGAAATCCTGAAAATGATCCCAGCATCTTCAGAGAGGAAAAACATAGTTGGACTTGACACATCAGAGAAAGTAATGATATGAGAAAATGTGACAGAGTACCTTTGTGAAGCATGCAGGTGGTTTCGGTGATGTCTGTTTGTGTTCGGATCACGCTGAACTCTGACGTAATACTCCTCACCTTGACCATTGAGAGAAGGACTTGAATGTGGTTGCAGTCTTTTAAAACTTTATGTAAGGCTTTAAAGAAATCTAGAATAGGTTTGTAATTATATTTCTGTGTTTTTGTTTCCAAGTCCTCCCTCTAATTGTGGATTTCCTGTCCTTAATTTAACTATTTACTAAAAGCTTGAAATCAGTTTGATTAAGTAATTTTATACATTATTATTTACAGGATAGATGAGTGTGTAACCAGCTTGTTCTCCATCTATGCGTTTACATTTTGACTCTTTATATACTATAAAGAGTATATAGCTATTTTAAACACCAGGTTTTATTGAGCAAACATCCCCATATCCATTTTTACTTTGTCTAACTCTGGCTTATGTTAACTTTGCATTGTCCAAGTTCTTGATTCTAGAAAAGGCCCACACATGGGCAGCATTTAATGTAGAGTCTTTTGTGCCACGTTAAAAGAAAGATCACTTTTGTCAGTCAGTACCATATGTATTGAAGATGTGCCATAGAAATACCAAATTTGGCACAATTTTTGGCTGACTTTTTGATGAGCCGCTAAAAACATGTAACCTTAAACAGCAAGTAAGCTCTTAAATGCAGTAATTTGTTATTAACTCGTTTAGCAAAAATGCTCCATTGTAAACTGTGGAACTGCTCTTCTGAAGGTCTTTGAATTTCCGACCGCCAGGTGACGCTCAAAATCAAGCGATTTATGAAATCTCGCGATACTCTGCGCGACTCAGTCATGTAAAATTTCATACTTGAGCGCATGCGGACTCTTTACTGGCCTCACCGACCCGAAGTAAAGCAGCCTCAGGTTGTGCGTGGCGCACGATATCGGCAAACATGGTAAATATTACATTTACTAAATATAACTTGCATTAAAAAGTTATCTAACAGTCTCTCACTTTAGTTTACTTATGATGCACATATTAAAGGATAAGTTCGTAATACCTGGCACAAGTGGAGTCTTGCAAACGTAACAGATACTCTTAACTACTTGTGCTGATTTGCAATCATTTCTGACTACATCGTGTACGATGAGACTTAGCGTTAATTCGTCTACATAAACTTTGTTAGTAGCTTTTTTTAGTCGACGTTGACTAAAAGTGAATCAGTCGACACTAGGCCTAAAGGGAGGCCCAGTTCTATTAAGTAACATTTAGATGTTATAGGATTGTTTGCTCACCTCTTCGTAGTGTTTGGTTGGTCGTTTGGTTTCTAGGAAAATCCAGAAAGGTGTTGAGAGTTTTGAGAAGTGACACGCGTTAGGAAAGTTGAGATATGGAATCCGCTGGAGAAACACGTGGTGCCGTTGCTAGCACATGCTAACATGCGTCTGCTGTTTCGAGCGCTCAAACGCAGTGAAAGCTAAACACCAGTCGTTAATCAACAGCAATGTTATCTTTGCTTACGCAATACAATCCTGTAATATTAATCGTATATTTAAAAGTAAATAGTGTTTCATGTCTAGGTCTAAACTTCGTGTGTTAAAACCACATGTTCAAGGTAATCATGAGCTCCCATGGATTTTTTTTGTTGCGTTTTGTTTTATTTGTTTTTTTAAATCTAAAAAACGTTTTAAAACACAGACTTTGTACCCATGATGTAACTACTAATTTATGACATTTGTTATTTTTTCCAGGTGCTCTTACACGTGCTGTTCGAGCATGCAGCTGGTTATGCTTTGTTTGCTGTTAAAGAAGTGGAGGAGATCGGGATGCTTCTCCCTCAAGTCTGTATGATTTTAAACGTTGCTAAAAAGTCCGTTTGAAACGGCACTTTGTTGATGTATAGAAGTAAACTCTGCTTTCTTACGTACAGTGAGCTTTTTCAATTTATGGGCGATATGCGTGTGGCCAATAATTACAACGAATCACAGGCTTTTATCGTTATTTCCGTTGTTCTCGCAGAATCGGCAAATCATAAATATTAATTGTAATCTTTAGGTTAATGATTCTGCTTTTAAACGTTAAGTTGTAACAATGTGATGTGACTTTAACGTAGTAGATTAGGTTGAATTAAGGATTCTAGCCCAATAGCTTTACAAATAATTAAAAGAATTATCTGGCAAGACCTAACTGTTTTCATCAAAATATGTTGACTGACTACAAACATTGTCATCGACTCTGCCAGTCTTATTACAATTTTTTTTTGTTAAACCAGATAAAAACTGGGCATCTGGTGGCTCTTGACAAAGCAGGTCCCTTTTATAGTTAAAATAAGTAAATGGTAAAAGAAGTTTAATTAGCCATGTAAATGTGAACTTGGTTTGAGTCTTGATCATAGTTAACAATATTTAGGGGGCCGAAAAACTCTTTCCAACCTTTTGGAAATGCATGACAATAATCTTTAAAGGAGACCTTGGATGCTGATTAACCACGCATTCAGTTCTGTAGGGTTTAGAAACTTGTTTGTATGTAAGGACTGTAACAGTCAAGTTTATATTTCAGTTTTTTTTTTTTTTTACCTCAACAAAACCTAGCGCGATGAGAAATGACCCTTGAAGGAACTTATACTTTTAAGGGGGGTTTTGATTGAGTCACCCTTCTGTCTAAGCAGCTATTTTATTAATTTTTTTTGTCTATGGTCTATAGAATTTATAGTTTAATTTAATTGTTACTGAATACTAATTCATCTATATTTTTTATAGGTTGAGGCAAGTGTTTTAAATGTTGGGAATTTCAGCAGCGTTGTCAACCTGAGTGCGTTCTTCCCGTTTAAGTCCGCCCAGGGTGCCTTGGAAAACATCAACGCTGTTTCTGAAGGTGAGGCTCTCAAATATTCTCTGTTAGGACTTTCTCTCCGATGTAATGATGTGTTTATAATCTGTCAATCCACTGAGCCAATGTGCTGACAACATGATACAAACTGATCATCTTGGGTCCAAGTCAAGGTTTGACATGTGACCTACGCTCACTGAACCTTTTTTCTAACACTTTCCTTGGCAGGAGTTGTTCATGCAGACCTTAAGCTATTTTTGGAGACAAACCTTCCGTCCAGAGGTAAAAAGAAGGCCATGCTGGGGGTCTCTGATTCTAAGCTTGGTGCTGCTCTTCAGGAAGACCTGGACCTTTCCATCCAAACAGGAGGTGTTGTTTCTGAAATTCTAAGAGGCAAGTTTATATCCTGCTTTCTTTCCCTTACAGACCCCTGGTCTCAAGTTTTACGAATCCTTAGTTTAAGTCTAATTTCGAACAGCCTGCTGTAATGATGCATCTAGATCTTCTGATTTCTGATGCTTTTACTGAAAATCTGAACAGACAGGTGTCCATATGGTTGCTTCATAAATTTAAAGCTGACATTTGCTAATTAAATACCTTGTGATTGACAGGCGTACGTCTGCACTTCCATGCCCTGGTCAAGGGTTTGACTGCCCATGCGGCATCTAAAGCTCAGCTTGGTTTAGGTCACAGCTACTCTCGAGCCAAAGTGAAGTTTAATGTCAACAGAGCAGATAACATGATCATCCAGTCCATTGCTCTCTTGGACCAGCTGGACAAGGACATAAACACCTTCTCCATGCGTGTACGGTAAGCAAGAATCATGTTAAATAAATGAAAGTAAGGTTCAAAATGAATATTAGCGCTAGATTCTGATAAACTTTATATTGCATGTGCTGGTCAGAATCGTACACTCGCAGTAGTTTTCTTATTTAATATCTACAGTTGACAATATATATGTGTTTCACATTCCTCCGACCATTTAGTAACGCCAACATGTATATCAGGGGAAACACTAATGCACAGGGGTTCTATGAGATCTTATGGCACTCTTGTGGTTTTTGGATTTCTTTTTTTTAAGTCTTAAATTAACTGTGCTAGAGCTTACATTTTCACATGGCCAATTTTCTGTTCTTGCCAGAGATTAAAAAAATCCTCCTTAGGGCAAAAAATAAAATGTCAAAAAGATAGGGTGGCTAAAGTAGACTAGTCACTAGTGTTAACCCAGGTTTGAATTGTTTTACAGAATGCTGCTCTTCACAAAGATCTAACAGTAACACTCATGATATAAACAAACAGTCATGCTTTCTGATTTCTTCATCTTATTAGTCAAAATACACTATTATGCAAGTTTTGCTATGTTAAAGAAGTGTCCCCTCTAACTGTAAAGTTAACACTTATTATCGACCGGACTTTCATTAACGCAACAATTGTTTTGAAACTGCTTATTATGTATTATAATAAACAAGTAGTAAAACAGTTTGGAATATAGTTCCGCAATTTGATTTTGTAGTCATAGGTAGTCTGCTTTGCAAGCATTTTTAGGCCGATGTATTTCCACACATTAGATATGGCTCTTGTTTTCGATGAAGAATTTATTTGGTCTAAAAAAAAATATACCACCCAGCCCTAAGCAATGTTTGCTGGTCCCACAATATCCTTTATTTTAAAGTCTAGTAACAAACAAAGATCGAACTAATGGAATCATCTTGGGATTCTGGTTTTATCTGTTATATTCAGTTGGCCTCCATATGCTTACCGCAGACAGAGCCCTCCGGTGCACTGGCTGTACAAGAAACGGAGGGAGAGCAAAGTCCTCCCCCAGAAGTGTTCTGTTCCTCGAACTGAGCACTACCTGAGGGTGTAAACAGACTTGTGCATAATTTGGAAGGGATTGATTTTGTAGGTCATTTTGTTTAGGTCAAGGTGTGATTAACTCCAGTTGTTCTTGATGCAGTGTCTCAATGGCTCAAGTACGACCATGTGATCTGTAGTATTCATATGAAGGCTCTCGTGTGCATTGTTCTAATACAATGTTTGATCTATGCAGTGAATGGTATGGGTACCACTTTCCAGAGCTGATAAAGATTGTCAATGATAACAGTACTTACTGTAAACTGGCAAAGCTGATTGGGAACCGGAAAGAGCTGTCCGAAGAAACGCTGGAAGCTCTAGAGGAGATAACAATGGACAGCGGAAAAGCTCAGGCCATCCTTGATGCATCCCGCAGCTCTATGGGTAAGTGTCTTAGGAACAACTTGATGTTTACTGCTCAAGTCATGATGTTCTAATCTGTCAATCCACTGAAAATACGTGATGACAGCATACCTCACTAACTGAACCTTGAGTCAATCCGGCTAAAGAGGAAACAAACATCTTTTCCATGGAATTAATTAGATGTTTTTTTTGTCCTGTAGGAATGGATATCTCTCCCATTGACCTAATCAACATTGAGAGCTTTTCAAATCGTGTGGTCTCACTCTCGAATTACAGACAGGAACTGCAAGAGTACCTTCGATCCAAAATGGGCCAAGTGGCACCTAATCTTGCAGCTCTCATTGGTGAAGTGGTATGCATTTGTCATCATGAATGCACTATAATAAATTAGTTTTTGTGAATTTTTTCCTAAAACCTTTTAATCTTTCAGGTTGGTGCACGTTTAATCTCTCACGCGGGTAGCCTGACAAACCTGGCCAAATATCCAGCCTCTACTGTGCAGATCTTGGGTGCGGAGAAAGCCCTGTTCAGGTACTGGGGCTCCCCATCCCTGCTGGGGTTTCACACAGCTGCAGTGATGGCAGGGTCAGGGTGGATCAGGAGTGGGTGATTTTGGTTAACAGGCCTTAAAGTGATTCCACTCAGTCTTTTATACCCCCCCAGTCTGAGCAGCTGCTGAGTGTTTTAGAGGTAGATACATCTGACCAAATTAAGCAGATCTCTAATCATTTCTGGAAATGCCTTGTACTATATCATCCAAGCATAGATTGATTTTAGTGTCTGTTTTTATTTTTACCATGCTTTTCCTCTGGCGCTTTGTTTTGTGCACCAGGGCTCTGAAGACAAGAGGAAACACACCAAAGTATGGCCTCATTTTCCATTCAACGTTCATTGGGCGGGCTGCTGCCAAGAACAAGGGCCGAATTTCACGTTACCTGGCCAACAAATGTACCATTGCATCACGCATCGATTGCTTTTCTGGTGAGGGTCACTCCCGGCTTTGCGTTTTGGTTTGCATGTGTTTTTTGCTATGATGCCCTTTATTTTTCGTCAACAGTAATCCACCCCAGTGGTTGTTGAGAGGATGTTTCTGAGCAGATTGTTTATTTTTGAAAGTTCTTAAGACATTTCCACAATCTTAAAGCCTGTTTGTTCACACAGAGGTTCCAACCAGTGTATTCGGAGACAAGCTTCGAGACCAGGTCGAAGAACGCCTGGCTTTCTATGAGACTGGAGATGCTCCACGAAAGAACCTGGACGTCATGAAAGAAGCTGTCGCAGAGGTAAGATTAATTTTGTATTTTTGTTTTACTTGGTGGACAGCTATTCTGTGCTCTGTTGTGCAGTTGTTTTTGCACTGACCAATATTGGGGTAATGAGAATTTATACTACTAGCTAGCAACAACGTTTTATGTGAGCTAATTATCACAGACCTTTTTCTTTCAGTCAATACAACCCACATGAATCATCAAACGAAGTTTGGAATGTATAAAATCACTTATTTGTTCATTATTTTTACATTTAAATTATTTATCAATTTTCTTGGTAAAAAAAAGGCATGTGGTGATTGCAAACATTAAACAGTCAGATTTATTGAAAAAGCTTTTTTTGAGCTGCAGTTTAAGGTTTGTCTTTTTTTTTGTTGTTTTCAAGAAAGTTCTAGTTAGTGACCATTAGTCTTGGCCTCAACAGAACTGCAAGAGTACCTTTGATTTGTTAGTAGTTGGCTAAAGCTCTGATGGGTTGGAGTGTTTTTTTGTTCCTTCAATTATAGAAGATTGTTGTTCTGTTTTTTTTAACTTCTGAGACACTTCTGTGAAGTGCTGTGAGTGATGACTCTTATCTCCTGACTCCAACATGGAGGCTAAACTGATTTAATGAGCCTGACACAGCACCAAAAAATGATTGTTCGTTTTTTTTTTTTAAATTGTAAATTAACTAATGTGGTTTTATTGACAGGCAACTGAAGCAGCTGCAGAAATAAAACGCAAGCTTGAGAAGAAAGAAAAGAAGAAACTGAAACGTGAGAAGAAGAAACTAAAAGCTCTTGCTACAGCAGAAGAGGAAGTAGAGCAATCCAACGGTGATGCTGAAGCGCAAGTGAGTAACTGGGTTTTTAAGTAAATTATGGATTGGTATATATGGAGAATTTTATTTTTTATTTTTTTTAAGATATTTGATATAATGCATGTCTTTACTGGAGACTTGACTTGCTAATGGACTTGTCTCATATCTGTCATGCTAAATCAAAACTCCTCCGAACCATTGACAAGCCCTAACAGTGGGTCTGATCACTGAAGTGAGCAGGACATGATTACATCAATGTATGACTTTTTTTTTTAATGATTTTTATGCAAGTTGACAATTGTTGTACGTCTACAGGAAAATGGGGTTGCCACAAAGAAAAAGAAAAAGCAGTTGATTGAGGAAGTAAAGGAAGAGGAAGAAGTCACAACAAATGGAGTTGAGGCTACACCGTCAAAGAAAAAGAAAAGAAAGATTGAATCTGTGAAGGTAGAGCCTGAAGTGAAGGAGGAAGAGGAGACTAAACCAGAGAAGAAAAAGAAAAAGAAGAAAGCACAGGAAGATGATTAATAGACATTTCTTATTTTCAGTATTGTACAGCTTTATATTTTAAGATTTTTTTTTTTGTTATGGATATCAAGCATTGAAGCTTTTGAGCTATGGAAGAGAATAGTTCAAAATGCACATCTATTTGTTTAATGTAACAGATAGCAGCTGCTCAATTCATCCTAAAACATTGGATGGTGGTTTCATGCATTAAAATGCAAGCCAGCAACAGTTTAATTTCAAATGTAATGTGCAAATCAGTAGATTGTAAAGGTTCTCTTTAAATGGAAAGTCTTGTCTTGACAAATATGCATACAAATTTCCAAAAATTCAACCGTGAATGTATATACTATATGGCTGTGTTTAAAGACAAGCTGTTTCAATTTGCTCTTCAATTCTTGCTTTTGAATAAATCAAGTTTCTAAGTATGTGCTTGTGTTTAAGTAAATTACTGTTCAGTCAACAACTGCTAGTTCATTGTTGAAATTTTTTTTTGTCCATTGACACCTTAACAAATGTTAATATTAATTTTAGTAAAATTTGTGTTGAGGATTTATTTATCAGAAATATGAATAACTACTTTTGTGCTTACCAAATTGCAAATTGTTGGGTAACTCTAATCTTAATTATATCAAGGTTAATATTGATGCTACATTAAATATCCCACTTGACTCTCCACGCATGAGCCTTCTGAACTGACTCTGAAAATGGCAATGTAATCAAATAAGCATTCACTGCGATTTTAAAACGGAATCTTTCTATAGCTGAAAGACCTGTTTACATCCCTGGTGCTGAAAGGTTTTTAATTATTTAAATCAGTAGTTTTTATTTTCATGGGGGGAGTAAATTTTAAACATTAATTCAATCATCCATGCCACTTTCTGAATTCATGTTTACTTATCGGGAATTAATGCACTTCCTTTGAAGGTGATGGTTGGCTACGTTTCATTTGTGGCTTGTTTCATCAACCATACTAAGTGTTCCACATGTTACATCCACAGTTATATACAGTCAGTTTTTTGTGGGCTGGTTTTGAATACCCATTGAACAATTGAGTAATGCCTAATTTTAAATCCAAGGCTGCCAATAATTTAGTTAGGGTAGGGTTTATGTTCATTAATTATCATTTTGTTTGACAGATTTAAAAGTTTTTCACCATTTATAGTAAATGGTTGGCGATCAATAAAAATATATGTACAGACAACAGATGAATAATAATCAGGAGTTAAGCTAATAATATATCAAGATTTTACTGGGTAATTTTTTTTCAAAATGCATACCTTGGAGTGTAATGTGGGTAATGTGAATTGTACATTATTGTGTTTGTTAATTTATTGCTTAAATTTTGTTTCAAACATATCACAATTATATTAGTACTCAGATTGCAACACTTGCTTCACTTCTATGAAAACAGCATGAACACAATTCTATTAAAAGCTCTTGAATAATATACACATAAAAGCCTAAAGTGTCTCAAACTGTTCTTAGGTGAAAGAAAATAATCAGACACCAAGTAAACTTGACAGTTTAATTTTGACAAAGGTTAAACCAATGTTAAAATGAAATCTGATCTAAAACGCTACCATTGAGCCAATTTGGTGACTTGGGGCAGGGGTCACAAATGAAGGGCAGAGGGAACAAAATTAAGTACTGAAATTAAAATCCCTCTCAATAGAAAAAAGTTCGTATGAGAAGGGGAATGGGAGAGGAGCAAAATACAAAAGTTAAAAAAGGCTTCACCATCAAGTGATCAAGCGTAGCAATAATGTACATACATTATCCAGATTATGTATACAAATAAAAACTTCCAAGTGTGAAACATGATGCCTTCTCTGCTTCAAGTAAATTCACCTTTCTGTTAAGTTCTCATCACTTCTCAATGTAATCATATCCTCTTAGCCGTTTAGCAATGAAAAACAAATATCCTTCAAAAACAAAATGCAGAAAACCACATTTCATATCCTACCAATACATATATACTGTATAAATACATACATAAATATACTTTACATACAACAGCCAAAACTTTGAAAAGGGGAGATGAGAACGTGGAAGGGGGATGAGGATGATGGTAGTGTGTGTGGGGCATCCCTCTGCTCTGATTGGCCTGGTGTGGGACTGCGCTCAGTTGCCCCAGTAAGGGGAGCTGCCGTAGCTGGATTTGTTGACCTGGGTTTTCTGCTGCATGGAGCTAGACTGGCTTCTCTGGCTCGGCCCACCCTACAAGAACAAACACAACGTGCTGATGAGCTCCGGTGTGCTCACATTAGCTCAGGGGTGTCAAACTCAATTCCTAGAGGGCCACAGTCATGCACAGTTTTGCTCCAACCTTAACTGAACACACCTGATTCCACTGATTAAGCTCCTCTGGGTTTGTTTGAAGGTACTAGTGTGTCTCCTGAAACAGGGTTGGAACAAAAACCTGCAGGGTCTGCGGCCCTCCAGGAATTGAGTTTGACTACCCTGCACTAGCTTAACTCACAGAGTCGCGTAAACCAAAGGCATTATTAATCCAGCAAAGTTTAGCTTGGAATCTATTGTCTTTTTAAATTTGTTTGCGTGTGTTAGTACTTCAACTGTTTAAGATTTAGCGATTAAAATATTTAGACCCTTTGGAAATATAAGGTTCTATCTGAGTTCAGATGGGCTTCCGGATATTAAGATTCAACATTATTACATTTTATGTTGTAAATGCAGATAGAAGCTTAATGTTTAAACATAAACAGTCCAAACGTGTATATAACTTAACCAAACACAAAACAATGTGAAAGACGTCAAATGTTTTGACTCAATTTTGATCAAAATGTCAGATAGAACTTTACAATTCCAATAGAAGTACTTGGAAAGTTTATTTTGTTTTGAAAAATAGTTAAGTTTTGGTTAAAAAAAAAAAAACATTGCTTTGTCAAGAAGCAATTTCAATAACCTTGTTTAAAACGATGTGGTATTTAGAACCAACAAAATAACTATCTCCTAAACCTGTAGCCATTTGCATCCATTTGTTGGCTTCTGCTGATTGGCTACTGGTTTGTTTTGGTTGTGAACAACTAACATAGTTTTTTAGAAATCGGATTCCACACGGTTAGTATCCTTAAAACCATTTTACATTAGGCTTTGAAAGAAAAGAAAAAACGAATACGTTTGTGTGCAGGTTTCAAATACAAAAATTTATGAACATCCAGGTTGAAAATCTAGACCAATGTATAAGTGCATAAGTGGGGTTTGTATGAAAATGTATATTTTTATAAAATTTAAAATATTTTGCTACCTTTTGCTAAAAATCATGATGAAGACATAATTCACAAAAAAAAGTTGCAATTTTGAAAGTATGAAACTAATTTTGCAAGGATTTTAAAAAGCTTTTTAATACACTTTTTTCAATTGCAAACCATCAGCATTTGTGATTTTGGCAATAACCACATTCATCACATTTTCTAGAAAAGTATAAACAACAACACCTTGAATAATCTGGAACTTTTCATCTTTATGTGGTACAGGATTGAACCAAATAACAGATCAAGCCAGATCTGATCTCTACTAAAATCTAAATTCCAGTTTCATCTGCTCGTTAACGTCTTGTAAAGCATTAATCCAATGCATTAAAGCAAAGTTATTTTCTTAAAAAAAGTGCTATGTTCATAGTTGCTACTTGTTTACAACACACACTGTGTTATCAGACTCTCCAGATATTAACGAAAGGCAGAATTATATTGTTATGGTTGGTAATATCGGTCGGAGTGGCTTTAATTTGGTTACATTGCTTTTTGAAAAATAAAGGTAGTTGTTTTATAAAAGTGTGTGTAAAAAAACTGTGTCAAAAACATTGGCCTATCCAGGCATCAACATAAAATTTGGCCCTTGGCAAAAGTTTGGACACCCCTGTTTTACAGCCTGGAGCTTAAAGAACTTTTAAGGTCTTGTTTAAGCAATGTGTAATTTAAGACTGTTTAAAGACCATAAACAACACATTATCAAATACTATTTAACAAAGTAAACCAGTAGAAGAATTGTAATGGACCTGTCCATCCTGGGTGAGGTGATGGTGCAGCAGTTGTGAGTGAGGCTGCTGATGAGCCGGCAAAATGTGTAGGAATGGTGCTGGAGCATAACCAGGGGCCGCACCAGGAGTCAGAGGTCCCGTGCCACCCAGAGCCGAGGGCAGGCTGAAAGGAGGCGGTGTGCCAGCATGGAAACCCTGCTTATCGAACGGCTGGAGGAGAGAATACACATCTTAAAGAAAACTGTATAGAAATCTGTGATCGCTTTGTTAACATGGTCTTGAACAGGGAAGCTAAAAAGATCTTTTCAAGTATTCCCCATGCTGCTTGAATCCACCCTCCTTGCTCACGATCAAAGACAGTTTACAGTTCTACAGCACAAACATCTCTCCAAAAATGGACAAATCTGTTGAAAATGAACCTTGATAGCTTAGAGACAAAAGAGAGAGAGAGAGAGAGAGAGAGAGAGAGAAGAGTAACGTCTGTCTAAGTGCATGGTCTCCACCATGAGGAAAAATTATGTTTTTGGAATTCCCTATAGAATTCATTTTTACAACTGATTGATTCCATCACCAAACATTCGCAACACCTTCTTTAAGTAATAATTTTTCAGTGCTGAGTCAATTATGATCTGAGAAAAAGAGTAATATGTGATTAGATACTCAGAAGGGCTTGTTTTCACTCCAGACTCGTTTGGCCAAAGACTGAATATCAGAGAGCAGTGTATAGGTTTTTTTTTTCAAACAGTTAAGTTACTCCTACTCACACTTGATTTTCAGGAGAGTATGCAAGATAAAATGTGATTTTATTAAAAAAATAAATCGTATCCAATCCTGTTTGAGGCTGCGCATTGGGTGACTTGCTTCCGTGCCATCCCTATCTGTATAAAATCTGAAACAAAAAACCTCTTCATGCGACACATTTTTTCATTTCAAAACATGAGCAGATGTTTCAGTCGGCGTTATATAAAAAATTCCTTCTGTTATATAGAGAAACAAACAAATATAATGGAACTCATTCTTCAAACCAGAAATGTTTAAAAAACGATTTTTGTAAATATAGAAACACTTTATATAGAACAGGCTCTTTAATAAAGAATTTTAAGAAAGTGTGATTTTTGTAAGTACAAAAAAATAATCTGTTTTTATTTGCTTTTTTTTCCAGCTAATCCAATCGACTAAAAATATAGAAGATCCCTAAACTGACATTTAATAAAAATTTTATTAATAAAAATGAAAGTTTTTTTAAATTTGTCTTTTTTTATCAATACGTTTGTTTGATTTTTACATTACAAATATAAAAACAAGTAGTTCTGTAACTGTAAGCCGTTCTGTCCTAAAAGTGTCTTACATTCACCCGCATAAGTCAATCAGTAAGTGGTATCAAGTTTAATAATTAATTATTTATTTGTACCATTTGGCTGATTAAAAAACCCGCTAACAGAAATGCAAGCATAGCTCAGCTGAAGTTTCAGAAGTGCTTCAGCTACTTTCAGAAGGAATTACATTATAAGAGACATCAGAGGCACAAGTGAACTAAGTGAACAACTTCTATAAGCCCATGCCTAAACTTAAACAAATGTACCTGTGTTTTATTGTAAACAGTTCCACTGATATCTGGCACCCCAGAATTACTCGACGTCACAGAGACACCTGGTACACAAAACAACAGCCAATGCATTTTCATTCACGTTAGTGGACAAACGTTATATTTGTGTATAAATAAACCCTTAAACGCTAGTACCTTTCCCAGGGCCAGAAGCAGCAGATTTGGCCTGTGTTTGAGAGGAGTTACTGTAGCTTTTGCCATAGTCATTTCCTGCTGGGCCTTGGGTTAGGTCGTCATACCCTAAACAAATCAAACATAAAAAATTCTAACTCCCAAAAAGTTGCCGAACAAACTAATGAGAGCTTAGAATCTGCACAAACCTGAGCTAAAGGCATGCTGGCCGTAACCACTGGGCTGCTGGAAGGGCGTTGTGGGGTTGCTGAGTCCCATGCCATGCTGTTTGGCCGAGGCCGGAGGAACAAACATAGTGGGGCCGTACTGAAATGCACTAGGGACACCAGGCATCCCGGGGTAGTAAGGTAAGCCTGTGTAGCTGTATCCAGGAGGTAACGCTGGGTTTAAGAAGGGCTGCTGGGTGTTGTGGTGGCCTTGCGGTTGAGGCTGGCTCTGAGCTTGGCTCTGTGCCTGCGGAGGCTGTGGGGGCTGTGGTGCGTGAGCAGCAGACAGGTTGGTGGAGGGCGCTGGAGAGGTGGACTCACCACGCCCAAACTTTGTGACATCACCTGATCGAGTTCAAAGTCAAGATGAAGTCACCATCCACAAAAATCAGAGCTAAGCAATTAACAAGAGGTTATCACAATGTGTTACCTGAGTAAGGGTTGCTGGCAAGGCTCCCATCTCTGCCAGACAGAGGAGCGGTGGGCCCTGGGAATGTGATTCCATAATAATCCTACAATAAACAGAGTCAGACTGTTAGAATCCATTCGTCTTCCTGTAGGTAACGTTCTTAAACAAATAAATTCCAAACACTGTAATTTAATTGTCAGGGTTCCAACATATGTTCAAAGACCAAATTAAAGCACGTACCAATATTTATTTGTTTTAAAATATCAAAATAATATATAATACCTCAAGCTACATACAGTAGAATATGCTAAATGAGCTGCCTTAAAACAGCAGATAGAATGTTTTTCACATCTACACACTAATTCATGGCTATGTTGGCCCTGTCAGAAACCCGGAGTTTGACCATTAATAATATATATAAAAAAAGAATGGTCCTGTTTTTGTGGTATGCAAATTGCCACAAAAAACCCATATAGCCATACCAAATAAGTGTTTGTTTTAGTTTTTTTCAACTTCCAGTGTCAACCATCAATTGCATTTCATAGAATCTTTAAGAAATAGATGGAAAGATCTCTGCTTAAGTCAGTCAAATTCGACAAATTACATTTTAGTATTTAGGGAAAACACATTGATCTTTGGCCGCAATTTAAGTTATACTTCATTTTAAATGTATAAGCTCTGATCAAACACTTATCTGAGTTACATCTATAGACTTTGCTCTCAATGTAAAACACAAATCTTTCCTTCTTTTTCAGGCTTGATAAGATTTTGAAAGAATTGTGACAAGATACAGTTGCAGAGAAGTTTTGATTTTTGCTCTCCAAATTTGGGTTCAGGTAAACGGTTGAAATTGTAACATTTTTAAGAACTTAAAGAAACCCTGCAATGGGAACAAACTCACCATTGGTAATCTGGACTGGAGCATGTGGAGGTCCTCATAACCATAAATTTGCTGTAAAAAAAAGATGATTTTGTTTAATATATGTATTAAAAACACAAATAGAAAAAAATGTTAAAAGTAAAAGTTTTTCAAATCCACTAAACTTATTTAAATTCCTATAAACCAGGAATTATTATGAGTAGAATTCTTGGTCAACACTTAAAAAATTTTACATTATACAACAAACATTCAAGACAAATTCAAGCCAACCTGCAGAATTTGATTTAAGTTTGAGGCCAACTAAGTGACTAAAATTAAGCAAGCTACATTTATATTGTTTTATTTAGAACTTTAAATATCACATTGAAACAAAAGATCTGTACACATAAAAGTGTTAAGGTGTTACTCTCGTTATCTTTTTCTCTTTCAAAACCAAATTTGTCTTTTATTAACATACATGAGGGCTCAAAAGTAACAACCCTTGAATACTGGCTAAGAAAAAAAAACTCCAATTCCACCAGCACACTGACAGCTAAAAGCTGATCCGGTTTAAGAGGATAAGGGTTATTACCGGGTATGCAGGCAGCAGACCTCCGGGGCCCATGATATACTGGTTTGGCAGCAGTGGAGGAACCCCCTGAGAAAGATTAGGGGGAGCTTTGCCTGCACCCAAACAGAGACAATTGTACTGCATGCTCACAAAATGCCTAATTGTAAATTCAGCTACTTAAAACACTAAAATATGATTATAAATGGCATAAATTGACATCAAAGATTTGTCCCTCAAAATTTCCTCGGATCAACAATGTCTTTCTCACAAATACTACACACAATGTTAGACACAGAACATGTTTAAAGCAACATCTGACTTTGTACACAAGTAATGAACAACACCGAGGTCTTTTGCTTCGTAAACAGGTAGGACTGAGGAATCCGCAGTTTCTATACGAGTCCATTTCAGAATTTGTGAAAAATTTGTGAAAATTATAATAGTTTTGATCAATGTATTTTCGTAATTAGGGGTAGAGGGAATTTTCATGTGACTTACAAATATTGTACTCACATCTACTATTCAATTGTGCAAGAGTATTTTACGCAACATCAATACAGGAAAAACATTTGAGAAACCCTTGAGAAACATACAGTCACCGAAGACTTTATTAGGTACACCTTGCCATTATCAGGTTGGCCCGCCAATTGCATTTAGAACTTGCTTATTTATTGGTGGCATACGTTTAACAAGATACACTCAATGAGAGAGGTCATAGCATCACACAGTTGAAGCAGACTGTCGATTGTCTCATCCAAGATGAAATCTCCCATTCCACCACATCTGAAAGGTGCTCTATTGGATTAAAAAAAAAAAAAAAAAAAAAAAAAAATTCGGAGATGATTCGCGCCTTATGCTGTGATGCATTTGTGCCGGAATTAGCATCAGAAAATGGGTACACTGTAGTCTTAAAGTGATGGACATAGTCATCAACAAAACTCAGGTAGGTATGATGGTCAATTGGTACTGATGAGCAGAAAGTGTGCCAAGAAAACATCTCCCACACCATTACACCACCACCAACTACTACTACCCCACCCATTAAACCATCAATGTAAGGTGGAATGTACCCAGTCTTTCATGTGATAAACCCCAAATTCTGAGCTTACCATACAAATGTTGCAGCAGAAATAGAGACTTGTCACAGCAGGCAACATTTTTCCACTTTTGGTGAGCCTGTGTGAATTTTAGCCTCAGTTCCCTGTTCTTAGATGACAGGAGTGGCACCGTGTGTTCTTCTACTGCTATAGCCCATCTGCCTCAAGGAACTGCTGCTTACTGGATATTTTGTCTTTTCAAGTTAGCGGTTTCTGAAATACCAGGCTGTATGGCACCAACGACCATGCCATGTTCTAAGAGACTTTAATCACTTTTCTTCCTCGTTCTGATGCTCAGTTCGAACAGCAGTAGAATGTCTACATACCTAAATGCATTAAGTTTCTTTTACAAGCAGTTGTACCTAATAAAGTGGCTGGTGAGTGTATACAACATAGTTGGAAAGCTTAGCCCCACAATACCCATATAATTTTCAGACTTTCGTTCAGTGCCTTTAGCATTGCAAAGGTTGCATGCCTGAATGATGTATTGAACATTAAAATATTATTTTGCATTTATTAAATGAACCAATTAAAAACCTTTTAAGTAAAACAAAGTAGAAAGGTAGCGAGATGTGCATGAGATCTCTCACCGCTGGAAGAAGACAGCAGCTGGGCAGTTCGGACCCCAGAATGTGTGCTACCATTGGTGCCGTGACCCAAAACTCCAGAGGCATGAAGACTGTTGAGGCCACTCATTGAGCTGTTCACACTACTGCTGGCCAAAGCCGACACAGGCGGAGTGGAAAAGGGAATTGATGAGGGGGTGAGAGAGTTCATGCTCTCCACACTGGTATACTGCTAACACACGCACACAAGGCGTTAGCGACAGTGGAGACGGAATAGAGAAACACTGAATGTGTCTATCCTATAGAACTCACTGTGAGTGAAGACGATGTGCAAAGTGCCGACACAGAGGAATGTCCACTGCTCACATGACTACATAGAAACAGCCACAGCTATTAACTTTTTATTCTTCAGTACATATGAACAAATCTGTCATTGATTAAGCTAACCTGCTAAGAGGCGCTAAGCTGGAGGACGACAGTTCAGATGCCAGGCTGGGCAGAGCAGAACTGTGGGTTGTAACAGAAGAGGGCAAAAGTGAAGCAGGAGCAGAGGGGGGAATGTTGGTGCTGCTGCCCATTGAGGGAGAATCTTGTTTTGGCGTTGAGGAACTGGATGTAGCTGAGACAGAAGATTTAGAGGTCAAAAATTTGACAAATTTTTCTAGATTTGAAACTACTAAAGTTGAAGAATGAATTTTACTCACTGTCTAAAGCAGCAGAAGTCCTCCCACTATTGAAACCATTCTGTTGGAGTGAAAAAAAATAATTTCAACTATTAGCTATATAAACATCTATGAGCTAATACAGCAGTCAATAAAAGTCACAATAAAAATGTAACTTCTAGAAGTCAACATGTTTTGTTTTCCTAAAAAAAAATTAATCTAGCAAACAAAAAAAGTGTTTATTTGAGAAGGCATGACTACCTCCAGCCCCTCTCTGGTCCTTTGAAGTCCCTGATGTGCATAAACTTATAAACTAGACACACTAGTCTAGATCGAACAATCAGAAACTGCCTTCTAAAAATTGTGCTGATGACAATCAGGATACACTCAGTGCAAAATACCACAAAAGCATAATAAGAAGTGTCTGAGCTGTAATTCATCGACTGACCTCTTGAGGTTTAGACCAGAAGTGAAGATGGTCCAATGTTAAACTTGCCAAAGTCGAAAAAAATAAAATAAGTAAAAAAACACATTTAGGATGTTTTTTTTTTTTTTTTTTTGCTAATTGTGATGTTAAAAGGTACCCTATTATAAAAACTAGGGATACACCGCAATGAAAATTCTTGGTCGCAACCGAAAAAGAGAAAACCAAGGCCAAAAATCGAAACACTGAAAGAAATTTTGCCAATTATTGGTACCATTGCATGTATGGCTACGACTGTGTATTAACCTTACTAAAATCAAGCCAATGCAATTAAGTTTCAAAGAATAAATCAATTACTAATTATAAAAATATTTATTAGCACAATCAACAAGTACAGTTGTGATGAAGTGCAGAGAATGCGAATAGATCTCAATGAATGTGTACTGTACTCTAAGAGTGTACTTTTCATTGTTTTCACTCCGTGGTCTGTCTCAACCTCTTTGCTTAAGAGACGCTTTAGTGCTGCGATAAAAAGAATAATGTCCACTACAGATGCATCAGAGAAACTGATCTCTTTAGTTAGCTGCTCAAAGGGGGCAATAAGAGAGAATGTTCTCTATTAAGACCCACTGGTGTGCAGTGAATGTCACAGGGAGCTCGTTATCTGCAGCCAAGACTAGCTTTTGCTCAAAGAGGCTTTGAACAAGTGCTGTTCCACCGCATACTCATGTCTTGTTGGAACCGTTTTATTTGTGTTCCAAATTGATCATGCATAGACTGGAAGTAGGAATAGAACCAACTGAGAAAATTTAAACGACATGCTCTTAGGGGATTTCTTTTCTGTGCCGCGTTCCTCTCATATTCAGCATAGTGACCGGGATGTTAGGATTTCAGGTGATAAAAAACCCTATGTGGAGAAAGTCTTAGCAGAAGCACACCCTCTTGAAATTTCAACATTGCATGTTTCGCTATCCGTGGCTCTTTCTCAGATATACAAAAATACGGCCACACCGCAGACATGTTGCTTCCAACAAGCACATGCAGGCCATGCTTACGTCAACACTTTTTCGGCCGCGTTGTTTCGGTTGAAAAACATTTTTGGCCAAATACCGAAACTTTTTGGTGGGCGAATATTCGGTGCATCCCAGCTATTTCCAGCATATTTTAGTGTTGTTCCCTCATCAAAACATGCCTCAAGTCGTATTAAGATTGACTGCATGTTTATGTAATACCATTTTCATTTTCTGAGCGCTCAAAACAGCTCGATGCACTCTAATTGTTATATCTCCAAAAGCTGACCAAACTAATGCAGCTCATCTCAATACAGACCAGACCAGACCTGCCAACTGACCCGAAAGTATAAAAGTAGGCCAGCAGAAATTGCTTGATTTTGTGTGGTCTAACGAACAAAACTTGCGAATTATTCACTTTGTTTATTGCCAGTCTGATGTGAATGTTGCTAAAAAAAAAAGTAAATAAGGCTGGCACTGAAACAGATTCTTGTCTGACTATTCTGATGACGAGTGGGAGTGGGAAGAGCAGGGGTAAAAGGCACATGTTGCAGAGGCCAACAATCTAAGAAAAGATAATGTTATTAAATACTGCTTTTTGAAGGTCATTAATTGTGCAAAAACTTTAGAGGGGTCATATAAAGGGTGGGATACTTGTGTAAGTGCAACAGCCTATGCTTGCTCTGAGGAGGGCAGTCTTAGATTTTGGTTACGTTTAATTTACTTAACTAAAACAGAATCCTTTTGTGGCTCCTGTTCCACGTTCACCTCCTTCCACAAGCAAAACCTGAATTTTTTTTTCAAACCCATATTGTAAGAGTGCAATTGAAGATTGATGATATATTTTATACCTGAAACATTTTGTTCTTTAAAAATACATATAGTTTAAGAGGTGAAAATATTTTGCTTTATTTCATGGAATTAAACGCACAAAGCTTAAGAAAACTCAATAAGGCACAAAGCTTAAAAAACCTTCATAGTATGAACACTTCATGATGTGAGAAAAATATATGAATTCCATTATGAAGGGTGATACAGTCACTACCATATTGGCATGAAGATGAACTAAAAGTGACAATTACAATAAAAAAGTAATAAAACATTGATGATCCATGCTCTTTACACTAAACTTTCAACCTCTCTACCCACCGTCACAGGTCCAGAGGGCTCCTTGTTCTGAGCAAAAGTCAGTCTTGAGTGAGGAGCCACACCGCAGTCGAAGCTGTTGCCTGCCGATGATGTGGCGGAGGAAGAAGAGGAAGATGAGGAAGAGGGGGCTGTGACTGCGCTGGGTGCTGTGTGAGACGGGGTGAGGTTTGGAAGAGGAACCGAAGGAGAGGGGTAAATGCTCTCAGAGGAAGCCAGAGGCAGCAGCAAAGGGACCGAACTGGTCAGAGAGTCACTGCAGCCAAGAGTACGGGAAACATATTAACATGCAGCTGAAAAGAGAGCTTGGCGTAAACGACATGCACTGAGTGTTTAAGGAAAAACTCACTGTTAAAAAAAAGCAACAAGAAAACCCCAATTTATTTTTACTCTTAGACTTCAACGAAGCAGCTCTTCCTCAGACTGACCTGATTGGCTTGGAGTAAAGGCTGCTTTGTGACTGAGAAACGACTGCAGCCTCTCTGATTGGTTCGCTTTTGCAGTTCTCCGACTGATTGAAGTCTGGGAGGGCAGATTCTGAACCAAAATCCAAGGCACCGAACTGCACATTTAGACCAGACATGTCTGTTGAGCCTGGCATCTCTACCGCAGATGCAGGAATCTGAAATTTGAGAGATTCTAGCTTGTTTACAGAGAAATATACACAGAAAACAACTCCAACCATTAAATGAAGAGTTCATGTTCTACTCACATTCTATATTTTTTTACATTTCAACATACCTTTGTTGTAGGAGGTATTCGCCTCTTCTGAGTCTTTATCTGTCGCTGCTGTGTACTGCTGCCCTGAGAGTCAGAAGCCTGTGAACCGGCCATCGATGGGCTGTCATGATGAGAAGCCGGCTCTGGTGCTTTTTTAAAAGCTTCCAGTGTCCCTGGAGCAGGTGAGGGGGCTGTCAGCGGAGGAGGGCTAGGCTGCCTGGCAAGAGGCCCTGTGTGTGTCAGGGAGCTCTGCTGGCGTTGGGCCAACTGACTCAGAACCAATGATGGCTCTGGCTGCATCTGGAATTCACCTAGAGTGCATGCAATACACAGTCAAAACTATAACAAAGAAACATCAGCATAAAACTAAAATGTAGGAACCTATAAAAAGCAGAGCTAACATACGGCTGAATTGGGAGGGGATTGAAGTAGATCCCTGTGGTCTAGGAGGTTTGATGTCCCAGGATGAGGAGGGGACAGACATCCCTGTCCCCACTAGCCCCCCTACAGGGGTGCAGTTGGTCCCTGTGCTGGAGGGTTGGGAGGTGAGCTGCCCAAGACCAGGTCCCTTCAGCTGTTCCAGTATTTGCTGCCCAGCCGTCTGCCCAAGTTTTGGACCACCCAGATCTCCAAAACCAGAGCCTAAAACAGAGGTCTGGACACAGAGAACAAGAAAACTACTTGTAAAACAAACGCATTAGAACTTTTATCTATTAAATGATCTCAAAGAATTACTTAAATCACGTGAAATTAATTGATACCAATAACAAAAAGGAACACCTGGCAAGCAGCAGTTCGGGGAAAGAGGATTCTGCAGAGTCCTTTGCTCATTTGAGATTTGGTGTAGAGTGAGAGGTTCCACCTGCTGCTAGAGCTCATATTTTGCAAGAAAAACGGCCAATGAAAGCTGGCTTTTTAAATATTTTTGGGACATGAAAGAGCACCTGGATGGTGCTCGTTACACACTTTCACATCGATCTTTCCAATATAGACATTTAGAAGCTTGTTTTACAGGTGTTCAACATCAACAAAGCCCAAAAAGATTATAAAATGGCCGAGCATTTGGCTGCTGTCCCATGAGTAGTGATGGGAACACCTGTTCATTTAAAAGAATAATTCATTTGAACTATTTATTTATATCATTCATTTGGAGGAAAAAGATGATTTTCTTGCTAACTGTTACAACTAAGACCAAAAAAAGAGCAAAAAACACAAACCCGTGTCTTATACCCCAAATATAATACCCCAAAGAAACTGATTCACTCTCCAAAGAGTCAGTACTAATGAGTCAGATTTGTTATTTTCAAAGATTACTAAACATGAGTGCTATTCAAGGGCAAAGAGCATCACTGCAGCAACATTAGATTGGCAGTTTGTAACTGTGGTTGGTTTTGAGCGAGTGTGTGTATAAGAGTATTGCTGAGAGAGCAAACAAGTTCATCTACCCTCACGCAGTATTGGTTCAATACTAATTGCTTATTCTGTCTATAACCAAGGGATTGTGAATCAGGCATTTTGTGGGTTTTTTTTGTTCAGATAACAGTAAAACGTAATAAAAAATGTCTAACCTAATTTATGCAAAATGCAACCGCCAATTATAACGTGAACGCTCTTCATACTCATAAATCAGTCATGTGGTTTGTCTCACCAGTGTAGAGTGTGTGTAGCTGTTGGAACTAGCAGGTGTGCCTCCATTTCGGGCAGGCTGGTGGTGGGAGTTAGTGAAGACCAGACTGTGGCCTAGCCCTTGAGAGGAGCCTACAGCCTTCAGACCTCCCACCTCCTCTCGTTCCACAGGCTTCTGCAGCAGAGATGCCAGATCCAGACTGCAAGGACACACACAGACAGTATCGTAGACACAAGATTCTCTGGTTAAAAGTGAAAACCAGCAAGACGCTGGCTCTTACCTTTGGCCAGGTGTGATGTGGTTCTCAGATGATGGTGCACAAGAGGAAGTGAACACTTTGGTCTCTGAGAGCTTGAAGATTAAAAAAAGCAAGAGAAAGAATATTAACTTGTACTAATCATTCTTGTAAAATATGTACATCGACTAGGGCTGACATCAATTTTAGGGCCTCAACTTTCATATAGAATAACAGTTAAAAAAAAAGCATTGTCAAATAAATTGCAGATGGTAATCCATGCATGCATGCAGTAAACAGATACTTGAGCAATGCTCTTCCATCACCATGTAAACGAAAGGCTTCAAAGAAGATGAACACATTTCTGCTATACATTCATCACTCCAGGGTCATTCCTGAGTCTCAATCCCAAGTCTCAGTAAAATGTGTGTTCAGCAACACTAGGTAGTGATATCCATCACTGACAAGCTACAGTACGTTTTGACAATGACAGAGAGCTTTAGTTTACCTTCCAAACTGAGGGTGAAAAAAGTGAGGGACAAATACTTTTGCCATGAACTAAAATGAAGCTCGAGGATAAAGCTGACATTTCTTGTTAAATATGATAAAAGGAGTGGGAAAGAATGATCATTTATAATAATAAATATAACTTTGAAAAACTGAAACACTGGTCAAAGCACATTCAGGAAGTGGATTTTTTTAACAGTACATTCTGTTGTTCCATGACACTATAGAAATATATTGAGAACAACCATTTTAATAACAGTGCATTTTAATCAGAAGTCATGTATAGAAGTGTATTTATAATATTCAGTTTACTATTGTAACCACAAAACCCCCTTAATGCATTTATGAGATTAACAGAGCATAACTCACACTCACATCTTCACTCCAGTCCTCAGCATTCCACTCGTCTGGATTACTCTGCCATGCCACTGAACAGAACAATTCAGAGAAAGAAGTTAGTTGAGCATGGTCCAGAATAGTTCTGTCCAACATAAGGTTGAGGGCTCTTACCTGTACCATCTGTAGAGTCATTGGCTCCAGTCTCCCAGACATCAGCATGAGAGTTTGATGTCCCACTTTCTGTGGTATAGTCTGCTGGATTAAAGGTCCTACAAAAATACAAAACAAAACAAACCAACGATTGTAAAGAACAACATGTATGACAAAGAAAGCTGCTCCTTGACCATGATATTTAAACAATTCTCACCCCATGCCCTGTGCTGTAAACCTGCTGTTAGTCGGAGCGCGACCTCTGCCTCTAGCTCCACCTCCAGACACTAAAGTGAAATATAAGTATAAACACTTAGTGTATTAAACAGCACCATTGTTAAGTCTATAACCGCCCGGGCTCATTTCTTGGACATCTGGATAAGGATATCATTCTAATGATATGCAATAAGGATCTCTAAAAAACAAAAAATTGTATGATAAAAAAATAGTGAAGGTTAAATACAGCAATTAGATTTCTGTTCTGTACACTATATAATTGTATATTTAATTTCTCTTCAAAGTGAGCTTCCATTTCCCATATTTCCCTAAAACCCTTTCCTAAACCTTGCGGACAGCCTTCGCAAAAGTGTTGAACCGTAGTTTTTCCACAAGGTAGCACTTTTAATCTGAATTACCAAAAATTAGGAACACTACGAAACATTTAGGATCACTACAGTTGGCAAAAAAAATTATTAATAAATCGAAATTTCAAAGACAGAGAGATGAGGACATATTTGCAAAGGATCATGGATGCTTACCTCTCCCTCTTCCTCGTCGTCCTCTGTCAGCCCCTCGTTCAACAGGAACAGGGTCCACACCATTTTCTTCAGTTCTCGCTAAAACAACGATCACAAGGGACAACAAAATGTAAATTATACACAAAGCTAAAGTGTGTAATAATAATAATAATAATAATAATGCTTTCTATTTATATAGCACTTTTCCAGACAGTCAAAGATGCTTTACAATGTTATGAGCATTATTCATTGACTCCACATTCACACACTGGTGGTTATAAGCCATCCTGGTAGCCCTCAGCTGAAAGAAAGTGTCTGCCATTTCACACCTATGGCCTCCTGACCACCGGCAAAAACACCCCACCAGTCACACATACAAACAGGGCAATGAGATGGTTTTCTTAAAGTCACAATGGCAGAATGAATGTGGTGGGGATCGAACCATCAACCCTCCGATTGTAGGACTCCACCACTGCGCCATTATCCGCACTCTCGACACACATAGATGACTTCATAATATTCCATCTGTGGCACCAAGAGTGTTTCAAGTGAGTATAACTTGAATTTGATTTTGAATATGTGCACAAACAAAAAACATGTGCTCTACAACGTTTGGTTAAAGAAGTGTGTGATTTTTAGAAATTCATTGCCCCCCCAACACACCATATTAAACTAATAACCAATCAGCAGGCACTCTCAAAATAGCATAACAAGACGAAGTGCCATTGGTACTAGCGGGGTGATTGTGTTGGGGATCACTCCCAATGATTGTGCACTCCACCTCTAACATTGTTAAACGGTGTAACCACTTCAAAAGAAGTCACTGTAATTATGAACAGTAAAAGAAAATGGGTCACTGACCAGGACAGGCCCTGGTATAGCAACAGTTGAATATTTCTTTAGACTACAACAGCCATGTAAACACAAAGAAAACTTATCTGCAAACTCACCTGGCCTGTTGCGACTGCTTCCTCTGCCGCGGCGGCTTGCACCTCCACGCCCCTTACTGATTTCTCTTTCTTTCTTCTCCTTATTTTCCTTATTTTCTTTACCCTCGGTGGAGGTGCCATCCTTCCCGAGACTTTTCTTTTTCCCAACTGTTTCCCAAGAGGTCTGGAAGAGAGATGAGCAAGCATAACTTATCCTAATCACACTTAAGCTGTTATTCCCTGTTCACACCAGACGTGAATCAAGCAAGTGCAAGTAATTCATAAGTTAATGAGAAGACAAAACCTGGCATTGTACACCATGAAACTAACAAATCGGAGAAGAAGATGTTAATGATGTGGCGACAACAATGTGGCATGAAAACGCATTATTATTCAAATATTTTAACTTCAACCAGACATTTGCGTCTACATCAACCAATCAACAGCTCGTAATACAGTAATTGTATGACACATGGATATAAAAGTATATTGTTTGGACAAACGTTATTGTAGAGGTCAAATAATCTTGTATGTTGTTAAAAAAGTGTGACAAAAAATATCAAGCATGCAATTCACCCAAGAAAAAATGATCATGCACATGATCATATCTAATATATGATATCTAAACTAGAATACTAGCCAAATATCATCATGGCTGATGGTCTTTGATCAGTAACAGCTTGCCACAGGTATATAAAAGGATCTTTCTTGGAAGATCAAATAATCTCAGGGTTTCTGCCAGGTTTGCCAAGGTCAAATTTAGGACTATTTTAGAATGTTAAGAATCATATCATATCTATATCATACCATCAAGAACATACAACTTTTTGCATAATGAACAGCATGCTTCAAACACATTGTCTGAAACTCTAACCATCAATTTTATGTTTTGAGCATCTACAAATGTTTTCTGAACTCTGGCAGTCCTAACCATCTTTTTTTTTTACTTCTTTTATATTGAGGAGGATTTTTTTCAATCTCTGGCAACCTTTCTAAACATTTATGAGATTTTGAGCATTTTCTCAGACACTGAAAACCCTAACAATCACTTTTATGTTCCTGAGTTCATATGAGCCTTTTCTCAAACTATGGTTATTCCTAAAATTCACTTTTCTGTTTTGGGGGATTTACGCTTTTTTCAGTTTCTGAATATTTAGAAGCATTTTCTCAGACAACAAAGCACATGTCAGATGACTTTTACATAGACTTCCGAAAAAACAGCTGTGAAAAAATTATTTAAGACTTAGAATCGTGAATTTAAGACTTTTTAAAAACTTCAAAAAATCCAGAATCTGGCAAATTATAAACATGTGTTTTCCTAATTCTATTCAATTCAAATAACTTCATGAATTCCCAAAGGGCAATTCAAAAGTACAGCAAGAAGCTTATTCAAGTAATCATAATAAATAAAAGCTCTGGAAGTAGCAGACTTATTCAATTTAATTAAAGATATTCTCATCAAAATCTGTTATGTATTTGTTTTGATTCCTTTTAACATGAATTTAACAATAAAAGAAGTCTAGATATCCCTCCATGCTCTATTTTTTCTCAAAGACGCAGTTAGTTTTTTTCGTCTGTCATCTGTTCTCACACTGACAGGAAACTCGATCAAACATCTTTCAGATCTAGTCCAGCACAGCTCTACATACGATGGTGAAAAAAAACTAGTGTACAACTTAAACAATATGGCTGCTAAAAGAACCCATTATTCAAAAGTTGGGCAAATCAGGGAATATTATGGTGGTTTAATGCTTGTATTCAGTGATCAGTTAATGGTTGTTACCAAACTACCAAACACCTGCCAGCCAATCAGAAGGAAACATTCAGAAAGACTATGGCATAAATGAAAGAGGCTATTGGATTTTAAAAATAATTGATGATCAATTTAATTCAGAAATGCGTAAACATTCACAAATGTATGCATTTACATTACTACAAGAAGTTAAATGTTAACTTGTGAATGGTAAATGTAAATTATATATTTTTATTTTCATCAAACTTTGCACACGTGTAAAAGGAAAATGTACATTTAAATGCAATTTAAGTAAGTAAGTAAGTGCAATTTATTCATAAAGTACATTTTTCACAGGGGAACTGCCCAAAGTGCTGTATAATCAGCAATAAAATTGTAAAATAATAACACAAATACCACAAATAACCCATATACACTTTAAAACCCCTTAGAGTATAAAAAAGGCTTTAACCTAGTTCTAAAAATCACAATGTTGGCTGATAAACGGATTTCTGGAGGTAGATCATTCCAAAGCTGAGGGACAACCACAGAAAATGATTTGTCACCTCTAGACTTCAGATTGACTCTAGGGATCTCCAGAAAACCCCTTCAGCTGAGCGCAGGGACCTCATGGACTGAGACAGAAGTTCAGTGCTTGCCCATTGATGGCCCTATAAACAAATAACAGGATTTCAAACTGGATCCATTATGTTACTGGAAGCCAGTGAAAGGAGGTCAGAACTGGAGTGATGTGTTCAGATTTCTTTGTTCCTGTCAGCAACCTTGGAGTAGCATTTTGCACAAGCTGAAGCCTACAAATTACTTTTTCAAGGTCCACAAAAGATAAAAAGAGGCTTAAGTGTCGACGTGATCCGAAGTTGATAAAAACTGTTTTAACACCAGTGTTGATTTGTTGTCATCTTTAGCTCAAAATCGATGATAACACCAAGGTTCCTAACTTGACAGGACACGGTGGGGAAGTTAGGTTAGAGCATACTCAAACAGGTAGAGCGAACCTTCGGAGAACCAAAAATAATAACCTTGTTCAGTTTCAGAAAACTACTGGCAAGCCATCCCTTTATTTCATCTAGGCATGGACTTTAAAGGGAGGCAGAGTTGCATATTACAAATTGGATTTCACTACTCCTATGCTTCCATAGAAAACAGAATAAAGCACCAATGAGGAAGTGTGCATCTCTGAGTGAATAATTGCCACACTTGTTTTGCACTTAGAGCCTTACCACCCAAATAGCTGACATTAGCAACAAAATCCAGATTTTCTTCCCCTATCAAATGACTTGTGAGATTTTAATGATTAACAAGTATTCTCAACCCAATGTGCATCTGAACATGATGTGATTCTTACAGCATCAGATGTTCCCTCAAGCAGGAAGTTGATGGCTCTGTTGACATCCTCATTACAGTCGTGGAGAGCAACCATGCAATCGTCTTGGTTCTTCCCAGTAACCTCCATTAACTAAGAGAGGATATAAGGTTGTTCCTTTATTTACAATATTGAGAGGAAAAATACTGCACTTTGCATAGTAGAGCTTTGTTTACCTGTTTAACTTTGTCCTCAAAGTCTGCATCACTCTTGTCATAGATCATCTGGGCCAGTCGGATTTGTTCAGCTGTAGCCTGTAATTATAGGTTATGAAACTTGTGTATGGCAGTAAAAATCAGGTTTGTTTTTCTGTAAATCAGCAAAAGGGTATAATGACAAAAGTAACATTTAAAGCAAAACATTATCTATATTCTTCTGTCAGACACATTTGTGACAGAGCTAAGCAATTATTCAATCTCAAACTAAACAATGTTATTTAATCCTGCCCTCATCCTTTTTTTTTAAACCAAAGCCCTATTCACATGGGATCTGTGTTGTCTAGGGATATCTGTGCTATCTCTGCTTTTTTTGGCATAAATCTTTGACAATAAATTCAGGGTTTCCATATTTATACCATGTTTTGACTCATATTTTCTAATTGGGTATATATGTAAATATTTAAAAGGTACATATAAATGCAATAAATTCAATATGAAATATCAGTGCATCTAGAGTAAATTTTGTGATGAAAGCCAGTTAATTGAGCAAATAAAAACTGTTTCAGAGAAATATGTTAAATGTTGAAATTTCAGTGAAACTTTTCTCTGACCAATTGGACATTGAGCCAACTCTTTTTTTTTTTTTATTAGAAGTACTGGAGACAAACTGTTTCTTTATAACACACTGCTCATTGTCTCTCCCCCAAAGGCAGGTTGCTTACAGTAAAAGTGTCTGCTAAATGTATATATTTAGATGTAAAAATTCAGTAATTACAAAACAATTTTGTCTATTTATTCAGGTCACAACAAGTTCAACTTTAAACTAAATATTTGTGCTTTGTTTTCCTATTTTTGATCCAACTGTGTCCTATTTAAAAGCGTCCAGGGAATCTGAACATCTAGACTTACATGAAGCACTTTGGGAGATAATCCTGCACAGAATGGTCTAAATGCAGAAAGGGCAACATGTGATTTCTTACAAAAATAGTAGAAACACACTCACCTGAAGCTGCTTCTGTGGCTGTGTTGTCTGTGTTGTAGTGGGCACCACTTTCTCCCGAGTCCCCCGGGCTCGTTCCACGCCCACAGAGGTCATCATATACAGTATATACAAAACAATGTATGTACAAAACAGAAAAATCTGGAAAAGAAACAAGGTGAAGCGATTAATGTTTAGAAAACTCGCCCATGTCCTAGTATTTTTGTCCAAATATGAGGTTTAGTTCATGAGAGCTAACTGAGGCTTTCTGCAGAACTTCCTTTCACACCCGCACAGCGTCAGGAAAACACACACGGGCCTATCGGATTTCCTTTCTCCTAAACCCTGCTGGGCAAGATTGAGCAACACTATAACTGGCAAAAAGCCTTGTAGAAAAAAACACTCATCTGAAACTCTCTTGTTCAGATGAGACCTAGCCTTTCCTCGAGCACTCAATTACTAAAATTTTTCCTCTGGCATTAAACGAATCCCAAATCCAACAGAAAAGTATTAACAGCTAATAAAAGCATTACACTGTACAGGCCCAGACACAATAGGATGATTTTATGACAAAGTTGTGGGAATAAAAAGATAGATTTTCTTGAAAAATAACAGATGTTCATAATCACTCACTGATGTGAGCCATGGTTCCCCATCAGTCGGTCACTACGACTTATGTTGGTGACGCCTAAGGGAACTCCACTAGGAGCGCTCTACTTTCTCCACAGGCAGTGAACCTCTAAGCTCTGCCCGGTGGAGGCAGCACCAACCTCTGGACCCAATTGCTCAGTCCAAGCACTGAGAATTTTTAATTACACAGTCTAGGTGTTAGTAGCATTTGGGTCATGTTGAGGTGTTAAAGTTAAAGGTTTGAAGATAAATCCGCTGTTCTGTGACATGTAGGGTTTTTTTTTTCATTTCTTATGGACTGATTCCACATCGCAGTTGATGTTAAATTCAAATCACTGATGTTGGCTTACAAAACCACCTCCAGATCAGCCCGTTTACCTCCACAAGCTCATACACTCCCACATGACCTCCAGAAGCCTGCGCTCAGAGACGGAACAGTGTCTTGTGGTTTCGTCCCACAAAGGTGGAAAATCTCTCAACAGAACCTTCTCTCTCACTGTCCCTGGCTGGTGGAACGAACTCCTGAACCAGTCAGGAAAGCAGCAACACTAATAGCTTTCAAAAAGCAACTAAAAACTTCTCTTGCTGTAGTACTTACAACTTCTGTCCTTCCTTCTATGTGCAGTGTATCAGCTTCAAGTATTCAAGTTCAATGCATCAAGTCCTGTATTGTGAGCTACCTGATTTTGAATCAACTTTCATTTTGTTTCTCATACTATGTTACTATGGAAAAAAAGACAAACATAAATGCTATGACAGCCACAGAGGCATTCTTCACGGAAAACAAATCAATACACATAAATAAACAGGGTAGACTTCATTACAATGTTAAAATGCTTGAAGGCAAAGGTATTACATATTGCACCAAGAAACCTAAACTGCTAGCTTTTAAATATTTTTATGAGGGCGATCTTTAAAAGTGTCCATGTTCAAAAAATAATTTCCTTCTTGAATTTAAAAAGACATTGAGAGTAAGGGTACGAATGTGTTTCTTCACCGTGTGTGAGTCTCGTATGTCAATTTAGTATCTAGAAAAACTACTTGTCCCAATCTGGTCTTTAATGTATGAATCAAATTTTTCTGATCTCTTGTTGGATTACATATGGTTTTGTGCTATACCTTCTTCCCAGTCCTTTTCCCACCCAAGTTGAAACACTGGGTTAGTTTTACAGTGTTGATATTTCTACGCAATATGGTTTTTGAAATTAAAGGATGAAGATCATCCCGTTTTGAATATAGTGACATTTTGCGAACAGATCTATTCCAGGAAAGAATATCCTGCACCATTTAACATGTTCACAGTAAAAGATCTAAAGTCAAAGTATAAAGACATCATCCAGTTCACAATACTTGCGTTATCAAAAGTGGTGCTGTGTTGAGTTACAAGAAAAGAAAGAGGTGAGCAAACTAAGAATTGGGTAAATGTGCAGAACTCTGCTATGGTTAACTTGCCCGCTAATGCAGTTGTCTTTTTCTCTCTCATGACAACTTTAGAAAGCTCCTAATTGGTTGACATGGCAGCAAATATTCTCCAAAGTTCAAATATTTCATCGTCAACTAAACATACCCCAAACATCACACCGGTCAACTTATTTGTAGCTAATAGACGACTCAATTATGAAAAAAAATTACCATCATATAACCATGTCCATTTCTAACATTTCTACTATTGTAAGAGGTTCATGAGGTGAAAGTCTGCACCCACCAATGTTGATAGACACACACAGCCATGCCTCATCATCTAAAAAAACATCTGTCATTCAGATAACGTTACACATTGATTGTTCAAATTGCTAATACTTATGTTACCGATTTAATGAACAATAAAAAAAAAAACATCCACTCTTTCAAAAACATGTAATTTGAAAGAAGATATGAGATATCTTCACTCTAAAAACACTTATTTAAAAGTCTTTGGAATTCACATTATTGTTCTGCTGGATATGAAGTTCTAAATAAATAAACAAACCTAGGGCTTTTCTTCTGGAGAGGTTCCAAATACATTTTGTTCTCAAGAACGTTGACTTGAAAAGTGTCTCAGCTAACGCAAAAAAACCCAACAAAAAAACAAGTGAAAACACAACATCTGTGATAGATACAGTGGGCTTTTCTTGGCTTATAAAAGAGATGTTAGTGTGCATTAAACCTTTCAGCGCAGTGAACGCCCGAGAACAATGTTCCAGATAGATTCGCAAGCACTGAAGATCTTTAGACGTAAGACAGTAAAAACTCCCAGCGTGTATTATAGATGATAAAGATCTTACATGGGTGAGTCTTCACAAATTAATAAATACTGACCATGAGCAAACAAAAATTCGTACAAAAATGCCTCACACATGCACACACACACACATATATACATACATACATACACAAACGCCAGCCTTAGAATATTTCGTTACAACTGAATAAACCCCCGCACATTGTCCTTTATTGGCACACAAAGGTACACCCTTAAAGGTACACAAGCTGACATTATCGTCGTGAAAGGACACATTGATATAATTGAATAAACTAAACAAAAATTAAACACACTCAAATGTCTCAAAGAGCTTGAAAAGCTCAGGGCTAAGCTAACTGACAGCTTTTGGTCGTTTTAAGTGAGCGATTGTTTTAAACGATCAGGTAAACAAAATAATAAATAAATGTTATAATAATGATAACCTAAGAAATAACGAACACGGAAATAAAAGATGCATTTGTTGCTAAAGCAGACTGCCTTGTTAGTGTTTACAATAACACAGAAACTACACCCTAGTGGCGACGAAGTGCAGCATTTATTACAAAAACAAACAAATAGAATACAAAAACATTTTAATAACTAAATATAATTATCACATTCCTTGAAGTTTTCCTTACAGTCGTAAATGTAATCAGTTTCACGGTCATAACAACGTTTAGGAGAGGTGATGCTTCAAACAAAGAAAATTAAAATGTGAAAATCAATCTCAGCATCACTAGCAAAATCTAAGTATATTTATCCGACGTGTCCATGGAAATGTACGCCAAAAACGTTAAAATGCGAGTGAAAACAGAGCTATGGGGAGAATACGCGCAGTGGGTCTGCGCTCCTTTGTCCGTGATCTCTAATGTCATTTCCTCTCACCAATTGTTGTAGCTTAGCTAGCTAACTCGCGACCGCCCGGCGTCCTTGTTCAACACATTTAAACATTTTACAGAAATGTAACATCCAGCTCCACGCGAGTAATATATTTTAATGTAAGTCAACCGAGTTAAATGATTACAGGCCTTGGTTAAAGGTGCAAGATATAAGAAAACGGTCCCACAAAGCAGAGCTAAAACCGAATAAGCTAAACTGAGGAGGCAAAACAAAGCCACAGAAAAGACAACACAACAACGAAAACATTTAACGTCGAAAAAAGACGAGACAACCACAAGACTATTAACAACAAACCGCTCGAAAGGAGCCACGTATTAAGAGTGCGAGAAAGAGATTTGTTTTTTTTTTTCGTTACCTGCTAACACGCTTTCCTCAGCCAGCAGCAGACTCCGTCACGTGACCGTCACCGCGCCGCACCAGCAAAAGCATTCGCAAGCGCGCGCACACGTACTACACGAATTCTACTTTCATTATTTACAGATATAAATTATGATTTCGTTAAAAACTACAAACGCAAAAGAAAATATACCTTCAATCTTATTTCTCATCAACTAGCAATTTTACTTTACTCCACTGACACATAAAGTAAACCTTAAGGAATTGTAGTTTTTAAGATTTAAATACAGGGTATGCGCAAACAGTTAAAACGGGAAATTATTCACATTTTAAACCATAGAAATGTCATTTACACTACTAACCGTGAATGTATTATCATTACATTGCGCCCCTAGCGTCGCACAAAGTAAAAAGAAAAATATAAATATGAATTATTATTAAAAAAAATTCAACATGCTCCAAACTAAACGTGTGTGTGCGTGCACACGATCACAAATCTTAACAAAAATACCCATACACATATGTGTACATTATGTAGTATTTTATACATCTTTTTTTTGTACTGGGTTATTAAATATGTAAAAAAAAATATGAATCATCTTATATCACAATAAACCAACAGACTTACATTTCTAAAGCAGGTCACAAGTATAACACAAAGTTAGCCAAGAGGGTGCTCACAATCTTATCTGAACGTGATTTAGCTGTTGTGGGAACAAAATCCATCTTTGTGGAGGTTCCCCAGGAACAAGTAGGTTTAGCAGAATGAAACTGCAAAAATTTTCCTTTTTTTCATTAGAATAGAACAACGTTTGATTAAACATGTTTTGTTCATCCCCAACTTTTCATTTATCCTCCACATACACCAATATTTTTGCTAATATGTAATTACTTGAAGAATTACAGAATCGAGCGCACCCAAACTTAAGATTAAATGTATGTGAACATTAAGTAGATGTTTTTAGCCCTCTACAAATTGTCTATTTAAATGCAAGAACAAACACAACACAGTGTCAGAGTGGAAGAAAATACTTCAGTAAAGGTTTAATGTTTTTCATTTGTTTTACGAATGTGTCATGTTGCTGTTCTTTTTCTGTTACATTTGTACAATATGTTTACACGTGTAATGTGTAAAAACATTCAGGAAGTGTATAAAAACAGGAACCACAAAAAAGAAAAATCACAGACAAATCCAATCACACACGCATACAGTTTAAATATATGCTCTAACATTTACATTTAGGAATCTTGCTATTAGGCAGCAGATGTGTACATACACATTTATATATAAAATACATTTTAAAATTGAAGTATACTTTACCGTCTCATATATGCCTGGTTTAATAGTCAGATTTATCAAATGTGCACGTTTGTGACACTTTCATGAATAGTTTCCTTTACAAAAAAAAAGCCTGAACTGTAACTGTCTTTCACAGAAAGACTGTAAAAAGGCAAAATTACACAACACCACTCTGGCTTAATGCAGAGATGAGGATGATGAGTAGCTTTCAGAACATTTATGATTGTACCTGAACATCATGAGTGACACAAAATAAATAGAATGTCTAAAGAGGATAAATCTTGATCTTACTGCATGTGTGTTTTAGAATAAAATCAGCAATAAAGAGGAGTTTTCCAATACACCTCTAAAAAAAAGAAAGAAAGTATCTGTGATCAAATACAAGTGGATCTTCCGGACATTATTTCAGACAAATGGGCAAATATTTGCTGGAAACAGTCCGACTCCTTTTCACCTGTTAATTCTCAATCTTTTCCATATCAGCAATGCCCTTTCCATCTGTGGTGAACACAACAGACCAAATCGGCAAAGAAACAAAAGCACACAGCAAAACAAATGTTCAACACAGCTTTAAAATGCAAAAAAATAAAATAAAAACAAACTATAAACAACAACACGGTGCCCTTTATTTGACAGTTCTCAAAATATCAGGCACCTCTCCAGTTCCTGTGCTGCTTTCTCCTCGGACCGTAGACACAGACGAGTTTCAGGAGCACAAATCATTCTTTGGGTATAGAATAGACAATAAAGAATGATGGAAGGATGGAGGAGGGCCTGTGAACATGTGTGTGAAGTCGAGAATGAAAGCTCCAGAATGTTAGCTCCAAAGGCCAGCGTAGTTTCCATGCAGGCCTGAACACAATGGACCGCCAGCCACAAAGAGTTTGGTGCCGGAGTCATCGTAGCAGTGCGTGTACACAGCGTTCGGGAAGGAGCGGATGTCGGAGAAGTAACTTCTCCATGTCTCGTCGTGATTCTGAAAGACGAAAGCAGGTTAGCAGCAATATTTTAACATTTATTTATTCATTCATTTCAAATGATTCACTCGAATCAGCTGTAATTTTTGATCATCTGTATTTTTTCCCGCGATTGAGCTCAGTTTACATGATGCAGATTATTTGTGAATTTTTCATGGTCAACAGCCACTTGGGGATTCCCCTCTCTTAAAATAGAGTAAGGGCCATTTCAAACTGGGAACATTTCCTCAGTTTTTTTTTTTTAATATATATATATATATATATATATATATATATATATATATATATATATATATATATATATATATATATATATACATTAAATAAGCAATTTAACCTTTGTGGCTGTTTAAAACAATAACTATAACCATAAAAATGCCTGTGCCCCTCTTACACTTTACCTAAATTTACATTGAAAATGTGCATTTAGATGTTCTTTGAGGACCTAGCTAATTTAAAGTTGACTTTTTAGGCCTTGGCCACACGTACACGGTTATTTATTAAAAGTTGTTTTCACTCAGTTTATATTGGGTCCAGACCGTGTAAAAAAAAAAAAAGTGTGGTTAGAAAATGACCTTGTACATGTGGCGAGGGCCTTAGACACGCATTTTAGTGCTAAGTTTGATTGTTTTCATCGATGTACTTCACTAATATCAGTTTATCTTGTTTGTTGATTGTTGATTTTCTCTTGACACTAGACCACCATTCTGTATACAGTTTACCTTGTTATCCAAGTTTGATCTTACACACTTTTAAACTTCTTATTCTGATTTTATAAAGAATGTATTGTTGTAGTAACCTCGGCTTTAAAGGTGTCCTTGAACACCTGGAATAAGTTGTATTTAAAATCAGAGTTTAATTATTGTCAGAATAATCTTTTGGCTTTTATTGTAAGTTTAAATATTAAAATAACTAATCCATACTTGGAAATGACAAAAAAAACTAATTCTAATCTAAATAGCTACTGTGTATGTTTTTCAGTTATGATATGGTACAGCAGATAAAAAAGAAAAGAAAAAAGTTTTAGAAAAAAAAAAGTTTGTATTAAGGTAAAATAAAATTAACACCAGAACATTTAGTCTAGCTTCCTAAAAAGGAGTGCAATTTATTCTTTAGAAACATTTAAAAAGCATTTTGGCTGTCACGCATTTGTCTATTTCTTTTTACAGCTCCGCTTATGGAAGGCACCAAAAGAAACACACTCGCAGAGAGAGTGCAGAGAGCAGTTTCTGCCTTCCCAGATGCAGAAGCAGCTAGAAAACATCTTGATGGAGCCAATCAGGGCATTAAAAAGTTAGTATTTTTGAGATGCATGTGCTCATATACCAAATAATTTATCCCTGTATTGCGATCTATGCTGGAACATTTACAGAAAACTGCTGCCAAATAAACAAAAAAAAGTTTGTTTTATGGTCAGAAAACAAGTAAAAATGAGTTTAGATTTTAGAGTTTAGACACAGGAGGAAGGTGACAAAATTTCTGATACGCGACACTATTTATTATTAATTTTATATTACTTTTAAAAAACTGCTTTTTAATGCCGTGTTAATGATATGCTACGGCTGTGTTAAAAGTCACTGCTTTGTTTATACAAACATTTAAAATTATATTTCAATGCAGTATCTTTCTGCGCGAAGATCTCATGTTATATTGAGGATGGCTGTGGCTTATTGATGTGTGCGGCCTATATTTGAACACATATTTTTTATTTTCTAAATGTAGTTTGTGCAGATTATATTCAGGTGCATTCTATTGGCTGTAAAATATGGTACATTGAGAAGATTAAGGAGTACAAATCCATACCAGCCATCCTCTCCCTGTGGTGAGTTTCAGGATGCCCTCTGCAGATCCCTTCCGGTACACGCCGGGTGTAGTGGAGAGACCATCCAGAAAACGCTGGGCCCTGATATCATAGAAAAGCAGGGAGCCCTGGCCAGTGCCAACAGTCACTATGTGTTCATAGAAACTCACTGAGCGAATACCTATGAGCAGAAAATCCATGTCAATTTGAAATCTAAACTGTTATCCAGAAGTGAGCAGCTTCAGAGATAGAGAGCTCGTACCACTGCCCCGCTCCCTAGAGCTGACAGACTTAATGTTCTGAGAGGACTGTCGAGGGTCAAGGAAGGAAACGTGTGCTTGAGAGCCGACGGCATACACAGACCAGTCCATTCCGTACGCCAGACACACGTTCTCCTTGCAGTGAGGGAGTTTAGTAGAGAACTCCTGAAATCACATTTATGGACACTATTTGAGCAGATGTTTATAAACCACTTTGACTTTGAAATTATTTATATAATGCCTACTACAGGAGAACATGAACACATATGTAAACAAGAAACAGCAAAAGCTGGAAGAAAAGAAAAATGGTTGGATTTTTCTAAAACAGAAAACCCGGAAGCTTTGACAGGAGCCATGTTGGTCTGTTCAAGGACTGTAGGCTTTGTGTGAGTATACGCATAAGGACACAAAAACATACCTATGCTAACGTAATTCCACACCACCTTCTCTGCGGTGGGCTTTAACGCAAAATTAACACCTCTATTGATACACTAAAAGTCCAAACTCATCACACGTCCACCCCCAATTTCACAGCAGTTCAGTGTCATACTTTCTACATTTTGTCCATGTTTTTATAATTGTGCACCTTACTGAACAACTTTTGTATGGTCAGAAACTAGCATAATGAGCTTTTCAATATTCATAGTTCTTCTTCTCTAAACACATGATCAAAATAACCAGGTTTCATTGGTCGATCATGCACTGCTACACTACAAGACAGAGCAGATTTATTTTCACTCACACCTATCTGTTGACGTGTATTGATGCGTAAGTTTGCATTGATAATATGCATGTGTGCGTGGGGTTCTTTAGGGTGCTTGTACAGCCCTGGTCTGGGCCAAGAACAACATATACGTTGCAGCAATTAACTGGTTTTGCGTTACTTTTCACAAATAGCTGTGGTTGACCTTAATCAGCGTAAACTATAAATAGCCATGTGACCACATCCCTCATTACTCAGATCCATAACACTAAATTTTTCTAAAATCTTAGATACAGGTCATATATGGCCGAAAAAAAGAGGACCTTGTCACTTTGATCAAAACGGTGCCGTCTGAGCTTAGTCAAAATCATTGCGTTCATACACAGGTCAGACACAAGTTGCATGTTGTAATTAATGTGAACAAGCACACAAAAAAAAATCTTATTTCAATTCAAAACCAAATTGAGCATTAACCCTACACTCTGAACATACCCCAAGTGGACCTTTGTTCATGCCTTATTTCAGCATTGAATCCTTGACGACCTCGAACACCCTGAGTATCCAAGTTAGTACCCAAAACCAGTACTGCAATTTTTCAAGCTCTAGGCGTTCTAAACTATGTGTATAGACTGAAAGTGAAGTCAGTTTACTGAAATGTGAGACATATTACATTGGGTAAAATACAAAATGTAAAAATAACTTAATTCAGGGGAGTCCCTTGGCTTTTAAAATGTTAAGGTTCTGGCAGGACTGATACTTTCAGTGAAATCTGCTCTTCTGATGAACATTATTCCCGTTATGTCTCTTGACATAACCAAGCCATTTTAAGGTTACTTCTCTTACAAAACGCATCACTAAAGATAATACAATGAATCCCTCTCCTAAATAATTTCGAAGTCATTACACAATGACAGCAGCTGACTATCGCAAAAGCACAATTTTGTGTATCTTTTTAAAACAGATCTGTTCATTCACATTCTCAACACAAACAGTCTGCTCTAGAGTGTCTTGTTATGTTTGTTTGGTTCACTTTTGGTGTGCACTTACTTTCTTAAGTTGGATAGTAAATTTCCCAAGAAAACCGCACAAAAAAGTTGGATTCAGGCAAACTAAATGAGGCAGATGTGAAAACCCGTTACAGCAAAAAATTATACTATTATCTTTTTAATTTTTTATTCGACAGCTGCAGGTTTTTAGCCACATGTCTCATTAGCAAGAGTCTTGAAATGCTGCAAAGTGTCTTTGTATATAAAACACATTTCAGACAGACGTAACATTACCTTGCAGAGGTTATCTTCTGCCTTCCACAAGTGAAAATATCCATCAAGAGAAACAGCACCCAGTTCCTAATGAATGAGAGCAGAATTAGAGACAGAGCAAGAATGAATGTTGCACATCAACAGTCAAAGCTGAATCAACAGAATGCAGAACAGTGGATCACCTTATGGCCATTGTTAAAGGCCAGTGCGCGCACTTTGCAGTGGTGAGGGTGAGTGTGTTCATTGGGGATGTCTTTTAGAGCCCGATGAGAGATGTGAGAGTAACATGGAACACCTTCCACATTCTGCTGCTTCTCTGACTGCGACAGCACCTCTTCTGATATCTCCCACAAACCCATAGAGCCATCACGAGATCCTGCTCCAGGGGAACAAAGCATTTATTCATAGCTCGGAATGGTGGTTTCTATGGCCTATGTATATTTACGATGTATGCAATGGGCTCTCCCTAGAACACTTTGATTAGATACAATCGCCTGTACATTCCTCTCACATGTCTGTAAACTCTCATCTGAATATTCAAATGCATTTTTTATAGAAATAGGCTAATTCTTTTGTATGTGCTTTTTTGGCTTTATAAGGAACATTTTATAGTAGTCATTAAATTAGAGGTAAAATCCCACATCGGATGCTGTTGTTATTTAGGAATCTATCTGGATCTATCCACTCAAATTAATACATCTATTGTATTACTCTAGAGTACAATGGTTTTTAAACAAAAAAAACATAGATAAAAGGTCAGCTAATGTCAGAAATTTAAAATGTATTCAAAAACATATTTAAACATCCCCTAAAAGCATGAGTGTGCAAGCTAGACTTCTATTCCACCCAGTTGTATTCATGACATAAAAAGTCAATGTCACACTGTTCATTAATATTAATGCACTCAAGAAGGAGTCTAAAAACCATTATCTTTTAAGTATTTCATGGTTGAGTCGGTTGAGTGATCTACAAAATGGCTCAGTCGAGTTTATTAAAGATCAAGTTACATAGTAAAATCTGGGTATTTTTGTCTGTGATCTCTTTTCAGGAAACATAGAATGCATTTGAATCTGCATAGTTGCGAACTGATCTTTTTGTTAAATGTGGTAAGTGAGTGAAAAATTACTGAGGTAGGTGAAAGCAGTAAGCGGAAAATCCAGGATGGTTCGGTGCAAGAAAGGTCCACACTTCTAAGTTCCACAATAAATTTACTTGATCAAATGAAGAACCCTTTTAGAGTTTAGAGTTGTCTACCCGCTCTTCCATTGTCACTCTTCCCTCAGAAGTCCCACAATTAATATTTACATGAATAACAACTTGTAATTTAATATTTAATCTAAGCTATAAAATATCAACATCATGTTTAAAAACTAGTGCTGTTAAAGTTAACGCGTTAACGTATGCAATTTATTTGAAATGTATAACGCATAAAAAATGTTTTATGCAATTAACGCAGTTGCAGTTTTTTCTGTTTCCTGTTGTGGCCAACGTGTGTTAAACGAAGTATGAACTGTGTCTAAAACTGAGGAATGGCAGTACGCGGAAGCACATTCTCTCGATGTGACAAGAGAATGGAAAATTGGTCCTCGTAATATATTTACTGCCACAAGACTAGCTTTACTTCAATGTGAACACCTGTCCTGCACAGCCCTCATAGCTTAATGTCACATGAATGTTGTGCACTTAAAGCATAGTACATCCAACACTCACAAACTAAAGGAACAGCAAGTTGCATATGGACAGAACCTTGCAGGTAGGCTAATACTATTTTCTCAATCTCTTGTCTGTTTTTACTATCCCAGTGTGTGTTTGAGCGTGTGTGTGTGTGTGTGTGTGTGTGTGTGTGTGTGTGTGTGTGCATGTGTCACATGTGCGTGTGTGTCCGCTGTCAAGATATGCTGCATAAAATAAAAATAAGTTCAGATTAGTGTAAAACAATACTAAAAAGTAAAAGAAGTAAATATGGCGTTAAACAATATAATGTAAATAAAATGAATTTCCTCCTGCTCAGTGGTATTGCCAGCCTTGTGCCACTTGCAAAATGCTCAGGATATTTAATTGCTCAACAATTGCCCATTGAATGACCATTAAGGCCTCTTCATTCCAAACTAAAATAAATCATTTTAGCTTGATTCAGTTCATTTTTAGAATCTCATCCAAACGGTTACCGAAAAAAGTATAGATTAATATTGAGTAAAAAAAACACAGAGAAACCCCACAAAAAGTCAGGATGCACTATTACCAAACTGATCAATGGAAAAGTGGTGGAAAAGTGTGCTCTTTATACAGCTTACCTGAAACCGCCATGGTATCGCTAATCCAAGCAATGGAGAATATCCAGTCATTATGGCCATCCTGTAATAAATATTGGTAAAAATCACTTTAAATCAGTTCCTGGAGGACCACAGCCCTGCATAGTTTTACACCAACGTTAACTGAACACAACTGATTCCACTGATTAAGCTCATCTAGGTTTGTTTTGAAGCTACTGGTGTGTTTCCTGAAACAGGGTTGGAACAAAAACATGCTGGGGCTGCGGTCCTCCAGGAATTGAGTTTGAGACCCTTTTTTTAACTCGCACAAGAAACAATCCCCCGAGATCCCTACATCCTCTCAGAAATAAAGGCTTAACTTACATCGCCAACGCAGACTGGGTCTAGAGTTGGGAGTCTGTACACTGCCAGGCTGTTTGGGTTGTCTCCTCCAGTGGCGAGCAGGGTTTTTGAAGGGTTAAGCTCAATAGCATGTATGCCACATCCCTGCTGTACATCTAGACCCCCCATAGATCCTGGTCCGTTGTACTGAAAAGGGCTTCCCACACCAGCCAAGCCATGGGAAAGATCTCCTCTGGCTTCCCTGTCCTTCAGCATGGGGATCCTGGTTATCTGTCCAGAGAGGACGTCCACCACAAACAGCTGCAGAAGCAATCACAGTCCAGTTTTGAATTCTGATAAAAACAGAGTGTTCTATATAAACATATATAAACCCTCTCACCGTGTTACATTTGGTCCCGCACACCACCTGCCTGTGGTTGAGCCACTGGGAAGCAAACACCTTGTTGAGGCGGCCGAGGGAGAACTCTGTCTCCCGGAGAATTCCTGGGATTCGACTGGCAGCAAAGCCCCGAAGGCTTCTCTGAAAGCTCCATTCATGCTGTCGCTGTGGCCGGAACTCTCTGCCTCTCACACAGCACACAACAGACTGCCGGCTTTGCCACCAGTGCTGGGCATGGCGCACGGAGCTGGAAACTCGGGCACGCTTCTGCCCAGACTGACACCAGTCAAGCTGCACAGAGAAAGAAAGATTAACGTGATGCTCACTGATATTGAATCATCTCATTTTTATTTGGAATGTAAAGTAACATCTGTTCAGCTGGATGAACAAACTTGAGCAAAAAGTCATTCTGATGGATTGAACACCATCTGTAGAAGAACCCCAAGTTAATTGTGTTAATAGTGTAATGAGATACTTTAATATAATCTAACCAGTAGCCACCTTTTACTCTAAACAGTACAAATACTGGGGCCCCAAATGATTAGTAAAGAACCTACTATATTAGCATCTACTATAGGCATTACACTAGATTTCATTAAAAGAGAAGATTAATTTATGCAGGGAATATTATCAGTCTGTTAAACTATAGACAACTAAAAAGTGTAACATTTAGTGAATTATTAAAAAACATTGCATCAAATATACATATAAATCATGTTGATGTGTCAAGACATGTTTAAGATTTTAGCAACTTCAGAGGGAACATTTTGAAGCCAGCAAATAATCAAATAATAATAACAAATAACAAAATAAAATCTTGCTTTGCACAAAAATGTACCGTATTTTCCATCCACTGAGTAGCTTTTTAATAATAGTAGCAGATTTAGATATTTTATTTATTTAGATGAATTATTTTATCTGACTGCAGTTTAATTGACATTTGTTAATTGACAGTTTTTACAGATTATGTATATGATGTCCAGTTGTAAAAGTGGCCAGCTGACAGCATTCTCGTCGATATTAAAGGATTTCCTAGGAAATGGAATGAGAAATTAGCTCCTATTCTCAGAGCTGTTTCTAGCTATAAGAATTTTTCAGATATTGTCTACAGAGAGTTCAATTAATAATTAATTTCATTAAGACACATTTCAAGGGATACTGTTGGCCTGACCAAATCTGCAGCCCCAGATCTTTGCAGAAAACTCAGCTGAATTTTGCAGATTGTAGAACCTAGAGTACTAATATAAGATACTAATGTAGCTCACGCACTGAAGGCAGAAGAATTTGAGTGTTGAGTTATAACACTCTCAGTTGTACTATTCTGATCATGAATTATTTCCACATAATCTATCAAAGATTCGAAGCTAAAATGTGTGTGCTGCATGAAGGTTTTAAAATGCTTCAAACTATTCAGAAGGCAGTTAACTGCACAAAAGAGTGGGAAATCTAAGACAAGAACATAATGAGTATTATATATTATTTTAGTTTTGTTTTGATTTTTTACTAGTTTGCTTTCTAGTTTACTAGTAACATTCATTTGGAATCCGAAAAAATCATCACATTATCTTGCCGGCCACTGACTGTTTCGTTTATCTGTTACTACAATGTTTAGTAACATTGGTGGGGGTAGTACAAATAGCCTAAATTGGTGTTCAAAGTTAGTCCTGGAGGGCCAGAGTTCTGCACATTTTAGTTGCAACCCTTGCTAGTTTGATCACAAATCTGGCTTCAGACAAGCAAAGAGGGCTTTAATTAGTGTGATCAGGTGTTGGCTAATGTTGGTATATGTTGGCTAAAGCTGCTCTGTGCAGTGTTGTGTTCCTCTTGGACCAACTTTGGACAGCGCTTTATTGACGGGGCAGACAAACGACTTTTGGTGGTTAAATACTTTTGTTGCTACATCTAATTGTTACTCATATTTTAGAGCTCTGACTGGCAGAGCTACAAAAAAAAGGGCAATAAATTAGCTAAATTAATATTCCCTATTATGTTTTTTATTATTATTATATATACTGTTAAGTAAATATTAGACATACAGCCAAACAAAAAGGAGGTTTCACAAGAATTTATTGAAATAAAAAAAGAGGCTAAAGCAAAGCACTGAGATTTTTTTCACAGATGCCCTATATTTCTCTGAGGACATCTGGTCAAGGTGTGTTTTGCAATCCAGCATTGCATAAGCATGTTTAAAACAGCTTACATTAGAAGAAAACATCTAGTAGATGTGAAAAATCTTTCTTGAATTCCCCTCGACTTGCACAAATCTTTCTCATATGACTGACACAGCATTCCAACAAATCCAATCAAATCCTGACAGGAGAGAGTTAAACCAACGGCTCGAACCAGATCAGCTCTCACAGCCCTGAGACGGCATATTGAGAGCCCTTCTCTAAAATAAAATCAAAACAACTTGTAAATGACTCTCACTAAAACAGCCCAGCGTGTTAGGAAAGTACAGTATTTAAATCTAGTACTAAAAAAATCCTGAACATTCCTGCTCGTGCAAAGCTCGCCCAATCCCCCTTTAGGCCAGCCGACGTCAGCTGAATCTGACTGACCCAGATCCAGCCAGACAAGTAGGTTACGCTAGGATCTTAGTCAATAATGCAAAAAAATTTAACTGTGACAACAAATGCATTTCAAGAGAAAAGACTTGATTAAACCATGCAAGAGAATACAGGATATGGTCATGGAGAATATAGCTTGACTTTATATACAGTACGGTCATAAAATACAATTAAAAATTATATATTCTTTTATTATAGATTTATAATAAATAAAACTATTTACCTGTGACAGTTCATCATCTGTTTCTTCAACATAAAACTAGATACCATAAGACAAAAGTTAATCTCTATTTATTCAAAAAACAACTTAAAAGCCTTTCCCCTTCATTTTAAATGCCACAACCATGTACTAGTTATTGTATCTAAATAAACAGATTTAAGTAGCTACTATTTAAAAAATGGTAAAACAACACATCAAGTTATGTTTTGAAAATGCGGCACCATGGGATTGAGAAATGTATTGCATCAGAGTAGGAAATCCAGTAGGGTAACACATAACAGAGGAGACACCGTGATTTTTGTCAATATTCAGATTTTGTAATCACACAGCAACTTATAGTACTACATGACATTATCTTTTTTTTTTTAATTCTCACACACACTACCATAAACAAAATTTCAGAGCCAAAAAAAAAAATTCAAGCCTACAGCAATAGGAAGTAAACAATCGTGATTTCCTGTGGTGACCTTATGTTCTGTATATTCCAGTACTCTACTTCCAACATAAAAACATTAATAGTATAAAAACAACTCAAACTAATTTCTTCGTTTAAAATAAACGTGGTAACAACAAGCCGCTTAACATTGTTTATGGATGCACAGAGCATGACAGGATGCTAGCTATCGGTTAATAAAAAGACCTTTTAATTAGAAAAAGTTTGATTTTTTTTTTAATTGTGTGACTCAGAATATCACAGAGAATGAGCATTACAGGACACGTTTTAAAGAGTTGTCTTGTATGATGGTGTTGGTGTTGTTTTAGATGTATTGTGTTGTGTATGTGGCATTGTATTTATCAGCTTAATTCTTTGTGCCAGCTTGATAGAGAAAGTAACAGATAGGTTTCAAACTTCAAACATAATTATTTATTTGTAATGTACTGGTACTGAATCAGCAGTTACATTTTATTAACAAAAAAATATACATTTAAACCACATAATAAAAAGATTAGCAGACTTTATTGGGGTAAACTTGTATGTTTACTGATTCAGTAACTAAGTAATAAAAAAACAAGAGAACACAAAAAAGATCTGCCCAAACATAAAATATATATATATACACATTTAAAATATAAAAATAAAAACCGAATGGGTGAATTTAGAAGGCTGTCCAAGATTATGCCTGTCTGGAAGAGTTTTAAAAGCTATAGAAACGGCCATCAAAATCCCTTATCCACCTCTAAGTGACAATTGTGTTGTTGTTTTTTTAAATACTACAAAATTTAAACCACAACAATTATCTTGAAATTTTTATCTTTACAGATGCAGTATGTTTTTTTTTTTGAGAACGCTAATATTAATTTTTTTTTTCTCATAACACATCTTTTTTTAATACTATTTCGCATTTTACAAATGATACGTATAGAATATACCTCTATAGTTTCTGATAACCAGCTTACCGTGTCTGGCTCTCACCCCAGTGACATTATCCAGTAATCTAGAGCAGGATTAAGACGTTCTCAGACACAACACCTCGTCTTTACATTTAACACAACCTTTACACATTAGGACACACTACAAAAGCAGCTCTGCAGCAATACAACAGTGTTAACACAACACCATCATTAGCATTTAGCGAATAGGTTGCTGATAATATTAGAATGCAACCGTTTCCTGCTTGAAAAAGGGCAGCTTGTTCGTTTCTCTGTGCTTCTAACAGCACAAATAGTTGTTAGCTTGATAGAAATAAAGAAATAAATTGATGAAATAAAGATGTAAGCAGATGCCAGGAGAATGTTTTGTTCGCCAGGCCTAAGAAGAGGGCTGTTATTAACGTAACGTACCTGTTGTTCCTTGGGTTCCTCTGCTTTCCTTTTCCTGCTAACTGTTTTTCTCGCCATACCCTGACACGCACAGGTCCCTCACCCACATGGAGGGCAGCAGCGGCGCTGGGAACTGGATCATATAATGGCGATTGGGTTATTTTCGGCGGCCTCAGGGTCGATAGGATAGGCGACGTGAACGCTCGAACCCAACCGAGCCGAATTAACTTCCGATTCCGTTACAGATGATTTAGGCCGTTTTTAGACCGGGTTCGTTCGCTTACCGGTCTGGAGGAGCTGTGAGGGTGCGGATGCCCCTCCCCTGCACCGAGCTTACTTTTCACCTATCTTCTTTTTCTCCGTCCGTCGGTCGGTCTCCTGACGAACGGCGTCATCTCGCAACGTTCCGAGAGCGCCGTGCGCAGCCGCAATACAGTCAAACATCAACAAAACAAGGTCAAGCTTTTGCGCATGCGCACACCATAGAGACGACTATATAGGTGGAAAAATGGATATTACCGATTTAAACGTAGTCCGTACACGGTAGAGAGAAACTGCACTACTGCATGGAACACTTTAAAAGACATAAATAAGTGTTTATTTGAATAACAGGTGAAACTCACTTTTGTTTTCAACCTTATCAACAGCCAAAGGTCATGTTTCTTTAATAGAGCCCTACATTTTATCCGCGTGTTTGTGGGTTGTTTTTTTATAAGTGAATGCCATCCAAAACAGAGAAATCATCAACGAGCATTTGAATGCAATTTAACTGTAACGTAATTATTAATATTTGACCTTCATTTAGACTATTTTACTGTTTGTAAACAATGATGGTATGTAAGCGTATGGGCACGCATTTTCAAAAAATCAGTCAAAGTGGATTGATTATATATATATATATATATATATATATATATATATATATATATATATATATATATATATATATATATATATATATAACAAACTAAATTTCAAATTGTAATCTCAATTATATATATTTATTACATTTTACTGTTTGGGTTTTGATGTTACTTTTAACATTTAGTGCAAGCGTAAATGGCAATGCCAGACATTTTAGGTTGCTGGGATACAGGGAAACAGTTTTAACGCCTTGCTAGTACGTCCACTAAACCATGCAAGAGAATTCAGGATGTGGACATGGGTTGACTTTATATACAGTACTGTCATAAAATCAAATTTAAAAAGATATATTCTTTTTATTATAGATTTATAATAAATAAATCTATTTACTTGTGGCAGTTCATCATTTGTTTCTTCAACATAAAACTAGATACCATAAGACAAAAGTTATTCTCTATTGTTAGTACGTCCATATGAATGACAATAATTTTAGATTAGAATCATTAGTTTGCGTACATTTTTACAAAGATTTTAGTGATGACCCTGTCTGGTTCTGTCTTGCACTTTTGTGGTCAAGTACACCAAGGTCATTCTCACTTCGTTTTGGCCACTGACTGGTATAGATGCAACATAATTGCACCATTAATCACATGATCACGATTGTGACACAAAGGTTACTTTATTCATTTAAAACATAAAAATTTCTGGTTTTACACTGTTTGGTAATATTCACACAATACAAATGGATTTTAGTGGATTTGAAAGAAACTGAAGGTATTGTTCAATTGAATTATTTTTGATGCATTTCGCTTTCAAAATATATCCAACACTTACGTTTTAATGCCCGTTATTTGTTTAAAGTGTTGAAGACCTTCCCTCAACATCCATTAAGCTGCCTGTTGACGTTTAGAAGATTGTTTTGTCTGATGCACCACCTGCAGTTGAACAAACTCGCTGAGGACATGGGTTGTTTTTTTCCACTTTAGTTATTTTTTTTATAACGACTGGAATTTTCAACATGCTTGCTAAGCTTCTTTTCTTTGTATTCTTCCATTTTAAGAGTTTATTATCAGACCTTCTTGTACATGATTTTATAGAGATAAATAAACAATACTAACAGTAGCCAGATACTGAAAATTGAATGATATTGAAGACTGAAATGATTTAAGGTGCTTCAACATGTTCATTCAATCACACTTAAGAGCAATAGAAGTCTGACTCCAAAGACAAAGGCCCTAGAATCCACTCTGCCTGTTCATCAGGTTCCAGACATTTCCTTGTTTAACATTGCAACAATAGATCTGCAGTTAAGCACTGGCTCACTGGAGGCCAGAACGCTCTCTCACAACCAGCAGCTCTACTCTTTTTGCCCTTTTTAGCATGTTCAGCAATAGTAAAATGAAAGCTGGTTTAAAAGAAAAGAAAAATCCCACGCATCTTTATTTTCTTCAGGTTTTAACCTCTTGAATTAGATCAAGGTTTATGGGTCATATTTCACCTATTTAATGTTTCACCAACAAAAATTCTGAAGGAATTTTGCCCAAAGAAGATTTCATAAATAGTGAACAAAACATTATTAAATACCATACCCCAAATACACATATTTTAAAATAAAAGGCTCGTGTAAAAATTGAGTATTGTAAACTTAATATCTATCGTTTCATGCAACCCAAATGCCAACAGTTGAAGTTGTGAATCTACTTTGAAATGAACATTTTTTCTCTCCAATATTTTCTTGTCATCAAAAATCACATTGGACATTGTCTTTGAAGAATTCTGCAAACATTATCCTAAAGTAAGATGAAAATTGTTATTGATTCCAAACTTTTGAATGTTAGTGGTTTTCCCATTTAATTCAAGAGGTTATAAAGCAGAATCAAAACCCCAAAAATTAAAATATAAAATAACTTATCCTCATGTCATTGAAAACCAGGCTTTGTTCCTTCTCAGACCACATGTGGAGACATTTGGGACATAATCCTGAAGGATTTTACACATAAAAAAAACATTTCAAAACACCAACAAATGGCTCCATCTGCCATCAGGGGTTAACACACTAATGCCTCGGTCAGACTAGAATTTTCGACCTCCGAACGCCAACATACTGCCGTGCGACAATGTAGACCCCACCCAGCAAGCACGTTTTTAAAAAACATCAAGCTCTAAATATACACAGTTCAAACGGTAGTAGTTTTCACTCTAATAAACAACACTCTAAAAAAAACACCCTAAAAATGTAAATAATTGTAAAATAAATTTTAGCTTTAAAACATTATTTCAGGAATCACTCTGACTGCTCCAATCTGTGCTTAGTAGCCACGTCACATGTTGCGCTATGCCAGGTCAAATTTAAATTCAGCTCAACTTTCACCAGAGCAGACTACAAAATTTCACAACGTAGGCTGGATCTTCCATTTTCGCACCGTAGTATGCAATTCAATTCAAGCCAATGGAGATTTCATTGTCTGACCGCAGCATTAGAAGAATTTTCAGTCCAAAAGGGACATCGAGTAAGACATGCAAGATATTAATTCCACATCCGAAATCCACTTGGATTGTGTGACGGTATCAAATTTTGTAAATTCTTTGTAAAAGCAGTTTTGACAATTATAAATACCAGCTAGCCTCCTGCTACTTCCAGACTCCCATGGGATGTTATTAATAGCAGTTCGTTGCTAATCACTGGTCAGGAAATGCAGTTCCATTATTGGAACACTTATACCTCCTTGTAAGGTATCTTGATGCATGTACCTTTAGCAGATAATTAAAGCCATTTATTTTCAAATCTTCTACCAAGCAGCTTATAGTCGGAAACATTTTTGACAGTTTAGCAGATAATTGCAAACAATTCCTGGGTACTAAACAAACTCTTTCGACAGTGACATTTCTCCATAACTCAATTTCGTCTTAAGACTTTATTCAACAGTATCCAAATAGCATTTGACTCATTTTGATGTGTTAATATCCTCAGTTTTTATTACAAACGGGAAGTGTCTCTTTACAGATTTTAAATAGATTTATATTAACATCTCTAATTCAGTGTGTTGGTGTCTGTCAATTCTTTCAAAACGTGATGTGTTGCAGCTCTGGCTAAACCAACCAATACCTTTTACCAGGTGCCTTCTTTCCAGTGCAAAAGGGAACAGAACGTATCCTGCAAACTAACAAAATGGTGATCATTTCTGTTAAAGTCATTCCTTTAAGAAGGGCAAATGTTTACAATAAACACAAACGAAGAACTATGAAGTGTTTCTGCCATTCCAACAAATGAAAACAATGACAAAAGAAAAAACAGCTGAGACAGAAGAGAGAGAGAGAGAGAGAGAGCAAGAGAGAGAGAGGGCACTTCTGAGGGGTCTCTTTCAGCCACGAGTAGAGTTTCTGAAAGTTCTGCGTCCAGCAGCGATGTATGGCAGCGTAATAGCTTAAGAGCATCAGTCAGAATCTAACCGGCGACTCCAGCACTGATTCTCCCGAACACCAACTCCATCCGGTCGCCATGGCAACAAAGACACTAACCAGCGGAGGGTTTAGCTCTCCATACACCCCATAGTAAGATCACTTAACAGACATACAACTGAGGAGGGATGAACACAATCCCCTCCCCAAGAGATACATCTTTATTTGGGTTCCGTCCAAAGATAAAAAGAATCCCATCCTTCCACAGCCAGGACCCCTCTGAGAATAGAGGGCTCAGCTCGCAGTGGCCCGGGCCATCAAATCCTCCAGAGCCTTGTCCTGGTCATTATTGTGCTCGAGCAGTACCTCTTTAATAGTGTCCCTCTCAAAGCCCATCTCTCCGAATCGAGACATCAGCTGCAGAAACTCCATAGCCTGGAGAAGACATTTTATTACAGAATATAAAACAAACACAGAAACCAGACACACCAATTCAAACTTTTTTTCACAAACTAAAACAGCAAGAAACATATGACTTTTTTTATTACATTTTGATTTTGAATTAGTTTAGTTCTTCAGTGTCATTGTAAACTTAAAATAACTAGCATGACATATGCTAAATAATCATCAAATACAGACTAGTGATACATTACATTGTAACATTGTTGTGGCATACAAAATATAATTTTAGAATTGGTTTTTGGTCTTTGGCTGAGGGACATGAAATACCATCTGCTCAAAGAGCATGATCTCCCGTTTGCAATTTGTCAAAAATGCAACACAGTCAAAAATGCAATAAAAAAAATCTAAAATACATCTGCGTAACAATGCAACAAAAGTCTCAGACTTCAGTGAGCAATTAACTCAAATCTTAAAATAAAACCGATAAAGCTTTTCAACTAATCAGTTGCAACATTTATTGACATTTTAATGTTTGTTGACCTGTTTTCTGGCCATCTTTGTGAGCCAAATCACATTATTTAAGTTTATTACACATTGTTGCTACCTCTGCTACCTTGGGTGCAACCATATTTGTAAGACGTCAAGGAAACATTTGAATATGCATAGTTGTGTAGTTCATGTTTGCGCCATGCTTTGTTCAAACTAAAAAGCAGAGCATCTGAGGTGGCTGCAATAAAGTGTTTGGCTACACCTTGAACATTCTCAAGCAACCACTAATACAAACTGTGAGATAAATTACACAGACCTTTTCCTCTGAGCCTTGAAACATCTCCAAACACTCTTCCACAGCCGTTGCGTCAAAGCCTCGATCGCATAGTCGACTGTGAGTGAACAGGTAATCCAAGACCTATCAATCAAACAATTAGCACAATAACTGAAGACAGAACAATTTCGTTATAAACAGCATGGCAGACTAGACTTGGTCCTGATGGAGAGTAAAAACAAATTTAAAAGTGACCTGTTCCACATTCTGTCCTTGTCTCTGCATGGCTTTGAGAACTCCCTCGTATGAATATCCCATTCCCACGATAGTCTCCACACACTGCCGTTCACTGGGAGAGAGACCGACAAGGATTGTGGAAGGAGGAGGAAGGGTAGCTGTGATGATGGACTTAGACTGAAAAATATATAAAGAGGAAAAACCTCAAGTCTATAACTGCATTATCTGTTGTGCGCTAATCAACAAACAAAATATTTAAAATAATTTTTAGAAATTGACCAAAAAAAATGTGTTCATCAACAACTTTAATATTATCTAAAACAAGGATTCTGTTTAGCTCTACATATTTAACAATATTCAAAGATATGTTTATATAACAATATGTTCAGTCTATCCATCAATCGATTGATGGTTAGTGAATTCAAGGCTCTCAATCCACTACATATGTACACAAACTTGGGGGTGAGGTGAAAGTGACAAGCCACCTTGTAAACATACAAAATAAACGCTGCCAATTAAATAGTATGTCAACTAACGCTGCAATGATTCATTGACTTTATACAATATTTCTGTTAATGGAATTCATACACAACAAACTATGTTATAAAATATGTTGCAATACATATTTTATAAGGGTTTCAAGATATCAGAATTGGTACAGCGGACATATTTTAAAGGAATAGTTTCTAGAATGGTTACAGAACCCACAAAACATCTGCACATGCTTTTATATCAAATATATCCCTCAGTAAGCTCAGAAATTACTTTTGTAAGCAAGTGCTCTTAAAGAGACAGAATTTCTTTTCTGGCTGCATTTGTCTTTCAAATCCACATACTATGTACTACTTGGAGATGAAAGCATGAATCAGTTTCTCTAAATCTTGTCTGGAAACAAACCATCTGATTTCTAGAATGTTTCTAAGATGGTAGTAAGCTGATTTGGTCATTGCTTTGATGTGGCTATTGAAACTAAGATCAGAGTCCAGAATCACTCCAAGATTCCTGACCTGATTTGTAGTTATTAGGTCCTTGGCAGTGAGATACGTGTTAACCTTAACAATCTTGCTTTTGCTTCCGAATGCAATGGCTTCAGTTTTATCCTTGTTTAAATGAAGAAAGTTGTTTTGCATCCAGTTTTAATCTCATCAAGACATTGGCAGAGAGAGTTTATGGGGTTGTAGTTATTCGGGAGATAGCTAGATAAATGTGTGCGCCAAAATCAGAGGAATGAATGTAAACACAGTAAACAAAAAGCAATACAATCTAACACTAATAAAACTATAAATGCATATAATATTATATACTATAAAAATATAATATTTAAAATGAACTCACACAGCTAAGACAGCTGAAAACACAGCTAAAGTATTGGTTCAAGTCATTCACACAAAATCAATCACTCATCTGTCACCGCTCTCCTACGCTCCAAAAACTTTACACCCCTGTCACACAAGCAATGTTGTCATTATCGTAATGAATGTTATCGAAGTCGAAAGAGCTGTTTCTCAAGCTTTCAGAATCGATTTATCTGCCCAGCCCTAGTAGCATGTCAAGACTGCATGCTGATGTTCTAAGCCTCTGATCCGTCTCTACGATCGATTTTTTTACTATCGGTTTTGCTATCGATTAGACTGAAGGTGCACATTGAGAGTGGAGGTGGAGGATGTCTATCCCCAGCCCTGCAATTTGTTTGGTGGGTTGGTTAACCTCTCTACCGTTGCAAAGAGAGTTCAAGTATTGTTGAAGTTGTTATTGATTAGGTTTGAGAAAAACTCTTGCCTAGCTGTGATTAATTCGGAATTAAAACACGAAGACTCTATTTATAAAGGTCATAGTGGATGAAAAGGAGTAGTGGAGTTCCATGGAAAAATTCCTTTAAAAATCAAACATTTTACAAAAGCCTTATGTGAGTTTCTGAATGTTTCTTCCTTTTTACCTGTTTGGGTGTCCCATTCTGAGCATGAATAGGCTGGTCATGGTGTGGAATGGCGTTGTTACTCAATACTGTCCTCTGCAGGGATGGTGGCGTACCGTTGGGTAAGTTGCGAACTGGGGCTACTGGGTAAACACTGATAGGAGCTTCTGAAGGAGAGTCCCCTGGATCTGAAAGCTTGGGGAATGTCAGTGAACGAATGTTGCAAGGGCGCTCTGAATCAATACGACCCCCCACAACCCCAACCCTCTCCAAGTCCAGAAGCCCAACCAGTCCATTGGGTTTATGAAAGAGTCCTGCTTTGGCCTGGACAGGATGTGCACTAGTTGGAGATGGAGGGTGTTGTTCTTGAAGGGGAGGCGGTGAAGTAGACTGCGGTTGGCTCTGTAGGATACTCCGCAACTCTTCTTTGTCGTCCAGTGTTTTTAACTCAAGTTTGTCAAACGGGTCTTCTTCTCGTTCAAAGTCTGCCAAGTTTAAACTCTGGGGAGCCGGGCTGCTTTGCGCTGGTCTCACCGGTCCAAAGGTTGGGGCAGGGAGAGGGGTAAGGATGTCATTGTGCCGCAGGCCAGCTAAAACTGGGTTCAACGCTGGTGGGATTACTTCCTGTAGTTCATCAGCAGGGTGGGCTTTCTTCTCACCACCCAATCGATCTTCTGCATCCTGGGAAGCAGCCTGCCTATTGGTTTCAGGGTTAGTCCGAAGAGCTTCTACAGCTCGTGCCTCGGCTGTGCGGGCTTTGGATAGCTCCTCGCCCCACTCAACCGTCCGTCGCTCTAAGGTGAAGTCATACTGACACACAAAAGGGAAGTATTAGTCCCTTGTACAGACATAATTTGTGGTTTGAGGGGAGTGGATACAGACTTACTTGGAGCTCTGAGAGAATTGTGTTACAGTCTGGCATACAGAAGCCAATAGGAAGACCCACTTTTGAGGGACAGCGGAATTTCTCGTTGAGCTTGAAGGGAACATCGTCTAAGTAGTTGACAGGTCCTTCAATTGAGTAAAATAAATGTTAAATGCATTCAGAAAACAGTATTTTGGACAAAATGGTTCGTGAGGGCTGATGTGTTCAACTCACCGTTGCTGTGGATATCTGAACCAGACTTCCTCGCAGCCATTTAGAGAAACTAAACAAAAACACAAACATAAATGCAACTGGATCCCTTGGTATATTCTTTGAGACTCTTTGGTCTTATTTTCAAACAGCTTGTTATCAAGAGAAGACAAAGAATTCTATAGAGAAACATTTTTTGCCAACACTTACAAACAAACGTTTTTTATTGATAAGTCATTATCATAAGTCATAAAATTACACCTACTTTTCTCTAAAACTCATTCAAGAGATTTTCATTACCAAAAACTCGTTTTCTGATCTTCTCACAAATGAAGCTGCATCCTAGACAGCAGTTGGTGCTAATGAGTCAGTTGTCAGTTATAGGTCCAAATATTGGCTAGTGCAGCGGTTCCCAACTTCTTTTGTGCCACAGACCAGTTTAATGTCAGACTATATTTTCAGGGACCGGAAGTTGATAAACACAACAAAATAATATAATACAACCTGCATGTAAACTGTGGTATTTTTGTAAACAAAATAATGAACGTGAATCAACTCTACATCTTTGCCACTACAACTCCTCTCTTAACAAGAGTTTTGAGGGCTTTTTTGTCTCATTCGAGAACCAGTTGGCGCATATTGTCTGTTAAATGCAGCTTTCTTTTTCTTGGAAGTTGTAGGCTCTTCCTCTTTCACCTCGCTGAGCCTTTTCCCATCACAAAAAAAAAATTCCAAAGATGTGTTTATTACTCATTTTGCTAGCGCCTAGGCTTCATTTCAGCTGTAAACTATCACATGACCGAGAAGAGCGCCTGACTTGCCTCAAGGTGACAGCTGGATGTAACTAAAAGAATCGGGCAATTTTTCTAAATAAAACCTCGCTTAGATTCAGAAAGAAAAAAGAAAACGGAAATAAAGCAAGTTATTTATTCTTTCTGCACAGCCCGGTACCTAATGACCCAAGGACCAGTACCGGTCCGTGGCCCAGGGGTTGGGAATGCTGGGCTAGTGAACAGCTGCGTTATTGTGTAGTTCTATCTAAAAATGTATCATAATAGTACTTTAACATAACAATAAATTAATTAAATTCCAAGCATATATGCTTAAATGCAAATGTAGTTGTATAGTTGTAATAGACCTTAAGACAAATAGGTAATAACATTTTTAATATTATGTCTTGTTGTAATTGAGCAATACTAAGAAAGTGTTTGTGTAATTTTGTTAAGAAGCATGTTGACCTGTTCTTTGAATATTTAAATAGATAAAGCACTAGAACTCTCCTAGTAGGGGTATTGCTGGACCCGAGTAAATGGGCATTTGTCTGCGGTCTGTTTGTTTATGTCAATCATGCATGAGGTTAATGTGATTGGCTGTTAGGATACATCCATCAATAATAATTCAGGGGCATCACATAAGGTAACCAAGATAGCTAAAATTGGACAAAAGGAAAAGGATCTATTGAAAAGTAATGTTATGATATTAATGAATAACTAATATTTTAGATTAAATTAATAACATCTCATATAGACTTTTGTGTGTGCCTGACATAACAGGACACAGTCAGATGTCCAACGCAGGTTGCTACAAATTCTGACTGGTCAGTAGATATAACAGGAGTTGAAAAAGCCAAAGAAAAACCTTAGGTAATACCCCTCAGACAACACCCCAACCATGCCAACACCAATTTACCCCAGGCTGGTGATACCCCTCTCTCAAAAAGGAAACCCTGTTGTTCTTGCATATTGTAATGTTCTTCCCTCATCAAAAACATGCCTCAAGTCATATTCTGGAGCTTACATGTTTGTGCAATCCCATTTTCTTTTTCTAGGAGGTCATTATAGCTTGATGACCACAGTCACACCAATTGGCCACCTGCCCACTAACCAATCAGATGAAGCGCTAATCTCAATGAAGAAGGTACATGCTGATTCACCCGGAAGTGAACCAAAGCAGCACCTTGTCAGATAAACAATAAAAAGAAAGTGTGTTTATGTATGACTTGGGTCAAAAGGTTTTTTATGGCTTACTAAAAGATTAATTTATTTGACGGAAATGGGTGTATCTTTAGTGTGCTAACACGCAAAACAGTGAGAGGAACAAGAGGTACACAGTTTGTTTGGCAGAAAACAAGCATTTGAGGTGATTCAAAGACATTATTTACAATAAATACTGTATTTTTTTATTTTATTAAGGATGAAGTGATAGTCTAGGGAGGTCAGATATTTATTATAAATTATTTAAAAGGGTCATGATGCAATCAGGTGTGTGTCATGATGGTTGAACCAAAAAAGTGCAGAGCTCCAGATTCAAAGACCAGTTTTGATTTGAAGGGAATAAACAAAAATGTCTGAAATAAACGATAGTTCAACAAAGTAGCAATATGTCCAAAACCTTGTTATATACTTTCAAACACTGGTGAAAAGGACACTTAACATGTTACTTTTTTTTAAATCCAATAGGGAAACTGTAAACAGATAAGCTTCCAACTTAACTTTAAAGGAAGTCAACAACTTGGACTCTACCAGTAGACTAAGTATGTTCGACTTCATGGTTGAGAGGAAATAGCACATGAAAGTTTATCACCAACCGACATTACTACTCAAAACCCTGATTCTGATGTCGTCTCACCACTCATGATCTCTTACATAAAGAGCAAAACAGCTGCTTAGAAACCAAAACCTGTCTCCAACCCTTTTTAATTGCTGCGTCATGACAAATTTGAACAAACAGCAAAGTGCTTAAGCCTAAAGGCACTTCAAAACGTAACGATACGTTTTTAAATATCCAAAAAAAAGTGTGTCAAAATACTCGGTGTGCCTTGACGTTACTGAATTATTCTGTCGGGCTTCTTCCCAGGCCAACTATGGTATTCTTTTTTTAACTAGTCGTCTAATAAATTACTGAAAGGTTTATGGGCTTAGCCCAGGTATGTGGTTCTTGGGAAGTCTCGGAGCTCATATCCTGGTAATGATGTCCGATTTACACCAACTAATTTATCTAGTTTTGTTTCAGTTCAGGTTAGTGAAGCGACCCAACAGGGCCCGAAATTGTATGCCACCGCCCCTCAAACGGTCCCTGAGTGTCCCACCGCGGATCCTACCAGAATCTGCTGACTCTTCAGTCTCCGAATAAGTCTCTCAGTTGTCCTCGGGCGTACAAAATTTGATCAACTCACTCAGATGAGAATTTTTAGTGAAAACCGCGTATATTTCCTGCTTCTCCGCGGAACGCCATCTTGGTTTGACCGCCTCCTTTGGATCCTGCGTGACGACATGTGTTGACAGAGAATGACAGGAAGATAGTCCAATCATCGAAAAGTTGTGAGGATGACGTCAATATTAGTGTCGACCTTTGCACGTGGGTTCCGCACGAGTTGGAATTCATCAACTAGGAAATAATTATTTTTAAATAATAACTTCAAATATGTGAAAAAAACAGCTATAATTTCTTTAGGCACATATAAATGATCAAACTATCCATTGTGGAACAAACTATCTGGATCTGCTCTGTCAAAGACTGCCAGATGTAGTACCTAGTTTTATGTGGCAGCACTTTCTAACAATTAGGAGGGCTGGTAACTACGTGGTCCATGTAATCTGGTGTGTGTCAGATTCTATTAAATTATTGGTGTTGTTTAACATCAAAAGGAAAACAAGCGAAAAAAATGTCCAATAAAGATGTTGGTTGTGTTTCTGTTATTTTTCTTACAAGGAATGGCACAATTAATGGCAGTGACACAAGAAGCAACGAAGGGAGAGACAGTGACTCAAGGAGGGACAAAGGGAGTGAGTAAGTGATTTAAGTAGTGACAAACTGAGTGGCATAAGGAGTCACAGTGACACAAGGAGTGACAAAGTGAGTGGCATAAGGAGTCACAGTGACACAAGGAGTGACAAAGTGAGTGGCATAAGGAGTGATACAAGTAGTTGCAAAGGAAGTGGCATAAGGAGTTAGTGGCATAAGGAGTGATTGACACAAGAAGTGACAAAGGGACTGGCATAGGAGTGACAGTGACACAATGAGTGTGACAAAGGGACTGGCACAAGGAGTGAGTGATACAAGGAGTGACTGACCCAAAGACTGACAAAGAGAGGGGCATAAGGAGGGACAGTGACAAGGAGTGACAAAGGGAGTGGCATAAGAAGGAAGAGGGACGAAGATTCAAAGATTTGCCACTCAAAGTAAACATTGAGTGGCAAAAGGAATGACAGTGATACAAGGATTGACAAAAAGTGTGACATAAGGAATAACAGTGATACAACGAGTGACAAGAAGTCACATAAGGAGAAACAGTGAAACAAGGCATGACCAAAAGAGTGGCATTAGGAAAAAGATAAATAAAAAGTAGCACAAAGAATGACAGTGACACAAGGAGTAGAATAAGGAGTGACAGTGAAACAAGGTGTGACAAAGGGAGTGCTGTAACAAAGAGCTAAACAAAGAGTGGCACAAGGAATGATAGTGAAACAAGGAGTGACAAAGGGAGTGGCATAAGAATGGACAGTGATAAAAAGGATGACAAAGGTTCTTTATGCCACAAATGATGTGACATAAAGAGTGACAAAAAGTTAAATGTGGAGTAGTGCAAGACATCGTAGTGGTACAAGAAGTGACAAAGGGAGTGACATAAAGAGTGACAGTGACAAAAAGTTAAATGAGAAGTAGCGCAAAAAAGGGAAGCGAGACAAAGCATAGGGAGTGGCATAAGGAGTGTCAGTGACAAAGAGCTAAATAAAAAAGTACTGTAAAGGATGGCAGTGTCACAAGAGATCGCTCAAGGTGTGGCATAATGAATAGTAGTGACAAAAAGAAAAAAAATGTGAAATGTGAAAAAGGAGTGAAACAAAGAGAACCACAAGATGACAATAGGCAGATGCCAGGGTCATTTAAGGGTTTTACCCAAATTACAAAGAGAGCAGTAGACTTTCCGTTCTTTTTCCATAGATCAATTAGGCTGACACAACAATTTAAAGGCAGCTGATATTATTTAAGGGCAGTCAGCTGTGATAAATAACTCATAATTAAAAATAGATATAGTTATTCTTTTTATTGACTATTATTAATGACGCAGTATCACCTGAAAGTGTTAACATGCACGTAAAAATATTAATATAGAAAGAAAACTACTTCGTAGACGCGATTGAATTTTGCGTCGTGACGCAAATACGCATAGGCACGCACCACGATAACCGGAAGCATAAAGAGAAACGATTTGAGCAATAGCGATAGAAATCACCTGTCGATTGCGTCCCTGCATTTCCACTGGAGTTCTTTTACTCTTCACATTCCGCTTTCACACCCTTCAGATAGTTTGCTAGTGCGCGATTGAGTTGCTCTTGGCGGACAAAGAGGATCTGACAGTTTTGTTCCCAGCCAAAAAGGTTGGTTTTGGATGTGCGTTGCAGCCTCGCAGATCAAATGTAAACAAGCCGCAGATCAGCTGTGCGGTTGAAGAAGCGAGACGCAACAGCGGGATGACAGCGACCAGCAAACACGGACGAACGTCTCCTGCATCATCAGACGCTTAATTCAACTTTTATTATCACGCTCTAGAATTTTTAAGCGTTGTAACTGTGTAAGGACAACTCCCAGCCTTCGATATCCTCTCCATTACAGACAGTAGCAGAGCCTGCACGAACGCTGGCTTTTATTTGAATCTATTACAAGGTAATATACAATTGGTCTTTAAACCCACTGGAAGGCTAGATAACTTGTGGTCTGCCAGGAAAAGGAACAGCACTTTGAGAGATTAGGTTAGCAGCCCTTCTGGGCCTCAAGAAAAATTTAATTTGTAGATTTGTAACGTTTTCATGAAGGTGAACGTTTAAAACACACAGAAATCTGCCAACAGAAAACAGGATCTGCACAGGTAAAAACATTTAAACTATTATATTTTCATTATTATCATTTGTTTTGAAAGAGAGAATTTTGCTGATGATATTTTGCATTGTCCATTTACAGCATTAAACAGTGAACATATAGATGCATCTCTGGGCTAAAATCTCCATAGTAACCATTTGTTGGTTTTAATCTGTAATAATCCTATTCAAGACATGCAGAAAAATAGTTAGGGAACGACAGGTGTCGCAATGGAATTGTATATGCACAGTACTTCTTTATTTGACTCCAGGGTTCAGCCGAAAGATTGGAGCTGTCATGGCACATCAGCAGATGCCAAGCTCTCAGAAGGCCCTAATGCTGGAGCTAAAGTCGCTCCAGGAGGAACCGGTCGAGGGTTTTCGAATCACTCTGGTGGAGGAGGCCGACCTCTACAACTGGGAGGTGGCCATCTTTGGCCCCCCAAACACACTTTATGAAGGAGGCTACTTCAAGGTAGGCTTAAAGCATTACAAAACTATGGAACACTTGGATATGTAATGGTCTTCGTCTCCTGAAGACTTTAACCTGATCCATTTGATTATTTTATACTAGAAAAGTCTGTGTGGGCAGTTGTGGTGTGGTGGATAAGGAGATCGACTTGTGATCGGAAGGTCACCGGTTTGATCCTCAAATCCACCAAGTAGAGGGTGTTGTGAGTGATGATAATCTCGCATCTTTAACAACCTTGAGCAAGGCGCCAATGCAGAGCACAAATTCCAGGTATTGGTCACTCCATATCTGGCAAACTGGTCACTTTCACCTCAGAAAAAGGTTAATTTGTCCTTTTTGGAGTGTTTTTAATCTACTGATTTGAAAGGAAATGTTGGGTAAAGGTCTCATGGGTTTGGTGCATTTTTATGGCAGCACTTCAAGAATCCTGAAGTTGTGATTTGATTGGTCTTGATTTACAGGAGAAGCGAAAATTGTATTTGTTATCATTCCACTCAGAAACCAAGTTCAGCATTACGATCAAGAAAAGATTATTTTACTGGCTGTGTGCCCACTCAATTCAATTGTAGAAGATTGTTGTTTTATGCTTGTAACTTCTCTTGTCTTCTGTGGCTTTTTTAAAAGGTTATCTTGTTGCATATGTGTTAACTTTTTACGCTCTGAAACAGGAAGCTATGCTAAACAACATGGGATTGGTTGTATGACATCAGTCAACTAGTGTCCTGGGTGGGTCTTAACCAAAGAAAACTGCCAGTATCACCAGACCTTCCCTAGCTATCGACATTATTTCAATATAAGGTGGCATCACTAGGTTTCTTTTAATATGAAAAACGAATAACTATGGGTTCGTTCGGAAAATAAATAACCATCACCCGAGAGGGTCAGCTGACATCCTGCTGTTGTGTAAAACTGTGACAAACTTGTTTTGGTGTTCCCCAGGACATCCAAAAACACACTTTCGTTTTAATATCTGTCTGATGCAGTTCTACTATGATTACACTTCTGGGTCAGTGAGCATCTACGATTTGAATAAGTCAGTGGTTCATCTGAATGTTTAGCGATTGATGCTATTGCCAATTGCAGTGGCTACAACCATCATAAGCGCCTGTTAGTACATGATACTAAACATTTTTTAAAATGTGTTTTCCTTTCTGTCTATTTCCTCAGGCCCATATAAAATTTCCCATTGACTACCCCTACTCTCCTCCAACCTTCCGATTCCTCACCAAGATGTGGCACCCAAATATCTATGAGGTGAAACTTCAGTGCATGCTTGTGCAACTATAAATGGAACAATACTACCATTGTTGCGTAACATAACTCTCTTAACCCCAGAATGGTGATGTATGCATTTCCATCCTACATCCACCGGTTGATGACCCTCAGAGTGGAGAGCTCCCCTCAGAGCGATGGAACCCCACACAGAATGTCAGGTAAAATGCAGGTTTCAACATTCAATCAGTACGTATCGCTATGGAAAGAAATTAAAGAAACATTTGAGAATGAGAAAAGAAGGCTTTTTTTCTTTGGTGTGAATTTTTTTACTGTAATTACAACTTTGAACTCTAATTGAGTTTTGTTTGCAGGACAATCTTGTTGAGCGTGATCTCACTGCTGAATGAACCCAACACCTTTTCTCCTGCAAATGTGGATGCCTCAGTCATGTTTCGCAAGTGGAGGGACAGCAAAGGAAAGGACAAGGAATATGCAGAGATTATAAGGTATTTTTGTTGTTGGTGAAGTGAAGACTTTAGTACAATCGATAGGGTCTGATGGACTTAAAACATATGTGCGTATTAGACTCCAAGGTACCAGTCCCTGCAAAACACATACATTCATATAGTTAAAGGAAAGCTTGTCCAGTTCCTGAACTGGAGTATGTTACCCACAGCTTTCCCAAAGTTTCATCAGTCTCGCCTTGTTTCAAAAAACCCATAGATTACATAACAAATGTGTGTAGGTACTAACCATTGTCCTGGAGGTAGAGAGTAAAAAGTCACCTCACAAATGTAGCTTCACGCTCAGAGAAAATAAGTAATATCCAATTGTGCCCTGTTTACACCTGGGATGAATTGTAAGTTGTAAAGATTATAAGTGCATTTCTACAGAAATTAGTGACCTTTGCAAAATGCATTACCACTGTAAAGTTGAACATTTGATATATGCATATTTATAGTGTCTTGAATTCTGTATTGGTATTTTAATTTTTTTTAACTGGATACTCCAACAAAAAAATGTACCTCAATGGAACATAATGTAAGAAATTGAAATTTCAGCTCACAAATATTTCAGATCTTTCATAATTATTTGTAAAAAAAAAAAAACTAAACTGTAATTTCTGGGCTGTGAATAACTGGCACAGATGCTTTGGGAAAAATGCGTACCCAGTATTACCAGCCATTGTTATATTTAACCATGTGACCTGACTAATTATAACCATTTTTTGGTTAAGTTTTTTTTTCTAATGAGCGATAACAATTTTTTTTAACTAGTCATGCAGACATATATTTGAAATTCCAATTGAATTAGTAGGGAAAAGAATGACTGATTTCGATGACTGAATGAGTAGCATGGTTCACCATACTGCTATTAATGTTAATCAACTTGAAGACTATGAACATGCTGTTTTATGGACAGCAAGTTTAAAACTTACTGCTTGAAGTGCATGAAAATCAGGGATTGTTAGGTAAGATCCATCCTTCAACAACAGTCCTTTAGTAAATCCAACATAGCATAGCTATGATAGCTGCGTGATCAAAAAGGAGTCAGAACTGAGGTAAATACAGATAAACATCATCTACGTTCAGGACCTTTGCTTTCAAAAACAAAATTTAGAGACCTTTTTCCAGTCGATCTTTCACTGGTAATAATAAAGGGTCTTGTGTTGTGTTGTTTCTTCTGGGCGATCGATTCTTGTTTGTAAACATCAGTGGCCATTCCATAAATCGTCACAAGTTTGGCTGGCGGGTAAGGGCACTGCCATACTCGCATTGATGGGCGGAGATATTACATCACAAGTTTACAAATTTTACAAAAACAACTTCATGAATTTAAATGAGACTAACATTTCATACCCGTCATTCAGATTTATTTCGTTAATCCCCTTCAAAAGTGGAGTTTTCATAATAAGCGCCTGTTAAAGAAGCACCCTAAACATAATAAAATGTCCCCATCTGCCGTAGGGTGTTATACTAATTTGATACCGCTGCTGGAACACTGGATCAATCCATCTCATGCTCGTACTCAAATCTTGTGTGCCTCTTGCTTCATCCAATTTTGGGCTTCAAAATAAAAATTGCTACAGGCAGCTCTTCCCTTTATTGCCCCATCTCATACTCTCTAGGGGCTTTATTTCCCTTAGACAAGTAAACATTAGCAGAAATGTTGAACTTTATCCTTATTGACAATCTTATCTCAGCAAACAGATGCATGAGGAAGCAAGGCTTTCGAGTCCTTTGGTAAAATAAATCACAGCGTGAAAATACATTTTGATTACAATAAAATCGTTATAGACTGCGATAACTTATTATAGGGGATTTTATGAATATATTGGTGAAGTTTGGAACAGAAAAGTAAAAGGCAGAGAGAAAGGGCAACCTCTGGATCAAAACTATGCCAGCACAAGAGACCTTTCAATTAGTGTAATTAATTTAAAATAATTTGTGCCATGTTTATATGTACAGTATGCTTTCATCTTATGTGCTCAGTTTGATTAAAGATACTTTCAACATTTTTGTGATGGTTTTTAACCAGCTCTGTCCTTTTATTAAATACGATGTGCAATATCAGAGAACCTGTTTTTTTTTTATGAATTCAAAGCTAATGACCGCAACATGTAATGTAGTGATGTAACTTATCAATAAAAGACCAGTCATTGGCTGATGAAGCTGTACTTGTATTAATTGGAAACTTGGTTAAAACAAAACGTGTTAATGAAAGCTTAACTCGCTCCTTGTCAGTAGCATGGTCAATAATTACATGATGTAGTATACAAGTAAAATGAGGATCCAGCTTTGTATTAAAACTATTTTATTTTGTGTCTATAAATGTAGATAAAATCCCTCTCGTCACCAGCCTGTTCAAGTCACGTCTGATGTAATTATGAATGTTTTGACATCGCCAACTCTTCTTAAATATGTTGCCAATTTTAACCCTTATAATGAAATTATGCTGTGTACTTTTTAAATTTCCTGCAAATCAAATCCGCTTTCTTGTATGTACAGGAAGCAGACGATCACCACGAAGGCAGACGCAGAGCGAGACGGAGTAAAAGTACCAACTACACTGGCAGAGTACTGCATCCAAACCAAAGTGCCTTCCCACGGCAGCACCTCGGACCTGCTCTACGACGATCTGTACGATGATGACCTCGAGGAGGAAGAGGATGAGGATGACGAGGCTGAGGCTGGAGGGTTCAGCAGCGAAATGGCTGCGGACTGTTTCGGGGATGAAGATGACTCCGGCAACGAGGACTCTTGACCTCTCTTCCCCCCCTTTCTCCGAGACACCCTCATGTTCAGAATCTCATTTTCAGTGCTGAAAGCTTCCACTCTTCCTAAAACCCTGTTCCAGCTGCTTCTCAGTAAAGTACACCCTGGCTTCATAAAACTAGGTGTTTTAGTAACATTGTAACCTCAGGGCTTTTGGAAAATCACCTCATAACGTGCTTTACACCTCAACACTCGCTTTAGCACAGCCGTACTCTACAAGCTACTTTATCCAAAATCTAATTGTATGGAATTTTATTCTCCCTCATGTGGTTCCCAATAGGTATAATTGAACACTTCAACTAAGCATACTTTACTAAAATAATTGCATTCAGCATAGTTCATCAAATATTTGATTTGATTTAATCCGGTACGGTGGGGCTCTGCTGTGATTGGCTGATTATATGAGTCCCTTACTTTGCTCACGACTCCTGTCCAATATGTCAGCCTCCAAATCAAGCTTATTCTACAACAAACTAACTTATATAGACAGGACCAAAGCACAGAAATAGGGACATGTCGATTGCCTTTGACATCTCACCCTGGATTTTTTTAAAGATTACATCCAGAATATTTCAGAACTTAACAATTTATATAGACTTAATTTAAACTCTACTGCAGTTGTAGCAGCTTCAGAAAAGTGTATTGAAATCAAAATCAAACCATAAACATGTCATCCTGTGGTTCAACATATAGTTCTAGTTTAAATAGGGTTTCTGCAAATTTCATGAGGTCAAATGTAAGCCTTGTTAAAACCATTTCGAATCAAATTTAAGATTTTTATCACAACATCAAAAACTCATGCATAATTAATAGTAAACTTCAAATGCATTGTTTGAAACCCCAGCCATCATTTTTATGTTTTTGATTTCTCAAACTCTGGCAACTCTAGCCATTATTTTCCATTTAACATTTAGGAAACTTCTCAGTCTCTGGCAACCATTACAAAATCATTTATGAGTCTTGTGTCAATATCTGGCAACCCTAACAATCACTTTGAAGATTTTTATCATTTACTTACATTTTCTCAGAGCCCTAAGCATTATTTTTCTTTTTTTGTAGCATTCAGAATCCTTTTCTCAATCTCTGGCAACCCCAAGCTACAGCAAAAATGCTTAGCAGATGAGTTTGACCTGGACATCAGAAAAAGAACATGTGAACAATTATTTTAGACCTAGAACAGTGAATTTAAAACTTTTTAAGGGATAAATTTGGGCTTTTAATTGTTTTTACTTTTTAAGACCCTGTGCAAACCCTGTTAAACCAAATAATACGAGAGATTTCAAGTAATTCATCATTGGAACAACATGAGGGTGAATAATTACTTAACTTAAATTAAACATTTAATGGAATTTATTCTGACATCTAACCTAAAGGTGGTTAAAGATTGTGAATGTTTGGGTTTTTTTCACTTAAATTCCTTCAGTTTCTTAAAGCATATAGTACCCTGTTTTCAAGAGTAAGTAGGTAAGTATTCAAGAGGAGAAATTATGAATGAATTGAGCACACATCTTCTCCGGGGATGTTCATAACCCAGAATCCTCTGATCATTGAACCAAGGGGCATGTGGAGGTGCAGCGATAGCATTTCACCTAATCCAGCTGGTCTTCATGTCACCAAGATGAGACTGTTTGAGGTCTTTCAACCATGAACTTTGAAAAGCACTAATTTTGGCTTAAAGTTGTTTATGTTTGTGCTCACTCGATTATAATCTTGGCGTTGACTAAAAGAATGAAATTAAAACAATGATTGCTTGAGGACAAGAACCCTCATCTGACATGCGTTTATGCAGTAGCAATGTATTGAGGATGAAGAGCCGTTTCAAAAGCATGCATTTATAGGATGGGGCAATCATTCATCGAGGCTCTGAGTCTCATAAATGACTTTGAAAACATAGACTTTTATGCACATGGAGTCTCAGGTACACCACAAACCAGCCACGGAAACCTGATTCCAGATCCTTCAAATTCTCTCTGGAGACTGAGGGATGGAGGTCAACATCGGTGCTCTTGTTCTGTGAGCATCCGAAACTCAAGAAGCCTCCAGGACTCGATCGCAGCCTTGACCTGCTGGACTACAGGCTTGAAATAACCATGAATGGATCAAAACGGACTGGATTTTTCATTCAGCCAGACCCTGCATAAAATGCTGTGCACAGAAAAACTTTAAGACGTTTTAAAGTTGTAAAAATTGTGGATTTGTCTCTAAGAAATTTCTTTTTTATTTGTGTCACAAGTGTGTCTTTATTGATTTTCATTTTCACACAGGCGTAATGAATGAGAACAAAACAACTGCTGTGATTATTTACTTTTAGATTCATTTCTTTCAGAAAGACGTTAAAGGGAACATGAATCTAAATATTCACCGTAAGTCAATGGAAAACTTTCTGTGGAATTTTGGATGGGTTAGGCTCTAGCATGATTGATGAAAGACTGATCACAACTCGACACCTTTTTGTTTGTGTTGTTGTTTGAGGAGAAACTCCTTTAAGCGATTAAAGCTCTAGACAACATTTATAAAAATGCTTCTTTTATTGATGATGCTTTTTTCCACAATTCTTTCCTTCCAGAGGCATAAAAGGCAGTGGAATAATTTTTTTTATTTTTGACATTGACTGAATTAAGTTCAGGGCTTTTGAGTATTAGACCCAGCTGGGATATTACAAACACTCAAAATAATTCAGACGTATGAATCGTTGTGTTTGTTAGTTCCCACACAAACTTCCTTTGTACATTTCCATTTATCGGAAAGAGAGCAGGAAACGCTCCTGGTCTCCACATTTATTTACATAATTTAAATATTGTTTTACGTTGTTCAATTAACTCTTTACACCTTCAACTTTTAATAGATTATTCTCAGGTTAGTTTATGTCGAACTTGCCCTAATTGTAAATAGTTAGCTACTTAACACTTGGTCAGAAGACTCCTGTGTGGTCTGTTCTTTCAAAGCTTTTGTATCTCAAAGTTTTAAAGCATAAAAAAACCTAGAGAATCAGTAATTGCAATCAGTTACATTACTTTTAACTAATCTCTTGAATATATATTTCAAAACAAAAAATTCATCAAAGTAAATCAGTACTCAACCAATGTAAAATAAAGTTTGTTGTTAGTTCTCAAAGAAAGTTCTGGTCATCTATCATCAGCTGGTATCTTCAACTTTTATACCCTTTTTTGAAGCAGAGGTTACAGCATGTATTAAATCAAGTACATATATCATTTACAATCATAGTACTACCACTGAGTCCAATCAAAACTCATCAAATTTAGTCATTACATTTTATTTGATAAGCAACAGTAATTTGCGAGATATTAAAGCACACATAATAGAGCACTAGAAACCAATCAGTGACATCACAGATACTGTATTGAGCATTTTAGGGTTTATTTTATCAATATTTTATTTCCTTCCTTTTTAACAGTGCAACATCAGCTCAAACTAAAGTCACATTTAGAAGCTAGAATCTCAAGATTGGTAAAAAAAAAAAAAAAAAAAACAATGGCATGATGCTTTTGGCTAATAATCACTGAACAAATTAATGTGCTTAGAGTCATTTTATGACATTAAACATCCTGCAAGTACTTTTTTAAACAATCAAAATGTGTGCTTAACAAATGCCTCTCCTTACTTTGAGCGGGACCTTAGTTTTTTTTTTTAAGCAGATGTCAAAGTGTGAACGACATGAAAATTAGGTGGAAGGCTTTGTTCTCAAACAATTTTTCTTCATTACAATCTTCACAGATACAACTTACAAAAAATCATTAATTTAAACTGCATCCTAAAGTCACCAACTCTGGAAGACTACTGTCCTGCATATTTTATCTGCAACCTTGTTCAAGTATGCATACTACTCTAGCTTCAGACAAGTGTTTCATAACGGTTCAACCAGGGCAGTAGTCCTCCTGGACTGGGGTCAGTGACCCCTGTCCTAAAGCAACAATAAACTTGAATCCAGTGTTTTAATTCTCCAGCCGAGCACACATGTTAAGCTTTAGGATTTGTTTCTAGATAGCGCTGAGCAGCTGTTAGAGTGTTCTGCAAGTCCAGATATTTCGCCAGCTTGCAGGCTTCCTCTAGTTTAGCCCAGCGATAATCCTGGTGTTCATCTGATAGAATGACCTGTGTGTTTGGGTCACGGAGCTCGGCCAGCCAGTATAGGACTTCTTTGTCCTTTCCCCGTACCTGATAATGCAACCGCTGCAGGAAACCATCCACCATGCGTAGGTGATCTTTCCCGAAACCAGCTTCCTCCTGCGTTTCTCTCAGGGCGGTGCTGAAGTCGTCCTCTCCGGGGTCAACATGACCTTAAAGAGTTGAGGACAATGTTATTTATTGATGAAATAACAATGAACTAACAATAACAAAGAATCAACTGTACTGGTGGTGGCTGCTTTTATTAAAAGTTTATTTATTGTGCTTGATCTGTTTGTGAAGTATATAGATGTTGTTATTCTTACAAACAAATGTAATCTTTTTAAAGTATGTAACAATTTAGACCACATTCTGTCCAAGTGGTTTTCCAAAGTTAATGTTGATCAAATGTTCATCCCACTGTCACCCAATTATCATTTAAAACATGCAAATCTTTACATCATTTCCTAAATACGTATGCTGTTTTATTTTATTCAAAGAGATGCACCTTTGGGTGGAGTCCAGTGGTGTTCTCCATAGGAGGTCTGCAGGAGCAGAAACTCTATGCTTTCAGAAGGAGGCAGTTGAGACAGGTGCCGAAAAATCACAAATCCACACGCTCGCAACGCCATCCCCTGCAACAAAAACAAGTAAGAGATGGCCCAACAAAGCTGCTTTGCCTTTAAACACTTCATATTCAATTAAAATTCAAACTAGATAAATGCACTGACCTACTGTCCTAATGTAACATAATATTGTACAGTTTTACTTAAAACGGTTTGTTTATATTTTATATTGGTTTACATGGAAGACACTTTATTGTCTTGAGCTAAACACAAAATAACAGTTTTAAAATTTTTAGTCGTCTAGTAGAAAGAAAATCGGCTTTAATCAAATCTATACCATGACTTTCAAGGAATTTCATATTATATAATAAACTTTAATTGTTTTATTAAAATAACTGAATTATCTGTCAATGTTTTATGCAAACTGGGCTGTTTTTGTAAATACAAACCTCTTGGGAGCGTGCTATTGTAATACACATTTTCGACTGGAAATATTAGTTGAAAAATGTTTTATTCATGTAGGTTTTCCAAAGATGCACATGTCTTTCATTGGAATAACCAAGAAAATATTAAGAAAATATTAAGAAAATACTTGTTTTAAAATACACATATGATGCAATTTGCTATTCTGTGAAACTTTTGGATTAAATATGGCACTGTGTATTAAATATAGTTAACTAAATGAACGCTGACTTCAAAAACTGTTTAAAATCTACCTTCTTGTTGACTTCGCGGCGGTGCAACAGTCGCATAAAGATGGCGTCATGCACAAAATGATGCAATTCCTGTGCTGCTCTCTGATTGGCTACATTTTAGAATGTTTTAAAACCGCAATAATCTTTCATAATTTTTGTATGAAACATTATTTTTGTAAATATGTCGAAGTCAATCGTTTATTTAATCTATAAATATAATTTGGGCTTTGTATTTAAATTTGAGGATACATCATTAATAATATTCAAGATGGCTTAACATTGTGGGACACACTACACTTTTTCTATAATGTGATATAGATTAATACTTCTTTTCTTCGTTAATTGGCTCATTAAGTTTCAACTTGTGTTTTGAAATACGTTTTATTGTTGAACTAAAGCTAAGAGGAAGGGGCTGTGAAGGTCTGATCTGGCATCTGGTTTAGAGCAGATAAGAAAGCCATCAACTGACTCATTCGGAACACGGAGCATCTTAAACTCATCTTAAACAAACCAAGAGGGGGCAGAACGAGGTAAGAGTCTTTTAAATGTTTACAGGAAATTAAATACATTGTAGAATTACCTTAAACAATGCTATACTAGGATATTTTGTGATTCATTTAATCATTTCACATTACTTTAGCTTGACCTGTTGAAGATTTAAATGTGCTCAGACGTTCTAGATGTTTCTCTTGTGATAATCCAAGACACATGTTGCGTGAACGGGAACCTTTAATTATGGATTTTCAAATATGAGAAAAGCTTTAACATGTACAGGACTCTTTTATTTTTCAACAAAAAAGACAATTAAAAATGGTCTCTGAATATGTCAAAATGGCCAAGGTTTTAACATAATATTTTTTTATTTCAAATAGTTTTATTTCACAGTGGTCTCAGTGAGTCAGTACAGGTGAATTGGGTAAACAAAATTGTCCATCGTGTATGACTGTACGGATGTTTCCTGGTGGTTGGTTGCGTAAAAGATATGCCAGATGAGTTGGTGGTTCATTCCACTGAGGCGACCCCTGAAAAATTAAAAGGACAAGAAGATGGATGGATGGATGGACAAAACAAATGGACAAAAGTAGCCTCCTCTGTTTGAAAAGAGTTTCATTTTATGTTGTATTCTCTATTAACAAGATCCTATTTTATCAGATTTACTCATATATCCATGGATGAACAGAAGCTTTCCAAGATGTATTTCATTGGGAAGAAAGATGATCTCATTGAAGCCAAGAGAACAACAGTAACCCTGGAGGGTAGAGACATTCTCATCTTATACAATCAGAGAGCCTTCTATGCAATGGACCTGCAGTGTTACCGTGAGTAGCATGGAAAGCATCTTTATTAGTCATTCTACACCAGAGGGAGACAGAGTATCAATTTGAGCGTGTTCATTTTACTGATGTCCACCAAGATTTCTGGAGGGAACCGTCCCTAGTTGGCTTTCTGTGTGTGTGATGAGGTTTCTTCTTCCGACAGATGCTGGGAGCTCGTTGGAGACTGGAGATATTGAGGTGAAACTGTGATCCATGAACACAATTGACAAGTTTTTCCCCTGCAATGTGAACCATGACCTTTTTAACTGCTTCATGTGCAGGAAATCAACAACAAGCTCTGCATTGTGTGCCAAAAACACAAGTACAAGATCACTCTGGCTGAGGGTGAGGGATTATACAAGGCCACCATCCCACCAGAGAAGGTGGCTCGGTGGTTTTCCAAAGGCGTCAAGCAGAGGGTGCACAAAGTGACAGAAGTGGACGAGGACATCTTTGTGACGTTGTCCACAACTCCGTCGTGGATCGAGTCAGACTATTATCAGAGTGAAAAGGGTCGAGAGGAGCTGAGGAAAGCAAAGGAGAAGGAGAAGGAGAAGGAGAAGAAGGAGAAGGAGGGAGACAAAGATGTGAATGCTGATGAAGATGTTTAGTCTGGTAGCTTTAGGGATCCCGAGGGAGCCACATATATTAGGATTGATGATTTCAGAGGCTGTCTGCATGAATAAAAGCACAATTTGACATGAGGATTTTTTTTTTTTTTGCTTTTTGAGTTGCTTTCTAGATCTCTAGACACTTTCAAGATTCAGAGGGAGGTCTATCATTCAATCTATAGGGGTGTGAACGTGAGTTTTTTTTATTAGATGAAAGCGAGTATTCAAAACACAAAAAATATGTAAAAAATAAATCATTTAGCATCAATAGAGTGCTTGTATTATTTGAGTTGGCTATTTATTGTGGTCTTGAGGGTCCTCTTATATCCCAATGCATAAAAGGCAGAGGTGCATGGACCAAGGGATGAGATTTCAAATCAGCAGTGATCCATCCATGAGTGATAGACCAAACATTTCTATGAATATTAAAAGAACATTAAATGTTCTGTAAACCATTTCTCTAAAACACTGATTTGCAGGCCGAGTCCTGTCAGAACAGGGGCAGCTATCAAAATTGACTGTTGATCTAGAGGGGTTTTCAGTGATTTCAAATTTTTTTGACCTCACATTTAATAGTCAACAAGCTGCCTTTTCATATATTGAGACATCGAGAAGAGGAACATTAACCTAGCCCTGACCATAGCTGAGTAAATGCAATGTATGGCAATTTTAAGAAAAATGCAATTATAAATAATCGTTTGCAGTTATAGAAGACCTGTTAAGCTATTGCATTAATGGACATCTTATTTTATTGTATAATTATTCGATGTCTTTGAGAGCTGAAATTGTTACTTATTGTATCGCATCAGGTAGAGTGACACAAATTCCAGATCTCCAGTATTGCAAAACCAAATCACACTTTTCTTGTCAAACACAGATTCCAGTTATTAAAAAAAGCGCTTGCTATAGGCTTGGCACACTTCAATGCTTCCAGTTTGTACTGACCCTTGCCTACCAAGAGAGCTCTTGGATCAGTGGACACAGTTTCACTGCAGGGTATTTGGCAACTATGACCTGTGTTGTGTTTGTGTGCAGTGTGACATTTGCTTTGCTTCACTCAGTGGATTTGAAGTGTGACTGGTTCTCTAATTACTGCTGGTGTATTCTGCTCTGTTGAAGAAAATTTTGTTTGTTTAAATCTATAGCTGTTATTTTCAGTGATGAAGCATGTTATTTGACTGCTCTTATAGGAAATAATAAGAACAATTAGCATGTTTTTATAGCACGCTTAGAGACACTCAATGTGTGGACCACCCACTTGGATAATGTGTCGGCTGCCATTCTGAGCCAGAATACTAACCACACACAATAGTTTACTGATGTACAGGCAACAGAGGGATGTAGCTAATCAAAAGGTCATAGATCAGTTGGTAAATTTGGCTAAATTTGTGCTACTTTAATATTGTAGCAAATATACCAAAGATAATGTGGCCCAGCTCTGGCTTAATCAAGTGGTTTACTTGGCCCACACATGGACGCCCATAGACCAGGGCTGACTCAGGTCCCACCCAAGTTAACATCAAGTTCGACTGGGAATAAATGCAATTTGGCTAGAATTATTAAAGCATATTGCTAATGATTAAATATGAAAGTTTTTTAATGAGCTTGTTGGTAAAATGTGGTTGACTCAAATCATTTTGAATAATACTTGGTATCACAAACATGCCAAAGTTCTCTCAAAAATCTTTTAATACTATGTTTTATCCCTCCTGTCGTGTTTGGGTCAAATCTGACTGATTTTCAACAGAAATCAATAATAAATATTGTGCATCTTTTCATCTGATTGCCTCAAAGCCTCATGATACTACACCATGTACTTGACCATATAAAATTGATGATCACCTTCTTCAATGAATTTTGCATTTTTTACAACTTTATTACAACTGGGGCAAAAGTGACCACTAAATGAAAGGAATGGGTATCTAGTCTGAATATAATCAACTCCAACGACTGAACAATGTTTTGTGGGTTCGCAAATTTTTACAGCGCTTATATGCTTTTTCTGTTCCTGTCACATAATTTGATGTAGACTGGACAGGTGTCTGTTATGTGCTCCACAGATAGAGGAGTGTCTCGAAAGTGGAAGACAACACAGATGTTGATCCAGACTTTGAGGAGACTGACCAGAAGAACAGGCACCAGAGACATTCCAGTCCAACAGTGGACACTTCCTCTGGTCTTCATCTCCTCTTTGCTGGGGGCATGCACAGAAAATTGGTTTTGATTCAAAATGTGTTAGTTAAAAATGCATTTTGTGCTAATTTAAGCGCAGTCCATTTTGACAGGGAACACTAAAGTAAGGGACAGGAGGTGAACATGACAGGAGGACTATCATTATGAGAATGTGATAAATATAGTCTATGCTTATAAAACAATACCTTGTGCTTATTAAACAATTTCATCCAAGCAACCCTGCACGTGCTTACTGTGTGCATTTACATAACTATTGATTATGAATCTATAAAAGTCAGGAGCCGAACACAAAAGACACACACCGTTTATCATACCTATAAAGAAACTAAGGATGGAGAGAAAATCACTCAACAATCAATAATCAGATGCAAATGTTTCTAGGTACCAATTCAAGCTTCTCTTTCTAAAATGCTATTTTAAACACTACCTAATATTATAGTAAATGGTGTATCATTACTTTTATCAGCTTCATTCAGGTTCTCGATGAGAAAAAAACTGACAAAAAAACTCTTTTCATACTGACATGGATTGAATCTGTGAGCAAGGAATGTGCAGCAGAGCGAGGCACGTGATTGTGCACCGGAGTAGAATAAGATTCTGCCTGGCTCATGACCTACAATAACTAGCCTCCCCTTTAGAAACTAATGTTCTCAATGATGCACCAACAGCTCAAGCCAACTGAAAAGAGTACACATACATACTCTTCTCAGCAGTACTTTCAGAATGTGTCTACTATATCCCTCTTTGCAAAGCAAACCATTATTTTTTTCTGTACATGGAAATGACTTTTTATGTATTATCAGCTGACAAAATTTCTGAGATTTCTATATTTTAACATTGTATTTTTCTTGCTTGTCAGCATTTATGGTAAATTTGTTCCAGCTAAATAAACTACAGATAATCAAAATAAGGAACCTAAGAATTTCCAAAAAACAAATAATTTTTTCATCTGTGCATGAACAAATCTGAAAAATACAGGAGTGCCCTGTTCATTTTACAGAATCAGTAAGTTCTCATGACTTTATCAGTATTAATCAGTTTATCAGTATTTTGAAACTCATTTTCCCTTTTAAGACAGTCCGCTGATTGAGTTGCCAGAATACTCCATTCAGCCCCCTCCTGCTTTCCCTCTTGCTTTATAACAGAAAATAACTGGACTGCTGTTCATTGACCATCCACTTGAGGCTCCAGAAGTGAGCAGGTTCTGATTGACTCCAGTGTAAAAATTTCCCAACTTTGAGCTGAAAAAAATGACACCTCTAGCTTCATTAGGTTTGCTGAATCAAGTTGCTAGTTTTGACCTTTTACTTTTAACCTTGGTTTAAATTCGACTCTGTATTTCATAACACTTTCTTTTTCAGTTGATCTGTGGTGAAGGTAAAACTTACACTTATTTACTAAAATACATGCTTTTTAAACACATCTTTCTTTCTTAAATAGTGTCTGCCTTGAGTTAATAATCTTGCTTGTCTGAATCTGTTTGAATCACATCTTGAATTAAAATTAAAACCAATTGTTAACAAATAATGCATGGTTTAGCAGTGAGGGGACTAAAATGTGTAGCTACAACAGATGTCCAAGTAAGATCATCTTTTTCCAGTCAGTACTTTTTTACTTAAAATTGGTTTTACTTAATTTTTACACTATGAGAGAAATTTTTTAAACTCAGAAACTGTTAAATGCATGCCTATGGTATAGCATTCATTTTTAATTTTGGTTTAATAAATAAATGTTAGCAACATAATAAAAAGGAGTTTGATTAATCATTTAACATAAGTTCAAGAGGATCTTTTCTCACTAACCATGTGTTCCATTTAGGCTCATCACTAATCCACTAAATAAGCACAGAAATGAACACACAGTTATCAACATTTGTGCAAGCTATCCCACCTTCCACCCCTTCACCACACTTTGGTGGGGATGTCCTGAGCGCCGGTTGCTTCCAGGTCCCAGACTTCCTACTTGCCTCAAAGGTCACACTCTTGTATTATTAGACAATTATAATTTAGAGTAAACTATATCCATGTATCGCTCATTGGGTGTGATATTATGTTAGACCTGTTCGTGAAAAAAGCTTGCTACAATAGAACAAAAATAATCTACTCAAAGAATCAGAACAGTGTGAAGGATGGTAATATGGTGGAACTGGAGCTTTGATTCTGGGTGGCACATGGGAGACGATGCTATTCTGAGGATCTCTGATTCAGAAGGATGCTCTCTGATCTTGTATTCTGACAGATTAATTACCATAAACACAATGCTTTGCTAAAAATAGTAGTAATGAAAAGTAATGCAGCTTGTTTGTGAATAACATGATGAGATGGAATTAGCATGTTAGTATGCCAGACAGAATTTTCAATAGCTGAAGCTCAATCAAGGAGTTACTTGATTATTATTTTATGCATAAAAGAATCAATAAATTCTTTGTGCAGTGTGTTCACTGATTGCCAATATGATGAAAGTTTGCTTTGCTTCTGTTTCTGCTTCAGCTTCAGTGTGCTTCAAAAATTCAGGCCATGCAGTGCTACGGCTATCTCATGCCCAAAGCTCCTCTGGGTGCCCACGGGGCCATCAAGAGAGACCCTTTCAGCTTTGGAAAATGTAGCCTATACTCAAGCACTGTGGAAGCTCCCAAGGGCCCAAAACTAAAATGTTTCACATCAGCGGACACTACATTCTTGAGAAAATCTCCTGTTTAGCTATTGACTGCGCTTGTGGGAATGCTGTATTGTATTTTTAGTATTTGAGAATACAAGGTTGTCTTCATTTTGCAGTGAACATACAGCAGGATACAATACTTGTTCATGTTTGTGGAAATACCCAGTATAAATCATTCCATGTAATTAGAGAGTGTTTGTGGGCATGTCCACCAACTAGAAACAGGTTACAAAATTGAAGACAGCAATGTTATGGAAACGTGAGGCAATTGTCCTAAGCAATATCCGATAGAAGAGTTTTCTTCCTGTTAGATTTAAATGCCAAGCACTCTGGAAGTTGGAACATCCACAAGCGTCAACCCAAATGATACTGGAGAACACCTGTGAATGGGTTTCTGAAAAGTTAGAAGCAAGCTTTTCACTAATGCTTTTGCAATACTGATATTATAGTGATGTAAAAACTACATTTTTAGTTGTGCTTGTGTTAGTTCTCTCTTCTTATCTATGTGTCAGAAGACAAGCTCCCAGATGTACCAGTCCATGTTCCTTATTTTAATTTGACAGAGTGTGACTGTTAATGTACTATATTCATAAAATATATAGTATTAGATGCACATAACTGGTATGGTCAGCCATTTCCTTGTTGGTTTTTCACATCTACGGAACAGTTAAAAATGCAGATTGTTTGACACACAGCTGATTACATGAAATGTGTTCACTTGTGCTGATGGCTTCTCTATACAGGTAGGATTTTCGCTAGTTTCACACCTCTGTTGTTTAATGATGGTGGAGTGATGCTCTTTGTCTTAGGATGGTGCTCAGGGGACAACATTGACACCCCCAATAATTTTAGAATCTTTGTGTATTTTGTCAAACAACTCGTTATGATCGAATATCAAAAAGACAAGCTTTTCCATATTCTGTTCCACCCCAATTTTTTCTTGAAATTCTGAAAGCGTCTTCAAAACAGTCAATTTTCATTGGTTGACCACAAGATTTTGTCTCACTAAAATCCAAGGAGGCATGGCTGGAACTAGCTTTTTTTTGTTCAAACCCATTGCTCTGCCAAACGTGTGTACTAACAGTGATGGCCATTGACGAGCTAAACTTAGCGTAGATGTGTGTTGTCATTCAAGTTAATCAATCTTAACATGGGTGTAAATGGTAGTCTCAAGTACACCATACTGTCAAAAATAGCTCGGCTTCATCACATTACACATTTAGTAAATAAAGGGTTCTCTTTATTCGCTGTTTAATTGCTGTTGGTTGCCGGTGCATTAGAACTTTTGGAGTGGCATGTCATTGCACAATTTGACCATAGACAAAGTTTAAAGAATGTAAGCTGATAAAGATTTTTGTATTAGTTTTTAAAAGTATTATATAGTTGTATCTTTGTATACGTAAATGTTAAAACTATAAAAAAATTTTGTTTAGAATTGTTGAGTTGGACGACAATAACTTTTAGTGACTAATATGGACATCTGTGTGCATTTGATTCAAATATTGGCGGGAAGGAGTCAGATGTTGGTCAGAAATTGATGTCTTATAAAGAAGTTATTATAAATATGATGCCTTGCATCCGCCCACAGCAAAGACCCTTTCAGAAATCTGCTCACTTTCGGCCCTGTCCTCAGGTGGTCAGTTGTGGAATTTTAGTCTGGTCTGCAACAGTTTTTCCTTCGACCTACATTGGAAGTCTGAATCCTCTCCATCAGTGTGTGATGTCAGACACCAGGTCTCTTGGATTGGGCGTTAGGGGAGTGGAAGGTCGTGTTTGGGGCTAGGATAGGTTGTTGTAGCAGGGACAATTTCACCAGTTCAGTATCTTAATTTGTATTGCCTAGTATTGTAAGCATGGGTGGCGAGCAAATGGAGAAGCGATGAGCTATCCGAGTGAGGAGTCCGAAACCAGGAATTGACCTAGGCATTGAGACAAGGGGCAACCCCCCGCTCTTAGGAAGTGACTGAACTGTAAATTCTCATTTACTCCAATGTTAAAAATGCCCAACTTTGGAAACGAAAAAAAAAAAACATGTTACAGGTACTGTAGCCATTGCAAAGCATTGCGAAAGAAAAGAAGGAGTTAAAGAATGATTCAAATGAACTGTTAGTTTCTAGATCCGGGTACTGTATCCATTAAAATGCATCGTGAACGATAAGAATGAGTTGACAAGTGATTTACACGAACTGCTTTTTTCTATATCCGGCTCTGGATCCATTGAGAAGCAATCATGAGATTGAACGAGATAGCGAGATCGAATCGCTCACTAGGAAGAGCAGTTCCTCAAGACTCACTATAAAGATTTGTTCTTTTTGAACGAATTGTTCACGAATGACACATCACAGTTATATACAAGCTATGAATGGAGAACACCCCCCAAAATTGGCGAATAGAATAAAGGAGGGATAGCTTGCCCCTAAGGTCATGTCTTATATACTGCATGTGATAGGAAGATGGGACCATACATATGATCAGGTGAATTGTCAGCCACGACTTAACTAATAGAGTTAATGATCTCATTTGATGAACATCACTGACTAACGTAGGGCGCAACAAGAATCCTCTCACTTTGGTTGCCACATGGTCACCATATTTAGGTTCATTGATTCACTGCAAACAACACATCATTGAGTTTCATCAAATTTCTTCAGCAACAGCTTATATATCCGCTAGATTTTGATCAGTGGCAGAGACAAACAAACTCAATACCGGCATCGTCCATTGAAATTCCAGAATATCAACCTCTGTTGATGACTAAGAGGCTTCCAGTTGGAAGAGCAGAGGGAGTCCGTCCGACAGCTGCAGCAGCGGTTGTGTGTGCGGTCAGCGAGCCTCCGCGCTCGTTTGCTGAGTCAGTCAGGACGCAGCGGTTCCGCGCGCCCCGCTCTTTCACGTTTTCCTGTCATCTTATCTCACTGACCCCCGAGCTTTGAAATTTCTATCAAGTGACGTCTGGTTTCCGAGTCGGATCATGCCTTGCGCCCCGGCAGGCGCTGGATACCCTCTCTCAGTCACTGGAGTATAAACTTGTTTGCTCTGGCGCAGGATTCGCGGTTCTTTTTGCTCGCATGTGAGCGTTCAGTCGTTTCTCTGCGCACCTGACGCTCTTTGACTTTCACGGCGGCGGTTTTAATGAATGAACCGCGGGGTTTTTCATTCTGCTGACGGATTGTACCGTGTGCGACCTTCATTGCGGAACAGAACCGATGTTAATCCGCCGCTGAAGTACGTGCTCCGCGACCCTTGAACATGTAAGTGAGCTTTCGCTTCATCCTTGGCCATGACTGTAGCCCCGATAGCGCAACATTAACACATCTGGTATTGTACTACCACATGTACAGCATGTACATTAGCATAATGGATTAGGCTAAGTGGGAAAATAGGCACACTCGTACAAACAATAATGCTGGAGGACATGGCTCTGCGTTCATAGGAGACCAAGGATGTTTTCATTTAGTCATAAACCGGTTTCGAAAGCCATTGTTAATGTACTTACATAGTCTCTCCAAATATTTAGGTAAATATAATTTTAAAATATAGAATCATTGGAGTAAACAATTGGATTTAATACTATCAACTTTGCAACCAAACCTCCAATCATTATCTTAAAATGTAATGATTTGCTAATTTGGAATAAATTGGCAAAAACAGAAACTGAGTGAAATCTAAAATTAGAAAAGACACAAACATTTTAAAGTTGGGTTGTTTGAGTTCATAAGGCATCATTTTCTATGTAAAAGTAAACTTTATTGAATAAAAAATATATTTTATTTTTTCACAACAACTATTCCCACTAATTTGTGAATACAAAAGACCTACTGCCAAGATGCACCGATGTCTTGCGCCAGGGGTATAATCTTCAGACCTGGATTTCAAATGCAGAGACAGCAAATATCTTGACTGAGTGGAGAAGTCTAACAAAACCTCAGATTTGTAATTCTAAACAAAAATATAAGCTATAAGGCTCAGCACACAAAAGATGAACAATAAACTGACACAATACTGGAACAGAAAAGCGCTAACATGACTCACTAAACTTGCCACAGATAAAGACAGCCAGTATCATCTCCAATGATCCCACAAGATCATTTTATTAAAGAGGAAAATCAGAACAAATGAGGAGAAACACAGGTGGTGCAAATGATGATGAAATTGGGAGCCAGACGTAATGGGTGGGGAGCACAAATGAGACAAAAGCACATGGAGTGCCTATCACAAAACATAAACCATTGTCATGTGATCAAGTCAACTGACATACAAAAGCAACAAATGAAAAGTCCAAAATAATATCTAAAACTACAAAAAGCATAAACGACGTGGCATATCATGACAGTCTTGGCCAACCAAGAGTCAAATTGAAGCGAACTAAATTTTTCAACAGAAGAAATGTTTTTGAAAGCTGGTATTAAGAAAACCGATTGGACTGAATCTAAAACATCTTGCAATTTCTCTCTAGGTCTCTTCACATAGTGGCCTTGGGGAGTGAGTGTCCTGGAGGCGTCGGGCCTGCTGATGAGACCACCGTCCCGGGACAGATTCAGGGTGGCTTGTTGTGGAGTTATCTGGGCCATGGAGCTCGAGAACTAGATCCAAACTCAATGACACCATCAAGACAACCCTTAAACCCTGCATTCATTGAGTACCAGTCACGTGTGTTGGGGGATGTCAGAGTCATGGTGCGGGACTGTCCAAGCTGGGTGAGTGATAAATCAAATAGCAATGATGGAGATCCAAAACATTATTTGGATTTGGCTGCTGTTTCCGTGAGACTGAAGAACAGTTGAGTGTCAATCCTGCTTTGAGCAGCTGAGGAACTATAAAGCTTGCATCACATTGGTGATGTTTGGTTTGTAAAGGCGTCCAACCCAAACTCTGCTAAAATCTGAATATGTTGATGGCTCTCACTTCATTTCAAAATTAACTCCAGTGTGGTTTGACCGTAAAAAGAAAGCAGCACAAATCTAAACAAATCTGATAGGAGAAAAAAAAAAATATTTAGACGACTTTGATCATACCACTTTGACTACACTTTTTCACGTCATGAACAGGCTAGTGTATAAAAAGATGATGTTACTCAGTAGTTGAATGCATTAAAATGGCATATTTTACTTGGGGTAGTTTCATTGGTAATAAATACATCAGAAAACCATAAAGTTCTGAGTTCATTGTAATGCATTTAGGCATGGCGACTCACTGTCAAAAAGCAACATGTCTGGTCTTTGGTTTAGACCAAAAGAACCAAACAAACCCATCTTCAAGTCTGAACACACAGTGTTTTTCCACAGAGCTTTTTTAAAACAGTTTAATTGGAAATGGCGTGACTTGCTTTTTCCACCCCAATCGGTACCAATTAGAAGTTTGAGCCAAGTAAAAGCAATATTTTTTCTGATTGGAAAGAAATGGATGACATGACATCCAGTTGATTGCTGATTGGTTAATCGCTAAGCTCACAGATTGGTCAGACAGAAGATTGCAAACTCGGCTCACACTGGAGAGCTCAATTCTTCATCTTTCTGCAGGCATCCATCTGTCAAAACATTTAGATTGTGTGCTGACAGTCACCACACACACAGCATAAAGATCAACACTCCTTCCACAGTCTGCATTTTTGTTCTTAACAAGATTGTCTTAGTGGGGTGACGCATCAAAACAAGCTCTTTCAGAACTTATACTTGAAGTTGGTGAAACACTAACACGAACCACAATAAAAATCCTTCTAAAATTGTGTGGTAAATTTTTTTAGAAAGAGTAGACACATGCAAAGATATTACTGTTTTTTTTTTTTTCATTTTCAGGACATCCTGGACAGTGATTGGGCGAGTGTGCGGAGTATTCTGGAGCAGGCTGACATCGTTGTTATTAAATACTCTGTCAATGACAAATTGGCGTTTCAGCAGGTTCGAAACGGCTATGCTCCACGACTTCGTCCTCTGCTTCGACACTGGGGTCTTCCTGTGATTCTGGTAGCTATAGGGGCAAGGCTAAATGGTAAGATCCAATTGGCTTCTTCAATTGTTTATACCTCTGATGTTTTGAGATGCGAGATTCATCCGACTCATGAGTATTGTTCATGTGATGCACTGTTATAGCCCAGAGTTTAAGCCATTTGAGCTTTTTTCAATGCAACGTCCGACTACTGATCGTATACTGTAAAAAATGAATCACGAGCCTTGTAATGTTCATTAAAAATATTAACGTCATCATTAAAAATAATGTGCGTGTTTTATTAAGAAATAAATTTTATGGGTTTCTTATATAATATTGAGAGTATTTTACCAATATTAATTTGATGAACCAATTACGCAAAAAGATTGAGGAACAAATACTCCAAATTTATTTTAAGAGAGTTGGCTCAATTATCTGGTTTGGATTGAGACAGCTTTGTAGTCAGACCAGGTGCATTGTGGGAGTATGGATTTTATGTTTTTTTTGCAGTAATGTCTGTTTTTATTGTTATGCTTGTGTTGTTAAGTGTGGTTTAGCGTTATACATTTGTTTGAGAGCTAGTATGTGTGTTTATTAAGTTATTGTATGAACTTATTTTTAGCTATCGTTGTTGAGTTGCAGGGCATTAAAGTTGCACATAAGGAAAATTGCTGTCAATCCATTTTTTAACCAGTAAGACAATATTGCTCTGATGGGGGATGCGAAAGTTTGCTTTGAGAACTTTCTCAAAAGCTCTCATAACCCTGTCTAGTTTTGCAAAATTTCCCAGTGCTAGCTGCTGTGACGCATGAGTTGTATAACATGCTCAAAACAGTTGAATACTAAAATGCATATATTGTAAAATGTCTTAAATCATAAACAAAAAACTTAGTATTATATGCTAACATAAAATAATGTGACTTTCCTAATAATGTTAAAAAATTATGTGCCTGGCTAAATAATTCAGAATTTTTATAAGATTTATTTAAGAAGAAAAAAACAAGCCTTATAAACTGCTTAAAAACATTATGTTTATAGTTAAATAATTGTATATTTTTTAAATAACAAATTCAAGTAGATTCTGCAAAGAAAATCAAGCCTTAATAATCTAAATAATTATTTGTGTAATATTGCTACCATATATTTTATGTCAATATCACATAAGATTTTTTATAGTGTACAGTCTTGTGTTTCAGGTCCAGGGGTGTCTCATGAGCTTAAAGTATTTTACTATATTTATACATCATGAGTCAAATAACCAGTAAAAAAACACCCAAAGTAAAAAATAAAAAAAAATTAACAATAGCAGAGCAGAAACTCCACCAAATAGAGGCCAATCTGGATGGATTCTGAAGTTGCTAACCATGCTGCCTTGAGGCTAATTTGTAAACATAGATCTTAGCAGATAAGATAGTGGCCTTGGGTAGATATCCTAGAAGATAAAAATATAAACATCAAAATACATCACAAATTATTTATGTTCCTGAATACAAAACATTACCAGAAACCATGCAAGTTTATTAGGTTAACCATTGCTGATCTTCAAAGTAACACAGCAAATATGTGAGGCTTCTGACTTCAAGGAAAAGGAAAGCGTGAGACTGAGCTGAGATTTGGAGCTCTTTTGATGTGCAGTTGTGCCACCAGGGTTTGTTGGAAATACTCATAGGTAAACATTTATAGACTCTGAGCACTCAGAGCACAGATTTGGCTCCATTTGCTGTGCAAGAAGTGGCTTTCTGCTCACTCTGAGACCCTTGATATTTATAATTCATCAAGATTCCATCCAGCTACATCTCTGAGGAATAATAGACGAGCACAATGGGTTTGTTTGGCGTTTGAAAAAGTTCCTTTAGTGCTGTGTCACAAGGCCAATGGAGATTTATCTGGAAAGAAATTAGCTAACCCTTCTGTGAGGTGGTACAGAAAAAGATAGACCGTTTTGAATGGTTTTTAGTTCATCCAAGTGTTTGTCAGGGAAGTCAAACATATGACACATCCAGCTCATCAGAGGGTCCAATCCAGCTGTAGAATTTTTTTTTTTTTAAATACTTTACAGATTTTAATGCATTCTGAAGCGTAACTTAGCCACCAAGTGACAGTGGCACCCTCATTACACTGAATGTTTGTTAAAACACAAAAACGTTGACGCTGTCTTATTGATTTAGTGGTACATTTGTGTTTGCGGTGCTATTTTAGTTCAAGGAAGCAATACAATGAGTTTTTTTACAGTAAAAATACAGCAGCATGCAAGGACAACTTCGAGGAGATAAATAAATTGATTGTTGCAAGGCAAGGTATGGAGGCAAATTTGGGCAAATTTGAGCTTCCTTCCTTGGACAGCAAGGAGATCTGTGCTTGAGAACTTTTAAAGCGCTATCTTCACTTCTGTCTCAAAATATATTTCTCATATATAGCTTTGTAAAGCTAGCCCCTCACCCCACGCTAACCAGAAGTGGAAAATAGAGAATTACATTTACTGGCACTAATGTAAGGTTTTTTTACTGTAAGGTTTTTAAACTGAGTGTTTTTGTGTACTTCTATTTTGAGTTTCACTCTTACTTGAGAGTAAACTGGGTGTAAATGTATTGTAATACATGTATAACAAAAATAATTACAAAATCCACAATTATTGGTGCAAACCCAGCCGTGTGTGAAGTTCTTTCACCTTTCATTTTTAAGAGTTCAGTTGAAAATCAAGAACAAGATTTATCAATAATATTTTGCTACAAATTTGTGTTTCCAACAAAGTTGAAAACTGCTAGCTACTTAAACATCAAACCCTCGACAGGCTGTGTATCTTCCTCCCTCAATTTGCTTTTAGGCCAGTGATAAAACATGTTTAATATTTGAAATAGACAGAAAATATTATATTATGATAATTCTTAAGGCATTATGAAAACGAAGTCTGGAAACAACTATAGCAGGCTTCAATTCCTGCTCTAAAAAGGAAACTCTCCACATTCCAGGCGTTTTCTTATTTAGATCTATAGTTTTGACTTTCATAAACACTCTGAGGGGGTGAATTATTTTAACATTTGTTTGTTTAGGAAATATAAAATGTAATCAGACATCTGTGATACGCCTCTCTGGACCCATATTTGGTTACCGGGAAGAGATGCACATCCATGAAGGCGATGGTTGGCTATGCCCATTTTTAGCTTGTTTTTAGTGCCCAAATACAAATACTTACACTGCACACTTAAAGTAGATGCTTATTTTCAGAAGAAAATATACATACATTTAGTGTGTAAGACGAGAGCACCCCGTGTACGATCTGTGATGCACTAAAAGACAGAAGTAGTTATTCTCCATGAACCTAACTCCTTCTTTCACATTCTTTCATTATGAAATTTTCTAATACGCTCGATTTTCTAAAACTGTAAAACTCTTGATACTGCAATTCATTCTTTCTGAGTATATTCTTTAAAAATGAGTCGTATGAGAGGAGAGCTTGTTTGTTTGGGTCCAAGAGAAATCTCCTTCTGACGGAGCGCAGTGGATTGTGGGTAATATCAGCCGGTTGAACGTTCATCGACCAGAAAGTACACACGCTGATACTTTTTTATATATACACCACAGTTTGGGACTCCCTAATTCTCTTTTTGTGTGGATAGTGTGCCAATTGGGATGCAGAGATGCTATTTGTTTTACTACTTTTTCTCATCCCTTCGATTTTAGTTAGGACACCTGGTTTTCTACTCAGTATGTTTCATTGATTTCCCTTTACAATCTTCCCTTAGTTTTCTTTTCCGTATAGACACATTGCTAATGTTTGTGAAGTCTATGGTGGAGGGGATTTCATGCAGTGTTATATTCCAGTCCTTTAGTTTGAATTTGCTAGTCATTGTTTTCCCCCTCATGGGTTTTGCTTTGTTGCCATACTTTTCCCTGGGCTTATTATTTGTTCCATTAATAAAATATTATTTTACAATTGCGATTGAGGTCTGCATTGCTCTCTTGGCCTCTACGGCCTGACAGATATTTTTACTTAAAAATCTCATTAGAAAAGGTTGGTTATTTAAAATTAACATTACAAAATGTTCTTGTACTTCTTTGCTTTAAAAAAGGAGATGAACTTTGTAACGATCAATGGGTTATTTTACCGGGATTTGGCTGGTCTGGCTCAAGCATGGTCATAATTGGTTTCCCCATAACATAAAATATTTTACATAAAATTGTGGTAATTTATGCTGTCATAAATTTAAAATAACCTAACAATCCTTTATTTGTGTGCAAATAATGACATTAACTCAACATATAGGGATGTATAGTGTGAATTGTCAGGATGTACATTCCAGGGATTTATCATGGTGTGGCATGAGAGGCCTAAGAAAGCAACCCAAGAGTGAGTTGCAATCGAGTTTAAGATGATTGAGAGTAAAAAGGAAAGTAAGAAATATATCCACACAAAGCACCATGGGTGACCCTTAAACAGTAGCTTTTGTATTTACACTTTGAGGGTGTTTCCCTGGGCAATATGCCATGTTTGAGCAATAGCAACGATGTAAATGAATTCATGGTTTTCACGTGCTGCTTCTCATTACTTGGTAGTGAGACCCTAGGCTAAAAGAGAGATGAAACACACACACACAAACTGCATTCTTCCATTCTCCAGGCTTTTTTTATTTTATGGGCTACAGTGAATCATACCTCCCCCTTCATGTCTTTCCTTTCACTCTTCCAGTTTCACTCTATCCATCTCTCTCTCTCTCTCTCCATTTAGCTGTCTTTTCTCGCTATCATTTTACTTGCTGTGCTGTTCCCTGAGGCATTCACCCTCCTGGATGCCCAGCTCCTGCTAACACACATAAACACAAACATTGTTTTTACCCAGTTATCCTGGCTCTCTCATTCTGTCACTGACTCTCCATCTCTTCATCTATCTGGGCTTTAACATACTGATGTTTAAATTTACGCTGGTATAAACTTGAGCTGACATATGCGGTTATGTAATAAAGACTCATATTCCGTCGCTCCATATGCCTGCCTGTTGACGTGAGTCTGAATGTTATGTACTTTGTCAGGATGAGTTGTGATGCTGCATACTTTGTGTTCCCCTTTGCTCTACACGTGTTAGATGAGCTGGCAGCCTATAAAAGCTTTTACTGTATAGTTTGAATTTGTAAATTCTTTTTTTAACTGGAGTAGCGTAATCAAAGTGAACTTGTCGAGGTTCATCAGTGCAATTTTAAAAGAAAAGTACTGCCACTGAGCCTGAACGTGTGCAGTTCAGGGTCTTTCTGTGTGGAGTTTGTGTTCTCTGTCAATCGTACCTTGCATGGGTTCCTATTATGTTTATGCATTTAGCGGAGCATCAAAAAGTGACTTACAATAGAGAAAGAAACTATTTGCAATTTGTAATTAGGCAAATTCTAGCTTCATTAAGAGGATGTCCCATAGAAATAATCCTGCAAATTGATCGCTACTGTCCAGAAAACATGATTCAGCTTTTCTTCAATTAATGTTAATATGAATGTTTATGTTCATTTCTTAGATCTCATTTACATGTACAATCAGGTGCGATAATATATAGGTGGTATATTTTATCTCTGTTTTGTTCTAGATTATGAATCAAAATGGAAAATGTTCATTGAGAAATATTTGATTTAAAACCATGGAAACATCATGGCTAAGATTATGGCTTAGCAAATAAACACCCTGAAATTTTTTTGATTAAACATGAACTTCTTATAATCAAAACTATAGAAAGCTTACTCATGTATATGTAACATGAAACAAAAAGCATTCACAAGGAAACATCTGAATTTCTATAATTAAATCTAAAATGTCTTGAAAGGAAACATGTCTCTTCAGTGTAATACACGTTCTTTAAAAATAATATATTCAGAAGCACACATAGAAATTCATCATAGGGTGGTAAAGAAACATATATTTACAGGTATCCAGTTATATTTATAAAGTAAAAAATATACAGATACAGTTAAGTAATGCTAATATTTCAATGTAAATTAAAAAAGATAAAATTTCTAACCGTTCAATGCAGTTTGGGGGACACAGACGTTCCTATCTGTACATTGTCAGCCTACAGACAAAATCTCTCCAGTGTGTCCAGGGTCCTTGATTCAGCCTAGCTCCACCTGGAACTGCTCCTGAGGGAGCCATCTCAAATAGATTCCTGAACCCCTTTAGCTGGCTCCTCCTTGATATCCAGGAGTAGAGCAAATACTGAGTGCTCCTCCCAGTATCACCCTACAGAGGCAACTTATTTGGGTGTGCGTGTCCTAATCTTTTGGTCATGAACAAGTAGTAATATATATTTACCCTTGAATCAAGAGCTTTTACTTTTGCCTAAGCTCTTTATTTCTAAGGAAGAGCTGTGTGTGAATCACATTAAAGCAGCTAAAAAGCCAATCCATTTGTAAATCTTATACTCCAACCTTGATTCAGCCATAAACTGGGTAGTCCCCAAGAGACTCAAATTTCCCCCTAACTTGAAGCTGAAACTCTCCTACATTCTGGAAATGCAATTAGATGTGGTGATCCTTATCTTTGTGCACCTCACTCTGCTGCGAACTGCCCCAATATTCAATGAAGATCATGTCTAACACACCTAGAATTTTTTTCCATAAAAATATAATAAAAATCTGGGACTTAGTTTTAAACATGTACTCCTCTCCAAAATAAAATATCTTTCTGTACAATGTTAGACTACTGAAAATCATGCACACTATCTTTCTCCTCAGACGAAGGACCGCCATGCACATGTCCTCTGTGTGCGTCCGACTGGAGCAGCTGTGTCCCCCACAGTGAGGGTCTTCAGCTGTCCCGGGACCTGGGAGCCACTTACCTGGAACTACCCTCTCTCAATAACTTCTTTGTGAGTCGTTACTTTGGCAGCGTGGTAAGAGTCTCTTTCTTTCTTAACCAATGGTACAAATACTATCAGGAGAGCTGTACTTCCATGCTGCTAACCACAAAGATGAAGATTTTTACTTAGAAAGGGGCAATTTATTAAGTGGGCACCAGGGGAAAATTCCAGCCTCCATTGCACTTTGGAGGTTTGTCAGGAGTGCATTTTTTGTCCATTTAGAGTAAAAGGTTGAGGTAAAAGACCAATTAAAGCATTGAACAGACACGAAAGCCCTCTTTAAGTAAGGTCTAGTTCACCAATCCCTAATGTCTATCAGAGTTTCCCAACGTCTAGTTTTGTTATACATTTAGTGGCATATAGCAATTTTTTCTCCACGTGTTTTGGTCCATGTGATTATGAAGTTTGTTCATATAGATTTTTTTCATATGAGTCACCTCCCTTTGTTGTCCTAATAAACATATCATGTTTTAGCTGGCATTTCCCTTTTAGTATCCATTATGTTTCCTTGTAATCTTGTTGTAGTCTCCACCCCTTGCTCAGCTTCTTGAATCTGTTCACCTGATCCTAACTGGGTTCCCTCAAGGGTTTCCTTGTCTATTCTACCTTGTGCTAGTTTCTGGGTTTCAAACATCTCCCTGTGTTGTTTTCATGAGATTTGATCATAATTCTCCTTTGTTGTGTAAATCTGCATGCATCTTTTTACGCTCCGAGCCTTGCTTTAATACTTGATTTCACCTATCGTATGTGTTAAGAAAATCATGCCATCATCTTCTCTTTAATGTCCTTTTCCATATAACTTTTAAGCACCTCTTTTATTCATTTTTCATACATTGTTGTCTATTACTTCAGATTTGTTTTAGGTATATTAAATAAGTGCAAATTACTACAGGGTCAATTTAATATAAACCACTGAAAATATTTCTGCCTTATTATTTCTCTAGTCTAGGAGTGAATTTCGATAGGGTACAGAGCTCCATTTTAATGTATAGTGTACATGTTTTGCAACTTTACATCTACGTTGCAGGGCTCTTAAGTTGCTGTTTTGCATTCATTAGCTAAAAGTTGATGGGGCGTATTTTCCACTGGAGTCATTTCCTATCACTTAAGAAAATCCTGTTTATGGGCTCCTCACACTTTAAGTTATGTTCTAACTTGTAAAACTCGATAAATTATTACAGAACACTAGTAGTCTGCCTGGGAGTCTGCCCAAAGAAGTGTGCAATGTGCAGACTTTTTCATTATTTTTCACCAACAATCTGTGTCTTTGCTGGGCCATTGGTGGCATCCTTTACCCTTCTCTTCCCAGCAAGCTACAAAATCTGGTTAAGTCTAAATACGCTTTCCTCCTTGTTCTCCCTGAAATACATTGCTCTTTGTAAAAAAATAAAAATAAATTAAATACTGAGGTGAGATCACAAGGGAGTGTCTTTAAAGTGATCAAGCAACCAAAATGGTTTTATTTTTGTGGATTTGTGGATTAGGTTGGGTTAAATAGGAATTCCTATTTGAATTCTATCAGGGTAGAAATAAAACTACCATATAATACTACTTTGGGGATTGCAAAGTAAACTTAGTATGAGGTATATTAGTATGAGAAAAATGTTGATTTAAGCTGACCAGTAATTTCTGACTTATTAAAAAGACCCAGGTTAAACCCCTTTTGTTGGGAAGTAAAGCAACCAAGACACTTAATTTTATTTGAAAAAAAAATTGAATAAATAAAATGGAGAACCCGAAGTAAAACATGCATACACACATAGAGAAAAATCTGCATAAACTGACCAATAGCTTCACTTTAAAACACTGACACCGAATGCAAGTCATTCAACCCTGTTCATCTGATGGCTATACAATAAAAATTATTTTGAGAAAACTGTGAAAAAATTTGTTTTATTCATTTATATGCCTATAATTAGCATAAAGCACTCAATGACTTCTGTTAGAAACACTCTACAAATTTGCTCCTGTATAAGTTGCCTGGTCTGTATTTTTATTGCACAACATGGAGGTGAAGAACCATCCATTAATGTGAGTTAATAAGTGAATGATTACTCTGTTCTAGTGTGCGCATTGAGGGATTAGTTTGTTATAGAGTGAACAAACTGACCTGGACAACCTGTGCTGTTATTCGAAATGAATCAACACCTGCCAGAATCCCTGACAGAGCATGGCATAAATAACATAATTAAAAGCAAGAACTTTTAAACAAGTCAATGGGGGCAATACTATAAAGCAACAGGCTTTAAAATGTCTTTTTTAACCAGCTATGAGGTTGGACTTAGTATTTAAGTATGATTGCTTGTGAAGTGTTGAAAAATTAAACCACTTTTAAAACAAAGGCTTTGATAACCTCAAGCATGCTATTTGTAACTTGATTCCAGCAGTGTTTGAATGTTACAAATAAATCTGCAGTGAATTTTGACTCGTTAAGTTTCGTGTGGATGTTTTGCATCTTCATACAGCTGGAGTACTTCATGATCCAGTGTCTGAAGCAGAAAGCCAAAGAGAGGCCTGATAAAAGGCGGGGTCACAGGATTAACGAGCCCCGCCCACCTCATTTGGACCAACCAGGTTAGGCGCTGATGAGGTTTCTTTTTCTTTAAAATGTAACCATTTTAATCAACCATTTCCATCTGTGAGCTTCACATTTTTGTTCAAAACTGACTCATTAGGGTGCATCTCACTAGAATTTACTTCCAATTTCCTGGACTTCTCAAAGCACTTTGGCTGCACAATCTACAGGAAATGATGTCTTTCATTAGTAAAAGAGTCAATGGGCTCATCTGCATTTGGATAAAAGAACAGACTCATGAAAAGCTAGTAGCACTCTAGTTAAGATGAGACGAATACGATTACTGGAACTTTCTGGAGATAGTTGATGTGCCTCCAGCACCACTTCAGCTCTTTTTATAGAGCACTGCTTATGAAATATGAAGGGTTCTGAACACTGTTTTACTATTGCTGCAGCTATAAATGAATGCGTATGGAGTGAATATAATAATATGCAGTAGTAGATCAAAAATGTAACTGTAAAAGATAAAATAGCTAATCAACTTCTGTTTGTTATGTTTGTTAGTGCTTTTTTGGTTAACGGCTAGCCATAAAAGTTTCCCTCAATCTTATTTTTTATATCCAGTCACAAGTCTTGCTCCTGGCTCATATCCCTTACTCACCCCGTCTCCTTTTTTTTGCATAAGTTTTCTTCCTCCTTATTTTTTACTTGCATTTTATTTTCCTTGACCTTTTGTACTTCTCAGAAATCTTTACAAACTAAGAAAAAAATAAAAACGGCATTACAAACCAAGTCTGTTTCCTGCTAAACATTTTCTCAACAAAAAAACACAGTTAAAATAACAAACTAGCTCTTCTTATAGCATGCAATGATGATGACTAATAATATTTTAATAAAACACAGTACCATAAAATTGTAAAAAGGCTAATAATAATAATAATGCCTTCAATTTATATAGCACTTATCTAGACACTCAAAGAAGCTTTACAATTATCAGTGCATTATTCATTCACACCACATTCACACACTTATGGTACCTTGCTAGCCTTCAGCTGCCCTGGGGCAGTCTGACAGGATGTGGCTGCCATTCTGCACCTACAGCCTCCTGCCCATCACCAAACACACCCCACCAGTCACACACATCCACCAAACACACTCCACCAGTCACACAAATCCACCAAACACACATCCATACAGGGCAATGTGGGTGAAGTGGCTTGCCCAAGAGCACAACAGCAGAATGGCCCTAGCGAGGATCCTTACATTTTATTTGGGGATTTTTTTTGTGTTGCAGCTAAAATGTGCAAAGCTGTGGCCCTCCAGAGGGAGATTTGGAGGTTTGCCTTTTAAACACAATTTAACCATTAATTCATTATTTAAGCTCACAAGTATCAACTGTCAACAGTAACCTGTCACACCTTATATGTTAATAATGTCTTCATTACTAAAAAAATTTTATATTATGTCGTCACACAATTAGGCCTGGAGAACATGGTGTGAAGCAGGTGTGTCACATTGAATCCTTGTAGAAATAGCAGAACTTGCAGGTTTTTGTTCAAAACGTGCTTCAACAGATAGTCCTTTGACTTTCAATCAAGCCTACTAAATGCATCTCTTACATTCACTACACTTCTGGTCTCCTGTGGTTTCTGAGTTTGTGTTGGCCCTCAGTTTCAGTTTGACACCTTAAGTGTAGAGCGTATAAGTGTGAGTACTTTGCTATACTAATCCTATTTTCATTTTATTTATTAGTAAAAGGTATCTAATGAAATATCTACTTGGGTACTCAGGATACGTTCAGACTGCAGGTCTTTTTTTGAGTGCTCATTCACATCACACACAATATGTGATCCGTCCTGTGTATGGCCTTACCGTGTGGCTTTATTTCCGTAAATTTCCAATCAGAGCCACCATCTAATCTCAACTCAAATCAAGAAGAAGTCACAAAAGAGATATTTTTTAGTTCTATTACTTCACTTTCCTTCAACTGACTGATAGCATCAGCCATGATTGATATTAAACTTCTAGCACAATCCCAGAAATGTGACGTCTGTCACTAGGATGATATAAAAGTCGGATAAATGAGACCTGGTTGTTCAGACTGAGGTCGCATTGCAAATTTTTTTTAATTGAGCTGTTCAGAAAATATCAGATCCAGGTCCCATATGAACAAAAACAAAATCAGGTTTGGGTCATTTTGGCCGGCAGTCTGAACATGGCCCTACTTACTAATTACTAAGTATAAAACACAACATTTTGAATTAAACTAACCAAATGCTTTCATGCACCTCTTTTTGAATATTTTGGTTAAATGTATGTTTTCTATAGATATATTCTGCGTGGTATCATTCAGTAACTACAGAAGTAGCTAAATACTTGAGTACTTTTTCCATTGCAAATTTTTACTTGAATTAAAAAGCAGCGTAAATACGTATACACCTGTGCATGAGGACAGACCTGGAAGTGACTTTCAAGAAGGACGAAGTTTCAGTTCAAACCTGTTTTTCTGTAGTGCTGTGTTCTGTACGCTAGAATTTTAATCATAAAATCTAAAGTCCACCGTAGAATCATTGCGCATCTCTAATTGGATTGAAATAAAACAAGAAGTTATCTACTCAAACAAATCACAATATCACATGAAAGCAATGCATGCATCACAATTTATAAAAACGCAATTTTTTATATAACCTCTCTAAATATTGTATTAAGTAGGAATTTGACAATTATTGATTGCATTCAAATTTTGTTTTCTACCCAAGCATCCAGTAGCTTTAATCATCCAAACCTTGTTAGTAAATTCTGTTTTATCAAAATAACATGACAAAAATAAAAGTATATTAAATTCGATAACAATTTGGCAAATTGTACATTTTAAAAATGGAAACAGCAATCCAAATTCAAATTAGTACTTATAGTAATGTTATCAAAACTGAAAATTATCCTATGTATGAGGTGTGCTCTGAACAGAATATATTTTGCGTTTCACCAAAAATAAGATAGAACCCTGTGGTCTTACAAAGTAAAATTCAGTGTGTTTGGTCCTTTTCTATAGAGTTACTCTGAGAATTTTTCAGTTGAACCTTTTTTGTTGCATTGAGAAAAAACTAAACAAACAAATAATGATTTTATACGTATGTGTAATAATGTTAAATGTTCCAATTAAAAATTGGCTGTTTAGATACTTTGTTTAGTATTCAATTTGTTTTACTATATCCAGGGAAAGGCCAAATACACTCTGATTGTAGGATGGCACAGGTATAAATGTTAGTAGCATTAAGGTTCTCTAACTTTAGAAATTTTATTCTAAACCGAGACCCTACTCACAGCTTAAACGTTGAAAATAAAAACTAAAATTTCTCTCATTTGTGTCTATTTGAAGATCTCTCTAACCAGCTTTTACAACTCACATCCACATACGTAAAACCACAATCCCTCTCTTGCAGCCTGTCTCCCCCCAGTGCGTGTGGAGGAGTCCAGCTTCTCTCAGGACTTGCAGTGGCTCCTGGAGAGGGGAGTTCAGTTTGCAGATGTGGCTTTCTATGCTGGGGATTCTGGGAAAGAGTTGGGCTGGGCACACGCCTCTGTGCTGTGTTCGGTCAGCCCATACTTCAGACAGCTGCTTGTGGGACGGCAAGCACGGGAACGACCGGTCTCTCGCTGTACATGTCGAGAGAGAGATGGCCCGACATCGCTTCTTTCCACCTGGGACGGAGGGGTGGATGATCTGCCTGGAGCAGACGGGCATCCTCCTGGGCACCTTTCGAGGCTGGTTGTGAAGGAGCCGCTGCTGTGTTTGTGCCTGTGGGAGACGCTAATGTTCCTGTATAGAGGTGAGAGAAACAAACCCTTAGACTGTTAAAGATTGTGCCAAATACCAAAGATCAGTTTTGTGACCCTTGGGAAATTACATTTACATATATGTATTTGGCAGATGCTTTTGTCCATATGCAATTTGTTACGTATGTGTTCCCTGAAGAGAAGAGTTTTCAGTTGCTTTTTGAAAGCTGTTAGTGTTTCTGCTTCCTGACTGGATCGGAGAGAGAGAAGGTTCTTTTGAGAGATTCTGTTGAGACGCTGTTTCTTCTCTGCACACAGGCTTGGAGAGCATGAAGGAATATACGAGCTTGTGAAGGTAGACAGGGGCTGATCTGGAGATGTTTTTTAAGCCAGCAGCAGTGATTTGAATTTAACACGACCTGCGATGGCGAGTGAACAGGGGAGTAATATGAGCTCGCTTTGGTTCCTTGAAGATAAGACAAGCTGCAGCGTTCTGGATCATATGTGTTAAAGTTTGAGGTTTGAGTGTGTTTGCTGGAAGTCCTGCTAGGAAAGCGTTGCAGTAGTCCAGACATGAGAGGACCAGAGCCTGAACCAGGAGTTGAGTTGCATGCTCAGTTAAATCTACAAGCCCGAGTTGTCTTGGGGATGTGGTCTTTGAAGTAACGGAAAAATTTTAAAGGATATTGTTGTGGGGGTTTATTGGCTTTACGAGAGCCTGGATACAACTGTATGTGTAATTTTTTTTATTGTGAAAAAGACCTGCAAGATCAGGATTCAAAGTAACATAGTCACAAAGCAGTTTGTAAAGCTTTTTTTCTCCTCCTTCTCCAAAACGCCACCTCTGATTTCCCACGCACAAAACTCATGTTGTATCGATTCATTTAAAAGGACATGAGTGCTAAAAACATACTGAACTCATATGTGTGCATATGAACCTATGAGCGTGTTTCTGCTGAGAATAGAGCAAAAGTGATTAAAGTTAGCGCAATTGGGAGCAAAATATGTGATGCACACAAATAACCAATCAAATGTGAGTTTGCACTCAAGCATTCTCAGAAAACATTGTGAATGAAGAACAACAGGTTGCGATCATTATTAGTCTATGCACAAATAAACGACTTTACATCTTAAAATGCATTCTATAAGTTATAGAAAGCTAATGTAGAGAGGGCCAAACTGGGTTTAATATGCTTACATTTTTTGGTCCTAGTTGACAGATTATAATTCCTGCATACGCTGAAATCTGCAGCTTGGAAAGTCAATGCATTTCAATAAATAAGTTTTGATGTTATAAAATCAAGTATGAGTTTTTACAGGTTGGCAAAAGATAAAATAATATAATTTATTAAAATGCCAGCAGATTTCCTCAAGGCAAACTGCTTGGGTTTACCCTTGCAGAGCCCTGTCACAAGCGTGAATGAGATTTGAGATTATAATTATTGAAGGAAATATTTCTCCTATTCTGCCAGCTTAGCCGTCTCAATGGAGTTGGAATTGTTCCGGCTCTCAGCTTTATCTCCTCAGCACTACAGTTGTGCTTTCTTTTGTGTTCGAAAAGAAGGCTTAATTTTTTTCTCCAAGACTGCTTCATAATTAAAAAGGCTTTACTTAGAGGCTGTTTGTCGGAGGGTAAGGTCTGTGAGATTTATGGTTCTCTACACGTGTTGGTATGACGACAGCTCGCTCTGTGAGACCCTGGAGCTGCGGGGCTGCTTGATTACCATGCTTGAGAACACAGAGATCGGTGTGTGTGTGTTTAAAGAGATAGCTCCCTTACATTTCTCATGCCATCCTTTACATCCTCCAAGTTTTTCCTTCATGTTTTCTGATTCTGATTTCTTTAGCTGTGCTCTAAGAGGTATTTAAGTCACTATTGATTTAAAGCTGTGGGAAGGCAGTAAAAATGAGAAACTATGAGACACACAGAACAATATATGAGGCTCTGTGCAGGGACAGAACTGACAGAGACATTCTGGGTGACGGGTAATTGAAATAGATGATGTTGTGTTTGCTGCTTAGATGAGAATGTTTTTAAAGATTGGAAAGGTCAAAGCAATCACAAAATTCATTTTTGGCTAGTCATAAACGGAGGGATTTACTGCTCACAGGAAGCACCTCCGGTCATGTTTCATCTCTACAGAAAAAACCCTGACTATCAAACACATGTTACATAGAATAGAACTAATAGAACCATGAGAGGCTGCGTATTGTGTACAACATATTGTAGATTTCTTAAATGTGAATTTAAAGGAACATGATCTGATTCACACTTGAATGAGATCTATCAAGAAGATTTTGTCAGCTTTTAAAATGAACAAAAAAACCGAAAGGTTGACATTTTCAAACACACAAAATTATAGTTTCTATTTCATGCAATCAAGTACAATTTTGAAGCATTTGTTGAAAAAAAATAGTTGAAATAATGAAAAAAACATGTCTCCATGTCAGGGGAGAGTCATGTCCTCCACTGGGCTCTGCTCACTTTAACAAAACAGATATAAATAAATTTGGAAACCACTGTCCAGGTCAGCTGAAATAGTCATATTGTGATCATTATTTTCAATGCCTACCACTTCGTGAAAACTAGGCAAAATGCTACTTAAGTTTTTATTGTGATAATCTTAAAGAAAAGATAAACATCCTTTATGAAAACTTGATTTAAAAATTGATTTAATTTAAAAGATTGAGTTAATATTTATTTTTAGTTTTGAAGCTGAATCTAAACATCCACTGATGTAATTTTATGTACATTTGGAGTCATATTGTAAGGTGAAGGAAATATTTTTAGCAGGTGGCACAGAACCAGAAATGATTCATTTTGTCACCTCACCCTTGGGCAGTTTTAACATTTTTACATTAAAAGATAAAGTGTTTAAGGACATGCTAAAATATTTCAATATAAATTCTTACTAAGAAAGAGCTTGTTCAGAGAGAGTTTGTTCCATCAAATGGAAATACAATTATTTTAGTTATTTTCATTCACCCACAGTCAAACTCATTTACAGTAACCTTGAGGTCCCTTTGATTTAAAACTTTCAGCTTACAGTGATTAAAAGAGTGGGGAACGTCCTGAAAAAGTCTACATTAGGTTGCAGTTCATTATTTTCAATCTATGCAATAACAAAATCTTTAGACAGCATGGGGCACCATAACCCAGACGATCATGAGTCCCTTTGAGCTTGAGCCCTGGGCTTGGACAAAACTTAAGGACCTACGTGTCTACGTGTCTCCCAGTACATGCTACATAGTATGCATATGAGAGTAGCATGAAATAGTTTCAAACGTAAATCTTCTGCCATTTAAGTTGTGAATTAAAAAAAAATGAAGGAGAATTTTCAATGCCTCACCAGCTGGGGGTGTTTACCACGGAGCATTGTGGGATTGAAATGCATAGACCCTTCACATGCTAACCATCTCGGAGTTTTTCTCATCCTGCTTTCATATAATTTAAATATGTGCTGCTTGGATCGCTTACTACATTTTTTCATACTGATTAATATGCAAACTTGATTCATCACTAGTGTTTCAAATATTTTTTGCTAATTCAGTTAGCATAGATACTTCTGGATACGGCCGATGTAATAGAAAGTGTCCACACAATGTTAATCAAACAAAAAACTGATGTTGGATTATTATAATGCAGTTTTCTGGCTGCACCGAGCATGACTGTAGAAAGACAAAAAGAATGTAGAGAGGACCTGGATGGTACACTGTGTTCCCTCAGGCAAGAATCAAACTTGAGTCACCAGTGTTCACTCTCTGCACTAAACCACAGGGCATCAGCACTTTTTCTGATGAGAGAAACTGTAAAACATCAGAACAATCATGGCACAGTTTAATTTACATTGGAGGTGACTTGAATGGATGAAATGCATTGCATTTCACCCAAATACGATTCCAATTCTCCCCTCATCATGCAGTAGCCTGCAACAAGAAACCTCATATTCCAGCCAATATTATGTCTTGTTGCTTATACTTTGGGTCCTACAAAATGGAGGCAAGAAGGATGGACATGCATCTCAATCAGCTGTCGAGGCTTTAAAGGGACGAATATTATTACAGGCTCATTTATTAAACTAATGCTCAGAAGGTTTGAAGGTGAAGGCCATACTGATGAGACCATCTGCTCTCAAACTGGTTTCTTCCTCATGAAATCCTGCACTGCGTGTGTTAATATTATACATGATCAGATGTAGAAATGTAGCAGATGAATAATGGAATGTGAGCTTAGTGATGTAACTGCATTTAAATATTAGTCAACAGTTATTTTGCTTGTGTTTCTGAGGTAAATGTTAAATTGGACCACATGCCTTTTTGGTCAACTAAAATAGTCATATTGTGATCATTATTTTTAATGCCTACCACTTTGTGAAAACTAGGAAAAAGGCTACTTATATTTTTATAAAAAAAACAACAAATAAAATATTAAAATTAGTTGAATAAAAATGTAAAATAAGTTGATAATTTTACTGTTGTTTGTATAACTGAACAGTAATTATAGACACAGTTAAACAGATGTGTTTTAGCTTGGATTTAAAAGGTTTTAACTCCTCTAATCTCTTCTGGAAGCTTGTCCCAGCTGCGGGCAGCATAGCAATAGAAAGCAGACTCCCCCTGTTTGGAGCGAACCCATGGTAGTTCTGATTTAACCCTAGTGATCTGAGAGCTTCTTTTGTCTTTTATACAGCTAAAAAATTTGTTAATAGTTAAAACAAATGAATAACAATAGATTGATAACAATAAATAACAATAGTTAATAACTAGAATAAGCCTAAAATACTGGAACCATTTTGTTTCTGTTGATCTAAGAACAGCTCGTTTTTACACAAACAACAGTCACTTAAAGTAGTAGTTTATTTACTTATGTAGAACCTTTCACAGAGAAGGCTAAAACATAATGATATATAAAAACTAAAATATTCAAATCCAGCTTAACCATTTGGAAATTCCTGTCTATAAAAATTCCTTTGTAGTTCTTTAAAAACCCACAGATGCCCTGTGAAAGAACGTTCCAGAACTTCAGAGCCACCTCAAAAAAAGGTTTATGCCCCTCTATTTTTAGCCTGGAGCAAGGTACCAGCAGCAAATTCTGGTCTGCTGATCTCAGAGATTTGCTTGGAGTGTAATTGTGGAGTACTGTAGGCCAAAAAGGTATTCAGAAGCATGTCCATGCAGTGCTTTATATGTTAAAAGCAACAGTGTCAAATGAATTCCAACTGATGAGTGCCAGTGCAGTTTCATTTCCATTTTGGGCTGACACACGACAGATTAACTAAATTTTTCAATGAAAAAAAAAAGCTATTTTATGTAAAAAAGTTAAAATAGCTGCCAAGAATCAACTCCTGAACAAAAAAAACACACCTAGATCTGTCAATGACGAACAAAAATTTCCAATCAGAGACCCTAAGCATCATCACCTTACATGTGGAGCATTCTAAAAACAAAATGCTTCTGGTCTAGCTCAATTCAATGGTCCCAGTTATCTATGCTATGCTAAACAGCTCATTTAATTGACTCCAAAATGTTAAAATACTACTCATTAACTATGAATAAGTGCAGCAATAATCGTGGAGTACCCTTGTAAACCCAGGCAGATGTGAGCTGCTAGTGTAAAAGAGCGATCCACACTTTGTGGCCGGTCAGCTGTGTGAGCAGGATGAGTTCATGGCTCAGTGCTTGTTTGATCTGTGTCCTTCATAGGAGCCTGGGAGTGGGAATACCTGGAGGAAGCTTTTGCTGAAAAACTGAAGAATCCTATGGCCGTGGCTCAGTTGATGGACAGAATACGGTCATTTGTTGGGAGAGAGAAGGTATTGCACGGACAGACGGAAGCTCCTCTGATTGCAGAACTGTCTGTAGAGTGTCTATCTGGCTGGCTGTTTCTGGTTTGCTGGGTAATAAGGTAGCGGCCTGTTATTTATTCTTGATGCCTGAAATCCCCTGCCAGTGTTTCACCTGCTAAAAATTGTATTTCCATTCAAACTGAGAAAAGCTTGGTTAAAAATATGACCTAGCATAATTGAACTCAGTGGATGTGAGTTGAAGTGCATTTGAACGAAATAAGTGTTAATTTATGCAGATTTGGGTTTAAACTAAATGACTGTACAGTATAAAACATTTTAAAGGAATCAGATGGAGGAAGTTTTGAATTCTAACTATTGGACCTGTTTAAAGGATCTCTATCTGCAGACCTCATTGATTTCCCCTGAAAGATGTTGAAGGTATTATCAGTATTCATGAAATTAGACCTATGTGCACTAAACTGTTGATTGGTTTTGTTTGCAGGCCCCAAGGGACACACCTACGCCTCGCTCTCAGCAGGGTCCTTTAACATTAGGAAGCCTTTTCAATTCCCCCCTCTACTCTGATGTCATCTTCATGGTGCAAGGCAAGAATCAATGCTAACCTTGCAGTTCCGTTAAAACATCTCAACACAAGTACACACGAATGACACTGTGAAAATTGGTATGCATTCTGTTTGATGACGTTCGCTTATTTCTTTACACCTTCAAACTTTTAATTTATTATTCTCAGGATAGGTGAAGTCAGTTTTTACATCTTAGTTGGTCAGAAGACTCCTTTGTGGTCTGTTCACTCAGAGCTTTTAAATATCAAAGTTTTCAATTATTTTAATTCAAAACCTTGATAGTCTGTAACAGCAATCAGTTAAGTTTATTTTAGTCATTTTTATATACATTACGAAACATAATATTCATCATACAGAAAACATTATTTTAATAATGTAATTAAGGTTCTAAGAATAAGGTCTTTTTCTCCGCTCAATGTTCTGTTTGTCCATCATCAGCTGGTATCTCTGATGCCAAGACGAGTGCCGCATCTACCCTCGTCTCAATGCAAACTCTGCGTCATCTTTTACGCCTGTCATGATGCAGTCTGAAATCAAGAGTTCATTGTCTTCAGCTGCAACTGCAGATCATGCTGTTTGTGCATATACAGAGAAGTGGCGTTTCCAGAGGGGTAGCTGGGGTGTCCTTGCAACCCCTAAAATTGTATTGGCTACCACAAATGCCACTCCTTAAATCTAATTAGATATTGAAATTTTTTTTTATTAAAAGTAAGTCTACAATCATCAAGCGCGCATGTACAACAGCTGACCTTAGTGTTAAGATAATTAAAAGAAACTTTTATTTCAAAATCTTTAATTGCTGAGTCTCTAGAAGTAAAGTTTAATTGCTGAGTCAATTAAGACACACACAATAACCGATGAAATCTTAATATATCTTAAACAAATACATTGAAATACAATTCACCCAATCAGATTATTTGTGAAGGTAGCAATTTGAATTTTGAATCTGAATCAACAAACATTGCAGCAGCATGAGTGTAAAGATGTTTATTTACATCTCCAAAGTTGGGCAGTTTTTACATGGGAGTGAATGAGAACCTGCTCACTTCTGTCCCGTGCGGCCATTTGGGATACTACATTACAGCACTTTCTCGCAGTGCCTGTGTGTATGGCATATGAGTCTATATAGCAGTAATGCTTTAATAGGTTCTTTTTTATCAAAGATGTCAAATCTCAAGTTTAAGATATCAACTGTGCTTTCCCTTTAGGAAGTGTGCTACCAGCACACAGAGCCGTGCTGGTGGCCCGCTGTGATGTCATGGCAGCCATGTTTAGTGGAAAATATGCAGAGGCTCGCAGTCGTGTGGTACCAATCCACGGAGTTTCCTCAGACACCTTTCTGTCTTTCTTGGAGTATCTCTACACTGACACCTGCTGTCCAGGTGAGAATGTGAGGTTAATGTTTTTTTTATACAATTATTTTAAGTGTAATAAATACATTTACAAGTATGTTTCTTCTTTTGTTCACTTTAATATATTTCCATCCTACTGACAAGGTTTAGTCATTTGCAGCAATAAGAACCAACTTTGATGGCAGCAGGAGAATCAGTTTGTGTTTGTGTCCATTTTCAGGCAGTGTGTTGCAGGCAATGGCCATTTTGGTGTGCGCAGAGATGTACCAGGTGAAGCGTTTGCAGCACCTGTGCGAGGTGTGTGTCTGCGCTTACCTTCAGAGCATGCCCAGTCGAGAGCTTGCGTCAACGGGGATCAGTGTGACTCGATTGTTAAAGAGAGCAAAGGTAAGCCTTCATAGCTGTGTCAACAGGGGTGGGTCACATTTCATTGGGGTTTGATTTATTTATTTTGAGTGCTCTAACAGCTCTATCTAGTAACCTTCAAAATTCTCAAAACATTTTTTTTAAATATGTTTTTAATCAACCTGTATTTAATCAACCTGCTCACTGCATGGTGATGCAGGAGTTAGCACTAAGGCTTCCAACCCTGACCCTTTTAATTCAGTTGTTTTAATTATAACTAACAATAAAGAATGTATGTGAGGGAAACTGGAGAGTCTAAATTGTAATGAGGTCAGACAATGACTGGTGACCTAAAACCTGTCCTGGATGTTGCCCTGCCTTTCACAAAATGCTAGCTGGGTTACAAACTATCTTCTGTGGGTTTGCAATTTGAATTTATGTTATAAAACGGGGTTTTTTTTTAAATATCATGCTTAATCTACTTCCAATGAATGAGATGGACTGTCTGTCTTAGTTTGATTTAGAATATCCTGTAAAATAATAATTGTTTTATTCTGTAAAACCAACATATTCCATCTATTAATCAGTATTCAAATTATCTAGTCTTTCCTGATATGATTTAAATATTCTGACCCATTATTTCTCATTACAGTGCCACAACGCTGAACAGCTATATGTCTGGCTTCTCCACTTCATTGCAAATAACTACCTGATCTTCAGTCACAAGCCTGACTTCCTGGAGTTATCAGGTGAGCGGCCTGCTCGCACCATCTGGAAACATGTTCAAGCACATTAGCAAACAGACACATACGGTCATCTGTCAAAAAAGCTAGTAACCCCAGCAGCTGGTGCGGCAGACAAGCCCATGCAAATCACAACCTCACAATGTAAGGTCACTTTAAAACTAGCAAATTCTTCTCAGAGTTAAATGGAATGTTCTGCTCCTCTGCTTGTTCGATCAATTAATTAGAGTGTCTTCTCATGAATTGTGCATAGGTTTGTCTCACGAACGACAAGGAAAACACTAAATGCAATACCTTTATTTTCATTTCCCTTTTAGCTTTTAAAGCTAATTATAACTATGCAACCATGGTGAGTTGCAAAAAAAGACAATTACAATGTCAACAGATATGTGAATTATTACTTGTTTTCAGCAAATGAAAAATGCATATTAAGACAACTATCTTCAGAAATAAAAGGACAGATACATTTCACAATTTACAAAAAGTCACGTCTTTGACAGTGAAAATATGGATATAATGTCTCCTTTCCAAATATTTCAGTTTCACTTTATTTTTAACTTCATTTAAACATTCATAAAACATTAAACCAAGATTAATGGAGCACTTGTTAAACTCTTGTACGGCAGATGACTACAATTTTGACATTGAATTGATTTAAATAGTTGTGTTTTTAACTTTGGGACATTAAAGTTGAATTCATAACCCTTTGAAGAGTGGGTGAACTATTTAAAGACAAAGACAGAATGCTGCTGGTTTTAAAGCACTTAAAAAGTGGACGGCGTCACATACATGAATAAAGGACTTGCAGGGTTGTTAGAGAGTCACAATGCTTTTTTTTGACAGACGAGGAGAGGGAGCAGGTGGAACGACTGCGCTGGCCTTCCAGAGGATACCTGCAGGAGCTCAACGATTACCAGCAGCGCAGGCGGCAGGTTCGAAAGTCCCGCTGCAACATCATGTGACCCTTTCTGGACGCCCTGCCCACCGAAAGTCAGGGCGAAAAACAGAAGATGCAATTTGAAGACTCTTTTACATACATGATGAAAGAGACACGGGTTTGACAATGGATTTTCAAGAACGCTACTTGACCTCTGACCCTGTGACATAAACTGTATCATGATGTCATGAAGTTCTGCTCTGTAGATAACACTGTATATTCTCCACAAATGGACTGATGGTGCAATAAACCTCTGCGGTGAAATTTAACAGGGTAGGGATTATCTAGTCCTTCCTCAGAGACTGACGTTCACTTGTGGCCAGCCTTGTTGTGTCATGGTGTTTCTTTCTTTCTGAACTCGGTGGCAATATGACTTGAATACACTATTTATTTTTCTTCCTCCATGAGATTAATTTGAATTTGATGCAACTATTTTTGTAACAAATATCTGAGATTTTTATTTAAACGTATACGGTAGGATTTAAGGATCCAGCATGTGGATCGTCTCTGAGAGACACTATGCTGAGTTTGGCTGGCTGTCTGTAGACTAGTCCTGTTTTGTTGAACTTCATCTCATGCTGAATAAAGACAATTTGGATGGACCCTTTTTCTTCCTGAGAGTCAGTTGTGAAAAGTCCCTTGTGAAGCAAAGGCCGTGTGCGCAAGCACACAAATATTTTTTCTTTCAAGTTATTTCCATGGTATCTATTGGGTTCAGCGAGCAAAAACGGTGGTTTCACGGTCACATGATAACACTGTGTATGACCATACTATAAAACATCTTTTTGGCCAGAGCTTTTATTTTAAAGAAATGCTTAGTTACATTAAATCACTGCTACAAGGAAACTGCACATGAAAGTCTGCAATTTTAACATAACCGTGCTCAAGTGGACAGGACCTAATAATGCAGAAACTTTCCTAAGAAAGATTCCATTGACTAAAGGAACTTTTAGAAGCACTGTTCTAACTGTGAATCTTCTTTTACATATTTGAAGTGTACCTTCACTGCAGAGAGCCAATTGCTTGCAACATGCCTTTAAGTTGGCCTGAGCGGTCGAGACTTTCCACATCACTGCCTCCTCCAATACACTCTTCCCCAATGAACACTCGAGGAACCTGCAGAAGATGATGGGGGTAAAAATACACCTTTTTACTGAAAGTCAGAGCTTGTAAATCCCAAATCTAGGGTAGCACCCTTGTACTGCTAAAGGGTCTATGCTGAGAGTTTTGAATTACATTCTAACCAAGCCTTCACCTAATGACTCTGTAATTGAAGAGAAGTCAAAACTCTGTTTTTCAAAAAATCTGCTTTTCCCTTAATGCTCTTATAGTGGCTCTGAAAGAATGTGCAGTTAAGTATTGCGTGTTTTCACGATGCATGTCAGCCATGTTGGAGATACTCCCTGGAGAAAAAAAACTATTGAACAGAACACACCAGTTTTCAGCTAATCATATTTTTATATAGTGTTAATCGGTCAAACAGTGAAAAACATTTGAAATACTACAGACTACCACAAGTTCTACAAAAAACTGTCAGTGGAAAGGTGCTTTTGGTAAGTCAGGATTTTCAAACTAGAATATTGAACACATTCTTGTTTGTTCCTATTTCTTGTCAGGTTGGTGAAATATTACATGGCATACAACATGTTTTGGTGTCTTGTACATACACATGTGTCATGAAAATAAAGTCGACACTAATCTAATCTAATTTAATTTAACAATACGATAAATAAATAGTCAAATAGTTGATTTTGGCTTTTTTTAAAACTTTTTAAAATTCTGACGTATTAGATAAATGCATTTAGAAAAAAAATTCAATATATTTAACAATGTTTTACATATGTGTGGATATATTTCTCTTCCATATAGGTATTTAATATTAAATACATACCTTGTAGTGAAAAAAAATATATCGCTATTACATGGATTGTTAATTTCTTGGTGAGGGTACTATAAAGTCTCTTATCTCATTTTACAATCTACTTTATAGTCATGGAAATCCTGGCTTACCAGAAGCGCCTACTTTCCTCTTGTAGTTTTTTTTTTTGCACTCTTCACATTGACTTAATAAAACTCTGTTAGAATTTCACATGCTTTTCACTGCCCAACCGATTAACTCAGCCATAACACAATAGTTGATCATAACACAACAAGTGACTATTTTCTCACAAAAAAGTAATGTGTCCAGTTCTGATCAGTGTCATTTTCTCCAACATGGCTGACTTCCAGTTTGATGACTCGCTGTGAAAACACGCTATATAAAAACACCCTCTTCTCTTTCTCCCTTTTCCCCACAGTGCAGCCCATTCCTCTCTCCCATGTGGTTTCCTTTTTAAAGAATCTTAGGTAGACTTGAACAGATCTGGGAGGTTTGTGACCCTTTAACTGAAACTGCAGGGTTTCATGAGCCTTTGATGAGGCAACATGCAACTTTTCCCCATTCGATCAATCCTCTTTGAAGGCTATTTATTTAGGGATTTGCATAATTTGAAATATTGATCATGGCTTGTGGGAGAGGCTGAACTGGGTATGTTGCTAGCCATAACGTGACTTTTCTAAATAGTTAATGGTTAAGAACTGAAACTAATTTAAAAAGACTCGAAATAAATCAATCTTTAATACAGCTAACGTTACAAATGAAATCCACAGGAATGGGAAAATACTATAGAACTATAACGATATAAATTTAAACCAGCTTGACGAAACAAGCGAGATAACACTGTACAGCTGAGCAGTACTCACGGTGCGTGCTCCTGTGATCTGCTGAAGATAGTCTTGAACGCTGCCCATGTCACTGCGTGCACTTATATCGATCAACTCCAGCCGTCCACCTTTGAATTTATACTTCGACAAAACATCCTTTGCGAGTATACAGTAGGAACAAGTTGGCTTCATAAACACAACAACTTTGTCCCCCTTTATTTGAGCTTTCACAAATTCCGCCATTGTACAACAAACGACAGACACAACTGTTTCTAATCACGTTAAAGTCCAAATGAAACGACTATTTCCCGTTTGTCCACTCTTCGGGGAATGGGCGGGATTACACTGAACCAGCCCTTGCTCAACACTGTAAGGTTGGACCCGATATAGAAGATTTTTGAAAAATGAGGATTGCAGAATAAATTAATGTTTGGCTTACAATTTCTTCACGAGGAAAATTGTTTCCTTAAACCGTTTCGGCAATGACTGGCGGCGAACACACCAATAGGATTCGGTTACTGACCGAGTGAGAACTACATTGGTTAAAAACTGCGAATGGATACGCCCCTTTGACAGTTAACGGGTATGACAGAAACCATTTGGAACAATTTATTTCTAAATATAAAAATGTGAATGAGTATGATCATTTATAGTTCGACATTTTGTAACCTTTTCTACATTCTCGCAAAAATTCAAAATTCAATGAGCATATTTTAGCAACAAAAGAAGTCGTGGCTGACAAAGACAACAAGTAAACGCTGTTTCATGTCATCATGTTCACAGTTTATTGAACTGATTTAACACATTTTCGGTGAACAGGTCAGGAACAAACCTTTTCTCACCTATAAAACTTTTATTTTGAACTTGGCTTATTATCCAACACCAACATCTCTTCAGTGGTGACAGAGGCACATTTTCTTCAAAAGAGAAAGAAAACTGGGGTTGGTCACATCACCAAATATTTCCCCACCTAACCAAAATTAAAAATGATACCCAATTTTACACTCACCCTCCCAAGCCACACTGCTTAGTGTTGACCACAAACCTTCAGTATGGGACTGTTTAAACCTTGTGGGTTTAAGTTATTGTGGAGTAAAGTGCTGTTACCTTTCTTTTAAATAATACCTAAGATATTCATTTCTGATGCTCATAAAAGGGACTCAAACTAGAAAATGGACAAAATGTAGTTGCCTGGTTAAAAGTAAGCCCACCCAAAACAGACGTCATCGGCGAACACAAACCCTGATGCCAAATGTGCTGATGGTTAACTTGAGAATGGCTCACATAGATGTATAGGCTCTCAGCTTTTATCCAATGTTCTTTTACAAGTTTGCAAAATGTCCAAATCCATTTAATTAACCAGCCAATAAGAATCAACCGGTGCAGAGTGAATTTGCACAACAAAGTTGTCTTCACGGCTTATTCACAAAGCTACATTGTGAAACATTCTCTGAACAAGAATCAAAGAAAATAAATATATGGAAAAAGTGTTTCAGCAACTCTGTTTCAACATGCAGCTCTAAAGAAACACATTTTATTCCATTTCAACAAACAACTGAAAGTATTTTTGTTTGACTTTTTCTCTTATTTTAGCAAACGTCCTACCACACAGGTTTTGTAAACATAATGTTTCCCTTAATCTTTAAGAAATTTCTCACTGATGAAATCATGAAATAAAGACATAGTATATTTGATCTCTTTCAATACTCAAAATTCCAGCAAATCCTTTGAATTGAAAAAAAAACCTAAACAATATATTGCTACTCATATTTTATAAATAACTCTACTCTGAGACTTCAATAATTAATGTATACAATTGAAATGGATATATAGGTCTGCTCTGCACGACACATTTCCTCTTAAATCAGTAGCACCATTGCCATCAAGAGGGTTCCATCCTTTAACAGAAAGCAGGCCTAAATTAGGAACAAGTAACATCTGCCAGATTCAGCCCAGAGGCTCTGACTTTTCAAAGAAAATATACATATAGCAGCTTTTTTACATTTTTAAGTTTTAGTAATTTTTTTTCCTTTTTTTTCTCTATAGCCAATCCTTCTCCTACAGGCAGTGACATTTCTTCACTATCCTTCCAACAACAGTGACATTTTCACTCGTTCCCTCACTCACTCGTATAAACACACATTTAAACAAACATGGATGATCTCCCATGGACCTGTAATCAGGTCATAATGGTTTCTCCCCACAGCCCTGGGTGCTTGAGCCTGGATGCCACACTGCCCTGTATGAACAGCTCAAGGAAAATCGTGAATACTGTTCGTTCTGGGAAAAGAAAGCAGGGCCAACGGGAGAAAAGGAAGTCTCAAGACTCTTGAAAACCCACTCATTTATGGCCATCGTTTACACGTATTGGATGAATCACCCCTGTGCAAAAAGCTTAAAGAAGCATACGCTGTAAGGCCTGTGGTTAGCTTCATGTTCCTTTTCCTTTGAAAAAGTCCTTCAAAAAGACAAACAAAATAATAAAATGTATGGAAACTGATAGAAAATGGCGAATTGAAGCAGGCAAATGGGGTACATGTAAATAGATTAAATAAGGAGCTGTTTGATTCCCGCACTCCTCTTCGCAATGGTTGTCTGGCTAAGCATCCAATTGGCATAATGGGGGGTTGCTTTTTCTTGAAGCCTACAGCCAGGACTGCGCCCTCCGCTGGTCGAAGTCAGCGATGAGCCGTTTGATGTGAGCCAGTTTGTTATGCAAGTACTCACAGCGCTGTTTCTCGTCGTAGTAGCTTGGGCTGTGCTGTAAAGCAAGCACAAAAGTGTATATAAATACAAATTTAGATACAGCAAAGAATTACTTTAGAAATATAAAGCCAGTCCCGTTTACAAGGAGCAGATGGCATTTTAACTAAGGATTTTGCTCTTTCAAATGCATCCATGATGCCATTTTGTATTTTACTTTAAAATTAGACTATTAAAATGAACATTCTATATTCAAATAAAACTGCAGATAGCCTAAACTAGTGATGCTCTAACTTTGCAATAGCAGAACAAAATTATAAAATTTTGACAGTTTCTGCCAGTGTCAAAAGGGAAAATCTAAGACGTTATAAGACTAAGAATCAAATTTAAGACCAGTCATAAAATGAAAACACATACAAAACCCTAACAATTAATTTTATCTTTTTGAGCATTTATGAATATTTGAGCATATATCTCAGAAGATCTTTACATGGAAATAAGAATTTAAAAAAATATATTTTTAGACTTAAAAAAAAAAAAGACTCCGCAGAAACCACGATTCAAGCACCTCCTTTATTTCAACTCTACTCAGCACGTCTACTTTGTACACACACAAAAAACATAATACAACAATATTATCCAGAATATTATCCATAGACTCAAAATTCTTGCAATTTCAAAATTGTATTTCTATAGCCGATTACATTTTTTTAGGTACATTTTGGGGAAAAGTAATTTTCAAGCATTATTTAAACTGAAGAGATCCCACACCACAGAGATGTTGCACCACGAGATCAATAATATTGACAGTTTGTCCTTAAAATAATGTATAAAGAGCTGAAAATGTGAACCTGAATAAACATGTTCTACGAGTAAAAATGTGATCTTGGTTTAGTTGACCATCTACTATAAATACTACATATACATTCATGCTAATAAAAAGTCTAGTTTAAATAAAAGTTATCTATTTATAAGAAAAAAGCATAAAAAAATTCTACCCTGTTCACCAGAGCTTTCTTAGTAGCCAGATATTCAGAAAGATGCATCTTCTGTTTTTAGAGAACAAGCAGTTTGTCAAAACTGTCCAAACATTTGGACTCGATAATGGAGTTGGCTAACTGGTGAAAATTTTACTAAATGACTGCAAACTAAGAGTGCTCAGCAATCTTTGATAAAGCTGCTGCTGCTGCTGACTTAGAACCACACATTGAGACCTAGTGATCTAGACAACCAGTGAACAGTTTTGTGTTCAAACAACATTAACTATCTGAGGACTGAGAGACACATTAGCAGCAACAGTTTCTGTTAGCAGCCTTAAAGTGTTCTTTGAACGTGTGAACAGGGTCTGTTGTGATAACGATGGCCCAGAATTTATTGGGCTAAGCAATAACTAAAACTTTAGGGTCTGCAAATTCAATCATGAAGGGCGGCACTTTTTAGTTGTAGATCTACTCTATTCACAAAACTCTAGCTTCAGACACTTTTGATTTCATGAACGATGACTTATTTCATTGACGGACATTTTTCTCATGCGGATAACGAGATGTCGATAAGCTAAATGTTCCTCTGTTATGATGAAATCTTAAAGTCGATGAGAGTGGATAAAAATGTTAACAGGGGCACAGCTACATGTTTAAAATCCATGCTAATTTTGCCACAATTGCCAAACTTAAGGTCCGTAGTAGTCATGAATTCAGTCTGTTGAGCACACTGCTTTGTTCTGTTTTACTGTGTCATTTACTCTCCTTTTTGACTGTTGCCTTGTCATTGGTTCGTTTGACCCAGCTGATCCTTATTGTTACGGCTCCGACAGTTTTAAAGCATTTTTTATCACCTATTTGTGCACCCGCCTATGCACACTTCTGATTCCTGCAGGTGACTCCAGCTGTCCCCTGATTCGCCAGTTCGGACGTCAATCACCATTCAGGTTCTAGCTTTGTGTGTGTGTTATTTAGTTAGCTTAGAATTGTCTGCCTTTCTAGTTAGTTTATGTTTTGTTTTACTTGTTGTCCCTTAGTCTCTCTCCCTGGAGTGTGTGTATTTGGATTTGATTTGTTTCATACATTGTTCATACGGTTTGTTTAATTAAAGCATATTTGATTTGGCAAAATGTTATTCTTTGTGTTCTGTTGTTTCCAGTTTTCATTTCTGTTCTTCCACCTTTTTGTTACACCCCGACCCTAGATGCCATCACCTTTTTGGGTTCATAACACTTATTATGCTTTTGATGCCACATTGCGGCAAAATTTCGCAGGGAAAATGTGTCGGGCATGCTTAACATTTGTTAACAAATTATTTTGCATACCAGTTGTCATAAATATATAACATTGTATTTATTAATGTAAAGCCTATTAACAATCTCACAATGTGAAAAGAATTACTAATCCAAGAACTATAAATAATAGAAATAGTGTATATAAATAACGTTACATTAACTTAGACATTTTTAAATCAACAAAATATAAATGTAAATAGACTAAAATGTTTTTCATTAAACTATTTTTAAATTATTAAAATGAGACTAAAACAAACGATCAAAAAGACTAAGCCAAAAACTCAAGGGGCTGCCAAAAACAATGCTGGCTTCTGTCCAGACAAGCCAAGTCTTTCATGATGGGTGAATCTAAAACATTAATGGCTGCAGCCCTAAAAATTTGTACACCCCTGCCATGTAACATATATTGATTCATACCAGTTTTAGCTAATATATTGATGATGGCCATTTTTATAGAAAGATTCAACAACTTTTTTTATTTTTTTTTACATCCGTTATCTTTGAACTTCATGTTCAAGATGCTCTGAGGCCCAAATATCTAGAACTAACAGACTATGAAAGGAATGGATGTGCAGTGAAATACATGAGGATTGGATTTCGTGTAGTGGCTAATGCTAGCGCTAATGTAGTGGCATTAGGTTTGTTGATTCCGATCGCTAGTTTAGATCTTCATGAACACTTCGAGGGGGTTACTTATTTTTAAATTTATTTAAGATACAACATTTAAGCCTTCAGCCAATCAGACGCCTTCACTACCGCCGTGTCACGCCTCTGAGGATGCGTTTTAATACTGGCTATGCCCATTTTGAGCTTCATTTGACTTTGCCAAAACCCTATGGGTGACGTCAAAAACACTCTGTCCATGTTATATACAGTCAATGGTAGTGGCACATCTACTCTTTGGAATCCACAGGTTCTATGACATGTGCTTTTTGATTCAAACAAGTAAAGAGATTATAGCACAAAAGGATCACTGTCTCTAAACCAAATTTCTTAATTTATTATCGCAACAGGCCTAGGCTTAACCATACAATTCTGCACTACTTTCACATACTTCTAAACCTTTATCAGCTTTACTTCTAAAGAGGATATGGTTCCTGACACCGAAGACATACGTGGTTACACTTACTTGTTTAATTTTCTTGTATTCTTGCAGCACCTGTTCATGTATTTCCTGTTAGGAAAAATAATAATTTATGGAGCATGATAGAGTTATAGAATACAACACGATTAACATGGAACATGACTTGAAATTGGCAAACAAACAAAGGAACATTACAGGGAAATCTAAAATTAATAACTTCATACATACTCTGCATAACACAGTTTGCAAATCCTAGATGTGTTCTCTAACCTGATACTCTTTAGTCCCTGGTGCAAGTCGTCGACACTGGGCATCCAGTTTTGTGAAGCGACGTGTAACGCCCTCAACACGAGAATGTAGGCTTCGATACTCATCATATTCTGCATTAAAGGCGTCCTTGTAGTGCTGCCTCTGGTCCATTGAGATCACTGCAGTGTACTTGCTTTAATAAAGACAGCAAGAGATATAACTGTTATTGTGATCCACTAATACATCATGCTGTAAAACACCTTTTTATTTAGTACTGTAGATATAGTGGGTTGTTTCACAGCTTTGCTTATCAAAGTTCACTCACCTTATGTAATCAGGCTTTACTGGGACTGGAATTTCTGTGCTCTTGACATGCTTCTCTTTGCCGGCTGTAAAGAGGCAAACAGGTCATATAAAACAATCTTTCGATTTCATAAAAACTGTGACAAATTCTTTACTTTTACAGAAACAGATGAATCTACATTTCTGAATTTCAAGAGAACTTATTGGTATAAAGTGATGATTTTTGTGAATTTGATTCAACAAATAATAAAACTTTCTCATAGACTTGATAGTCAAAAGTGAACAGAGAACCCACAGAGAAAACCAGGCATTAATCTCCACCTTAACATTTTGAAATGAATAGTGGTAAATACAATAAAAACTGACATGTCTTTCCAAAAAATATTTGTCCAGTAAAAACACCTTTTCACTAACTGTAACTGGATTAACACGTTTTTACCATCATACGTTTTTTTCTGTTTACAGCTCTTCTTAAGTAAGTATTTGGCTTTGTCACACATTAGTCTGTGTCTTTATGATTCATTGTTGAGTGAGAAAGACTAAGAATGAGGAAAATGGAAGAAAAAGGAAAAAAGAAATAAGAAACGAGAGAAAGTAAAGTAGAGGGAATGATTGAGTGGTAAAAAAAGGCAAAAAGAAACAAAGAGAGCAATAAAGACAGAAAGAGCCAGAGAGAAAAGCTGGGAGAAAGACAAAAAATAAAGGTAAAAGATCGAAGAAAAATAGAGGGAAGGAAAGAGAAAAAGTGGCAGAGAACAGAAAAGAGCAAGAGAAAAAAAGTGAGAAAAAAATATTGAAAAGTAAAGGAAGGGAGAAAGTAAAAACGAAAAACAACAAGGCAAAGAGAGAAGGAAAAAAATATGAGAAAAGAAAGAAAAAACATCAAGTCAAAAAGAAAGGAGAAAAAGAGAGAAGAATAAAGAGAGAGTGCAAGAGAGAAATATGCACGTCTCATGAGCTAGATCCTTTTACAAGTTTTTTTCAATATTGGAGTCTGGACTCATGAGAGGCAACACTTCCTACTATCTTCTGTGGGTTAAAATCCAAAAACGACCAAGTTCAAGCATTTGAGCCATGCCTACCAGGAGCCATTCAAAAGAAATCTAAACGGCCAATCAAAAAGGGAATGTTCTAGAAATGTTCTAATATTGGAAAGTGTTCAAATCAAATAGAACTGTAGCCAACCTTCTTTGTCAGATTCATGGCTGATGTTGGCCGGAACTTGTCTATGCTCCACCTCATTCCGCTGTTTCTTCCTTGGCTGTGCTTCCTTGCTACCATGTTCCTCCTTGTGGTGCTCCCTTTCCCTCTTTCGGTCTCGATCCTTCTTTTCTCGCTCTTCTTCCCGATTTCTCTCTTTCTCTTTGTGCTTCTTTGACTTCTTGGGCTTTTTGCTGCCGCTCTCATCATGGCTGCCAGGCGGTGAGGCGGCAGAGGAGCTGTGATGACTGCGGTTGGTGCTTGTGGTGGAGGTGATGGTGGTTGTTGACACGGTGCAAGTAGAGAAGGATGAGGGGGACGAGGTGGAAACTGGCTGGCTGGCTGGGCTGGGAGTTTGGCTTTGGGGGGCATAACTCTCGGAGGAGTTCCCACATATAGAGCTCTGTTCCAGAGGCAGGTCCTGAGAGCCCCGGCCTTCAGGTGTACTGGGGGAGTTAGAATTGGATCCTGTGACAGGGGGAGGGTGGAATGAAGGTCCTGGGTAGGTGGCTTTGGGGGCACTTTTTTTGTCCTCAGACTCAGAAGGATGGCGGCCTGATGAGGAGGGGCCCCGGTTGCTAAGATGAGAGATTCGAGGTTTCTTGGACATCAGAGGATCGATGAAGTCAGTCTCAGGTTGACGCTTCTAAAGAACAAATGAGGGAAAAAATGAATCCCAATTCATTTAATACATTAATCAGCTCTGAGACCTCTGATAAAAATCAAAAAGCTCCAGCTGTTTGGACAGAAATGTGGCTTGTTGAAAATTCATCCAAAGGTTTTTTTTTAATTGCAACCAATGCTTTATACTCTCTGAGAACCAGCCTGTGTGTGAAACTCAGTAAATAACACCGTTCCATTAATTATCATAAACTCCACTCCTCAGCATCCAGTTGTAAACACAATCGGCCTCCATTTTAATCGTGAGGTTTGTGATGTTTTGGAATATATAAAAAATAAATGTAACCACTCAGTCTTTTGATTGCTGTAAATGAGCACAGCTGTATACTTTTTTTAAGGAGGGAATGCACCAGCAGATATACCAAAACGCGTGTTTGTCTGCTTTTTTTTTACGAGGGTCAGTGCAAAACAGTATTGGCAAGGAAGTGGACACTGAAAACGTAATTTGTACAACCTCTACATGATCCAACTCTAGAACAAGTAAACATATAACATTAAATACCAAAATGACCACACAATAGCGATCATAAAAACGTTGGCGAACATTTTAGTGACAATACTATTAAAAACTCTTACATGAGATCTTTATTATATATAAAGACAGAATATAGCATTGTTATATCGCTCTCACATGCTACCACAGAAAGTGCGTTACGAAAACATGTGGCTGACAGTTAAACACATGCAGAGAGGGGCGGGGTGCGCAGAGAAGCTAGTTTTCTTCAGGTAAAATTTTAAATATTTAGAAATATAATCCAAGATTGTTACAGGTTCCACATTTATAGCCTAAATAAACAATTTAACTTCTGTTAAATTGACATCTGAGGTCTCCTTTAGGAAATAACAGGAAATAGTTTGTTGCACAATGACTTTTTGTGCTAAAATAATGAATTATACAGATTGTTCATATTGAAAGTTGTTAAAGTTTCCCAATCATTCTGCAAAAGTTAATTGTTTGTTAAGGAAGCGAACAAATTGAAACCATATGTTGAGTAGTGACGCCAGCACCTAAGTCTGAGAACTGCCCACAATTCATCTCAAGAACAACATCACTAGTAGAATCTCACAACGTGTCTGCAACGTACCATTGGGGATGTTGGCTCTTTGGTGGGACTGCTGGATGAAACAGACTCTGTGTTCAAGCCCAATTTACTGTTTGAGAAAACCAAGCAAAAAAAAACCTTCTAAATTGATTTGAGCTTTAATAAAGTTAGCAATACTTTAAATTAAAGTGACAGCTAATTTAATTTACCGTGCCAGGATTCGGTCAACCTGAATTCTGTCATCCTCTGTGTAGCCTGGCCAGTCCCTCTGGACCTCACGGAAGGTAAAGTCCTTCAGCGAATAAGAGTTGTCCTTGGGGTTTAGATTAGCCACCTAAAGCATAACAAAATTCCTTTACTCAAAAGTCTAAACAAACATAACTCAACAAATATTTTTCCTACTGTAAAACACCAGTTTGCTGAACAAAAAAATGACAAGGAAAGCTAATATTTGGAGTTTGGATCAAAGATTTGGTTGATCTGTTTGCTCCTTGTTAAAACTCTCTAAAAGGAACGTGTGCACTTTTGATACAAGTGCACATATACAAAAACACTAATATATTTATAGTACTGTAAAAGGACTATTGGGTTCCCTCTTGGCTTCCAACCAAGAGAATGGGTGTAGAGTTCCAATAGAGGATAAAGTAAAGTAATTTCATCAAGAGCTTGTTCCAAATTTTATTGTATACCAAAATGTGATTTTTTTTTTAATCCAGAATAACAATTAATATGAATAATGTCCACATTATGAGCTTAGATCCACTGAACAACTCCAGCATGTGAACTGTGAGTGAGCATGCGTGTGCATAATTACTGTAATAGGTTTAATTCATGGCTGCCAAGTTGGCCTCGTGCGGTATATTGAGATGGAGTTGAAAGAATGTCTTTGTGTTTGGCTTGACAGATGGTGGCTTGCATTACACGATGAGTTATTTCTTCATAAAAAAAAGTCATCATATTTAACCAGTCACATAAAAACATGCTTTTTAATATGGAGCTTTAAGATCTGCCAAAACAACCTGAATTGTGTCTTTTAATTATTGACAATAGTAATTTGGTTTAAATGACATAATATTCCATTTTATTAGTTTTAAACTTGAACTTCCAAATTAGAATAATACATTCACCACATGAACATCTGATATTTATGATTTTTATTTTTATAGTACAACAGATTTTTATTAAAGGCAGATTTTTTCTGAATTCATAGACTTTAGTTTGGTAAAAATAGTTTCAATAATAAAAATGTCAAAAATCTAATGTCAAAATCAATTCTGATCTCTCAAAGTAAATCAGGTCATTGCCAGGGAAGCGTAGATCCTTGCCAAACAGTCTATGAAACATTTTGGATAATCTGCAATTCTTCCGTAAATTTTATGACTCAGGAGGCACCATTCTTCTATGTAACCATCAATTGTTCTTTTAACTAGCATTATTAACAATTCACTAGCATGCTAATATAGCTTCATTGACTGTTCTGTGATCATCTACTCTTCCATGGAGAAATGACCTAATTTCTGTTAGATCTGAATTTTGAAATGTTGAATTAGATTTTTAAAGTTTATATTTTTCAATATGAAAAAATTATATTCCTACAAAATGGCTATCTACTTAAAAAACAGGAAGTTTGAAAATACACCTTTAATATATTAAAGTTTTCAGAAATGTCAGAAGCTCAATATTTAAGTTAATTAAAATCAACACTGTTCAACATAAATTCTTTTTGGCAGATCTTGTGTTCCATATATTAAAAGAAGCTGATTTACTGATTTGCATTTAAAGACGTAAAAACAGTTTTTGAAATCATTTTATCTTATTTTGGCATAACTTTGATGCATTACAAAGCTCTCGGTTTATTTCATGTGAAATCTCCCATGTCTGGTTTTCGTTCAATCAATTTCCCAAAAATTTCTGTAGATATCCGTTAAGATGATGATCTTTTCAGGACTTGCCTGATGTAGTGTAGTGCCTAAAGAGTTGCGGTCCTTCTGGCTGACACCATCTCTTTGCAGTCGGGCGAGCACCTCAAGTTTTTTGTAGGAGCGCAGGGCCAGCAGGTGAATTACACGGTCCCGGTAAGGCCGTTGAGATACAGGGTTGTTGGTGAGGCACTTGCGGATGGTGTTGGCTGGGTTGAGGGGGGTTGTCTGCTTCCTCTCAGGAGCTGGGTCGGGGGCTGATGGAGCTGGTTTACGTTGTGGGATTTTTTTGTCTGTTAAAAAGGCAACAGAAGAGTTAGAATTTGATCAATTCTAGTCTCAGAATACTTTGACACTCTGGTGGACCTCAAAAGCTAATTCTCACTCGAGCCCCTTTCTATATAGTGTGCAAGATTAGGATTAGTGGTAAACCAAACCTCCAGATGGTACGTAGGCTCCAATTATGTTTAATTCTTCTAACAAAACCTTTACAGAAAAGGTAAAGGCCAACAGGATGAATATAAAAAAATTGTTGATTTATGAAGACCGAAAGAACATTTCTAACCACTGCTCCTTAAAAAGAAAAAAACTAACAGATAGTATTATTATTATTATTATTTATAAAAGTTACAATAATGACTGTCTTTTTAGTATGTGGTTTTGTTTGAGCTGTTAAAATCATCAACAAGAAAGAACCTGGATATTTCTTTAAATAGTTAACTGATGCATTAGATATTAAACCCTTTATAAATTTCTACTCTCAACAAACGGGGTATGTACAGATGGAAACAAGCATTTTCTAAAACAATCAGACTGAAATTTGAGAGAGAAAAAAAAGACGACTCAAGCTTCAGGAAGATGTTGAAAAACATCTCCACTGGTACATTTAACACACCTTAAGCAGCTTAAGTTACAAAACAAAAAAACTATTTCGTGGCACTCAAATACTCAATACAATTCAGTAACTTGGTTATGTAGAAAAAGAGGGATAGAAATGTGTCTATTAGAACCAAGTTAAGTCGAACCACCTAATAAACAAAAAAAAAAGTCTTACAAATGGTTTTAAATATCTTTCATTCAAACTTGGAAAAATCAAATCACCTGCAGCTGAAATTAATCTGGAGTGAAAAAATCTTACAGCCAACCCCAACCAAAAGACCAAACAGTAACATTACAAGCACTGAAGCAAAGAGGGAGCTTCCAATTGTCAGGCAGGCTGAATTTTGATTAGTCCCAGGGGTCTCCTGTTTTTTTTAGATAGTAGAATGCTAGTCATGTGTGCACATAACCATTATCTTTTCTGCAGCATTGTTCCAGCTGAAACTACACCAAGACAATAAATGATCTTATCTTTTTAGGTTCCTTGGGTAACTCTTGAAGCATATCAAAATCTACAAAAACCTTAAACGACTTCAGATCAACAGCTTCATTGCTTGGATCAGGCAAAACATGTGCTCATGATTGGAAGGCTTCCAGACAAACTTTCACTGTCTCATCTCCAGCTCGGCAGGTGAAACTCTTACGTCAGAGAATAATGAGCTTTGGTCATTGCTCTTGTAACACCATTCAGCAAACTGAAAAATCAAGTATGGTAAGATACTTGCTATTCTTAATACTACATCAAATAAAATCATCAATTAAATCCCAAGAACAGAAAGTTTAGCCACTTCCTGTGCCCTGGCAGTACAAAAACCATGCAGTACTTCCTTTTTCTCCCCCTAGTGATCTATCATCAAGGGACAAGAGCGAAACTGACTTTTCCAGTTTTGTGTTGGAAACCAGCTGTGGAACGGAGAATAAAGCTCCCAGAGGGGAGTGACAGCTGAACAGGTGCTGAGAGGCAGGTTTTGCCAAGCTGTTGTGAAATAAAATGAGTTGTATGCAAGTGTTGGTTAAACCTTTCAAGTCCTATTTTTTTTTTCTTTACAAGAATACCTTTCAGTTAAAGATTAAATGAGGCTTAAGTTACGGCTTTGTCTCCCACCTGCAGTTTTACAAACATAAACACCACTTTCATTTCACAAGTAGACGACTATCATCTCACTAGACTCACTAGATCCAGTCAGCCTCTTCCCCTCACAGTTAAACTATGTGGGGCAAATCGGTAATCTCTGAGACATGGGTGCTCCACGACTTAGCCACATGAGATAAGTGGGATGAACTTTTACTTGCTTTTTCTCTTGACCCTAATCCATACATCCCTCCCTGTAAAGCTCCCAATTGGTTTAACGCACATGGTAATAAGTGCAGGCACAAGTGAACTGGTGTTGTAAGTCTAAGTGAAACAGAAGAGGAGATCTACACGATTAGTCAAATCTGATCTGAAAATGAGTAAACCAGCAAGGAAGCTGAAACTTTCAGCCCTCACATTCAGAAAGGAACAGAAAACAAAAACTAAAAGAAAACCTCAGGTGTGTCATTGAAAGCTTTAAAGTGTTAACGGTTGAATTTCAGACAAATCTGTTTAAAACGCTAAAAAAAGTTTTAATTTAAAGACTGCATTATTGTTTTTGTTAATCCAACAAAAATGCAAGCATTTCATTTTAATGAATGAGCATAATTTAGAAACGTTTTCCAAAATAACCTCTGAATGGTCCTCCAGGTCTGATGAATTTTGTGCTGTTCTTGCTTTTATCTTCCTCGGCTTTGGTCACACGTTCTTTGGTCACCTGATAAGAGTCATTGGTGGCACACACGGTGATTTTGTCCTGAACCGTTCCCAGAGAGGACAAGTGGGGGACCCCAGAGCTAGCAGGCACACGTGAGCAAAACAAAAATAAGCAACAAGAGAGGCATCAAAGCTTACGGAAGATTCAGCCCTTACCTAGATATGTACTGGTGGATGCATTCGAAGCTTCCTTGAGGATTGTCTTTACCAAAGTTGGAGAGGTAAAAATTGAAGTTATGTGCGCCATCGGAAGCATTCGAAGGTGGAATTTTAATACGCTGCAGGTATAACAGAACAAAGTATATCAGTTCATATGCATAACAGACATGATACTTAGGATGTGTGGTTTTCTCCCACAATGCCAAACCTTGAAATTAAGTTAATTATGTTTCCCACCAATTGGACAAAACATTCCTGGCCCCTGTAGATTGAACTAGGATAATTATATACGCTGAATTGAAAATGAACTATAACCGTATTTTGTAATTCAATTTATTACCCGATGGAATCATCCAAAATTAAATTTCATTTGTTAACCCATTAGCTTTTGTGGAACTGCACATAAAAAAACACTAAAGAAATATATTTTGGTTAATAGATTGGATTCACTAATTCAAGTATTTCCGTATCAGGTTTTACAAATGTCTGGCAGGATTTTAAGTCGTTTGATTGCTGTATGTTTGTTAATTGTGGCAAGAACACTGGTCAATTTTCTTTGCTCATCTTTTGGAATCCATATTGGTGCATGCATGGATCTCTTCCTCACATTATTCACTGCAGCTGATCTCCATTATAAACATCATGTATCAGATTTTAAATGGATGACTTGAATACTCTGTGCCTCAGATTTATGATTTATCAGGAAATTAAACAGAACAACTCTAGGCCTTTGTAATTGATTAATCAAAACCTGTATCTCTGAGCTTCATATATTCAGTGTTTCAAATTATTACCCTCAACAAAATATTTTCCATGCTCTTGACTTATAATACAAATTCCTCATCACGCAAACCTGTGAAACCTTTTTTACATGCAGTAAACTAAAAGAAAACCCCCTTACAAATTACATAATCAGGTTTACATTAATTATCAAACCTCATTATCCAAAGTTACAAATAAAGTGTATATTTATTTGTTCATACCAATCTAATTTTCACAAACCCCAAAACTAACCTGCTAACACATGCAATTATTGTTTATTACTTTATTTGTAACTGCATCTAAAAGATCCTTCAAAAATTATGGCTTCTACTATTATTAGCACCTGTGGAGAGGAGGCCAACACTAAACAAAGTACTGAGCTAACCATTTTTAAGTAAACAGCAGGAAATCACAAATCCTTTGTTACGCGATCATTGGGCTTCAGTCTGTTTGTGTGCTTTTCGAGTATTGCATGTTTACACTGGTCTGTGCACCTAAGAAAACTAGACATGTCAAAATATTTCAATTAACGAATGTATTTAACTTTTAAGATAAATAAGCTTCAGCATAGAATTTTAAATAGTCAAGCTGAATATGGTATAGTAAGTAACTTGATTGGTTCATTGTTATTAACTGACAGCATTACAATAATAGAGAAAGCCAAACATACATTTAGCAGTGAAAACCCCCATCATGCACTATATTTACCATATAAACTATTTAAAAGAAGAAAAAAAAAACAATGTGGTTCAATGTGCCTATCTAACCCATCCTCATCATTTTTCACTCATCGTGCAGCTGATGCTGACCACCTGTTTGTTGATTGTTACATTTTTCTAACCATTGTTTTTCCTTTGTTAGGTTCTATTTTGTCTGTTTTGTTTCGTTTTTTCAGGTGCTGTCAGGCAAAATTTTCATCATTAGATTTTAAGTTTGTATATTGTTTATGCTGGGGAGGTGATTAGCACCTGCCTCAGTCAGCGAGGCTCCCAGGGACCTCCTATTTACTCCACCTGATCCATTGGACTTTGTGAAGATGCTTTGAAAGCAACTGCCCAAAAAAGTGCTATATAAAAACTTGATTGATTGATTGATTGATTTACTTGTTGAGTGACAGTCTTTAGCGAAAGTACTAGTGAGCATAAAACCGGAACCTTACTCTCCAAACCAGCATTTATTCTCACACATCCTCGGAAGCCAACAACAGCATAAAGCCCAGGGTCAAAGGTTAAATAGCCACTTTCACAGAGGAAAAGTTAGACAGCTCTCAATAAAACTACAGAAGGCTGCCAGCTCTTAAACAAGACATTGGGTTCACAATTACAAAGTGCTTTGATAAGTAGCAAACTGAAATGCAGTTGTTTCAAGACCCAATGAGAAGTTAACTTACGCCTTGAAGTCCTTGAAAGCAAATAGTTGGTGCTGAGGATGGTGCATTCTAAGGAAAAAAAAAAAAGATAAGATTCAGCTGACAGAGTAACAAATGAAACAAATAATGAAATGTTTTAAAAGGTCTAGTGTGCAATTTACAACTTCGCCTAGACTCAGGAACCTCATTTAAATTCTTATGAAAAAAGTATGTGTACTGGGTACAGAAATCAGAAACATTTTCTGCACTATTCAACATTTTACACTTTTCAGAGCTGGCTCCAATAATTAAGAAACAAGCTCCAATTCCATGTTAAAGAGACAATGTGGCAGCCATATTGTTTGGTCAGACATTTACATGTGGTTCTTTTTAGTTTGTGTTTACTGAACAAGTCCATTGCATTCTGTCCCTGAAAAAAAAACCATGCCTATATGAAGGGTTTTTTATATTATTAATTCAGATTATTATGAAAATCTAAGTCGTCAGATGCTCCGTTGTGAAGTAGTTTGGTTTCATTTCAATCAACAAGGAGCTTCCCTGTTAGTTATTTCTTCTCCAAAACATTCTAGTAAGAAGCATCATGGTCAAAAAATTTAAATAAATAAATTAATAATACTTTTTAGAAGGTCGCCTTCGCCTGAGCAAGGCACCAGTTTCCCCGACTGCTCCCCTGGCGCCGCAGCCATGGCTGCCCACTGCTTCGGGTGTGTGTTCAAGGTGTGTATACACTGGGATGGGTTAAATGCAGAGGACAAATTCCAGGTATGGGTCAGTCAATATCTGGCCAACTGGTCACTTTCACTTCTCACACTCGTGGTGATAAGCTACTTTGATAGCCCTCAGATGCCCTGGGGCAGTCTGACAGAACGTGACTGCCATTCCACACCTACAGCTTCGTGCCAATCACCAAACACAACCCCACAGTCTCACACAGAGGTGTCTTGCCTAAATCCACAATGGCTCTTGGCGAGGAGCGAACGGCCAAACCTCGGGTTACAGGATGACCAACTCCACTACATTTCCAATTTAATCACCATTTCCAGCTAGACCTCCATAGCCAAAATGGTTGACTGTCCAGACCAAACTCATTGAAACCTAAAAATTCCCCAACAAATATTTAGCCACATTGCTCTGGTGCACTTTACATTTTTATGTTTGCTTCATTTATATTTCTCTGCAAGTACAGAAAACCAGACTTGCCTATAATTTATCAACTCCTCATAAAGCATCATACAACCAGCGCTGATTGAATGTAAGGGTAGTTATCACTATGCAACACTCAAACCAGCTTCTACTTTTGATGAAGCATGGAAGAATACAAGCCATTGCTTTAGTTTTTGTTTGCATGCTCAACAAACCCACAAAATCCGTAACTTGCCCACAAGCATACACCTTGAATATTTCTCAAACACTGCCCAAAGCCTCTTCCATCTGCAAAGGCTTGTTTAACCAGATAAGTTTCACAAGCCTCCCACCCCCAAGCACACTTGCGCATTCTAGATCAGATCACATTACACAGGAGTACGAAGCACTATGATTAAGAACTCCGGTGATCTGGAAGCTTACACTAGCGAGACTCTTAACTCTTAAAACACTTTGCACATTTACATTAAGACTATTAATGATAATAATAATTATGATGATGCAGTGTAACCTCACTTTTGACCATTATTTAGGTTAACAATGAAAGCAGCTTAATTTTACATTCCCTCACCAAACAGTAATTTTATATCAAAAGCTTCCTTAATGAATCAGTATGATCTATAGATCCATCCATACAAACTGATAAGACATGGTTCCACAACCATCACACATCCTCAGTCTCAACCTCAACTGTCTCTCTGTAGAGAAATGAGTAATGATTAACAGAGTGTTCAGCTGAGAAGGGTAACTGGAAAACAAACCCATCTGGAACATGAAGAGATGTTTTAATACAGTGGTGGTGAATGGCAAATGGTTACTATAAACACATGAAGCATTCTGCTATGGGATCAGTAGATTTAAATAAATGTTAATTTATTGCACGCAATACAATGCCGATGTAATCTCGTACACCTTATTTTTTTTCACATAGTTCTGTTGGTGCTAAATGACCACTAAAGACGCTGTATATGTCAAACTTGAACTTTTGATATGCGAGTGACCAAAAAGCTTTATAAAAAGTAAGTATTTTTTTTAATCCAAACAGTACTAGTGTAAAAAGTAGGAACATTTGTGTGTTATTTCAGCCCATATGGCAATCAACATTGATCTAATGCTGAAATCTGCCTCCAAAAGAAAAGACTAAGGACAACCAAGAGATCATTGGGAGTGGCAGGGTACTGAAGCAGCTGTGCTTAGCAGAAACATGACATGGCACAGGAAAGATTGATATTTGAAATCACTATAACCAGATGCACTTAGACCAACCGCGCCTTGCCCCTGTTTATATAGCTGTTTATGTGGCTGACTGCCTTGGTTCTGGTAGGACCAGACCCAATCAGTTTTCCAAAAGCAAATATGCATCTCAAACTTCACCTTTGACAAAATCAAGTGAAAAATTTTAATAATTTAATTCAAGGTCATCACAAATAGTTTCACCACCAGAGGTCGCATTTTCAAAACAAACAGGAACGGTTGTTCATGTGAACAGGGTAGCAGGGCCTAAAATGACTACAACAAGCTAGTTGAGACGACATCTGTATTTTTGTTAAAAAAATATCTTAATTCTCAGATTAATCAAATGATTAGAAACCTTTGAAATAATAATAAATAATGCGACTGTGCCCATCACAACTTGTAAGTATATTTCTGATTTTCATATTAAACTTTTGACAATAGAAAAAGCACAGACCAAATCCAAGATTATAGGTATAGGCCTTTAAAACAGACACAAATAGCACTATGTTAGTGGAAGACACTAAAGATAAGTGGAACAACATGGAATCTGTAGTTGAACTCTGAGCTTAAGACTTGTTCGGCTGGCCTCGGTGATGGTGTGTTGCAACATTTTGACTGTCAACCAAACTGAAAGTCCTAATCAACATAGACAAACAGTGGCAGCCAAAAGCAGCCATTGTCTTGGTGGATTATGCAGCTACATTTAGTAAAAATCAAACTGCAAGGTCAAAATTTCCTCTTTTGAATTATATATGAAACAAGTATCATGTTTGTGCTTTAGATCTGACATAAAAGGTGAATGTCTAGTCACCCCAGTAATCACTTTGGGCTTTGACAGTGGATCATGTTAATCTTTTCAGGTCTGAATGAACGATCTCTATGAACCTGGTGGATTTTTTCCTTCTTTTTTACAGCGTGCCAGCTGTAGCTTTAAGTCAAACACTGCCTCGTAAGCACTTTGAGCAGTGTAGAGCTTTAAAAAAATCCAGACAATGCAGCTCTTCATTGAAGCTGCCTGATTTCTCCTAGTAAGCCAATAGAAACTCTTTCAAGCTTTTCAAATGACAGAAATGCCCAGAAGGCCTATACAGTTTTATCAATTTTCTTATCTTTCTCTTTAACACTGAGCAGTTTATACATGCAACTTATATATTATATGTTTGATTGGCAGAATGACTAAACGAAACAGTCCCGGGAATCCATTGTCGTGGAAAGTTTTTAAAAATTACACTGGGGAATTTTATTACTGCAGTAATAAAACGTGAATGAGCTAAAGTAAAGGAATAATTTACCCAGTTAAAAAAACACGATTAAACATGATTACTGCTTCGTGAACAAAAAATATTCACTTTTTTAAGTTTAACATAGAAGGCTAGCACAAGGTAAGTGTCGACAATGGCACCAAACGACAGTTTATCCCAAAACGGATTAAATTCCTCAAGTTTCAATCCTCGAAGCTAACTGGCTAACAGGAACGCTTTTAATATCGCGCTTTAAACAAACTTTTAGCTTTATTGATCAACATTGGGATTGTTTAACTGAACTAAAAGTAGCCAGTATTACAATAGCAAGAAAAATAAAGCCATTTTTATTAACTTAATTACTGTTGGAGGACTGCCAGCTGCCAACTTTAGCCAAGCTAGCTAGCTAGCTCATCAAAATCAAAATTTCGTCCAACTCAAAAATACTGTCGTGTATTACACTAAACTCCTAACTTGAATAGACTTTAAAATATCTAAAATGACCAATAAATCGACATGACAATCTGTTGAATCGACGTTATTCTTCTCTAGACAAAGTTTTGCCTAACCGTTAGCTTTGATGCACATTTCAAATAAAAACCTCGCTAAAACAAACACATCGCAAATAAACTTATATTTACCGTACAAACTCACGATATGTCAATGCCACATATGCCTTAGTATGTTCTGAAGTATTGTTTTTAAGTTAATAGGCAGGTAGAATTTTTTTTTTATCGAGGACTGGTGTGTTGGCAGAGTTCATTCCGCACAGTTTTGTCGGTTTAAAACACATCTACCAAACAATCCCGTAAGGACATCAGCAAGTTGAAAACATTTATTAACTTTCAATCTATGTTTGATAACTTTAAGAAGATTAAAACATTAAAAGTATCCCAAAGTAGTCACAGCACTTACCTTACAGTTTTGGTAGTTCTCTATCGCTTTGAAAGCGGATTCGGTCAATTTGACATGTAAAACTGATATTCTATCGCTCTTTCGGCCACAATTGAGTCCATATGTGCCATCTTCGCAGAGAGCTGCCATCATCTTTACCCCTCCACCATAGTCCCTCTGACATACGTGCTAGCAGACTCTCTAATGCAGAGGAGAGGGAGGGACCAGAGAGAGAGAGTCAGTCCCATCTGCCCTGCACTGCCTCCAACTACTCGAGAGGCCTGTATTTCTGTGGAAAACCACGACAGGCGGCTTCCTGCTTATTTATTTAATAAACATGTTTGATTTGAGTGCACAAAAACAGAGACAGAGATGTTCAGTTAGTGGGGTCAGGTGTAGATTTTGATATTTGAGGACCTGAACACTTTGGTGTTTGATGGAATGAGAAAAAAACGTGTGGGGCCAACCAATCAGCCTGACATTATTTCAACCAACTTTAATTGTAAATGACCTATTTGATGAAAATTCTCAGTAAAAAACGGAAACTTCAAACATAAATGAATCACATACCTTTCATTTTAAGACCAACGGAACTTCTGTTATAGTCAGGCTTTCAAAATCAACTCCACATGAAACTAAGCTTTAACAATCTATAAAAGTATAAACAATTTGCTTAATAGGGGATTCTTTTATTCAAGTTGTGTATATATGAATCCATATTTGGCATAAGAGAGAATGCAATTATAGCCGTGTTTTTATGATGCACTATTACTCACTCACTCACTCACTCACTCACTCACTCACTCACTCACTCACTCACTCACACTCACTCACTCACACTCACTCACTCACTCACTCACTCACTCACTCACTCACTCACTCACTCACTCACACTCACTCACTCACTCACTCACTCACTCACTCACTCACTCACTCACTCACTCACTCACTCACTCACTCACTCACTCACTCACTCACTCACTCACTCACTCACTCACTCACTCACTCACTCACTCTAAATCAGACCTCTGGGCTTGTCAAAACACTACTGATATGCAAGATGTCTTACAGAACTTGAACGTCTGAGCTAATCTAATGTTCATGCTTTAGTATATGTAAGAATATTGAAATTGGTTATCAGTATTAACTCTTCTATATTTTGCTTTATTTTTATTTTGGTGTGTAATTTACCTTTTTCATATACGAGTCCTTTGATCAAACCTTTTTTTAAATCTCTCATTAGTACTTTTTCTGGTTGAAATTGAAATTGGAGCAAAGGGCACTAAAGCATGCTTTTCCACATAGAATTAAATGATATAAACATATATATTTTTAAAGCAGGTCTTGATATAGATCCATTAAAAAAAAAGACTTAATTGACAAAATAAAAAAACAACAAATCATTTTGTTATACATTTCCCTCTTTTCCACCATCTTCATTCAAGAAAGAATTTTTTTCAGGAAAACATGCCAATTATATGTGATATCAATTTTATGTGTTCACACATACATACGCTTTTGCATTTATTTTCGTTAGTTCTTAGTTATTGCTTTGATATTAGAAAATATGAGCTAGGTATCATGCCAAAGTGAGATATGAGCTATATAGGAGAATTCTTGTATGTACATTAAGCTTATATATGGATATCAACAAGCAATACGGGAGACCTATAGGCCTGTATATGCGCCTTTATTTAGCCTTTCCTATATGCGCATATATCCTCATATAGTTCTTTCCATTTGGGTCTTCAGTTTGTTTCAAAGATAATGGTTTCCCCACCATTGCTGCTTGCAGTAGGATATGTAGATGTTAAATTATCACATTCCACCATCAGGTATTCCTGAAAATATGCTGATTAGCACACAGGTGTGTTACTGTACATGCTGCTGTGTTTGTAACCAGACAAAAAATGCAATCATCAGCTGGTTCCATCAGGGTCATCCGGAGTCATGGTTGATGCATGATGACGTCACTCACACGGTGATATCCAAGAACCAGCAGCAACAGATTCCTGGCCTGATTGATAGACAAGGATTTTAATCATTGGAATGGTGTAAATTTCACTTGTATTTTCAACAACCTTTCAGCCACTTTCATTAAAAAATGCTGGTGGCTATGTGAGAAAAAAACTCAAACAGACTTAAAAGAACTTCAGTCACAATGTTGGATATATAATAACACAATTTAAAATCAATATTGTTTTTTACCACTAAAATGGTCTCAAAGAAGGTCATTTTTTCCTACGAGCCTCTGTTTCGTAGTAAAACTAGTTTGGCAGCTTCCGCCTCTGTTCCCCCTCGTGCAAGCGTGAACACCTGCTGGGTCTCTCTGTCTCTGGGACGGAGTGATTATGAGAGTTAAGGTTGGGTGCAGGGAAGCCACACGGAATCCTTGAGATTAGCCTGCATAAAAACAGACACACTCTTGATTAAACAACTTCAATTAGCCTTACAATCATCGCCAACACAAATATTAGGTAGATTAGGTCTTTGTTCATTGACATAGAATCACATATTTTAACAATGTTTAACCAAATACGATACTGAGGAAATGTTTAATTCATGACCGTTAAAGTAGGTTCAGTTTGATATGTTTGTTATGCTAAAAGCTAGCTTACCTACATTTCAAATTTAAAGATAAAAACTTTGAAACAGTCGCTGAAAAGACCATATAAAAAAAGTGGATAAAAAAGTAAAATGGTCATATAAAATAATGTTTGCTCATTTCACTCACACAGATACAGCAGACTAGCCTTGCTAAGAACTAGCTCAGATAACTTCTGGAGACTTTCGGAACCTGTGAGTATTCTGTAGATCAGGGGTCAGGAACCTTTTTTTGCTGAAAGAGCCATATACATCACATATACACCATGCTTGACAATGAAATTTTGTGAGAGCCATATGTGTTTAAAACCAAACACAGGTAAATGTGTGCATCTTTGGTAAGACCAGTACTTTTACTATTAATGCGATATGCATGAATACACATTATCCAATAAAAAATTTGTGTTGTTGTGGGAAACATCCGCTATTGTTGCCAGCAACCCATAACCATGAATATGAACAGTAGCAAATTAATGGATTGAAATACACGAGAATGTGTTTATATTTTTAACCATTTTATTTTTTCAATAATGACTTTTCTGCGAGCCATCCAAAGAGCCACATCAGACTCAAGAGCCATGTGTATTACAAAGTACTATTACAAATGACAAGATTATATCAAAATACATTTTAAATTCAGCTGGACGTGTTCTTTTTAACCGTTAGGTGAATGATTTTGACAGCGTTGGAATCAAGTAGGCTAATAGAATGTTTTGGGGTGCTAGGAATGCAGACGGAGTAACAAGATTAAAAATGTGCTTGTAGCAAAACTTAAAGGGATTTCTTGCTTAACAGCATGAGAAATCATTAAATGGGTGTTGATAAGTTTCTCATCTATTGGTGCCTTAATGGCTGAGGTGTGGAAGATTTATGCACATTTTAGCACAACTGATTGCATTTCTTTTGACTTTCATGTCATCCATTGTTGACTCACTCAGCATTAAGGTGTGTTGTGTTTAAATCCAGCATGAGCGACTCAGTCGATCAGACATGACCGAAGACAGGTCACCACTGATTAAAAAGAAAGATTAACATCACAGTTAAGAATAGAAGTTTTTTTTTGTTTTGCAATGCTTCTACGAATATATTTATTGAAAAAAAGTGCCTAATCTTGTCAGATCCTAATTGAAATAATATAAATGCTAATTTTATAGTTCTTCAACTCTTCAAGGAAGCCCTTTTTATTTTGTGTTCAGTATGTTTACCAACAGATAAAAGAGTAGTATGTGAGTTCAGTCAGCGTACAGTTCAGTCATACAACGCAAGATTACACTTTCCGATTAGAGTTTTTTTGGTCTCAGTTCTCCATGTGAGACCAAGACACATGCCTGTGTCTATAAGCAAACACCAAAAAATGTGAGAGAAATCCACCTGGTCAAAAAAATGAACAACTGCAAAGATAGCAGGAGGCTGAAATAGAAAAAGAGACTCAAGATAAGTCCCTTCAATGACATGCAGGTTTAATAGAAAAAAAATTACGTATAAATGCAAATGCACCAATAAAAAGCTATTTAACTCGGAAAGTATGCATTCACTGAAACATTGAACAGAATGTATTTGCTTCCTCTCATTGGTTTTTAGAGAATGGTTCTTTTCCTTTTTCTTTAATAACATTAAAAAAACATGGCATTTGTGAATTAGGTTCTCTACTAGAAAATATGATCTGTGTCATAAAAGCACTGTTTACACTGTACAAAGTATTAACTCCACCCAGTAGATTGACCCAGCTCATACTATTTACCTTATCAAAAGTTCACAGTAAAAAGGCTTAAAAATTTGTAAAAAAATAAAAATAATTTTTTTAAATTGAAATGTAAAAACATTTAAAATATAAATCACACACAACTGAAAAAAGAGAGGCAAACAAACAAAATTCTTTTTAAGTTTGTTTTGTTATTTTGCATTTTCTCATGTACAAAAAAATGCATTTTGAATGGAGAATTTAGTGAAACATACATACTTTACAGTGTAGCAACAAAAAAGACAATATTTTAGTGTGTTGCCACTTACTTGCACACAAAGACAAGGCTCGTGAAAAGACATTTTCTGATCAGCTATCTATGATCTAACTATTATCATAATGAAGCTAACTATCCCTGCAACAAAAATGCCTCCTTTCATTGCTCTGTCAACATAAACTCACTCAAAACAGAAGATGGCCAGGAGGCACGCTAGGACACTAGTGCCTCTTTCTGAGTTGATACGCAGATAATTTTACATTTATTTTATGAGAGACAGAGACAAAGCTTGTGGAAAGACATTTTCTGATTAATTATAAGCTAGGCTTTTCCATCTGAATTCTTTCATTATTTAATGACAAGCATTCAATGACAGCAGACTTACATAACACACATGTAAAATTAGCCTTCTGATAACCACGTGTTGAAAAAAATGTGTTAAAATGGTAAGATAATTGCTATATTTTAACTATTAGCATAGTGAAGCTAACTATCCCTGCAACAAAAATGCCTCCTTTCATAGCTCTGTCAACAAAAACTCACTCAAAACAGAAGATCACAGGAGGCACATTAGGACACTACCACCTCTTTGAGGAAACTGCCGTATTTATTTGTAGACCTAGAGGTGACATTTCCTCATTCATTTCCTGGATTTTAAAGACATATAAAGTTTGACTATTATCAGCCACTACATGTGGCAGAAGTTTGATTGGATCTTATCTCTCGAAAACACAAATATTTGAGTTCTTATCTTCCAGCAGACAGTGGCGAATTGAAGACTCCTCGTGCATAACAAAGAACCTGCGGTTGTTTTGTGATGAAATTATTTGTAAATTCCTTTTTATGACACTCTAACGTCATTGGCCCATCAAGTATAAACATTCACATTATTTCAGTAGGTATGAAAACAGAAATATAACAATGAAAGCACAAATGAAAAAATTATAGCTAATACTACTTTTTAATACTATAAAAATTATATATATATTTTTTTTCTTGTGTAGGCCTATATAATTGAAACCTATATAATTATAAAACTTTACTTTTTAAATGAAAATGAAGTCCACCAATAATGATCTTTATCTTCTGTCCTGTTTCTCCTCTTTTTCTCATCATTGACCCATGAAGCCTGTTTTTCTGGTAAAAAAAAGCAAACGGAATGAACACGACAAGGAAAGATAATCGAGGGAAAAATGGAAAATTGGATAATGACGTAAGCCACAAATGCATGAAGCTTTAAATGTTACATTACGTAATCTTTACTTTTCAAACATTTTCTTGCAAGAGTAGTTTGCTCTTCAAAAACATGCCTCAAATCATTTTCAGATTGGTTCATGCACGTTTGTGTAATGCTTGTTTCTTTTTCTGGGAGTTCAAATTGGTTTGATGGCTGCAGCCACGCCCATTGGTCATAACACCGCCCACTAACCAATCAGATGAACTGCTAATGCAGCTAATCTCAATGAAGAACGTACAAGCTAACTGACCAAAGTTGTCAGCATGTGATGAAACAAAAGTGTGTTGTTGATTGTCCTGGGCTAAAAGTGTGTTTTTTCCTTAATAAAAATGTATGTATTTCTCCTAAATAGATGGATTTCCTGTCTGCCAGCTAGCAAAACCCAGCAGGGGGTGTATGATGTATGGAGGAACATGGAGTACACACATTGTTGGCCTGAGAAAAACCATTTGAGGTGACTCAAAGACTTTGTTTATGATAAATACTGGCCTTTGAATGTTGAAGTCTAGAGGGGTCAAGTATTTATTATAAATTATTTATAAGGGGTTTAATATGGCACCTTTAAAGGCTTCCCAACAGATTTAAAATGTTCCATTTTGTTCATCCCACACCATAATTTCCTTTATGCATTTTTTTCACACATTTATTAATTTGTATTCATTTTGTTACATATGAACACAAATAAATGTAGATAAAAATGTAGAAAACCATAAAGGTTGGCATAGTGGGTAATTGTGCTTAATATTTAGCTATACTAGTTGACCGTTATTGGCCTCACAAATTGTTATATTCTGGAATTCTGTTCAGAGTGTGGGCTAGTGATCTGAGGAGAAACCAGTGACCTTGACTGCAGGAAAAGAACAAGCTTAAAGAAACACTAGGCCTAAGCAAATACGTGGTAACATTATACCTATGCAGGACGACTATCAGAAACCAACATAATTGTATTAAATTTGCATTATTTTGTACATGTGCTGTGTATACACAACACATCTGTATACACAAAAAATTCTCTATGTGAGACAATAGGACATTGTGACACTAGATGGTGCTGTGTATCTTGGAATTATAAACTGAAACACACGTATTGGGTCCAAGACCATAAATATTTAATGTAAGAAAATTAACCTAATATTCTCTATCTTTCTAAAGTACTGTTCAGTAGTTTTTAGTTTACAGAGCTCTCCAGCTCACATACTGCCTTTCACCTTGTACAAAGCCTGCCACGGTTTTGAATTGTGTGGGAAACAGGTTAACCAAAGGAAGCTCACAGAGAGAGAACCTGCAAATTCCTTGAACCAGCAACTCTGAGACTGCAGCGGGCATGACCTTCTTTAACGAATGGAGCCACAAAAACTCCACATGAGCTATGTGATGATGTCTTGCTAGTTTTATATCTGTGATGTAATTATGTACTATATATAGCAGGGATCTCCAAATCTGGTCCTGGAGGTCAATATTTGGTTAACCATATATTAAGGTCTTCTTGACTTGGCTGAAGCTAGAGTTTTATGCATGCTGAAACAGGGTTGCAACAAAACTGCAATCCCTGATATCCAGGGTCACTCAAAAAGAATACCACAACTTGTACTCTATAATAGTCAATGTGAAGAGTACTTAAAAACTTCAAAGCTTCATTAAATCACTGACAGAAAGGGCTTGGGCCTTCTTTAGGTCTTTGCAGAGTTCTCGGTTTTTAAAGTTGTGGTATTTTTTTAATCACCCTGTAAAGTGCCTGGGTGCAATGATGGCATAGTCACATTCTAGGCCTCACCAGTAAACAGTGGTTCCCGTTTGAGATGGAGGTCTCAGACGAAAGTATGACATGAAGAATATCTAATTCTTAAACCAAATGTTGGTTAATACCAACTTTGGAAAAAAGAAATGTGAGCATTTGTTGTAGGATTGTATTGTACAGCTCCATACATTTAGAGTACACATTCACAGCCTCACAGAGGTGACGATATGTACACTATATAACTCCATCACAACAGTCAGTCTTTTCAAGGCACGTTGAACAGAAGAGTGGCACTCTTGAGGACGGAGTGTGGGAGGATCCTATTCAGCGGGCTGAATCGTCTGACATTGTGCTTTAAACAGTGCATTTGATCAGACAGTTAAAAGGGTCATGAAGTCATTGTCTTTTCACAGATTTGTTGGAGTTTAATGAAAAAGTTAATATGGGTTTTTTTAAAAGGGAGTTTCAGTCATGGGTGGATTTAAATCTTCAGTGTCAATCATAGACTGCTCTGATTGGCCAGTTTTGAATATCTGAGTCCCCCAAAGCAGCAATGATCTGATGATCTGTCTGGTTTCTTTGAGATTCTGACGTCTATTCATTCATCTTCATGTCGGCTTTATTCCCTTTCGGGGTCGCCACAGCGGAATGAACCGCCTCTGACGTCTAATCAAAGGAAAATTATAATGAACTGAGGGAAGGTATCTTATAAAAAGCTGAGTAACCATCACCAGGCTAGGCACGGGCCGAATACCGCTTTTAAGACTTACTGTGGTTTAGGAAAGCACAGTTTCTAACACATTTTTATATTCTGAAAACTACAGGTTTTCAGTAAAATTGTACAGTACACAAACTGTTTGTTTTTGAGCCGGTCTCCTAGCAGTGTAGTAGTTGCTAACAGACTGACATTCTATGTTGTGTGTGATGTAATAATATTTAAATTGTTTATCCCCTCAAAAACAAACTGTTTGTTACCCACACATATCTTTCAACATTGTTCAGTGCATGTATGTTAGATGTCTCTCTCTCTCTGTCTCTCTCTCTCTTTAAATATGAGAAGGTTTTAAATTTTTTCTGTTACAATATTTTATGTGCTTAATATATATTTTCTGATAGTATGACGTCTTGTTTAAATGTGAGTCAGAAAATCGTCCATGAATGTAATTTCCTTTTACTTACTTAAATGGCTCATTTAAACAATTAGTGTTGATGTTTTTTTGGGGGCCTTTTAATGCCTTTTTTAGAGAGGAGACATAATAAATATTTGGGAGAGAGATCAGGGGAAAAAGCATCAGCAAAGGACTGAGGCTGAATTTGGACCATGTGTCAATGGACTGATGTTTTACATAAAAACATTTTAGTTTTAAACGCAATTAACTTTGTATGTTGCTGTTACAGCTTTGGTCAAAATTTCAGGTGCTTTCTAGTTTGTCAGTTCTTGACCCTTTTATATTATTAAACTCGGCATGCTTACTTCTTTACGTTTAAAGTTCCTTTGTTTCTTAACAATTTGATATATTTACTTTTTTAATAAAAACAACACATTTTAGAGTTGTAAGTAGTTGACTGAGTTATAATAATTACACACAACTAATAATAAATTAAGCATTCACAAATAGCAAATAGTAATTTAAAAAGCATTGTTTCTGCTTTAATACAGATTTGTAAGCAGTTTTTCATACAACTTTAAATGCTTTATTCTGTATTAATAAGCATCCATATGATATGCCTAATGACACTTATTTCATGCTTTATTGAGTATCAGTGAAAAGTTTGATTAATAAATGATCAGCTGATTCCCTTTAAAGCATGAAATTAACATTATTAAGCATATTATAGAAATGCTTATAAGACAGGAATAAAAGACAGTTTATATATTTACAAATTGCTTACAAGCGTTTAATAAGATAAAAACACTGCTTTAATCATTATTCATGAATTATTTTCTAATGCTTAATTAATGATTAGTAGTCTGTAGTTATTAAAAGTGCTACCCAAATACCATCTCAGAATCTCATACTAGCCCATGCCAACACCAAGTATCTTGCGTAAGGTAGCAATAGCTCTGAGCATTCCTTGATTTGTCAAGAATATCAGTTACTCCCAGAATTCAATTTCCCGAGGGGAGGTATCTGCTGGAATTCTACACACTCTGGCATGAATTGCAAGTGCACTTTTGAAGAGACAATTTTCATGCAATACAGCGAAGCACTTTCTAATATTTTGGGTAGACAACTCTCTTAATCCTTCCATCCGCTTTGTTCCGGTCCAGCCATTTTCCGCAGTTAAAGATGGTGGTCACCCCATTGGCGGTGTTGGTGATCTCAATTCTGCTCAAGAGCCACCCCGGACTGATCCCGGAGTTATCGTGGTCCACACAAACACGCAGGAGATCACCCATGTCCAGCAGCTCCAAGATGAACCTGTTGGTCTGGCCGCGTTCAAACAAGTTTAGGAACTTTTTACAGAGCTGCCGCCGACCTGAATCACCGTTGGAGCCGAAGATGGTGATGAAGATATTGGCATCAGTCCCCGCACCCTTCAGGTCACCCGTGATGACGATCACCTCGTATTTGACGGGGACGAGGCTCTGGGCTTTGCTGGTGAAGCTCTCAATGAATTTGGTACACTCGAATGTTTGGAACTCATCGTGTTTGTAGGAGAGAGGGATGGAGCCGTCACAGCGGAAGATGTACCTGAGGAGAGAAGAGAAGGTTTGTGGATAGCGCCACTCCTATGGTGAAAGTTAAATTGGTATGGATTCCTGCTTTTCTTCACATACAGAACTAAATTTTTTTTGGTGTGTATGCCTTTGATTCAATCTACTCTTATAAATCACTATAAAATAAGTAACGTTTATGTGAACTATAGAGATGCCTCATTATAAAACTCTTTAAAGTCTTTGTTGTGAATGGGAACATCATCACATACTTGTTGCCAAGCTCTTTCTCAGTGACGGTGACCTCCTCCACACACCAAGTGGCTTCCGCTTTGGCCTTTTTCCCATCTTTAGGGATGTGCCCTAAGCAGATACTAGCAATGTCTCCCAACTCCTTCGAGGAGAACTCGAAGCGGTCTGTGCTGCCTCTGAAATGCCACAAGGAGGAATATTAAAATCCATGGATGTTACCTAGTGAAAGATTCAATATGAGCAACACGGTTATGCTCACCGTAAAAAACGCTTCTTTTTAGCAGAGTTTTCCAGGACAAATTCTTTGGAGCGTCCCTTCTTTCCCTCTAAAACAATCCAGGCACTTTCTTTAGTCTCGGCATCATCCAGATCAGCAGTGGTGACCAGGATCTCGTACTCTGAAAAGGTATGGTTATCATATCAGGAATGCTGTTTGGTGTCAGAAAAAAAACATAAAGGCACACATGAGGAGAACATGACATCCCCAAGAGAGAAGCAATCAAGTTGGCAATTTTAGTAATAACCACCTCACTATTATCTTTATTTAGGCTTTTGTAGTAACGACTTGTTAAATAACCTTATCACTGCTTTTTAAACTGAAGAGAATATGATGCTTACTGGTCTTTTCATCAAAATCCACAGCGTCATTGTTGGCACATGCTAGCTCTCTCATTATCTGCCCATCATCTTCATTTTTGGCAAGCCAGCGGTCGCACTGGAAGCGAAACTTCTTCCCTAAAATGTCATCGTGCACGTCAACGTATTCAAGGTGCCACCCAGGAGCCGGACCTGTCAACAAGCACAAAAATTACTTAACAATAGTATCACCCACTCGTCGCTGCAGTGTGGTTCTGATTGGCTGACCTGAGTTGTCATGCCAGATGCGCACTTTAGAGAGCTCGCCCAGACTCAAGATGTCAGGAAATCGAAACACATCTGTCTGCTTGCGCTCAAACTTGTTTGTGTTGTTGCTTTCCTTCAGAGAGAGTGTCCCAGTGTCACCGTTCTCACCGAAAATAATCATCCAGACGTTAGCATCGGTTCCAGCCGCTAGAAAACAGATGGAAGCTTTTCAACAAAGCTGAATGTGTGTGAATGAAAACAGACAAACAAGTTTTTGATAATACCAGTAAAAATCAACAAATTACATGGTAAGTACAGGATTTTTACTAAACACGACTTGTAATTACACGATAACCTCAAGTACATTCCTAGGAATAACAAGAATAATAAAAGTGCTTATTGGGTAATAATTTATAATAGTGTACTTTCACAGGACTTACTGTACATTTACAGCGTGGGAAATAAGTATTTGACACATCAGGATTTTTATCAGAAAGGGGATTTCTAAGTGGACTCATGACACATAATTTACACCATATGTGGCCATCAAGCCAAATATTGAATTCATACAAAGAAATCTGAATATTTAAGTATACATGTTTAGTCATGATAAATAAAGTGAAATGGTGCAGGGAATAAATATTGAACACACTTTATTTAATATTTTGTAGAATAGCCTTTGTTGGTGATTACAGCTTCTAGACATCTCTTGTATTGCCAGTCATCTCCATTGCTCAGGAGTGATTTTGGCACATTCTTCCACACAAATGGTAATTAAATCTTGAAGGTTCCTTGGACCTTTTTTATGAACTTTGTTCTTCAGTTCTCTCCATAGACTTTCTATAGGATTTAAGTCAGGTGATTGACTGGGCCATTCAAGCAATTTGATTTTCTTTCTTTGAAACCATGTCATTGTTTCTTGGGCCTTGTGGTTGGGATCATTGTCTTGCTGAAATGTCCACCCTCTTTTCATTTCTGCTTTCTGGTAGATGGCAGCAGATTGTTATCAAGGATATCCCGGTACATTTCTCAATTCATCCTCCCTTCAACAATATGAAGTCTGCCAGTGCCCCTTGCTGAAAAGCAGCCCCAAACCATGATGCTTCCACCCCCAAACGTAACTGTTGGTATGGTGTTCCTGGGGTGGTGTGCAGTGCCATTTCTTCTCCAAACTTGGTGTGTAGAATGACTGCAAAAAAGTTAAATTTTGCTTTCATCTGACTATACTATAGTCTCCCAATAATCCATAGGCTTGTCCAAGTTTTGTTTTGCAAACTCTAACGGAGCTTCAACATGCTTTTTGTTCACCCATGGAGTCTTGCGTGGTGAGCGTGCATGGATGCCATGGCGGTTCAGTGCATTGCTTATGGTTTTCTTTGAAACAACAGTACCTGCTGATCAATCAATCAATCAATCAGTTTTTATAGGGCTTCTTTACCAATTGCTTTCAAAGCAGCTTCACAAAGTCCTTGTGATGAAGATCTGCCTGAATGGTTCTTGGATCTTGGAGAACTCTCCTGATAATTCTTTTGACTCCTCGGACAGGATCTTTCGTGGAGCACCTAATTGTGGCCGGTTTATGGTGAACTGATGCTTTTTCCATTTCCGGATGATGGCCCTCACAGTGCTGAACCGTGTGAATCAGCAGCGCACTCTTCCTCTTGTCCTCCACGCCAGCACGTAATTCTCAAAAATATGTTGCGTATAAAATATTGCATCGGTAGAGTCGTAAAGAAATACGGACACCTGCTCAGTTAACTAGATCCAACTTTATTCTTCTTCTATCGTCTAACAGTGCTAATCTGATCAGTATGCCTTTGGTTATCTCCACCTGTTGGGTAAATGGTGTAATGCACTCAGTAACAACACCACACATTTAAAACACCTCGTTCAAGGAAGTCCAGCATATCAGCTCCACCCAACACCACTGATGAACGTCTCCTGAATATGCTGATATGATTAGCAGTTTATTGATCGGATTCAGCTGTATATGTGCGAGGTTTGGAGCTTTCACCAAAACCAGGGCAAACAGCAATAGCAGCTGAGCTAATAAACGTAGATCAGCTACCAACACTAGCTTTTTGAGTAGCGAGTGCTGTTCCCAGGTCAGTTGCTATGCTCTCAGGTAGGACACTCCCTTATATGTGATGTGAAATTGTCAGAAAGCTGATTCGGTATTTCCAATCTGTCTTATTTGGACATAGATTGTATAAAGTCTCTGCTAGTAAACAGTGTGGTTCTGATATCTACTACTTCACAGACACAATTTTGTGTGTAGAGTACTGTTAATGCTTGCATCATGTTCTTTTATTGTTCCTGACATGTTAAACGGTTATCCCTGGAAATTGTTATCATGTAACTACAAATAATTATCAGGCAATACACTGTTATTACTAACATTTACCCTGTAATAATATGTTACCACATTTGTATTTGAAGAAAAGTAGTAAGTATCCAGTATTCCACCTTTCCACCTGAAATGATAAGGTTACGTTTGCATTTTCTAGTATTTGGTTTAAACACAGAGTGAGGTGGTATTAACTGCATTGTTGCAAGAGTTTTATGGTTTACGAATCTTGTCTTAGTTTTTTTTGCAAAAAGCTTTTTAATTGTGTGTGTAACCATGAGTGAGAGAGTTATTGATGGGTTGAATTAAAAATTTTGAGTCAAAACTACAAAAAAAAGAGCTTTAATGGAGAAAGTGTAATGCTGTGCTTTCTTGTGTGGAATTAATGATTGTTTTTTGTGTCTTCTTGTTAACCATTTGAGAATTGTCTTTCTATTTCCCCTAAGTCTGTGTCATTGATGTCAGGTGTTGCTCGTTACCGCCGCTCTGATTGCTCCCTATATATTGAGTGCTCTGCCAACACTCAGCGCGAGGTGTTCAAGTGTGCAGACGTGCATCTTGTCTTCCCTGTTCTACAATCTACTCTGGTCCTGTCTCTGGGTTCTGGCACCTAAGCTTGTTATTAAGTTTTCTTCTGTAAGAGTGAGCGCTTGGGCACGGCACGGCGCAGTTGGACAAGCACATCTATTTTTGTTTAAGACTTTCTGTTTGGAGCCTGTGTTCAAGGACAATAAAGTTACTTATCCCTCACATCTGGATCGGCAGTCTGGTTCTTGTGACAGAAAGTTGAGCTAAAATTATACATCCCTATCAGTTACAAGCTGCAAAATTACAATGTTTCTGGATATAAAGATCCCCATCAATCAAATAATTGTCCACCTATGAACCTGAAAAACAAAGTTCAGGACCTTTTAATCATATTTTCGCTTCATGCTATATTCAACACTTCAATTTTCCTCTCATCAAGCTATTTCTAACACCTTTGATCTTTCAGTAAGAGTGAGCCACACACCAGTTGCATCGCTGGTCTTGATTGAAACTGTGTAGATGGTAAGCTCCACCATCTCTTCCTCGTCGATTACAGCAGGCATCTCGCAAAGGACCGTTCGCTTGGGGCCATAGGAGCGGGATAGCCAGTCCTCGTATATAAACACGGCCACTTCATCTGTCTGCAGATTATGCAGCTCAATCTGCAAGAAACAAACACAGTATTTGATCTACAGAGCTCTTTATTTGGAGAAAGACAGCAGATATGTTTATGGAGTGACTAAAATTCGGAATTTTTCTACAAACCTTATCCAGGAACCAGTCAGGCCTGCTTCCGGACCCATCCACACGCACCCTCATCTTCCTCAGAGGAGCGATGTCTTCAATCTCCAGGTTAAAGTTGTCCTTCTGGCCTCGTTCAAACCTATGTACAGAACATTCAGGCTCACTTTTATTGTCTGGTACTATTTACAAATGGTGTGACCTGGGCTACATTTCCCTAAAGCAACTTAGGCTGAAGTTTTTCTTAAAAACGATTTTAACATTCTGCTCTGGTTCCCAAAAGCACCGTAACGTAAGTAGCACATACAAAACATCTTAGATTTACTAGTGCTTTTGAGTGATTGTACATGTCCAAAATCCATCTAAAGAAGGAAGAGTAAACAAGGACTCCTACAGGACAAACTTCAAATTACACCTTTACTTTAACAACGTGATGAAGTGATTAGATTAAAACGCTTTTCAGTAGGGGAGAATATGGATTTAACTAGTTTTATTTAGTAGTAAACATAAATTAGAAGTTAATAAGAGAACATTCAAAAGTCTCAACAGCGCATTTAAACTCTAGCATTTGAAAAAGTTGTAATTACAACAGAAATACAGTTTTCATATTTTTGGAAGCATGCTCTCTGTCAGGACCTGTCTGCTAGTTTTGGGAGCAGCATTTCCTCTGAGGTGCCATGGACTCCAAACACGGTCATGTAGATCTGTGTGTCCGTGCCAGCGTGCTGAACATCTCCTGTCAGCGTCGTCACCTCATAGATCACCTGAGACGATAACATCTTTCATGAGCAATGCCCTTTTTAAATTTTGATATAAAGAAGACAATTTTAAAAATTATGATTTTTTTCTGCAAAACATGAATGAAACTGGCCAAAAGTAAGTGATTTACTTACTTTTGGCTTTTCCCATGTTTATAATCAGTTGAATGCAGACAGAGTTACTCATGGACGAGTCAACAACAGAAAGAATAAATAAATGTAAACACAAGTTTACCTGGAACAGTGGCAGAGTGTTTAGATTATTGGATCCAAGTCACTTTGGAATTTGGGTCAAGTATGTCTCAGTTCTTGATTAGTAAACGTGTTAATAAAGTAAATCCATATTTATGTCTAAATTGTAAAAACTGGAAAAATTGACATTATATAAATACATTATTACAATTTGTTGTAATAATATGTTAAATATGTTGTTTATTTTATTTACATTTATAGTGCTTTATTCAAAGGAAAAGACATCAAAGCAACATCATCGACTGATATATAATGTTTAAACTGTGGGGTTCTTGACATGTACTCATGCTACAGTACCTTAAGTGGGATGTTGACCATCTCAGCGTCCTGGATGTTAAGGATGCGTGCAGTCAGGCCGTCTCCTCTGTCTTTGGCCAGCCAGCATTTACAAGGGAAGACAAAGCGCAGACCTCTCGTGGGGACCTCCACGCTCAGCTCTTCCACTAGCCAGCAGCTCTCTGGAGTCGCTCCATCATGACCCAGCTACAGCAACAAAAGTATCTACTTTTATCCTACAGTATCCTTGAAGAGTATAGTGAGCGCTTCAGCTTCAATAATTTTTTTATCTGAAGATTTTTTTGTAAGGTTTCTAAAAAAGCATATGTTGTAGACGATCCTATCTTTATAAAGCAAGCAGTCTAAAGAAATGGGTTTAAACATTGTAGTAAAAGATCTGATGTGTATTTGGAACTGTTCAGGGATCCCATAAAATTGATATTACATCATGTTAAAAGAGCAGAGCAGGAGGTTGAATAATTAATGTGAATTTGAATGAGACGAGAAAAGGACGAAGTTTGTGTTACTCACCTCCACCTTTTTGATCTCTCCAACATCAGAGCCGTAGCAGGTGAAGTAATCCAGGCCTCCAGGCAGGAAGGAGCTCTTCCCTTCCATGTCCAGCCACAGCCGCTCAGAGCGCCGGCCGCTCTGCCCCACGATAATCACGTAAACTCGACTACTCGTCGCTGCATCCCGATCCGAGCCCGTCGTCACAGAGAAGTGATACGGGATCACTGCAGACAGACAAAGGGTTTATTTCTACCTTTTCTTTTCTAATACATACTAAATATGAAAATGCAATTAAGGTCTAAAAGATTCAATTCAAGCACTTTTGAGATCTATTTTCAAACTTTTACAGCTGCTTAAGTAGGGTAAATAATAAATTTAAAAAACAACAAAAAAGGAAAAAAAACTGCAGAATGAAAAATATGAGAAATATGTACATAATTTAAATAATTAATTAAACATGTAAAAGTAAACAGCAAAATCAACTGAAACAATATTCCTATACCAATATCAAAATGACAACTTTATTTAAAACACAATTAAATGAGTAAACTAGTAACTAGAAATATAAATACTTTCATTAAGCTGAATAAAAATACAAAAATAAAATACACAAAATGTACAAAACAAATGCAAAACGTTTAATTTAGAAATAAAATATGACATAATTTGTCTAAAAATACAAAAACAAAATTAAATAATTGTAGATAGCAAAATAGTAAATGTAAGTAAATATAAATTAATAATTTACCTGATTAAAAAACTAAAATAAAATATTATTTGTAAAAATAATAAAGTGAAAAAAACTAAATTAAAAAAAATATTTATATATATTATAAAACAAACACAGCAAACAATTGTTTTCCTCACTCATTGCTCACAAATGTATACATACATGAAGCTTCCTCCTCGTCTTCATCTTCCTCTGACAGCTGCTTGTTCCTCTTATTCATGTTGCTGTCCAAATTTGTGACTTGTTTAATCGGACAGAATGATGTTTCTCGCTCGCCCTCAAATCCCTACATACAAACACGCACGCACACACACAGAACAAATAAAATGTCTGCTCTTAGCTCTGTGGCGTACGGCTGCAGTGTTAACGCATGCATGCACGGGTGCACGTGCTCGCACACATGCAGGCAGACCTTAACGTAAAAGACCCTTTCGATGCGCCGGTCCTCCCTCTTCCTGGAGAGCCAGCGCTCACACAGGAACACAAACACCTCCTCCGTGTCCTGATCCACCACTTCCACCTGCTCCAGGAACCAGTCGGCGCTCAGGAGGCTGTTGTCATGACGAATGCGGATCTTGTACACCTGGCCCAGGTCCACAGCCTCCAGGGTGAAGGTGTCTACCTGAGAGATCCGCAGCAGAGTAAATATTAAAGCTATCGATGTTGAGAGAAACCAAGTGGTTGTCTCTCACCGATCCTCTCTCAAATTTGTTGCTATTCTCAGATTTGCTGAGTTTGCGCTCCCCGGTGTCGCCCATATCTCCATAAAGAGTGATGAAGACGTTGGCGTCAGTGCCAGCTCCATACACGTCGCCTGTGTTCACCGCTACGGTGTATGTGTGGACTGAAACACAAAACAAACAACAACACTGAAGCAATGCCCATTCCGTGTTAAAACAAAGATATGCTGTGTTACTTCATTATAAATGTATTTGAATATAGTAATGTAGGGCCAAGTGTACAGAAGGAAATTGCTAAGCTTGTGTAGCATTGTGTGGCAAACCAAGGAAAATAATTTGATTGGCAGGAATAACAGCTTGAGAAATATAAGGTTAAATTGGTTGTTTCCATACATCCAGACCACTAGAGGACAAATTCAGAGAGGGGAGGGGCTCACTTTCCATAACTCTATTATCTCTATTAACTCTATATTATTAACATATTAAAGTTTTGGAGAAATCTAGCCTTATTACCATTTTGCTGAACCTAGGAGAAGTAAACATTTTTTGGTGGAATTGAGATTTCTGTTAGTGCTGTTTTCTTTCTGTTTAGAACTAGTCTTCAATAAAACTCAACTTGACTTGACTTCAAACATGCTTGTCTGATATTTAAAATAATTTAAAAACCACTACATGCACTCCTCTGAGCTGAGATCAAAATTTGAAAATCAAAGTAGTAGGTCAGGCTCACTTTCCAGTGCATCGTCCACCTCTGTCTCGATGACTTTCAGTGTGCCATCTCTCGAGAGCTTCTCCACAATGATGTCAGAGGGTACCAGCTCTCGAATGGTTTCTCTGTCCTCTTCTGAGTGAGCCAGCCATCGCTCGCAGGGGAAGATTGCCGTCTCCGAGCCCTGCAATCAAACCCAGTTCTGAGACAAAGGTATAACCATGGCATGGAGGGTAATTCATCTCCTTATGGATCATCTTCAAGAGAACAAGCAAGCATGTAGCAAACAGTTACTGTATTAGTATGAGTGCTAACAACCACATTTACTTAAGAAAACATTATTTACACAAGTAAAAATTATAGGAATAAAAACCTACTCCTGTAACAAGTCACTATTTACATGGACAGTATTTGTGGAAACTTCACTGTGGACTTTAAGCAGTTTGCCTGTCCACTCTTCTTCCAGACTCTGGAACTTGTTCACTCTTCTTGCAGACTCTGGAAATTACGTCCCCCTTGATTTCAGAATGCACTGACACCACCCTCAGCCCACTAGTTGTGAAGCTGCCTCCAATTTCTGATCATCTTGATGCACTGACACCAGCCTCAGTCCACTCCCTGTGAAGCCCCCCCCCCATTTAAGATTGTCTTGATGCACTGACACTAGCCTCAGCCCACTCATTGTGAAGCTCCCCCGATTTCTGATCTTCTTGATGCACTGACACCAGCCTCAGTCCACTAGTTTTGAAGCTCCCCCAGATTTGGGATTGTCTTAAAGCACTGATATCATCCTCAATCCAGTCTTTGTGAAGCTTCCCCAGATCAGTCACCTTTCTCCCTCACTTCGATATTAAGCTCTTCAAACTTCTTTTGCAACTGTCTTTTGAGACTTTCCCTCCTTATGTCTGAATCTCTAGTATAGAGCTCTGGGAACACCACCACAAAATAATAATTTTTGATTAACATTAAGCCTTTAATTATAGTGTGATTTAGTTAGCTATTTTTTTTGTGTGTGCATATAGTATCATTAATTTCTTCAATTCTCATTTTTAAAGTTTGGAGGTAGTTAGCCTATTTTTCTTTCTGAATGTTTGTGATTTTTATGTCATTTCATAGTCTAATTTTGATTGGTATTTTGGCTTCGGGTCATCCTGAAGCCTTTTGCTCCTGTTTTCTGTCAAATCCATTTTAATGAAATGTAGCTTTATTTGATCTTAAACATGCTTGCATTTGGTGGTCTGTTGGCAGGGGTCGGAAGTCTTTGTTTCCTATTCAGTTATTTACTCTGACTTTACTCTCTTAAAACAAGTCGTAACAAGCCCAAAATTTTTGAACACAATTGACATTTATGTATTTTTGCGCATTATTTAAGATTCTACATAACTTGTAAAAAACTACTTGATTCATTTCATTCATCAGATACTTTCACTTAACCAAAGTAAAGTAAAGTACATTTAAAGTATTCAATGTAAAACATAAGTACAGTTATGTTAAAAGAACAGTTATGTTAAAAGTACAGATAAATTATTCAATGTAAAACATACACTGCTTTTACTGGTACTCTACATGTCTTGGTTCAAGAAAACAACTTTTCACTATTTCTAGTACTTGAGTGAACAATTTTAGAACTTTTGCTCTTTCCATCTAGGTGTGTAAACAGTATATTGTTTATATCTTTATTTATTCAATTCTTTTCATCAAAATGAGTAAAAGCTCAGACCTTTGCTTAGAGGAGTTCAGATTAATGTAGAAAGAGAGGTTCATACCTTCCCTTTCCGGAGCAGTCTCCGAATTTCCACTCGGTCTAAATGCCAGCCTGGATTCACCCCACGATTATCATGGCCAATTCGAATTTTCTCAATTATATCTCCAATGTCCTCAAGCTGCAAAAGACCAAGATGAATGGAGGAGGAATAAATGCATGAATAAATACATTAAAAAAAGTTTCCCTGCATTACTACACATTTGTGTTTGTTTGTTTATTTACTGCTGTGTCTGTGGAATTTCAGCCTAAAGGCCTCTACACCCCTATGTATATCCTGCACGTGTTGGGTGCCATTAATTTAATCCATACTCTTTTTGTTTTTTGAGGGAGAAGTACTTTTTTATTCTCGAGGAGCACAAGTGGATAGGCTAATGAATAAAAATATTTTTTTTATATTTACACACTTATTAGTTTTTTATTCTTTTTTAGCTTTTTATTTGATTTCAAATCCAGCATTTTCTTCTAAATAGATCATACTTTTCATCCAAGTAAGTCAGACGTTAACTGTACCTCAACGATGAACATGTCTTCTGCAGCTCGTTCAAAGTACATCCTCCTTTCTCTCTTGTTAATGCAGAGTGATTTCTGAGAAGTGCACACTCCATTCTGCCCATAGAGAACAATGAAGACATCTGCGTCTGTTCCTCCGGCAAATATATCAGTGGTGAAGATTTTGATTTCATAGGGAACAACTGAAAATCAAAACATTAAAGGTTTTATCACCAACTTTTAGAGGGGACCCGTCATATAACTAGCTATTTGTCAAAGGCTGTTCTCATCTCAAGATTTTTTTCTGCCTCATGCAAGCAGCAAGGGAGGCAGCGCTTCTGACCTGGGTTCCTCATATCACACACAGCCCTTCCTCAAAGTATGCTTTACTACTCTAGCCAAACTCCAACCATGTGTTAACACCAAAAGCATTTAAAAGCGATGTATGTCTCCAAACGAACGCCATCTCAATTCACTCGCTTCTTCACCATATGCATAGACAATCACTACACAACAGATAGACATGTAAGGAAAGGGTCTTCTTGAAAAAACATTTCTTTTCTCTTTTCTCCTCCACTTCAAATACAAGTCCCTCAGGCTTTTTTGTCACAATTCCTCTAAAAAAATAAACCCTTTCATTGATTTTAGTTTCAGAAGAACTAAAGTGTTGTTTCTGAAGAAATTCAAGTCTGGGTGGCCAAATGCAATTATGACAGCTCATCCACCATTGTTGTCCATTTTTCCATACACCCTCTCCACTATACACGGCACTGACTTAGAGGAAGCTCCTGATTGATTGGAGAGGCTGTCAATATATGAGAAAATTTAAATGTTTGAACTTTTGCAAAGCGTATATGGTCTCAAACACTTTTCACTTTTTATGCTTGTTTATGGTTTGCAGCTTTATAACCAGCTTTTAACATCGTCTTTCTCTAATCTGACTCTTCATTTATGAGAGAGACTTACAGGGGGTGTAAAGAACAGTCTGTAGCTCATTGGGGCACAGATCCCGGACAATGGCTCCATCATCCTTTCCTTTATCCAGCCAGCGTCCACAAGGGAAGCGAAGGAGCTGACCTAGAGACGGTGCGTCAATTTCAACCCAGTCCAAGAACCAGCCTGGAGACCCACCTGACATCACACAACACAAATACACAGAAAAATACAAATCAATCCAAACCTTTTAGAACATTTTAACTTAAAGCTGGTTCTAAGTGTTCACCATAGAATGTTTGAAAAGAAACACAAAATATACGAATAATGTGAAATGTAACAATTTAAATCACAAAGGAGTTAACAATCCAAAACTCCAAAATCTAGGACCAGCTACACTAAAAGAGCACACTAAAGAATACTTGTATTTCAACCACGGAATAATCATATGATTCTGGCTAGACCTTAGGGGCAAGTTTGGATGGTAGGAGTTTAAACATTCACTTAAGTAACCTGCATATAGTCTTTACAATTGGAAGCTTAAACCAGAAAATTCAAGAAAATGTGATGTTGCTACAGTGATGAGTATAGGCCAACATACATGTCGCAATGTTCTGTAAAAGCAGACTCAATCATTCCAAAATCATTGTTTTCAAGATTGTTTTGAGGCAAGGTTTTACATTGAGCAGAAGTTGGAGCTGAAAAACTATGGAGTTGACTTGTTTTTTTATCCTCAAACACATGTACAGTTTTACATCCAAATCCCTCATCACTGGTTTGCACTTGATGGGCAGTTTTTACATCTGAGGAAATAAACACCTAAGAAATAAAAATGACACATTCCAATTTAACTGATTGTCAGAATTTTTATCAAGGTCTATCAAACAGTTATTGAGTCTATTAACAGTTATTGAGTGTATTTTGATGTGCAAAAGGGTCGATAAATGCATAGACAAGATACAATTGCAGATCATCTGCTTAAAAAAATTAAGAAAAGAGAATTGGGCCAAGGATAGTTCCTTGTGGAACCCCAGACCATAGCAGAAGTTCTCAACTGCCAACTGTGAATGTTTCCGATTCTATCTGTCCACAACTATTAAAACCACTTAAGGATCATTGCACAATAACTTGAGATAACTGTTTGAATTGGTTGAGTGATCTGCATAAATTTTTGGCTGAAGAAAGAATTAGCTTAAATAAGTTTTAAGTGTGATTTTTCTGAAGGACACTCCTCCATGTACTAGTTGGGATAAACATTTTTCACACATGGTGTTGTGCACAGCATGAACACCATGAATCTAGCCTTTGACTTCCACAAAAAGGAAGTATTTTATACAAAGAGCAACAAATGAGGAAGCAACAAAGTAAAACCATTTAAAAAATGGAGCAAGAGGGAAAGAAACCTGACCTCGAGTATCATTTATAAGAGTCACTGCTCACATAAACATTTTAATTACCTAAACTATACTAAGTCTATCAAACTGAGAACACGACAATTTCATGCTTAGACTTCAATAGTTGGCATAAACTAACAGAACCAAAAGATTCATTAACAATATTAAATGATTCCTCTACCAGCATTGTCGTGTCCAATGCGCATCCTCTTGAGTGTTCCGATGTCTACCGCCTCTATAGTAAACTCATCCACGATCCCCAACTCAAACTTGTTCTTATGGTTCTTCGAGGACTTTAGATTGATGATGCCTGAAACAGGTAGAAAGCAGAGGATTCCTAGTATTTACTTATAATAAATTCTTTCGAGTGTTGTCAGTTTGCTTTTGAGTGTCACCTGTATCATCTTTAGTTCCATAGAGGATGGTGTAAACATTAGCGTCTGTGCCAGCGTATTTCTTCTCTCCTGTTTTAACTCTCATAGTGAAGGTGATTGACATCGCTGCACAGACACGCAATCACAGAATCAATGCACCATCAATACTTGGAGATATTGTTATCCTATTAGCAAGCATAAATGGAGTTTTCATACTCATATGACACTGGCATTTCGGTCAAACATGGTTCAAGTCTGGGAAAGGTACAATTAGAATTTAATGCAATGTTTACTTGGCAGAGGTGTGGGCCCGTGTCTGGAAAACCAAATTGCTCCAGTCATGTAAAATCATTTATTGTGATACTAATAATCTAAACTAAAAATCTAAACTGTGTACGAGAAATGGTCCAGATATACAAATTCCACTTTTCACCCAAAAGCATTAAATGCATCGTTAAATACTTGCTGATGTGATATAAACTTAGCTGATAACTGTTCGAATCTCACAAACATTTTGAAAGAAAAGATTGAATTTTCATCCAAACACAAATTCAAACACAGATAACTGGTCCGATCACGTTTGGACTACTGCAACGCTCTCCTAGCAGGACTTTCAGCAAATGTGCTTAAACCTCTGCTAATGATCCAGAACTCTGCAGCTCGTCTTATCATCAAGGAATTAAAGCGAGCTCATGTTACTCACCTTTTCATCACTTTCACTGACTCCCCAACGTAGCTCGTGTTAAGTTCAAATCACTGATGCTGGCTTAAAACAATATCTCCAGATCAGCCCCTGTTTACATTCGCAAGCTCATACACTCCAGAATCCTGAGCTCAGAGAATGAACAATGTCTTGTGGTTCTGTACCACAAAAAAACAAACTCAACAAACTGGAACAAACTCCCTGATCCAGTCAGGAAAGCAGCAACCCTAACGGCTTCAAAAAGCAACTGAACACTCTTCTCTTAAGGGAACACTTAAACAATAATTTTTTCCTCATTTCTCTTTATTTTCTTCCTGCTATGGTTGATCAGTTGATACAACTTCTACTATGACCAAACTGAATTAGACTTTGACTGTGTAACAAACTGCATATTGTCTCTCCTTGACTGTAAGTCGCTTTGGATAGAAGAGTCTGCTAAATGAATAAATTTGATGTAAATCCATTTGCAACCTTTTTGTTCTAATCCGAGCTGAGCAGAGGAAGACTCTTCTTCCTCGTCGTCCTCCACTTCCCTCTTCATGAAGGCCTCATCCACAGGAACCAGCTCACGTCCCAGCTGCCCGTCATCCTCGTCCACTGCCAACCAGCGTTGACAGGGGAAAAAGTACCTGAAACATACAACCCGTTTTTGCTGCAATCAGTAAAGAGAAGGCACTGGCAAAGATATAAGCTATAAAAAATTGCATACACTATAAGCCAGATAAGTGACCATCAAAAAACTGTAAACTTTATAGTCTCTCTGTAATACAATTTTGACATCCCCTGCTAAAAATTGAAGACTTTAAATAGATCCCTGACAATGTTAAGAAGATTACAAATTTGAAAGTTTTCAAAGTTTCCATTTTTAACATTTAGGAGCATTTTCTCAATCTCTGGCAATGTAAAAAATGTTATATGTTTTTGAGCATTTATGCCTATTTTTTTTACTCTCTGGTAACAATTACAATCACATTTAGATTTTTTTACTCTTAGGTCCATATCTGGCAACCATAACAATCATTTTTATGGTTTTGTGTGTGTACAAACTATGGGTTTTTGAATTTACACCTAACCTTTACTAATCCTAACCTTGACTGGCAAACCCAAGGAAAAAAAGAGCTTAACATGGACATCAGAAAAATAAGACATGTGAAAAATTAAGAACAGTGAATTGAAGACTAAATTTAAAAACGTAAAAATACTTTTAAGGACTTTTTAAGACCAAGCGGAAACCCTTATTAAACAGCAGTACTTTCATACCAAAAAGAGAATATTTTGGTACATCTTGAAAGGTAGTGGAACTTTTGCCACTTTTAGGGATGATTCAAAAAGTTGCAAGGATTTTGTCTGCTATTGGTGTGTTTTTTTTTTTAGTTGTTGGGCTGTTTTTAACCAATCTTCCAGATTCTGAACTAAAAGTACTATTAAGCGTTCCAGCACCCACATTTTTTAAGTTTTTGTTTAACAAATTAACAAAGATTTAAAAACAAAAATCAAGAACACATTCACAAGTCAAATATAAACATTGTGTGGCTAAACTTTATGTTCAACAGAAATAAACACACTCAAGCGGAGTTGAACTAGAGGAACCAATCAAGAAAACTTCTCCCGTTATGTGTCAATTTATTCAATGCCAATGGTGAAGAAACTGAAATCCTAAAAATGTAACTGTGAGAAGAACAAGTATTTTTTTTTTTAATTTCTAAAACTAATAGAATTAGTTCCACATCAGAGGACAGAGACTTACATGGTTTCATCTTTAGTATCAAAGATCTCAACTCGGTCCAGGTACCATGCAGCATTGGCCAACTTGTTGTCATGGCGAATTCTCATTTTCTTCAGCAACCCCAGATCCATGGCAGTAATGGTGAAGACATCCTCCTGGAAACCAGACACAGTAATAAACATGATGACCATACTGTGATAATGTACAGTACATAGATTTCATAAAAAATAATTTTATTTTCAATTAAAACAATAGATTCATGTCTTGAGCTTCATTCATTCATTCACTCAGCTTCATGTCGGCTTTATTCCCTTTCGGGGTCGCCACAGCGGAATGAACCGCCAACTCTCTGGCATTTTGTTTTACACAGCGGATGCCCTTCGCAGCCGCAACCCATCGCTGGGAAACATTCACACGTTAACACTATGGGCAATTGTTCTTACTCAATTCACTTATATTGCATGTCTTTGGACTTGTGGGGAACCGGAGCACCCGGAGAAAACCCACGCGATCACGGGGAGAACATGCAAACTCCACACAGAAATGCCACCAGCCCCAGCCGAGCCTAGAACCAGTGACCTTCTTGCTGTGAGACGACCGTGATACCCACTGAGCCACCGTGACGCTGTCTTGAGCTAATTACACTGGTCATTAAAGCTAGCTTCCTTGTAAAGAAACATTTCCTCTTAAAGTCAACTTATTATCATATTTACAGGCAGGGGGCACTAGAGCTAAGCACTCATCTCCCAGAGACCATACATTACCCTCTGTCTGATGGTAACATTTAATTTAAATGTTTTATAACATTTGCTTCTTAACTTTAATGTTTGTTCAATATCGAGTTTCTAATTTTGACACCGGTATTAAACAAAGTAAGGGACCAAAAAGTGTCTGATAAAATTAGATATAATAACTGAAGTAATAATAAAACAATGCTGAACTATTTGGAACTTCAAATGATTTAGTCTTTAAATAAATCACCAGAGTCCATTTGTTCATGTAAATGGAGACTCATCAGACACAATAGCAGTAGAGTATGGAGTTTCTCAAGGATCTGTTCTGGGACCCATCCTATTGTCAAGTTAAATTATTAGAAGGCATGGGGTTAGTTTCCATTGCTATGCAGACGACACCCAGCATTTCTCCACAACAGTTAAAAATCTTGGGGTTATTGTAGATAGTGAACTGACATTTAAGAACCATATCTCATATGTTACTATGACCACCTTCTTTTACCTCAGAAACATTGCTAAAGTGCGGAACATGCTGTCTATTGTAGATGCAGAAAAATTAGTTCATACTTTCATGACCTCCAGAATGGATTATTGTAACGCTCTGTTAGCCGGCTACTCAGCCGCGGCACTACATAAATTACAGTTAGTCCAGAACACTGCAGCTAGAGTTCTCACAAGAACAAAGAGATATGATCACATTAAACTAAGATACTGCTCCTTGCCTTTAAGGCGCTGAATGGCTTGGCTCCGGCCTACCTGAAAAGTCTCCTATCACGATATATTCCAGCTCGCTCTCTTCGATCACAAGAAGCAGAACTATTGATTATTCCAAAGATTGGTAATCCACCAGAGGGGGAAGTGTGTTCTCATATAGAGCCCCAAAGCTATGGAACAAACTCGCGAATGTTGTTCGGAGCTCAGCTATGCTCACAGAGTTCAAAACTAAATTAAAACAAATCTGTTTAATCAAGCATTCGAATAATTGGTTCCTGGGATTTGTCCAAACGGATTTTGTGTCTGAGCACTATAAACATACAAACTGTTGAAAACACAATGTGTGTTCAATCTAATCTATCCCCATCATTTATCACTCATCCTGCAGTTGATGCTGATCACCTGTTTGTTGTCTGTTACAATTTTCTAAGCATTGTTTTTCATTGGTTAGTTTCTATTTTGTCTTTGTTTTAGTTTTTTTTATTTTTCAGGTGTTTTACATCGATAGATCTTTGTTTGTATATTCTTTATGCTGGGGAGGTGACTAGCACCTGCCTCGGTCAGCGAGGCTCCCTTGGTCCTCACAGAGGGAATTCCTATTTACTCTACCTGATCCACACTAGGACTACGTGAAGCTGCTTTGAAAGCAATTGCTAATAAAGCGCTATATAAAAACTTGATTGATGGATTGAGAGCTTGTCTGTAAGTTCAACCACCACAAATTCTTCCATCGACCCTTAGCAATAGTGTATTTCCCAGCATCTCTCAGTTCAGATCTCCTCTTGTAATATGTGTTTCCCATCACAGGAGCAGGTGGTCAAGCTCTTGCTAACATTAGGGCTTTTTAATAATGCAGCAATCTTCAAGTGATCTCAAGCTATGAGTTTGACTATTTTGTTTCTCACATGTATCTAGGTGTCACAATTCTCATAAGAGAAGGGTAGTAGCAGACCCCAAACGCACAACAGCCAGAGGTTCAGTCATCCTCTTTATTATTTAAACAGAAAATAACAACATTAAATAGCCCACGAGGGGGAAAACCTCCAATAACTAAAGTAAGCAGAAAAGTAAAAGTTTAAAGACTAAAACAAAACCAATACTACAACAGGACTAACCACATACAACAGGACGAAAGGTGTGACATTAACAATGCAGCAACACTGAACATAAGAAGAAGGGGTTTCATAAAGGAAGACAATTAACCTAAACGAGAACAGACACAGGTGACTTAACCCAACTGAACCAGGGACAATTAGATACAGGTGGAAATCAATCAAGACAGGAGTGCATTTACAAACGGCAAAGAAATAAACATAAGCTAATGTCTATAATGATAAAAAACATAAAGACTTGACAAGAATAAAAACTAAAATGGGAAAACAAACACAATCCTGACGCTAGGCCTCTTGTCTGTCCGCAAGGCTCAATCCGCTGCCCTCTACTTTTTAATTTGTACAATTTGTACATTAAACCTTTAAATCGTTATCATGAGAAATCAAAATATATCTTTTCATTGCTACACTGACATATTTTTCTCTCAAGGCCAATGAGTCCAGCGCACTCTTGGCCTGTCTAGACTCAGCTTGAAGCTTTCTTTCTGAACAAAGAATAGACAGAAATTATTGTCTTTAGGACTCCTAAACTTTGTGACTCTATTATCAAACATCTTTGGTGTCCATTTCCAGCTGTTTCTCCTCAGGTCAGAAATCTCAGGGTAAGACCTGAGATTTAATAAAAAAATGTATATAGTGGTAAGAAACCGTTTTTATCAGCAGTGCATTATTGGCAGATTGAAGCCCATCTTATCTGTTGCTGACCTTGAATGAACCATGCTTTCATTACATCACAGTTGGATTACTGTAATGCCTATAGCCAAAACAATCAATTGCTTAACCTCCAACTGGTGCAGAATGCTGCTGCGAGACTACTCCCAAGATGAAGAAATCAGACCACATTACCCCAGTGTTGGCCTCCTTGCACTGGCTTCCAGCCATGTCTTAAGTTTCATTTTAAGATTCTGCTACTCTTATATATCGGGTGCAATAACTGGTCAAGCCTTTGCATACATCTCTAAAATGCATTGCGGTCAAATTAGAAGGGCACTCTGGCGTTACTTTGTATCAAGAAGTCGAGGAATGACAGAGCTGTTTTCTGAGATTTCATTTGGTTCCTAGTTTGGGGAGTTACTGAACTGTTTTAAGTTTTTTGTAAAGCACTTTGAATTGCCAATGTGTAAGAAAATGTGCTATACAACTAAACTTAAACAGAACAAAACAAAACCTAAAAACAAAACAGTTTTTGGTAAAATGGAAAGTGCAGAATTGATGTAATGTGGTCATGTTTTTCCTTTTCTCACCATGATCCCTGCAATTTAATTATTGCATATATTGCACTCACTTGTCCGCGCTCAAACTTGTTGAGGTGGTTGGACTTGCGTAGCTTTCTCTCCCCTGTATCACCCATATCTCCGTAGATGTTGATAAAAACACTGGCGTCGGTTCCGGCCCCCAGCATATTCCCGGTGAACACGTGCACCTCATATGAGTTCTCTGAAAACACATCCATGAACAAAATCTATGTTGGCTTATCTCCCATGTTCAATAAGATTGATAAGACAAAGAAGCAGTGCTCTTCCTGTACCCTCCAGATCTTCAAAGTCCTCTGCTGGCAGCTCCACCAGAATCTCTCCGTCCTCTTCATCACGAGCAAGCCATCGGCCACATGGAAAGCTAAAGGCTCGGACCACCTCCTTTAGCTCACCAGGTGACTCCTCTTCCTCCTCCTGAAGATCAACAGGTGAGTCAGCAAACATCTCTCAGATATTTTAAAGTGTTGGTAAATGTTCACCCTTCCAAGTTCTTTAAAACGAAAATAGTGACCTTTTTCTTTTTCTTCTTCTTCTTGTCTTTCTTGTCTTCTTCTTTCTTCTCTGGTTTCACCATTGCCATCACCAGCCGTTTAACATCAACTTTTTCCAGGAACCACCCAGCCCCAACTCCAGAGCCATCATGGCCGATTCTGATCTTATAGACACGTCCCACGTCCAAAGCCTCGATCTGAATCCAGCAACAATATAATTTTCAGACACTCTTAATGTGATCCGGATCCTTTACTTGGATCTGGATTATCACCTCCACTCACTCTAAAGATCTCAGTGGTTCCTCGCTCAAAGTTGTTGGAGCGACTCTTAAGCTGGATCAGTTCAGATTTTCCATCCTCCCCATAAATCTGGAGGAAAACATTTGCATTCGTCCCTCCGGCCCACACATCTCCAGTCACCACAGTAACCTCATAATTAATCACTGGTGACACAGAGGGTATGACTTCATTGTCATATTTCCTGAACTCAAATGTGAAAACATATCAAGAGATTTCGTAACATTTTAGAGATGAATGTGACTCTTTGGACCTCAGCGGTTTTTAATTCAAATGAAAACAGGGTGAAAGAGAAAAAAAGAGAGTTGCATATTTCAACACATACATTTCTCGATCTCCAGGGTCTCGCTGGGGTAGATCTCCACTTCCACCTTCCCATCAGCTTCGTCCTTGCAGAGCCAGCGGTGCGAGGGGAACATATACTGTACCCCATGTACTGGAACCCAAATCTGAACACTATCCAGGAACCAACCAGCTCGCAGACCCTCGTTTGTGTGGCCAATCAGCAGCCGGTTGACCTGGAAGCAATACCACACAGAGTGGAAGTGGATCACACACAGTCACTTTTTAAGATAAGATAAGGAAAGCTAAGAAAACTGAATTAAATGAAAGGAAACTAAAAGAGGAAAATAAAGTGAATGTAAGAGAAGAAAGAGACACTATGAAAAAGATAAGAAAAGGGAAAAGGGAAAAGGAAAAGGAAAGGAAAGAAAATAGAAGCAAGGAGAAATGAATGGAAGAGAAAAGTAAGAGGAGGGAATGGAAGCATAGGACAGCAAGGAAATGAAGGGAAAGAAAGAAAACTAAAGGGAAGGAAAAATAACAAAATAAAAGGATAGGAAAATAAAGAGAAGGGAAAGGGAAAAGAAAGCAACTAAATAAACATGACAGGAAGCAAATGGAAGGAATGGAAAATAAAAGGAAATTAAACTAAAAAGGAAGTGAAGGAAACTCAAAAGTACAGAATATGAGGCATCACCGTACCTGGCCAATGTCGAAGGTCTCGATGGTGAAGATATCAGTCTGTGCAGTCTCAAAATAGTTCCCCAAGTCATTATCAGAGACAACCAGCAGCATCTTGTTGGTGTCGCCTTTCTCCCCGTACAGCTTCACAAACACCTTAGAATCAGAGCTGGCACCATTAATGCTGCCCGTCTTTATCGCTATGTGATAGCCAACAGCTGCAACAAACACAGGCACAACACACACCCTTTATTCAATATCCGCTGGTAGACTAATCAGAATTTGGATTTACTGGATTTCTTGCTATGGAAAAAAATGATCATGATATAAATTTTTCCCATATTGCCCAGCCCTAACTAGAAAGCATGTTTTAAATGTCTTCATGGATTGGAGGATGGTCTGAGCTAAGAAAACATCACCAGCTTGTAAGGTCACTCAGGTCAGCAGAGAAGCTCCTCATGAAAGCACCCAGAGCCCTACATAAGCAGAAGACAGCTTAAACAGTTGCGGCTCCTAAACTTAAGATGAGCTTAGAACCACCATTGTATACTTTTTCAATGTTTTTCCTACCATTTAATGGGCCGGACCCCATCCCTTCAAGACAGGGATCCAGACCCCCAAAGAAAAGTTCAATATAAATATTTTCACTAATTTACCAAAAATGCAGTACCTGCTTTATATTCACTTACTGAGAAATGCTGCACCTGTGCCTGTTCTTTTTCTCTCTCTCCCTTTCTAACACCAAAAAGCGAGACAAGCTCCTGCTAGTGTTGAATCAATTCATCCTGCCAGTAAATTTGTTCGCTGAGGATGCACTACAGACAGATAATATAACAACATCCATAACTGTGTTTTATGGACATATTAATCAATAGCTTTACAGCAAAGAAAAGTGGCATAGAGATTTATTAGAACTTTTTCATGAAAGCCAGAAATATAATTGCACAGAATATTTTGTTTTATTACACAGCTGGTATTGCTCATAGACTGATTGACAGTGTTTGACAGTGATTACCTTGAGACTCCCAAAAGAGAAGCAGTCTAAATTACAGCTAGATGGACCTCAGTCATAAATCCATGCTGCTGTTTCCCTTTTTGTGGTCAACTACTTTTTATGTGAAAGTAAATTACAAATGTTAGCCAAACCCATGTAAGGGTGCTTTCACACCAGGAAGGTTTTAGCACAGTTTCCTCCATCTCCCAAATCCTCCACAGCGATTAAAAGCTAGGCCTAATACCATATCTACTGCCCGAAAGAGATTGATCTGTTCCCCTTCTCTGCAAGTGTTCTTAAAATCACGTCCAATTGCTTTAACACTTGTAAAAATCAACTGTTAAAGAAATTATGCAGATGCTTTCTTTGTTAATTGTACTTCATCTTCAACACTTGCTTGTGTTTGTAAGTGTGTTTACTCACTGAATAAACGCTGGCCATCATCAGTAGGCACTAACTCTCTCACTATCTGTCCATCGTCTTCATTACGGTCTAACCACCTGAGAAGAGACACAGAGACAGTAAGAGATACAGTAAGAGAGTGTTCTTGGGTGTAATTGAGCTCTCTTTTGGGTGTAGATTGGGTTTCCACAGCACTCTTTACAGTCCATTAGTAATCGGAGTCTGTTTCTCAGCTGCATAAAAGAGGTAAACACCACTAACCAGGCAGCCTCCCTCTCAAGCTCACCTGAAGCATGGGAAGTGTATGGACAAGGCCTCAGGCTGGCCTTCCTCTCTCACCATCACCTTGTCCAGGAACCAGCCACAGCCTCCGCCTCGCCCATCGTGACCAATACGAACTCTTCTGATTGGTCCCAGAGTCACTGCCTCCACCACAAACTCATCCGCCTGAGAAAACATTTTAACTACCAAGCTAAATACACATTTTCTTATTTGTTTACTACATAAAATTACAGCTTTTCTCTGAAATGAGGAGTTAAACTTGTAGCATGTGAATAAAGCTGTTCTATAGCACCTAAACTACGTCATAACTGCCCAAGGCAATGTCCACATCGTAGGTTGCTTGGTTAAATGCACAGCACATCTGTAAATCTTTTTAATAGGCCCCAAACAATCCTTCAGAACCCATGTGGTTTTACACATTACTGAAAAGGAACTTATTTTCACAGGCATAACTCCCAGAAAGGGACAAAAGCTATCCACGAGTTATCCTCTCAATGTCTCAATGCATCCTTCTCTGAACTGCTTTAAATTAAAAAATGTAAAAATATATAAAAACAAATCAAGGTTATGAAAATTTTCTCATTTTAGTTAATGGTTTTTAACAGCATATAGTCATGTCGAGACTTGGGCTCGAGCAAAAACAAAAACAGGTTGCCAAGGAGCACAGTAAACGAGACATCAATTAACATCAATGGGACAGAACTGTTATTTCACTTCAAAAATTTGCCATTCTCTCTTTCCTTTTTTGAAAATTTTTCATGCCTATTTAAAAGACATTACAGGTATTGTAGTACTAATCCAAGGTGTGTTGGAGTTGTCTTGCTAAGGAAAGATGGTGGGCAGAAGAGGGTCTTGTGAGCAATCATGAACTGGCCATGAGCTGAGCATGTTTCTCCAATGAAGAGAGCAACAGCCAATGAACACTTGAGTTTAGACTGCGTCCTAAGGAATATAAAAAGTAAAGACATACAGTTTTCAGTCAGTCGGTAGGGAGGACAGTACTCCGTCTCCGGGACTAGACGACCAGAACTTTAGGCAAATAAAAAACTTTTATCTACATTTTTTACATTGTATCTACATTTGAGTACTGTTTTACTTTATAAGGATTATTATGTTTTGTAATATATTTAAAAGGCGATTCATTAAAATAAATTTAATTGATTGCAATTACAGACTATCAAGGTTTTGATTTTAAAAAGATAAAAGGTTAAGATTTTAAGATATAAAAACTTTGAGAGAACGGACCTCAAAGGAGTCTTCTGACAAAGTGTTACGCATTTAAAGGTTAGGGCTTAGAACATTTACATTTACATTTATGCATTTGGCAGACGCTTTTGTCCAAAGCGACTTACATTAGGGGAGAGACAATATGCAATTTGTTACACCGTCAATTTGTTAGAACAGATTGAAGTTACTAACTTAACCTAACCAGAGAATAATAAATAAAAAGGTTGAAAATGTAAAGGATTAATTGAGCACCATAAAACAGAACTAAACTAGCAAATACCAACAAGAGACAGGAAAATCACAAAAAAGCTCCAGCTTCTGTCATGTGGAGAACTTACCAGAACGTATTCACAAAAATTCGGAATCCTTTTACAATCATTTGACAATGACAGAGTGGGATTAAGCTATTTTACAGCTTACGACAATAATAAAAAGTGCAACATCTGACAGTTAAAAATGAGATGAATGTCACAGCGGAATTCAACTTGCCGACTATCCAAATAAGATTGTGTTGAGCAAGACCACCTTTTGCAGATATCATATAGGGTCAGTCAAATGGTATTTTACTTGACTTTATACTATCTCCATATGGATAACTCATATCTCTCCACAGATTGATACGCAATTGATCTGCAAATTAAGATCAAGGATAAACTTGATTAACCAAACGTTAGTGTTTCAATGCACATATGAAGCACTCATTATTATCCACCTGATGTTTTAGAATAAAATCAGACTAAAATCCTCAAAGGTATTCATCTTGGGATGATTATTGTTGTATTATGAAAAAAATCAATCTCATTACGGCAGCTTTAAATTTTACATGTTGGTCTTTTGAAGTTTAGACCTCTTAACATACAGTTTATTTTTTCTGACAGCATTTATTTTGAATGCCTTAAGTTTATTAGGTGCATTATAAATGCTTGCAACAGAAAATGGTGCTGTTTCTTGAACACCTTTCTTGAGAAAAAAAAAACAATTTTTACACAAATTCATCTTAATAGCTTTATAGCGCTTTTGAAATGAACTCTTTATATAAGTGAACTATGTAAACTATAACATAAACAGATCAAAGCAAAGCAGATATAAGGGGCTCTTAGAACACAAGCGGACAAATGCTGAACTCTGTGTACTCACGTTTCCTTTCTCAAACTTGTTGACATTGTTTTTACTCATGAACATCAGACGCTCTCCGGTGTCTCCCAGGTCTCCGATGATGTTCAAGTAAACGCTGGCATCAGTTCCACTTCCACTCACGTTCCCCGTACATATCGTCACACGATACTTCAGAACTGACAGCCAGAGACATAAAAAGCTGCTGTTTTACCTTAAATTGAACAAACTCCTTTTTGTGTCATGTTTTATTTATAAAATCTTGAGGTGAGAGGAATCGTCTTTGTGTACTTCAGGTATTCTGGAAACATCTAGTGATTACACCATACACATTGAAGTACATGCTAAATTATTTCTTTAATGGCTTTTTTTTGCATCTTTCACTTTCTTGTCATGTTTTTTTTTATTTTCAGATTTGAGTGTGGCTTCTGACAGTCCTTCTCTTTGTTTTAAAGGGGGGGTGAAGGGTTTTATTTTGTTACTTTTATTGTTTCTTGAATGTGCAATTATATGAATGATGCAATGTTTTCACCCAAAATGTTTATAGTATCCATCCATCCATCCATTATCTTGTCGGCTTTTCCCTTTCGGGGTCGCCACAGCGAAATGAACCACCAACAATTCTGGCATTAGTTTTATGCGGCAGATGCCCTTCCAGCCGCAACCCATCGCTGGGAAACATTCACAAACACACACACACTCATTCATTCACATTCATTCATTATGGACAATTGTTTTTCTCAATCGACATATACCGTATGTCTTTGGACTTGTGGGAGAAACCGGAGCACCCGGGGTAAACCCACGCAATCCCAGGGAGAACATGCAAATGACATTTGTCTTGATTTTAACATTCTTAAATCTGATCTTAAAACGTATCTGATCAAAGAAGACTTCTTATGCTAACCTGTTGTGTTCTTCTACCATCTTTAATGCATTTTATGAGTTTTACCCAGTGCGTCACGGTGGCGCAGTGGGTAGCACGGTCGTCTCACAGCAAGAAGGTCGCTGGTTCTAGGCTCGGCTGGGGCAGGTGGCATTTCTGTGTGGAGTTTGCATGTTCTCCCCGTGATCGTGTGGGTTTTCTCCGGGTGCTCCGGTTTCCCCACAAGTACAAAGACATGCAGAATAAGTGAATTGAATAAGAACAATTGCCCATAGTGTGAATGTGTGTGTGAATGTTTCCCAGCGATGGGTTGCGGCAGGGAAGGGCATCCGCTGCGTAAAACATATGCCAGTGAGTTGGCGGTTCATTCCGCTGTGGCAACCCCGAAAGGGAATAAAGCCGACATGAAGATGGATGGATGGAGTTTTACCCATGTTACCTTTTTTAATGTTTTACTGTGAGGTGTCTGTGAGTGTCTAGAAAAGTGGCAAACAAATAAAATACATTAATATTGATATTACTTATTTCTTTAATCAAGTGATTCTCAAACTTATCAAAATAGTTTTATAGCTATTTGCAAACAAAGTCTTCATGTAAAGAGTTTACTGTTTTATTAACACTTTCATAAGCCCCCAACAATCCTGACCATCTTTTCAGTTCTTCTTTCCTTGAATATAAGACGAAGCAAGCTGAAATAGAGCATTTTCTTGCATGTGTATATCTCCTGATTAGTTGAGCGAACTTTACTTGGAGATTTTTTTTGCTCATGCACATAAAATTCATTCACATTTTAACTTCCATCCACTCTTTTGTCAATGACCTTGCATTGCTGTTGTAAGAAATGTGTGAAAATTGTGTACATTTTGGACAGCCTTGTGTTTTTATTTTTTAAAAATAAATGATGTGTTTAGCGTTTCAAATGATGTATGATGTATGATGTTTAAACCTTAAACTCAAATATAGTTATGTGTGTGTGTGTGTGTGCGTGCGTGCGTGTGCGTGTGTGTTTCTCACGCGGTAAAGGTTCAGCCACAAGCTTTCCTTCAGCTGGCAGCTCTCGAATGATCTCATTATCGTCTTCATTGATGTCCAACCATCGGTTACACGTGAACGAGTATTTCTCTCGGGTCAGAGTCTTCATCAGGGTTGCCTTCATGCAGAAATATATAACAAAAGCCAGAAAAAAGATCCATGCAAATCAGATCACAGATTCCAGACTTTAATGAGAGGAGTATTAGCAGATGTTTTAGCCACAGGAGTAAAGGTTAACTTTGATGTGTATAAGAGCTGAGAACATTCTTTTAAATAACATGTCGAACAGTATGAACTTAACAAACTCAGCTTGTGCTGCAGGTCTCTCACCCTGCCAAGGTGCCAGCCAGAGAAAGGATTTCTCTTTTCATGCCAGATTCGCAGCTTGCGGATTTTGCCAATTTCAGGCATCTCAATCTAAAGCAAAAAAGTATATGTTTGCATAGCGATATAGCAATAAAAGATGACAGCATTATATAAGATAGAAGTAACTTGTAAAGGGACACTATGGTGAAAAATAATAACTCAGATAAGACTACTGAACAAAAATTATTTTTTTTCTAGGCATAAAAGTATAAATAGCATGAATAGCATGTTTTTCTAATCTAATTTCGATGGCAACCAATTTCCAACAATATACAAGATACAGATCTTTGTCAGACTTATTTACAGGCTTAAATACGATGACAGGAACGAAGATAATTAAATTAAATGTCATCTGGAGCCCTTTTCTTAATGTAGATTTAGAAAAAAACTGGATACTGACTTGCTGTTTCTCTTTTCAAGTTTCTGTTTTCAAGCCTTTTTTTATTCGATGAAACGGAGAAACGTACGATGAACTTGTCGCACTGTCCCTGTTCGAAGCTGTCAGATTTACTTTCGAGAAGCATCTGATCGCTCTTCCCACTTTCTCCATAAATCTGGATGAACACCTGAGCATCTGTTCCCGCTCCTTTAATATCCGATGTCCAGATCCAGAGAGACCAGGGGAACTCTGAAAAACAAATCTCTAGAGTTAAATTCATCTGCTGTTTTTAGTTTTTATGTCTTTTCTTTTATAATATTCATTTCATAATATTCTTTTCACTTTTATTTTTGTTTATGTTTTTATGTCAAAAGAATATTTATTTTTATTTATTGGTAATTTTCATAATTAATCATTTTAATTTAGCAACAGTATATGTATTAAAATTTACAGCAATTATATATACATCTATATATTTTTACAATTATTTTAACTGAATAATATATTTATTGAAATTTTTATACATATTTATTTTATCTAAATATTTTTTATATTCTTAGAAATGTATTAATATATTTTTAGTTTTATTTATTTACAGTAGTATACATTATAATTATTGATTTTTAAATACTTTGGTTGCATTCATTCATATGTCGGCTTTCTTCCCTTTCGGGGTCGCCACAGCAGAATGAACCGCCAACTCTCTGGCATATGTTTTACGCAGCGGTTGCCCTTCCAGCTGCAACCCATCGCTGGGAAACATTCACACACACATTCACACGTTAACACTATGGGCAATCGTTCTTACTCAGTTCACTTATTCCGCATGTCTTTGGACTTGTGGGGAAACCGGAGCACCCACACGATCACGGGGAGAACATGCAAACTCCACACAGAAATGCCACCAGCCCCAGCCGAGCCTAGAACCAGCGACCTTCTTGCTATGAGACGACCGTGCTACCCACTGCGCCACCGTGACGCTCTGTTTGCATTCGTGTTTTATTTAATTAATTTAAGCATTTTATTTTAATTATTAATTTACGGAATTATTAGTTTCATCATAAAAAAAACAATTAATGAAAGAAATTAAATGTCACAGGTGTTATACAAATATATCTTCACAATAGAATAATATAGTAGCACTTGCAAACAATTAGTGCTGGGAGGTCCATCTACTATCTTCGTTAATTCTCCCTTTCTAACCAATCAGTTCACTCTGTTTCTGTGACGATCTACAGCAAAAACCCTCCATGCTATTTAAGGGTTGGGTGCAGGGGGTGGGGGCCGAAACATGGGGGGCACCCACATGAAAATATCTGTTACTTTCATTTTTTTATTTAAAGAATTTTTTTTTTTAGAAAAGGCACTACCGGGACGCCATGCAAACCTCACTCAGCTGACCTCAAACCACTGAACTTCTAATTAAGATGCAGCAGCACCACCACTAAAAAACGTTTACATTCCTTTTACATTCCTCAAACACTGCATTATGGTGCCCGGTGAATTAATGTTTCAGATTAGATACTCTGTTGCTGACTGATTGGACACACAATAGATGCATGACGTCCTCACTCTTCTGTTTTTTCTGTCGGAGTGAGACCATCTCATACAGTTCCCGCTCCACCAATCCATCGCCCTCGTCTTCATCAAACCAGCGGCCACATGGGAAGACCTGCTCTAAACCTGTGAATGGGCAATACACTGTCACCTGAGAGGGAGAGAGAGGGAGAGTGAATTAAACATAGTAATCAACAACAACAACAAAAATTCACCGTAGAATGTTGTTTACATTAAGACCCCAAATAACTGAAAATGGTCTTTCATAGGATGAGTAACAAGGCGTTTGAGTGCTCCATTTTGAAATGTGGTGTAAGGCACTGTAACTGTGACCATTATTTTGTTAAAAAGGGTTACAATCTTTTTGTAATTCTAGTGAATTATTATGTGGAGATTACCAGGAATGTGCCATGATTAAAGTTAGATGCCACGTAGTCTCAGCCTGGGACATGTCCACGGAATGTTAGGCAATGAGAGACTAGAGTCCAGGTATACCTGTCAAGTGTCTATTTTTGACAGAAAAACGAATATATTTTACTGCTCTTTTCCATCGTTGTCCCATATTAGTTTTTTCCTGTACATGGTAAATATTATATAATTACAGGGAGTCTCACGCATTTTTGGTGTTTTAGATTTTCACACTACACACTATAGACTTCTCCCACACAAAAACTGTATTTTATAAATATATCTGCAGGAAGATCTGCTGCAATAATCAACAAAAAATCTGAAATAAGCACAGAATTGTTTATACTTTACCTCTGTGCTGGTCTCTCTGAAAAATCTAAAAGAATAATTAAAATGATTAATTTTAAGTGGTAAAAGTGAAGAGAAAACGTAGCCATTAACAGCAATTGGCCTCTTATGGGTTTATATTTTTTTGAAGTTGAGTAAAACACTTCAAAGTTAGTTTCTGGCTTCCTGAATTTTGCACTCCCGGTCTTTAACATTATTAAAATAGCCTCCATAGCTTTATGTTTGTATTTTACAAGAATAATAAAAGGTGTCAGCATTAGAAAATGTGGAAGAAGTTAGCACACCTTCTCGCAGTACCATCCGCAGTTGATGCCAGCATTGTCGTGTCCGATGGTGACCCGGCTGAGGGGGCTGAGCAGCTCCAGCAGCTCAACGTTAAAGATGTCAATCTGAGCACGTTCAAACGTTCCACCCTCCAGGAATAACTTGCCACTGTTCTTGTTGCCCTTATGCCCGTGCATCACCAGGTGGATCTTGGAGTTTGTACCTGCTCCACGGATATCACCCGTCATCACCTGCACATTATATACGATTGCTGTACGAGCAAACAAACAGAAGTTTTGAGTGTCTTCCCCATGTAAAGCAACTCTCTTTCTCGGGCTTTTTAAATGACTGTGGTGTGTTTGGGAGAATCAAAAAAAGGAAAACAGGAGTGATTGACATCCTGGGTGATGTCAATGCACACATTGTCAAAGCATCAATCTCAAGAGATAAATTATTAATGCAAGGGTCAGCTCTCACCCATTGGCTGAGTGGCTCCGGCGAGAACATCTCTCTGGATTTTACCGTCTCCTTCAGAGATGTCAAACCAGGCGTCGACAGGAAACTCATAGACCTCTTTATTCCCCATGTCATCGATTATCACCTGAAATACAGCATTTATTGTTTATATCACAGCGTTATCAGAACAGAGGGAGAGAGAGAGAATGTGTTGTGTACTTTATCACAAGCCCAGCCCGCTGAGGAGCCTTTGTTGTTGTGTCCGATAGTGATTTTTCGAAGCCTGCCCAAGTTTGGAGCTTCAATGGTAAATTTGTCTTCATTACCACGCTCGAAATTGTCCTTGCCTTCACTTGCCAGCTTACGCTCTCCTGAATAAAGATAGCACAATTGCACACCTTTAGGATTTGTGCAATTTAAATGAAAAAAATTGAAATAGAGAAGAATATGAAACTAGAAAAAGAAAAAAGTTGCTTTAAATTAAATCTAAATAATGTTTAAATGTCCTTAACTAACAGACTACATTGAATTTAGATCTATTTAGAGTTAAACGAGTACAAACCTGTATCCCCAAACTCCCCAAAAATAGTCAAGTACACGTCAGCATCTGTCCCACTGCCTTTGGCATCCATTGTGAAGACACTGGCGATGTACTTGTTTTCTGCAACAAGTGAGTCAAATGCATTATAACCTGGCTAATAGAAAAGTAACTGTAATGTAATTTTTTGTGCTTTTGAAAGACTTTTTTGTAGTATCTATCTCCAAAAGAGCATCTCTCTGTCTGTGAGGTTTAATGTTTCACCGTCAGAGCTTTATGGCGATCCTGGATGGTGATATCGTGATCCCTTTCTGAAACTCTACTCTGCATCTACATTTCTTCTAATCCCTTGCATGCAACCCGAGTCTCCTGCATATGTGTGCGTCAATGATCATGATCACATGACCATGTGATGGTATCTGTAGTATATATGGGACATGATACTATTAATAAATGAAGCAGAATATATATTTGGTGGACATGTAATCCAGCCAAACCAAATTAACCATAAAAACAAACTAAAAACAAACCAAACCTAACAAAAACTTCAACCAATCCAGCACAACCAACAAATATCAACCAAAATAAAGCACTCTCTCTCCATAAAATGTATAATTCCAAACTCAGTTCTTTATCAAATTCAAATCAGAGAAAAAGTAACCAATTGTAGACAATAATTTAGTCTTAGCCAAACGAATCAACCATCCATCGATCCATTCATTATCTTGTCTGCTTTTTCCCTTTTGGGGTCGCCACAGTGGAATGAACCGCCAACTCCTCTGCCACATGTTTTCAGTGGATGCCTTTCCAGCCGCAACCCATCGCTGGGAAACATCCACAAACACTCATTCACATTCATACTCTATGAACTATTGTTTTTCTCAATTCCCTTGTGGGGGAAACCGGAGCACCCACACGATCACGGGGAGAATATGCAAACTCCACACAGAAATGCCAACCGACCCAGCCGAGGCTCGAACCAGCGACCTTCTTGCTGTGAGATGACCGTGCTACCCACTGCGCGACCGTGACGTACTAATCAACCAAACAAAATTAAAGTAAACCCACTCCATCCAAACAGATCCAAATTCAAGTTAGTCAAACTGAATAGATTCTACCAAACCAAACTAAAGAAAATCCAACCAAACCAACACAACCAAAATAAACTAAAACAAACCAAATCAAACCAGCTGGACATAATCAGACCCAATCCAAAACAACTAAAACAATTAATCCAAACCTGACTTAAACTAAACCCAACAAAACCAATCTATCACAAACAAAACCCCAGCCAGTTTCAAACAAAAATATCCAAACCTGACTCAGCCAAACTAACCAAACCAAGCTAAACTAAACCAACCCAACTGATTCAAGCTCAAATTAAATGAGGTAACAATCTAACCGAAACAAATGAGAACAACCAACAAGAGAACAAAAGAAGAACAAATATAACCAATCCCAAGCAGCCTCACAGCATCTGGCATTGAGGGGTGATGACATACGTTTGGGTATGTCCATGGGATTCAGGCTGCCCAGCAGATATCGAACAGTGAGTCCATCCCCCTCCTCTCGGCTCAGCCAGTTGTTGCAAGCATAAAAGAAGCGGAGATGCGGCCTGTTCATGTCTGTGACGATGACCCGGTCCAGGAACCAGCTGGCACTCATGCCAGTGTTATCATGCTCAATTCTGGATCACAAGATGAAAAAATGTGATTTCAGAAACCATGCTTTAAAAGCTGTAATCTCATTAAATGTATATATAAATGATCCCAACCCTTAATGAGCTTTTTCTGTTAGAAAAGAGTAATGTGAGGTATAGAAACCTCCTTATTCTTTTTAGCTACAGCATTAGCCATTCATTTAAACCATACAGGTATAAACCATACAGGCAGCTATTATAAAAGTTACTGATTTTTTTGTTTGTTTTTTACATATGAACACAAACAGCAATAAAATATCACTTGTACAAAAAAACAGAGGATTTTCAGGGCCTGAATACTGTTGAACAGAGCTCTAAAATGGTCCAGGTGTCATTTGATACAAATTCAAATCAATAAACTGCCATGTCATCTTAAAAACAGCAAATGCACAAAGAGATGCAAAGAGTTGGCATGAGAAGCACCGCAAACAACACATCCAGTCAGACATGAGAGCAGCTTTTTGGGTAGATATTACGCGAAAGTAACAAATGATCTAGAAGTTCCCGCTCCAACAAACCTCTAAAAATAAGTGCGGTAATTAAACTGCAAATTTAGCTTAATAAAGTACTCATCTTCAGAAGTAAAATGCTAAGCAGTTAAACTTGTTTTTATCTAAATAAGTTTTAATGTACTCTAAATTATTCTCACTGCTAGCTGACTATGCCAGTATTCATTCACTAGTGATTAATGGATCCAAAATAGCTTTAAAACTAAAGCCTTTGAAGGGGTTAAATCTACGTCAAACTAATGTGCAACTAAAAACATTTTATAATAAAAGCTATGTAAAATAAGTGGGTGTGTATAAACAATCCATTCACCGTCAGTTAAATACCTAATTTTCTTTATTGGTCCAACATTGTGTGTTTTGATCCGAAAGACATCAGTCTTGTTCTTTTCAAAAGCTGTTCGGCTCCTGAAAGATGGAAAAACCTGTGAATACACTTAAAAATATCATCAGGTTCTGTATTACTGTTTTATATAGATCATTCATTCATCTGCGTATTCCTAAATAGGAGTTGCTTTTTCCTAGATCAGATACACACACTCACTCACAATCACACCTATTAAGAATTCAGCCAATCCACCATACACTCATATTTTTGGATTGTGGGAGAAAACTAAGAATCCAGAGGACACCCTTTATAACTGTATTCAGAAAGTATCCACCAGGATTTGTAGCTTTCTTGTGAATTGAGGTGCTAGCCATTAAGTCATTGCCTGATACTGATCTGATTGTTGTCCTGGCAATCATTGTTGACCTAAATATCTCTCCATGCTTGCTTGCGTTGGCTTCTCCAGAACCATCTCTCTAATCAAAAAGCTAAATGCATGAATTAAAAATCAGGCAGTATTCATTACACTAGCATTCACTAGGCCAAATGGCTCTCTCCTTTACAGACAAACACACACGCCGACTTACCGCTGTGCTGAGCACCACACACACCTCAGCTGAGATCAGCACACTGAAAGTGCAGCAGCAAACTTTGGAAATGATGAAATTTAGACAGATTCAGAGATTCTGTTAAATATCATTTCGATTCCAAAATGTTGCATTCTGACCGCGAGTTTGAATTCAAGTCTCTGTTCTAGTCTCACTCTATTCCTATATTGTGGAAATTACTATAAAATCAACAGATTGAGCTAAATAATGAATTAAACTCCCTTAACTAATCAAAAACATTTCATGAAAAATTTACTGACTCATACTAAAAGCCATATTTGATAACAATAAAGTAGATTATATGATTTGTAAAATATATTTTTATTAGTCATTGGGTCAAAAATGAGAAGGTTTTGATCTCCCAAATCAATAAAAGTAAAATAATGTCTCACTATGTGCTAGGGTTCAGTATTATTATTATTATTTTACCAGTTTAAAATCTACTTTAGTCATTTATATGATAACCTGTATAAATACACTATAATCATTGTAATACAATGTAATGCTAAACGTATTTATCCATCTGCTTGTAATGATAATTTGTGAAATTTCAATTTTTAGACAAAGTGCTTTGAGAAAAGAGGCCCCTTATCTAGCAGTACAGAAAGTCGCTTCACTTCATTGGGAACCCCAGTTTGGGTAAAAGGGTATATGGCTGAGGCTACATCACCACCATGATATTCATTATTCATTCTTGAATATGAACATGGCATCAAATTATTAATAACTACACTTTAATACCAAAAGGTTATTCATGCAGCAATATGGCATGAATGGGTTTTTTTTTTTTTACTTTGACGTATTTATGGATGTCCAATTTTTTATTTTTTTTTAGTTGTCATTTTCCAATTTTCATTTGTTTGATGAACTTTCGGAAACTTCTGGATCACATTTCTCTGAAACTCCACCCCTGACCTGCTGCTGAGAAAGACAGTTAAACGCAAAGCGAGAATCTACACAGCAGCTTATGCTCTGCTATTGGAAACACTCTCTCTTTGATGCAAGAACGAGTGAAGAGTCTGTCAGCCAAATAGTCTTGGAATTTGTCTCACTTCATGTTGTGCTGCTTACCAGATGTTTATTAAAATACAATACCAGAGCTTTCTCCTGATTGCGTGTCACTACAAACAACCATTTGATTAATAGAACCCTATTCCACCTACAATGACCACAAATCACAAAAACTAGGTTAATCCAGCTTGCAGTCTTCTGCATGTGGGTTCAACAAAATAGATTAAACTTTGAAGCAGTTGCTGGGGCAGAACTTATACAGTATCTTCTCTTTCTCTCATATTTCCTTCGTGTTGAGTGGAGTTTTCACCTTTTATGTAAACAACATATAAATCAATCAATCAATCGATAAATCAATCAATCAATCACTCAATCTCTTAGAGGATTTTTACAGTTGCATCTCTTATTGGTTGGTCAAATGGCTCCTTTATCACTAACTTCCTGTTTTATCTGATAGGTGGTGTTGTAGCCTCTGACTCTTAGCTGCTTATCATACAGTAGGAATTCGATTAATCAGGAATGATTGATCTCTAGCAGTGCCTAACCTTGGCGTTCAACACATGTGATGTATGAATCCTATCAAAGCAAAGCAGAGCTGTGTGATTATCATCCTGACTTTGTCTCTAGACTAAAACTTGTAACTTTTTATCTCTGGCTCTAGTAAAAGTTATATGTTAGTATGTTTTTTTTAACCCACAACATTTCCCTTTAAACAAACAACGTTACATGCTGATTGCGTTTCTGAAAAAACAAGTAAGCCTTTTAATACACTTTATAATACATTGAAGAAGACAAAAACCATGTCTCGCCTTTGACCCACACACAGTTCATTTATGGTTATTTTTATCTGCTGTGTATCTACTTCTCTTCTAAACTTTTTGAGGCTGCCTCAAGAGTCACTTTTTTTTAACTTGTTTTATTTCACGAGTCATTATGCAACATTAACCATTGGGACATTCATCTGAGCTGGTGAAACTCTCCCAGTAGCAAACAATTTCTAAATCATTTACTGTAGGGGGGTTTCAAGGCCTCTCACTGTGCTCGTGCCAAATCAATAAGTTTCCTCTGTTTTTCTCCTCACTTTTTTCATTTGTTTTGGCTAATATATATAAAAAGGGTTATGTTATCTTTCAGAAAGTGTGTTTCATTTAATTTAATTTATTTCACAACATATAATGTTGTGAAATAAATATTTAAACTCAAAATATTTCTGGACATTAGAACAGCTGAAAAACATTTTACTCTCTTTGAAAGGCCTCAAACAGGATGTCATATGACCATTGAATCTCATTGCTTGAATGAGAAGACCAGATGAATCTCTTCGCTCAAGATGAATGTTAATGGTGATGCTGTACAGAGGAGAACAAATCCTGTGTTTTACCACACCCTTGTTGAATAATATAACATCAAATGATTATTATCCAAGCATTTAACATTGTGTGTACAAAACAAGGATTTTCTCTTGTACAGCAATATTTTATGTTCAAAAGCATCCACTCACGGCCACACACTCACACGAGGTGGCCGTGTTTACCAAATACCTCTTTTCTGTGCTGTGGATTGGAAAAAAATGTAGAATTAAACAATCAACATAAGAAAAAAGTCAATGTTCAGGGCCATTTTGTTAAATGACAGAGATGTGATATGTTATACCAAAAAAAAATTTTGTGTCCAAAGAAAACTTGATTTTATACTTACATGTAGTAATTTAATCAGAATGAATCAGACAAAATGTGCATTTCGGTTACGTTTATTTTCAAACAATTTTGTACATTTGTTGTGCATCCGTACAAATTATAAAAATATTTTGAAGGAACATCCTGCATTTATCTAGCAATATGTAAGCCAACTTTGGCAGGGTTGAAATCATTCTTCAATGTTAACTTGACTATGTCTTGATCAAGTGATGTACTTGGACACAATAAAATTAATCATGTGAGCTAGAGTGGGTACTAGATAAAATCTATAAAAATTATCTGCTCAACATCCAATAAATACTGTAACTCTGCGGTAGGCTAAAGCGATCCCTTTGTTAACTTAATGAGAGTCACTTAAGCAAACTACATGCTAGTCTACTATAAACTTCAAATGTGCTTGTGATAGAGCTTAATTTAAGATTAAAGCTTAATTTCAGGCTTAACTTGTATAATTTACCTCAGATACAGTTCAAGCTCGACCCTGTGCTCTGCTGGCTGTGGTAAAATGCAATATTCTTAGAATGGGGCGAGAGAATGTATACGGAGAAGACTAAACTTGTCTTTGCCAGTGACTTTTTGATTGCTCCACCAGCTAATGTAAAGTCTGAAGTAGAGACCTGCACCTTCGCAGGACTTTCCACACCGTGTGCAGCGCAGGACAAGATTTGATGTGTGAATGCTGGTTATTCTGTTTCATAAAAATGTTAGCCAATTTTTAACAGTATTGATTGTACTTATATGTTATAGAAATCTTTCTGATTTTGTCCATGTTAATGATTCCATTTCCTAAAAACTTATTTTTATTAAGTATCTTAAAAAGTGAAGCAACTGAAACAAAAACAGAGAAGCATTAAGAAGCTACTCTGTTCAAACAACTTTTACATTTATCTGTATGCTTTATGTGAGCTGGAGATAATTATTTATTTTTCTATTCTGAGGTGTGGAAATTATTTGACCATGTGCGTGATGAAAATTATTGACCAGTTGATTATTTAAAATGAAACAATAAGTTACACTGTGTATAAACAAGTCCTCAAGAAACAATGGTATGACATCTTATAAATGTGTGTTTTTTAATTTTTTTTTTAATCAAAATCAGGTTCAGGTTTGGGGTTGGGGTTGGCAGGGGCCAAAATTTCAAGGCCTTCAATTTTCAAGCGCGGACACAGGAAACCTATTTCTTAAACTCAGATGGTCTCTGTGATGATATCGGTGTTCACAAAATCAACCAAATTCACCTGCTTGCTAAATACCGAACCCTTGTAAAGTCCCTGATATCAGTGTTATGAAACATTCATCTGCAGTGCTAATTTAATAGAATCAACTGCTAGCAGGCTTGAAGTATTACTCACTTGCTTGCCAGATGAACTTTAGGCGAAACTCCGAACTCTCCATACATGGTGACAAACACATTAGCATCGGTCCCTGCACCTTTCACATCGCCGGTAACGGTCACCACCTCGTACACTGAGAAGAAAAGATAACACTTCCAATTTTACATGACATCCCTAACAGCAAGCTTCCTCTCACTTAGATAACATTAGAAGGCTTGTGGTCTCCAGCACAGGGCTCTCAGGTTGTAACCCTACAACCTGCTATTGGAAACGCTTTCACGTTTACATGAGCTGAACAGCTGAAAGCTATATCTCTGTAACACAGTCCTCCATCTCCTTTAATGCTAAAGAAGTAAGAAGACAAGGAGTGATACACCACTTTTCAAATTGCTTTGGTATCAAATACATTTCTTTTCTTTTTTTAAGAAAACACAAGATGGTTAGAATAGACAATCCACAGTAAAACAAAATGTTTTAATCCCTGTAAAAATGGTAGCTGTGTTTGCCAGTTTTTACTAGTGGAGTTATTTAATCCTGCAAAACCTTGCGCTACTAACAGTATTTTACGTGAGTGCACACTCATAAAGCAGCAATAAGTCTTCTTTTATGTAGACATCTGAAGCAATTAATGATGTTACTCTAAATTTAATTCCCCTCAATATTCTATTAATTTTTAGCACACGCCTGTAGTATGAAAGAAAATTACTGTTAATTTGACAGTAGTAGTAGTACCACAATAGTGTTTTATTCATTTATTTATTTTATTCACTGTTCATTTGTTTCTTGCTGTTTGTTTTTTGTGTGTGTTTTTCAGGTGCTGTCTGGCGACCTGTTCTACGATGGATCTTTATGTTGGAGGTGACCAGCAGCTGCCTCAGTCAGCGAGGCTCCCAGGGACCTCACAGAGGGAACTCCTATTTACTCTACCTGATCCACACTAGGACTTTGTGAAGTTGCTTTGAAAGCAACTGCTAAAAAGCACTATAAAAACATATTGATTGATTGATCCATTATTTTCTCTGCGCTATCACTGACCGTAGTTCTTGGAAGTCCACATAAAATCTATATACCAGGTCACCTTTGAACATATTCAAAACATTAACAGTTTGTTGTCTTTCCTGATTGAGACAGCGACTCAAATTAATCCTCCAATGACCTCATGGTTTGACTTTTGCAACTTCATCTACTGTGGTCTGCCAGCCAAGTACCTCCAAAAGCTAGTTCAAACTATTTAAAACGTGGAAGGAAGGTGCCAAATGTATTCCCTTCAGAGGATCAGTCTAGAAGTCCTGAAGAGCTGAAGTCCTATTCCTGAAGAGCACAGGTAACCAGGTAAAAAAAATCCTGCAAAGCCATCCTTGCTTTAATAGGACTAGACTTATACTTATAGACACTTATAATTACTGTCCATAAAATCTGTATGGATAAAAAAAAATACTATTAAAAACATTTTAAAACATTGCACAACTCTGCCCCAACAGCATAACTACTCTAATTAAAATCCTCCTGTATACTCCTGTTAATCATTTTATTCTGGGCAGGCCAGTCTTCAGTAAATCACCAAAAAAGCTCTGCCAGTATCTCTGAAGATTTGCCCAGACCATTGTAGATTAGCATTTTGATGATAAGTTTGAATGTTTTTATATTATGTATTTTGTCAATATTAGTTAAAGAAAAATAAATGAAATAAAATGGATGATTTTTATTATTGTTGATTTGTAAAGTGTTGGTGAAAATAGCCAAAGGGGTTCCTCCGCACAAGTTTCAATACTGTTTGTGATGTCGGTGAACACAAGAGGTTTCCTATCAAGAATTCTGAATTACTGAGCATTAAAATGAGATTGAATAACATTTGATATAGCATCAAATAAACCTGCACACTTATTCAGAATCACAAATAGATATATAGACCATCTTATCAGCACTTTCTGTAACATTTCTTGGTCAGCATCGCACAGATTTTAGTACAGTACTTGTTTTCAATCCTTTTAGCCACATTTGATGACTTAGTATTAACTTTGGTCTGTTTGCTCTAATTGATCAAGTCAAAATAGGCTTACTTCAGGAACATGCAATAAAAATATTTAGAGTCAGGTGAAGTTCTTTCATGAATTTAATATATTAAATAAAATGTATTGCTAAGTCAATTAATTAAAACAATCAATCAATCAATCAATCAATATGTTTTTATATAGAACTTTTTAGCAGTTGCTTTCGAAGCAGCTTTTCAAAGTCATAGTGTGGGTCAGGTAGGGTAAATAGGAGTTCCATATGCGAGGTCCCTGGGAATTGTCAAATCCCACAAAAGGAAACCCAACAGCGCTATAATCAGATCTTAAACAGGTTGTTAATCACTTAAATCAAGTTCATTTTTTGATTGTGTCTTTGCCATTATAATCTGGATGCACTGGGCTTCACCTGGCTAAATTGGTTAGCATGGCGTCCATCAAGACGCATAGGGTTTTGATGGCTCTGCGAAAAGCTTGAGAGCGGTGTACTGTTTCAGGCCATACAGAGGTGCTCATCTGATTCAATCTAGCCCTGGCACGGTGCCCGCCCCTGTTACCCTGCGGCCAGGACAGCACAATAACAACCATCCAATCCAGACACATCTCTCCGGTGCCAAAACTTTACAACAAATCAGAAATCTGAAAAAATTATCTAACCTTATTTTCAAAATGACAAAGGTCCACTTGTGTTTTTACATAAAATTAATATTGCTTACGTTTGTAGATAGTAATCATAGGCAAAACATGTGCATAAACATTATACAAAAATAGTGAATACAAACAGACTATTTTATTTTAAGTTCTTTCCCACTAAAGAAAGGTATTAATTGTGTATGTTGTCTTTCTTTTCTCTTTCTGTTATGCCCTCTTTGAAACCTTTAAAATGTGCTTTACAAATAATCATTTTTGAGTCTATTCGCTCCTTCTCAAAATAGTTACATTAACCCTCTGTCATTTAAAAATGTTTTAAGTTAAACTCCTATTTTTTACATTGAGATAAGAAAAAAAATAGTTGCGATTTCTATATAGCGAAAATTCTTTCAAAGTACAAGGGATCGCTGAAAAATCAAAAAAAAAATTATTTTTCACTTTTCGTGGTAACAAGAACAGACACACATACACACAAAAAAAGGTCACACACTCAAACATTTCTTTGGACTGCCTTTTTTATTCTGTTTTATGGCTCAGGTTCTGTTTTAAGTAATCAATTAAGAGACACCCAAAGGGTTAAAGGAAATTCAAGCACCGAGAAACTGAGAGCAGGGGGATCCTGACCCTGAGTGAAAGCAGAGATGGATGGAGACAAACACAGTCAGAGAGACAGACGCTCACCAGAGTACAAACATGTTTCCTTCGCCTTTATCAAACATGTTTCTTTCTCTGCTCAACACAAACAAATAATGGTTTAAACTTTAAGCCTCTAACCTAGCATGTTGTATTTTTAAAAACTATATAGTATGTCCTTTCAATGAATCAAAGTGCATAGTGTAACAGCATGGCTTTCAGTCGCGTACCGCTGCGTTCCTCTAAAGTGTTCCAAATTTAAGAATGTTAAGAAAGTTCACAAAAATACCAGGAAACCATGTTCAAGGATTTGCAATAGTTACTTTTTAAACTTCCTCAAACTTAAGCTTTAACACGAAATTCATAGCCAAACAAGTACCACTCGTTTTCCAAATAAAACAATTTAAGCAAGAAAAATGCAAACTTATCAGGAAACCATGATCAGGATAAACAATTTTAAATGTACCCAAACTTAAGCATTTTGCATGAAATTCACAATTTTTATTTTATTTTATTTTAATAACCAATAGGATTCCCTGGAGTGCTCCAGAATTAATCATTTCAGCTGAAAATGTATTTGTTTTCTCTGTATGCTTTATTACATAGCATACATGTTTGACTAATGCCATGTGTTAGACAAATATCAGAAAACAGAGGTTGTATGGTCATTGAGCCTGAGTGAAAGGCAAACAGGAGAAAGCAGGAGGACAAAGCTCTCGTACCTTTCTTCTTGTTGAACTCGTCCTCCTGATCATCAGACTCTTCGGTGTGATAACCGATCAGCTCTTCCTGGTACAGCTCCGCAAAATCCACCTGCTTCACCTTTGACTTCTTCCCCTTCTTCGTTTTCTTATCCTCGTCACTCTCAGAACCCTTCTTTTTCTTTTTATCCTTTTTCTTCTTCTTCTTGTCCTCCTCAGCCTCCTCCTGAACGGCATCTTCATCCTCCTCGTCCTCTGCTGACTTCTTCTTCTTCTTCTTCTTCTTGCCATCTATGCTCTTCTTCTCCTTTTCACCCATTTCTTCTTGTCCTTCTTGGCTTTCAGATGTTTTATTCTTCTTTTTCTTCTCTTTCTTTACCTGTTTTTCTTTCCACTCCTCATTGGAGTGTTTCTCTTTGTTCTGTTCGTCTTTACTGATGGGTTCATTGTTGTTCTGTTCTTCCGTGCCATTTTCATTCACCGTCACCTCAACATCCTCCTTTTTCTTCTTTTTCTTTTTGCTCTTTTCCTTCTCTGCAAGTGTCTCGCCGCTGTCAGTCTCTTCTAAGCTCTTCTGTTTCTTATTCTTTCTTTTCACTTCTGGCTCCTTCTCCTCTCCCTCGTCATCCCTTTCTTCGGTTTCTTTTGGTTTTTTCTCTTTTGTGGGCATCTTTTATTCATCCGCACTGTGCAGAGGTGAAGGTAAGCGATTCTTCGCTGTCTGTGGTATAAATTTCGCTGTCTGACCTGGGCTGGCTGACGGGCCCCTGTGCGCAGCTGAAGCAGGGCCTCAGCATGGAGCTGCAGGCTCTCTCGCGCAGGTCCTGTCACGCAGTCTGCAGCTCATGAATAATTACTGGCTGTAGAGTGGTCACATGATCTGCTAGAGAAAGCATTTGAAAACAGAGAAAGAGCGCGGGCAGGGCCTCTAAGTGTTCATTATTCATAGTGTCCAGATCACTTTACGAAAGCATGGTTTGCTTTAATATCTATAAACTTTATGGTGTTTTCTCATAAACATATGCTGGACTGAAATGTTTGTTTTTAGCGTCTGACATGCTTCTAAAAAGCAATTCAAGAACTAAAAGACAGACAGAGACAAGAGAGACAGACAGAAGGAAAGGAGATCCACCACTAGAGAGAGAGTCTTACAAAAAAAGATAATTAAAGATGCTTCACTAACACCAGTGAATAATTAATAGCCATTTCATTAGAACAACTAAATAAGTCAGGGTCTCTGGATTAATACGGTCAAACTCTTTACCCAGCCTCTATAAAGAGGATCGGCCTACTAATTTATGCAAATTGCAAATTGGTGTCTGTCTAAAAGCTCCAGTCTTCAGCATAAACCTGTGAATGTATTTGCAAGAAAATAAAATTTGTATAACCACACATGTATTTGTGCTAATATGAAAAACATACAGTATGTTATAGAGCTGTGCAATTAAACTAATTTTGATTACAATATCAAAACAGGCTTTGATGATCATAACAGTTTGCAATTGAGAATTAACAACGGTTCTGGTTTTGCTATTTCTGCCTGTGCATATGCACTATTGCACCTGGCCAACGATTTCTGTTATTTAGAGAGACACTGCTCCAGATTTTCTGTTTTGTGGTGATGGCACTAAATCTGCGATTTTCCACTTTGCATTATTTCATTAGTGGATATTACCTAGAACGCTTATTGTTCAGCTATTGGTTTACAAACAAAGACGAGCAGAGGGGACCAGAGCATGTGACCTCACTGTATATCTGAATGTCACAGAGTGGCAAAAAGCTAATTTTAATCACCATTCTATTCTCTTTATATGGGTTTTAGCAGAAAGCAAACGAGGTCTGACTTTGAATAAATCAGCAACTTTCTCCTTGACAAAGCATTGCTACTAAACTATTTGAAATAGGCAAAAATGTGTTGGTTCAGAAATGATGAAAACTAAACCTCAGCGCTGGGTAATTGCCAACACTTAATAACCCAGCCCTTTACCATTCGAACATGTAAAGTTTAAAACAGCCTAAAAAAAAAGTGGAATAGTTAAAAAAAATAGTCACTCCCCTCAGAGTTGTCATGAAGGACAAACTAGCAAGAGGGATAAAAAATAAACCTCGAGGTACTACGCTTTTAAAAAATTTTCTCATCTGTAAAGTTACTCATTTTTAACACAGATGTTAATGAAAATCTGCTAACTTTCGGCCTTTACAAGTCCAGTCAATCCCTATTGTGCCTCGAGAGCTGCTACATTCAGTCAAGGGAGAGGGAAAGATGGGGCTGCTGCTTGAGTTTACCCTGACTTTTCCTCGATTTTGGAGATCCCCCGATCCTAACCAGGACTGAAGAGGGGGCTGTGGGAAAAAAATAGATACATAAAACATAGAATATAAGTCAACACCATTTGTATGACTGAACTGACTGTGTGAAATTAATAATTTGAAATTTTCCAAAGGCAAGATGCTATCTCCTTCCGTCAGCATGATTTCCAACAGCAATACCTGATACCATCTGATAAACGGAACCATATTTCTAGTTTATTGGAATTTCTCCATCAACATGAAATCCCGTGAAAGTGTCTTTTATGGGAACTGTATAACTTTGAAGCCTCCAATGTCTTTGGTCATTTTTAAACTTAAACTGTTTAAACTTGACGTTAACTTTACACTAACCTCAGCAAGTCTTATATATTTTCTGGGATTTCCATCAATGGTCATTAAATTAAATCTCTTAGAATGTTAACTACACAAAAAGTAATCTTCTATGCAGCACCACTCAACTTTTTTATTTCAATCAACTTTAACGTTAAACTACTCTGTGACACACACGCTATATTTATTCCGCTCTTGACGGACTTGACCAGCAGAGGGCAACAGACAGATACTTTTTAACGGTTGTGTATTTACACAAATCTTTCTCTCTTAACCTTTGTGGGGTATTCCCATTTTAAAAGCAATTAAAAATCAAAACTCCATAACACATTAACATATATGAATTATCCCAAATTCAAATAATATAGAGAAAATATCTTGAATTATTGCAACCAGTCCCTACTAGAAAAGAATATACAACATTTTTATTCTTGTAAAAATTAGAAATGGGTCAATTTGACCAGAAGGCCACCCAAGGGTTACATGTTTTTAAAGAGAAGACAAAAAAAGCCAAAAGTTGTCTTTTATTTCTTAATTCATTCTCTCTCTCTCTCCTCTCTCTCTCTCTCTCTCCTCTCTCTCCTCTCTCCTCTTCTCTCTCCTCTCTCTCTCTCTCTCTCTCTCTCCTCTCTCTCTCTCTCTCTCTCTCTCTCTCTCTCTCTCCACACACAAAGTAAGTTACAAAGTAAGTAAGTATAGGAACATACAAAGAGAGCTAACTAATTTGTTGTTTTTAAGTAAAGCATCAACTGTGTTGAGCAAAATCATTGTTTTGTTTGCTAATTAGAAAGGTGTATGAGTGCAGTGTGCACCAAACTATTATTAGCTTGTTTTATTTTTATATTTTTTTTATTGAGATTTTAAATTGATACTCAACTGAATCCTAATTAAATCATTCAGATGATACTAGTCTCTTTGTTGTGTGTTCTTTTTAAAATGCTTAAGATAACCAGATATAGCAGTGTTGTGAAAAATGTTTGTTATTCCTACATTTTTTCCACTTAAACCATTCAGCTAGACTAGCTCAGTAAATTGCTATCAATACTTTTTAATAGTTACATTTACATTACCTTCTAATAAAGGTGTCCTTCAAACATGAGATTGCAAGGTTTCATTAAGGAATAAAATGCAAACATTCACCTCCACCAGTCTTTGTGTTTCAAGAATGACAGTAATGCGTATTGTAATTAGGACTGTTTGAGCTCTGAAATGTTTGCCTCAATTCCCGATATGATCTCATCTACATGTCTTTTACAATAATTAACATAGTCAAATTTTAGATGGAAAAAAGCAAAAACCTCACTTCAAAAAGAATGTGGAAACTACTTTACAAGAGCAGATCAGTGTGCTTTATTGGTTTGATGAATAACTGTACATCTCTTTTCAAAACAATGCCAGGAAGGGCAATTGACTATAAATAAAATAATAATAAAAGCAAGTATAAATATGACTATAAAATAGAACCATAAAACTCAGCAGTTGATATTGTTGAGCCAGTCAAAAAAGACAAACAGGCAGCCTGGAAACAATGTATCTAAACATCAGCTTTATAAACAGTACCAGATTATTTAAAAGACACCAAAACCTCAATCACAGCTTGTGCGTGAGAGAGACAGAGAGACCAACAACTGTTAAAACAGTTAAGACAAAGCACTTCTTCAGTATACAGAATAAACTCACGATCGTGTGTTTATTTATTTTTAAACATTTCGAGTGAAATGACCAACATCTTTGTTTGCAAATGCATTTGATACTAATGAAGATTAAACGAGACAAATCCTGGGTCATCCACAGTCAAATCCCACATTAACATGTCACATTTAATGTCCATTTCTTAATATTTCCATCAAACAGATGTAAAATATCATATGATGCTTCACTAATAAAGTTGGATGCACTAGTCTTCATGTCTGGGAGACACCAGTTTTGTGTTTTTGTGAGCAATGAACATCATTTACTCTTAATTTAGAGCCTTCAAATAATGTAAGGCATGTTTTGGTAACTATAGCATTTGTGTTATAACTTTGTTGTTGTAATCTGTCATCAGTGATTTAATGACAAATTTAAACAAAACTCATTTTAATAACTCAATCAAACACAAAAAAGCAGAGTGCAAAGGACATCAAAAGCTTCACTAAATTAATTCATGCACCTACTCAAAACATTTGAAGAACTTGAAGCCAACACTTGTATAAGATTTTCTTCCGAATTAAAAGTGTTTTTTGAGTATGGTCAGTTGTTTCTCTATGAAGCAGATGCAATTAACTTAATCATTGTCATAAAATGTGATATTGCGATTGAGTTTAAAGGCAGTTGTCTGTGGTCTGGTGGATAACGGGATCGACTCATGATCAGAAGGTTGCTGGTTCGATTCCCAGATCCCCTGCTCCGGGTGTGTTTGTTCTCTGCTGTGTGTACACTGGGATGGGTTAACTGGTCACTTTCAATTCAGTGGAGTGAGATTCACATGCTCTGCTATATGTGGATGCGCCTTGTGCGCCCTCTGAAGGCTGGCTTCAGGATAGGTTGTGGGCTACACTTGTGGGCACCTAAACATCAATTTCGATGTCAAAATTACTCAAGACTTGGTCAGTACTCTGTTTTATATGATTTTATGTTAAACTTTCTTACTTCTCTCTCGCTCTATCTCTCTACAGAAGCTTTCTTTTCCTTTTCTGAACAATTTCTATGGCTACGTTCATAAATTATTTTTGTTTATTTGAATTACTTTGTTTAAGATGTGTTAAATTGAAACATTCAGCCAATCAAACGTCTTCGCACCCTGCCTCTCGAGCCATTTTTGGTTAGCAGGAAGTGATGGCTGGCTGCGTCCAATTTTAGCCTGCTTTACCATTCATACGAAATGCTACTCTCAGTGTTATATAAAGTCAATGGTCCAGAAGTGCGATGCCTGTCACTATTCAATGACTTTAAAGTCAGACAAATGCAACCTGGATTTTCAGATTTGATTGGATTCAGGACCATATATGAAAGCCAAGAAATGACAAGGTCAGATTTGAAAAAATCTAAATTGAGCTCAATAAATATCAGACACGGGTCGCATATAGGCTAAAAATTGGATTTCCGTCACTGACGGCTCATCGGAGGTACACATAATAAATTCTACTAAACACATTCTCCAAGCTGCTCCAGACAGATATACACATGCCAGTCTGGTCTTTTTGTCATCCCAATCCTAAACTGAACTGGAGGGGGCATTATTGACAAAAAAAATCTGAAAAAAGTGGTGATCAAAAGGGGTTAATGGTTGAATCAAGATTTTAGCATCAATTTGATTTGCACTCTTTGACAAATTTTTGACATCAAACTTTAATGTCTATTAGATGTCAAGTTTACATTGCATTGATTTACATTTGACACAAAGCTATGAGTCCATTTGGTCTCTTTAGGTTATTTGACCCATGAAACAACAGAGACTGACAAAGATGCTGAAGCAAAGTCAAGAAGCTGACTTTGATAACAAGGCTCTGAATGCTTGATGACATTTTCCACTTATGTTCTTCATGACTGTCAGCGTCTGAATCCCACTCTTTTGTCTCTCTAATGGCATGCGGCGCTGTGGCATCATCCTTTTTCATTTTCGTCACAAAGTTTAAAATGTGCTTTCAGCTTTCACAAATATTACACAGACTCACCAAACAGGAAACACATGTCTTGTCTTGACAGAAACTGAGTAAAGCCCCGGTCTTGTCCCTTTAAATGAGCGGAGCTCTTTGAAAAGACCAATCAGATTAATTACTGCTGAAGAAGTGTTTCACCTGCATGGTCCTGTATGCACGTGCACGATACCACGAGCGTGCATGTGCATGAAGTTGAAGATTTCATACGGCATGGCGTGGAACCCTGGGCGTGGCTTGACATTATCATAGTAGTGATGTGTGATGAATATTCCGGATGGGTTCATAGGGAACGCCCAGAAGCCATAAAGATGCACCTCCTGGCAGAGCTCCATGGCAGCGGTGACCAGCATTAACCCGCTGCTCAGCCGCTTAGCACGCACGCCTTGCACGGACCAAAAGCGCTGGACGTTCAGAAGGTACTGCGGGTGGAAGAAATAAACCCCTCGTCGAGACTCAAAGTCATCCAGCATGTACTTTACGCGGAACGATACATCTGTGTTTCTCGTGTTGTAAAATGCCGGTAAAACCACTGAAGAGTTCTCGTAGTTCAGCAGGACATCATAAAATGGTTTCCTCCATTTCTCCAGCTTTTGAAACCTGAGACAAAGAGACATTGCAGTGATTGTGACATCACTGACGCTGTCTGCAAAAACAAAAGCTAGGTACCTCTCTGTTATAATGCTGGGGTTGATCGTGACCAGATTTGTCTTGGATCCCACATCCTGACTGTACGAGTCTGAGATGGGAGGTATATTGCACCTGAAAAAAGAGGTTCCATTTGGTTTCCATCATTGGCATCAATATCATTAGCACAATTAGTATTTAAATAAGCTGTTTGCCATGGCATCTTTTTACCCACATCACAATATTTTCTCAATGCACTACTTTTTCTTAATTATCACAAAGATAGAGGTGAGGGAGTCTCCTCTGAGATCTCCCCCTCAGTATCAGCCGATGACTCTTGGCATGTCATCTTGGGAAATATTTTCCCAATGAGTGCTTCTCCCAGCTAACAGGGAATACTCTCGTAAACATTCTTTAAAGGTTGTCTAAATGTTAGCTTATAACGCTTCCAAAAGAATGTTCTAGTAACATTCTAACAATGGTTTGAAACTAAAAACTTTATCTAAACAACAATGTCAGAAAATTCCTAGAATGTTTTTAGACAGTGATGAATCTTCTCAATGTTGAAATAAAATGTCCTGTGAACAATGTTCTCAGAACATTCCTAGAAGAAGTTTTGTGAGTGATGAATGCTCGAAAAACATTTTAATAACCTTGAGAGAGCGTCCACCGAAAATTAAAAAACTGGACAAAATAACATTTATGTAACATTCCCAAAACGTTCTTGTAACATAATTTTTTTGGCTGGAATGTTAGATTCCAGCACCTTTTTCATTAACCTTCTTTATTCTCTTCTATATTTAAATCCAATTAATTATTTCCATAGTGCTTTTTTAGGGTTTCAAAATGCATTCTACAGTCTACTACTATGGAAAAAGCCTTGTACACCCTTGTTTTGAGTCTAGCCTTATGAACGATGAACTAGGATTTACTCTCTAACCACAAGAAATTAAGTTTATGTGTGGATGTGCTTAGTATCAATCTATCCTAAAATGAACATGCACAATATGCTCCCTCATTTTTGTCCCCATCAGAGGTCTCACAATTAACAGCACCCGATGTGCTGTCTCTTAAATGAAACCTTATTAAAGAGCATTACTGTAGTCCACCTGAGAGCTATTTTGATAAAACAATGCTGTTTAAGTTTAGATAAAAAGAGGAGTCACTGTCAATAATTTCTTACTAAAATGGTTCCCAATTTTCCCCAGCAGTTCTCATTTATGAAATGAGAAAGACATTCTTCCCTCTGTTAGATCAGAAATCTGGCTAATTATTGTGTATGCAATTGTATATTGAGTGCATTTTCACGCATATTAGTAACCCGGTTAAGCTCAGTAATCTCATTTTTACTGTCATGTAAATGCACAAACTCAGTTCGACTGAGTTTGAGTTTTTAGATTAATAAATCTAAAAACTCAAACTCAGTCGAACTGAGTTTGTGCATTTACATGACAGTAAAAATGAGATTACTGAGCTTAACCGGGTTACTAATATGCGTGAAAATGCACTCAGTATGCAATTGTATATTGAGTGCATTTTCACGCATATTAGTAACCCGGTTAAGCTCAGTAATCTCATTTTTACTGTCATGTAAATGCACAAACTCAGTTCGACTGAGTTTGAGTTTTTAGATTAATATAATCTTAAAAAAAAGGTATAAACATTTCACCCCCCCCTGCTATGGGGAGTGAGTTACCATGCAAATCAAAATTCAGGATGTGAATTAAAGAACTCTTGTGATCAGGCTTTAGATGTGTTGTAATTTGCTCACTTCTGGGACCAGCCTGTAGTCATTTGTGGAATCACAAATTCAGGACTTCTGCATGATTGAGTAAGGGTGGCAGTGTCAGAACTCTAAAATGAGTAACAAGTTTTTTTTTATTATAGAATACTATCAAGACATTTACTTAAAGACCCTGTTCGGGTCAAAAAGTTGTCCCTTTTAGCCAAAATATTGCTTACTTTTTTCTGTACTTGATTAATCAATAATTATTCGCTATCAAACGTGAGCAGCTATACTTGCTACATAGTTTTTTAATGGTAGTGCATTGCATATACTCCTGTTATGTATGATGCACACATTAGAGAATAAACAGTGCTTTAGATGTTTTACCGAAAGACAAAGTCTGAGGAGTCAATCTCTCGTCCACACTTGCTGTTTTTGATGATACCGCCGTTCCCGATAACAGCACATTTCTTGAACTGTGTTTTAGAGTAAGGCATGTCCTGCACGCAAACACACAGAAACACATTCCCAAATGCATCACATGAATAGCTGCCTGGAGACGGTTGCTTAGCAACTGTTGCAGAGATGTGATTTCCAGGGTCTGATCACTGCAGCGTTTCTGTGACTGCTTCTAAAAATAAAATAGAATTTTTTTGGTGTTACACTTTTGTCCATTAACTATATTTTCATGCGGGTTACTTGTAATTCTAAAACTCCTAAAAGAACTAAAAGCTATCCTAAGAAATGTGTCCTCAAAGCTACAAACCATCACCGCTCAATAGTGATCCCTTCACATCAACAATTCAACACTTCAAACAAATGACTTTTTGTTGGAAGCATTCACATCAATTATTCAAAAATGTACAAGTCAGAAACCAAAATCCACTTTTCATGCTTTAAAATGTTAATAGTTCCCATGAAATACATTTCAATGTGTTTAGGTGATCGTTATGAATAGTATCATGCCTTGGTCAACAATAGTTTGTGTTAAGTGGTTGTTCTTTTTAATTTTCTCATTTTAATAAAAAGGTGGTAAAAATCTTAAAGCTACAGTGTTTCTATCTCAAACATTCCCCTTTCAATTAAGCACTTAAAAAAATCTATAGTTTTGCAATATTTCTTAGACATGGGTTGAATAAAAAATGCACACATACTCTCTTATGGTTAAATGTATTGTTTGACTGAATTTCATTCTGAATAAAATATGCTGATTGACATTAATTTCTGCTCTATAACTAGCATTTCATTAACCCAGAAAATGTATCCTCTGTAGATAACCTAGTAGTTAAATGCTGGTATAAAGATGGCAGCAGTTCATCAATTTTACTGGAACTGTGTTTGGTCAGGCTTCACTCACATCAGGGAACATTTTAAAGATCTCGGGGCTGATGTGCAGCAGTCCGCTGGTGTCGACCTCATAGCGCAGTTTGGAAGCCGAGGGGGTGTTTCTACGTGTGGTGAACAAGAAAGAGGGGGCATTGCAGCAGCGTGACAGAGACATCCTATTGGACATTGAGAGAGATGTCATTAATAGGTCATACAGCAAGGGAGCCCCGCCCCCCGAAAAACATAAAAACAAAATGACTGACAGCTTCAGAGTTATTTTAACTTAAATCATGACTTGTTATATTCAGAAGAATGTTATTTATGGTTCCCTGTGGCTTTCAATGTGTTAGAAAAGTGGCTGAAATGTAGTTTTTTCTCTGGGAACTCACTTGAAGTTGTCAGCTTCTTCTCTGTTTTGCTCCCATTTACAGACCTGCAGATTCCTCCATCGCTCAAAGAGCTCTGAAGTCTTCACCCTAAAATTAAAACAAATTAACAAATCATCAGACTTGCAGGCCTGAGCAGATTGCCAGCGCATCACAGGGCAGCATTCACTCCTGAGGGAAATATGGTCTTCACTTCTCCTAAAACATGTTTTTGTACTGGTGAATGAAACCGGAGCATCCAGCATCAACCCACACAACCTCTGGGTGAACACTCAGGAAGGCATAGAGATAACCTTGAACCTACGACTGTGTCACCATTTATTTGAGTATTTTCCAAACTACCATTAACAAGTTTCCAGTTAAAGTATTATGGTCTGTTAATCTAAACTGCAAATGCGTGGACATGCAAAACAAAAATGCAACACATCAAAGAAAAATAAAATAATTTTAAATCCAGTGCCAACATGTATTAAATGCAGTAATTGTAGTTGTGTACACTGAGAAGAATAGATTATGCAAATAACACTTTTGTTAAATTAATGGATATGGAAAACATTTAGGTTAAATTGGTTCAAAGTATGAGTACAGAAAATTGCATGTAATTTGCATTCCGCTCAGACTCACATGGTTAAGACCTTGACATCATGTATCTCTTGGCGCATCTCCTTGCAGGACGAGGAGTTAAAGGCCAGAGAGCCATCAAGCTGCTCCAGATACCTGTCAGCAAACATAGAGTCAGGCACGCTCTCCTGCAGCTCATCCCACATGCAGACACACACTCTTTCACTACAGACTCAAGGGCTGGGTTGATCATAGGGTCCCCTGAAGGAGCTCCAGCGGATGTCTGGTTCCTTTCAATGAAAAACGACATAAATTAAGTTTGGTCCTCAATGATCAGTAGAGAGCCATTTATTGAAAATCTTTTCAATTTCCCTAAAACGTATTGTGATTGTGACACCGATGAAGAAATCAAACACGATCCACTGAGCAAAACAGAGCACGGTTACCATAATTCTTGCAATAGATGAAAATCAGAGTGCCTTATTTGAGTGGAATTGTGGTACCCTATGAATTGTGCTTAGCTCTCTGCAAACCTGCTGATAGAGGATTACTAGGGGCTTGAGATCAGCAGCAGTCTGCTTCTTCTGCGTGCTTGAATGGAGATTACCTTCTGGATAAGACCTTTGTTGGAGTTATGCTACTTTTGTTTTCTTTCTTTGACTTTGCTCTATTCCTTTAAACTCAATTTCTGTTGGATAAAGGATGTATTTGCTAATCCCCATTCACTCTTATCTCTACAATTGTGACATTTACATTGCTCAGGACCTTTAAAATGAATGTTTATGCGCATTTTGCAAATTTAAATAATAAAGCCGTTCCTGTCAGTTTGATATCCACATATGCAGGTGTTTATTACACACACACATTTAGGTTCAGCGAAAATATATATACGGTGTTCAAAGTGTGGTACATATGGCTGTCATCTGGCACTGACATTTAGTATGTGGCCCAGTCATGGCCCATGAATGCTATTCTATGTTAAGCCAGAGCTATGTGGGTTGGCCCTCCTTGTTCCACATTGATTTTTGTCCCTAGTTTTATGTTAACCTACTGCACATGCATCTCTGGATTTTTGAACTTGTCTCCCTGACTCCACACTCTTTCCTGAATGATTCTAAGTATATAGCATTATTTTCAGCTTTGATAGCATTTCTCTTAATCATTCATTTTTTTCGGAAACTTGTTTATAAACCAATTTATTGTGCATTAAATTAACCCTGAATCAACTTATTGCATGTTCTAACAATAATGTGAATCTTATCGCTTTGTTTTCACAAGCAGTTTTCACTGGAACTCGATCAGGAGACTCTTCTGACATCCACAACATTTTCCACGCAGTACTCTCTTTTCTGAGGCTCTAAGAAGACAAGAAAAGAACATTTGAGTTTCACCAAAATGAAAGGAGGCAGAAGGGTTTGAGGGGATGAAACATGACTCCTCACCTTGGTTGTGAAACAAAAATACACAACATTAAAGTATGTGGGAAAAAGTAGTCAAACATGAGAAAAAGAAAGACATGTAATTTTTTTACATGATTTGCATGCAGAATTACGTAAATGCAGCTGGATTTCCATTTCTATGACTTTCTACTGGCCAGGGTACAAAACACCTGATTTAAATTAAATGAGATCAAAAGGCGAAATACTACACATTTTTTTACTTTTAGTAGATGATCATATGATTACAATCTTGATGTAAACTAAGAATTTTTGAATGAAAAAAGCACATTCTGTATATTGGTTTACCAATTGTGCAAATAACAGCTATGCTACCACACTGAGCTGTTGCAACACATTAGACCAAATATGCAAATTTCTAGGGCAGTGAGCCTCCAAAAAGGCAGGTCACATTAAAGATGCACTTAAGCACTATGGGGACATGATCATAGTGAGAAATGCTGAACTGAATAGGCATCTGTGCGACTAAATAAATCAATTATTATGTTCTGACAAAAAATTTACCTCTGGAGCAGTTATGTGTTGAGTCCAGACTTTGCTTACTGAAGAGGCAAGTCAATTTATTCAAGCAATCCCAGTTAACAATATAGCCAAAGTATGTACCCATTTTCATACCAAAACACTGAAGCATAGACTAGTTATAGCCTTTGAACATTACTAGAAACTATTAGATAGCTTATTTTGTAAACTGTTGTTCATAAACAGTTAGACTTGTCACCTATTTTTAAATAACGTTTGCTATGATCAGAAGTTCTGAGATACATTTCTGAAACTGGATAAACAGTTTAGGAGGAGAAAGAGTATTTTCAACATAATAAAAAATGGTGAAGGTGAAATTAAGTCGATGGTATTGGCATGATCCAGGGAAAAGACAAGACCAAATTGAGACCAAATTGATGAATATTATGTTATTCTAATTTTTATAAATATATTTATCATTATTTCTAAAGTTTTTCATTATATACAATTAACTTGGCATTTAATGCATTCCGCTAAACACGTGTTTTACTCTAAAACAAAACAACAGTTTTTTTAACTGGATGATTATGAGGAAGAGGATAGATTGGATTATAAAAAATCATGATTGAAGATGAGTAGTGATCACAAAAAAGAAACAAAGGGGAAGAGGGGGAGAAAACTAAGAGAAAAACACAGAGTGATTGCATACATCTCTGACTGGGGTGACATCATGACGTGACTGTGCTGTAGCCTGAAGAGGTGCACTCTTGGTAACTTCATGAGCCCCTGTCGTTGTGTGAGTGTGTGTCTGTGTGTGACCACTGAAACACGCTTTGACACATTTCTGAGCTTCAGATGAAAGGACTCAAACACTCACAAGAAACCATTACTGTCGGATCAAAGATATGCGTGCAATGAGCAAGCAGGAGTTATGTGGCACACACCCGAACTGTTTGCGTGCACAGACAAACACACAATGTGCACACTGCAAAATTCCCTTGAATGCACACAAACATTCACTCGAGCATTCACATTGAAGTGCACCCTACAATCTGGAATTATTGTAACTTTTTTGGAGCATAATATATCATAATATAAATACATAATATATATCATGCAATAGAAATCGTGAACAGTTTTGTTGGGGAAAATTCTGTTGGTTATAAAATATAGAAAGTTTTTCTAGTTCAAATGTTTGATATCTTTTTGGGATACAATATTTATTGAATTGTTGGTTTTGGGGGTTAATAGTGTTTTTTTTTCTGAGGTTTTGTTGGTGCAAGTTTTGGAAAGTGATGTGGGTTCAGAAGGCAGTTATTGGTTTTATAAACTTATTTATGGAAATTGTTGTGCGTTAACATGTTGCAAATGATCATTTTTGGGAGTTTATGTGGGTTGGTTTTGAAAATATGTGGGTTCAAATGTCTGTTTTGACAAAATCTTTGTGGAATCACACTTGATTTTGGTAGATTTGGTTGGTACAAATGTTGGTTTTGGTAAGATTTGTGGATTCAATCTTATTTTGATATACTCGATCACAGGATTCAAACTCAAAAGGAATCTCATGTCTCTCCTGAGCCTTCCCACAAAATGGATTGGCTACAGTTTTGTTCTTCGCCACGTGGTTCTAACGTTAAATATCCAGGATTTCACAGATCACACAAGCGTATCTAGCACATACCGGCCAAGAGTCACGTTTTGATAAAAAAAAATACCGTATTTTGTCTCGCCATTGTCTCACTTTATTATTTTTCCATAAATGTCCCATATTAAATAACTACAGGGAGTCTCACAGAGTTTGCTAATTTCACAAACTCACACACCACACTCAAGATTTCTCACATATAAAAAACGGTATTATGACAAAGCCCATTATGGAACAGAACTATATTTTCATGATATATGAGTCCCGGGGATACACTAAAACAACCCTTATGTGCATGCATATTTTGCGGCAGTGATTGGCATAAAAATGTGCGTTGGACATCACGGTAGCCAATCAAACAAGCATGTTATGCTCAAACATTCAAGGACGTCTGGAGAGAGATCTGTTGCAATAATCCATATCTACAAAAAACTTTCTCCACAAGAAGAATTAATGGAGTAAGATTAGAGCTAAATATATCCATAAATAATGATCTGTAAGAGTTTGTGCTTTTTAAAAAGGGTTATTTAATTAAATCACATTTATTTTTTCAGTGTTTATTCTTTATTTATGTATCAGAAAGTCTCGGATCGGGACCCGGTATCGACAGATCTTTAAATCAAATGACTTGATTTTGATTTTAAGAAAAACTTAAAAATACTTTTTTTTTTTAAAGTTATGTTGGTATCTCTCACTGTTCAGGCTCTACATGCACACTGATTTACTAGTGGACTCTTCCAAAATATTCTACCTCTCTATCAATCAATCAATCAATCAATCTCTCTCTCTCTCTCTTTCAGACACCCTCTGTGCATTTGCGGTCTGCATGCATACTTACTTGGGAATGCTCATGACACACATAGGTGCAGTGGAGGAGTGTTTTAAAGCAAGGGACCATAATGCATGATGGGACACAGAAACAGACCCATGTCATTCACAGTGAAGGTCAGAGGTCAAGGGCAAATGGAAGCTTGCAGACAGCATGCACAAACACACATTGAGCGCTCGGACCCGATGGAAAACACACAAAGACGACATCGTCCTCAGTGTGGGCACGGCAAGGTTGGCATGGGAGGGGTTGGCAAGGAAGTGTGGCCTTTACCTTCGCTTCGCTTTTTTTTTCTTCTTAATGTCAGCTAGGCAGGGCGTGAAAACTACAGCTTTCAGCGCCTCAGAGTGCCGAAAACTCTGACGCACACATCTGTCAAGATGCATACAGTACAAGGACATTAGCTTCAGAGAGACTGAGATTCAGAGAGCGAAAACCACTGAAGAAGAAGATGAAGTCTTCTAACGTCACACTGGCTTTCTCCATAGACAAAACCAATGCATTTGTTTCCAAACTGTACTGTGTACATGATGTTAAACTGATTTTAAATTTTTAATCTAAAGGGGATGCATTTAATCACAGTTTGGCTTGGAGAAAGCGAATGTGAAAGGAACGACCCAAGACGATCACTGCTCTACTCTTGTGTATCTCTGGTTGGCCCTGCTGCTCTGATTGGTGCTCTGAAATAGTATTAAGCTGGTCTGATTGGCTGATGAGAGGAGTCTCTAGTCCAGACATGCAAGGGACTGATGATAGTCTATGTGGAATGCCCTTCTCTCTCTTACTCTAGAGTGTTGTTTGCTGGTGCATTGAGAGGTTTCTGTGCAGCTTTGTACCTTTTCCTCCCATTTCTGCCCGGCTTCATCCCTCCATCATCTGGGTAACTAATGAGGCCGCTCCAGTTGCCCACCTCCTCTCCTTTGAGGCGGGAAAACTGTTGCCCACTAGTGAGAAAACCAGGCATGTCTTTTAGATGCATTTATTGCTTCAATGCAGCAGAACAAGTCAAACACTCACACAGTTCTGTATTTGCTTTGAGGGTGAAATGTGCGTTTTGGGAAAAGTCCAGAAAAGTATACACACAATGAACCACTAAGTAATTGAAAGGCTAGTTTGAGACAATAATGTGATCTTCCATACATCACGCACCCATCAGCTAAAAATATGCACCATATTTGGATTTTTTTGCCACTGGCAAACCATATGTGAGCCAAATCTATACAATACAGAATGTTAGGTTGGTAGACATTCAGCCCATGTCTTGAATCCAGATTTGCTCAGGTCATGTTTTGTAATTCAATGTGCTTGGGCCTTGCAAAAATACTTGTGTTTGGCCAGAGCAGGCCAGCTACAGGTTAATATATGACACTAAAGTCTCAAATTTGAGCAAATTATTGTTTTAAAGGAAAGGTTCTTATACTAGTCGGTTAATAAAGGTATCCAGCATCAATAATATTTAATAAACCAGTCTTAATGAACTTCCCAAACTACTAAGATTTAAGACCAAAACGTTAATGCAACTCATAAATATCAATACTTTTCACATGAATCATTTATGATTCAAAATCACACATTCCTCAGTTTAAATTATAGTTTTTCTGCTAGTTTTTACAAAGGTTTGGAACTCTTTTGGACTAAGGACACTATTTCACCATGTTCTCTTGTTTCGCTCCATTGGGAAAAAATCCCACAATTCATAAAAAAAACTTTTGGCAACAAGGTTTTTTTTTTTTACTGCAAAAGAAAAATTGGTGAAACTGATATGAAGGATAAATTTGTGGCAGTAAAACAAGTTTAGACTTCTTGTTTCAGATTGCAATTGCTATTTTTATTCATTTTAATTGTTTAAATTTTCCTCCTCTGAGGATGTTGGACATCAACTGTTTTTTTGCAACAACAAAAAAATAACAAACTACATTTTTTTGGACTCTTAATAAGATAACCGTTTAAAATCAAATGCATGTAGAATATGAACACCGTTGGTTAAAGAATGGAGTGAGGGAGAGAAAGGTTCATGAAGGACAGACGTGCTCAGAAGCAGTCCATCAGATAATGACGAGCAAAACATCAATGCTGCTTCTGCACAGCTAAGGCTCTCATAGAATCAATACCTCCAGCTCTCAGAGCGTATCTGGCCTGCCATTGATCAGCAGAGGCCAGAGATAAATGTGTAACTGGAGCTCAGAGGAGAAGAGCATGGAAACAGCCTCGTTGCACTGAGTATGCAGGAAATCACTCCACCATTAGAGTTTTTTTTTCTGCTAAACTAACCTCAAAGAGTTATAACCTCATTTGATTTGGTATATTTAGGACCAATTTTGTTGGACCTTATTGTGACAATACGTTGATTCATCTTCCCCTCAAACATAACATAGTACAACTCTGCAGTCTTTTTCCATGCATCTTTTTTCATGTAAAAGCTCAAAAAAATGAAATTCTGCTTCAGTGTAAAAAAGAGCATGTGTAAAAATGTAAATGTATATGCGAGAGTATGCAGTAGCTGCATCTTAAATTAACATTCAATCACTAAGGTTGGTTCTTTTCTTTACGTAACTAACAATTTTTTACTCACCGATTTAAAGCGCTAGTGACAATGTCACAACTTGATCTGTACAGGAAATATGATACGACTCTACATTATAATTTTTTTTTACTTAATAACAAGATATGAATCATGTTCTTTAAAAAAATAGAGAATAGAGGTTAGGTTTGACTAGTGAAAATGACATTCATTGGAGGAAAGAAGTGTAATAGTAACATTAAACTATTTAACCATCAGTCCATAAAAGTCTAACGTAACCTATCATCTCTATTATTCTGAAAGAACAGTGATGAACATCATGACATTCAGTGACAAAAGAACACATAGTATTATTATGTAACTTCTGCACATGCATGTATCCGGTGAAGATCAAGTAGTGACAGGCACAATTGCTGAAAACAGAATAAACAACCAGGGAACCAACGAAGAAGAGAGCATCTGTGTCAGTGAGTGAAGGATTGATCTGCTCTCCAAACACAGAGCAACTGTTTCATGTTTTCACATTCCATGTAATGATAAAGCACCATCTTTTGAAGTGATGAACCGCTATTTTTGTTTCGGGTTTGTATGTTTTTTACAGTGTCTCTAAGTGAACACACACCTTCTCATGCAGCAACTCTTTATAGTGGTGCACTGGATCTGTTTGTTAAGAATATTGTTTTCATATTCTCCAAGGGCTCACAGGTTATCATGATGAACTTCCATTGACCAGTGTAAGAGATTGAGAGCAATTAACACACCTGCCCCCATTCACAGTTGAGACCTTGAAGCATTAATGAGATACATGACCCCGGGGAGTGAAAATGTCTATTTGGGTCCAAGTTACATTACATCACATTTCTTAGGGGTGTATTCACTTTTGTTGCCAGTGGTTTAGACATTAATGGTTGAGTGGATTATAGCTGTATATTTATTACTTTACATTGTAGCAGAGTTTTGCATCTTTAGAGTTTCATGTGAGGGGTGTACTTACTTCTATGAGACAATATTTATTAGTGCATCTAATTGTTTGCTTTTTGCTTTTAGTCACAGCTTAAAAAATATGCTGATGCTTCTTTAACAAGAATATGCCCACTGTGGGATTATACAAGTGTCTATTTCATATTTTATTATTTATGTATATCAACAATTGATGACATCTATTGCCAAATTGGCCATTGCATCTGAGAGATGCTTCTCTCACATAAAATAATGATTAATATTCTGAGAACTTAAAAAAGAGTTTTAATCAGGTTTGGGTGAACCCTTCAAGTCTCAATGTTTGCTTGCTTAGTGTAGTGGACCCTTGAAACCTTGAAAGGAATGAATCTCTCTCTCTCTCTCTCTCTCTCTCTCTCTCTCTCATTGACAGCATTCATGAATTCGACTGATGTCAAAAATTCATGAATGCATGAGATGTTGGGGCAGGGGAGGGTGGGTTCAGGTGGGACTGTGAAAAAGCACCAATTTCAGCATATGGGCATCTGCTGGGGCGCAGGAACCATATTGCACTCAGGGCGTTTCTTGCATGGGACGCCATTTTACATACAAACACACATTTGCACTTAACCAAACACATTGGGACGCTGTGCCATATGATTGTGTTCAATTATAACCTGCAAGGATTTATCTTCAGGGCCTACTCCCAGCATGATATCCCAAAATAGACCAAATCTGGGTCTTATGAAACCCTGGACTTACTCAAATACATAATTAATTTCTCCAGCCTGAATCTAGGCTGTGCAAAAAAAGGCTACATCACAGTCTTCCTCTGCACTCTCTTTTGCTTCATTGCCTGCGGAGGCTTCTGCGGTATTTGTGCTGTCACACGGTTTTGAGCAAGATGTATGAGCTGTTTAAAGACTGAGAAACAAACCAAGAGAAGAAGAAAGGAAAAGAAAAACCGACTTAAGCAATCTGCCTCATAGACAGTCTTATAGAGGACTGTGTATGGCATGATTTAATGGAGATTAAATCAGATTTGGTGCGAAAAAAACATGACTATAAATCCACTTTACCTCTTGATGTAGTTCTTCCCATAGAGAATCTGCTGCAGCAAGGTGACCAGTCCGAACGCGCAGATGAAGATGAAGCAGAGAGATCTGTTTCCGAGCAGATCTCGACTCGCTGTGGGGTCTGAGTAGCCCATGTTTCAGAGGAAAGAACGCCAGGGTTGCTTTTTTCTTACAGGAATTTACAGAAATTTCTTACGCTATTTCCACCGTGTTTTTTATGGACATTGACGCCCTCTCGGTCTCCATTTCGGTTTTATGGTAGCGGTTGCACTTGTTTTCATCGAAGCGGCTGTAGATCGAGGTGATGTATGTGGGTGGATGTGAGGTAAATATTACAGTCGACAAAGGACAGACGCTTCTGCAGGATGACGCGGAGGCTCGCTCGCATCAGCTCTATCGGGGCGTGTCCCTGCTGGAGACAGCTGAGGCGCGTGGAGGGACCATGAAAACAGATAAGGGATAGAGGCGTTAAATTAAATTAGTAATATAAGCCTTTTCCTTTTTGCTGGATTTTTTGGTTGGACAGAAAACATCACTATAAATAAAATGCACTAAGAGTATTTACTCTATTTAAACTACCTTCCTTTTTTATCTTTATCTCTTTTTTTAGATAAAATATGTTTATGGAAACATAAAAATATTTTATTTTCATAGAAACATTTGAATACTTTCACATTAACAACTTAAACATAGATGTGATTACATGGTTACAGTTTTTCAAAAACTATGACAATGTGTCATAGGTTTGTTTGCGCACTCTTTTGTTTTGCTTTGCCCAAGTACCACAATGAATTGCGATCCATAACCAGGTCCCCTCATGGACCATGAGTGGCCCAAGTTCCAGCCAAGATAGCATCAAGTTTAAGATCTGGCCCATGTACACTGAATGTCACTTCTGCCATACTCAGATCATGTTTGGCCCTCATACCAGTGCCAGATGAGCAAAACAAATGCCATATTTGCTCCAAATGGTTGTGCTGCCTGGATTGGAACTTTGAGGTGTTCAAGAAAATAGATAAAAGGTTCCACTGTTGTTATATTTTGAAAATAAACATGAGGTAGACAGATACTTAGTGGTGTAGGAAATGAAGTGTTAGACATTCAGAACCCGCTAATATTAAATGTCGTACGTGCAATTAAGGTTGAAGTTTAAAAGCACACATGCTTATTTTTGGCCTACTTTAGATCTTCTTTAAACATGAGCTTAAGTTAAGCACAACACTCTGTGCCTAACTTTTACAATAAGAACATATTACATATTTTAAGAACCGTATGAACTATTTCTTTATTGAAATTGTATTTCCTTGTAGCATATAGTTAAATTAGCCAGTTTTCGATTGTTGCACAGTGTGTGGGAAATGTGATTAAAAAAAGCTAAAGTTTGCTTGGGGCCCCCAAATGCAATGCAGATGTTTAGCCTTTTATTATTTGGATTTTACACAAAAGTATTTGTAATCAAAGTTGTGACTGGAATCTTCGATGTATTATAATTGAATTATAATTATACGTTTAATCCCAATCTCTGGGTTACATTTTGTCAATCAGGGCACTATTCTTGAGTAGACATTTTTCCGCAGTGCAACGACAACAGGGGGACTTATTTAGCAGTTACACCAAATGCACTCCGGCGGGGTTTTAATGGCACACCAGCACCTTTTCCGGTCTCTTTCGAATCAGATCTAAGGAAAGATGGTGAGTTATGAAGCGCCTGCCTTTTCATATCCATAAACATCTGAGTCATCGACTGCTTTCAGCAGCTGTGGAAGTGTCAACCTCACTTACATACATTTTTGTTAAACCTCTGTGTGTTTTGTCTGTGAATACTTATCTGCGGGGTATATTAGAGGATCGTTTGCGCTTCGGTTAGCTGTTAGCTTAGCTCTCCTGGTCACCCTAAGTAAGCTAGGGATGTTTGCTTTAAAACCTCCTCTAGACATTTAAGCCAGTTTAATGTTACTCTAATGTATTTTAATCCTGTAGTTAAATCAACATGGAGCCCGTTATGGGGTTTTGTGTCTCCTTTATATTGGTTGTAACGTAATAGTAGCCAACGACTTTCACGCATGTAACATCCTTTTAGTTAAGAATAGTTTAAGTCCTCCAACATCATTTGTTGTAGAATTAGTAGAAGGGCCACCAAGTTCTCTCAGCACAAAATATATAGGTTGTCTTCAAGATAGTAGTTATGGTTCTTAATTTTTCCCAGATTCATTTATTGGGAAGTATAACGTGTGAAATACTTACAAGGTTAGTGGGGTTTGTTTGTTCTTAAACTATATTGCCTGAGCAGTTGTAATGCAGACTGACGAAGTCGTATCTTAGAACTCAAACTGTCCCGAAATTTAGTTTTTACTCATTTGTTTTGATTAAATGTTGAGTAGACAAATAGAAAGATTAAGGTGTCCACTTTTGTACCTGGAATATTTACTAAAAAGTAGTATAGATTAGATGATTTGGCTATCCTCACTCTTAGATATGAAACTTGGTGCAACTTTATCAAAAAAATTTGTATTGAAGTTTAAATTAAGGATGAGCTATTGATCTGAAATCTAGTTAACACCTATGTAAATATAATGTAAGCACCTGTAAACTTTAAATTCAATATTTGTTTAAACTAACCAGTTCAGCTGATGGGTTCACTTCTAAGTGGTGGTGGTCAGATAAATTGCTGGTCTAATCACATGTTCTCTCTTCCAGACGAAGGGTACGTCGTCTTTCGGTAAGCGTCGCAACAAGACCCACACGCTGTGCCGCCGTTGCGGCTCCAAGGCGTATCATCTGCAGAAGTCCACCTGCGGAAAATGTGGCTACCCTGCCAAGCGCAAGAGAAAGTGTGAGTGACTTGAAATCCTTTCACAATTGGGTTAAAAATCGGAGTTTGTCTTCGACCGAGACATCCACAACATTCTTTTTGTATAGCTGGACTCTCTGGGTATGCTCTGAAAGATATGTCACTGTGGGTAAATGACTTTGGTCATGTCAAGAAATGTAATTTTTCTTATATAGTGTAGTCGTCTCTTATCCGGTTCATTTGTGTAGTCTCTATTTGTGAACCCTCATTTTGATATTTGAAATTATTAGCAATTATGTACTGAAATCAAAATAAAAACCTTGTTTAACTGTTCAGTGAGTTGTTTTGAGTTAAATGGAGTTTCTTTTTTTTTATATAGACAACTGGAGTGTTAAGGCCAAAAGGCGCAGCACCACAGGAACAGGTCGTATGAGGCACATGAAGGTGGTTTTCCGCAAGTTCAGGTGAGTTTGTGGATGCTGAAGTTTATTTATTCATATCTAGATTTATTTAAATTGCATGATTAATTGACATCGAATACTTTAACTCACAGGTGTCAAACTAAATTCCTGGCTGGCCAAAACTGCACATTTGAAATTGATTAAACACTTATCCAAATTAAGGCTGGATTGAAAGCTAGCATTCTATCTGTTGGCGCAAGCTGGTGCAGGATGTTGGCCTTCCAGAAATTTGGTTGAACATTGCTGCTTTAACACCTTCAAGTCTTGTTTGTTGTTAAATCTTTGTGACCTGGTTAGGGTCAGGTTTAGAAGCTTTTCTAATCTTGAAAACTGTATGAGGCTGTCCATTAGTGGTGTTTTAAATTATTGATGGAAAAGGGCAGTCATCTGTTTTGTTTGACACTGTAGTGTTTACATGGATGAACGTAACATGCGAAGCTTAAGTTCTTCTGGAAAATAAAAGCTAATCACAAGTAAGACATTTCTGCACTAACACACACTACAGTGCTAGTGCTTAGTTAGTACTGTAAAAACCTTGCTTCTCAGCCTTTGACTGGCTGGTAGACAAACGTTAGAACTCATCTCAAGACAACAACTGTGCCTCCTGTTCAGTGAGTACTTAAGTATCTGAAAATCATCTGTGCATGGCTCTGCTTGGGGTCCCCTGCTTTAAAATATTTTTGACCATTCGTTTTGGTCTTTAATTCCAAACTCTCCCCTCTGTAATCCACTTAACCTGCTTGTTGGGTTGTATAGCCTGTCTATTATCTTCTTTTTGTTCATTATAAAAGGGTGTTTTAAGTTGCAGCTTGTTGTTGAGACAGTCCACTGAATTGCTTATTTTTTTACATTAAAGTTAAATTGCGATGACTACATTTTCATATTTGCGTGTCATTTAATGCTAGATAAGTTTTGGGCAACAAATTAGATTTTGTAGATTAAATCATTAGATTTATTTAACAAAATCTATTGGGTTTAACAAAGTAACTAGGAAATCTTTGAAAACAAAAAACGAGGTAGACAGGGTGGGGAATTTGTATTTTATTGCAATTGCTTAAGAACAGGAATGCTAAATCCATGTTTTTCCCTTTTGTATAACATTTTAAAATTTGTTGAATATTTTTACGAATATTATACTTTGTTGTAGAAAGAAGTTGCGTGTTTCTTAATAAATTCAGAATGGTGGCCCATGAGTGAGAAACATTTGCCAGCATGCCTGTCTTTAGCCACATCCTCTCAAACTGTCCTAAGATGAGAATCTATTTCTTCCAATCCTTCAGTTCCAACCAAAGTGATTTTGCTATAGGTGTTCATCCTCCGCTGCCCTCAAGGAATTATGCATTCATGGGGATAAAGTGAGGATGATTTGTTAGTTTCTGTTGAATTCTCTTGTATTTGTTTATTCCGTAACAAACTTTCCACAATAAATAGTACATAGATTCATCACATCTGGACCAGAATGCTCATGCAGCTCTCAATCACTATATGCCACATTTAGCCTTAAAATCTACTTCGGTAGATTCTTGCACACACTGATTTGACACTTTTTACACTAAATGTATATTATGTTACGTGGGTTTGATTATACTTGTTGAAAACAAATAGACAATAGATGATTCAGTTTAGAGAATTTTAACTCTAACTGTTTATCTTGGTTATAATAAAGATAAGTAAACCCAGAAAGTGGTTGAGTTCAGCTTCTAAGAAAGCTTGTCAGATTTGAAGGTGTAAATGAACCTTTTAAAGAATATGATTGTTGGAAGTAGTGAATTAGGCTCACCAATGATGTCCAAAACTTATCTGAACTTGTTTGAGAGTCCAGTGAGAAAGATTTTGAACTGAGGTGAGTCTGATCCACAATCTAAGCTAGTGTGTGTTCTTGACTGGTTTGTAACATTGCTGTTTTGTTTTTCAGAAATGGATTCCGTGAGGGAACAGTTCCCAAGCCCCGCCGGGCAGCAGTGGCTGCATCTAGCTCCTCATAAACTGTTTCCAATAAAAAGTGGCGTTTGACAATTGTGTCTCTCACTCAATGTTGTGCTCCTTACACTTGTGCAAGTGATGAAAGTTCTAATCTTTGCATCTATGATGAGTGAGGAGGAAGTGTTGATTGTCAGGAAGTTGACAAATTGTTTTTGATAAGAAATTTTAAATTTGTTCTGCAGCATTAGTTTTTAAACAAACTGAGTTGTCACAATACATGGATATAATTTACAAACCAAGAACAAACTGTATAATAAAAGTTTATTTATTAATGGTTGAATTAAGTTAAATATTACATAAAAGTACTTTTTTCTTACACAGAGAAATAAAATAGTTTCAACATTGTAAGGTAATGTAATAAATTAAAATGGTGAAAACTTGGAATAAACGTCTGCAAAGCGATAACGCTAAACATATTTTAAAGATCAGTCAATATTAGTCATCAGATCATTAAGGATTGTCATGATGTGCAATGTTTAAAAGTTAAAGAGAACCCTGTGAAATGTGTTTAAAAAAAACTAAATGGTGTAGTGGGTAAAACTTGTGCTACTACAAAAAAAAGAACCATTTAAAATGAAAGAATATAAATTTCACTAAAAACGTGGAAAAGTGATGACATGACACTTAAAAAACCGAGAACAGAACAAGTCAACAACTGAAGAGTGTCAATTGAAAACTGAGTGAGTTGTGACTAAAATTAAGAAGAAAAACTAAGGTGAGAATGCTGAATTTAAAATGCAACAGACCTGTTCAGTTGCTGCATACAATGCTGTAATACTTAAAATCTGTGAGGCCATGTGTGATTAAAACACAAGTATTGCAGTTAAAACAGCAAGTGGTCATTCAGTCCACCTTAAGGCAGACTTGAATTTTCTCCTGTAGGATCTAGACCCAGTACTGCTTGCTGGTGATCAGGGGGATGTGAGGTCTGTGTTTGGGGATGTGGTTTTGAGTGACGTAGCTGGGGTCATAGTAATCCCACTCTAGAGCAGAGGCCCAAGCTGAGCCCGGAAATCCGTCGCTGTCCATGGAGAGGATGCGCAGAGAGACACCTGCATAAAGAGAGAGGACATGCTTAACAAGTCCTTTAAATCAGTTTGGAGGTTTATGACAACACGATGTATATATTGTACTTGGAACTGATATCAATAAGAGAAACAAATTATTTAGGGTTTAACCTATGTAGGTAAATAGCTAACTCAAAACGGTTGAGTGAAATTTTTGTAATTAGTTTTGTGTGAACTATAAAGAAAACATTAAGCTGAACAACAACTTGTGTGATGAAAATAAATTGTAGGCAACTGTTGTATAACTAATAATTTTTTTTACTTTATTTGGCCATTTTAAGGACGTTACAGATATTTTAGCACTAATCTAAAGTGTGTTAAAATTATCTTGCAAGATATGTATTTAAGCTGATTTCAAAGGAGGTGAGGGAAGATGCAGCACTCGTCTCCAGCGCCAGAGATGCCAGCTTTTTATTCTACATTGGTTGGGTACTGTTTTACTCTATCATGAGTATTATGTTTTGTACCATATACAAGGATTAATGAAATAAACTAAATTGTTTCTCTTGTGACATCAGCAGTTCTAATAAAATGCATTTTTAAGCACAGTTTAAAGTTCCTGAAGGATTCAGTGTGATGACTCATGTTCCATCAGCTTTTATGCAGATTATTGTAATATAATTAGAATATTGCGAAAAAGTGCACTTAAGAAATTTCATTTAAAAAGGGAAACTTATATGCATTTATTATACAGAGTGATATATTTCATTAACTTTAAAATGGTGATTGTGTCTGACAATTAATGAAAACCCCCAAATCAGTATCTCAGAAAATTTGACTATTAAGCATATCATAAAAAAAATATTTTTACAAAACTTGGCCACCCAGAAAAGTATGAGAATGTACAGCACTCAATACTTAGTTGAGGCTCCTTATTGGTGAATTACTGCAGCAATGTGGTGTAGCATGGAGTCATCCAGAGATGTTTCATGTGGGTAAGGTCAGGCGAATTTAGCTAGCGATGATGAAAGTGGACACTAAAATCATGTGTGCAGTCCTGTTGGAAAATTAATTGTGCATCTCCATAAAGTTGGTCAGCAGCGGGAATCATTAAGTGCTCTAAAATGTCCAGATATATGGCTGCTTTGGACCTTGGCAAACACAGTCGACCATTACCGGGAGATGAGAAACCTCAAGCAATGTGAATTCTGCACCTTTCCTCTCTTCCTCCAGACTCTGGGAAAAGCTAAACTTATATTCATAACGTAACATAACTTTGAACCACGTAGCAGTCCCTTCCTCTTGTCTTTAACTCAGGCAAGGTGCTTCTGACTCCACCTCTTCTGACACTAGAAATGCAACAGCTGAGAGCCATCTATTGCATACATCTGTGTGTGGTTGTTGAAGCATTCAGCTTCAGACGTCACACCAGTAGAACACTAGCTAAACATCTGATGAGTTTGGTACCAAATGTTAGAAACACTTCAAGAATTCTTAATGCGTGGCTCAATTTGTTAAAATAACACAGATTTGTATTAGTAGTAGCAGCGAGTGTCATGATTATCTTCATTCTGTCTGGAAACAACATGGAGGAAAATGCTCTAGAACATCAGATATCCATCGTGCCAATTGAAAATGTGTGATTTTAAAGAACAACTAAACATTGGATCTGCTAGCTACATGGGGCTATAGTTGTGGTAAAATGTTCTCACCCCGAAACATGACGCTATGTGCAACGTCATGGGATTGGTTGTTAGTCACATCAGTCAAACAGTCTCTTGACCAAAAAAAAGCTGCCAAAACCTCTCGACCGTCCCCGAAAAGCTGGCCTCTCAAGACTATTAAAGCACTGACTCCAGCTGCAGTTCACTCTTTGTGAATCTCCTCCTCAATTTTGAATGGGTTTTGCACAAGGTATCAACGGTCATTTTTTTAGAAACTCTGAAGTCAGCCATCTTCCCCATGGTTGTGCAGCCTACAGAACTAATCTGAGAGACCTTTTAGGTGAAGGTGTTTAAAGTTAATTTGCTGATTATATTGTTCCCGCAGGTGTTTTCAATATCAAACCTTTTCACAATAATCACATTTTTACTGATTAGATATGCATGATATTAGTCAAAATAAACAGTTAAAATACACTGTTGAACGAAAATACCAAAATAAATAAACTTCCACGATATTCTAAATTATCTGACCAGCACCATATCAAAGCATCAAGCAGTTTTTGTTTTTTCAGTTTGTGACCACTTATATATAAATAGTATTTTACTTTGTCGGCACAGTATATTGGAAGGTCTTCAGTTGCCTCTCACAGTCCAAAAAAATTTAATCGAAGTGATTCAAGTGGATAAAAAAAAGATGGAAATTATTTAATGTTAGCCCCAGAAAGAGCAGATTTGTTGCTGAAAACCTCAAACTCCTCTGTGTTCATATATCTCAATGCTAACCTGCACTGGCTCCAAAGTCACTGTCGAGTCCGGAGCCCCGCACCGAGGGACTGGAAGAAGCCACATAACAGTCATTCTCAGGTCTGATGATGCTGGAAGACTCGCACTCCACATGCATCTTATCCAGCGATGCCCTCTCCAGCTCCATCGTGCTGTTTCTGCGCAGCGATGCCATTGGGATTGTGAACTGGTGATAGAGCAGGAAAAGGGTTACATTTTTTTCTTTTTAACCTGTCCTGTCTTACTTCAAAGCAGCCTCATGAGAAGGGAGGTGCTTTCTATGAGTTGGTCAGTTTTGCTCTTTCCAGGGACTTAAAGATATGATATAGTTAATAATTCCTCTGGAATCCAGAGGATCCAGAAAAGGGTTACATTAAACACAACAAAGACTGATACAGAAACAATCAAAACTAAATTATTTTGTTCTTTATTTCATGAACCTTTTTTGAAATGGAATAATATATGCATACATTTAAAAATGTGCATCATGAAAAACTGAAGAACAGCCTGTTTAAAGCATTTTAACTCTGCGTAAGTTTTTAACGATGCGTCTTTAATGAATGAGTTTTTTTTTTACTTTTTATACAAATTTTATAAAATACCTTACAAGCCCATTTCTGAGCCACATGGGAAGAAACTGAACTATACCAAAGTCTAAAAATTATTAATTTTTACATTTTACTCATTTAGTCAATCAGCCTCTCCATGTCTTAACATACCATTTAAGATAATATTAATCGAAAAAATGTTTATATATATATATATATATATATATATATATATATATATATATATATATATATATATATATTTCAAAATAGTATGGTGAAATATTCTTATTTTATCAATATATTGAGATATAAAGTGAACTTTTATTATTCTAAATAAATTTTATATTTAAGGCTAAATATTGTTTTCACAATATTTCTAGTTTTAACATTAAATATTATTTTCTCAAACTTTAAATAAAACTATTATTTTATGAATTTTGGGATATTAATGACAAACTACATGTTATTTTCTCTCAAGTATATAAAAAACGGCAAACGAATTAACTATTTTGAGTAACTAACTAGATTCGTTTTTAGTAATTGATTTCTTAAACATTTGTATTTATATTCTATGATATTATTCCTAATCAGCTATACGTCTACTCGCAAAATTGTAATTTGCACATTTTTAATCAAGTACATGTGTTTTACCCCATTAGAAGTCACATGGAGAGCCGGGGAGTTCGGTGGCACCGTGACCCGCTCCGCCTCAGAGTCACTAGACTGCAGAAGAACCGGGGCGCTCGTCCTCCAGGCGGGCACCCGCAAAGACTCCGACCCGGCGTAGGTGGCTCCATCCGAGCGTAGAATCCTAGCTCGCTGCCTCTCCGCGGAGGAAGTCATGGAAGAGGTGACCGGGGGCGCCAGCACCGGCTCCGACAGCGAAACATAGTTGACCTTTCTGTTCGGGGCAAAAAGGGGCTCGTCAGAGAACCGGGTGATCCTCTGGCGGGTGGACAGTGAGGAATGCATGAGGGAGAATTCGGAACCGAATCGGTCTCGCTTCCTCCGGGTCATGCGGAACAGCTTGTAACCCACGAAGAGGCAGTTCAGCAGCAGCAGGAGGAGCACGCACGGTATGAGCACCAGGATCAACAGAGCAAGGCTGGACACCGGGAGGCCCTCGGGGAAGCTTGAGGAGGGCACAGCCGAGCCAGGCTGCGACATTTCATCACAAATTAAGTTATTATATTATCTGATATCGACTCTATTAGTCTTATGCTTATTGAGCTTTCTGTGAGTAAAATATCTTCAAAAAAAGATCATGTCAGTCGGTCGTAGATTCGCAGCTGCGCCCCATTTACAAGCCTGTTAATTACATGCTGCCGAGCCTCGGGCTCTCTGGCTTTTCAATCGACAGGCAGGTACAAATATGAAGCTATGTAGATACGTACCTGCTAAATGGGGCTTTATATGTGTAACAATGTGTAGTTTGATTTTAAGAGTGCTCAAAAATCTTTTAAGTTAATGGACAAAGCTTTTCATCTGCTCGCGCCATTTTGTGAGCACGTTTCAGAGCTCAAATTAGGCGATTGAAAGTCGGGTAAATTGTCTAAAACAACGAAATGACACTTAATTTCGATAAATTGTCTTACATTTCGCAAAATAACTGAAAGAATACAACTATATTTGTCAGGCCCCTCAACAGCGAAGCACAAAGCGACCACAAGATGCCGCCAACCTCACGTTTTAAGGTTAAACGTAGAGGTTTAAACTAAGGTTTTTTTTAAATAAATAAAATTAAAGTACATTCTTATTTATATTATTCTTTGAAGGCACAGTAGTTCGCAATTAAAATATTAAGGCTTGAGGGAGCCTAATGTTTGTTAAAAAAATTACAAAAAGATTTTCTAATTAGCATAAAGTTAAAATAAAAATTTGTATTCAAGTGTAATTCTATGAAAATGGCACATTTAAAATCATTCTCACCTGTTAAAGTTTTTCCTTCTTATTATTTTGGGTTACCAGACCTTTATGTTTAAACAGCTATTTATAGAGAAAAAAGTGTTTTGGTAAAAAATGTTTTTTTGACATATTAAAGACCAATTGTAACCATTACCAAAGAATGACTCTTAAACGAGAAACCTACACTTGTATAGGACAAATACAAAACCCCTACTAATAATCTATATGTTCTATTTGGCACAAATTTATGTTCCACACTGCAAGTGTTGTTTGAAAATTTTATCTAAAATATCCACTTTGCTCAGCTTGTTATATTTATCATTAGTTGTCTAAGAAAGAAAACAAAAACAAATCAAATGACAAAAAATCCTTGCAAAATGACGAGAAAAATCCTAAGAGGTTTACTCTTTAAGTAATTGATCAATCTTGTCCCTGTTTAATGTGCAGAGCTTTAAGTGATGTAATTAGATTGCGCATACTCTTGTGGGCTTAATGTATCTCAGACAGTGAATAAAGTACACATAATTACATACATCTATTTATTATTAAGCTAAAGTGATCCATAAAACAATAAAGACACCAAGTGGTATATCATACTTACGTTTGAAGCACAGACATTCAATTGCTGTAGTTCTTCAAAAAGGTTGCCATCTTCTGCACGAAGAGTCTGTTTCTTTGAAAATATCACAAGGTAATTGTTGTTATTCACATCGTGTGATTGGGATGATGGGGAGGCATACTCCTTCAGGATGCTTTTTTTAGTCTTTCAAAGAATTATCTAGGACAGCTCTCAGCTAAAGCCTGTCGTTCTGACCCTGAAGAAAGAGTAAGTGTCATTTTAAGCCGTTATTATGATTCATAGGCCACTAAAGTGGCAGTGACTGCCACAAGACAATGTTCTTCTCACTCAGACACTTCATATATTTGCATGTTTTCTGTGAAACTCTTCAGACCGGATGAATAATTGGCAAATGGTTTCTTTCCGATGTCTAGTACACTTTCTGAAAGAAGCAAGAAGAACTTGTACATTTGCAAGAGCATGATGGGTCATTAAAATACTAAGCAATCTTTAGGTTTTAATTACTGGGTTTCATGCTAAAGGGTATATATATTACTAATTTAACTAACTAAAATAGCTCCTCACAAAAACTGTTAAAAAAAGTATAGTAAAAAGATGGTGTCACAGGCCACTAAAGACCATTTGCAGAACTCATCCAGATTGTGTTTGGCTAAGCACTGGAAGCACTGCCAATAAAAGCAACTGGAGTGTCAGAAAGAAAACACTTGCTGTTTTTTATTTCTGAAATGGAAAATGATTGAAGATAAAAAAAATTTGTCTTAGAGAAACTTTTCACTCACTATCAGCTCAGAGGGGCCATTTTATTATAGAAATCTAAGAAATCTGCTGCTGCTTGGGCTTTTCTAGTTTTAATTTGACAAGATGCTTTTCTGGACGTTTTTCTTCTCAGAAACATCCAAATACCAAACTTTATAGTTTACAAATGAAAACAAATATACATTTCCAAGGTTCAAAGTTTGTTCAGTGTTGACGGTCTGCTCTCCTTTTGTTTTCTGTTGTTAAATACATTAATGGTGTCTTTTTCACATCATGCAGTGCAGCGAGGGGTACATTTTCCCGTCTGTTAGCCCAGATTTCATGAGTAGCTGGTCTGGTTGAATAATTTATATGTAACTGAGATGAAACGATTTTTAAACTTCTTCTTTTTAATGGTTTTGTGCATGTAATTCTCATGTTTTATGCATTACCTGGAATATCAAGAGCACTGTAATGCACTTAACATTCGTTTGCATGGGACATGGGAAGCGGATTAAAACATCATAAAGCAACTTCACTCAAATGGCTCAGGTTTTTATAGTACCTATTTATTTTTACTAAATACTAATTTAAACCCCTTGAGTATGAGTCTTCACACCATTTATGGACACATTTATGTCCAAACACTGCTATGAAAATGTGTTCCCACATGTATGCTTAAATCAACTCCATTAGCTTTAATGAAGTGTTCCTTCTCTGCTTTCTTTTTTCTGCAGATTGCTCTTTTCGGAAGACTTTGTTTCCAGTCGGCAAAGGGGCTTGCTCGTTTGGACACACTTCATCAATAAGGTTTGGAAAGTTCTGTAAGAGTTAAATTCTCTAAGTTCAAATAAACCATGCAATAGAGTTCAGTCTAATTATATAATGGTGTTAGAAACTCTTTCCTTTTGTAAAGTTTCTCAAATGATTGAGTGTATTAAGAAGGTTTTTCTCCAACCCCTTTTAGAGACCTATAGCACATTTTCAATTGTTTTTGAGCATGTTCTGCATGGACACTCGGTTCTATAAAAGCTACATTTCTATTTTTAGCTGCAGATGTGAGGGGGTTTGAAGAAAGGCTTTAAACTGCTCACAGCAAACTGATTAAAAATTAAAAATGCTGAATCTTTGTGGTAGATACTGATGCTAATCAACTGTATGGACTTATGTAAGGACCAGTTTGTTCTTCAAACCCACAGAATGAACTTTCAATGTTTTATTTTGGAAGAAGAAACTGGAAAGTTGCTGTTTCATGTTGATAATGATGTTTTTGTTGGTGTACACAACATTAATAAATATGTCTCATGAAATGCTCATGTTTTTGGTCAATTAAAAAAAACACCTGATTTTGCCAGTCAACTGTGTCTTTTGTGGAGCTCCTGCTTTTAAAATGACCCTGTTAATTTGGACAGTAGCCCACATCTTTCCAATCGCTATTACTAGTACACTCATGCGCTGCAGTCTAAATATCATAACGACTGTAATATGTGAGTATTGCGTTAGTAACTATTGCATAATGGGGATCATAAATGCTCAGCTATGCACTTCGCAGAGGCAGCCACCAGACGGTCAGCCTACATTAAAACTTTGAAAATTGAATATCCTGCGCATATCATTCTGATATGTAATATGTTAAATTCAAAGTTTGCAAATATGTACAAATACACAGTGACAGAACAGTTCCATTTGAGGTTCTTAACTGATATCAATGTGGCATTTTAATTGAAATGTTAATTAGCTGGACTGCCATTGTGAAACACAACAGAATTAAATGGCTATCCCTTATAACTATAACACATTGAATATTGAGGTCCAGTTTAATGCAATTTCATCCATCCACTGGGGCAGCACTAATGCTTGTGGAAGTTGGTTGTGTAAAGACCTTGCAATGTGTCATTTGTTTTCAAATTTGGCTAAAATTAACTATTGAGACAATATACTCCAGCGACTCCATAATTTATTATGTGACCGTTTGTTCTGAAAGAACCCCCCCCAGCTCTAGTCAGACAGCAACACCAAAGTAATTTCAATAAATAAAACTTTATTTCTGTTTACAAAACATGCTTATAAACATGCTATCATCTATTTTCCGCAGCATAATTTACAATATTTCATTGGAACATGACACAGGGATCTCTCATAGAGACTATATCACTGACAGATCTGTACTTGAGTACAAGCTCGTCATGGATAAAGAAGTATTCTAACACTTCAAAGTAGCACCGCTGCCTTCATCAGAGAGCAGTTCAAGGCATGGTGTGTTTCTCTGTATGAACTACACTTGGGTATAACACACCCATGTATACGCAGCGAGTGAGCATTACGTCTCACTCTTAAATGCGTGCCTCACAGAGACAAACCGCTGACGTTACGCTCGTCAAAGATTCTACTGTGTTTAACATTGTCCCAAGCTGTGCTTGATGATCTCTTTGCTGCTCGGGGGAATACGATCAGGGAAAACCACTTGAAACTCAACCAGCAGGTCGCCGCGCTGAACTGGGTTCTTCGCCCGGGGTAGTCCCTCCCCTATGAGCCGCCTTACTGAGCCAGGCTTGATGATGTCACTGCATGGTAGGGGCTTTGTCTGTCCATCAAGAGTAGGGACGTTAACCGTGCACCCACACAGAGCCTGTAGACAAAGAGGAAAAGAAAGAAAAAGCCATGAGCATTGATTGTCGGACTCGTCTATCCTCTGTTATATCACACTGTTATATTTTGGCAGGAGAAGAGATACGAAGCACCTCGGGGATGTGTTAGGGGGTCTAATCCTCTTGTTTGTATGTGATGATTTTATATGAACAGGGGAGGAAGATGTGGGCCAGACGCATTATACATTTCTGTTATGCAATGGCAGGAAAGAGCTGCTAATCGCTCTCATTTCTCAATGGTGCTTTCGGTCTGCGGAGGACGAGAGTGAGCGCGTGGGAAGAGAGAGCGATGAAGTGGATGAGAAAATGAGAGAGTGCTTTTAGACAGCTGATGCCAAATCTTAGTTTGGTCACTTCCGAAGTTGAGACATTCTTTACAAATTTCCAGTTGTTTCTAGTTTTTCATTTGTTAATATTCTGTTTTTGGCATCGAACAGCTGTCAGAATTAAATTAGCCACATTAGAAGTTATCAGTTCTGCAATCTCAATCCAAAATGTCCAGAGAATCTGAAAATGTAGTAAGCTTATAGCTTGCAGCTTTTCAGCTATCAGAAAAAAGCTACTCAAATGTGTGGCTAAATCCTTCTGAAATTAAAATTCTAATGTGGATCTAAAATTCTGCTGTGGATCTATTTCTAGGATTAGAGAAGGTGAAATAAGAAGCACTGCATGAGCAGAATGGATGACAGAATGTGTTAGAGACCAAGCTGAGAGCTGTGGAGGAGTGTGTTTGCGCTAAGGATGCGGGGGAGAGATGCTAAATTTAGACGCAGCTCTCTGCAGAGACTTATCGAGCACCAGTGACTGTGAGGGAACATGAACAAAGACACACATCTCACCTCTCTCAGGGCGATGGTGCTGGTGTACACAATGTGCGATCCTTCGCGTCTGAAATGGGCATGCTTCCTCTCCTTAACGACAAAGGTTAGATCATTAGGGGCGTGGCCCAGCATCTGATGCCCCTCTTTTGGGAAGGTGATCTTGGTTCCCTCCTTCCATCCCTTCTTCACTTCCACGTCGAACACATGCTCTTCTGGTTTGAGCGTGTGCTTGTCTGTCTGGCGCAGTCGTGTCACTTTAACTCTCTTGGTCACGCCCATTAAGATGTCCTCCAATGAGACGAAGAGCTCGTGCACTTCTGCTGCACCTGAAGGCTTGAGTCCGCCTTTGTTGCCATGGTGACGGCTGAGGTGAGGGAGGGGGGTTCGGAGGAATGGGTTGAATAGTTCATCATCCGAGTCGACTTCAAAGTTGAAGAACATCCGCCAGGAGTGGGCGTCGGCTTTTGTGGAGCTGTGGGAAGAGTCCGTTTTGGTCGTGGCTGGAGTCATGCCACATTTGGTCAAACCTGGAAGAAGATGAGGGATTTTAATTTTAAGGACCGTTTTTAGAGTTTGACACGGTAGGTTGTTTCATTGAGTCTGAAGAGTATTGATTGCATTTTAAAACAAATTGCAATGTTCCTTTTATTTAGCAGTCTAAAGAAAATCAATCCACTCTGAATGGAGTGCAGGGAGTTTTGGGTGAGCTATTGCTTTAATAAAGAATGCCTGAATTATTGATTATGTTTGCAGCAGCTCTCTGCAGCAAGTGTGTGAAGTAGCTCAGTTGGGGTTTTCTGAACCCCTTGAACCCCGTGTCTGCAAACATTAGTTCTGAAATAAATGTAAACCTGTTCAATATGTGAGCTAATGGGTTCAAAATAGATGTTTTTTATACTCTGGTGACTACGCTATGAAATAATAATAGTATTTTTTTAATGAATAACTATGCCTTATCATTTCTAATTTTTAGTGCCCTATGCAATGTGACGCTAATTGCGATTAACTAACGAATAGAAGGGTGCGTGGTGGTTCTTTACCTTGCTGATCATAGGCGTTTCGTTTCTCGGGGTCGGTCAGAACTTCGTAGGCTTGTGCAATCTCCTTGAACTTGTCCTCGGCATCTACATCAGGGTTCTTGTCAGGATGGTACCGTAGCGCCAGACGCTTGTATGCCCGCCTGATCTCCTCTTCGTTGGAATCACATGACACACCGAGCACCGTGTAGAAATCCAGACACTCCGGTGACGATGGGGGACTAGATACCTCTGGTTCTTCACGCACCTCCTACACAGACACAGAGAGACAGATGGCTGGAGATTAGTCTATGTTCATTTATAGCTCTGCCTTATTCATTGTTTCAAGGGGGATCCTAAACACCCATATAGTTATAAATGATTTGCTCATACACTTGTGAAAGTTTAATAAAAGTTGATAAATGTTTTAGTATTTACATTTTAGAAACAAACATTCCTACTCTCAATTTACTTCAAAGTTAAACAAAAATGATCATTTAGTGTCTCTAAATGATAATATTTTTAGATATGAATATTCACTACCAAATGCCTTCACAAATTTAGTACTGTTATTGCACTCAAAATTTTAAATAGTTCTTAATTCTAACAACAATTTATTAGATATTAATTATATCTGTCTGATCTCAAACTAGACAATCTTTCTGTTTTCTGTGCATTGTATGTAATAGCTGTCAGCTTTTTTTGTGTGTAGATTAGTAGCTACTTAAATGATCATTTAAATGCACACATCAATTATAATTTCAATAAATTCAGCTGATTTATAAAGTCAGAAGACACCTTTCTATGTTATACATGTCAATTTTCACCCCTATTCTAAAGTACATTTATAAAAGCATACATTCACATGAATCTTAATTAGTAATATTTAATGTATGTTATTGAGCCTAGAGTTAGCATGTTTAATGATACTGAATACCTTACTAGTCACAAAGCTGTGTAAAAATGCATGTGTGGTATAAATGTGAATTTTTATATAAATAAGCATCTCACCTCAGAGCTCAATCCCTCCTCGCCGTGAAGCACTCGCACTTTACACTTGACATTCTTGTGTTTGACGCCGAACTGAGTCCAGATGAGAACCATGATGATGTTTTGTCAATCTCTTCTCTCGTGTGAGCTCCGGTGTCTGCTGCATCTCCCGGCACTCTGCGCAAGCTTTTATACCCGTGCACCACTCTCAGCACCCACGCGTCGTGACCGAGCTTCCCTAGCCACATCCCCTTCTCTGTGCTCACGAAAAGGGAATACCGCATGCTATCCAATGCGAGGAGAAGGGCATCACGCGGATGTGGCTGCCCACCTCGCCTTGTGGAGAAGCGCTTCCGGAATATACAATGAGCTGCATCTCTCTCCTCCTCCCTCCCTCCCTCCCTCCCTTCATCCTTCTCTCCTAAATTGGTCTCCTGTAACAGACTGTTCCCTGGCTCGTCTGTTCCAGGAATTGTGAATGTTGGTAAATGAAGGTGGGAGATGTATGCATAGCGAGAGAGTGCAAATCAGGCAGGCTGATTATAGCTTGGCTGGAGGGATTTTCATCTTGTTTATTTTGATGCTAAATTGAAAATATACCAAATTAAGTAGGGCAAAAAGAAAGCATTTCTTTAAACATATTAACATTTAAATCCTCCAAGCAAGTAACACATTGAAAGATGATTGTTATATTAAGAGGGTTAAACAAAATATGCTGCCTGAGAAAGATATTTAAACTATTTGTTTTCAGTAAAAAAAATTAAATAAAAATCAAGAAATCAAATTAGCTAGATGATCCTTAAATATCACAAAAACATTTTTGGTGCATTTTTCTAGTTCTCTAATAAAGTTGTCAACTGACCAATGTGCAACATGTTTAAAAAAAAAACAGAACAAGATAGATAATGCAAAGTTACGAGAACAGAACAATCTTACATGATTCTTGATGTGTCTGCCATAAAATAGGGCGAAACCAATGAGACGTATAGCCAACATTCCGTGGGTGTGATGTCTGAGGCTAAGACTACTAAAAAAGTGAATACTGCATTTAGAGGCGAATGTAATAAAGGTAACCAATCAACATGGTCAATGTTAAACTGTTTAACTTGTTTGTTGGCTAACAGCATTACATTTGTGGTCGCTTTTAAATGTAATTCTAATAAAACAATTCTTTACAACATCAGTCTGTACAGAAGTGTTAGCTCTTAAAATTGACTCTTAAAAATTATTGTACCTTCATGTTACTGAGCTTAAACATGTTTTCTTACAGAATTCATAGACTCTGCCAGTGAAATTGACTCCAGGTGGGGCTCGGAGACATTTTCAAAATTTAAAAAAAAGTTGTCAAAACTGTACCAAACTGACTTTTCCATAAACGTACAGAACAGTTAATTAATTTAACCTTTATTTCTGTATAGTGTAATGCTTAATTTTATTTTATTTTTTGCAGTGTAAATGGCATTTGTATGTGGCATTTTTCCATAGAGGGTGGACAATTTGTAGAGAAAGTGAGTTTGGAGAGAAAAGCAAGGAAATGGAATATCACCAGTCTCTGGATTTGATCTCTAAACTGAAATGTGGTGTAAGAAATTCACCAGCTTCATCAGATGAGATTGCCAATTCACACTCACCTGAGACTCATCATCAAAGATCTGCACCCCCTGAATTCTAGCAATCTCATAGGCTGATTATCCAATAGCTGCCATCTTGTATTCCCTTAAAAGGACTGGATTTCTCAACACTCACTGCGTGCTTATTGTTGTGTCCTGGGTGCTTTCCCCTCCAATCACTGTTAGACTCTAGACTCTTTTAATTCTACTGTGTGTGACTGAGCATACACATCATGTCTTGCTCACTGCCCACAACACAAATTAGCCATTGTTCTTAAGTTTTAACTTTAATGCGGAAAGGCCACTACACATCTACTCAAACTAAGATTCACACGAATCCTCAGATGGCTTCTCTGCGGGGTGCATTTCGCAAATAAGTGTTAAAAATGGATGTAGTGACGCTCCTTGCCATTGTTTGGCGCTCATCGGTAGTGATGAATTGTTCATGAAAAGAACGAATCTGGCTGATTAGTAATAACTCTTCGTGAAGTGAATTGTTTTCTTTGGTGCGTTGTTTTTATTACACCAAAAATAATCATAAGACACCAATAAGCATGTTTAATTATCAGATTAATGTATTTTGCTCTATTTATGGGTCTTTTTTTGGGTCAGATTTTTTTCCCAATATAAGCAATACAATTGAGTTGTTAAAATGAATAATTTTTAAATGAACACAAGTAAAAAAAACAAAGCATCAAGCTGAACTACACTTCCATCACCACAGGCTGGCTGTTTTATAATCTCCCTGGGCTTTCTTCTACAACTCTTGATGGTCGGACACCAGCAATATAAGCTTCTGGGGGTTTCTATTCTCGTTTTTCCCGGTCTCTTCCTCAGCTGTTCATCTCGTAGTTATTTGGTGCAATTTTCTGTTGTGAGATTTAAGTTGGAGTGAGTATTGAGCATTTATTGTTTGTTCTCTTGCAAAAATCCAATCCATTTTGGCGGAACTGAACTCCTGTTCATTCGCACTAACTGCTCAGACAGATGTTTGATGTGTAGTTATCGCCTGTGCTTTTTTGATCGAGGTATGTTCACGTGCTAGTTCACGATATTCAGATAGATGTGAAGCGGCCTTAAGACTCGAATCAAATGAGCAAGGTTACTAACTCAACACAGACTCAGTTTAAACAGAAACGTCATTTAACTTCTTTTCTGATCAAATTTAAAAGAACAATAACTGACAGCTGTTCGTGAAATACTATAATTTCTGAAAATACTATAGTTTCTGCACTCTTAGAAACCTTCAGACGAACAAAGAGTAGCGGGAGAAAATGTTTTTTAGAAGGAAGAAAGGTATGTAATATTGTTTGTTGCATAATATTGGATCTTGTATGCAATTTAGTTTCTGTTGATGAAATAAATTAAATAATTGTTGGGAAAATGAAATTGTATTACATTGTGTCAAAATTTGTATATGTTATTTAGGTGTTTTTTATTGTATTGGAATTATTTGTTTGTGTGTACTGTTTTGTTAATAATAAATCTACAACTTTTGACCATTTGTGTTTATTTATTGTTAATATGATTTTAAATATGATCATTATTGTTATTATTGAAACTATTTTCTAACTGATATAACAGTTCTGAATCAGAAATGTAAAAAATCTAATAACTAAGCATGTTGGGTAAAAAATGTAACTCAATGTGCTTGGTTAAAGTAACCCAGCGCTGAGTCAAATAGAGACCAATCAGTGCTGGGTTAAAATAACCCAACTGTAGGTTGGTCCATTTTGACTCAGCACTGGTTTACCAAAATAACTCAGATTGGGTCATTTAACCCAGCCATTTTTAGAGTGAAAAAGGTTCAACGTTTTGACTTTGAAAGAGGAGATTCAGACTTCTAAGACGCTCAATCTATGCTATTACGTAAACACTTTTTATCTCAAAAGTTTGACTCACAAAATTTTGACTTTTTATCTAAAAAAAATATTTTCAAAGCTTTTATATATTTTTCAACCTGGCGTCAATGGTTTCTTATATGTTTCTTGGCAAAGGAAATCATTAGAGACAGACCGAAGTGCCTTTATTTGAAACTAGATACAGCCTGAAACGCTTCAATTGAGCTCAATTAACGGCGGCGGGGGTTGTGTACAGATGTTTTATAATGTTCTTTAGGGTGACGGCTTGGTGTTTGCCTCTCCGTTGCAATGAACAGCGTTTCCTGGGTTTGTCCTCGCTGTGAATGCATAGAAGCGAAGCCTCGCGGACCGTCACATTACGCTAAATCTGCTCTCCTTCCCAAATACATAAATGGCCATGTTTCCTCAAATGTTACACAAGCAGCCAATCACAGACGGGGGATGCTGCAGGATTCCCGCTGTTGCCGGAATACTGGACAAATTTGGTGTATATGTCCTTGTCAGACACGTCAGAGAATCTTCAGCCAGAATGCATCCATTTTGGAGGAGCAGAAGGACGCGCCTCCCAAGCTGATGATGGCGCATGATTGGCAGCTCACGAAAAAAACCCAGATTGTAGCGTCTCGAGAGATGTCTGGAGAGATCCTTGAGTCTAGGGGTGTTATTGTGAACATTGCGTTTCGAGGACATCGAGAGAACAGCGAGTTTCTGGGGCGAGCAGCTCAGCAGGACTCCAGAAGTCGTGATCTGCTGCTTTTAATAATAACTCTGGGTTCGTGACCAGCTGATCTCCAACAGTGCTGTGTAATTAGTGCTCTTTATCCTGCAGGTGCGCAGGCTTATGAGCGTTGAGCAGCCATTAACGAGCTCTCGTCAGTGTTAGAGGCATGAGGTGAGGTTTCGACTCGAATTAAACAAACATCTGCAATATTAGATTGTAAGAAACACGATACTGTGGCAACCATTTCATTTTTGGGGGGTTTGTTAACGTTTTAACCCGTTGCACCAATTAAAAAGGACATTCGATTTTAGCGCTTGCATTTTGCTTCCTAAGTAGTGCAGTCAATTTAAAGCCTATTTTCTATAGCACTCGATGTTGGAACTTAGTATAAAGCTTTAAATGTGAATTTTACAAACACCAGGTTTAAAAAAACAAACAAAGATAAAACAAAGGTTTAAAAGAAAAATAAAGTACTTCCACATTTTATGTACTTAATAACACATATGTTGCCATTTTACATGATTTGTTATTAATCTGATGTATAGTGCCAATAAGAAAACATCTTAAAACTATTTAGATCTTTCATTGAGGAATTAAAAGACTTATTTTCAGTCTGTCTAGTCTGTGCAGTTTTAAGTGCATGTTTTCTTATTATTGTACATTAGAGGCACCTTGTATTTGTATAAAGCTTAGGTTATCGGTGGTAAAAAAAACATTTCTTACAACATAGATGGAAGCGCAATCACAGATTGTAGGATTGTCAGAGTGAGGATTGCTTGACAGTGGTGCTAAGTAAACCAAGTCTTGCCTTAAGAGCTCTTAAATCTTTGATTCACACAGTTAATGCATCAAAACAAAAACGCTGCTGCATTTGCAGGTACTGTAATTAAATAAAATGAAAAAATCACAGCAATGGTTATCTTTTTCAGCCTAAGTCATCTGTGAGACCCAGTGGCTGTCGTTCTAATCCGTAAAATCAACATTATCTTAATCACTGATGTTATGAGAAGCTTGTTTACTGATACAGATGTAAATGCAGTTAAACAGTTTTAGATTGTTTAATCTGGTTAAACACTGTCCGCTTTTTTGTGCCTGTAATGTTGTTCATGCATGTTTTGTGCATTGCTTCAATTAATGCGATTGTCTCTAGAGTTTTTGAAGTTATTTCCCAAATCTCCAAAAATAACATAAGCTCCTGCACAAATGTATAACATTGACTTTTAATGGATGTGTATTTGTATTCTTTCTGATGTAAACATTTTAGATTTTAGTTAGAAATGAGGAGAATGAGGTTTGGCTGGTGTGGCCGGAAAGTAACACGTATGAAAGTCTTGCTAAAGTTAAATGCATACATATTTATGACAGATACACATATATTTCAAATATGTTTTAACATATTTTTTTTTATACATTTTTTACAATGTTGAGGGACAAGCTTTCTAGTGCCCCCTACTGAATGGCCAGCACTGGTAAACACGAGGATTTTTCTCACTTGAAACTTTGACTTCCCTTCTCCCCCAGTCTGTGCTTTTCCTCCTCTTGTGTATGAGGGTACGCCATGGTGTGGGAGAGTAATATTCACAGATTTTCACTCCACTTCTCTCTCTTGCTCACTCTTTCTGTCTCAGAAAAGGTTAAAGGGGTGATTCATTATGAGTAAAGTGCCATTTGACAGCACCTCTCACTCAGATTAGTTTGGTTGTGTAACTGTTTTCACAATGAACTGCCTTGTTAGTGAATCCTGCTGGGGTTTGATGGACAGGCGGCGCACTTGTCTGAAAGCATTATTATTTCACTGACATGGATGTTAAAGGGACTTCTAATAATAGACCCAGGCAGGAGTACTGCTGCCATCTCCTGACAGTGTTGCAGTGATGCGGACCATGTATAAGCTTTTCCCCTAAACACTCTAATAAAACAGCTTCCACACTAAAAGGAATGCTAGAAGAACTGCTGAAGGTAGCATGAGCTAAGACTAAAAACAGCAGGAGGGTCTCTACTCTTGCAATAACTCTGCAGAGTAAACATTCTCTCATGTGAAGGAACTCACTTAATGTACCATTGAAAAAAGCTCTGGCCCAAATCTTTGTGAGCTCTGTGCCAGCACAACCGTTTTAAGAGATTGTAGGCGTACTGCGCTAGAAAACAGCTGGACAGGCATTTAACAAACGTTCCTGCTGGTCCATTTTCCATATGAATCTGATGAAAGCACAGTCATGCATTGTACAGAATGATGTAATAATTCATTGTGTGTCTCGAAATGGTTCCTTTACTGGTGCCAGGCATGAATGTAAGAATGTAGGCTTTCTTTTCTTCACTAAAAGTATGTTAAGGATTTTTGTGCAATGATATTATTAAAGGGATCATGAATCAAGAAACCAAAAAGTAGCAGAGTTTTTTTTTTTGTCGTAAGACCTTATGCAACAGTGAAATGACATTGGAAGTTTCAGAACTTAATAAAAAACCTGCTTTTATATAAGCCAGCAACAATGTGACCTGAGTGAAATCACAGATAGAAATTCGGACTTCCTTGATGGTGATGTGCTATTTACTTAGCGTTGCCTTTTAGTCACATGATTAACAAATGCTTCATAATTAATTGATTAATTAACAAGTTATGAAGGAAATTTGTTGTGTAACTCGCCACTAATCAGGTGGTCCTAATTTTATTAGCTACTAATACTGCATCTAACCGCAATCAATTACCAACATTTATGCAAGCTCACTGCTCACCTTCCACTCCTTCAGCACTCTTATCTGTAACGTCACTATTCCTTTGTTTTCAATACCAGGCAATTATAAGAGTGAACTAGTGAATTTATGCACAAAGATGAAACGATACTGTGAGAATAAGGCTGATATTCATGTTATTCTCTTGTCTGTGTTAGGTCTGTGGGAAACTGATATTCTCTGCTGCACGTGATTAGAGCATCCTGTGTTTTACATCTTTCCTGCTCACACATTTTTTTTCCTGCTCACACATCCTCTTATCTTTCCTCCGGACCTTTCCCTTGCCATATATAGAAATGCTATTGTAAAGGGTTTCGGGTGGTAGCCGAAACTGTTAACAATGTGCTTGTGTGACCAGTTTACCCCTCCGTTGTGGGGGTATATAAGAAGACTAAACTCTGTGTTTCTTGAAGTCTTTTTCTGAATAAACTCAAAGCAGTTGACTTGTTCATTCAAGGCTTCCCAAGGGCTGAGGGGATCCACTAGCGACTTGGCTAAAATAAAAGAAATCCTACAGATACCACTTACCAACCCAGCATTCATGGAGCTCATCGATTGAGGACAAAGCCCAAGCAGAATCAGAAAACTCAACAGAATTTCACAGATTTTTTTGCCTAGGGATGAGTACTGTTATAAGACACTATTGTGGCCCAGGGGCTGAAATCAGTGGAAACAGAGAGTTCTACCTGAAATTATTTCATATATTTTTTGGCCTCCTAAACATTTAAGACCTTTCAACATGGTGCAAATGATGCAGATACATTATTTAAGTAATGTTTTACTAATGCTGTGTTTGGTTTGCATGAGATGTGGTGAAAAGTAAAGTCAATTTTATTCAAATGAAAATGTTAACTGCTCTTTTTCAGTTACCAAATCAAATGAAATAGAATGTCAGCGAAGTTGTCATGATAAAGGGAAATGGAACTTGAATGGGAAAAATTCTGGTCACCAAATATCACAAAACCAGATAAATTAGAACAACGAGCTCTCTCTGTTCATGTTCAGAACCCTGGTCATGTAGCTCTCGAGTGTTCACTCTGGGAACCAAAGCTAAGTCTCTCTCTGTGGAGCTTCAGTGACTCTGGCTGGTTGAATTTGAACTCAAACAACCTGAAGTAACAGTTAAATCTTTCAGGATTGTTCTGTGGCTCTATGAGGATTTACTGAACTCCCCTTTCCCTCCTCTCCGTGTGCAGCTCGTGTTAGAATTAAATATACATCATCTGCTTAAAGAGCCTGTTCTCCCTTTTGTGATCATGTGACAAGTTCTTCAAAATATTTCAGTGTAAAAACTGCGTGAAAGCTTTGGACTTCATTATGCAATTCCCTTAAGAATTGATCATATGATGAGAGTACATTCATATTCAAAAGCAGCCAATATGAAAGCGGCGATTGAGAAACTGATTCTGAAATGACATGGCCCCAACAGGCCCCCACCTTGCACAGAAACTCCAAATGTATTGTGTAGTTTTATTCAAAACAACTCGATCATTCAAATAATTGACATCATTCCCATTAACAGCATGACGAAAAACAGTTCTTGACCCCTTTACTCAATTTATGAAGAACACAACGATCTCAACTTTGATTTAGCTCATTTACAAGACTTTAAACACAAGTAAAAATATTTATAAAATTGCATACACATTGTGTACACGTTACCAAATTGTCATACTGGCATACACCCCGAAAGGGCCAAACGAGTTAATATAGTCAGAGTGTTACAGAATATTTTACAGGGGCTCCATTCCATGCTGTGTGCTGAACTCTTGGAAATCTTCTGGGATGGTGTCTAAAAAAATCATAAAATTCAAGTTGATGAGTGTAAAACTGATTTTGAACAATAAATGTTAAGTTCATTTGCTGCTTTTACATGAACAACGCTTGAGGCAAAACAATGCAAGACAATGCACATATTAAGGCAGAACACACGTGCCCTTCATCCCATCTCCCTACTTCAGCAAAGTGTATTGCAGATAAAACTATTACATGAACACTCAAAAAACACTTTTTAAACAATCTCCAGACACAGATGAATAATAATAATCTGCTCAACCTGTTCATAAAAACATGTGCTTAGTGCAGTCAAATATAAAAGATAGCAGGCTAGCAAAGAGTTGAGGGTTTGTCTCGCATGAAACAGCGAATGTTACAAACGCATAAAGAATTTCATGTACAACACAGTTGGTTGTGTTTATGCTTGTTTTCTTCTCAAGATGTATGTCTTCACAGTGTATGAGCGGTCTACATCAAACCATAAACAAAATAATAAACAAAAATGGTCTCTTGCTAAAAAGGAGCTTTTGTTTCATGAAATAGCACAAATAAATTACGTTTCTTGTGTCACAGAGGCAGAGAGAACAAGAAATTCAAGCAAAGGTCGAACACAGGGACGTGTTTAATAATCCACCTCAGGGTTTTTCATCTGCTTTGATTTTTGGGCAGGTTTTTGTGGAACAATGCATCGCAAAAATCCTACATTATTAGCATTAATAATATTTGTTTTTAATGATGATCAGAATGCACATCATTCTTTATAAAGAGGTTCGCTGCTGTTTGATAATGTATTTTTAAGTTGAAATAGAGTTATTCATAGAACAGTCAAACCTTGACTCATAATACGTGTATAAATATATAGTGTTTCTGTCCCTGGTGAGCCCTAGTCTTTAGCACTCATCTGGCCCTGAAAGGAACAAGGTTTTTTGAGGGCTAAAAAAAGCTGTGTTTTCACTCAGATTTCTGTCAGCATTCCTTGTCTAGTCCATGTAAAAGTAGCTAGAACATGTGACAAAACACTCACCATTGCACCGGTACTTTAAGTTTGACCAGATGATGTTCTCCTGAGAGAAACAGAACACACCCAGTCTTCCTCCTCTCATTGTGGTGTCAATAGTCACCCCAGAATCTGCCACCAGCTCTGTTCCTTCATAGAAACGAACCCTTAAAGCACACACAGAAACATTTAATAAATTAATAATGTCTTTAATCTGAAAAAAAATTAACCATCATGAACGATGTGAATAGAAGCATTTTGGTTTCTTTCTCTTAGTTAATTTGATAGTCTGCTCTCTTTTTTGTTTTGTCTTGCTTCGAATCCGTCAAATTAATTTCTATTCCTGTCGCACCTGGGGTCATTTGGCTCTAGCTCATATTGGAATGAAAATTGGAATGTTAATGAATTAGATAAGGATGCTTACTGGGAACTTAAAATTAATGTTATCCTACACCAGGGGTCCCCAATTATTACTCAAGAGCCAAATTGACAAACCAGAAAGAGGGCTGAAGGCCATGATCAGCAAACCGCCATCCAATTTTCCTCCTCGAGGTCAAATAATAACCCCCTCCATCTAGTAAAATTTCAAATAATGACATTTAAAACACATTGCAAAGTTAGTAAAAAAGACTTAAGTTTTTATTGAAAATTGCAATGCCAAAAAAAGCAAAAGAATATGTGTGGTATTTGTTTTAAGTGTAAAAAAACATCTAGTTTTTGTTTCCAAATTAAATTATAAAAAGAAAAGCCCTACTATAAATTAAAGTAGTTTCCGTGTTCTCCCCTTGTTTGCATTTGTTTGCTTCACTATGAGCAAAATTCACAAATTTTTGGGTAAATTGATAAAGGATTTGAAGGTAACAGGTTTACATTTCAATTGTTTTCAATACATTTCAAACAATTTCATGTTTTCTGCTGCAAGACTTCTGTTTTTCTTTACGTTTGGACTCCTCATCTGCAAAAGCTGTGAGCTGAAAAGTGGTGATTTGCTCACCTGATGTACCCAACTTGTGGTCGGTGCTGTAAGTACCAACGGTATGAGACTTTATCCTTCCAACCAACGTTCCTTGGATCCTTCCACAGAAGACGCACCTGGTCATTAGTGTCACCCGTATGCCAGAGCGAGTTTCTCAAGTGCTCTCCTGGACCAGTCTTGGACTTCACTGCCTGAGATTAAGAGATGAATTTGTCAAGATCTTCCGAAACACCTACACATCACAAACAATATGCAGAAAATCAACCTTCAGCTGAATGCCGGGTTCAGCTACAGCTCTGAATGGTGTAGCCTGCCAGTATGTCTGCTCTGTCTGCTTCCACATCACTACATAAAAACTGGAGGAATCCTGATATCCGAAGATGAACCCAGCATAATCGTCATCTGTCACTGTATTCACATGGAACGTACCCTCGAAATCAACACCGCTAAATGCTGTGTAACCTAGTGGGTAGACAAAAGAGGTGACCAAAACTGATCAAACCTCATGTGATTGATCATGATGGAAAACCTGCTCTCACCGACAGCAAGGCCAGGGTCACTGTTCATAGTCTGGACAATCTCCATTCCCTTAAAAGAGAGGCATGGATTTGTTGAATGTATTTGTATTACAAGATGTGTAGACACTACCAAAAATATGTCTGAGCTGTTACCTGGTTAAGAACTACCCAGTTAGGGTCTATCTGAGCATCGCCCTCAGGGTCCAACACAACTGTCTGGTAAGCTCTGAAGTCTGTCAGTGTAATCTCTGCATTTTCCGGACAGTTATCGATCCTGTCGATCACCTTATCCTGGTCAAAATCAGATTCGCAGATATCTCCCACTCCATCATCTGTGTAGAAGTTAACTTGTAAGTAAAGGCAAGATTTTGGTTTGTCACTGTGAAATAACCGGTTATTGTTTTTGCTGTTAACTTGCAGTTCATTAATTAAGCTTTTTCAAGTCTCTCACATACACAGCTCAGTCAGAACCGCTACTGCTGCAAGTTGTATTTCCTTATAGCAACAGAAAAGGGAGCATATGTTTTTTGTTGATGTATATCTATCTGCTATGTGACAACTAAGTCCCGGCTCATGCTAGATTATGTTGAATGGCAGTGAAGAGAGGCTAGGGCTGCTGGGTCAGTGTGTATTTTACTATCCCAAATTATCCAGAACTTTTTTTTTACAGTCTACAATGATGTTTTCATCCACATATTTCGTGCAACAGAAAAGCAAAAAAAAAAAAATGGAATGCTGTTCAAGGTGTTACATGCGAAGAGAGTTAAGGTTATTGGGCAAAAAAACTTTCTGTTCTGATCAGGTTTCTTTTTTGTAGAAATGGGAATCATTCTCTAAATTTCTAATGGCTTTTACTCATAAACACATTTTCTTGTTTTATAATAATCACTACAATGCAGGCACACATGAACATTGTTGGATGACCTCGGAGCTGCTTTGCTTTTATATGTATATATATATATATATATATATATATATATATATATATATATATATATATATATATATATATATATATATATATATATATATATATATACAGCACATTGAACTCTGTAATGACTTTAAACAGAAAAAAAACAGAGCGGGTGTTTATATGCTTTTGAGCTGATTGAGACAACTACTTGCAGGGACAGAGGGTATTTTAATTAAAATATTTATCAGGTTCCGCTGTGATCTTAATCCTGTGCAAATCAACATGTCAGTCATTTTTGTGGAAATAATTACTCTAGGAGGAACCTACTTTATATCACCAAGCTCTGAGGTCCAAAGGTAATATTCGTCCCATGGTGGGGATTTAGCTGGTGTTTACTGAGTCGCATATGTTTCGTGCAAGCTTTTTGAAGCTCTTTCATGAAGAGACGCTGTATTAGAATTTTGACATTTCTAAGGCAATGTCTTTTGTTGGTGATAACTTTTCAAATGGGAAAAACCTCTAAAACCCATTGCGATTGGTAAAATTTGATCAAATTAACATTTGCTGACAGAAATGCATTGTGGGAAGCATATTCTTCTTTAAATTTCAAACAATCTTTTTGAATAAGGACATACCACCTCCTTGGAATTATATTTTACAATTTAATTAACATTTAGTTATGCAAATATTTACATTATGTGATGAGCTTTGTAAAGTTCCTTGTCCAGAACAAATTAATGGTAGACTTACTGTTGTCATCTGTCTGGTCTGGATTGGGCACCAACCGGCAGTTATCTGGTCCAGGAGGGAGTGTATCAGGAATACCATCGTTATCATCGTCATCGTCACATTCATCTCCTTGTCCGTCCTTATCTGTGTCCAACTGGGAGCTGTTGGGTACCATCGGACAGTTGTCTTTGCTGTCTTGGTGGCCATCTCCATCACTGAATGACACAAGCAGTATTATCACAGGGAGTCTTCCGACAGGAGAAGAAGAATCTTGTCAATATACCTGTCTTGATTTGTGTCACAGGAGTCTCCAACAAGATCATTGTCAATATCAGACTGCGGGGAAAAGTCAGAGATTGAATGCATACAGAAATGTACTGGTAGAACATATGTTCAAAAGGTATGAGTACTGCTCTAAAAGAGAGCGCTCTCCCTTTTTTAGCATTTAGGACACCATTAATCCTAACCAAATCTCCAACTCTCTTTACAGAAATGCTGTTACAAATGTTCAAGAAACCACCATGATTCACAGTTGCCTGCATACACTCATTGTAACTCTCTCCTTCTGCTACAGTCAAATATATAAATATTTTTATTCATCGGTTGCTTCCATCGCTCTGCAACCCACTTTGCATCATTTGGGTTTTTGGCAACAAATCATCCATAGCGACCATTTCTTTCCAGACAGGAGATAAATGTACATATGTCCCACTGGTTTCTTAAATTTCTGCTGGGAACCTTCTGATTTGAACAGATAATCAACTGTATGTGTATTTCATCTGCTACATTATGATTTCCTCATCCACAGTTTTGTCTTTTTCTTGGTGCTTATTCAAAACAACTTGAACAGCATATCTTGAAAGACCCATTTGGTTTGAAATCCATGTTTTGGAAAGACCTTGCTGGTAGGTTGAAGATTTATTCACTTAATTTGCATCTTGTAAATAGTCAAAAAAATTTACTTATATTTTTAAAATCAGCAACATTCCTATCTGTGTCTCTTCAAAATGTACCTGATTTGGATTTGCTATGTCTGGACAGCTATCACAAGCATCTCCCACACCATCCCCATCACGATCCAGCTGGTCACGGTTTTTTACTCGCTGACAGTTATCCAGGAAGTTCTTCAGCCCTGAAAATCAACAAGTCAAAATTAATCTACTTGGCCAACTCTGTCACCTACTATATAATAGTAAATATATATATATATATATATATATATATATATATATATATATATATATATATATATATATATATATATATATATATATATATATATATATGTTTGTGTGTGTGTGTGTGTGTGTTTGTTTTCTAACCGTCTCCATCCATGTCATCATCGCATGCATCTCCGAGGCCATCCAAATCTGTGTCTCTCTGGTCTTGGTTATCCACTCGGACACAGTTGTCGCAAGCATCACCATGACTATCTTTGTCACTGTTCAGTTGATTTATGTTTGGCGTCAACCAGCAGTTATCCTATAATATATTATAGGAAAGAAAAAGAGCTTAGAGGGGAAAGATTGTGGCTAAAGTAGATTTGATTTAATATTAAGTGATTAGCTTTTTGAGGAAGCTCTTGCATCCCTCGGTTCAGTGTAAATGTAGATACCTGTTCATTTAATATTCCATCTCCATCTGCATCTGGGTCACAAGCGTCACCCTTCCCATCAGAATCTGCATCCTCTTGCCCAGAGTTTGGAACTGAGACACAGTTATCCTGCCAACATAATATGAATGAGATTTCCCGTAGAGACCGACAAGGGATGTCAATAGAGCCCTGTTGCCCTAGTTACCTTTCTGCAGGTTGGATCTCGGCAGCGTAGCTTCTCATCAGGGTAACCATCAATGTCAGTGTCTTTACCACAGAGGTAGCCATTTCCAGCCCACCCTATGCCACACTAGTTCGTGCATGGAAGATATTTTTGAGTGTATGTCAAGAAAGGTTCAAGTATCTGAAGATATCTCATTTACTGTACCTGGCAGGTGATGGTGCCGTCTCTCTCTTCAGTGCACTGAGCATTGGGATCACAAGGATTCTGCAAGCGGTTCCCACAGCTCTTCTCTGGCTTGCAACCATTGATCTGGTCTCCTGAAAATCCAGTCTTGCATCGGCCACATTGATATGAACCCTACACACAATGCCCAACACACTGACACTGTATTGCTGCTGCAAAGTAAGTCATTATACAAAAGAAACACAGTACAAAACAGTCGAATGTAGATGCAGATTGCATTTTTTGTAACTGATTTTGTACAATTAAGTTCATAAATAAATAGCACAATTCAAATGTACAAATTCCGTGTATCGTATAATATTGTAAAACGTATATTTTAAACAAAGTTTGGATATTTTCAAGTGAAAGCATAAACATTACCCTCAAATTTGAACATGTGTGCATTTTACCTAAATTAATTTGAAAATAGGTTTTTATTACAATTTTCAGCTGCTTGTAATGAAATATTTACAAACTGTGTGAGATTAATTTATGCATTGGTAATGCTGCATTTGCAACCTTACATACAAGTACTTTCTGAATCTGTGCTCGCTCCTTTGAAGACTCTTTTTGCACGTTTTGGGTTCATATCAGCAACTTCAGAGCTGTTCCTGTTCTCCAACAGTCAGAGCGGTGACTCAAGCAGCTCACTGCTGCACTGTTTTTGAATTGGATTTTGAACATCTGAATTATTCTATTTATTTATGAACTGAATTGTACAAATACAATCTTTGAGATCATCCTGGCCCCATATTTACGTCTACATCTTGTCTATACTGTGAGAATTTCCCTGGACAACTTCTCTAATATGCATTTCATTACCAATTTCAAGTACCAATGGTAGGGTAAAGTTTATGAAAAACTCATTAACCAAACAACCATGATTTGCAATAAAAATTGTATTATTAACAAAATATATACCACTGAGTTCACGCAGACAGAGTTGGCTGTGCATCCTCCATTATCAGGTCCTTTACACTCGTCGATATCATCACACACCTACACGTTATATGAATACAAAGGTTAAGTTACATAATCATGAAACAAAAAACAAACTCGTGATTTGAGTAATTGAGTATTAAGACAAACCTGTTTGTGTGTTTGCGCATAGGCCACTCCTACTCCCTCCACTGGTTTACCAGTGAATCCAAAGGGACAGGCTTCACAACGAAAACCTGGAACCATGTTTACACACCTCACTCCAGGAAAGCAGGGACTAAACTGACACTTCAAAGGAAATTCAAATAACAGTTTAGGGGATAAACTCTGACAGTCCTTTTCCCACCAAAAGCGGAACTGTGCCAGTTTTGTTTCATACAATCCAATGCATGACGTAGCTGTGCTTTTCATTCTAGCTTCTGGGTCATTTCCTTACACATTATTTCCTGTCTGGGTCTCTACTGTCCTATTAAAACTGTCATAAGTCAGTTTTATAGCACATTTTTCATCTCTCTCCTGAATTTAAAGAGATAGTTCACTCAGAAATAAAAGCTTTATTGATCCCCCAAATTTTCCAAGTGCAGATGAGTTTCTTCAACTGAACACAGAAGAAGACATGCTTCTCTCAGCAGGTAGGTGGTTGCTAAGGTACTTAAAAATCTGCCCAAATGAGAAAGAATTGAAAACCAGTTTGGGGGTTGTCTGTGCTTTTTGGTTTCCTGCATTTAACAGCTTATTGTAACATTCTCATCTTACTCAGTTGTGCCTGGGTGGGCAGTAGCTCCCCCAGAGTCCATTGGGGCCCTAGGCAATGGGACTCCATGCTCTTACATGCATCACAACCTAATGTCTTTTTAGAAACACTTAATGCAAAGTAAATTAAATAGTAGTTTCTCGTGCAGAGTACCTCATCAACATCATCACAGCTGTATCCATCTCCAGTGTAGCCATCGGGGCATGGGCCGCACTCCACTCCTTCGGCTGTTTCAATGCACATATCATCCCGGAAGCACACTCCAGGAGTGCACTTTTGTTTCACATCCTCTGATCCACCCAGCCCTAGATACGTTAAATTTAGAGGTGTTATTTTAAAGCAGCATACTGATGAAGAATCAAACACGTGGTTTCATCACAAAGCTGGAAAAATCAATGATGAATATCTTTGGTACATGATGAGGGATGAAGTTGTGGTTCCCATCTTGGTCAAAAATCAAAATCAGCTTAGGGTATCCTTTAGTTACAATACTATAATTAGTTGTTTTGGGGGGTTCGTTTTCAGGTTCAGTAGTGATTCCAAACCCACCACCATGTCACTTTCTCAATGATTTAATAACTGTCTCATCCAACTGCCCAATGGCAGGAGTCGTTATTTCCTCAATTTTTTCCATACGCAACTGACATGCTTAGAGTAAAAGGAAACAGCAGAGTGTTTAATCAGTCAGGGCAAATTTATAGTGTTGAGTGTGAGGTTATCAGAGAAGTTGGTCATTACTCTACTAATAAACACTAATGCAGCCACAATCACTTATGCAAATGCATTGGGAGTACACAAACAAATTGGGCAATGTTGTACTGAAAAGTACACAGTGAATCAAACTCACCACATGCCTGGCACTCAGAGATGGTGTTTCTGAGAAAAGATGTTTCCTTCACCTGAATTAAATTAAAGAATTAAGGGTGGTAAATAAGTGAGGAACAAATGAGGTGCAAATGAAGTACAACATGGATAAGTGGGTGAAGGTTTTACCTGTTGAATAAGAACATCTTTCAGCTCATTTATGACCTTTGTGAGCTCCAGCATCTGATTTGTTAACTGTTTGGTGTTCAGCCCTGAAGAAAAAAAAACATTTTAGCAACTTTCTGGAGCTTCCATTTTTATCTTTTTGTTTAGTGCCTTTTCCACAAAAGTAAACTAATTTAAAAAGTAAAAGTAAAAAATAAGTAGATGATTCTCTCTCCCTTGTGCACTCAATAGTTGTGATCATTTTAACATTTGCTTTTTTATAGTTAAACATTAAAACACTACTCGAATATGATTTACTTTTCTAAAGCAATCAGCTTACCCAAAAAAAGCTGCTGGGTCAAGAACTTTTACTTATTGCCATTGAACTTATTCTTTTTCGTTATTCTTTATTCTTTCTTATTCTTTAATCTTTGACTGTCTTCATTTCACCAAGGAGGCTCTCAAACATAGCATTTACTGACACATCTCTGCTTGTCTTCTCCTATAAAGGCTCCTCAAAAGTGTTTACTTCCATATACTTTCAGACCAAGAACATTATTTGCTCAAATCACTGGAAAAGGTTTGTTTCTTGCCAAACCCAACCAAGAGCTGAGAGGCACATTTTTCTTTACCAAGCACCATCTTTTTCTAAAATCAGTCGTTACCTAAAGCCTGCACAGAGTCACTTTGATGAGTGTGGCAGTCTTGCAGCGATGCAACATTTTCCACTGAATCCCCAAATGCCAGTTTCAGCTCCTGCAGCTCCTCCTGCCAATCAGATGCAGTGAAAAAGTCCAGTTTATGCTGTTAGCAGATGCATCCTTAATCTTCCAAACAAGTGAGGAGATGTGTGTTGCAAATGTGAGGGACACAAAGCCCTAAGTTTAAGGACACCTGAAGTAATAGCAGAAGCAGCAGGATTTCAATGGCCTTTTCAAGAAAACTATCCATGCGGTGAAGCGCTAATACACTTGTCCTTTTCAAATACAGATTCTAGACAAGGATTTACACCGTTTTTCCCTGAACTTGCTTTTTTGGTATGATTAATCTGAGCTTTCTTCCTCTGAGTAAAAGCTAAAGGAGTACTTTCCTTGTTTGATGAACTTGACATCATCTCCCATAGCTGTTCTAAATCATTGCAGAAAGGGAACCCTAGACAAGGACAGCTTCAGCAATGAAGCTAAGCAAAAAAGAAAAGTAAACTAAAGTAACTCAGGAACTATTGGACTATTATTTTTAAACTATTGTGGGGTGGAACAGTTTTGCGTATCCTTGTTCAAAGAAATAGCATCTCTTCATTCTAAATACATTTTTAATAAATCATGTTCGGGTGGAGCTCGACACACTCTGATTCCAATGAAGCAACTTTCTTACATAAACTCTATTGAAAAACAGAGATTCAATAAGGTTGATAAAGCAAACCCCTCCATCGGCCCCTTCGCCCCTCTTCACAGAGGGATAGTCTCCAGGTCACTTCCTGTGCCCAGGTTTCTTGCTCAGACAGCTAGTCTAACCCTTTTCTAAACCTGCCAAAACAACCTTGGGATACCAAGGCTTTAAGTGTAAGAGTGAACTTGGGAAAAGTTGTACTGCCTCAGTTATATTTTTTAATGTCTAAAAAAAGTTATCTTTTATTTATTTAAATTCATATTGCTTCCGTATTCATTGCTTGAGCAGTGCATGTTTTTACAGCATGTATTTTAGCAAATCTGAGCTTTCACACTGAACATGTGAGCAGTGGAGCAGCTCGTCTCCATCACATCTGGAATCGTTTCAGCATATGCTCAATTTTTGATGTGCTGCACACAATGACAAACTGCCAAATACTCCCGGATAGACACAAAATGAAGAGATTTTAACATTAAAGTTCAAAAGTGGGCAGTGTATTTTTCCCCCTCAAAAACCAACACGCAACTAGTTACCACAACTACAAGAACCCTTGAGTTTCACCACATATTTAGGTATTTTTGTTCAATTGGTTAGCAGTTAGTATTTTAAATTTTTGTGTATTTGTGACTTGTGTAATTCCACCTTTTCACTCTTACTTGATCATAACTAGGCTTGTAAATAAACAGTGTGAGTAAGCTTGTGAGTAAGAGTGAAGCTCCTCGGTTTGGTCTGTTCACTAGGTGCTTTTTCAGAACAAGTAAATATCCATACGTCATTACTCATTAAGGCTACTGCACTTTCTGTCAATGTTTGCCTACAGAAGTACCCCAGTTCAGGAGTAATGTCTTCTTTAACTTGAAATTGTTTACTTTGGTTGGAATAATAGTTTAGTCAATTTGAAGAGTCAGTGATCTTTGTCAAGAGGATTTTCTTATGGTTATCTTTAGTTGTTTTCAGGTTAGATTCTCTTTATGCTACTGAAACCAGTGCTTACTTGTGCTTTGCCCTGCATAGTTTTGAGCTCAACTCCCTGGTGGTTGTTCAGGCCATTAAACACAGCTGGTAGATCTCTCAGTGTCTCCACCAGCCTGCAATCTAGGTGGAGCTCCACACCGGGGACTGGCAGCGTCCCCTGGCTGGCTGGGAAGCCCCCTGGCTGGCCCATCTCCAGTCCCTTCAGGTGGAAGAGGAGACGGTGCTTCTCCCCGTCCGCTAGTTTCAGGTTGTTAAAGGTGACCGTGCTCATCCTGCCATCTCTGCGCTGGTATCGTAATGTAGCTAGAGAACACACAGAATAAATGTTATTAACATATTCTCTTGTTTTGATTACTAAAGATGCACTTGTTAAAGCAAACACACATGCATATAATGTTTATTATGCATAATTAATGTTATTTTCAGCTCAAAACACATTCTTTTCTATTTGCTATTAACATTTTTTGGATATAAGTTGCCACCTCCTTTAAAAGCTGACAATGACAATTAGACAGTATTTTACCATCTAAATGTAAATTTCACAGAAGCTATTATTCATGCAACTTACAACTCCTTTGATCAGTTCTGACTTTCCCTGGGATTCGCCATAAAAAATGAAAAAACAATCCATAAAAGAAAGGAAAAAAAAACATTTTTATGTGGAAGTGACCTTTACATCAAAAGGTGGAGGTGAAGAGAACCTTTTTTCCACTCACGTTGCTTCGTTGTGATGTTTACAAACATAGTTTCGGGAGTATCACGCACAGTCATTTAGCGCAGAGCGTTCCCCCTATTAAGTTTGGAGTTCCACCCTTTTGTCTCACATTGTTTTTGCCAAACAAACCCTCCACCATCCTTTTGTCTCACTTCAAGGGGGGGATCAAACAGAAAAAAACACTCAAATCTATTTTAGAACATCCATAACCTTTTATTGGATTGTTTCCTTGTCATGGAGCAGAGAAATAAAATTCAATGCATTATGCCATTGTTACCTTTGTTAAGTTTTCCAAGCACTGTGAACTCAAAGTACTTGCTGTTGTCGCGTGGGTTGTAGAGGGTAAAGATGGTGTTTCCGGTTCGTGGTTGGAGACGGAATGTTGTAAGAATAAAGAGCTCTGTTACTCCCTGCTCAGCCAAACCACCATGCAGTAGATCTGGCAGACACTCTGGGGACGTCAGGAGGTTGTACACTGATGGGAAAGCATAAAGGTTTAAGTTTAAATAAGTGGCTCATTGAAGCCTTACTCCGACTCATACATGCTGGGAAGTATGCCCAGGGCTTTAGAAGTTGATGTCATCTTAGCTAGCCTGTAAATACAGTTGCTGTTTGTTTAGTCGATGTGTGCTGCCAAGTTAAAGTTGTGGTCCTTTGAAGTGCGCATAAAACATCTCGACCAAATCATGTTTAATAGCAGCTGGCTCTTAGTCATTATTTTTTGTATCTAAATGCTGCAACTATCTGAAAGGAACTTCCATTTATCTGAGAAACACAGAAAAAGTGGATGATTTCAGATTAGAATATTGAGTTATGGAGCGACTGTTTTTCGTTAGCATGATCAAGATTGACAATATCAAAGTGGATCTAATCCACGGAGCATGTTCAAGTGGAATCTTCATGGAAACCAGGTGAGCTGCCGGATGTTGAATACAGATGTTGGTTGTTACAAGGATGGCAGCGTGCCACTGGCTGAACCGACGAACATAATGCCGGATGAAAGAATGTTAATCACTCAAGATCGACGTTTTTTATGATATTTTAACCAACAGCGACAACCTGCCTCTCATTTTAATACCTTAACAATCAACACATCATTAAATCTACACCTTCCAGTGAACAACGCCTTTAGCATGAGATATCTGATACTCGAAAGCATGTTAACAGATGGTGTGTTGAAATGTTTACATGCTGCCTGTGATTGCACACACATGTGATCCAGTTTTGTGTGTTATTTGTCATTTTAACATTCAAACAGTCACCTCTTGAACTAAATTTGCCATATTTGCAGCCTCAGATGTATAAAATGCTTGTTTTTTTGGTTTTCAATAAAAAAAATGCTATCCTTTACTTGCTGCAAAAAAATCTGAGATTTCACTCAGCAGTTACAATAAAAACGTATTTGTTGTTATATGCACATGCGTATGCTGTCAATGGAAGGATGGAATAAAGTGGAAGGTCAGAAACATCATGAGAAGATGCTTTACAGATAAAAGTTTAATTTACAGATTAAACAAGGTAGTAAAATTACATTGGAGTAATATAGAGAGAGAGAAAATGTATTGGGAAAATTAGAGTGCACATGTGAATAAGTTTTATATAATAACTTTTTTTAAGAAACTGATCAAGTAAAGTCTAGAAGTTGAGGTCAAGAGGCATTTTATTACTTATCCTGACTTTAAAGCATGCCACGAATCTAAAGATCTAGAGGGTGACAGATGGGAGAGATTAAAGGAGAAAGGTCCAATTGCATGAAATGAGTGGAATATTGAAACTCTTTAGTTACGGATATTTTTCCAATAAAACTATTGGAGTAAAGTGATTGAAACCTTTCCCATAAGATAAAATTACATACTTCAGTTTGATGTACTCACCAGTTGATTCTGCTCCGGCTGAGCTGAATGTAAAGATCAGGGAGACAACAGTGAAAAGAAGCATCGTGCCAGCCATCCTTTACCACAACCTTCTGCCACCCCACAGAAGGAGTGTGCGAGGGATTTTTCAGAGATGACCTGCGATAGCAGTGTTAGATTCCGTCTCAGTTTCACAGTGTGTTTTAGAGAGAAAGCATGTGAGATGAAGCTAGAGCTGAAAAAAAGATTGAGCTCAGAGTGCCTTGAGTTTTAATGGTGTGTGTGTAGGGCTGACAGGCTGTCCATCAACTCCCAGCAGCTGTTGTGGGTGGAGTTATGAGTCTAACAGACACCCCCATGCTGAGTGGGTGGGGCTTTAGAGAGGTGCTGTTAAATTGGTGAGACTGGTTCAACACTTATTGGTATCTTTTATGAGGTTGCATTTGTTCCATGTCCTTCTATCCTTCCAACCGCTCTCAGGTTTTCACATGCTTTCCTGTCATGACTGGCAGGTGCCATAAAATACAACGGCGGGTGAATCTGGGGGGAGATGTTTAAAGGTAAACGGATGGGGGGTTGATAATGTTCCATGAAGCTCTGATTCCTACACAAGGGATTGTGTAATAAAAGAATAAATGAAAAATCAGATGTCAAGCAGGCGCATATGCTTGTAACAGCCATTTTATGAACAATTGGGACCAATTATCTCATCTTTCAACTCAATGGCAGTTTAATAATAGTATGCATAGAGGGGGAAAGAAAATACCCTTAGGTAGATACATGTGGTGTTCGTTCAGTTCATTTTGACAAAAACCAAGCCAAAGATCCAAATTATCAAGCAACCTCAGCAAATTACATTTATCCTGCTGTGAAGCACATATAATACACTTCTAAGCAACTGTTTAGAATACCCCAACAATCAGCAATCCATCATAAAGGCTGGCGATCCCTAAAACTAATTTTGTAGTCTCCAAACAAGAGTCTGAGAACTACTTGCACCACTTCAGACAATTCAAAGCAATGTCTAAACACCTACAAATGCCCTGCCTAGCAACCTAGACAACAACTATAAAAAATCCCAGCAGCTATTCAGCTATCCCCTAAGCAAACCAGTAACCGACTTTGCTGTCTCTTAACAACATTCCAGGAATTAGGATCCAAGAAGTGTCAAAGTAATTCAGCAACAGTAGTCTAGCTTTTTTTTTTGTCTGACACCATTAAAAACACCACCAATTTCCCAGCAAACCCCAAACGACAAAGTAAACACCTACCAAGCAAATATGGTCTGCTGTCATTAAAGGCAGTTGTAGTCTGGTGGATAAGGAGATCGACTTGCGATCGAAAGGTGCAAGTTGTGAGTGATGAAACACTTGCACTCCCATCTTCAACAACCACAGCTGTGGTGCCCTTGATCAATGGACCAGTTCCCCGACTGCTCCCCGGGCGCTGCAGCCATGGCTGCCCACTGCTCTGGGTGTGTGTTCACGGTGTGTTTGTTCACTGCTGTGTGTGTACACTGGGATGGGTTACATGCAGAGCACAAATTCTGGGTATGGGTCTCTCCATATCTGGCCAACTGGTTGTTCAAGATATTCATGATATAAAATCCTCAGGTGTACCCAAACAACCAAACCATACTTCAGCAACCCTTCCAGGGACATCTTATCAATTTTTTAGAACTAACCCATAATACCTACGCAAAACAGTATTGTCTTCTCTCAACTCTTCTATATCAACTAAAGCCAATCACCCATAGTATTCCTCAAATACATCTTGGCATCAATCCAAGCGACAAGATCTCAGTAATCATCTACCAAAGGCTTGCCAAAGATTTGATGATCATCTTTTCATTGATCACAAACACTAATTGCTATCTAACAGTACCAACAAACACACAAGCAACTATCCCAATGACAACAATCCAATGCTCTTAAAGATAACCTTATCCATATTTTTTCTTGTTAAAAAAGTTGGCTGTCACTTGGTAAAGCCAACAAACGCCTCTGCAAGCCTCTAGTTATAACCTAAGAATGGCCAAGCAACAGCTAGCCTAGCAATCCAAAACATAGCTTTTAAGACAATATCCGCTGATGTCCCAAGAATCTTTCACAAGTTGAGAACATTTAACCTTTGAAAAAAACATTGGATTAAGTACAAGTTCCCAATAAAGTTGTACACATGCTCCTATCCACACAGCTGATTGGCCAATTACACTGACCAATGAGCAATCATGTGATTATGTGGTGAGTGACATAATCCCACATCCTCATCACAGCCATGTGTATGTGTTAAATTACAGTCCTTAGTCAAAGCTGCTCTGTCATTAAAGCATTATGGGTGTGTTAATACCCAAGTGGGCAAAGACCCGGAATGTTCTCATTACAACCCGTTCTCATGCAGGGATTTGGGTTCAAAATTTTATCTTAATAAAATTTAACTTAAAAACTTAGAAATTAACTTAAAAATGAAATGCTTATTCTTGTTTTTTTTATTGCAAGATGATCAAATCTTCAGGCAATTTGTATTTGTTTGTGGCCTCTGACTTTTATCAAAACTAAATAGATCTGATGTAAAATATTTTTTAGATGAGCTCTTCTTTAGTTCTTCCCTTGAATGTGTGGACCTGCCAGAAGAACAGCAGGATAGACACAGACTGTCCTTTTGTTCTCACTGTAACTTAGAGATGGCCCGACAGAGGTGGTTAGTTTGTGGTAAGACAACCCTGCTAATGATTGTACCATATGTTCTAGCATGAGGCTTCGATTACACATTGATCCACATCATTGTTTGTGTAGGAAGCAACTCCTGTGGTTTTCAGTTGGAAATCTCTTTAACCAGAAACTGCCGACTCCTGACGGCATGGCTACCTGAGCCACACTTCTCTCTCAAAGACTGACACACAGGTCAGGTTCAGTGTGTTTATTGAGCCTGGCTATAACCGTGACTTTTAACAGACTGTGTAACTGGGCTTTAGGAGCATGTAATTGTACAGACGGGGTAAATTTGGGAAGGAGAGTGCTCTTTTGAACTCCTCTGAGGAAATATAATGTTCTTCTGGCCTTTCCTCCAGGCAGAAGTGTGTTCATCTGACCTCATTCGGGTTGGTGGAATGTTCCCGTAACCTGCTGATTTTCTCTCAACATCTACAAGATACAAATGGTGACTTAATGTACTTTTTGATGATTTCTGTTCAGCTTAAAAAACACAACATGTGGAGGTATGAGGTGATGATAAAACTAGAGGATGGAACACTTAATTATGGTTCAACTACTGCGGAAACTCTCATTTCCACTCTCCAACTTATATTTGCAGAAATAACAAATATTCAATTGACAGTGCAGAATTCCGTGGGTATTACAATCCAATTATCTAATTGAATGCATCTACTAATTACATCTAAGGGTCGTGGGTTCTGCTGGACTCTGCAAGGCTACACACATGGTCAATCAAATGCCAATTTTTTAGGGTGTAGGAAATGAAAGTGTATCAGCATCCCAAATACCACCAAGTGAAATCTCTTTCTCTTTTTAAGAGTATGCTAATGTTTTATGAATGACTCCAGTTTCTCAGAGGAAATGCAGCCATTTAGTGAGAGAATGGAACGTTTCTTTATGGGAAACCCACTAATTGTATGAGAGACTGGAAAGATTTTTGAATGAAAGGAATCAGATTCCGTTCCCATTTCCTTTTTTCTTAGAGAACACTTAGAGAATAAACACTTCCTGTGCAATACTAGCAACACTCCCATAGCAATAAATCCCTAAATCTCCCACTAGCAGCACCGTAATAACACATCTCAAGTAACAATAGATCCCAAGAAACAATTTACAAGTGGCTAGTAACAACAGACATTCCTAACCAACTAGCAAAAACCCATTATGAATAGCTTATATGCATAAACAACACCCTTGTAACACTTTATATGTACATGTAAAATGCAAAAACATCTTAGCAATTTGCTCAACAAACTGGCAACAATCCACAATAATAACGTTGTAGACAACTATCACGAACACCTGCAACACTTTATAAGAAACTGTTGCAATACCCTATTAGCAACCCCAAAACCTTGCAAGCTACAAAACACCCAGCTATGAAAGTTAACATAGCAACAACACCCAAACAGTAAACCACAACATCCCATAAGCAACTACAGCAACACCCCACACAACCCACAAAACCTTGTCAGCCACTACAACAAGACTCTAACACCCCCAACACCTTGTAAGCAATTAAACAGGACTCTGACAATACCCCAAACACCATAGCAATTCCTCAGGACACCTAAAAAAACAACTATAGCAAGACTGTATGTTATGTTTTACAAGCAACGCAATACAGAACCTGGGAGCAGCAATCAACAAAACCACCTTAGCAATAACAAGCAACAAACTGTAAGCAGCTAACACACTATTTTTTACTAAGACAATATTTCCAAATAGAGTTATTTTTCTTTTTTCAGCAGAAACTGCAGAAATTAGTTCAACACATGACATCCTTTCATTAGTAACTTCTGTTGTGTGGTAAACTGAAGCCAAATAAGGGCTTCAGAATGACAAGAAGATCAAATGTGCGGTCATGCACTAAAAAAACCTCAAAGACACATCAGCCAAGATAGACGAGAGTGTGTGATGGATAATGCTCAGGGATGTGTGTTTGTAACTGTATGCGTGTGTGCGTGTGTGCTTGTGTATGTGCTGTGGTCAGTTGCACATGGAAGCGATTATTCAGGTTCTTAACCTCCTTGTGCACAAGTACTCCGGGTTAGTGTTCACAAGCTTGGGAAAATGCCTAGACAACATACGGCCAAGTTTTAATGCAAATGCTGTGCTAAAGCATGTGAGATATTTAAAATATTATTCATAAAGTTCCCAAAAAAACTCATTTTAAAGTAAAATACTCTTTAAATATGTTTGAGAAGAGTGCATTTGACAATAGTTTGAATTCTTCTTTACAATGCAAGTTAGGTTGGTAACAGATAAAAATATGAGTTTTCCACTCTGGAATCTGGTTTTGCATTCAAGTGAGGCACATCTTGGTTTCAGCAGCAAAAACCTTAGAACCTCCGAGCAGGTTGCACATGTTTAACCCAAACACATGAGTTTCCAGACGTCTGCGTGGCTCTGTGTTTGTTACACTGGCATTAACAGGAGACGTATTATTACTCATGATAATATTTTCCCAGAATCTTAAAGAACATCAGACAAGTAAACGAGGGGAATGTTTACCTGGGATGAACAGAGGGGGAAGAGTTCTGGAGCAGTATGCTGGTTTAATATTTTAAACAGCAGAGGTGTAATATTCAAGCGTATGAAGCATGCATCTCTGAGATATCTGGGGTCCAGGTGGATTTTAGTCTGTGGTGGGTCAGCTGTGAGGTATATGTGTTCAATATTTACCTCTACAAATATGTAAAATGCTTGTATATTTTAATTTCTAGCACACACACACACACACACACACACACACACACACACACACACATATATATATATATATATATATATATATATATATATATATATATATATATATATATATATATATATATATATATATATATATATATATATATATATATATGTTTATGTAGCTAAAAATAAGCTAAAAAGTGATAGAGGAACAATGCTGATTTATAGATGTCTCCCAAATAGCCCCACCTTTAAGTATACAGCGTTTTAAGTCTATATATATATATATATATATAAATTCCACCCTAACAGTAACAAGATAAAAATGTACCACCAATGGAGACCTGACTTCATTAGTCCTGATGACTTCTTGTAGTTGCTTATAAGCTATTGTGAGTTGTTGCTAAGGTCATGCTGATGCTGATGCAAGCAAAAGTGATAGTGTTGCTTTAATTAAATATTAAATTAAATCTTCTCACTTTTGACCTCACATAAAATAGGTTGTTGTCAAACATAAGACACCCCAATATCATAAAACATTGTGGTTGTGCTTTTTACTAAACAAGTAAGAAGAAAGATCAAGTAAGATCGAAACAACGTTGTGTTGTGTGTAGCATATACCTGTGTGTTTGATCTCTCATAGATAATGGCTTTGACAGAAAGCGAAGCAAACGCAGAGGAACAGGAGCCATTTTCCAGACGCTTGCTACATCCTGACTCAACTCACCCTGTAAAGCTTTCATCTGGGTGATAAACAGCAATAGAATTTAAAATGATGGCTTCCTGAAAATCATTCGATGACGTCTTCGTGCATGTTTAAAATCGATTGACGTGTTTTTAGACTCAAGGCATTTCTAAGAATGACTCACATGTATTTGCTCATTTTAATAGTGCTGTCAGGATTGTTAGAATTTTTTCTTGTTGCTTATTACATTCCAAATTTGAATTAACATATTTTAAATAAAATAACTGATTCATCTTTTTTATTTGTTCATCATAGACCATGTTGGCTGAAAAAACTCATCACAGGGCTGGTGAAGATGAGAGTAACAAAAATGGTGGTTAGAGGAGTGGACAACTGAAACAAGAGGAACAGACAATGGAGCAGAGGACGGAGTAGAGGAGAACAGAAGATGGAGATGAGAAGTGGGTGAGTTACTAGTCCATGACACAGAAAGACTTTTCCAGGGCACAGGCTGCACATCAAATAAACATTCTTTTATGGACAATGTTAACGAGAGTAGCAGAAAATGGTAAAGAGTGGACAATGGATATAATGAAGCAAAGGAAGGAGTGAAGGATATAGACAAAGGAGAAGACGATAAAGTCAAGGATAGCAGGTAATGGAGACAGGAGTAGAGGACAATGGCGACAAGAATAGCAGATAATAAAGACAAAAGTAGCAAGAGACAGCAACAATTTAAGGATGTAGGCAAAGGAGCAGATGATGTTGTAGAGTAGAGCAGAAGATGGAGACACGACAAACAATGAAGTGGAGAGTAGTGGACAATGGAGTCGAGAGTAGCAGATGATGGAGTTGAGAGTAGAGGAAGATGAAATCGAGAGTAGCGATCGATGGAGTCGAGAGAAGCAGATGATGAAGTTGAGAGTAGAGGAAGTAGAAATCAAGAGTAGGGAACGATGGAGTAGAGGGTAGCGGATGATGGAGCTGAGAGTAGAGGAAGATGAAATCGAGAGTAGCAATCGATGGAGTAGAGGGTAGCGGATGATGGAGTTGAGAGTAGTGAACGATTGAGTCGAGAGAAGCAGATGATGGAGTTGAGAGTAGAGGAAGATGAAATCGAGAGTAGCGAACGATGGAGTCGAGAGAAGCAGATGATGGAGTTGAGAGTAGAGGAAGTAGAAATCAAGAGTAGCGAACGATGGAGTAGAGGGTAGCGGATGATGGAGCTGAGAGTAGAGGAAGTAGAAATCAAGAGTAGGGAACGATGAAGTAGAGGGTAGCGGATGATGGAGATGAGAGTAGAGGAAGATGAAATCGAGAGTAGCGAACAATGGAGTAGAGGGTAGCGGATGATGGAGTTGAGAGTAGAGCAAGTAGAAATCAAGAGTAGCGAAAGATGAAGTAGATAGCGGATGATGGAGTTGAGGGTAGAGGAAGTAGAAATCTAGAGTAGCAAACGATGGAGTAGAGGGTAACGGATGATGGAGTTGAGAGTAGTGGTTAACGGAGATGAGAGTAGCAGATGATGAAGTTGAGAGTAGAGGACGCTGGAGTCCAGAGTAGCGAATGATGTAGTTGTGAGTAGTGGACAATGGAGACGAGAAAATCGAATGATGGAGTTGAGTGTAGTGAATGACAGACAAAGACCGAGAGGAGGAGATTATAAAAACAGCAGATAATGGAGACAATAGAGCAGATAATTAAGATGGGAGGGGCAGATGATGGAATAGATGATACAGACATTTGAAATGGAGTAGACAATCTACTTAGCCAATTCCTAAAAAACATATTTGCATAGAGTCATCTCTGCATGTTGTGTACAACTCCAGAGCAACACCATGAGTAGAGCCACCTCATATATTAGCAGTTGTAGTCTGGTGAATAAGGAGATCGACTTGTGATCAGAAGGTTGCAGGTTCAATCCCCAGATCCACTGAGTTGAAGGTGGTGTGAGTGATGAAATTCTTGCTTTCCCATCTTCAACAACCACAACTGTGCCGCAGCCATGGCTGCCCACTGCTCCGGGTGTGTGTTCATAGTGTGTTTGTTCACTGCTGTGTGTGTTCACTGGGATGGGTTAAATGCAGAGCACAAATTCTGGGTATGGGTCACTCCATATCTGGCCAACTGGTCACTTTCCCTTCACATACACTTTGAGATCCTCAAGTAATTTTCCATTTAGACCGATGAGCAATTAATCGTTTTAAAAGACTAAATTGTATATAAATGTGAAAGCAATAATGTTTAAGGGACAATGCTTAAAATACGTGAATCACAGAAGACTCTCTGGGAACACCAGAGACGAGCAGAGAGCACCAAAGAAGCAGGGGTCATTTTCTCCTTGCGTAGATTAACTGTAAAGAGAAAGCTGCCTTAACAATGGCATTATTGTAAAAAAAAAGTAAGGCTTTTTCCTTTTTTTTCTTTCTTTAAAGCATGTGAACAAACGAAACAACCACATACATTTCATGCATAGTGTTGTTGCGGTTGAAAAGTGATGCATTGAAGCATTGTATGGGATGGGCTGCTGAGAATGATCGCTTTAGCACACGTTATGTTACTTCAGGTGCTGCACAGGTGTGTATAAGGTTTAGGCTGTGATTTATTTATTTACAACAACCATTAATTAATGCCCAACTAATGCATTTTAATGGTTTCAAATGTTGTGCAAGAGACATTTTGCACAGTGGATATCTGCTTTTTCTGCTCATGATTTCCCTTTGTTTGTTTTGTAATTGCATACTTAAAATCTGAAAAAAGGAAGCAAAAAATTAAACAATGGGTAGTACCAAATTATTATGGAGCATTCGACTATCCATCAAATAAAGTCTTGTGTGCCCTCTAGTAAGCTAGTAAGCATTATCTCTTCTGAACTGGATTTGGAAAAAAACATGATTCAAGCAACATGTGTGTCTTGACTTGTGTTTCTCAGCTACAAAGAAGAATATTATTTTTTCAGTGCCTTCAGCAGCGTTTGACCACAAACTCTTGTACACTGATCCCCTGCTGCTAGAGCTCATATAAAGACACACGTGAGTGCTGTTATTCTGTCCCATGGTAGAACTCTGTATACCTCAAACACACTCCTGGCAAGAAGCTCTAGTGATGGAGAGAGTGTGTGTGCATCTGTAAAGCAGACCGAAGACTTGTGTGGTTTAATGATGAATTCAGAGAGCATAGACAATTCAAGAGAGACATTGGTGATTAATAGAGCATAGAGACATAGGTAATAAAGCTGTTTATTAAATAGAAGCAAATACAAAAGCTGAGGAATAACCTTTCAGACTCTGATCTAAAAAAAACCCAAGAAAAAAAAGTTGACTATGCATAAATAATAGCTCAAATTTGATCTAAGGCATAATTCAGTCAGTTTGTTATTTTCAGTTGTACTAAATAGTTGTTGAGTGATTTTATATTTTAGTTAAGTTTATAACTGAGTTCACTTAATTGAGTTCAGTTGGCGGGCGTCACGGTGGCGCAGTGGGTAGCACGGTCGTCTCACAGCAAGAAGGTCGCTGGTTCTAGGCTCGGCTGGGGCAGGTGGCATTTCTGTGTGGAGTTTGCATGTTCTCCCCGTGATCGTGTGGGTTTTCTCCGGGTGCTCCGGTTTCCCCATGAGTCCAAAGACATGTGGTGCAAGTGAATTGAGTAAGAACAATTGTCCATAGTGTTAAAGTGTGAATGTGTGTGTGAATGTTTCCCAGCGATGGGTTGCGCTGCGTAAAACATATGCCAGAGAGTTGGCGGTTCATTCCGCTGTGGCGACCCGAAAGGGAATAAAGCCGACATGAAGATGAATGAATGAGATCAGTTGGCTGTTGTTGACTAGATAAACAAACCAGAACGTTCTCCAATTGTTTTCAATAACCATCAAATAATATTGTTAGCTAAAAAGCAAATTCATGTTAGCATTTTGCTGATAGCATCTGAAGAGAGCAGGTTTAAAAACAACACACTTTATGTGTGATGGCTAAAGAATTTAAGGCATCGAGGCAGTGCTTATACTTGTTCACACTCGATTTTTTCCTGTTTAAGGGTAATGACTTAATGTAATACACAGATCAGCACCATAATACATAACAGGTATGCTGACTGTATTTATGCCAAACAGTGCTCTTAAATCACTGGGTTTAAATCAATTAGAAATACCATGCATTTACTTTCAGTTGCAACTGGAACCAGCTCCCAGAAGAGATTAGGAGCTAAAACTTTAGTCACTTTTAAATCCAGCTTGAAATCACATCTTTTGAATAGTGCGTTTACTGACTGAGCTCTGCTGTTTGAACAGCCCTGCACTCATGAACTTCTGTTTTTCTTTAATTCTATGAGTTTTAAGGATTCCCCCTTTTTCTCTTTTATTACCATATTTATGCTTTACAATTAAAATGGCCTTGACGAAACAGTGAGCTTTGTTTGTTTGAAGTGACTCAACTTAATATTTCTGTAGAACTTTTCACTGAACAATTATATGATGAGTTAACAATTTTAGGCTGACATTTCCATTACGGTATTACATTTGTTTTTACCTTAGACCTGATTTTATTCAGGGTATCATCATGTGCTTGAACTCTAATGCCATGCTTTCAAGTTTTAACGAAGTGCCTGTCAATACTTCTAAATCTAACTCCATTAGTTGTCTTTGGAAAAGGAAGACTGCTTTCAGAGCGAGAGTCTATCCGGATGGTTCCGCTGTGATGCTGTGCTTTGATTGGGTGCATGTTGATGATTGGAAGCAGTTGTGTGGTTCTGATGAGAGCAGAGTTCAAGACAGCGAGGTGATTTGTCAACAGATGCTCCAGGCTCTGGAAGTCCTACTGTGTTTTGTGAGGAGTGTGTTATGCAATCACAGCATCTGCACGTGAGTGTTTAGAGGTGTGAGCCAAAATAACGAAGCTTCTCAACAAGACCCGTGAAACAGAAAATCATTTGAGCTGTGTATGTAACTTAGGCTATAGGTTCAGACGACAGGTCGTAAGACTTCAATTCAGATTTTTTGGTAAAATACCATTTGGTTTGGTGAGTTCGTTCACATTACAAATAACATACTAATGTCTGCTTTGTGAACAAAATGCTGACACGCATTTGCAGAACTGGAAACTACGTCCCCTAGAATGCAATGCTTACAGACTTAAACACTGAAGCGGCTGCTCTCAGGAACGCTTGAGGCTTTGTGGGTGAACATTTAAGATTTATTTATTGGTATATTGTATATATTCATTTTTTATTAACATTATAGATGTTAATTTATTAGTAATAAACAATATTAAGAACAAGATTAAGCCTGAAAAGAGTGCATATTATGGTATACAAAACATATATTTGGCACCTTCTTCTGAGAATCAAAATAGCACCGTTTTGCCCTGCAAGGCTTACCTTTACACTCAACCAAATGTTCACTGGTTGTTTAGAAGAGAAAATAATGTGTTTAATGTGAAAAAGAAGTGGCGCATGGCTCCACACAAGAAAAGGTCTAGATGATATCCTGAAACTACATCTCCCAGCAAGCCCAGCATCAGAAGATTGAAACGAAGCCATAATTCACAACACAAAGCAACCAATCACAAACAGTTCGATGCATTATAAAATATCATACATTCATTCATTCATCTTCATGTCGGCTTTATTCCCTTTCGGGGTCGCCACAGCGGAATGAACCGCCAACTCACTGGCATATGTTTTACGCAGCGGATGCCCTTCCCTGCCGCAACCCATTGCTGGGAAACATTCACACACACATTCACACTTTAACACTATGGGCAATCGTTCTTATTCAATTCACTTATACCGCATGTCTTTGGACTTGTGGGGAAACCGGAGCACCCGGAGAAAACCCACGCGATCACGGGGAGAACATGCAAACTCCATACAGAAATGCCACCTGCCCCAGCCGAGCCTAGAACCAGTGACCTTCTTGCTGTGAGACGACCGTGCTACCCACTGCGCCACCGTGACGCCCAATATCATACATATCAATTTAATTTTAATATAGATTTAATTTATTTATTTATTTAAACATTTCCTTGGTTTTGTGGATCTAGCAGCGAAACTTGACACAATATTTTTATTTTTAAATTTTAACAAAGTTCTTGGTTAACTTGACTTTACCACAACATTACCTAAATATTATCTAAGATAATGATTATTAAACCTTTTATTCTTCAGTAATGTGCATGTGAAAACATGGGAATGCTTGTTTTTGTTTTTTTTTTTTAAAGCCCCACCAAAGAAACCCCAGGTTTTCCAAAAATACCCAGTTACGCTGAAATGTTGCTCTGTGTGTTTGTGAACACACAGCATAATAGAGAAAAAAAAAACTCACTTTTCAAGGTAATCTGTGGCCAGGGCCTAAATATAACTTTTCAACAAACATTTAAGAGTATTGAGAAGCGATTCGATTGTTGGACACATTAAGTGCATTTCTAAAATAAAAAATTGATAAGCAGAATTTTTTTGAGCGTTAACTTTTACTCACCGGTGTAATATCGATTGACAAGTGCTGGTTATTACCTGAAAAAGTCATTAAAACAGACTGTTCTCTTAAACACTAAAACGAGGTGCTTTGTGTTACACAAAAGCAAAACAATATATACATTTTCCACTTTAGCCCCTGGTTAACCCTCAACTCTGGAGTCTGAGTAACTTTCATGACAGCTCTTGTTTGAAGAGTTGCTTTTATCTTATGCCTGCAATAAGGCTTAATGCTCATTTCTAGAGTAAATGAATCCAATAGGATGAACGTTTAAGCCACCACAGAATTGTGCAGAAATGTCACACAACTCCGCAGGGCTGCTGTGAGACTCCAACACTGACCTTATTTATCAAATGTGTGAAAATAATGGAGACTGATAAAAAGCCAGTTATAGGTAATATTGGATGCTCAATACGTTTTAAATCCTTAGTTCTTTGTTTGAAACCATTGCAAAAAAATTAAAGCACAGGATTATTATCTGTTGGGGAATTTGTGCTTAGTTAGCTTGGGAATTATTTATTACAGATGTATTTGTAAAACCGGTGATTGTCAAAAGATGACTAAATAAAATAACTAACATGCTGCACAAAATGTTCACAAAAGGTGTATTAAAGTAATATTATATTACAGACAAATGGGAACCAAAACAAATGAAACCCTTAAAATACTTTTGAAACCCTGGGTGACATTACTTCCATGGAAAGTCATACAACCTTCACAGTCATGTCAACATTTGAAATGAGATTTATCATTTCACCAGATAAAGGGTTAGGGCCCTGGGGTTCCAGGCCTCTACACGTTACACATACAGCTCTCTAGTATGCACACTTCTCTTTCTTCAGACACAGAATGTACAAGGCTCCAGATCTTTTAGAGTATCACATGGTTTTAAACTTATTTTGAACGCACAGGCTTTATTTGCCACTACTGCCATCAAGTGGTGAGTCATTCATGTGAATAAAAATTTATTTCAGTATTTTTGCCTAAAAAATCCTGGCTTACCAAACATGATTTGTTGACTTGCAAGAAGTCAAATAAAGTTATGTTTGAACTTTATTATTGATAAAGCCATCTTCTGTCAGCCAAGCATCCATGAAAGCAGAATACTGTTTTCTTCTGGTGGACTGTCCACACTCAACATACATAAGATAAGACCAACAGTCGTCCATTCAGATTCATTCAAGTGTTCTTTGGTGGAATAGCTTTTCTACATCTCTTATGGACAAAGCATAACAAAGGGTTGTAAAAATACAAGGTTTGTGAAGATCAAAATACATTTAAAGCACCAATAGCTGAAGTAAAATGATATTTGAAAACAATTAATATCACAATATTTTGCCCAACCACAACATATCCTTACCTTTGAGTTTTTTTTACAGTGTGGGCATTGATTTAATATAATGTTTAGTATTTTAGACATTTTTCACAGTCTGAACAAATAAAACAGCCAAAAACATGACAGTAATTCATAATTTTCTCACTAAAATGTGGCATGTTTATTCAGAGTATTTCCAAGATGGCTGACTTCTGGTTTAATGACACAGTATGAAAATACTATAGAAAGTTTGATTGGCAAACTTTCCAAGCAGTATTTCTACAAAGTTTAAATAAGACTTCTTCTGAAGCAAGAAGGAAAAAAAGCTAGTCAGACCGTGTGGGAGGGGATAGACACTGCCATAGCTTCGGCTTTATTATTTACACAGAACCACGTTTAAAAGATTTTCTCTCAAGTCATTAAAGGTTGAGATTCTCTCAATTACTTATTTTCTCTTCTGCCTCCTTTCAAACAAATGCCACTTGGCAGTGAAGTGTTTAATATGCTGCAAGTAACACAAAAAAAATCCACAAAAAAAACTTTAGAGCTTTATTTGGAGATATTCCCAAGCTTTAGGTAATTTGATCAGAGTGAAATTCAGAGACACTCAAAGCTGGAGTCGGGAACACTTTATTCTCGTTTAGGAGATTCTGTACATTGAGGATCAAGTGCCACTTGAACTTCTTTAGGGCTCGTATAAATTTAAGCAGAAGCACTATTCAAACATGAACAAACAGAGGGACAGGAAGTGAAACTACTCGAAGCTTGAGAGGAAGTTCAGCACAATCTCCTTGAGCTTAGCGTCGGAAGCTTCTGAGATTTTACCGTCACTCCTGAAGAACACAGAGAACAAGGTTGATATTTGATCCTGGGAAATGAACCTGGACTCAGGTGACCCACTTACCGGATAGCAGCGAGCAGATCCTGTTGCTGGCTGAGCACATGTTGAAGAAAGGCTTTCTCGAATTTGGTGATCTTGTTTGGCTCCATCTTGTCCAGGTGCCCCCTCACACCAGCATAGATGACTGCTACCTGCTCCTCGATGGCCATGGGACCTGCAGAGAGGAGGTGTTAAGAAACAGTATTTGTGGTAGAGATGTTAACTATATAGAGCATGTGTACTAGCAAAAAAAAACTAAAAAAATTATGCTTGCGTTTATTCCATTCTGGGATCAGCATGAAAGAAGCCTGCAGAGGTAGGAGTAGGCAACACTGGTGTAGATGTGCGTATGAGAATGAGTAGTATGATGACAATGTCGGTCAGAAGTCATTATTATCTACTTTGCCCTTTATATGATTTCAGAGACACCCCTCAACATGTTAAATGCTTTGAGATTCTACTAAAGTGCTATACAAATGGTGGGTGGGGAAAGTGGTTTAGGATGTTGTAACCCACTTGAATAAAAGACTACTTCTATTTTTGCAGCCATTTCCCACAAACAACCACATTAAATAAGGGATTCTGCAGGTTTTCTAAGGCCAATTTTAATACTTTTTGTAATCAACATATTTATATTATCAGTATTCCTAAAAACCTTTGTTTGAGAGCCTAACCATCACTTATATTTGAGCATTTATGAAGGTTTTTCCTAACTCTGGCAACCCAAACCATGACTTTTAAAAAGTTGAATGTTTATGAGCATTTACTCAAATTATGGCAAACCTTGACCATCATTTTATAACATTCTGTATCGGTTTCCTAATCTCTTTACGATCACAATTATGCTTTTGAGCATGATAAAGTGTGTTCATGAGCATTCTTGATCTCTGACAACCCCAACAATCACTTACTTTTTTGTAGCATTTTCTAAATCTATAACAAAAAATATATGGAGAACCAGAACAATAAATGTAAGACTTTAAGGTCTAAAATTTGGGCTTCTAGATTTTTTACTTGAAGACCACTTGAATGACCGGTTGTTTATACTAATATTTTACGCTTGGGTTTTCTAAATTGGAGTCCTTAAAGTAGTCCAGTCAAATATTTTCAGAGTGGGTAGCATTCAGGCACTGCTGTATTGCACAACAGATCGACTTTACGAAAGAAAGGGTTGCTGGTGGCTACAGATAACTTGCATGCCAATATGCGCTATTGAGTCTGTGTGTACACAAGCATCAACTGGCTTGATTTTTGGGCATTTGTAAGCTAGTAAAAATAATTTGGTTTGATTATTGTTAACCGGCCAAAGTATACGCAGTCTCTGAATATATTCACAAGATCAGTTGATCTTGAACGCATAGCTGGTTTGACTAGTGTGAGTGTCCCGTTCAGTAAGCCCTGGCCCGGCGAAGCACTATGGTACTTTTATTTCTGATGTCACATCCTGTGCAAAGGGATCACTTTGGTATACTGCTATATTTAAAAGATACTGTGCCATTTATCTGCACTTTTCATACTACTCATTATAATTGAAATGCACTCAGACATCACACACTTAAAGGTGAACTCACAGTACTGTCCCTGCTTCAGGAGCTCAGTGAGCCGAACACCTCGGTTCAGCAGCTGCTGTGTGGCTGCGTCCAGATCTGAACCGAACTGAGCAAAGGCAGCTACCTCACGATACTGGGCCAACTCAAGCTTCATGGTACCAGCCACCTGCAGAAAACAACCCAGAGACATGAATACATCAACTTCAGATTAATTCTTACAACGACAAAGCACACGTTCGATAAACAAACCTGCTTCATAGCGCGGGTCTGAGCAGCGGAACCGACACGAGACACAGAGAGACCCACATTGATGGCAGGGCGGATACCTTTGTAGAAGAGCTCAGTCTCCAGGAAAATCTGCAGGAGAAAAAAATTTGTGAGGCAAAACCCAAAATCTGAATGACTGTAACTGAACCAATATTATTTTTACATAATCACATTTAACTATTGGAAAACTATAGAACAAAAATCTTTACAGAGAGAGAAAAAAAAAAAGAATTTGGCATTTCTAACTACAATTATTTAAAGTAGGAAACTTTTATTTATCCATTTTGTTAGATGAACCCAACTCCATTGATAATGGCTCATATTCAGAGCCTCACCTGTCCGTCAGTGATGGAGATGACGTTGGTGGGAATGTAAGCAGACACGTCTCCAGCCTGGGTCTCGATGACAGGCAGAGCAGTGAGGGATCCGCCTCCGAAGTTGTCGTTCATCTTGGCGGCTCTCTCCAGCAGACGAGAGTGCAGATAGAAGACATCTCCTGGGTAGGCCTCACGACCAGGAGGACGACGCAGCAGCAGGGACATCTGACGGTAGGCGACGGCCTGAGAGAAAACAATTGTTCAGAATTTGGATGAACACATTTGAATTCCCTGTCAACTCTTTCCTCAACTTTGGAAACCCTGTAGCCATTTTTTTTAAACATCTGGCCAATTCTGCAAAAAAAAAAAAAAATCTTAGAAATCACCAACACAGACTTAGAAAAGGAGAAAAAACCCATGATAAATGCTTTTGAATTTATTAGTGTATAAGCTTCTTACAATTAACAAATGCAAACACATCTTCATTGATCATTTTTTTTTAAAGCTTCTCAATGGATATGCACACCGAAAAAAAGTTGCGCCATCAAGACTAATTTTATGGCTTTATTACTCCTAGTTTCATAGAAATGATAACTACAGTGGGAAACTAAGAAGGTTCCTCAATTTATGAACTTAAAGATTAAAGCTTTTAAAGAATCAGAGGCAGAAGCCCTGTCTCAAACTGCACACTCTGGACTTCACTCCAGTCCAAACGGATGAATTCCTGAAAGCCAGGCGTAAGGAACCTTAACTCAAGTCCATGAGGGTATTTTAAGGATTTAACACAAAAAAAAAAAAATAAGTAGTAGTTCTGCTGGTGTTTACATTCTACTTGAATAAAAGTAACTGCTGTTAACTCACAGCAGCTTCTGCAAAAAGGGTTTTAATGCTGCAGTACACAATTTTTTCTTCATCAAATTATGTATAAAGACCAATAGGTCCTAAAAAAACTGGTATAAATTTATCTCAATGTTTGAGTTTTCCACTTGAGGTGTCTGTTTAGCTGGGACTTCAATACTAAGTCTAAATAGTAACAATATATTGTGAGGTCACTTGTCTGTTAAACGCCCAAGTCAACACTTTCTTGCCCACTATCTCCATCTGTGTGAATTCCTCACAATCATCGCACAGACGCCGGCTTCATGCAATCAACCAGTTTCATAGACTCTAACCTTTCCCTTATTTCTTATAGGAAGTGATGTTTCAAGAGAAGAGGCATGTCCAAAAACAGCAATAAATAATTTGAGCAAAGCAGTATCGATTTACACAATCGTTTGCTTATAATAGAAGCAAACACAGCCATCTTTTTTAAGTGAATCAACTGTGAGAGGGGACGATATCAGTTATGAACTTTAAAGCTCGGTCTTTCTACTATTCTACTCTTACTTTTGATTGTAATCCATACTTCCTAACCACTTTACACATTTTGTGGTTTGGTATGCGCATGTCTAAACAAAAAAAAAAAATGGAAAGCTGGTTGAAAAATGGAAAACAATAGGTGGCGCTATCGGTGTGGATGACCCCAGCTTAGTCATACCACTTGCAAAAGAGAGTCCACTGATAATGACCACAGCTGCAGCCTTACCACAGGTTATTAGGAAGCTAATGTAATGTTAATCGCACACATTCATGCCATCAAATGGAGATATTTCTGCAAGGAAACATTTTAAGTGGTTAAATTGTAGTTGATTAAGTGGCTTTTAATTTATGTTTTCTATTTACTCATCTATTAAGTTATACTTTAACGCTTAAAATTGAATATATTAAAAGCTTTAATATTTTTTTCCAATAAAAATATATTCTCATGTGTGGCTTTTGTAAAGTATCTGTTCAGACAATGTTTTGGTGCCAGAATTTTTAAAAGTTTTAAAAAGTTTTAAAAGTATTGATTTAACACTGTAAAAAAAAAAAAAAAAAAAAAAAAAAAAACAAGATACCCAACTACACCCTTTGTATTAGTTATAGGAATCAAACCTAGTGCTGATCGCATGGATGGATGCGATTTCAATTTCTAAGGATGTGGCTCTGGATAAAGCTATTGAAGAAAAACACTTGAAAAGGGGGGTTGAGTGTCAAAACAAAATGACCGGATTGTGCAACAGACTCCATTCTCAATTTGACAGTGTAAAGCCAGGATACATTGTATGTCTGAGTTACGTCACATAACCCATATATTATGTTATACATATTTTTTAGGTTATGTCCAATCTTTTCAATCATATTTAAAGCAGTAAATTGTGACACTGTTCATCCTTCAAACTAAATATGTTCACACTACAATCCCCTAAAGCTTCACTCTAAAGAGTTCTCGTTCTCCCAAGCAGCTCTTCAGGTAGCTTAGTACTCACCTGCTTGGAAAGATCATCGTAGATGATCAGGGCGTGCTTGCCGTTGTCCCTGAAGTACTCTCCCATAGAACAGCCAGAGTATGGAGCCAGATACTGCAGTGGAGCAGCGTCAGAAGCGGTGGCAGACACCACAATGGTATACTTCATGGCATCTGCGTCTGTGAGCCTCTTCACCAACTGAGCCACGGTTGACCTCTTCTGACCAATGGCAACATAGATGCAGTAGAGCTTTTTCTTCTCGTCGGTGGCCTCGTTGAATCGCTTCTGGTTGATGATGGTGTCGATGGCAATGGCGGTTTTGCTGCAGGGACAAACAAACACTGAGTTTGATGCAATGACGATCGTAACTAGGTCCGAAAAAATTCCTCAAGTGTCTATTCCAAAAATGATAAAAGGTAAATCCTATGCCTCGCAGGCTCCATTAATTCTTTTTATGCCATGACCTGTCGAACAAACCATCATTTGTGGAGCTCCGCTAGACTGGAAATCTCAAGCCGAAAAGACGACATGCCTGCATATTTTTCAAAGCCTAAGAAAACCAGGAGCTTCAAATTGCATTCACCATGTTTTCAAAATTAACAAATTGCTGTTAAGTAAGACTTTGTTGGTGTTCATTTTGAAATTTAAGCATAACTATAGCTATAAGAGAAACATATTTCTCATTCTTTGCAAAATTTGAGCCCCTCTAGCCCAGTGAAAGGTTGAATTTGTTTGAGTTAGGAAATTCGTTAATAATCGTTTCTGCTGTCATATTAATCAGATAAACTTTGTTGTGTGATGAAACAGGGAATGTCCTTATTACGGAGAGGGACTACTATGAGAAGGGAATAGCCAGATCAAAGTAACATTAAATTCTCTGTCAGCAGAGCAAACAATATCTTTAATGCATTAATGCTGGTCAATGATGGTATAAAGAGCATAACCCACATCAAACATTAGAACATCACATTAAAATTTAGCTTTTTTTTTTATCTGCGTAGTCAAAGCAACATGTAGACTGGCAAATTCTTCAGCTTCATTGTTTTACTGAGATAAATTCAATATTCGAGTGTTGGCAAAAGACCATGATGTAAACAGGACAAAAAAAAAACCCATGTTTAAAATGTGGAAAATTCTGTTTGAAAATTAAAGTTGAAAGTAAGACACTAACTTCACAAACTGGTTTCTCCTTTAACATGCGCTACAGAATGGCACATTCCACTTTATAAACTTATGTTTTAGGACGTCTTGACTAACCTTTATTATGGCACATTAGTAATCTACACAATGTCCACTTGATTTAAATGTGACTTTAAGGGTTTGCTGTAATAATAATTATAGTTTCTGCATCTTCTACTAATTCACGTAAATGGGCGAGTGATAAATGGGCTTGATAAATCTTCAGTAAAATACCCAATTACTAAAACACTTGCTAGTGCTTAAGCATTACTTGTAAGGATAATCCAGGGGTGTGAATGTCTAGGTTGATGAATCAAACAAGCTTAACATAACAAATTTAAGAATATAGATTTGGGTTTTTTAACATCCCCTAAAAAATGAATCGTAGTTCTGCTAGATGTATGACTTGTCAAATAAAAAGTATCAAAACAGATCTTATCTATAAACATTACATTTTTATGTTTATGTGATGGAGAGTAAACAATGTTACAGCGCTCAGTAATGTCAATGTAAAGAAGCCTTGTTAACGCTCACCCTGTCTGTCTGTCTCCAATGATCAGCTCTCTCTGGCCACGACCGATGGGCACCAGGCTGTCCACGGCTTTGATACCGGTCTGCATGGGCTCCCTCACAGAGATACGAGGGATGATACCAGGGGCCTTCAGACCCACACGTCTACGCTGGTCAGACCCAAGTGGGCCCTGCAAGGAGAAACCATCACGTTGCTAATCAGCACCAAATACAATTTAAAGAATTCATCCAAGCTTGTACGCTCACCTTGCCATCAATGGGGTTGCCCAGAGCATCCACCACACGGCCGAGCAGCTCCTCGCCCACGGGGACATCCACGATAGCACCTGTTCGCTTCACAATGTCCCCTTCCTTGATCAGTTTGTCATTACCGAACACCACAACACCAACGTTATCTGGCTCCAAGTTCAGAGACATGCCCTGAGGATGGAAATGGGGAGTTTCTCATTCCCAGAAACCCCGAGTCACTTTACATTGAAGGTTAGGTAATCAGAAAGCATTTTAATAGCAGTTCTCATACTCCTTTGAGCTCTGATTCAATTTCAAATAAGATTTATATTTAAAGGTTTTACTGACTTTTGCTTCTTAACCCTGTTATATCTCTTGCTTTTATCTATGATAAGTTCTATTATCTGTATTCTTCCATAAAGCCCTTTGAATAGCCAATGTGTATGAAAATGTGCTTTACAAATACTGCCTCACCTTAATAAGACTACCTACCTAGAAAACCAACTTCAAACTCTTTGGGAAGAACAAAAGTATACAGCTGTTTGTTCACTTGCTACAGTGATGCAACAAATAAAACAATATAGTGGGCATGCACACCTGCATGTCTGCAGCTAAAGCAGATATTCTACCTTAGGAAGAACTTCTGGCTCACCTTCAGCCCAGAGGAAAACTCCACCATCTCCTCTGCTTGAACGTTCCTCAGCCCATACACACGGGCGATACCGTCTCCGATGGACAGCACACGACCAGTCTCCTCTAGCTCTGCACTGGTGTCTGCTCCCAGGATCTTCTCCTCTAGGATGCTGGACACTTCAGCCGTGCCTGAACATGTGAGAGTGTGAGCTTGCATGCACAGCACAAACAAGCTTTAAATTATTAATAGTTTGCCATTAAACTATACTTTTAATCATTGCTACACCATGACGGACAACCAACACTAAAATAGCAAAAAAAGGAACCCTGAAAATGCTTGCGAAATTATAGCATGCAAATACAAAATAGTCCAACAACACAAAAATTTGTAAAAACTTCAGTTTCAAACTGATCTTCGGGAAAAGAAGTGCACATTATACTACAAGGTTAACCTGACCCTACAGAAAGGCTGCTTGGTAGTATTCCAAGTGTAAAAAGTAAACCAATTTTAATGCATTTAAAATCCCTTCTAATAAAATAGCCCAACTTCTACTGCTGAAGTTTGGAACCACCTAGCAGCAACCATTCTGCATACAATTTACATTCAATGTCAACACAACCACAGAGCAAAAGGGACTTCTAATGACCTGTCTTCTGGAGGCATGGCCTGGCTGTGTGCAGATTCTTGGCTCCAACACACGCAGCAGCAGCAACATTTTTAGAAACCTGAAAAAAACATTACAAAAACTCATTAAAGAGGCACTGTTACAGGATTACTATTATAATACAGTAATAAACCTGATCATAGATCATGTGAACCCTTGACCTTCATCTTATGCCAAGCTGCCAACAAACTGCTTTAAAAATCTACCACTGCTTAAATCATAACATGCACATTATTTGCGAAAACACACGTTAAAGCGTGCAGGTGAACCAATCCAATCCCTTTAAGAGATTATAACACGAAGTAAAACACAGTCATCTACTCGCACTTTGAAAAAGAAAGGTTTAAGTTGCAAATACAAACGCACTTTAAAACACTGTATTAAAGAGATAAATTGTGTCTGTTATAGGCTACGAAGTGACCTGTCAGACAACGAACTAGCATTTCCTGACCTTCACTCTGGAAAGTCATTCATTGAAAACTCCCTCGCAATTCAAACAATTAAACGCATTTATATTCAGAGGCAACTTTAAAAATATGAACAGTGAAATCCATCAAATTATAAGTCTCTACTTATTATGGGTATTATTACGTTAGGCTAAATCTGTGTTAGCAAACGCAAGGCCTGCATGCAGCAAGATGGCGGCGTCACTGACATTCACCGGCTCTGAGCATTTTAATCAGCAAAACGCAGAGAAACGGACTTACAAATCCAGCCCGACGAGGAAGGGTGCGGGCCAGGGCCGCCGCGACGCGAACGGAAAGCATTTCGTGTGTGTTTAGTTAGTCTGGAGCGCAAGATAATGTATCCTCCTGCTGCGGCGGCTCGAGCGTGAGGAGCTGAGTGAAGGAAATGGAGGTCGCGATCGACGCTCATATAGGAAAGGTCACTTCGTCAACCGGAAGCTGTTCCTCCAGACACCGAGTTCTCGAGATAATAATACTAAAAACTATTATTATTATCCAACAAAATAGATAACGATAAAACAAATGTCTGTATTATTTATTAATACTGTTTATTATTGTTTATTAGTATCATCGGGATTACGATGTGTTTGTTTTTGTATTTGCCTGTTATAAAATGAACTTTAGCTACATTCGATTTGACATTTTTATTTCACTGCACAAAATCTGCTGACAAATTTGAGTTATAGTTTTTGTACTTTTGAATTATTGTATAACATATAAACGTACATAACGAGAAAACTGACGAACAAAATGAAAACAATAACAGTAAAACGATGAAAAACTACAGATTATATTTTCATTGTTTTTAATACTGTATTTGAGGGTTGATTAGCATTTATGTAAAAAATTAAGTCATAAATCACTTACAACTATTAATACCTGATATTGAAATTGTGAAATGTTTACTTTAAAAATAATTAACTGATTTTCATTAATGCATATAATAGTGGTATTGAGCATATTATATAGGTGTTTATAAACCCAAAATAAAGCTTTTAAAGTTATTTTAGTAAGCGGTTAACACATGTGTTTTAATGGAGAGGCAATGCTAAATAAATGATTAATTAACTATTGATGCTGATGCCTAATTAATGATTAATTGTGTGTGGTTATTATAAAGTGCTATCTAGATTTCTTTCATTGTTATCTAAATAAATCAATACATTGTTCTGATTCATTAACTCTTTCCATTTGCAAAAGAACTTGATCAATCAGTCAGGTTCATCCAAAATTTTCTTATGACATCGTATATGCCTGAAATCAATACCACAAACTTGTATTCCCAGTAATTTAATAGAAGCTTTGGAATATTTTAGCGTGTTAAAAATTATTTGAACCAGATGCAGGTGCAAATGCAGTTTTGAGATTGCTTGTGATAAAGATTTTGAACCCTGAATTTTTATTTCTAATCAATGCATTTACTGTTCCTTTATTCTCTCATCTGATTAATTAAATCTTTAACAATATATAATTCCTTTTTTTATCCATTGATCCGAGTGGCTTTTTGTTTGCTTTTATTGCTCAATTGTACCATATTAGTGACTAGTGATGTAGCGATTAGTGAAATTTATGGGAATTTTGCCATTTCCAGTAAAATTTAAAAACATTTGTCTGTGAAATTTTAAGAGTTCGATTGACAATTTCTCAATTTAACTCATATGGAGTCCAAATTCGGTTTCTTTGATTAATTTGTAGTTAGATTTGTTCTTCCAAAGAGTGGCAGTCAACCCTTTGTAATGCCTTTGGGGAAACGTGCAGAGGGTAAATTGTTTTAGAAATACCTTCAGATTTAGATATTAAAGTCTGTCCTGGTATGAAAATATCCCTCTATTAGTCAATAGTTAAAGTTTTGGTGGGATTTCTTTGGTATTTCTAATCCTACATATTTTTGTACACCTCATACTTTGAATGGATTCCATCTCTTTTCTTAGCATGACCTCAATGGATAGATTATCTTTAAGACATCCTGAACAATTAATGTGTCTTTAAAAAAATTGTAATATTATCTCCACACTAACAAGACAGGAAGGAAATGTGGATTATTAATAATTGGTGAACATCAACTGGAAAATTTTATTAACTGAGATGAAATAAACAATGTCAAGCATGAGTTACAGACAAGTACACATCAAAGAGGGAGATAAAATACAAAAAGAAATGGTTTAACCCACGTCTCAAAATAAAGAACTTTTCAATAACACAAAAAAAGGTGACTGACTTCAGGGTTAGATGAGTTTTGTTTCTCAGAGCACTTTGGAGCACATGAAAAAACACAAATAGTTGGACACAGATCTGGAAGAAAAGAAAACGTGGAATGACAGCTACAGATAGCGGAGATGATGAAGGATGGATTTCAAATGATAGTGGAGAAAGAAAGTTTGAAATTGACTGGGCGGCAAGTGGTCAGGGTATAGAAAAACAATTGAAATGGATAGTATGGAGGAGCAGAGGGAAAGCGCTAGAACAAGAGATTCATTTGGAAGTTACGTTTGGAGTACAAATATGCGAAAGAAAGTAAAGCAAACAACCAACTCACAGACAACTCCAAACAAAACAGGAAGCATAGCAGACTACAGTAAAAACAAACAAGAAATCGTGAAACATAAAGTGTTTATAAAATTAAATAAAAAATCTAATGAATTGGAGAGATGGATGAAATGAGAGTCATGAGGAATGGACAAATCATAATAAACTGTAAACATAAACTACAACAAGAAAAAGCAACCAAAATAAAAAAAAATAGACGGAAAGGAAGTAACTTGTACGCCACCTAAAATGCAAAAGAATGTGAGGGGAGTATTATCAGGAAAACAAACATCAGTCAAAAACAAGGGCATTAAAAACAACATTAAAGTAATGGAAGCATTAGCGATTTGAATTTAACACGAGCTGCGATGGGGACCCAATGAAGAGTGATGAAGAGGGGAGTAACATGAACTAGCTTTGGTTCCGTGAAGATAAGAGGAGCTGCAGAGTTCTGGATCATCTGCAGAGGTTTAAGTGCGTCCTGCTAGGAGAGCGTTGCAGTAGTCCGGACGTGAGAGGACCAGAGCCTGAACCAGGAGTTGAGTTGCATGCTCAGTTAAGAAGGACTTGATCTCCCGAAGGTTGTGTTGTCGCATCTACACGCTCAAGTTCTCTTTGTGACGTGGTCTTTGAAGGACAGCTTTTCATCCAAAATCTGCCTGAAGGAGAAGAGGTGATTGTAGAAGATTTCAACTGGATGGTGAGGTCGTGATGCACAGAGGGATTGACCGGGATTACCAGAAGTTCTATCTTGGCCACGTTGAGCTGTAGGTGATGGTTCTTTATCCAAGTAGAGATGTCGTTCAAGGAGTCAGTTATGCGGGTAGTTACTGACAGGTCATCAGGGGGGAACGACAGATAGAGTTGAGTGTCATCAGGATAGCAGTACGAGAATCCGTGTCTGAGGATAGTAGGGCTAATATAAACTAGGAGAAACTGAGACAATGAAAAAAGGACAAGGGACTAAACGAACACCGAAATTCTTTAATGGAACGCAAGAAGCTTAATAGCTAATGGATTAGAGTTAAAAAAATTATATATAAAACCAGGTTATATGTATCCAAGAAACAGAGTTAAAAGAACATTTTGTAATAAAAAGTTATAGAATAATTGGAAATTATAGAAAAGAAGGAAACGGAGGAAGGGTAGCTATATGCATAGAAGAAGGCATTGCATTTAACATAATAGAAATAAATAAAAATTATGAAGCAATAACAACACAAACTAACTATATATCAGTAAAGATGCACGGGTATCGGTCTCGATACCACATTTTCTAAAGTACTCGTACTCGTTAAAAGACTCCCGATACCGGTGACCGATACCACCGTCTGAGAAATGTCTATTTGAGCGGCATGTAAGGGGTTAATCAAAGGCGAGTGTCTAACCCGTCCTATCCGCCTATCAGACTCCGTGAAAATGAAAAAAAAAAAAAACACAATTATCCACATCTTGCTGCGAACCTGGGATATTCGGACAATCACTGTAAGCCCTGTGTCACTAATTAGCCTAACCTCCCAGAGTTTCACTCCACAACGAACCATAATACACATAAAACAATCCCGCGGCTTGAACACCAGACACGCTTCATTTATAAGAATTAAGATTTAAGAATATTTTATAATGATTTATTCTATAATGCTTTTTATGGTAACTAAATGGTCTTAATTCTAAACTAGTCCCTTATTTGTTTGTTTTATTATATGCACAGTAGAGCTTAAATAGAGGTATAATAATAGTGACGAACAGTTACGGACCTGAACAAACTCACAACACCGGGCGATCATTGAATGGAGGTGATGCCCATTTGCAACGGAACGCATACGCACACAAACACATCTCAGTTTTGTGACAATAGCGTACCTCGAAAGTATACGAATAATGCATAGGAATTTATAATTTTAATAATTTAACTATGTAGGTTTTTTGTGTAATTTTTCTTTATTTGCACACTGATTAAACTACAGCTCAGTAGATGGCGGTAATGCACAAAGTAAGATTGCAAACCGCCAAAAAGAAGAATATAAAATACGGCGGTATTGCACATAATCTGTTGCTGCAAGACTTTCAACAGAAGAAGACGACTATTACCACCCCAGAACGAGAATAAGAATTTCAAACCTTATGGTCAAAAAGTTTTGAAAGCACATTTATTCAGGGTTGAGGGACCATTTACTGAAAATAAAACATGTGCGAGAAAACCGAAACTGTGAGTAAATGATCTTTGCTTTATTCATACGAAGGAGGCTTTGCCTTTGGCCGTAGTACGTTGTTTCGTGTGTTTATTTCTTTCCGGGAAATTCTAACTGTTTGTAGTTATGGCTGTTTTGTACCTGTTATTTAAATATTACGTTTTTGAGTTATCACCTGCTTAAAAAGCGAAAGAAAGAGTCACCACAGCTAGCGAGCACAAATATCTAATTGTGAATATTGTTACCTTCACAAAACATCTCTGGAATCGTCTGACCTAAACATAATACATTAACGAATTCATAGTTCTGGTGTCTTGTTAATTAATCAAAGGCTTTGCCAGTCATGATTTTACACTGTTTGTTTTTGTTTGTTAGTTGTTGAACAACTTTGTAAATATATACTTCATTTGTTCAAAACCTTCTGAAAGTTCATTAAGTACCAATAGTGTGTATGTAAGGAGCATTGATTAATTCTCGTCATGTTTCTGTCAATGTCACATAAGTAATGATTCCACTATTTTCTATGGTGGAGCTTTCATACACTCAGTATTCTTTCCGAATGTAGAATACCATCTCAGACTTTTTTGCTGCTCTACCACACTTTGAATTTGAACCTACTGCTCACCTAAATTCTTACATTTCACATACTAATCAGTACACACGTATGTGTTGAATGCATTGATTACATTTCCCCACCTATAAAACATTTTCAATTGGTTTTGTGTTAAGCAGAAAGTGCAACCTTAAATGATATTTACAGAATTTGTTGCATTACGTCTTGTTACTCTCGAAGCATCAGTACACATCACAATGTATTTTACTTTGCAGACGATGCAGTGGCTGAAGAAGGTGTTTGGGCAGCAGCCGGTGCCGGAATTTGAGGTGAACACTCGCACAATGCAAATCCTTTATGAGCTGATGGATAGGAGCGAGATGAGGTGCAGAGAGGTTGAGCTGCTCATAAAGGACCACCAGCAGAAGACCCTTGAGTACAGCAGCGACGGTGAGATGTACTAGCATATTTCTGGCTTGAGTCAGACAGGAATGCTAACGTGAGCCAAATCATTAAACATTCCGGTGCATAATTTCTTAAACACACCTATACTTCCAGTCTGGCAAATATTGTTTATAAGCCCACATCTGTAGGCATTCTAATAATTCCAAAATCTTTCCATTATCTGTGGCTCAGTGTTTAAGTTTGGGTGCTAAGCTCCTAAACAATTTCTGTGATAGGGGCTCATCTCCAGCAGGTTCTTCTCCAGGGGGTCGGGCTTCAGACCGGAGTGCTCTCTAAAGCCACGATGGACCTGTTGTCTATCCTGGAGAGCTCTGCGGAAGTCCTGAAACTTAAAGACACTTCGCTCGCAAGGTAGAATCACAGCTTATTGATGCATGTAATGATTTTAGATATGTAATTCGTTTTAGGTCAACATAGATCATGTGTTTATGAATGAGAGAGGATGGTTGAGGAGTTTATGTAAAGAAAAGTAAAAGGTTTAGAGTAGTGTTGTTTTAGGATATTTTAATCTACCATAAAAGAGAAGGTGTTTTCGTAAAAAGAAGAATTCTTCTTTGTTCAATTGCCTCTAAGGATTCTATAGGAGAAGATGCAGGTCTATGACTACTAGTCTCAAAAATGTGTCAAAATATTCTTCCTCTTTGTTCAGGAGGAAATGGAAATGTCATTTCATTTGAGGCTGAAGAACCATCCTGATTTGTGATAAACTGTTGGAAGCCTTTTTCAAGGAACAATTTTAATACGCTTTGTGTAAATTAGCTTTTAAATTGTGAACCTAGATTTATTTATTTTTTGCTAGCCCCAAAGGCACTGTTGGATCCTGGGAAGCAAATGTGCTGATGGTGCAGCCAGGAAAGCCCTTAACAAGTTAATTTGCAATTTTTAAATAGCGGATTAAGGCTTCAGAGGCTAGTAATTGCCAAGTATATTCTTAAAAAATGCTGTGTTATGGGATGTATTAATAAAAAGCCGCATGAGAAAAAAAAGCCTTTAGTTTACTGTAAAACTATCTCCAATTTTAAATCCAGCCACAAACACCTTGCTTTTACTAGATGCAGAATTGGCCACTCAACACTTACACATACGTTTTTTATTACAGAGAGATAATCTTCTATCATTCCACTATTGTGGACCCCTGCAATCCATCAAGCATTTAGTATTTCATTGTAATGCACTTTAGAACTGACTTTTATACTCAAGCATCTTTAATCTATATTAAATCAAATAATGTTTTAGCATATTTATCAAACTACAATCAGCATACCTTATCTAAACACGTTTAGCATTTTATCGTTTTATATTAACTGTAGTCTTTTGAGTTTTATACATTTTTATGTTTTATAACTGTCTAGCTATGATCTAGCCTGGGATGCTGACATGGCCTAAATAACAAACAACAACCCTCTCTTGTGTCTCCAGTTACATGCCAGCGCTCAACAAACTGACCAACGACGTGCTGGAGGCAGAGAAAGCGGAGCGTAGGTTGCAGCGGGAGCTTTCTTCAGTCAGTAAGAAAATGACAGATGCTGTTGTGTTTCGGAAGGAACTTGAAGAGTAAGAAAACACAAATGTACTTTTGTCTGAAAATCACTCATTCATTCACATTCATTTCTTTCTTTTGACAGTGATTTGATGAAGATCACACAGGAGAAGCAGGTGGAAGCAGCGACCACAGAGGAAAGGCTTCTCAACATGGATTTCATGAAGAACAAATCCAGAGACCTGGCCTTCAGGAACAAAATTGCACAGGTTACTATTGAAAAGATCCGGCAGCGGGCCCAATCAAAAGATCTGAAATATAGTCTCATTTATAATGTAGGGAACAATATCTGTTTATCTAACTCTAATTCAACTCTCAACGTAACTTCGCTAAAAGAACAAATTGGTTAACATAGATTTGCTGGAATGAAAATATGTTTTCTCGTGAACATAAAGTGCTAGATATTAAATGGGCTCCACGCAGAGACAAACAGGGCTGCTGTGAGAGAGAAAGAGTGCAGCATGGTCATGATTTGAACTTTTTATTGCAAAACTAAGTTGTTTCATTACACATCCAATATTCCCATTAATGGTTCAAAAGGAGCTAAAACTGCCTTTTATTTTGTCCCGGTGGCAAAAGCAAAATTGAGACTGTGACATCAAAAACGAGTGAACACACAGATCTCTGGTCTGAGCCACAGAGATCTCTAAACACCTGAATTTTGCTCACCTTGTCATTTAATTCAAGCTGATGCATAGAAAACTATATTTTATAGGCGATGAAGTGTCTAAGATTTAATTTTACTGAGCAGAGGTTAAGAAAAAGCACACTTTTGTTTTGCGTGACTTTTGAGGTCCTAAACATTAACGAAAAATCCCAAATTGTTGCACATGCGTCATTAGACCCGGTGAAAATGTTCATAAAATTGTGTTTCGAAAAATGAATGAAAAGGAATGGCTAAATAGTGCCACCTAACGTGTTTTTGTAGCTGTTGCACAACCAGTTTGTCATAGGTGAAGGAAATTTGGTAGACATGTGTAAAGTACAAAGACTCTCATCTCATCTTCTCCCGCTTATCCGGGGCCGGGTCGAAAAATCACATTTTACTAATATACCCTGTTTTCAAAATTGACAGCAAGTTGGTTATTTTGTAAAAACCTTTAAAAATTAGCGTTTTGCTTGTGCTGTACTTAGACGATCTTCATCCCCATTTTTTTATACAAACATCTCCAAACTTCATCATAAGGCATACGGCATGTTAAATTGCCAAGCTTTTTTTGGCTATCAAAAAGGGTGTGGTTGTGGCGGCCGATGAAAGTCCAACTTTCGTATTGGAACAGGAAGTTGTTTTAAGTTATAACTAGGGCATACAATGTCCGATCAGGCTCAAACTAATCAAATTTTCACCGTAGTCCAACCTTAAACACAGTCATAGTGCCACCTAGTGGCAAGCATTGAAACCCTGTATTTTGTTTTGTTTTATGATTCTATTTCAGACAGTGTATTGCTTACACAAATAGCACTTGTCAGACATGTGTAAGACACCAAGACCTACAAAAAAGTTTATAAATGTGTAAAAAAAATGTTAAAAATATGGACTTCATACTTTAGCGAACTCCTAGAGATTTTACTCCTCCTAGAGATTTGAATTGCGAAACTTTTTTGGCTACCATAAAGCGCGGGGCTATGGTGGCTGGTGAATGTCCACTTTTCAGTTTGAAACAGGAAGTCATTATTGCTCAGGCATACAATGTTTGAGGGGGCTCAAATTTGCGTCATTCTCATCATAGTTCAAGCCTGAACACCTTCATATGACAACAAACACATCTTGTTTTACCCCTATATATCAGGCAACGAATAACATTCACAAAAAACAATTCACAGATGTGTAGGACATCAAAACCTGCAAAAAAGTCTATTGGCCGTGTTGCCAAACTGGCCAAAAAAACGGTTAGACTAAACTTTTAGCAAAAATATAGGCTTCAATCTTTAACAAACTCTACTCTAAGATTTTACCCTTTCATTTTTAACTCTGACAGAATAATCTTAAACGGTCATTTAATTCTGTGAAGCTTTTTTTTATATACTGCAAAGATCATTGCCATTAAGGCCAGGGAATATCCAAACATGGATTTGAAACAGGAAGTTGTTATAGCTCAGCCATACAGCGTCTGATCGGTTCCAAATTGTCAGATTCTCAAGATAGTACAAGTGTTAACACGTTCATATTACAACGCACAAAATGTCATAGCGCTTCCTAGCTTTTTTTTTATTTGTAAAAAGAGACGGTTCTAGTGACTTTTTTAGAATCAAATATTTTTGTAAACACAGAGTGGTCGTGGAGTGTAGATCTATGTATTATTGACTGCGAGGGTGAGAGTGCCCAAGATGCGAGTGACCTCCCATCGCTGCTTACAGCTTTAATTTATACTGTAATTACTTAATGGTTATATATACAATTACATGCATAGCTTGTTCTATAGACTTGGAGATATATTTTTAAAACTATAATGCTCTAGATTTACCCATTTAAACTAAAATGTTACTCAGAAGGCCATGCTTGAGTGGACAAGTGATTTTACTCTATGAAACCCTCCTTTGATACTTTACTCTGAGTAATCCAGAAGGCTCAAAGCCCCTGAACATGCCATTTTACCCTGACATTTGCACAAATTCGATCAGCAAAGAAATCACAAAGTTTCTCTTGAAGTTTCAGGAGAAGTAAATGCTCCTCATTTTACAGTGATGAAAACAAGTGTTGCAGAAAAAACGTTGACGAGATTTTACACATTTAATTAGGAAATTCTCAAACTATCAGTGTCACGAATCTTCCAGGTCTACACTTTTTACCCTTAGAATGCTCCAAAGTTACAAACTAAACCTGAAAACGTGCACTTCTTTTTTTTTTTTTTTTTTTTTTTTAAAGCTAAAATGTCTGATCAGATTTTCAGTATTTTTGTTTTCTTGTCTCTGATGCCACTTTGACATTAATCCAGATCAAATCCCAGATCAGAAATTATAACAAAATAAAGAAAAAACTAGTTTGGGCAAATTTCATTGTCATCAGCAAGTAATTAACATTTTTTGTTAATAGTTTTTTTTTATTTATTATACTTTTTTTTTACAAAATGTGTTTTGTACCAGCAAAAACAGGTTTGGGTGGCCTGAAATTAGTGTAGAGTAAAGTGATTTACGCAAAGTTATTGCCCGTTTTATCCAGAAATAAGTATAATGTTTATGTTGTGAAGCCAATGCTGTTCAGGAACTCTCCTCTCCGTATGATGTTCATTTTACAAAATTCAAACCTAAGTACTGTTTTCATCTGTGCAGTCTGCTTACCTAATAGTCCTTGGTGTATTTCATTTCTGAAAATGGGGTTTGATGTACGCAGATATGTCACGAGACTGTAAAAGTGTATGTACAGAGATGCAATCTTTATACGACTTGTAAGGAAATTTGTGTTTGTCACAGGAAAAGCTGCAGTCGAGACAAATGAAGGAAGCTCTTTCCCATCAGGCGATCCTGGAACTATCTGAGGTACACAAACCTGCAGCCACACATCTGATGTGAAACACCTGCCTCTTGATTTTTGTTTTGTTTTTTAGGATGTTAATCTTTATTTGGCAGATTAAGGGTTACTTCTGTTTGCAGTTGAATATGGTTATTATGGTTTGCAATAATACATTGAAAATGTTTTATGAAGATGCTTTGAGTCATTTTGTATGATGTATTATAGGGATTGTTACATCAGTGAACAATTTTTATTAATGTAATTTGCTTTTGGCTTTTCACTGCGGCAGGATAAGTAGGATTATCGTTACTTCACCCTCGACTGGATAGCTGCTATTGATTCAATCTCTAAGTGAGTGACTGTCAGTCAGAAAGGAGCTTAACCTTCTCTGTTGTTTTATACTTGCAGAAAGTTTCAGTACTGAAAGAGGAAACGGCACCACTGAAGAAGAAACTAGAGCCCTACAATGACTTGAGCCCTGTAAGTCACAAGATGATCAGTCAACCCTCATCAACTCTCGACTTAGTATATATATTTTTTCTTGTGCACATGAAAATATCAGCAAGATGTTCAAATAGCTTGCTCTCTGAGAGAGATTGAAGGTGATTTATTATTTTCATTAATTTGATCTTTTACTGAAATCAGTAAAAATCAGCTTGGAAGGAATCTAGATTACATTGAGAACTCTCTCAGAATGAAGACAGCATCTTTAGACAGTGTTTAAATACCATCAGGAATAAAACAGAGTAACTTTAACTGAGATTTATTTTCTGTATTCAGATAGACAGTTCAAAACATACACTCATCACTTTAAAGGGGTCATGAACTGGATGTTTTTCTTGTATTCACTGTAAATAAATACATCCATCTATTAAACCTGTGACTTAGATTCTGAAAGTGAGTGGGACTATTATTATGGGGGAATTGGAATAGCCACTGAACACCTAGATGAATTAAAATTGCAGATCTAAGGATGTTTAACCAGTGTATATTACCCACAATCCTCTGCACTCTGGTGGGGAGGAGCTTTCCTCTGGGTCAGCCCTCCTTGTAATTCCTTGACAATTGTAAAGAAGATTAATAATGAACAATAAATAAATAATGACATTATAGAGAGTGTTATATCTAGGGTTAGAATATTGTATATATATATATATATATATATATATATATATATATATATATATATATATACTAATATATATATAGGATCTGACATTTACTTTTTAAACACAGAAGAGAGCACTTTTGATTTTAATGTGTTGTGAGGGCCAAATGTATGTCGATGTAGTTGTTAGCTGCCAAAAAAAATCAAGCGGTAGCTCTAGCAGTACCAGCTTGTTTCTCATCTTTCTTTTTTCTCCCAGTCATGAGGTCGACACGAGTATGTACACACTAGCTTCAACAGTCCTCTGAACATGTCATCAAAAGAGCCAACTTGCATTTGTCCACCGGTAATATTCGTCTGGCAGAAAATATGACTTAGCAGGGACGAACGTTTTTGCTTGCACACATGTTTTTTTTTTTTTTTTTTGCAAATTTGTTTGCTTTTGTTTGCACACAATATTTTGTCTCGGGTACATTTGCATGCTTCAGGCTGAAAATTTGTTTAAGGTGTGTGGTATCACTCAAGATGAATGACAGAATGAATGTTATTTTTGTTCAGAGTCCAGCTCTTGCAAGGGTGAAAATAGAGGAAGCAAAACGAGAGTTGGTAAAGTTTTCTTGATTATTATATTTTATTTTTATATATTATTCACATTTATATTTAGTGAATGTTTGTATCAATATTTTGACTTAATAATTGAATAGTGGTAAACCATTTATAAATTGACATGACAGTTAATGACATGAAATTGTCATATGTGTTTTAATATACACAAATGGCTCCCTTTCTAGTTTTAAGTTGTGTTTGAACTTTTCTTGTGTCTTCTTAAGGCTTGCCTGGACGCTCAGCTGGAGCAGAAGGTGGACTCCATAAACTCTTTAACTTGAAACATTTACGTGTCTTTGGAATAAATTTCAACACGAACAGTTTCACAAACTCATGTTGAAAATAAACTCTTGGAAATTCTTCTTCAAGCCACTGGTGTCGCTGTTTGTTTTCCTGTGCCGCCGCAGCGGAAGTGACGGTTGCAAATTTGTTCCAGCGACGACCAGTGGGGACATTTTAAATTAGCAAACTGCGCTAAAGCTGTGGGAAAGTCGAGAATAAACTGTTTAATGAAGTTAGTTTCACCAAGCTACAGTTTCCCCCTCTTGAGTATGACTTTAAAGGGCTGAGATGTTCCAGGGGAGCCACACATGCGGACGTATTTGAGCCAGGTAAGCTGTTAATGACGGTTATTTAGCGCGCTGCTCCATTTTGAGCCGCAGCTCCGACCCTTTCTATATTTTGTGCAATTCATATTCACAAGTGCAAATAATCACTATGATGGTTTTTGGTGCCTTGTATGTAAAGTTATGCAATATACATATTGCGCTAGAGATAACTTTAAGACTGATGGATGAGAACCCTGTGTTCTGCATTGCGTTGGTTTGGTGAAAATGTCCGTTAAGCCAAGTTATTTTTACCATGTTAACTCAATAATTTTAGCTCAGTTTTTTTTTGTCGCCGAGCTGCCTAGAAATATGTGCTTAATAACCGACATTAAATTGTTTAGCACTTATGATCCCTTTTCACTTTCAGCGTTGTTGCAATTAACACCTAATATATGGACAGTGGGTGTCATTAAAGGAAATTGACCATTTTTTAAATATGTTTTCAGTTGTCACTAAACAGTTTCTACAGTGAAGTGTTGTTGGTCTGTAACTGTATGAGGGTTCAAGCCAAAATATTAAAGAAAAAGTTCAGATGCAAAAACCTAAAGTCAAGTGCTAAATTAAACTATTTTAGTATAAGTTTTTCTCTTTTAAAGGCAATGAAAATAATGTAGCCTGTTGTTTTTTTTATTTGTATCACAGCATATTTATAAACCATGGTTTAAGATAAACCATGGTTAATGTAACTTGTTACTTTAACTAAAAGTAACTTGTGCTCTGCAGAATGTCCTGTGTGCAAGCGCTTCATAGCTTTTCTCCTATGATAATTGACTGAATAAAGGTTCTGTTTGGATTGTTGCGGTCGAATTGAGGTCTTCTGATGATTCTGACTGATGATCAGAAGGTTGCCGGTTTGATCCCGAGAGCCACCGAATTGAAGGTGGTGTGAGTGATGAAACACTTACTCTTTCATCTTCAATAATCACAGCTGTGGTGCCCTCGAGCAAGGCACCATTTTCCCGATTGCCCCCGGGCACTGCAGCCATTGCTGCCCACTGCTCTGGGTGTGTGTTCACGGTATGTGTAAACTGGGATGGGTTAAATGCAGAGCACACATTGCGGGTATGGGTGACTCCATATCTGACCAACTGGTCACTTACACGTCACTGAAATGGTGAAATAAAATAGGCGATAAAATGCAAGCTAACTAGTCAAGACTTTTTACGTGGAGGAAAATGGCTGCCCACTGCTCCGGAGTGTGTGTTCACTAGGGCTGCAACTAAAGATTATTTTGCTAATCGATTAGTTGGCTGATTATTTATTCATTATTATTATTTTCGATTAATCAGCAGGAGTAGCCAGTATATTTAAAATATATATGAATGTTGGTTAACATACAAACAAACTTGTTTTTCCTATTTATGGGTGCATGTGAGAGAAATTGCAATACATACAGTGTGAAAATATAGCATTTTTCCTTGGCATATTTGATAATTGGGTTTGTTGCCATCGTCAATTTTGACTGGAATCTGTGGTTTTACGTTTATGTTAAGCTACCACCGGTGTTTTAACTTCCAGAACATAGGAAGTGCTTTCGAAGTCCCTCTCAATCTTCAAAACACTAAAAACTTTTTCGATTACTCTAGAGCAGGGATGGGCAATTATTTTTTCCATGGTGCCACATGAGAAACAGAAACTATTGTTGAGGGCTGGGCCAAAATTCTGAACTCAAATCCACATATTAATTGTATTTCTTTATACGAAGCCAGTAAGTAACTTGCTTCTTGAATGGAAGTTGCTCGAATAAAGGTGTTTAGCTGAGCATGCGAGCGATCTACCAACCTGTCAGCGGTAGCCGTATGTTCTTGTGTTTAAAGGTTGCTGGCGTAATTACCATGCTTGGGGGAAAAATTATGACTGATGTTGTATTCTTTTAAAACCGCAACAGTTTCTTGGTAAATGACATACAGCCTTAGACCGGACTTCAGTAAAATAGCATTTAGCATTTATTAAACACCAGACACTCGCTGTAGACTTTTCTTTTCTTTGACATTGCTGCAGATGGATTCTGATTTGGCCAGTAAAAATAGAAGAGCGATAATTAGAAATGGCTCTGGCTCTGCTAAATCAAGTCACTGCGCCACCAGGTGTTGAAATAGCTGACATTTCAGGTCAAAACAAAATGAATGTGATCGTTCACATTAAACATTATTTCTGTACTAATCATCGGTGTACCGGATTAAAAGCCCCAATGGGCCGCATGTGGCCCGCGGGCTGTAGTTCGCCCACCCCTAAACAGTCTAAGGTAAAAAAAAAAAAAATGGCATAAAAATATATTATGTTCAGCTATATTCTGCAAGACCTGTTAGTAAAAAGGTCTTATTTCTATTTGTAGTCTGCAAATTCATGAATAATTCCACACCTTCACAAAAGCAAGTTGTTTAGTTCAAATTCAACTGTTTAGTTAACATTAAACAGTGTATATATAATAGTTTTATTTATAATCAAAAACTTTCAGGTTAACCAGCTGTCGCAGTTGTAGAGAATACCTTGGATTGTTATGCAGGAACATTCTGTGTGATTTGTGTGTGATGTGACGTCTTTGTGGAGTTTCTGCAATGCAAATTAGATAGAGTGACGTAATAGCTTAAATAAAGATAACAATATCCATTCTAATGTCTGTCATTTTTCTATTACATCTATAAAACTTAACAACATTTCCTCCTCTTGCAAAACTGTCAACCACAAGCCCCCTTCCCAAAGCTGCGATGCTTATTTAGACAAATTAAACTGTTGGCTGTTGTTATGCAATTATAAAATCTTTATATATATTTTTTTACCTTTCATAAATGTAGTTTTTTTTACCATGTTGGCCCTTCCATGTTGGCACATCCCTTGCAGACCCACTGCATTACTTTGATGCTTGGATACTAGGCCATATACAATTATATAAATATTGTTCATATAATTATAATGACGTCAATCAATTGATGAATGTTTGGGCTGGTAATGGTTATAACTAAAATTGATTGTTGTATTTTATTGTTTGATGTCTAGTTTTCATGTAATCAATTTATAAATATTTTTTATATATGGATTGAAGTGTTTCCATGCCTTCCTTAATGTATTATCAGTCCCCCATTGGAGCAAAATGTAAAATGAAATATAGTTAGATAAATGTATATAGTTTGAAAGCTGTTTTCTTACATTACAAATTGGCCTTCATCTAAAGCTCAGATAATTTTGGAATTATTTTGACCAGAGTGAAACTATAACGCTTTACTGATAAATGCTTACAAACTGTCCCAACGCCTAAGATGCATGCTTTACGTGTGTGTGTGTGTGGGGGGGGGTGTGTGTGCGTGTGTGTGTTTGTTTGTTTTACACACACCCCATCCGTATTGTTTATCCATCATATTAAACATTGGTGGAGAGATAGGTGATACTTGCAGGACATGGCGGCAATCTCTGGTCAAATGGAAACTGTAGGGTCTATTTTAATAGAAAACAAATGTGCATTGAGCAGTAACAGTTAAAATATATCATACATATTGCAAATGGTTGATTGTTATATGACACTTTCTTACCTGCATCACAAATTGTATGCATTCATCTGAAGGACAGTTATCTGGTATAATGGCAATTGGATCGCTCCAAAGATGACACATGAGACAACAATAGTCCCGGCCAATCAGAGGTACTACAGATGACCATGAGAAACTTTTTAAACAGATGTTGGCCCAGTTACATTCCCAGTGCACAGATGTTGATGTGTTTCTATATGTTTACACTTTTTTTTACATATAAGTTCCATTGTAATCTGTCTAACGTTTGTAAAATAATTGTAATCGGGTCTAATTCATCATAAAATCTAATGTTAAATACAATGGACAACTATGCACAATACAAGACTAACACTGAATGAAATGCAAAATAATCAAGGGGTAGGCAACGCCACCCAGCGGGCTTAAGAAACAACTTCCTAAGCACGTATAAATAAACAATACATTTTGTCCCAATAGCTTTAGGATGAACAGCTAACCTTCCACTAACCTGCTTTAAAACCACTGATCCTGACTGGCAGTCACGTGACCAGTCAGGGGAAGGACTGGCTGGTCTAATACCTGTCCCTTTAGATCACGGTTTTTAAAGCCCTTTATACTCTCTGAACATAAAAGCAAATTAAAGGACACAAACACAGACACTGAGACATTTTTTATTAATGGTTATGAAATAAAGATGGACTAATTTGAGCGAAAACGAATGTGCAATACTTTTAAGTTGGTTGAGGGATGACTCCCTTTTCTTGCCAGTCGTGATCAAGGATTTTAAAGAACATTACAGTGCTGGGTGCTGAACGTGATTGAAATTTTAGTTGAGTAAAGTGATAAAGCACTAATTTAGCCCAAATCGAGATTAAACTTAAGACAGCAAGCAAACAGAACCAGCGCCAGCCATAGGAGCCGACTAGTTTGACTGGCTGGTCATGTGATTTTTGGAAACTCCTGCAGAGAATGAGTGCAAAACAAAGGCGCGGCTATTGCCTTTGCTAAAATCAGAAGGAACAGTAGGAAGGTAGTAGATAGAATGCTGCTAGATCTAGAGCGACTGTCCTGAAGTTAGCAAACAATACTTAGCACTTAAACAATATAAATATTACACGATAGTGATAATTATTGATAGTGATATAAGCGATAGATTTTACTTACCCTACTGATGTTTTGGCAGCCGAAATACTAATGTGTTTTCGTTTAAGGTGCTCGTGCATCATCGTTGTGCTTACATGACATGAAAGCTCGGCTGGCATAGCATGCAGTTCACCATGTTGTAAAGAGCATTTAATGACAAATGATTCCACACTTTGGAAGATTTTGGGCAGACGCTTTTCCTGAAGACAACGCTTCCTATTGCGCCGGCGGCTGTGTATCTATGTTTGATCTGTGTCTTGGTGTCGCGCACCTCCGTGATGCCATGTGGTCAGGCCAACTAATCGATAACGGTATTCATTGGCAACAAATTTCATCATCGATTATTATCGATTAGTTGTTGCAACTCTAGGGTTCATGGTGTGTTTTTTTCAATGCGCTGTGTGTACACTGGGATGGGTGACATGCAGAGCACAAATTCTGGCTATGGTTAACTCTCAGGACTGGTAAATGTGTTGTAGAAATATTGTAACTAACAAACTTGACTGATTAACCACAAGGTTAGTTATTGAACAACAACTCTTCATTTGTTTCAGGTCAAGCGCCCAAATTTGTTTCCCATCAACTGCCACCTCAGTGTCATCGGCCACGCCCTCCAGAGATGACTGATGCCCCAAAGGCCAATGAGCTCCCTGAATGCCCCACTAAGAGCGAGGCCTCCACAGAAGAGCAAGACATGCCTCTTAGACAAGAGACCACAGCCACCAGCTCTCCAGTCTGCGAGGAGCCAATCGGCTTGCAGAGTCCAGACAAACAACCCACCCCTGGCCTCCTCTCGATGCCCTGCTTACTAAAGGAGCTTCATCGAGACTCCATACCTGGAACCCCCCAAGAAATCGAAACCCTGGCTCCAAACGCCCCCCAGTCTCGCCCTCTGGAAGACAGCGATTCTTCCATGTGCCTCCGCTCCCCTTCCTCTTCCGGGCACCTTGGAGACTCTGACACTTTGTCATCAGCGGAGGAAGTGGCAGCACCTGCTCAAACAGCTGGCAGGAAGTCCAGACGGTCGCATTCGGAGAGCGAACCGTCAAACATTGCAATGGCAGCAAAGAAGAACCGTTGCCAGGAGAAGCAGGTGAATGGCCGTGCGCGGGTGAGGCCTCCACGGAGTCAGCGGCAGAAGCAGAGAATCCGCCAGCTGAGGCAGAAACGTGAGGCAGCAGCACGACGAAAGCCTGATGTACTTCAGGATAGCAGCACCAGCGACAGTGACATCACAGCGCATTCATCGTCATCATCCCCGCTCACTGCATCTTCAGACAACGAGGGGGAGACGATCAACTCTCATCCACCAGGTAATCGAGTAGTTGCACTCTCATACAGCCTTATGTGAAACACCTGAAGCTGTGTAACACTAAATATTTCTTGTGTCTTTTGACACTAATATGAAATGTGTGTCTGGCTCAAAAGATAAGCTTTTTGAACAGGTGCCTGTAAATTAACTGCAGGGCAGCATTCTTAACACTACCATTTCAACCACGCAGTCTGGCAACAAAACAACTGCATTACTTTAACTACAGCCACGTGCAGCACTGCTGAGAAACTTAACAAATCAAACACTTCCTTACATTTTCTGATCATGAAACAGAAGTGCATCTTTCTCAAAAATCAGATATGATCCTAATTCCAGCAATCTGAAACCAATCCTGATCTCCAGTGAATGAGCTCTGCAAATTAACGTCTGTTGAATTTGAGCAGGATCCATCCATGAAAAGAAAAAACTTTATCTTGTGCTTATTTATGCTGTCAAAGCACATTAACGACACTGTTTCCTGATTGGCCAGCTCCGTCATCTTTTTACACGGTTGTAATAACTGATTTAACTACTGTTTCCTCAAAGAACATCTTACAGGCAGCATCACCAAAATTCACAAAGAGATACAGTGTTCAAATCAAAGCTGTTAAAATCTACAAATGGCAAGTTAACAAGTCACATGAGAATTGCATGCGAAACATGTAAAAATATCTTCATGTTGGCCTTTCAATTTCCCAGGTCTGTACAGTTTTTTTTAACTAGGTGGGAGTTTGTTCCACTGAGTGGTTGCGGTCCTTGGAAATTATTGCTACATTTCATATGCAGATTTCGCCAAAAACAGACTTAGGGAGATCATGCAAAATGATGATCAATGCAAAAATGCATTTAGCTGTCCAGGTTACAGTTAAGAGACAGGGTAACCAGGCAGAGTCAGATATTTATGCTAATATCATTAGAATTTCTGGTTTTGTGACCCTTTTCTGATTTGTTGTCCTGAAGATGTGTTTATACAAACTATTTGGCTCAAACAGCAATTAAAGTGAATATCATATTTTAGTAAGCAGTCAACTTCTAAAGTCATAGCAGATTCTATTTCGCATTTACACTTCTGAAAGCTTTAAAACTGTTGGAGGAGTCGAACCCCTGACACCGGTACATCTCTGCACCAATTTTGTCTGTTTCTTCCACTATTCCATCGTTGCTGGCAAAATAAATGGTTTTTAATCATGCTAACATAAACATTAAACGGTCTCAACACTTGGTACTTAGTGCTTGATTGAGGCAGAGCGGTAGACGTACAGAGTGGTGTCACTATTTGATCGTGTGGTTCATGGTGGACCTGATTAGTTCCAAACAAGCACTCAGTGCCATCACTCCTCATAGGTTTTGTATGGAACAGATTCTCTGTAAATGTAAAATAACAATACAAATAAGCTGGGTACTTTTACATTTTAAATTTCAATGGTCAATTGTAGTTTGCAACAAGCAAGGGGAATAGACTGAAGACTTTATCATTTGATTTTCCTTTTTTGGCTGAATAAACAAGAATAATTCTCCTTTACATCATCCTTCATGTTCTACTCCAGCACTAGTTTTAGAAATACCAATAATCTGTTCTAGTTATTGGCCATTTGTTTGTGGGATATATTTACTTACCAAATTCAAAGATATTTCACATTTATCGGTTTTATTGTCCATGTTAAATTTTTATTAAATATTGTGTATTTCTACATTTCAATATCTATTTTGCGAAAATACTTGTTTTCCAAATAAATTAGTAACTCTGAACTTATGTTCTTTATTTATATTACTAATAATATCTACACTGCATTTTTAAGATCCAAAATCGTATGCGCCCTTCATTTCTATTAAATACATTTCACACTAGTACATTATATTTTATACCCTTGAAAAATACTTTTTTCATTAACATATTCTTTGTGAGATTTAATGCAACTACAAATTTTTTGTCTACATGTTCTTGTTTGTTATCATTTTCTTTTTGGTTAACAGAGCTCCATGGGCACATAGCTATCATACTCTATAACATGAAATAACATGAGCAATGTTTGGAAGTGTTTACACCTCCATTTCATAGAAATAGAAGGAAAAAGAAACCACTGCCGTTTACTGTATGGAGCTGACTCTGTATTTCAACTGCTCTGCTTTGAGCATTTTTAGAAACTTAAACATTTTTCAAAAATTTGAGTTGATTTGCTGATGTAAGACTCCACAGTTGATGTGCTTTTAATGACACAAATAGCTGCTGTGAAACTGAGATTGTCTTTTCCATCATGTTTGGAAAGCATCACACAAACACACACATACATATTGTCTCATCATTCCATCAACTCGTCTGCCTCTCTGGTGTGTACCTCTGGGTCTGTGATTGTCTCATAATGCACTGAACATCTATAGTGTAGAATTCAACTGAGCTCTGAGCTTTCACAGACATTAGCAGCTGCTAAGTCCTGCTAGTCTTTTAAAAACTAGCCGACTAGTTTGATCCACGCACAGGTATGTTTTTCAATGTCAGATTTGATTGCTGGTGTGAAAAGTTATGCTTGGGTTGACATTGAGAGGGATTCTTTCTAGTTCTTGTAAAAAATAATATTGCTAATCGTTCGATTGGGTGGGACTGACTTCTGACTTCGGCATCTGTTGTTGTCTGAGGAATTGCACTCATCTCACTTTCTGTTTTCTTTGTGTGGCTCATCTGAGGTTTATTTTGTTTGTAAAAAGTTTGTAAATGCATTTTCCTCAAAGCACCTTTTGTGAGAGCAGTTTTTATTGGGCCATTGTGGGAGTGTGCAAGCTTTTTGCAGTTTACCAGTCCATTGGGTGGAATGGATGTGCTATAATTTTGTGATTTTATACCCAAACACTGTTATTCTGATGATCAGCTGTGTACGTTTTCAGTTTATACAATTAGTTTAGAGCAGTTTGTGTTGCTCAAAGGTGAATCTACAAGTTTTTTTTTTTTTTTTTTTTTTTTTTTTTGCTGATTAAACCAAATGTTGAAGCCAAGGCTTCATTTCGAGAGTTAACGCATTGCATATTCCAGTACTATAGAATAAAATAGTCCCAGCACAAATTTCTCACTACCTTCTGAACAGATTTGTGTTATTTTTTTATAAAGATGAATAAAATGTTAATCATGGACTTCAAATAGAGTTTTACAGTGCACATTGGATGATTTTGATTGCAGTGCACAGTGTAAGAATGCATGATTGCAATGCCTTTTGTAGACTGAATGAGATGCTTGCACACTACATCGCAAACCTTCAAATGATGGAAAAAACAAATGCTGCAAGCAATATTTCCTTTCCAGAGATTATCGCAATGAAATTACCTAGTTTGACCAATAGGTGGAGCAACTGCAAAGAAGATACAGAATTAGCTTTAAATGTCAGTCCAATTTGGCATGTTTCCACAATCTGTATATTTCTTAAAGGACATGGGTGTTTATTTAAAAACATGTCTGCCAAGGATGCCTTTTGATTTGAGAGAAATCAGTCAATTGTGTTTTTTAATTATACAATTATTAGGTTTTTATTAGACCCTCATGATTAGTAACTTTGCCACAAGAACCAATGTTGTTTATTCATTAATCTGAAATAAATGGGAAAATCTGCTTTTGCTACAAAAAATTTTTTTTGTCTGTTCAAAAGTTCTGTTTAGGAGCTAACATAAAGAATTTGAATTTAAATTTGAATTTCAACAGTTTTCCTTAATTTTCTTTTGTACGTAAATAATTTTTTTCTTGTTTAAACAATGAAAATGTAAAAAGGTGCATCACAAGTACAGTGACAATGCTGCATCTAGGCATTTAGAAAATAAGATAATTGTGAAGTTAGGACTTGGTGGTGCAATACGATAGCTTTAAAAAAAAAAAAGCAGTTACCTATGTTATCTATGTCTTACCCAGTTATCTATGTCTTAGCAGTTGGAATAAGTACAATAATCTAGTGGACTTGTTTTTGTCTTAAATTTCACAAACATTTGAAAAGGAACTGTAAAACATCAAACAAAAATGTTGAACGTGAGTAGAGCCTTATACTAAAAAAAAGCTGTAACATAGCAGTACGTTATCTACACTAAACTTGAGAAATGCATCCAAACTCTGTCTTGTTTGATTGATCGAACCCATTTCTGTCCACTAGTTGATTTCGTGAAAGTTTGTAAGCAATTTAACCCCAGTGACCACTGCTTGCAGCTATATGTCTAGATGGGATCATTAGATAATTTTTATTCGAATGTAGCTCTTAGTAAAATGTACCCAGAATGCCCTGCGAGAGCTGCATGATTGCTCCCAGCATGCTCACCGGCGTGCACGCAATGACGCCACTGCTTTCTGCTTCCTGTGTGTCTGACGCCTCTCTTTCGGCACTGCTGTCTGTCTTTAAGCTGGCCGCCGTCGAGCCGACACGTCAGGATCATCACACGGGCGGGGCCAATTCGACATGGGCGTGGCAAGTGGAAGTCTGGGCGGAGTCTTGGAAGAAGCTCTCACACGTTTCGCCGCCATGCAGAGACAGACTGAGGAGCGTTTTCGTGTCTGGATGGAGAGGCTGACCCGCCTGCATTCGGATGACGACCTGTCTTCCAGTGAAAATCCAGAGGGGCGTAGCCATGTCAGCTCCTTCCTGCCGTCTTCAGAGTCACAGGAAACACTGGCAGCCTATGAGATGGCGCGACGTAGTGCCATCCCAGTTCCTCCTCAGCATGCAGGAATCAATGGAAATGTGGATCCAACGGAACCAAATGTTTGAAGACTGCTTGAATTCGCTAAAGTGAAGCTTTCACTCTGCCATCTGCATCTGTCATTTCTCTTTTAGAGAAGCTGTTCTCTCTCACCTCACCATTTGCTCTTCTTCATGCCACTCCAAACCCATTCGAGTGCTGTCTTTCCCAGTTCAAAATCTTTAGATAAATCTCAAGCTTTCACTAATAGATCACATTTTTTGTTGACTCTATTTAATTGCGAGCATTCAAATGTCCCCTTTGACAGAAACAAGGCTGTGTTCAAAAGATCTACATTTCTGTAGAATTAAAATAATTTTTATTCTATGGTGCTAAGTTTGTAAATAATGCACCATGTTGTGTTCCCTCATTTATGGTTACTATTTGCATTTATATATTTAAAACATCTACAGATTCTTGTAGTCATTACTATTAATTTGACATTTGGCATGATTTGTTTTTGACTTTATTCCACCAAGAATGTAAAGTAAACATTTAAAGAAAAATGTTGAAAATGAGTAGAGCCTCATGCTAAAACAACTATATTATTGGATAGTTTAGATGTAACGAGACTAAACTTCCAATCATCCAACACCTTAGTCAGGTTTAGCAGGCAAAACCCATCTCTGGCCACTAGTAGATGCTATTGTATAAAAGTTTGAAAATAGCGGCAAAATGCAATGCAGTTTTTTTTTTTTTATCAAGTTGCTTTACAACATCATAAAAACTAAAATATAAAGCAGGCAATGCCCATTTCTAATGCATATGAATAGCATGTGATTAACAAAAACACATGCACAATCAAAGTGAACATTTAGTTTAGATATTAGTATGCTTTAAGGAGCACAGGCTTCTTTTGTAGTTGTGCTTGCCCCTCTGCTCTCCACAAGTGAATAAGTAGATTTTTTTCTTGCTAGTTTTCAAAACTTTTTTAGTTTGTTCAGCAGATATATGGTTCTAGTGATTGCTTTTTTTTTAGCATAGCTTAGCATAAATAATTGAATCATGTTGGCAGCATTTCCATATCGACAATAGCGAAGTAATGAACAAGGCTCAATATTTTTTTTATTTAGATGAATGTGCCTGCTGCAGCTTTATTGCAGCTGTGAAGCTCCAAGATTACCTGACCATGAAAATATTTAAATTTTATCTTGGTCAAAGTGTAACAATAGAAGAGTCAAGTTTTAAAGAAGTAAAAGGGCAATAAATATTGAAACTCATTTGGTTACTGGTCTAATGCAACTTCACAATCTATGCTAAGCTATGCTAACAATGACGTCATTGCAAAAGGTTTTTTTAATGTTAAAGCGCTACTGATCATCACGAGGAGACTTTTTCCGGGTGAAAGTGGAGTCTTCTTTTATCCATTTCTAGTTGAAAAAGTTATGCATTTGCTATATGTGGATTTTATTTTAGAAGTTACACCCATTTTTTTTTAATTAAAGATCAACTGAAACAATGGTCATTTACACTCAATTAAGAAGCTGAAATATGATTAAATGTCCATTCAATGTGTGACATGGCAAACAAAATAAAGCCCTAACACTTCTTTCATTCTAAACTTGTTTTGAAATGTCAAAATATGGACAATTTTAGTTATTACAAAAAAGAATCAATAATAATTTTAGTTAAAATTACACAACCAAATGTCTTTCCCAGGTATAGCTTGTTTTTATTTATTTTTTATTTTATTTTACAGTTTAAAGGAAACTATTCTGGTCTTTTTTAATTTAAAGTAAACTATTCTCCCCAGAGTGAGACACACTACAATATTATGTTACAAGAACTGTGAGGGGCCCTGAAGATAAGATCCATCCATGTTCTGTACAGATAATTTGTAAAAAAAAAAAAAATGGTGTTATCGCTGATCACAAATTTATAACCAAATGTCAACTAATATCAACAATTAAGAAATTCAGTTGCAAAAAAAATTATGAAGAAACGTGACAATTACTTTCGGTTTTGGAAAGATGTGAAGATGAGCTTATGACACGCGATCACAGTTTTAGTTACACTGTCGGGTATCTCAGGGCGGTCTCCACACCCAGTGCCTTTACTCTCACGTGTTCATGAGCCAAACCACTCCATCCTCTCGAGGATCTCTGTTTTGCCTCACAGACTGTTCTGCCATGAGCTTCCTGACTACCAAAGAACTCTGGTTTGCTTTGACTGGCTGCGCTTCTTCGTTAACTAAGCTAATGTGCATGATGTGAGCTGAGCGCTGTGATGTGATGTACACTGGATCTAAGCTTCTCACCGTGTGTCCTCTTGTCACTTGAGATAATTGATCTGTGTACAATTTTTTTGTTAATGGTTGGTCCACATGTTATTCTTTGACACTGGAACCTGTTCAGCAGGGTTACAGTAAACTGACACACACATGTTCATAATCACATTTTAAAAGCTGCATTGTTAGCAGGCATGATATATTAGTCGAGTGTTTTTCTTAATAACTTAGGGTCAACTTTTCACATTGAAGGAAAAGATGTCTCCTCTAAAATTTTGAATTGCAGGTTATATGTTTTCCTTCACTAGCTTTACGAGTTTCATAACACCATTAGTTTACCAATCAAAGATTTACATAGTTCTTAAAAGGCAAATCAAGGCATACGACAGGTAATGGTACTTATTGTATTAATATTTCTACCTTGGAGTTTTTTCCCTTTTAAATCTTAAAAGATCAAAGGTTGTCAGGCCTGATTTGACTGCCAAGTATAATGTTGTTATTTCTTTTTGGTTTTAGGTTGAAATATAAGCTGGACTTGTTCTTGACCGGTTTCTAGAGACTGTGCTTCCTACGTAATAACTAAAAAGACTCCTGCTGTAACTTGAACACTGTTTTTTGTTTTTTTCAGTGTGTAATAAAAGCCAGATTGCCTAAGTTTAGTGCCATGTTTCAGATGGAGGAGAGCTATATTTCTGTTATTGTTTACAGATATTTGTTCTGTATTGCATTGCTTTTGTCCTCACTAATGCTAATGGAAGTGTTCCAGGCAGTGATGCTTTGGGTTTTTCATGATGTGTTGATTGACTGTGTCATAAGCAGTGAAATAAATACAGTGGATTTAGCAGCTTTCAGCTTTTTTGCTTGTTTTGTCCGTCTCCTGAATAACGTTAAATGCTTTAAGGTTTGGGATGTGCTCGAATGGCTGGCTGTGTTTGATAGTCAGAAAGTGCCGGATATTTTTGTATATACGAGCTGAAGCAACAATATAGCGACACTGAAAGTTTCAAAGCTCAAAGTACTTTCTGAATCATTAAAATTCAAATACAATTATCATTAAGATAAAAAATACAGTCAGCAAAGACCATATAATAGTCTTCTACTGTGGTTTCTCTTTCTAGGAAAAGCACTTGAAATTGTTGGTAAAAATAATTTCCCTTTGTTTGTAAATACATGCCAACACCTTTTTTTTGCATCAAAATTTGAATATTTTGGCTGATGTTAGATGAAGTTGTATGCACTGTGATAGCAGATATCAAGGACATGGAAATGTCATAAGTGCATACAACACGTAACTTGAAAAATCTGTTGTGAAAATAATGTTTTTCCTTTCAAATTATTGGTGCTTTTTAAATCATATTTTAATGTTATCAACTACTGTTTTTTTTTAAAGTACGTAAATGAAAATTAAAGTAAATTTGAGTGAATTTTATTGGATACATTAAGTTGTATGCTGTATGTACCAAGCTACAAACTGAGAAAAAAGTGGGAGCGAAAGGGTATCGAGCCGGGGTCAGGAAAATTTAGAAGAAATATACCTGCTGTTCTTTGTGGATTATTAATATTAATCATATGAAAACATTATTTAGGCGATCTGTGTTCACCAAATGTAACCGTTCCTTGGCTGCTTTGAACTAAATTGCATTCATATTGATGAATTAAAAATGCTTTTAATTGATATTTTATGCTTGAGATTGTTTTGGATCAACTATGGAACAAGCGAGGTGATTGTACACAACTGCACCTCCTACTTCTAAGGATATAGTCCGATGCTCATCTGTAGATAAGCAAATTATTAAAGGAAAATTATTTGATTGAAAAACACGCACTTCAGAATTGTAAAAAAGAAATAGCTTAAATGCCTATGCTAAACTTTAACATTGTCTTAAATTGTTTTAAATTTGAACATGTTTTGCCATCTCTTTTCATGGTCTGTAGGAGTAACTATAAACCAGAAATCAAGAGAACCATGACAGTCTTGAGGAAAACGCAAAATCTAACGTATGAACGTGAAAGCTGACGTGTGCACGTTTTTTTTTTTGGGACGTACGCAATGTTGATACTTGATGTGCTTCTTAATGGTCTGTGTGTGTGTTGCAGTGGGTCCGGCTGTTGTAGGACGTTACGATATTTCAGACACTCACTCTGAACAGGAACAGAAGTTACACGCGCACACAGGTTTGTTCTTTCCTTCTTTTTTTGTGCACATCAGATGTATCACAATACTTCAATACCTTTCAGTCTGAGACAACACAAACTGTCAAAATATGTTTTTGCGGAGGCATCTTTGGTACTTTTATCTACAAACCTCAATACAGCTCATTCTCACATTGATTAATTGATTGATTTACTCTAAAAGCAACTTTGATGATGTTCAGCTTTGACGATGTTCAGCTTTCTGCTGAATTACTTTGAGTACCAAAATAACTGCAATTCAACCCACTCAAGAATTTACAAAACATGACTCCACACTCGATCTTGATTGTGACTACATCCAACCATATGTTTATACCTAGAGGAGGCGAATCATTATCACCTTTTGAGATTAGCCCTAAAATCATCTTTAAAAGCAAAAATATGATCTATACTTTTTTGCAAATTTGCTTAAAATTAGAAAGTTACTAAGCGTTTTAAATGCCAAACAAATCTAATTCTGCATGCAGTCGCTCCATCTTAACATAATATAAGAGTGTTAATGTGACTTATCACAAGCTCTCTGAATGCAGGAGAGGCATAAGTGGGAAGACCTTCAGACCATGGATCGGTTAACAGTTTTGATGGTGAATGTTGAAATCTAGCCTTGTTCTTGTTTGTTGACTGAAGTTGTGCTGTGTTTCTGCAGGTGTGGTTCAAGTAGAGCCGTCTCAGGTGAGTCTGGCTTCTTCAGACAGTGAAGTGGAGATCGTGGGAGTTCAAGAGAACCCCAGGTAAGGGCACTTCTATTTGCAACATTGAACTTCTCGCTCAGGCGAATCAGTAAATCATTGACTAACCATTAGATCCTGGTCACAAAAAAGAGATGTGTTTAACTTTTTTTGCAAAGCACATGTACAGCCCGCTGCCAACAGGCTGTTGTTGCTAGCTTTGAACTTTTATTGTAATCAAGGACACTTTCAGACTGGCCACAGTTTCATGTTCATACAGTAGCCTCTGATCCTTTTCAGAGAGGCTTATGTAGTTACATCACTGGAGTCATGTGATTGATGTCTCACGTCTTCCAAAGTGTGCCTCATGGAGTGGATGCTGTTTTGCGGATGTTCTTACCACATCCTCCATATGTGCATAATTGCCGTACAGTTCAGAAGATGAAAGCATCCTTTCCCTGCTATGTTGTTGTGTATAATGAACAAACAAATCTGTTATTACGTCACATCGAGCTCAAGCAACTTCCTCTTTTGAGCCATATGTCCCACCCAGCTCTCCGCTAAACTGCTTGAACCGTTTCCCAGACTACCTTTGGAAGCAGATTTGCTAATGCTTCCTGGAAATAAAAGTATTATTATCATGCATGTAGCAATAAACTGTTACTGGAGCCAAGTGTTTTTGGAAATAAAATACAGACGCCAGTCTGACAGGGTCCTAAAGCAGCACACTACATCCACCAGCGGGCAATTAAAGCGGGTGTGCATAATTACGGTAATTTCTAGAAACTACCTTTAATGCGGTTGTGTTGGTTTTAGCGTGATCTCACGATTTCCTCGTGGTGGAGTGATCCAGTCTCTTTCCTCATGGAAGCAAAGGACTCCTGCATCCTGGACGTCAAGTGCTGCTCCATCTGGCTGGATTCCTCCTCCAGAGGTGGTGGATCTCACACTGGATGAAGAGCGCCACAGATACCTGCTGTGATCTCTCTCTCTCACACATGATTTTAAAGCACATGACCAGTGGGCTGAGTGACTACAACTTTTATTTAAGCCAACCTCCTCAAACTCCCCAAAACTTTTCATGATGTACTAGAATTTATTAAAGGAGACCAGAGGAGGACTTCCTGGTCAGTTTGAGGAGAACAGACCATGTTCTCCCTTGGTGAGGCCAGCGCACTCGTGCTTCCAAGTCTTCAATGTAATATATAGGGCTTCCCAATGAAAAATCTGTCAGGAATGTAAGAGGCTGAATCTCACAAATACCACTCCAAAATCGAAAAATCCAAATCTGAGAAATTGGTTTGTAGAAATGCTTTTAAATCACTACTGAACATAATCAGATACATTTTGGTGTGTTTTTTTTTACGTTGCTTCTAATATTAATTATTTTGTAAAATAGTTGCAAGTATGTTAAAAATTTGTTTAATTGTTGGATAAAATTGAATTATTATTACATGCGTGGGTTTGACCATGTAACAGCATGTTTTGATAGCTTGCACATCCTCTAATTGCTTTTGTTTCATCCTTTTTTAAGATCTAGAAAACAACACTTCACAAGTAAAAACATCTGTTACAATAACTGAATATGAACTAAATGTCAAAAACTGTAATTAACTAAAATTAAAGTAACCAGGAGAATGGAGGATGGCAAAATAGACTTGTAGCCAATTAGAATATCCATGAGTCGCTATTGGTCTAGAGGCAGGGATTAAAACCATCTACATTTCATTCTTTTATGGACTTGAAACAGAAACAGAAAACAGAGCTAGCCTTTCTGGTGTCCACTTCCCATAGTTTTGGACACGCAATTGTAAAATCAAGGAAATCGTGACTTAAGACTTGGTTCTTTATCATGAGAAAGCATCGATTCAACGTTCTGTTGAAGGAAAACGAGTCTGAAAGATCATAAAATTAGCTTTTAAATCTGTGTGGTGCTTATTTTTTTTGATTCTCAATTCAAAAATGGACAACAATAACATGAAATACATTTTGTTTTTTGATGGTCAATTCTGTTCTCAAAACAACAAAGTGCAGAAGCTAAATACAAGCTCACGATCCGTGTAACAAAATCTCATTTCATCGTCACTTGACCAAAAATGCAAATCTGGAAGCGAATTCTTTTTTTTTTTCTTTCATCTTTCAAATTAGTGAAGCAGTGTGTTTTCGGGTTACTAACTTTACTATTATTTGGGGACAGAACTATATAACAAAAATAATTGAAACTTTTTTATTTAATTACTTATTTTTTGTGTGTGTCTGGTTGCACAGTGACTCTGTTGACCATTTACACAGCTGTTTTCTGATGTTTTACATGAGGAAGTTACAATGATATTTGCTTTGATAAAATAAAGCGTACACCAACCTGCACAGAATCTCTTGGTTTACTGATCAGATGCACAGTATTCTGAGCAGGCTAATGTTACATTAAATGAAAGAAAGCATGTAGATTTGTTTTTGTACCACAGATTTTAAACTGTGGATATGCTCAGACATAGTCGAACCAAACAAGGTTTTTAAATAATTGTTATCTAATGAAAAGTGGTCAAATGTTTGTCCAGGACGAAAGTAACCCATGTTCTGCATTGGCTGCATGGCTTTGAACAGTGGTCTCAACTTTTGTTCAGTGACGTTTAAGTGCTGAAGATTGGGATATTGATAGGCTACTGATATTTTTGAAACCGAAATAAAAATTTGCACCACTCTCCTATTTTGCTCTGTATTTTGGACATTCTTTTCATGAATTGCGTTTTGAAGTATTTATAGTGTAGTTATAATCTTTATTGGTTGCAAGTACACATCTAAGCATGTGAGGCAGATTTGAAGAATATAGTGTCTTATATTTTATGGATTTTAGTCTGTGTTTGAAGCAGAATAGTGAGAGATGTGCACTTTGTATGAGGTCTTTTTCCAAAAATTCAGCGACCTAGAACTACTTCTTTTTAATCGAATCTTTGTAACCTAGGTATCAAGCTAAAAAGCAGTTTCTGTCAGATTATGCCCTGTGATTTCATTTTGATTTTAGAGGGAAAACAAGTTAGTTTTTCTCCTTGTGTTTGAAATGAGAAATCATATAAATGACTGACACACAGATTGTCTTTTGTGCCGAGAAAAACCCTTGGTTTGTCATGGTAATCCATATTGTATGCATTTCTACAGTATTTTCCTTCTCATCGCCCCTTGAGAACTCAACTCGTGTGATTTCAAAGTCCAAACATTGTGTTTAACTGTGATTTTGGGTCGTTCTCGTGAGATTCAGCCATCCCAAAAATCTCATTGACCTCATGAACTGCTTAGCTTCCACTAACTTTAAAGCGGCGCTCTTAGTCACCTCCTGAAACCATCCTGCTTTTGGGGTCAGGAGTCGCAAGCCGTGAACCCTCCCGACTTGATTCCTGCGAAGCTACTGAAAAGTGGCATGTAAAGATGAAAAGCTTCTAAACATCTGCTGCTGCCAAGGGTGTAAGAAGATCTCTGCTTCTTCTGCTCTCTCTAGATTTCCACCTGTGTGTGCCGTACATCCAGAGCATGTTTTTTGACAATTTGACCATTGGTAAGGGGTTGCACATAGCACCAAATTTAAGCATTGATTTTACAATTTCAAGAATATCAACAGACCACTCTCTAGACTATATATTTTAGTTTACTCTTAAAATGTAGTAAATTTAAGCTTTTATTTTGAAATTTCAAGTATATCATCAGACCACACTCCAGAAATATTTTTAAATGAAGAATATGGAAGCATTTAATCTTAAATTTCCCAAAATTATCTTGAAATTGTTTTACATTTTAATAACTTGAAAGTGTGTTACATTTTCTCTGTATGGCCACCTAAAAGTAATTTATTGCAAATAAATAGATGTTTAGACGTGTGAGGGTGAAGGGGTGAGGCTGACTGAATGGAGCTCGAGCCAAGTCACATTTTAGAGTATATGTGTGCATTGAGCTGTCAATCGTAATTAAAACACAAACTGTGATTTCTTGAAAGTCAAACACAAATCAGATTTTAGGTGCACCGCCATGTTACGCAACCTTTGAGGGACTTGACCCAATATTTAAAATAATTCCACCACTACTTCTGCTACATTTTTTTGTGGATTTACTGGTACTTTATTTTAATGGGCCATGCTGTAAACAACTATTTTTAGAAATCTTAAAAAAACAAAACAAAGGGATTCTTTTTACACTTTTGGGGGGTGGGAATTGTTAATAATATTGTTTTTAATGGTAATATTTTGCAGGGTGTGCAGATTATTATGCAAATGTTACATGAGCTTGAGTCAACAAAAGTTCATTTTAGCAAGCTACAAAGACGTGCATTATATTTTCAACCCTGCTGTTTGATTATTATGTTTGAGAAAGAGTATTAGAGTGGAATTGTTTTCAGAGCTATACTCTGACTGCTGAGCGCTGCCTTGCAGAGTGTAAAGGAATGAATTCGGGGTGATAACTCTCATTGTTTCCAGTAAAGCTTATTCCTTTCCCCGACTCTTTTTGGCGTATTTAACACAATCGGAGTTTGTACACATTTCTATGAGCGCATCCTCACTGTAACTATTTATTCATCTGCTGTGTTTTACTTGATGTTGCGTATCAGAATAGTTTGATTTAAAGAGCAATTATTTATTCACCATCCAGAGATGCTTTAGTTCCTAAGCAAATGTTACATGACATCAATACTAGTTCTCTGTTTTATTCGGCTCTTCGAGTCGTGCTGGCGGCCATCTTTGTTCTCTAAGCTGTGAGCCAGTCACCTAAAACACCACAGCAGAACAGCAATAAAATGACAGCAATACGGATGAGATATATGATCGTTGTTTTATTACTAAAAATAATTATGAAATAGATTTTCTAAACTTGCTTTGATGTGAAACTAGATTTTAAATTGAGTCTATTTTTATTGTGATGAGTGATGGGAAAGGCCAAGGCATGCTTGTTTAAAGCACATTTCAGTAATTCCTTATTTATAAAATAAAGAGGCTGATAGATAAAGGGCAAAATAGACCAAACATTACATTTTAGTATGAAATATTACACATTAAAATAAAAAAGTTACATTTTAAACCTTTAAACAATATATGTAACTTAATTGTTTTGTTTAGTTTTCCTAAATATTAACGATATAACAGGTTCGTGTTGCATCACTAGTGTCCTCTGATTCTCAGCGATAAAATCAGCAAGAGCAAATATCACCCCCAGAAAATGACCTATATGCAACAAGTTGCTATAGGAGAAAATCCCAGAAAAACAGAGATAACGAGAAGTTAAAAGAATAGAACGGCTACATTTCTTTACCTAATGGAACGAAAATACTCACTCACTTCTTACAGAAAATTAAACCAATCAGATACCGGTCAGACATTCAGTCAACATTTTTAGGCTGAGACTATGAAATGTGTAACAGTTTAAGGTTAGATGTTTATACTTTATTTAAAATTAATAGTAGTATGGTTATTTTAGTGTGACCTTCTGATAAATATGAAAAAATTATTATTTGAGAATTTTAGCATCGACTACTTTCACTTGTCTACAAAACCTCAGAGGATACAATTTGAGTTTCTGAGCCATTCAATTATTATCAGACTTTTGAGCAAAATCTTGTGTGAAATAAGGAAATAAAGAAAAAAAGAGCAACAAAGGGCTTGGAAAAGGCATTTTCATCAGTTTTGAATTAAAATGTTACATGTAATCACCCTTACTTTCTATATCCTTATCCATGTCTTTTTCAAATATATGACCTTATAAGTTGTTGAACTTGAGCCCCAAGGCTATTCCCAGAACACAAAAACCTTCCTATTTATTATAGAAAAGACTTTTCAGTTGCAGACCCCATAGAACCACCTTTGAAGGATAACAATTAAACAAATGCCTTGCCATAATTTCCATTCTCTAAAAAAGAACAATTTGCCTTTTGTGCAGAAAATTAAAGGTCCCAGAATTCACATTTCAATCAGCAATCACATTTGATTAGTGTTTCCTGACATTAGGTTACAACATACTGAAACAATGTTTGATCCCGTGTAACAATCCCAGAGCAGTTGCGATGTAACATACTGGACTGTGAGAGTGCCAGTGTCTACATGCCAGCTTCTGCTTTTTGTCATAAGGCATTTGTTTTCAATTTCAATTCATATCTGACCACTGACATCAAATATTACCTTAAGAATCAAACTCTGTTTTGTGGACAGAGCTGCTGCAATTCAGAATAATGATCTTGTGGTAAAGTAAAAGCTCTAAACTCCAGAGTCTTTTCGTTTAACATTACAATTATGGAATCAAGTGTTTCCTGTCAGAGTTAAGTGTTATCAAATGTTACATTTCATGTTTCAGCTCAGAATTCCAACAAGAGTTTTTGAGTTATTGAGTTATTGTTAGATTCAGATTTTAGAAAAACCTGATCACTAGACAATCACCACATCTTCCGTCAATCAGTGTTCTCCTGTCGCTTTCTTCTCGTTACAGAGATTTTAAAGGGAAAGCATGTTCAAACCATAATGTACTCTTGCTCAGGGAGTTTCTGTTTCCTGTTGGGCACAAAAGAAGATGTTTTGAGTAGTCCTGACTTTGGTGGCTTCCATAATAATGGCAGAGTTTTTAACATCTTCTTATGTGTTTGTCAGAAGAAAGACAGGCATGCTTTCGGAGGACAAGACTTAAGAACTTGATCTGGGTTTGGGGGGAACTGAAGGAGAAACTCATACTTCTTTTTTCTGTTGTACACAAAAGATGATGCTTTGAATGATGTTGTAAACCGACAACTTTATACGTTTCTCTTAGTGTGTTCAACAGAAGAACAAAACAAGTGAAGGATGAGGAAAGGAAAACTTTAATGTCTGCATTTTCATCCTGGTTAAGATTTTTAATACTGCAATAATGCCCTCCAGTGAGAGAAACAGAAAGTGTTTGTGCCGATTGGCTTAGAATCCCTGTTTTGTTCAGTTTGTTGAGTGAAGAGCAAACAGAGTGTATTGTTTTTGCTTCCGCAAGTCTATCTTCCTTTAAAAATGTATGTAGAATGAGATGAACTATTTTATGATGAATAAATAGAGATATTTAAAGAGTACCCTTGAGTGTGCTGTCCTGTGCTTTTCTTTTGTATTTTACCCTTTCACTGTTGTTTATTTAAAAAGCTTTTGCTCTGATTTGACTAAACGCCCTTTTAAGGATATTGCACCCAGAAAAAGAGTGTATAGTCAACAATCACAGGTTCCAGGCATGTTATGGTTTCATTCCTCCTTTGAACACATTTTCAGATATTTTGGATATAACTCAGGAGGGATACTCAATTTTTCCTCTGAAAACTGACAATCCAAACATTTTTCAATTGGTCCTTTATAAACTCATACTCTTGAATCCAGTTTTTGTTATATCACTGTGGCAAACTAATCAATATGTCATTTATTTTTCAAACAAGAGTTTTTTGGAGGACATATGTTCATACTTTTCTTGGACATTGACTGAAGCATTTTCATGAGAGGAATGCATTTAGGTGAATATCCAAATTATATCAAATGTTCTTCAATGAAAATTCTAATACCATATAAGTTTGGATCCACATGCAGGTAAGTAAAAATAATTGTGTGGAGTATCCCTTTAATATGGTCCAGTGTTGTGTATTAACCATTCACACATCCAAGACCATAATAAAGTCATTTAAAATAAGTCATTGAGAGTTTTTCTTCGAAAACAGTACTTTTGGTCCGTACTGGGGTTGATTAACATATTTGAATACAGAATAAGAAAGTTGTTCCTTCATTAGTTGAACAACACAAAGGTTAACTAACTTGTGCTTGTAATTAATCAATGCTTAACTAATTCATTATAATGAAAATTATAAAAACGTTACCAGAAAGGTATAAAGACAGTACTGACAATTTTCTCTTGTTTTTATTAGTTGCAAAATTAGAGGTTTCCCTGAAAAATTTTTGGCAAAAATAGGTCTACTTTTAAAACATGAGATAAACAAATGTATGATTGGCTGTCATTTAGTGGCTAATGTTTTGGTAATTTAAAGACAAAATATTGTTTCTTGTAGTGGTGATAAAAAAATAATTGTATGTTTATTATTAGTGCAAAACAATGTAGAATATGTTCTCATTCTCGAAGGTTAATGAAAATGTTCACATCTTTTTAGTTCCCTTAAACACTCCTCTTTTTCTCAAGGTCCAGAGGGAACTGTCTATCAGTGGAAACTACTGTCAGAGTATAACAATCCTTTAAAAAAAACGACTAGTGATATAATCAATAGAATAAAACAGATTTCAACCAAAAGTGCCCCAGACAAAAGAATTAAACTTCACATTACTTCAATTGTTTGCCTGTTTTGTGTCCACTTTTTCCTTCTTAAACCTATCTGAGATCTTACATTTAAGAAATAAACTTCACAAGAGCTTTGATAAGTTTTAACACTGGAGAGAACTTAGCTAGCTAGCCGAACTGTTTTGAGTGAGATTAGCATACAGCTGCGTGTGCCTGCCCTCATCTCTTTGTCACTAGCTTGAACAGACTCTACAGCAGCTGCCCCATGAGGTCAAAGGTCACAACACTCATTCCCATGTCTGCACTCAGAAAGCTTCTGCCACATTCCCCTATTCACACGCGCCGCACATGCCTGTTAACTCACATTTAAGGGAGTGTTTGATTTTAAAGAAGTATTCCAATCCTCTTTTGTTTTTGTTTGTTTGTTTTTAAATATTATTCTTGTACAGACCACAAGCTAACCTCATCCACATTTCCTATCCTCCATCAACCCCCTATTTTCGTTAAAGGTGCCATGTCATGATAATGTGACTTCTCTGACATTCCTGTCATCTTGAAATGTTGTTCCTTCATCAAAAACATCCCTCAAGTAGTGTTCAGATTTGTTCATGCATGTTTGAGTAATCCTTTATTCTTTTTTTCTGAGCTGACAAACTGCTTGTTTTCCTTTTCCCCACCTTTTTTTTCTCTATCCCCACCCAAGCCACGCCCACTTGTCAATCATATGATTCGCTAATACAGCCCTCTTTATGAGGAATCTGTTTTTTCGATTCCTGGATGATGTCATCAAATGAGCCCTCATCCTCGTTATCATTAACTCCGCCCATTGAGTATGATCAGCTTTCTGAATGATAAAAGCTTTCAAATGTTATCAGCTAAAAGGCTCAAACTTGCAGTCGCCTAACAGTACCCTGATAGCAAGTACATCTGGGGCAAATGTCGCTGAGGTGTGGCATGGCTTAGGCCAGACAGTCCCCATATAGGTTTTGACAATTTAAAAAAAAAATTTAACTTTTGTCGGTTTTGAGGTATATGTTCCAGATAATAAATAACACATATAAACAAAGATGTTGAAGCAAATTAGGTTGGGCTGATGTCTGACAACCCAAAATGACTACTGCAGGCTTGTTTTGAGGCAGTCTCCCCCAACACAATTTCACATTTGGAGGAGTTAAAAGCTTAGTTACTCAATTATTTATTTGCAATAACATGTAATAATAGTTACCAGTGGTCTCTGTTTGAGCACAAGTTGCATTGTGGGTAATTTTACATTCACAGAAGCTCCAGATCCCTTAAGAGCAAAGTAGCTTCTCCACAAAGATATGTTCCTTCAATCCATCACTGATCATTACAAATAATAATTACCTCATTTTAAAACTCAGACTGGGTGGCAGTAAAACATTGTGCAATTTTTGGGGAGTTTCTGTGGTGTTTACAAAACAAACGTAAATGCCAAATAGGCAATACAGTTTTGTATGCAAATTCGATGTTATGATATAGGTCTTAAATTTGATTCTTAACAGTCATTAAGAGGTCTCAAATTATCCTCATGAAAACTGCAGAAACCCTGTCCAGTCTCTCAGATCTGGTTAATCTCTGTCTCTCAAAGCACATAGAGCTTCAAAATGTAAGGAACAGTCCAAATCTGGAGTTTTAAAATTTATCTTAAAACATTTCTTTTCAGACAGCCCTTCTGACTTTAATGACTTTCTGTTTCTATGTATGTGATGTTTGTGTTTGTTTGTTGGTTGTTTGTTTGTTTTTAAAGTCCTATTTGTTTTTTTGCTTGTTTAATGTCTGGTGACCTTTGGTGGCAAGAAAGGTACTTTCAAATAAAATGTAGTATTATTACTATAATTGATTGTATGTTTAAAATGATTATTGTAACACAGTTGAAATAGTGTAAATTATAGCTAAAATAAATGCACTTTTGAAATTTTGCTAAAACATATTTATTTATAAAGTACCTGACTCACTTTTGGTTGAGTTATGGCACTGATGTGGTTTAGTTCTGGCTAAAAAGATGAGGACCACTTCTGGCCTGATGACTAGAAACTAATGTGGGCCAAATTTCCGCTGTAGGTTTGTTCCACACATAGGGCCAAATAAACGTGCTATCGAAATAATGTTAGAATTAATCAGTGACTGGTTGAAGGCACCCTTTTTTTAAATAGAAGCTCTTTAATAATGAGAAATCTTCTAAGATGCCAAACTTGAAGTGTTTATGATCCGTTATCACACACTCTCATACCTTCACAACTGTTACAAAGGCCATTAATGCAAACACATTCACAACAATGATATGCATAATATTACCCACAATGTATCCCGCTCTCAAACAAAGCATGGGTCACTAAATCTGACATGTAGTCATAAAGCTAAACGAACTAAACTAGATTAGATTAACTAAAGGGACATAAATACACGAGATCAGGCAAGTAATTAAATCAGTCGGTCATGACTTGTGAGTGACGTGTCCTTGTGAACAGGAAGACTGAAGTTTGTCACCTCAACAAAAGCCTGCGGTAGTTAGTCTGGGCTTGCTTCGGCGGCCAGATGTCAAACCAAACTACCTGAAAGGTTCACTTTGGGTTGAATTATGGCAAAGATTTGGTTTGGTTCTGGCTAAAAACATATCGGCCACTTCTGGGCCAACGAGTACAAACTAATGTGGGTCACATCTTAGCTGTAGCCACAAAGGGGACAAATAAAATTTCCCATCAGAGATTATTAGCAATTGCTAAAAGGCACTAGCAAATAAGCAGCAAGATGATTTCTAGTTGGTCAAGATGCATTACAAAGAGGTAGAGTACACAGTCTCGTTAAAGCCATCGGCTTGAAACTGCTCATATTTTGAGCTTATGTGTGTTTAAAAGGGAAATATATTTATATTTGAAAATGCTTTGTGAAGTGCAATCTATCTTTGTTTCTACTTTTTCATAAACTCGCTCTCAGTTTGTGTGAAATTGGATCAGATCTGTTTTTAAGGCTGAACCAGGCACATGTGCTATTAAGTTCTTAACCTTTTGTAAAGCTTTTAAATGACTGTAAGAGGCGTAAACAGACAGCTGGAATTTTGCTGTGGTGCTGATCAAAGCACTACAGGTGTTTTTTTTCTCAACTCACTTTGCTTTAGAACCAAAGGCCTCACACAGAGGGGCTCTCAAAAAAACGACGAACAGAAGGAGCAGAGATTATCTTTCTGTGTTTGGGGGGAAGGGGACTGACATATGGACTGTATACTCTTTCAGTCTATACCCCCCCTTCTGTCTCTCTCTCTCTCTCTCTCTTCTTCTTTCTTTAAATCTAAAGTTTTTCCTTTTTTAAGCCAGTTTTTTCAGTGCACATGTTTCAATCCGACACGTATGTTTGTTCAAATTTACCCTTTACAAATTGCAGAGTAGAAAAGGAATCATCTTCTATAAATCCAGCTTTAAATGTAGTTCAGAGCCATCATGTTTGTAATCTGCCTGGAAACAGTCAGAAATGCACCACTGAGGGTTTACTGTTGGGAAACATGTTTTAAATATTACCGTTTTAAAATATTGAGTTCACATTCATTTCATAATCTCTTTTTTCAAATTGGTGTACATTTTCGTTTTAATTGATTATACTAAATTATATTGATAAATTCATGGTGCATAAAAGATAATGAAAACAACAATAACATTGATATTAAATATTGTAACTTGTGACCTTAAAACAAATGTGTTTAGTACATTATCAATGTTGGGAAATGTTGGTTGGTTTTTATTGTTAAGCTACTAAACGATCAAAAACAAGCATGAACCCTCAATAAAGGGTAAACGCAGTGGCACCTGAACACATTTCAATTGTGATATATTTGTAGGCAGACTTGAGTGTTTATTAAGCTAATAAACGATGTATGCTAGCACAGTTTACCCAGTTCAAACCTCAACTGTAAAGACATTCGCTAAGGCGCTGACTATATTGCTTGTTCTTTTAAAACGGCTAAAGTTATTTAAGTACAATTTCGACGTTATTTAGTTCCTGACATCATTGTTTACAAACTCTGACGCGTTTCAGTCGCTGCGTGCTTTCATCGCGTCAAGCAAGCACCGCCCCTTCTAGCTAATTCACAAAAGACTCGCCGCCGTGCCGAGTTCTCCGATTGGCTGCTACAGGAGCCACAGGAAGCAGCAGCGATGCTTCTGATTGGCTACTCCTCTCTTTGTGTGCGTGCAGCTGGCGTCTGCCTGCATTTTGAATGATCTTGTACTGGAAGACGAAGGTGTCCATGGGCAGCTCAGCAACAAAGGAGCCAGGATGGTGTTAGTACACGTCGGATATCTGGTTCTTCCCGTCTTCGGTTCTGTCCGAAATAGAGGTAAATAACCGTTATTTACCTGAAGCGCGTTTGAGTGACGCGCAGATGTGATCAAAGGCTGCTGGCCTGGCAAAGCGGCGCTTATTTTGTCACCTAAATAAGCTCATAATTCCTCAGAGTCTCAAGGTTTGGGGTTAAACATTGCACATATGGGTCGTTAACAAACGATGTGTTGTGATAAACCGCTGACAGGTCGTTAACTCGAAATGCGTTGCTGTTTCCTTTGTGTCAGATGCCATTTGTAATTGATCCAGGTATAACGCTAACCCAACGCGTGTATCCTTCATTGAATCGGCTTTAGAGATCAACCCGGGTTTAATTTATGAAAGAAACACTCAAAGTATTCCAATTAACTCTTTGCTGTCGAACGAAAGCCGTGTGTTACGACGCGTTTGTTGCGTTGACGGTAAATAACGCGTTCCCATCCGTTAAATTCCCTCACATCCGCTGCGCCGTAGTGTTGGTGAATAATTAAACATGGCTTCAGCAGCAGTCTGACGGGCAGCTGCAGAGGCACCAACCCTCCCCAACTCAGTCTGCTCTTAATATAACATCCAGGCTTGATGGCTAACGCGCTGTGGGAACGCTTGTTCGTCTAACCGTAGACTGCAGCTTAAGAAACGAGCCGGAGAAGAGGAAAAACACCCCCGATCACACATGCAGCAGCAGCAGCCATGTCTGAGCTGAGAGAAAAGACGCAACGTCGCCAGTAGAGAAGGATGGGCTCGAGTTTAGATTAGAGTGCTGCTGAGAATGCTCATATCAAGGTAATGCAGTGCAACTGAGGTAGAAATTATTGATAACACGAGGAATGCACTACTACTGTGGTAGTATTCATTTAATGGCCTTACTACAAGTGTGGAAGCTAGCATTAAAAGTATTAGTGTTTGTAAAATAGATACAACAGTTCAAATATAGCAATATAAACACACCTTTTCCGCTAAGCAGAACTAACAATGGCGTATGCATTAAAACACACACATGTGAATAAATATATGATAATACGCGCCATGTCATTGATATAAAAAATTTGTATTTATGCTGGCGAGGTGATTAGCACCTGCCTCAGTCAGCGAGGCTCCCAGGGACCTCACAGAGGGAACTCCTATTTACTCTACCTGATCCTTTGTGAAGCTGCTTTGAAAGCAACTGCTAAAGAAGCGCCATATTAAAAACTTGATTGATTGACTTTGTTACCTGAAGCTTATTTAATTTAAATATTATATTACACAGGGAAGAGTTTAGGCTGAACAAATATTTTCATTTGCAACTAAAGCGCTATATGAATAAACACAATTTTCTAAATTCAGACGCTGCAGTTACAGTATTGTAAAATTTTAACAATCAGAAAAGTGTAATAAAGTGAGAAATAATGACTAAAGTATGAGAAAGTAACCCATCAATATTTTTAAAAGTATTTCTTGAATCTGGATTGTGAGTTTTTACTGACTTTTATTTAAATCTGGTTTTATGTGCGTACATTGCTGGAAGTTCAACAAATCAATCGTTGAACTAGTTGATTGATGCAAAATTGCTAAAAATAAATCTACCATCTCAGGGTTTCATTATATTTATTTAGTTAATTTAAATGTTGTTCTATTAAGGACAAAATGTTTTTGCATGTTACTGCTAAAAAAATATAGGTCAGAAAAAAGTTTTGATAAATAATCACATTTTAAATCGCTGTTATAATATTAGTTAAATTAAATTGTTTTACAAAATCGTTCCCCCTTAGACGATATCTTTATATTTTATGAGAAGACACCCTTTTAAAATGCTCCACTTGTGTGGAGACGCTTATGAAGTTGATGTTTCAAAAAAAAATGCTTATCGTAACTACATACTGTTTTCAACCCATGTCATAAATATAATTCTGACACAAAGTTAAAGATGCACAGTGGAAGTGTTTTTGTTAAATGAAAATGGTATTGTGCTATTAATCACTTTATAACAATGCATTCATATTAATTTGTACTTAAAATTATGCCATTATGTAATGTTGTGTATTGTAAAACATAATTGAGTCCCTTAGGTAATCCCTTCAACAATAATTTAACTACCAGTCAAATCATTACCATACTTAATGAACTAAAGAAATGCAATAGCTGAAAGTTGCTTTTGTGAAGAGTATACTAGTAAAGACATCTTACAACTCCAGAGATTCAACACTGTGCTTTCCATATTCATTTGTTCTGAAATACAATGTTCCACAAATGCATCCAGAAAGTTTTCACATTGCTGTGGTTTCTCCATGTGATGTTACAACCATAAATTTTAAATTAATTAAGTTTTTTTATTTGATCACTTGACACAATTCTCCATAAGAGGCCAAGAGCTGTTTGAAGCAAGTCCATGTATGTCCCTATATCGCCTTGCTCTCATTTGGTTGGTATACAAGTACCTGCCCTGGCAAACACCCCCGCAGCATGATCCTGCCATCACCATGCTTCTCTGCATGGTTGCGATTGACTAGTGTCTGCATACCATGGAACAAGTTCAATCTATGTCTTATCTGTCCAAAGAATTTAGAATTTAGTTTCAAATGGTCTGATAGTCCTTCGGTTTTCTTGTGGGAATCTCTGTGAGCTGCAGTATACGTTTTACTAAGCTTACTCTCCCATTGTAAACTGCTCATGATTCTCCATGAGAAAAGTGCCAAAACAAAGTCTCCAAGAATCCCTGAGGAGGGAACTGGATTTGTTGGTCAATTTAAAAAGGTAATTTATTTTAGTTGGTAACACTGTCCTGGTTGCAGAGTAAAATGGACATGCGAGTAAAGTGTGAAGAAGCAATTAATTTAAGGCTATGTTCAGACTGCGTTCCAAGGTGACCCATGTGTATGGGATATTTTCATAACCGTTTAAACAGCTCAATTCTGATTTTTGTTTTAATCTGGCATGGGTCACTTTCATTTGTGGTCCTGAACGTGTATCTGTTTGTTTTTGCAATATTACCTCGGTTTTAATGATCCTGTGTGTTTTGGTTTTGCTAACATTTATGTCATCAAGCTCAGCTTAAAGGAGCTTTCTCACAGATATGAGTCGCTGGAGAAGGCTATCTTTCATTGAAATTTTTATTGGAAAACACTAAGTCGCATGTCTAACTCCACCTCCATCAATATTTTAAAATCCTTGCTGTTTTTTTATCTGAATCTTTTCCTAAATTCAATTTATTATTTCCGTCAATGTTTAAATCCATTAATGGTGCATTCTGGGTGTCGTAGTTAACTCTTTTGTGTGTCACAGTTGTAGTAAGAAGGTGGGTATTATATGAAACACGACACACACAAAAATCTGAATTGACATTTAAAACATGCAATCGGAACATAGCCTAATGCATTTATTTTAAACCTGTGATTCCTTGATTTGACAAAATTTTAATAAAACAAGCTCAAAATTAATTTACAAACCCTGAATAACTGCCCAACAGCCCTAGTTGCATCTCCAAGTAAAGCTTGTTCCCAAACAGAGAAACCGTTAAACAACAATTTTCTAGTTATCCAGATATATAAATTAATGTAAACACACTCAATCAGGAAAATCTTGCAGTCTGTTATTAAACTGCCATAAAACCAATTTGAGGGCTACATCTATATCCTCTCATTTGTGTTGAAGGATATATTGCCAATGAAATGATCTAACATGTTTGTTTAATTCACTTTAATTAGGATAATAATTCAGATATGGCGTTGCTCATAATTGTAGACGTATTAACCATTAAATACAGACAAAATTGTAAAATTAAGGTATGCGTTGAACTGTTATTGCATCCCTAGTGAACACCAACGTATTTCTTGATATTTATCATCATTATTTAGAAAAAATGTAACAAATGAGCTTCATATTTTGATTGGAAAATAGAAGCTTTATTAATAAAAAAAATAAAGGTTCTTATATAAATGTGTGGAAAACTTGCAGCACTGTGAAAACCTTCAGATTCGTTGTATGCCATGCTTCGTTGTATGACATGAGTCAGTCTGACCAGGAGGAAATGTAATGTGTGCAATAGTAATAACATTTGAATCTAAGGTGCTTTGTGTAGCCATGGCCAAGCAGCGATGGTTTCATTGATTGTGCTTGTATTTGTTTCTATTTTGTTTCCTTGTTCCATAGTCTGGGGGCTGATTGAACATCCCGCATTCTTTCGAGCTCTGTTCCCTTCCATTGTGTCTCTAACGATCACCCGCCGCTGCTGTGCGCTAGCCTCTGCCTGCCCTGCATCTAGCTGTGTTGTGACTCCCTCTTCTCATTCCCTCTCTTTCCATCCGAAGACGACATTACAAACCAACTCTCACTCATCCTCTATATATAGATCTACATCTATATTTATATTCCGAGTTCTAGCTCCTCTCCTGTGTAACCGACTGCAGAATAACACACTCTCTCTTCTCTAGAGGATTCCTCTTGTTTTCTTGAGTTTTGTAATGATCATTGCTTTGACCAATAACTCCTCATTGTAGCGTTTAGCGTTTTAAAGACTGTCATTGTGATTTGTCCCATTCTCAGTGTGGGTAGAACATTTTGCTGTAAATTTCTGTCAAGTGGATGCATTGGCCTCTCGCTTCACTCCCGCTGGGCTCGTTCGACTCTAAACACATTTCTTTTGCTGTGCCGGTGAGGTTTTGTCTTGTTTTTTTTAACATTGAATCAATGAAATCTCGCTCCTGAGGTGGCGCTCGTTGTTGTTTAATCTATTTAAACTCTTCTTGGAAGGATTTAATTAAAGAAAAAGTAACAATGTATGCTTCCGAAACAATAGTAATGAAATTGTCTTAATACAAAAAAATGTCCCAAAAATTCCCCTTTCGTCATTTAAAGTTGAATATGATTGATTGTTGAAATTCAACATGCCCTTTTGTTATTTAAAACATAAAATGATTTAAGAAACATAAGGTGTTAATGCTGCTGCTGCTGACTCAGGTGGTAACCAAACTCTATACAGCTGTCTAGAGTGTAATATAAAATGTTATATTTCAAAGAAAAGCGTCGTGTTATTATTTATTGTAAAATATTTCTTGTATACTTGTTTAGATTAGATGTTCAAACAAAATAATTGAACTTTAACATAAAAAAGCTGCTGAATGCCCCATTTGATCTGTGTTTGCTGGTCGTACGATGTAGTTGCATACATAGAAAACACCTTCTAGGCTTCGCTGAGCATCCAATATTGTTGGAATGCATCCTCTAGTGGCTAAATATTTCATTGAGGAAACCTAATGAGTATAAAAGCAATCTGAAATGAAAACACATGTTATACATTTCAGTGAAAATGGGATATTCAGAAATCTACAACAGTCACGATAAAAGGAAAATCAAAATAATGAAAATATTAAAAAAATAGTAGAAGAAAATTGAATAAAGTATAAAAACATGTTCAAACTAGAACACAGAAGCACAAAATCAACATGTTTACATCGTTGCAAAAAACTTTCTGTAAGAAGAGAAGGCAAGTTTCGTATTTGAATAAACCTTAGTGCTTGTGAATACACAGAAGCCTTGGCTTTGCAGCTAGCTATGTCGCCCTTGTGTAACCTGTGTAAACTAAGCCATTATTATTGGTATTTGTAATGTTCTTCTAGAATTAAAATTGATTTAAAGCATTATAATGCTCAATGGTATGACATATGTTAATAAGTGAGTGGAGCAATATACCTCAGGACCGGTGCGTGACCTCACAACTAAACGTCCCCATAATTAAATGGGTTTCATAGTTGATTCCCAAAATAGCTGTGTGAGTCTCAAGATTTAGTAATTGAACCATGTTGCATTCAAGAAAAAAGAAACTGCATGATTTGTAAGCATCGTAACAAGTCAAAGAAGCACCATTTTCACCTTCAAATGTGATTTAGTTGAGTCAAATTGAACCTGCCATTTTGACAGCCCTACAAGTCTGTCCATGTCAATGCTGATATTGGCAAAATAATGCAAAGTCTTATTTTTTTTTTTTTAAGTTTTTTTGTTCGATTGTGCATGCATGAGGTTAACACTTTACTTCCGGGTCATGTTTCTGTACGTTACACAATTGTAATTGTCATCAAGTTTCACTTTCATTTACCACTTTTCTAACGTAATTGGGCCAGAATTTATTATTAGACTGCGGTTGGGTTTTGTTGGTCTCTTGGAACTGGTTAATGAAAAAAAAAAAAACTAGAAACAGATCACATGTCTCTGATCGCAACAGTACCTCACTGGCACACTGCACCCTTTTGGATCCCAATCAGACTCATCCACCGATTTAGCCTAGCTGCTATCCTAAAAGCAGCATTAGCCTCGCCCTACTGAGCGGCACAATCTCATCCACTTCACAGGGATCACTAGAAGTGCACTGTAGAGTCCTCCTAGTCTGAAAATGTCTCGATTTCTTTGGTTGTGGTTCTCTGCCTTCTGTTCCTGTACTAGGCTGTAATGCATGACCATGTTTGTTATTTTTCTCTTGATTTTGATTGTTTCTTTGTTTTTAAAGGGATACTTCACTCCAAAGCGTAGATTTTCGTACTGTAATGTTTCTCAAGTCTTTTGCTCAGCCTCAAGTCGACAGGTTTTGAATTCAGACAAGAGATTTTAGCCTCTTAAAGCTTTTTTACTACGATGCTTCTAAAAATCAGTAAACCGAGAAAGAGCACAAAACTGTCCTCCATGTAGATTCTTCTAAAAGCAAGCAAATGTTGGGATGGCTGATAATATTCAAGAGAGATTTATTAAAAATTTGAGTCTTAAAATTTGTAATTTGGGTGTTCTGAGGTTAAGGGTTTTGTGGGTTTGATAAATATTGAATGACGATCAGAAATATTCTGCAATAACAATGAATACATATTTTAATTGTCAGTTTACGTAAATTTTTTATGTTGTTTAATTATTGTTGTTATTTATTTCAAAATACTGTTCAGTTGTCTATTGAAAATAAGGTGTTCTACTAAATAAACCAAATTCAACATACAGAATAAAGGAGGTGCCAAAATAACAATATGGGTGCACAATAAAAAAAATAACAAAAGTTTTGTATATAATTTGCTGTTAATTATTTCTAAATTGTAATTATAAATTTTTACTTTGCCAACTTAAATTTTGGTGCATTTATTTTAAAGTGTGTCAAAAAAAATGAATACACAAAAAATTAGACAATAAATTGAAAAGAAATTAACTGAAATATATCCGTGAAATGTTTGTATATTGTTTCACTTTCATATATTTTGGTTTATTACATTTTGATATATAATATCTTGTATATTTGTTCATTTTACCATGTTTTGTGCTGATCAGGAAGCTTTATAAATAAATAATTAATCTTAAACTTAAATGTCTTGTTGAATTTTAACATTAATATTATTAATAATAAAGCTTGTTATGTGCTGAATGGAGAACAAAAGCAAAAGTATATAAACAACAGTGATAAAATGATCTAGTGGATACTTCCATTTCGACTGTGATGATGAGCGGAAGACTCGAGCCTATGATCGCAAACACGTTTTTGATTGAAGTAACCTCTTTAAGAGACGGAACGACAAGCTCCAATGTATCTTTGTGTAGACATGTCCTGCTGTACTGACGTGTTGTAGTATACACATCTACCCATTGGATGCTGCTTCTCTTATGTTAACTCTGTGGAGCATGATGGGCCTTGCCTTCGCTGTTTATTTGCATGTACTCAGAGTTATTAAAATACTCTTATGATCACAATTTCACTCAAACTAATATTTTCCAATAAAGACTGTAGTTTCTCCCCTAACCCTCAGTGTGCTCTCTGCTGATTTCCATGTGGCAAACCCCGCCCACTTCACTCTCTGGCCTCTTTGGCTCCTCCCCAACTCATTCTAAACTCCTCCCATTTTGCCAGAGGGTATTCGAGGGTGGGGTGGGGTGGGGGGTGCACTCACGAACACGCTCACACACATCTCATCTGCATCTCAAGTTATTCCCTTGTTTACGTTGCTTCTTTTTGTGGGGAAGGGCTTTCTCACTTTAGGATGCACCCTTTGGGATAGACTTGTGTGAGTTTAAGGACCAATGATGTCCCTTTTCAGTAAAAGAGCAGTGACAACCATCATCAGGGTGTCAAAACCTGGTTAGAGAACTGTTGGCGACCGTTTTTTTTTCACAAAGAAACTCAAAATGTACTGCACAATCACAATTAAAATCACAGTTCACCGAAAGCTCTTCATTAGCTCACCTTTGTTTCATACCTGAGATTGTTTTTGCCACACCAAAGAAAAATATGTTAAAATGTATGCGATTACTACAGTTTTTAGTAAATTGTTCCTTTTAATTGGAATTTAGTTTAAGTTTGTCCAGTCAAACCATATTTAAGCAAATCGCACTTTTAAAAGATGAGGTGGTTTATGGTGAAACTGCTTTAAACTGGTTGAGAGTTACTGTGAGCGCATGTTTAACTCTTCCAAATGCTGTCTAGACCTTTTTTAGATCGAAAAACCGATTACTATGGCGATGTACTATTTAATTGCAATTTCACAACACTGTTGAGGCTGAGCATTCACGGCTGAGACTCTGCCTGTAATGTGATGTCACCAGCAGCATTTATACTAGATGTTTTCTGCTGAACAATGGTGACTGAAACTGAAATAAATGGCACAAATGGTTATATTTCTGCCCAGTCAGTCAGGGTTATCTTTGTCCTTCTCGATATTTTGTTGTTTTGTCCCACCACGTTGACCAATCAGAAGTTTTGGGGCCATTGTGAGCTCCGCCGCAAGCATGTCAAACCTCCCTCATGCAACGAGCAGCCATGGCATAAGAGTATAAGCTGGGTTTTACACCACAAAAACATCTCGGGACGTGTGCGCATAGCTGTGACGCAGGGGTATAAATCATTCTTCACATTCTCAAGTTCCTATTTGGGTCAACATGGAAGCTAGATAGACAACAGTTCAAAGACGCTTGCATTTGCTGGATTATTTTCATGTCCTTGAAAATTAAAAGGTATTAAAAAAGCATTTGTAATAAAGTTTAAATGCTATTTTATTAATTAACATAATCTATGTTTCGTCTATGATAGGGGCTTTAGTGCATTAACAGAAACCAATAATTCTGGATAATTTACTAAATTACGAAGAGATCAGTTTTGGTTAATGCCTAATTGTTTAACATCAAAAATATATATGTAGTGAAAAAGTAACATTTACTTTGTTACACATCCTTTGGTTTTCCATGTTTTACCAAGCATTTGGCATACTGGAGGGCCCTGTTTTAAGGGACCTAACTGCAAGGAGTATAACAAGGGGCCATTCCAGGCCTGCATATAAAACATTTTTATTAACACACAATATAAAAAAAAAAAACTTATTTTAGAGGATTCAGAACGAAGGAACCTCAAAAATACATTTTCCTGATCAGTGTCTTATAACAGAAACAGGAAGGTTAAATCATAAGGATACTGGAAGATCTTTCTCTAAAAGGAAATCTCCTGTGCTCTGGAATCTTTGGTTTCAATTTATTTTATCATTTAGTTATTTTGTTCAAAAGCCTTTGAATATGGTGCCCCAAGATGTTAAGGATCTGAGGATTATCCCTGTATTTGTCAATTTCAACTTCTCTAGCCACCTTACCTACAATAAGTCACTATGGACTGTATTATCTCATGTGTTAATCTGATATGCAAGCATATAAAAACGAGCCTGCAGAGGACCATATTTCTTCAGAATAACTCTGAAGAAGACAAGCATCCAGCAAACTGACCTTCGGCTGACCTTTTGAGATTGAAGGGAGAATTCCTGCTCATGTCCCATGATTCACAGTACGCCATCTTTCTCTGATCAATAATTCCAAAGAAGATGACCATTAGTATTCAGCTGGCATGCTTGAAACATTCTGCTGATCTTGGGGAAATGTCAAATGATTTCTTTTTTTCTTTCCTGGAGCCTCGGAGACTGTTTCCGGGTAAAAAAGAAAAAAAAAAACTGCCTCCCTCTCTGATCTCCAAATGAGTGTGGGTCTCAGGCACTCATTTTCTCGAAGTGATTCATCTTCATCAGCAAACTTGATTGGGATTCTGGTTCCCTCGAGCTGGAGAATGGAAAAAAAACATCCCAGTGTCCTCTCACAAATGGTCTCTAGTCCCTGTTGTAGAATGAACATAGTGCACACTTTCATTTAGAACACTTGAACAAATGAGGTATGACACTCTAAACTAGGAGTCTCAGGCAAACAGCCACCAGAGAGGGTCCAATCCATCCCGTGTTTTGAAAAGGTACTGATTTACTGAACTTGTTTTCACCAACCCTTGCAGAAAGCCTTGCACTTGCAGCGCAGGTTATCAATAGATTACACAATTAATATTATATGGTGCAGTTGATATCAACTAAGCACTAATGGTATAATATATTTTATAAATATATTTTTTTTACATTTGAATTTTTTTGTGCGTACATACATTAGCAGCTTTATCTGAACACCATGTTTTAGTAAGAAATCCATGCAGATGATGTTACGTACAGCATCTGATCTAAAGCTTCTGTCATAAACTATCTTCTATAACAAAATATGGGTTTCAAGTCACAGTCCACCTACTGGTTCTATGGCAACTCAATTTCAGATAATTTTTTGCTTACTCTGGAGTTCTAATTCTTTGGTTTTAAACCTCCCGGGTGATCAGTTATTTCAAAACAAATTTGGTGGTTTTTAAAGGTTTTGAACTATTGGCCATTTTCACACCTGAAATATAGAAAACATTTTGGGTTCATAAGTCTTTCTATGCAAACATACAATTGAAAGATAATGTAAATTTGAATAATGCTGCTTATTTTCTGTTTGTAGCAAAGACTTGCACAAGGGCATAGCTTTCTAAAAGTTAGCTTTGATAATGTGTCCAAACTAAATGGCTTTAATAGAACTGAAATTCTCTTGAAATAACAAAAACCTGAGAAAATGTCTTCTGTATTGTATGTGGGGTCTAAAGGTTTAATGATTTTTTTCGTATGTTTTTCTCTATTTAAAGAAAAACGAGACAGTTATGTTAAGGTGGGGCTCTGTGTGAGTTTTGATCAAACAACATTCAGTGTGACTTATTCAATCTTCTAAAACACATTTAAACAAGAAGCATGGTGTACCTTGTAAAAACTCACTCTCACTCTGATTTTGGTCTCTATTTAAGTTCACTTTCCCTAGAGATAGGCTCTCGAGTTTATCTGAGGTGTGCGTGAGAGGGGGAAGGATGGATGACAGCTGAACTGCTCAAATAGACCTTTTAGGAGCAGCTGTCAAAAAATATACCACCCTCCCCCTCTATTCCTCCCCCACAATGCCCTCCCCAAAAGGCTGGTGGGTGAACCCCCTCCATCTGTCCATGTTGTGTCTGTGTGGTTGCTGAATCAGCCTCACTGCGGCTCACAAATGCATAAACAGTTGTCTGTAGCGCCACACCAGCGAACGCATGGTCTTCTAAACTGATTCAACAGGAATTGGGTTCCAGAGTCATCCAGAGGGTTTTTACAAGATAAACAAGTTAAGATGACCTCAATCACAAATTTGCTGGTGTTCAGCACATACAGAAAGTTAACATTACATTAAATTGCACAATGTTTCATTATTTATCCATCGTAGTTCCAATACGATTACACTTCAGTTCAGTCAGCGCGTACATTCTTCATTGAGTTGAACTGGATTAGCGGTTCATCTGATTGGTTAGTGGGTGGTGCTATGGTCAATGGCTGTGGCTACAGCCATAAAACGCAATCCTTGGAAATAATCAAAAAGTTATCCGCCTTCCAGACAATAGTTCCAGCTTTTCAGCAGAAGCGTATGCCTTGTTACTGGCAGTAGAACGGATCAAAAGATCTACTCAAAGGAACTATATTATCTTTTCTGATTCAAAGGCCTGTCTTCCATCAATGACATTCATGGGATCAAATGTCATCACTTCTATTCTGATAAAAGTAATTCAACTTTATCTGAATTACTTCCATATCATCTTCTGCTGGGTCCCTGGCCATATTGGGCTTGTAGGAAATGAGAGGGCAGACTCTGCTACCAAGAAAAAAAATCACAGAGATATCCCACCATCGGACCTGAAGCCAAAAATAACTTCCCTTACTCAGACCGAATGGCAGTCAGAATGGGAGAAACAACAAAGAAACAAGTTATATGAAATTCAGCCTAAAGTTGGAGCACAACATCATAAACCTGAGATCAGAAAAGAACAAGTCGTCTTTACTAGAAGCTGAATAGGTCACATTAGACTGACCCACAGCTTTTTACTCAAAGGAGAAACTGCCCAAAATGTAAACACTGTAAATGCACACTCTGTCAGACATATGCTTATAGAACGCCCTCTATATGATTCCATGAGGAGACATCTTGAAATCTAACAACTTAAAAGAAATCCTCTCAGTCCCTAGCAACCTAACCTTTATTTTCAAAACAGACGTACCATACTTGTTTTAAAAGTTGGGAAAATATATATTTTAAAGTTTAAGTTTTAGACATTTTTCCCTTTTTCATACCAAATACAACATGTAGCCATGAAATAACCTTTGCTGTTGTCTTGGCTATAAACACACAAATAAACAGCCATAAAGCCATTTTAAGCTATCAAAATAGGATTACACAAACATGCATAAACCAATTTGGATATGACTTGTGGCATGATTTTTATGAGGTAACAATGTTTAAACATCCTAGAAAAAGCTGAGTTGGCATTGTACATCACCTTTAACTGAATGTTAATACATCCAAATGATTTGTTATTAGGATAAAATGTTCATTTATAGTTCAAGAATGCTCTGACTTATAAAGAGAAGCTGTAGAAATGTAACCCGGTATTCATACAACCCTAGCTTATCCACCATGTTTGTCCAGCAGGGAAAAAAGGCAGTTTTGTTTGGCCCAAAGAATAGCTTAAAATATATCCTATATATAATGTAAACGGTAAATCAAATGTGAGAAATAACAATACAGATGTTATTAATAACACACTAATCATAGAGTTAACCATTTAACTGAAGTTAAGTTTAATACCAGTCTGTTGATGTAATCATATCGTCTTGCATCTAATCGTTTGTGACTGGGGTTATAAATTTTTTTTTTTATTATTGTTTCATTTTTTTTTAATTAGAGCCATACACAACATTACTGAGTACACAATCACATAAACCAAAGACAATGAATATGATGGGATCGAGATAGATGCAGTCCTGAGGGTGAGGCAGCACATAGGAGAATAATGGGTGGTACAACATTAAAATATACATGTGCATTTTCTTGTTCCCTCAGTCCAAACTGTTTGTTTTAATTACTAATTGGACATACCTTTCCATTTTTTTATAGGGTAGATTACTACGTACATAATGGTAATTAGTGTGGATAGTAGTCACTACTGGCCGTAGAAGGCTAACTTAAATGCTTGGACTCACTAGACTATTCAACAACCCAAGTTCTTTTTTTCTCATTCAGACAAAGAAGTATGGCAGGTTTAAAGGTTGTGTTTAGGAGACGTCACTTCTATGAAGTTGATTTTTATGTCTTGAAACATGCATGCCCAAGCCCAAATGTTTAAAAGCAGGACATTGTTGTTTTAACCAATAAAGACTATGGGTGCATTTGAATCTATATGTTGGGGTACTGATTAGATTTAAAACGCAGTAAATTTGTGAACGCAGTCTCTAGTTCTCTACTTCAGGATTCTATGTCCGCATTTCTCATTTCCACAATGGACCACCATAAACAATGCCATTGAAAATAGAAGACTTGTCAAATATGAGACACTTTAACTTAAATATTCGAAATGAAATTGGTTGCCTGACCGGTCTGTAGTTATTAGCTTGGTTAAATGAAGTATGAAGTGTAAAAATTCAAACGCTCATCATCTTCATTGTAGGTGGTAAAAAAAAAAACAGAACACTCGTTTGTGAAAACATGAACCTAAAACATCACATTTTATCAGATAGTACATGTAATCAGATCGGACTCCACTAACTGAATGCTGCAAATATACTGTCTGTTCTACATAAGCTTGCAATCCTATAGCTAGTGTTGGATACACATCGCATAGTAACATGCTACAGGTCTGTAGGCTTAAACTTCTTTTATTTGAGCTCTGTTAGTTGAATCACATTTTGTCTGTGAATTTGGCAAAATTTCAAATGTGGTCAGTAACTGAACATTTCTGAAAACTCCAGCTGAAGTGACTGATTTAGAAATGCAGACTACAGTGACATCACATGGAAAGCGAAAAGTGAGTTTTGGGTCTCCATCATTCACTGGTTGAAAATATCTGATTGGTCAACACGACCTGGGTTTTGGAGATGGTGTCTTGTTGAAGCAGCAATTTTAGGAGAAGTGATACCACGCTTGTGTGGACATAGGAAGGAAAAACCACAGGATGTAAGTGCTAGTGTCAGCCCTCAGTGAAAACAGGAATAATCCGGTGTCAATGGGATCAAGCAGATCTGCTGTAATCCAGATAAAGAGCAAGTCATAAGAATCTTCACCTGGCCTGCGTTAAATAATGCTTGCTGAAGAAGCCCACTGGTCTCTGATGCAACTTTGTATGATTTCAGCTCAAACCAAAGAGGTGTGGCTTGAAGGTAAATGCATTTTCAGCTCTGTATTAGCTTTCTAATATGTTAAATTCAAGAGATGCATTGAAATGTATTTCAACATAAACCATCAATGGTTTTGTTGTAATAATTTATTCAACTTTTCAGTCTTTGATATCAGTGTTGAAACAGTGTTGATTGGGGGAGTGCGTTTTGGAATTTTTTTGTAGTCTAGAAAAAAAATCTGAAATATATATATATATATATATATATATATATATATATATATATATATATATATATATATATATATATATATATATATATATATATATAAAATAATTTATTTTTTTATTTATTTTTTATAATTTTTTTGTTCAGAACACAAGTGACACAAGCATATTTTCTGGACTGTCTCTCCTCTCTCATTATGAACAGGAGCACACTTCAGCAGGCACCAGCCCACTCACGCCACTTCCTGCCGGCATTTTCATCTAGCTGCCACTGCGGCACCACTTCCGGCGGAGTTCCCGCCCCCTCCTCTAGCTCCACCCCAATACCCTGAAGTCCCACCCCCTTTCTTACCTCAGGCCTTACAGCAGCAATACCTCATCCAGCAGCAGCTACTGCAGCGCAGGTAAAACAAGTGATTGAAAGCTCATAAAGATGGGGCACGGTTTTTTTTTTTGTAAGTCCGTGAGATGTGTTGTGGATTTGTATTAATCTTTGTCTATTTGTTGTCTTTTAATACAAAAAAATGTTTGAGAGACTTTAACTCAAAAATCTATCTAAAGGAATTACAATAAGGTTTAATGCCCCTTATTTTTTTTTAGACGCACACAGGAGCGAGTTCCACTGAACGCTCATCGGTTACGCTCCGGATATGAATACGCCCCACCCCTTCATGTCCCACAGCCAATCCCACAGCAGCCCAGATATCTGGCGGAAGGCACTGATTGGTCAGTTTTGAAGAATGGATACATTACAACACCCAATTTGTATACTTTTCCCTCAAAATGAAACCAGCAAGACATTTTATCCCAGTTTGATATGTTAAATATGAAACCATGCTTTATTTTAAGCTTTTTGAAACAAGAGTTACTCCTTTTCTTCTACAACACAAATTTTAAACCATAATTTAGGAGCAGGCACACATTACCTCTATGTTTTAGAAAGATTTTTATTTAGCCAAGCGTGTTTGTGTGTTCAGGGACCTGAGTGTGGATGCAGGAGTGTCGCATCAGTTCCCTGTGCAGCAGATTCCTCAGCATTACCAGCATTACCTGGCTTCTCCCAGAATGCACCAGCTGCAGAGGAACAACAGCACCTCAACACAACTGGTAAAATAGATTTAGAAATGATGACCAAGGTGTAGTGAGTTTCTGAGAAGTTATTGGTGCCGATTGAGGCAGTCAGTCAGGTGTGCATCACTGCCAAACAAGTCTTTTTTTGTAAAGCGCTTTGCACGACTCTCTGTTTTCCCAGGTACTGAACAATGAGAGTAGTCAAAAATAACTAAACGTAGGCAAATGCACTGATAGTTGAATTAAAAGCTATATGTTAAAGTTTCATGCAACCTCCCCAAACAAAAAATACAATTCAAGACTATAAACAGGTTTTTGTCGGCCAAAAATTTGCACATTTACACCAATCCAGAACCCATGTCCATAATATCAAAAATCTAATTCCAACACAAATCCTGATATCAATCATTAGCAAAAAGAGAACTACAAATGAAAGAGTATTTTCATCAGTTATTTTTATTTGATAATGTAGGCATTAAGAATACGATTTTTAAAAAGGTACTAAGATATAAATTGAATCAGTATGGTCTTCATGAGTAGAGTACCAGGGTCCTGGTTGGAGAAAACTCTTGAGACAAATTCAAAACTCCTCCAAGAGGGCTCTTTCAACTTAAAGATTTTGAATCGATGTGCAATATGGATGATTGATGTCGTTTTAAGATACACAAATTATTTTTTTTGTATTTTTAAGTTTTTGTATTTTTTTATAACAAAATAAAATATTAATTTCACCTAAAACAATGACTATAGCCCTGTTTTTCTAATCAATCAGTTTTGTGTCTGTGTGTTGAAGGTTGTTCATGAAATCAGAAATTATCCGTACCCACAGCTCCATCTTCTGGCGCTGCAAAGTCTGAGTCCCAACAGACACTCTACTGCTGTAAGAGAGAGCTACGAGGTAACTGAGACTTCCAGTTCAGCACTCAGAACATTTCTAAAAATACACACAATAAACTTCACACGTGTGTGTTTCCAGGAGCTGCTGCAGCTGGAGGATCGGTTGGGAAGTGTCAGCCGAGGAGCCATTCAGACCACCATCGAAAGATTCACCTTCCCTCATAAATACAAGAAGGTAATCATGCACTCAAACACAGAAGTTCTAAGATCGACTGTCAATAAAGGGAATTCATGAGCAAAATTACACAGACACCTGAAATGGAATAGACGCAGTTCAAATTAGGCGTGCTGATGCAAGAAATCCACAAGGATAACATGGACTTCAGATCTAAAGGAAAATGAGAGGAAATCAGACGTTTAGTTCCAATTGGCAGTTAGTCAAACTGAAGATCATCAGCATAACAATATAATTTAATTCTTGTTTCCTTAGAACAGCCATCACCAAATGATCGGACCGAGTGATGGTTCTGTTTGTACCAGGTACCAATTTATGATAAATACTTCAGAATAGTTCATTTCAAATAGAACATTTTGTTTAATCGCGTGGGTTACACTACTCCGGATAGTACAGTAATGCCTTTCCTTTTATTCGTTTTATGTACGTTTCTGTTCTGGTGGATAAGGTGATCGACTTGTGATCAAATGGTTCCCGGTTCGACAAAACCAAAAATGTTATAAATTGTGAGCAGCTTCTAAACCCTTAATGAACAGTGCCCTTCATGACACATGACCTAAGATCTAGGTACCAGTGTGGTGTGCGACTTCAGCTGATGAAAGCAACATATTACCTTTCCTGTTTCTTTCTCTTTGCAGCGGAAGCCCCTGGATTTAAAGCTGTGTGAGAGTGAGGAAGAGTCTGATGTGGATGAGAAATGCACCATTTGCCTGTCCATGCTTGAGGAGGGAGAGGATGTCAGGTGATAATATTTTTAGTTGTATTATTGCATTGTGTTTTTGCAGACAGCACCATCTATATCCAGAAAATATCCATGCTGTTGCTGGCCGCCTTTTATGTGAAGAGATAAAACTGTTGGAAAAGTACAGGCATCTTAAATTTGTCATACGTACAGATACAGATAAATACAGAGATGAAGGCCTATAGATGTTTTTTTTAGTGCAGCCAACTAAAATCGCATTGTATATGCTTTCATTTCAGGCGGTTGCCATGTATGCATCTATTTCATCAGGCATGTGTGGACCAATGGTTGGCAACCAGCAGGAAGTGTCCCATCTGCAGAGTGGACATCCAAACGCAGCTCAACCCTGAGAGCTGAAATACTCTGATTTACAAATCTACTCGCAGATGTTTAAATCTAGGATGAGCCATTCAACACAGATGCTAAACTCACACTCGCTTGCTTTTACTGAGCCAATGACAAAAACTGACTCCATGCACACACTCCCATGCTTGCTGGTAATAGGAGTGGTTCTGTCTGTAGGGAAGAGTGGTGTGTGTGTGTGTGTGTGTGTGTGTGTGCTGCATTTGTGCAATTTCCTAAGCCATGAACTTCACTAAAGACTCAGCTTGCATACAATACACACACACTTACTAAAGTGTAAACACAACGAAGCCGATTAGATGGCGTCTAATCGAGCTGCTGGCGAGTGACTGTGTTATTTATGATCTGCAATACTGCTTTTGTCTTACACGCTGGAGCTACTTTAGCTTGAGTGTGGATGTGTGTTGTTCACCAATTTTGTACGTGTGAATGTTTGTTTTTATGTTCGTGGGGTAGCAGTGCACAACAGTCTGTGTAGAGAAGCCAAAAACATTCTCAATTAATTACAGAAAAGGAGAAAGCGAGACAGCAGGAGGATGGCTGTTGTCTTGCATACAAAGTATGCGTCCCAGTACACATACTGAGAAATAGGTGTAGAATGAATCATAGTTTATTCTAAAGAAAGGTTGCTTGTTTCAGGTTTGTCACATATATGGATTACTTTCATTTTTCAAGATCAGTCAAAACTAAATAGAGCTACTTCCTTTGTATTATAGAAGTTGCCCTCATTCTCCACCAACTTTAGATGGATGGGTCAATTTCACTATTTCTAGTAGGATCTCAAAGTTCAGATGGGTGCACGTGTAACCTAAAGTAGTATTCCTAAATAGTGTAGGTGTTGTTAATTAGAGTGGGATTCTATTTTCCACATAATTGACCAACGTACTTTACATTTCTACAGTCCTGTGAGATATTGTTATATATAATTCCAAACAGTCCTGATGGTCTTAAATGGAAATAGTTGAGATGCAGAGCATAAATTGTTAAAAAGGTGGAAGACCTTAGGAAAGGGCTTAACTTCACAAAAACTCAAATAAGGATTTTAGGGATATTATAATGATAAACTATTTTTACGCAAACTATGGCTATATAAAAAGAGGTACATTCTGTCCTTTATAACCCATCAATCACAAACGATTGGGTATTTTAGGGGATAGTTAAAGTAGGTGATCTGGGACGCTGCAGACACACTAATAATGGCAAAGTAGGCTGGAGTGTTGTGATTGGTGGATTTGTGTAGATAGGCGCAATAGTAGTTGCATGCCTCCGTGCTTGGGTTTTGTTTTGAGGAAGTGCGTGAGTTGCATGAATGTGTACTAGCTCCTGTAAGCTGTGACGACCTGTAACATTATCAGACTCATGTAGCGAGAGTGTGTGAGACCCTGCCATGACCTTTGACCCTAAATGCCTACTGAAAAAAGCACATGTGAGCATAGCTGAAGTGCCCGGCCTCTCTCTGGTGCTGCGCTGCCATGGTTTCTGTATTTATTATTAGTATTTAAAACATGCAATGTTTGGAGCGGGTGGGGCTTGTGAGCGTACAACCGTATTTTTGTGATGGGTCTCCCTTTGTGGTTGCTATGCTGGTTGCTATGCTGTATTGCTAGAACTACAACATAGAATGTGGTGTGATAGAGGACCATCCACTAACAGCACTCCAACTGGGTGAGAGGAATGTGGTCGCTAGTTATTTTCTCTTTAAATTTTTTCAAAACAAAGAGTTTCCCCTCTTTGGTCATAAACTGCTCCAATCTATACACCAAATATTGTGATCCTCTCACAAAACAATTTGCGAGTTATGCGAGTTATGGTGAAAGGTCGGTTATGACCAAATGAACAAGATCTCAGATACAAGCTGCCAAAATTGGCTATGCGTTCCCTTTGGGTGCCACCTGGGGGAGCTCGTAGTAGGGTTCCTACTCTTCCAAATCAAGACAAGCCAGACAGACTGCTTCCGAGACCTCCAAGGGAGCTCTTGCACGGTTGTCAAGTATTTTTCTTTCCCTTTTTTGTTTCGACCAATGAGCTGTGTTCTCTGTGTGCATTGCCTCCTCCCTCCAGTGTTCTGGGTGCTAATTGGTGGATGATGGCTCGTGTTGCTCGTTTACACAGGGTTCTGTCCGTTGAAATGCCTTAAGTATTTAACAATCATAATTTATTACTAACTGTAGATATTGTGAGTGCATATTTAATTTTGTATAGTTTCATTTTTGCAATGGAGTCATATTTTATTTATTTAGAAATAACACTAAGTGATTAAAAGTCTTACCTCATGTTTGAGTTGGTTTGCGGGAATGCTTCGCATGCGGTTGGTCGTGTTCGTGTGTGTTTCTCCCTTTGGTGCTGTGACCTTACTGCATTCCGCTTGCTGATTGGTCAGATGCGGCAGCGGATTGGGAGTATAATGGAATTTGATTCGCTTTCTTGTTTGCACTCCTAAGCCACTTTCACACACAAATTCTGGGAAATTCCTGTGAAATGTGGCAGCAAATAAATCACAGTATATGGATAAAACTCTTAACAGATCATACCATTTATTTAAATTATTAACATTAAAAACAAGCCAACTTCGTCTTTGTTGAGACTCTTTCTGCACTGGTACTGGCTTATGTGGTATCACTCCACAAACTAGAAAAGTCTTGGGATGAGTGGCTGTTCATGTACATGCATTAAATTCCCAGCAATTTCTCAGAATCAAAACATGGTGTGATGGAGGCTCTAGTCTTCTGAGGCCACCCTCTCACTGGCATTGTTTTATCACTCCAAAAACCTTTTGTAACAGGATCTTTCTCCTCTCTATCTAAAAGTCTACCTTACATTATTAATGTTTACGTAATCTTTAACTCTACAGCTTTAGTACTTATTATCTTTTCAAGTTTTCTTGTGTTAATTGTTGACGTCCTACTGAAGTTTCTCTATCGTTACATGTCTTAATTAGCCAATGTTTACATTCTCTCACAAAGGGTGTGTTTAAAAATCTTGTGAGCTATCCTTATCATAGGCAACACAGACTGGACATGGAATGCGAGATTTCGCAACCTCAGTCTCAGATTTTGCAGTTCAGCACAAATATATAGATTAAAATGGTATTTATTGAGATTGATTTATTTTATTCAAAATGGAAATAGCATTGTGCTACGCTAGCATACTTTTTAAGCCTCAGACTTTTAGGTGTAACTGTTAATGCAAAGCATTTGTAAACATTCTAGGTTTATAATTGCCTGCATTCTCCACCACTATTCTTGGACTACAAAATTCACAATATTTAAATCTTTCAATTGACCATGTTGATATATTGGATATTTAAACTTGATTGGAAGTTAACTAGGTTTTTAGGACACCTGTTTTCTGAAGTTGTCATTCCTCGTGCCTATTTCTGTTTTAATCTCTAATATTTCCAGTCAGCACTGTCAGAGCATCTCCAGGGGGGTGCTAACTCTACCCTCTTTCCCTCTCTCCCTCTCTCGACAGGGTCTGGGCTAAGAATATAATAAGCACAACAAATATAACATGCATGGTTTTCTCAGGTTTGAATATTTATGTAAGTAAATAGAAATATCAGTTTAGATAGACACTAGAGCTGAATAGTGCATATGTTATATTGATTTTTAAAAGTTGCATTTTTTTGCTGCTGCTGCTTGCATACAAAACAAATCAAAATACATGAAAATATGATAATAAAAATGTTGTCCTTAAAGTGCCAGTGACAGGGGTGCCGTGTGCTGTGGGTGTTTTTCTCTAGCTGATTTTCTAGCAGATTATAGACTATTTATCATTCTTATGAAAGCAATAGCGCCTCCTGCTGGTGTGGATGCTAGTATGTAACTGGTTGAGTATTAAAAAAAAGTCTGTGTACAATGTTAGATTATCTTTTGGTGGAATTTTGTACCTTATTTATTACTACTACTAATGAATTTAAAAGTGGCATCGCAAAAATGTTTTGAGTTTTTATTCTTTTTCATTTTGTTTGATTTCAAAGCTTGTACATTATCCTTTTTGTATGTGCTCTCTTTGTAATAAAAATGTTAATGCTTAAGTGGATGCTATTTATTTATTAAGCACTGCATTCTTGATCTTGTTAAAGTGTCCTTTTTATCCAATTGTCATTTCATCTTTTCAGAAGAGAACCTAGTGCATCTTTAGTGAATAAGTGAGCACATTTGTGTTGTGAGGGAATAGTTTGTCACATTTATTTGTAATTCCTTAAAACCCACATCAAATCAAAGCTATTGTAATAAGATATAAAAAAAGTATTCAAATATTTATCTACAATTCTAAATTGTGTTAAAACTTTTATTCTAATATTGTTTGATGATTTGTAGATTTTCTGAAATGTTTTTTAATATAGCATTTTCTTTCACTTATTTGAAGATTTCAAGACGAATAATAAGCTGTGTTCTATCGAGAAATATTTAACGTCTTAAAAGTGAATCATCCATTAATTGCCTTTTATATTATGTAACTTGCCAAGTCAAAATGCAACAGAAAGCTCACTTGCAATCAATTACACAGTAATTTGTAATCAAATACACAAACACAACTTGTAACCTGTTGCTGTTTAATTTGCCTGTTAACTCTTTACTGGGTGGCATATTTGATCTGCAAGTAGATACAGTATTTCAGTATATCTTACACTGATAAATAACAAATGAAGTTAATTGAATAAATATTGCTTGAGTTGTCTAGGTTCACATCTCATACTGATTCTCAATAAAAACAAAAGTCACTGCAGCCAAGGCCAAATACATCTGTATTTCAGAGCGTGAATTGTGTTAACCAAAACGTTTCGATTTTAACCTCTGTGGTTTTCATTAGCCAAAAAGGAGAGTTTATCTAGGTATGTCATTGCTTTGCATACTACTAAACTATAGTAAGTCTGCAACATTCCACAGCTCTGCCCCTTTTCTGCTCCCAAATCGTGCCAAACCACAGCCATCAACCCTGGCCCAATTCCAGCAGAGCTGAACAGGAAATTGTAACAGCAAGGGTTGTAACGAACATGACGGTTGCCGGAAAACCGAGCGCTGTGTGTGGCCACCACACCTGCTCGTTTCGCACACAGACCTAATAAAACATCCGTAGGGAGAGGCAATGACGCATCTTCACTAGAAACGTAAATTTTTCGCACAACATCCTGAGAGAGAAGAAAGGATGGCCCAGAGCAGTAATCTGGAAGATATTTCTCTGAGTACACTTGATGGGAAAGATAATTCGGTTTGTCAGGATCTCTCTCTGGTGCTTCCCTGTGTATAACCCTCCCCAAATACAGGTCATCTGGATGCATTCTTAACCCTAGTAAATATGAAGCAAGTGCTGGAAAATTTAAATAAACAGTATCCTCCGTGAGCACAATGAATCGAGCTTGTGGGCAAAAAAGTAAAACCCAGCGAAGTGCCATTTTAACTTGTTCCCAATGGTCTCTCTGCCAATCGCCCCTTGAAACACCTCCATCAATCTGTACAATGTCTCCATGCTGCACAGACTCTGCCCTCATCAGCTCAAGCTCCACGCCTAAAGGTGAGAAGCTGGTGAAAAACACAGTTCGAACAGTGACGTGATGAACCACTGTCTGTTTGACCCAGGATTTCCTCAGTGCCTCTCTTTGACTGGAGTTTCCAGGTGAGCTTAGCACTATCGTGAGGATGAGGAGGTCCTGGTGTGGTAGGCAAGGCTCTGTGTTTATAGGAAAGAGCTCTGAAGTGTTCAGGATGCTTTCACTTAAGTCCAGTTTGCGTGCTCGCTCTCGGAGTTCCAGGACCAAGCGGTCACTGTAAGCTGCAGGAGTGGATTGCAGAAGAAACTCCTCCACGATGTCTCCACCGAACAACAAGGCATGAAACAAGATGATGTTACACAGGAGAAAACACCACTGATGAGTCTGCAGCCGCACCAAGCACAGCTGAGAGAAAAGAGAGATAGGCTTCACTTATCACTTAAACACAGGTTTATCAGATTGAATTGTTTTGTGATCATCTAAAAGTCTTGATATTTTGTGAACATTTGGAGAGAATCATTCAAAATGGTTTTATAGCTCTTTTTAGCAGTTGCTCCAAAGCAGCTTCACAAATGCCTAGTGTGGATTAAGTTGCAATTGGAAAATTCAATCGGGTAGAAATAGAATTACCATATAATGTCAGCTTGATGGTAAAGTAAAGTTAGTTAGTATGAGGAAATTGTTGTAAGCTGAGCATTGATTTGTGACTTATTATAAAAGCCCAGCTTAAACAGAAATTCTGGTTAAATAATGCAACCGTGATACAGTGGTACCTCGACATAAGAATGCTTCACGTAACGGAAAATTCAAGAAACAAAAAGCCATTTAAAGAATTTAGTTTCATGATGCGAAAAAATGGCACGAAATGAAAAATGTGCAATAGAATTACACTTTCAACATTTGAAATTCGGGTGGACAACGTCACTGGGCATCAAGTGACGCATTCAACGCGCCACCAAATGTTCTGCTCTCCTTTTTTTGGCAAAGTAAATTTTTTATGGTCATGGCTCTCCTCCACTACCTCCTCCTTCGACACCTCGTCACATTGCCTCACTCAAAAGGTATTATATTTCATTTTTTTCATTGTTTTATTATTATTTATTATATTTATAATCTGTACTTTTAATAATTGAAAACTCCTTGTTTATTTTCTCTTGGTTTCCATGTTATTTTACATTTTTTGTGTTGTTTCTGTGTGGCTTGGAACGGATTATGTATCTTACATGTAAAACTTGCTTCGACATACGAAAACTTCAGCATACGAACACCACCCGGAATGTATTAATTCTGTATTTGTTATTTACTGATGTGGAAAAAAAGCTGACCCTGGAGTAAAACACCCACATGCAGAGAAAAGATCTCCCCCAGTGTAGAACCCCTCTGTGAGGTCAGAGGAGGTCTCAATGACCAGGTGCTAATCACCTACCCAGCATAAAGCCTATATGAACTTAAGATCCATCAACGAATGGATCTCCAGGCAGCACCTGGAGAGTGTTTTTTTTTACAATTTAAATTATTCTAGGCTAGATTAAAGAGAAATGCTTGAACAAAATGTTTAACAAAAGGAACATATCATTAGAATACTCAACAGTAGGGTAACGATAACATTTATGAGAGAAGCATGTTACTGCCACTCAGTACGAACGACCTAACTCCAAATCTGTCGTCTTTCAACTTGATAATTGCTTTCACACATGAACGTCCAAATTAGGGTTTGTTATACATTTTTTTTTATTTGTCCAATGGTTGATTTCAACAACAGCTAATCTCAATCCCAATCAATAGACTTTCCCTTAAAAGCCAAGTTGTGTACTGATTTCAAATGTTGTGTACATTTTGAATGGCCTGTTTTTTTATTTGCCTAGAATTTTCTGTTTAGGTAATAAGAAAAAGACATTTTTGCCATGTTTTCCCACCTTTGTATAACTAACAAGATCTTGGAAAAATCAATTGTGAGAACAACCATTACTCACAAGAAATGTTTCTAATCATTTGAAGAATTGTTCTTTATTAGACTTTGTAAATATGTTCTGAGAATGGTGTATGGTTATTGTGCTTGTGCAACATGAATACAATTTGAATACTTTTAAAAAATATTTTGGACTTATGTTTGTTTAATCTTTAAAGAACGTTAGCGAATGTTATGAGAATGCTCACTGTTCGGTGAGAATTATGGTGAGAGATGGAGCGATTACTCCTACAAATCTACTCAAGTACAAAAAAATATATCATGAAACAAGGGTTATCAAGGGTTAGTGAAAATTATTGAATGTGGCTAATATGATGAAACACCATAAAAATGTTGAGATGTTAAATATATAACATGTTTCAAATGACCAAGTCGGTCAGAACTCAACATTGGCCAGATATATAGTGTGATAGTTGAAGATCAACTCCAAGTACAAATTGTTTCAAGGCAGTTGTTATCCATATCTGATATTTGGTAAAATTCCTCTTGAATTTTTAAGGTGCAGCTATCAAAGGAATATTTCTGTTACTTGGTCCAGCCCAAGAACTATTAATCTGTGTACCACCCATCACCCCAGTGACATTTTATTTGTAATTTTATTTATCTTACACTTGAACACACTGTAAAGAAAATTATAATACCAGTCTGTGTTGTTTTTTTTTTTTATGAAAGTGAAGTGAAAGTGAAGGTGAGCAGTTGGCCAGATATGGAGTGACCCATACGCAGAATTTGTGCTCTGCATTAAACCCATCCAGTGTACACACACAGCAGTGAACAAACACACCGTGAACACACACCCGGAGCAGTGGGAGCCATGGCTGCGGCGCCCGGGGAGCAGTCGGGGAACTGGTGCTTTGCTGAAGTTGTTGAAGATGGAGAGCAAGTGTTTCATCACTCACACCACCTTCAACTCGGTGGATCTGGGGATCGAATCGGCGACCTTTTGAGCACAAGTTCATCTCCTTATCCACCGGACCACAACTACACATTGCTATAATAAAGATTACAGATGTTGATTTCAGTGCTTTAACCCATAAGAACAATTTAAGAATAGACATACTTGTAAAATGTACTCATTTTGTGTACAGTAAATGTAATTTTCCATGGCCATGCCTGGCAGCATTTTGACACAGTAAATAGAGTAAATCTATAGTTGTAGCAAATAAGAGTTAGATTATACATGGTGCGTATACATAGTTTTCCAAGAATTTATGTGCAATATACGAATAAACCAAAAAGGCAAATACCTTCATGATGCTTCTTTCTGTATGCTTTATTTCTCTTGTGAATGATAATGCTTTAGCTTCCTCCTGTATAATCCAGTGTGTTGCTCGGCTGGATGTTTTTTCTGCAGTAAACTGAGCCTCAACAGGTCATGTAACACAACAGACGGCGTCTCAATCAAGAACAGATAGGTTAATAATGGATGATAATGCGATAGTCAGCTACGATCACAACCTGATAGCATTTACTGTAGCACCGAGTCTGAATGTTCAAGGTGAACATCCTTTCCTTTTTTCGTCATTTGTATCCAGGTTGGCATCATCTTAAATTGTATAATACACCCTCTGTTTCTCTCAGACGACAACATTTTTCTTTTTTTTTTCTCCAGTTGGCAGAAAGCTACTTTTCCAATTACCTGTTTTTAGAGAACTTCTCTTTTTTCAGGAGGCAGGTCTATGGGCATTGCATTAATTAGAGTCTACAAAGACTATGACCAGTAGCATTTTTTGGGCTTACTTAAGTATTTTTGCATTTTCTGAGTATTCCATTGACTTGTGGTATAAGACTGATCCCAGACAAGGGACACATATGGCCTTAACTGGGTCAAGACTTTATCTTTAAAAAAAAAGGTCTACAGAGCATACATCAGTACCAGATGTTCCTGAAAAATGCCAAATTAGGCCCAAATATTTTTTGCTTACTGGTATATGGAAATCAATAAATGAGGTGGTACTGATAAAAAAAAAACTGATAGCAAACAAGAATGCAGGAACAAATTCTGGTGGACACAACAACTCAGATCTTCCTTGTAGTAATGTTACAAAACCACTTAACTTTATCAGAAATGTTTATTGCCAAGTGTACATGTGCATGCACGCACACACACTCACAAGTAACATTGACCGGTACACAAAGATTGTATATGTTAATATAAGTATAAATAATTTGCTAAGGTTAAAGATAGATCAAAAATAAAGATAGTCAAAAATAAAGTAATAATATATATCGGAAGTCCAATTATCTAATGGTCAGCAAATATGATTTTTAAATATTTGTATTATTTTCAGGTTTCATTAAATAACCAGGACATAATCCTATCATCTGGGGTTCTCGACTGGTCATAAAAGGTTTTGTTTAACCATTACTCAGCTGTCTTAAAAAGGTGACATCACAAAGTTAAAGAAGGATGTCATGACTTCTGTCATAACTTCCTCAATTTCCCTAATTCATCTGCCACTGGCATATGAGTCAGCACATGGTCCAGATCTTGCATAAATGGTGTAGTTTATAATGCAGCAAAGATGGTATGGACCAGATGTTAAACTTGATGTTACCTTGGCTGGGACTTGCTCCCAATAGACCCTTTTACAGGTCACCGGATCAAAAAGTTGTGTACATATTTTGTCAATGTAAGAGTGGAGGTGTTCCCCATTTATTTGGATGTGGCTGCAAAGTTTCAAAACAGTTTTCCTTTGATCCCATCAACCCAAAATGTATGGCTGTTTCATTCACCGTTCCACTAATAGATAAATAAAAAAATATGTATAAATAAAAAATACTATTATTATATTCCATCCATCGATTATCTTTTCGGCTTTTTCACTTTTGGGGTCGCCACAGTGGAATAAACCACCAACCCTTCTGGCAAATGTTTTATGCGGTGGATGCCCTTCCAGCTGCAACCCATCGCTGGGAAACATTCACACACACTCATTCACACTCATACTCTATGTACAATTGCTTTTTCTCAATTCACTTAAACCGCAGGTCTTTGAACTTGTGGGGAAAACAGGAGTAAACCCACGCGATCACGGGGAGAACATGCAAACTCCACACAGAAATACCGTCCGTCCCAGCCAAGGCTCGAACCAGTGACCTTCTTGCTGTGAGACGCCAGTGCTACCCACTGCGCCACCGTGACACCCTAATATTATATTATATAATAATAAAAAATATTACAAATTTGATATAAAAAAATCAGGGTCTTTGATTGACAATTGCATAACTTGAAAGATGTAATTTCGGGGGAATGTATCTTGTGCGTTATAATTGTCAATTGATCCCAGTTGTAACCCTTGTTTTCCACCAGGAGATGATTTCTACCAGGAGTTCATCTGACTGGCTTCACCTGCTCTAATTCATTATTTAATTGATTTGCTTGTGTGTTTAACTTTTTTTGTAAGTACTTTTTGAGGACTTCAGACAAGAGCAATCGCCATCTGGACGTTCTGAAGTGTCTCACTTTTTTGGACCTAGCAGGAATTGAACCATCAACCTTCCAGTTGCAGGACGATCAACTCCACCACTGTGCTACCTTTCCGCATATCTTTGAAACCTTTTGTCTGTTCCCTTTTATGTTATCTTAACGGCGTGAGTCATAAGAGCGGCCTCACTACATAAACAACCTAAGCCCATTTTCCCATTTGACGCCTAAAGCAAAAAACCCACCACCGTCTCCTTTCACTTCACATCTCTCATAGAGGAGGATTCTCGGGCCCAGGTTCTCACGAAAAAAAAAAATGTTTTAATGAGAGCGAAACTGTTGATGTTGCCAAAAAATAAGCAGGCAAATGTTGAAACATAATCACTGCTTACAAAATATAAAAGGGTCTTTTTTCTAGAATTTTCTAGGCTCAGTCATGTACTCTGTATTATTGAGACAAACAACTCAAGTGAGCCAGAGTGGAGCCTAGTAAAATTTCCTGAGTGGGACAACTTACCCCCTTTGGTAGCAAATTATGTTTTAAATGATCTCATGTATTATTTTTGGTGTATTACTAATATTACTACTGTAATCTCATTCGTTAGAGCTTTCACTTGTGACTGGAAGGGATTTATAGTTGTGCACAAGAACTCAATGTCCAGTTGACCATGGTGTGTGTGAGTTCGTGGGATGATTCACGTGGCAGAAGAAAGCTATTTTCTCTCTTTATGATTGTGTTTAAATGTTGAGCATCCTTCACTGTCAGTAGTAAACCTGCATACCTGAAAGTCACGCGGATACTGTTTCTCTCGCACACACACACACACACGCACACGCACGCACACACACACACACACACACAGAAACTACGTTTCAGTAAGAGGGAGAGGCTCTGTCCCTGGCACACAATGAGAAAAAATTGAGGGGAATAGAAGTGGAAATTTTGGCTCAGAATTAACAAAACTTCATCATGACATCAGAAGTGTGAGTAGTTTTCTGAGCAATATGATAGTCACTGACTAGTCTTTCTCTGGTGTGCTTACATTTTCTTGTGTATGACTGTTTGCTGTGCTACATCTGAACAGGTGCTCAATTTATGTATTTGATTTTTGTTTTCTGTTTTTTTGTAATAACAATATATTTTATAATAACAAAAAAAATTGTCCACTTTTAAAATGAAAATCATTTCTATAAAAAGCTATTTTGTACAGCCAGAGAAGGTAAAAGAATGTAAGAATGTAGAATTGTAAAAATGGTTATAAAGTCAAATGTAAAACAGGTAAAATGTGAGGATAAGATTTGCAAACTGAAGATAAAACTCACATTGGAAAATACTTTGAAAAAAGTTGCTTATAACTCGCTTCCAATTAATCATCTCTTTTAATTCTTTTTTTGTACATGCCCATGACTCATAGAAGGGGATGAAATGTGCACTACAAACTTCACCTTGCTTTCCTATTATGTCATATCATCACTTCCAGAAATAGAGCTTTCATACTGTGACATCTTCTCTGCAGTTTTTTTATTATAAGTTTTCTATTATTGGTGAAAAATAAAATTTAACCTACAATATTCATAATTTTTAAGTTGTTTCTTTGTGATCTGAGAGTGAGAGAACAGTCTTGCTGGTTCCTGTCCTAGACTCTGGAACAAAAGCTAAGAACTATGAGCAGTTTATCTCTTTTTAGACTAGCAAAAAACTAATTTTTCTGTTTTCTCAGGAATACGTGCAGACACAGTTTTTTGAGTATGTTTTTAAGATGACTTCAGAAGCTATACTCTCATTAGACTCAGATCCATCAAATCTTTTAAGTATTTGATTTCTCAGCAAGTTTTGACTTTTGATGATCTGATTACCCATGAGCTGATTTATCGAACAGTGCAAAAATAACATTTTGAAATCAATGAAAGTGCTAAATCTGCAGTGATTAAAGAAGTCATAAATCATTAATTAAAAATGGACCTTCTAACCTACATTAATCTATGATAGAAACCAAAAATTGGCTGCTGTTTAGAAAAGCAAATGCTAAACATGATCACACAATACTGCTGAAGCTCAGGATAGATGTTTTTTTTCTGTCGTAAATACTTTGGTAACACTTTACAATAAGGGCACAGGAGATAATGCATAATCATCAGATAATGCATAAATTAACCTTTAAGAGATAATGATGCATTAATGATTAGTTAACAAAAGTATTAATAATTTATTTTAGAGACTAATCATGTTTAATAGGTTTATGATTATTATATGTCAACTCATGGTAAACTAATGGTTAATTTATGCATTAACTAATGATTCATGTGACTTTATTGTAAGATGAAACTAATTCTTTAAGTGAGGAACCATCACTCCAAGTTTGTGAGACATACAGAGTCTATGAGCGATTACAGGCTGCATGGTGTACCTTATCTGTATCAGATATGATCTGGCATAAAGTGAAATTGACCAGCCAATCACTTATCAAAAAAAATAAATAAAATAAAAAATGGCAAAGTGTGTATTGTACATGTAAAGCAAGGCGAGGACTGCTAGAGCATGGCTTTATCTGGCATCAGTCAATGACTGAGTCCATAAATGCTGGATAATTATGTCATATGTCAAAAGAACAAAATAGTGGCATAGAAGAAGTTTCTAAACAAAAGTGAGGCAAAAGGGCTCTGGCCCACACCAGCGTAGCTTAACTCGCGACGACGTATGACTGGACATATAACTTAACATTTTAAGTGCTGGTCTGCATCTCATTCAAAAAATTTACAACAAAGACACTTACACCAGACTTTGACAACATTTGGCCCACATTACATATCCTCATGGAGGGACAAATTACACTCTTGAACCAAATTTGTGGTTGCTAACTGGCTTTCAGATATTTACATTTTTACATGCTCAAACGTTTCAAACGTTTTCCGTTTTTTCTCTCTGCAGTGATGTTTTTATAAGTCAAGGCTAGAGTCTGATATCTGCCAGAAAAAATGACGGCTGATGGGGAAACCATTTGAGCTCTAGGTTGGCATGGTAACAAAACTGGTTACCAGGGTGATGGTTTCATTATTGACAGAAAATGTTGAACTTCTAACTATTGTATCACTCTGCTTTTATGAGGCAAAGTTAGATGGATCGAATTTGCCATCACTTGATTGCATAGTCACTGTCAGGGCCATTTTCCCATGTGTCCAATGATGAATTGTGTTCACGTTGCAGACATGGGTGCTGCTATGTTTGTTGGAGAGGGAAGATTTATTCTGTAGAGGCGACAGGCTTAAGTTCACCTTTGACTCCTGAAGCACAAACAACCTTCAGTCTTCTCTGAGCGGCTGTCAATACACATTACACTGTAACCACACATGCAGATAGAGAGAGATAGGGAGAGCAAGAGAGAGAGAGCTGTGGAAGCAGACACAGTCAAGGGCGTTTGACTCGCACCTACGCCTGTGACTCACTCAGTCCGAATAGACCGATCACTAAAGGGCTGTTCTCTGTCAGTATTGAAGGTTTTCAGAGCATTATTATTCACTTGGTGTTGTTTCTTATCTGCTAATAAACACTGCTTAAGTTTAAATGACTATGTGGGGAAAAACAAAACAAATAAAGCTGGATGATTTTGATGTAAGTTATTGATTTAGAGAGAGTTAAGGTCATTGTTTGTTCATGTTTACAGCAGATCTAGAATTAAACGTTGCATTTCAACTTTGCGTCTTTTCAGACAAAAGTATAACCAAGACGAGGACCCCTTCCTCATCAGAAGCAAAAGCCACTCTCACAGCCATAGTAACAACCGGCCCTCGAGGAACAAAAGCTCCAAAGCCTCAGACATGATCTATGTGGGTCGGTATTTATATCAATCTCTTTTGTCATTGACTTTTCTGCACCTGCTTAAACATTTTAGGATGTTGCCTCACCACAGATTATTTATAAACTAAAATAACATGCTTGTCAACATCAGAATTTTTCTCTGTATCTAATGTGTACCTGGGTGTTCTTGAAAGAAATATTTGGGTGATCACCTCTCTCCTGTGGGCAGTGGGAGGCTGGAGTAAAGATGACCCGTCATGTCCGGTGGAGCAGTTCTGCCCTCAGTATAACGAGTGGAAAATGTCCGCTCCCTTGCTTCATCACAGAGGGCACCCAGGGGTGTGTGCTCTGGGCGGGGTCATCTACACTGTTGGAGGGTGTGATAGAGTCACCTGTTTGAGCAGCGTGGAGAGGTGGGAATAGGCTTTAGAAAGTGTTGTTCTATAGGTGCAAGTATATACTGTTACTCTTTTACACACTAAAATATACTGATTTAACTTCTTCTGAATGAATCTATGTGATGTTTTATGTTTCCAGGGATCTCCATAGTTTTTAATCCATAAGAACCCATGGTGACACAGGTCATTTTCATGTCATTATCTTGTTTAGCTTCATTCAATTTTTTTTAAATATCATTTTTAGCTTTTCTAATTGAAGGAAAATGAGGTGTGGGTTACATGATTTAATGGGTGCTTATTTTGTTGTAAAGATAATGGCTTTTTTTATAACAAGAATAACTTTTACTAAAAAGAGGTAGAATAGAATATAATGGAATAGAATAGGATAAGGAAAACAGCTATAAGGGCCATGTGTTCTGTCTCCAAACAGTGCTTGCAAGATTTTATTAATCGACTTACATTTGTATATCTGAATCCACAATTCATTTGAAAAAGTTTTTACTTTCACCATTATTTTTTTATCACAACTAAATAAATTATAAGGCTAATTATTACTGATAATGTTATGTTTTAACTTACTTATTATTAATCTTTATTAACACTTGATGCTAACTTTCTTAATAAACCTTTAAAATTTCTCTAAAAGTGTAAAAATGAATGACTGAAGACAAGAGATGTATTACCATTGATGAGTAGTAAACAAGCAGTACATTAAATTCAATCAACATACAACTTATAAAATATGAACCAAAATTGAAGTTATTTTCTACATCTAAGTTTAAATTGATTCCATTAAAGAAAAACATTAAAACATAACCCCAAACGTTACATCATAGAAGAGCTCCTCTCATGGGTCAATTGAAATACAAAAGGGCAAAGGGCCCTCTGTGTCATCAGTCTTTGAAAGCTTCTTCAGACCAATCTCCTCCCAGAGAGAGAATGACTTAATTAAGAATGCAAATTCAAAGATATTGAGTGATATTCTAGGACTCAAGTTTGGTGATATACAAAAACATAATTGCACTAAAACATTTCAAACAATACCACACACAAAAGGATTAACAAGACATTCTTTTAGGAATATGACTAAAGCAGAGGGAGATGTTCGGGGGTTCAGACGTGAATGCTATCCTTTGATGTTGCAGAAAAAGGATAAAGAGAACCCACCCCATTGTCTTATTATGTGAATGCTAAATAAGACACTGGAGACTCATGGATAGGCCTATAATTTCCAAACATACGCAAGTATAGCATTTTTATCAGTTACAAAACCATGTTTTGTTCAAAATTACTAGTAATTACCATATTTTATAGTTAGTTAAATGGTTTGGCCGTGTTGCAAATGAGTCAGCATTTGATTTACTGCAGAACTGTTTTGTGTAATTGTTAGGTATGACCCAGTGAGTAACACCTGGAGCGTAGACGTCCCTTCAATCTCATACCCTAGGTCTCGAGTGTGTGTTTTGGAGATGGACGGTTGTCTCATTACGCTCGGGGGGTTTGATGGACTTACCTGCATTAATACTGTAGAGAGGTTTGCACAGCTCGTGGAAAAAATCAAGACTCTGGACTCTTTTAAGCAGCAGACACACATTTTTGATTTGGGTTTCTATAGGTATGACCCATTGAAGAACTCATGGTCAAAGTTTACGCCAATGTTGAGGTGCCGGGCTTCAGCTTCAGCTGCTGTCTTGAATGGTCAAATATACGTCATAGGAGGAACAGATGGAGATACGCCGCTGGACTCAGGTGGAGCGTTAGCAATTTTGAAATGGCTTATTAATGATATGTGGTCAAAAATATTTATATGTTTATGGTCTTTAGTAGCCATGCATAAAAATATTGTTTTGTTGAGGTAATGACCTCTCTATATATAATACCTAGTCTCATGCTGTTTTCTTATGATGAGGACATTTATGTTCTTGTGATCTTGATATAACATTCTTAGTAACACTTTACAACAAAGGGACATAAATGATGAATAGTTTATACATATATTAACCATTAAATAATGATGAGCTAATGATGAGTGAACATATCTATTAGTCGACAATTCAATAAATATTAAATATAATAAATTCATTAAATATATATATATTGTTTAATTAATAATTAATGAATTAATGAAGAGTTACTAATGATGAGCCCTTCAGATAAACTCGCAACCTAATAATTAACTATTTATGATGTTTGGGATTTGTAGTTTTATATTTTATTTTTACCATTAGTGGTATATTTGAGAGAAATTAGTATTTTTTCGTAAGTTAATTATTAGTTAATGAATCATTATTTAGTTTAGTAAGACTGTGCTGTGTTCTTATGCAAATAAGTCGTCAAATCACAAGAAAATAAAACCATGATCAAACCATGATGTCTTTTACCTTTTTTTTTTAGGATTAAAACTTTTACAAGATACCATTAACACAAAGTGGGCATAGCCAGTAATCTATGGCGGGGCATGGCTGTAGTGAAGGCATCTGACTGGCTGAAGGTTTAAGTTTAATATATCTTAAACAAACAAATTTATAATTAATTCACCCCCTCAGAGTGCTCATGAAGGTCAAAACTAGCGATCGGAGTCAACAAACCTAATGGAGCAAGGGGTGGAAATTTCTTTTACTAAGCTTAAAACTGCATTCTTGTGACTATTTCAGTACAAGAACGTGTTCTCCAGCGATTTCTATCTGTGAAAAACAGAGTTTAAATTGGGCTCAACATGAGCATGTAACATGAGTATTCAGACTGAGGTCACATTGTAAAAAAAAGGATCTGATTCAGGACCACATATGAAAGCGAGCAGAGTCGAGTTAAAAAAATTAGAATTGAGCTGTTCAGTCATGAAAATATCAGATACAGGTCTCATATGGGCAAAAATTTTGTCGGATTTGTCACTTTGGGCTGCTGTCTGAATATAGCCTAAAATCCAGATCTCTCTTGGGGAACATAAATTAAAGATTAGTATTAAAAAGAAGTATTAAAAATTTAAATTTATGTATTGCGTTCTCTTTTGTTTTACTCTAGTTGAGCGTTTTGACCCCTTTGAGGCTTCCTGGTCCCTCTGTCCCACCATGTCGACCCCGAGGGAATCTTCCGGATGCATTGTTTTTCTTGGTTGTCTGTATGTAGCTGGAGGACGAGATGAACTCGGTCTGCCTTTGAGCACAGTGGAGAAATATGACCCTGACACTTTCCGCTGGAGTCCAGTTAAACCCATGAACAACAAGAGATTTCAGGTTCCACTTCAATCAGTCTTTCAAAATAATGCTTCTACAGTATTTTGATACCCTTTTTTAAAGGTCTCTTTGGTGCTGTTTAATGGCTTTCCCCTGGCTATTGGAGGATACGATGGAGTGAGTGACCTCAAAACTATGGAGGCTTATGACTATGAGACGAATACCTGGAGGTGTGTATTTTAAAAAAGATTTATCTGAACAAAAAAAATATTTGAAGGCCAAATTATTAGGCTCTAATAACGATTAATGATTAGCCTCTTTGTATTTAATGATGTTTTGTACTCACTCGTTATTGTTGTATGTTCTATCTTCTCTGTTTAGACATTTTGGGAGCATGAAGTCCAAGCATCCTGGTGGACACGTGGCTCTGGTTAAAGCTGCTTGAAAATGTATATTAGGCTATTGTTGATACATTAATTTGAATTGCCATTAAAATGTGAAGCCTCTTCAACATAAATAATATTGTTACACAAAGTTTTGTTACTCAACTTTTTTCCCAGAACCTTATTTAGCAAACATGTGAAACTCAAGATACGCTGACGTTTATGTTGATTCAGTGCACAATTATTATTATTTTATTTTTTTTGCATTAGCAGTGACATGAAAATGAGAAAAAAATCAAACTAACTATTAAATAACAAGAAAAATTCATTTATATTGATTGGTTGAAACAGGGCGTCACGGTGATGCAGTGGGTAGCACGGTCGTCTCACAGCAAGAAGGTCGCTGGTTCTAGGCTCGGCTGGGGCAGGTGGCATTTCTGTGTGGAGTTTGCATGTTCTCCGCGTGATCGTGTGGGTTTTCTCCGGGTGCTCCGGTTTCCCCACAAGTCCAAAGACATGCGGTATAAAGGAATTGAGTAAGAACGATTGCCCATAGTGTTAAAGAGTGAATGCGTCTGTGAATGTTTCCCAGCGATGCGTTGCGCCTGGAAGGGCATCCGCTGTGTTAAACATATGCCAGAGAGTTGGCTGTTCATTCCGCTGTGGCGACCCCAAAAGGGAAGAAAGCTGACATGAAGATGAATGAATGCTTGACACAGGGAATCACAACAATATTCCTGCCTTTGGAAGTCTGGATGTAACCTATAGGTGAAGTCCTGATACAGTAGTTTCTCTTTTAAGCACTGCTGCCTACGGTTGCTATGCTACTGAGTGAATGGATGCAACCTTGGCAGCTAGCCTCAAGAATTCAATGGTGATGTTAAAGTTATTCATAAAGAATGGCATGCTCTTCAAGGCTGTCCACCACATGGCGCTGTATCAGAGACTATAAAACCACTGCAGTTTTACCTGAGAAGATAGATCGTTTTCCTCCGCTAAAAGGTTGAAATTGATTGTTTATCGAATTAAACCTTCATTCTCGCCATATTAACCGTTTGTCACAGCTGCATAAAACGGCGAGGTCGTCGTTCGTTATGTGTAGAGGAGATGCTGACAGTTGACGGACACGGACGGAACTTTTTTTATATACATAATCAGAAAAGCGCGCAATGCCTGATTTACCTACGGATCCTTCCGCCCGCCGCGCGCCTGAGGTGAAAATCAGCAGCGCGTGTTACACCAACCACTCGTTTGAATTCGACGACGGGAGTCAAAGGTAACGAATTTCTCCTAAATTTTACTCTTTAGTTAAAAAGTGAGGCCCCCCTTAGTTCTTTTGTTAATACTAATTGTTTTATACAACTCTTCAAGATAAAACAATGACTGTAACTGCCTCAGGTGAAGCACATTCTTTCTAGTCCCTACTAATTTTTTAACCTTGTTTTGAAGAAGCATATTAGTTATGGCTTAAACATATAGCTGTTACAGTTTTGTCTTTAAAAACACGATTAAGCTTTCTTTTTGTCTTGCTTTCTCTTTTTTCTCTCTCTCAAAGCCCAAAATATGAATCCAAAGGAGTGATCTTAAATGTTCAAGATGTGGAAAGGACCACTGGGGTATCTGTGGTTCCCTCTCTTCAGTCCTACGTCCGGTTTAGAGATCTGCTGATAGGAGACCAGACATTTTGTGATGACAGGTGCATCATGGACACAAGTATTCCTTAATATGAACTATAGCCTTCATCCAAAAGACTAGTGAACCTGTGGACGTCGCTCACTGTTTACAATTTAAGATACGTATCATAAGTTGGTGTTAATATACTTAAATGCAACTAAATCCAACAAACACTACATTTTAGATAAAGAGCACAAAAAGTTGCATTGGTCAGTCAGCCATTTAGTTTCTTGTTTGCTTGTTTTTAATCTAGCTATTTTTGCATAGTCAAAAATCTTTTGTGTGTAGCAGAACAAAATATGACTGTTTGAGGATGTTAGAGTGGTTGTAAGAATGTGTGTTATACATTGAACATTCTTGTAAGATCTTAGTTTTTTATGTAATTGGACTTAGCAATGATTCACAACATTGCCAAAACATTTATATTTCCAAAACATTTTTTATTAACTAAATCCAGTCACATATGCTTGTTTTTTTCAGTTTGGGTTAATTAGTTAATTCTGTGGAGTTCTCTCATGTTTTATTATATCTTCCATATTTTTCCCATAATAGTTCATTTTAAAATATAAGATTCAGTGTGACAGCAATGTGTCTCAAGAGATGCATTCAATATATATAATTTTTTTTAATGGAAAGATAAGCTTTAAAATGTCTTTGCTGTTTTGTTCTGATGAACTCTAAAGGTTTGAAAGAGTTGTCTGTAAGGGATCTTCATCAGCCACGTCTCTCCAGATCGACAGAAATAGCCTCTGAACAGGTTATTATCTGTAATTTCCTTAGAACAAAAAAGAGAGAAGTAGAGGCAATGCAGTGTCTGAGAAAGGTGGAAAGCAAGACTTGATATGCATTGCTTAAAATTATTAAAAAGCTTCTTACTTTGGCAAACGTTGGCTTCCAGTAAATAAAGATGTTAGTTGACAGTAAAATTTGACTGTTTTGAGGATAGCAGCATTACCTGTACCTGAGACATGTTCCCATGGCAACCGTGATTTAAAATAAAAAAATAATGATAATTTGGATTTGCATGGATTTTGAATGGAGTTTGGTTCGGAAAGCTGGAAACACTTCAAGAATTCTAAAGTCATGGTTTGCTTGGTTAAAATGTAGCTAGTTGTGCATTATTTTCGTTCCGCCTTGTGGAGACTCCTCCAGAAAATCAAACACCCATCGTGTGTATTTACAAGGTGTGATGTAACATTGGATTATGTCTAGTATCTCTCATCTTCTGGGACTCAGTACATGTCAGTCAGCTGTTGCGTAAACATTTCTGCACTCCAAAACATAGCACTATGCAAAACCACACAGGATTGGTTGTTGGTCATGTCAGTCAAAAGGGCTCATTTACAGGTATTGACCAAAAAGCTGCTAAAACCCCCAGAACACAAGACTTTTGTTTACTTTAGAAACCATTACGAAATCATCTGAACCTGCAATTCATCGACTGAACACTAGAGGGTGGTTCTTAAATATAGCTCATACATTTAGCCAATTTTGACCATAATATCAACTGTAATGAGAGGATACTTTTGTTACTCATTTGTTTAAGTTTTACAAAACCTATGAAGAAAATGCCATGACTGAGTGACAAGTTTTCATTTTAGTTTAGCTTTTTCGGGTCCTTGCAATTTCAAGGGGCGAAGCCTGCTCTGAGACTTTAAATGATCTGTAGTGACACCTCTAATGCAATTTGTTCTACCAGGTGCATCTTGGTTTTTATTGTTTGTCAGCAGTAAAAAGTCAGGATAGCCATGTCTGCAAACACTTCCCTCCCCTGGGAGAAAAGCCCTTGTTTAAGTGGAAGCAAACAGAGTGCTACTTATTATGCTAGACATTTTTCATCTTTTTACTATCCTGTGATTTGACTGTGTGTAGCATTATTTGTTGGACCTCTCTTGCTGTTCCATCCCCACTTGCTTCCACATTTTACTGCCTGTGTAATAGATAAGCTATTTTTCCCTCAATTTTTTTTGACATTCAATTAAGAGAAATAGAGGCAGACGAGGAAACAGGCCTTACAAACGTACAGGGGCTTTCCAAAGTTATGTTAATTTATAGTACAATAAAATTATTCATTGCTTGTCACAATGAGCTTCAATAATATCCTATTACCAACATTTAGAACTAGATTTTTAAAAATGCTTTGATGAAGTAAAATATTTTTTTATCCAAAAATACAAGTAAAATAAATGTTTCTCCGCTTTACATAACATGTTTCCTATTAGCTTTATTCTTAATTAAAACTAGATTAATCTAGAATTTAAAAAGAGTAGTATCCCCAGAAGCATATTTCTGTTCAAATTTACTCTCATTTGAATGTCATTTTTGAAGGAAATGTACATTGAAAGCCGACTTAGATACAAACAGAGACAAAAAGAGAGAGACTGAGCAAACTCAAGCTTGCACGCCTCAATCAAGAGAGTGTGGGCGGGTTATTTTGAACTGCGCTGCAGTAGATTCTGTACATCCACAGCGCAGCTTTATCTGAGAGAAGCCCTCTCAGCGATGGAGCAGAAGAACGCAGTGCCCTCCTGGGTTAACCCTGCTCTAGTCAACTGGAGGTTGGACTCTTTTGGTAGTGATGCCGGCCAGAGGTAGGATGTATCAGTGGAAATAACTTTGGAGGGTTAGCTCGTCTTTGCTTTGTATATACATAAACTAGTAACTAGTCAAAGTACCTTTCTCGCATGGGCTTAGTTGAGAAGATATTACATAACATTTATTTCTGACCTGATTTAAAATAGAAACTCTGTCAGTGTATCTCAGTAAATGCTTTTATATATATATATAATATTATATATATATATATATATATATATATATATATATATATATGTATAGACATATATATATATATAGATATATATATATTTTTTTTTGTGCTTTCTGACTCACAGCTGCTGCAGTGATGAGAAAAGTTTCATTGTGCCTTCTTTCACATGAACTGTGCTAAACCAGGTTTGGAACATGGAATTATTTAGATGAGACATTATGCGAGGGGTCGTGATGTTAATGGCTTTTATGATGGCACATAAAACACTGGGTCCTGTGATCGCCATGGCAACTGGTGCACACACGCATACACACACAGCATCTCCAGTTGAGGATTGTTGTGTGGAGAATTGCATGTAATGCCTAGCCATGTAAACAGAGGACAGCAAAGCCTTATAATAGTTTGAAACTGCTTTAAAAACCTTATCGAACTTTCATATGTTTGCCTATGTTGATATATTTTTTATATTTTAATATTCCCATGGACAAGCCCGATAATAATGCTGCCAAAGAACTCAACAATATTTTAAACACATTTGACGTGACTCAACACGTTCAGGGTGTCACACATTGTCATGGTCACACACTGGACTTAGTAATTAGTAAGGGCTTAAATATTTTATCCACCGTTGTGCAAGATGTTGCTCTGTCTGATCACTTCTGTGTTTTTGTTGATGCAGCAATCTCCCACATCAAAATTGCAAAATCAATTTCTGTTAGAAAAAGACACATACATGATGACACCAGCGAGATGTTTATGCATACCATATCGCAAACACCAAGCATCACAGCTGGCACAGCCGACTTCCTTCTTGATGCATTTACTTTAAAAATCAAGTCCGTTATAGATGACATTGCCCCTATTACGGTCAAGAAAAAACCTAGGAGACAAAAAAACACCCTGGAGAAATTCAACAAAAGTTCAAAGTAAGAAAAGACTTTGCAGGAAGGCTGAAAGAAGGTGGAGAAAACTTGTCATCCACTACGACCTTTATAAAGAGAGTCTTCGTGCTTTTAATTCAGAATTAATCACAGCTAGGCAAGAGTATTTCTCAAGCTTAATTAATAACAACCTCAACAATACACAAACTCTCTTTGCAACAGTAGAAAGGTTAACCAACCCACCAAACCAGACTCCAAATGAACTTCTGTCTGAAGATAAATGCAATGAGTTTGGTTAATTTTTCATCAATAAAATCAGTAACATCAGAAACGGCACTAGTGCCTCCCCCTGCAGGGCTGGGGATAGACATCCTCAGCCTCCACTCTCAATGTGCACCTTTAATCTAATCGATAGCAAAACTTTAATAGAGACGGTTGAGAGCTTTAGAACATCAACATGCAGTCTTGACTCTCTACCAACAGTCTTTTTTTAAATGGTTCTTAAGAGTCTAGAAAAGGACCTCTTAGAAATGATAAACACCTCCTTGTGCTCCGTCTTTTTCCACAAATCCCTTAAAACTGCAGTGGTAAAGCCACTACTGAAAAAGACAAACTTAGACAATACTGTACTGAGAAACTACAGGCCCATCTCAAATCTCCCTTTTATTAGTAAAATTATGGAAAAGATTGTGACAAAACAACTGATTGAATTCCTGACCCAAAATGAATACATAGACTGTTATCAGTCTGGTTTCAGAGCTCATCACAGCACAGAGACAGCTCTACTGAAGATAGTCAATGACATCTGGTTAAACACCGATTCCGGAAAAGTGACTGTCCTGGTTCTACTTGATCTGAGCGCTACCTTCGACACAGTAGATCACAAAATCCTTCTCTATAGACTAGAAAACTATGTTGGTCTCTCAGGAACTGTGACAAAATGGTTCAGATCATACTTAGAAGGAAGAAGTTTCTATGTAAACATAGGTGATTACATGTCGAAGTGGACTGCCATGTCGTGTGGAGTCCCTCAAGGTTCAATCCTTGCTCCTTTACTATTTAACCTGTACATGCTTCCACTGGGCCAAATTATGAGAAGGAACCAGATATCATACCATAGTTATGCTGATGATACACAAATTGATCTAGCTATCTCCCCAAATGACTACAACCCCATAAACTCTCTCTGCCAATGTCTTGATGAGATTAAAAACTGGATGGAAAACAACTTTCTTCAATTAAACTAGGACAAAACTGAAGTCATTGCATTCGGAAGCAAAAGCGAGGTTGTTAGGGTTAACACGTATCTCAATGCCAAGGGCCTAATAACTACAAATCAGGTCAAAAAGCTTGGAGTGATTCTGGACTCTCATCTTAGTCTAAATAGCCACATAAAATCAATGACAAAATCTGCTTATTACCATCTTAGAAACATCACAAGAATCAGATGCTTTGTTTCCAGACGAGATTTAGAGAAACTGATTCATGCTTTCATCTCCAGCAGGCTGGACTACTGTAACGGCCTCTTAACCGGTCTTCCCAAAAAGACCATTAAACAGCTCCAGCTCGTTCAGAATGCAGCGGCTCGAATTCTAACCAAAACTAGAAAGTCAGAACACATTTCTCCAGTTTTTAAGTCTCTACACTGGCTGCCGGTCTCCTTCAGAATAGATTTTAAAGTTCTGCTGCTCGTATATAAGTCCAAACATAACTTAGCACCTCAATACCTAACAGACATGATCAGTGAATACACACCAAACAGAGAGCTGAGATCCCACAGATCTAATAAATTAGATCTACCCCGGGTAAATTCCAAACAGGGTAAATCCTCCTTTAGTTACCATGCGACCCACAGATGGAACCAGCTTCCAGAGGAGATCAAAGGTGCCAACACTTTAGTCATCTTTAAATCCAGGCTAAAGACTCTCCTGTTTAGTTGCGCTTTTGTCGACAGAGCACCAACGTCCGGACAACTATTTTACCTCTGTACTTCAAATCTTAATCTTTGTTTTAATCGATGTTTTAAATTTCAGTGTTTTTAATCAGTTTATTTTATATGACTTTTTATGCTTGATTTTAATAAATGTACTTTCTTTTTACTCTTTATTTCCAATGTAAAGCCCTTTGAATTACCCTGTGTCAAAGCATTGAGGGTGTCTAGTCAATCACCTAATGCTACCAAGGTTATGCTACATTTTATCTCCCATGCTGCAGTGAGCTATACCATAATGTATGAACAAATTACAATAAAAAATTAACATAGTGTTTTTTTGTTCTCTCAAAATGGGTTTAATGGTGTTAGTGCATCAATGAAGTTGTAGCTAATAGGCAATGCTTCATTAACACTGTCTTTTTTGTAGGGTTCATGTGGAGTTTTATGTGGATGAGAACACCTTTAAAGAAAGACTCAAACTTTTCTTCATCAAAAATCAGAGATCCAGTAAGTCCCACTGAAAGCATCTCAATCTAGGGCTGTTGTTTTCACTTCAGTGTTGTAATGCTTGAGATGTGATGCTTGTCTCTAGGTTTAAGGATCCGAATATTTAACTTCTGCCTGAAACTATTGACGTGTGTCCTCTACATCATACGCGTGATGACGGATAACCCAACACAGCTCCGCCACACATGGTCAGAAGCAAGTTTTACAAAAACAAACAAACAAAGTTTAATGTTGAGTAAATACCTCTGATGAGAAGACCATTAAATGGGTTTTGAAGAACTGGATGTTATTTATTAACAGTGTGATTAGATAGATCACTAATGCATGGCTCTCATGCCCTCTCCTCTCCGTCTTTTATTCAATATGCCAAAAATATCAGGGTGAAATTGATTTTGCTCTATAAATTCAGGCATCGGCCTCAAAACCTGAGAGAACTGTGATTTTTTTTTCTGTGTGGCACATGCTAATCTAAGTCAGAATCTATTCATTATGGAGTTCAGAAGAGCGTTGATAATGTAAGGCTTGTTTTATATATATTTATATTTTTATAATATTTTTATATATATATTTCAATAAAATGGTCATTTATTTGTTATGTCAATACCATTAGCTATATGGAAATAGATATCGTGTTGAGATTGTTGAGATTTTTGTACGAAATGTCCAGCACTTGATGTATCTCTTCTGTCATGGTCAGGGGTCGAGTCATTGAGTTTGACAGCCACAATAAGAAAAGATAAATTATAAAAAAAAGGAAAAGTAGGGAGCAACTTACTTGCCTTTGTGCTTCTTTTGTTTAAAATACTTCGGTGATGTCACTTCCTGATGAATTTGCAGTTATGGATTGCATTATTTGTGTTCATGGGGGATGGAAGCATTGCACGTCATGATTTTGCATAGTTTGACATATTCCCGTGTCAACAAGGGAGGAGCTAAATGTAAAATTGTTCAATCAATTAGAGCATCTCTCTCTTTCTTTCTCTCTCTCTCACTCTTTCTCTCTCACTCTCTTTCTTTCTTTCTCTCACTCTTTCTCTCTCACTATCACTCTTTCTCTCTCTTTCTCTTTCTCTTTTTCTCTCTCACTCTCTTTTTCTCTCTCTCTTTTTCTCTCTCACTCTCTCTAGCACAAACTGCAACAGCAGCAGCACACAAAGCAATGAGATCAACTGGTAAATAAACAGAATCTACAAAAAAATTACCTCCGAGACTTTTACTCACTTAGATGTAAAGAGAGGAACGATTTCTCTCTTTTTTCCCCAGGGAGCTGATCTTCTGGGTGGACAGAAAAGCACCAGTGTGGGCCATTCAGGTGAGGCGGAGCTTAAGAAATATTAGAAATAGGTTTAAGAAATAGGGAGAAGTCACGATTTTGGCTGAAAACATTCTGGAAAATAAACCACTTATCTACAGTATATACAGTATGAGTATTTCTGACTTATATTTAAAAAACAAATTTTAAGTAAAAAATCTATAAGGGAAAATCTATTCAGGTCCCTTGGTTACATATTATTTCTGAACCAAAACTGCCAAAAATCTAATATCAAACCATACAAAAGCATTTATGTGTTGTTTTTTTTTGGTTAATGTCTTGGAGAAGAGAATCAATGGCACACATTTTTATTATGAGAAGGAAATTATTAAAAAAAACACTGTGTCTCGGAATTTATGATCTTTGACCAGCAGAGGTTTTGAGCTAAGCTTGTTTTTTAAGCCTTTGATAAGTTCTTGTCCTCTATCTGACATTTTTGTCACAGTTGAATTATTCAAATATTCTGATTTCAAAATCTTTGAAGCTCAATATCTCAAAACCCACTGAACACAGATAGAATGTTAGAATTTTAAGGTGATGGTTAGTTCTGAGCTAGACACTCTATATCAATTGTTTCTCTTTAGGTGATTGTAGCCTCCATTAGTTTCTTGGAGGCCATGTTGCTGACCTACCTGAGCTACAAGGTGAGGGTTTAATGTTAAAATCTAAACCTTTGCTCTAATTCGAGATACTGATTACTAAGAGTCTCATGGTTTTGATATACATATGAATCCTAAAATTGCATGTTAGATTTTAAATGTTTAATATACAGAGATTTAAAAGACTAAAATGTATTAAAAGCTAATAAATAAAACAGAACTGAAGGTTGAGCAGTTCTCGTGAGGCATTTATTTTTTCCAGGGTAACATCTGGGAGCAGATATTTCAGGTTTCCTTCCTGCTAGAGATGCTGAACACCGTCCCTTTCCTCATAACGGTGAGTTTTGTCTCGTTTGATGAAATGTGCAGAAGTGATGCATGAAGTGTTGAGGAATCTTTGTGTTTGTGTTAGATTTTCTGGCCGCCGCTCAGAAACCTCTTCATCCCTGTTTTCCTCAACTGCTGGCTGGCAAAGTGTGCTCTGGAGAGCATGATTGTGAGTGTGTGGGAAGACCTCATACAGTCCGCATGTTCATGAACACTTACACGTTTCCCCATTGCTCGTGTGGAAACAAAGAAACGGAATTGATTTAATCAGAAAAACACAAAAACATAGGTGTCGAGGAGAGGATCGTGCGGCATAATGAACTGACTTTGGTTGTTTTTTTAATGGTTTCTCGCAATTTTCGCTTGATAAAAGACTGCAACATGTGAAAAGGATTATTGACATCATAATCTCTCATCCTAATTCTGTTGCGAAAATACTAACATTTGTTACAAATGTGCACAAAACACACACACACAAAAAATTACAAATTTAGTTTGATTTCCTCTGGAAGATTCAGCATGGTTTTTAAAGCTGTTCCACTGTAATCTGGCCATGAAACCAAAATGTTTTATTTTGGGAATTAAAGACCCCAGATTACACTGGATTCAGCAGACCGGCCGACATGGTTAAGTTATCTCTGGACAGAGATTAAATTATAAATGTGATGAAACAAGTTTAAAGAGCAAAATAGAATATATATTGTGTTCATGTTACTTGTTTTTGGGTGAAGTTAATGTCTTTTAACATAAGGATTTTAACATAAAATGTGTCCAAAAGACCCACGAGAACTGTCTGTAACAATAATAAGAACACCACTCAAGGGTTAAAGATGTTCACTCACTAGGGTCTTCTCCTCCTATCACAACCATTGGCTTTTTAAGTTCCTGTAATTAAGTTAAAGTGATCTTAAAATAACACACACAGTAGTCACTTTAGTCATGTGAATTCCACATGCTGAACAAACCTCCTACAAACTACAAACAATTAATTCATAAAGCTTGATTTGGTCGGTAAGTGGTGTCTAAGCGGGGTTCCATGTGGTCCTAAAAATTCTTACAGTTAAAAGTCCAGTCTTAGGCCTTAAAAAGTCTTAAATTCACTGATCAAGGTCTAAAATAATGTTTCACAGCTCTTATTTATCTGATGTCCATGTAAAGCTCTTTTGATATGTGTTTTTGTTGTTGCTTGAGGTTGCCAGTTATTGAGAAAATGCCCCTAAATGATAAAAATGTTAGGGTTGCCATAGTCTGAGAAAATGTGCATACATTCTCACAAAATTTAAAAGCAAGATTAGGATTCCCAAAGTTTGAGAAGAGCTTCACATATACAAAAAGCATAAAAGTGTTGGTTATGGGTTGCTGGAGTTTTAGAAAGCACTTGTGAAGAATAGTAAAGAAATGTAAAATAAATGTAAAAGAAATTGTAAATGTGATCGTAATGGTTGCCATTGAGCAGGCATGTCAAACTCAGGCCCGCGGGCCAATTTTGGCCCGCACTACAATTATATTTGGCCCGCGAGATGATTTCAAATATGTATTACATCTGGCCCGCCGGCCCGTTATACAGCGCACGTACCGCTTAAGATGCCTACACATTGAACGCGTCAAGCGCTGGGTGGCATTAGCGCAGGGCTAAGGCGCAGAGCGTCGCGCAAGGGTGGCGTTTGACTCCCGATTTAAAACATTTTTAATTCGAGCGTCAAAACGCTGTGACGACATCTACGCGCGGCCGATAGGAGATCAGCCGGTGCCGTCCGCGACACTTTTCGTTCGTGTTTTAAAAACACGAATGGAAGGGAAATGGAGCAGGCTTGATGTGTGGCAATCGTCCCGTAATTTCGGCAGCATTTTTCTACCAGTGCTGCACAATTTCCACCTTACCTCCCTGACACGCTGCCCGAACTCCGTGCCCAAGCTGCGCAAATGCTCTCTATGTTCGGGAGCACATATCTGTGCGAGCAACTGTTTTCGTTAATAAAGATGAACAAACACCACATAGGAGTCGTCTCACCGATGAACACCTTCATTCAGTCCTGAGGATTTCCTCTGCGCAGAGCGTGACTCCACAAATTGATCCACTTGCTTGTAAAAAGCGATGCCAAGTATCTGGCTTGGACCCATGTGCATCATTAGAGTAAATGAACAGTGAAAAAACTAAAATGGATAAATATTATTTTATTTACTGATGGCATGGTCTGTTCAAAGTTGAAAGAGATATTTTTTTAGGTGTTGGCCTTGATGGTCAGTGATGAAAAGATTTAGGTTACAATTAAAATGAATAAAGTTAAAGATATAGAAGCCTGATATTTTTTTTCAGTTTTTGTTTTTATTATTTTCTTAAACCTGTTCTGGTTTCAGTATTTAAGGAAAAATTCAATTGCAATATAAGAGGATGGTTAATACAGTAGTTTACTGTATCTTAAAGATAATAAAAACATAAATAAATTAATGAAAAAAATTGGTCTGGCCCTCGACAATGTTTTTTTTTTAATTTTGGCCCTCTGTGAATTTGAGTTTGACACCCCTGCCATAGAGAGATTGAAAAAATGTACACAATAGACTCAAAATCATATAAGTGATTGGTGAGGTTGCCAGAGGGATTCCCAGAGAAAATCCTCCTAAATGTTCACAAATGTAAAAATGAGGGCTAGTGTTGCCAGACTTTAAGAAAATGCTCATAAACTCTCAACTTTGAAAAATGCATGGTAAGGGTTACCAGAGTTTGAATCCTTCGTAAATGCTCAAAAGTGCATAAAAAGGGTTTCAAACAATGCATTTGAAACATACTGTTTATTTTGCAATAAGTTTTGTATGTGTTTTTGATCTTATGATATAGGTCTTCAATTTGAATCTTAAAAGGTCTTATAAGGTGACCTTAAGGTAAGTCTTAAATGTGACCTCATGAAACCTGCAGAAACCCTGACTTAGAAACTTTTCCAGTTTAAAAACCTGTTACAGAATTATAAAGGTGTGTGTTACAGAATGATCTGCACCGGGCGATCCAAAGGACACACTCTGCCATGTTCAACCAGGTTCTCATCCTCATCTGCACGCTGCTCTGCCTCGTATTCACAGGGTGAGAAGTTAAAATAAGCTCTATGTGGGTGTTCTCAACCATAAGTCATTAAATCTGTGCACCAATCTGCTGAATAAAACTTTATCTGACAAAGTTAAATGAAGAAAAAATAGATACGTGCTTTGATCACTGTCACATAGTTTTACAAGAATTACTGTTTAAATTATGTGTGCATTTTTGTAATTTGCTGAAAAACATTATTAAGTGATTCATGATTCCTGTCTCCTGCAGCACATGTGGAATCCAGCACCTGGAGCGTGCGGGGAAGAAGAGTCTGTCGCTCTTCAACGCTCTATATTTCTGCATCGTCACCTTCTCCACGGTGGGTTTTGGGGACGTAACACCACAGATCTGGCCCTCGCAGCTACTGGTGGTGGTGATGATCTGCGTGGCCCTTGTCGTGCTGCCTTTACAGGTCTCAAAATACACAAACATCCATATGATTATTAGACATGTAAAAGTAAAACTCACAAAGATTATTCACAAATCATATGAGATTGTTTGGCTTATTGGTCCAACCAACATAATAATACAACTTTTCTATTAATTGTCATCTTCTACTATTCTACCGTTGGTAGTTTGAGGAACTGATCTACCTGTGGATGGAACGACAGAAGTCTGGAGGAAACTACAGCAGACACCGAGCTCAGACTGAGAGACACGTAGTCCTGTGTGTCAGCACCCTCAAGATTGACCTCCTCATGGACTTCCTCAACGAGTTCTACGCTCACCCTCACACGCAGGTGCATGTGCGTTTAACTCCTCAGCCTCTTTCAACTGTTTCATCGTTTGTGCTCGTGTGTTTAGGACTATTACGTGGTCATCTTGTGTCCGGGCGAGGTGGATGTTCAGGTTAGGAGAATTCTGCAGATTCCTCTCTGGTCTCAGAGGGTCATTTACCTTCAAGGATCTGTCCTCAAAAACCAGGATTTGCTCAGAGCCAAGTCAGTTCAAAGTTGAATAATACTATTTGTTTTGCCTCTCTGCAGTTGGTGTGTTTTTTTCCAATCATTTCTGGTTCCTCTTGTTTCTTTAGGATGGATGATGCAGAGGCTTGCTTCATTCTTAGCAGCAGAAATGAAGCTGATCGCATGGCAGCGGTGGGTGCAGATCTATTAAACATTCACTTAAGCTCCTCTCTGCTCAAATATATTCTTATTTATTTTTTGGTGGCACATTAAACAAAAGCACTCTCTCAATAAACACTGAACTTATGGATTTGCTTTAAAACCTCTCTTTGGACATTATTATATGTTGTCACTCATACTTTTTCTTAACTTACAGATTGGGATCTCAATAATGGGTCTGTGCGTCATACACAAACGCTTCTAATTGTGGTTATTATTATAGGCAGTATTTTGGACTTTTGAGTTTCAAAATACTGAAAATAGGTATTCCCAACAGTACAGATCACCATAGAGAAAAGAATGCTTTTGTTCCTTTCTAAAGTTTGAAGTAAGTACAAAAAACAATGGACCGCATTATTTACCATTTTTAGTCTTTATTTTGAGACAAAAAAAGCAAACAAATTCACCTATTTGTAATTAGTGACAACTTTCACAAAAAGTTTTCTGTTTAGTAGCTAGTAGTGGGAGTCCATCACCTCCACCAGTGTTGTATGCCTGCCTTTTCTACAGTAAACTTTGTGAATATTTAATTAGCTAAATGAGTTGCCAGTGCATGAGTTGCCTTTCCCCTGTTTGTCTTATTGTATGCAACTTATAGCCACTAACCAGTGTTGGTAACTCCTCAGTAAGAAAAGTTGCAATTAGCTGCTCCAAAGGGCCCTAGAGGGTGCCATCACCTAATTTGTATAGAGACAAGATAATGAAAATAATAATTTTTATTAATAATAACTCAATAATTAATAATAAACTCACATTTTTTGCCATAGTACAATAAACTCAGAGGATTAAAAAGAGAAACAAATAATAAGAAATATTTAAAATATGTTAAAAAAAAGAACTACATTAAATATTAATAAAAATGTGCAGTGCAGGGTCACTTTCTGTGGGTTGCTTTGGCACTATATGAATAAAGTTTGATTGATTGATTTTAAAGTGATGTGAATCTACATTCTCCATCTTCCCTCTCATCGAGCTGGTTCATTTCTGTTATGAGAAAAATAGCAAGATTTGCAGGATGCAATATTGCTCTCTCATGTCAGTGTTCCTGAATTACTCTCTATATTCCTTATTTTAAGTAATACACTGTTTATTATGATTTAATTCAATTATATAACAAGCATATATTGTTTTTCAGGATCATCAGACCATTCTGAGGGCCTGGGCTGTGAAAGACTTTGCTCCGAACTGCCCTCTTTACGTCCAAATCCTCAAACCCGAAAACAAGTTCCATGTTAAATTTGCAGGTGTTCACAGTGATATATTTTTTCTCTTTTTTTTCTTAATATACCTCACTCACCTGTTTACTGTAACTGTAACTCAGTACATGTGTTTACTTTTTGTAGACCACGTTGTGTGTGAAGAAGAGTTTAAGTACGCAATGTTGGCTCTGAACTGTCTCTGTCCGGCCACTTCCACGCTAATCACGCTACTGGTGCACACATCTCGAGGACAGTAAGTGCAAAGTCTCCCAACTTTCTTCTAAAAACTTGTACATGCAGTGATACATTTAAATCCATTTGGTTAATATATGAAATAATTTTGACTTTTTAAATTGGTTTTCAATCAATTCCATCCCAGCTTACTCACACTTCTGGGTCATGTGACCATGTGATGGAACTTCCTGTACATCAGCACATCAGTACACTATAGCTCACAGCAAGGCACCAACTTTTTTTGCCTCATTTGTTTCCTGTTTGTTTAAAAAAAGGCACCACTAATAGTGAATTGGTTGATTTTAGCTGTCATTTTCACTTTTTCAGAGAGGGGCAACAGTCTCCTGAGCAGTGGCAGAGGATGTATGGACGCTGCTCGGGGAATGAAGTTTATCACATCCGTCTGGGTGACAGTATGTTCTTCAGAGAGTACAACAGCAAAAGCTTCACCTTTGCTGCCTTTCACGCACACAAGAAGTAGGTTTAGACATACACTAGCTCAAACATGCTGGGTACTACTTTTAACTTGTAGAAGTTAGAAGTTTTTTTCTGACATTTGGAGGCTATTTGTTATTGCCTCTCTGTGAGTTTAGTATACCTTCTCACATTTTTGCTTGGCCCAAGTGCTGAATTGATTCAAGACAAGGTACTAAATATGGGTCAGATTTTTTAAATAACTTATCCAACAAAATGAGTTGTTTTCTGTCCAAGTGAGTTCAACCGTACTCCATGTGTTCTGCCTTTTATTTCCCCATGTCAGGCAGTTGTGGAGTCCTAACCATCAGGGGATTTAAGTGCATTATGAGTAAAAAGGTGTGCTCTTTACATCAGACAGGACAAAGATTTGGAGCGCTTTAAGAAGATTTACCATTTATTCAGCAACGCTCATGTCAGCACAACACTTGGTGATAGGAGCTTTTGTGCACCTCGAACATTAAATTCAAGTTTTTTTTGTCACATGCACAGTCATACACAGTAAGATATGCAGTGAAATGCTTAGGCGACTACCAGGTCTTGAAAGAATATCTATATAGGAAATAAATAGTAAAAATGTGAGATATGTATAAAGTAAATTTAACTAAGAAATAATAAAATATCTGTATGTACAAGACACAAAATATAAACTATAAGAAAGGCATAAAAAGACACAAGACAACCTAGCTGTACAGTAAAAAATAGAAAATGTAGGATTGTGGGAATGGAGTGAACATAAAGATTGGAATGTTCAGGGTGTGCAAATATGCAATAGGAGTAATAGCTGTTGACATGGCACTGTGGTCAAAAACGTCATGACTTGTCTGCCATTTAAGCAAGAAACTGGCTGATTCAGTTCTCTATAAAAGCTGAAATTAATCTGGTGAACGACGTACACGTGACTACTGCATACTGTGTCAAATTTTTTTGCATCTCAGTTATTGAGAGTAAACACCATTGTATTATGAAAATATCTCCACCAAGCGACAATGCTAACAATGACATCAAACTCCACAAAATACTGAATGTAGATATATTGTTACACCCCCTAAACTAACTTTTAGCCAGACAGCAAGAGCTATCAAATTTGAGATGATCTACTATTGTAAGAAAGCTCCATCTCAGTAGGTGATTACAGGGCTGTTGGGTTATGGTCAACAATGGTCTATTTGTTACTTGTTATTGTAACATTTGTTGAACATGTCACTAAACACATTATTTCAGGCTGTGGTGGACATCATCAAAGTCTCTAATCACTTCCAAACTCGATTCTAAACCTGTGCCTGTCTGGTACTAATTCATGCATGTATGATGATATCAAATTGTGACATATACATCGGTTTGTGTCTGTAGGTATGGTGTGTGTATGATCGGAGTAAAGAGAGAAGATAACAAAAGCATCTTGCTGAACCCGGGACCACGCCACATCATGTCTGCCAGTGATACTTGCTACTACATCAACATCACAAAGGAGGAGAACTCTGCCTTCATTTTCAGACAGGAAGAGGATCAGGGAAAGGGGCGGACCAACTGGGACATCTTAAATAGCCCCTCTGGACTTCCTGTTCACAGCATCATTGCTAGCATGGGTAAACAAGAATATAAAGTATAGATGGAGCGAGAACTTTGTGATTATTCAAGCTGGAAGTTTTGAATCAATAGTTTATTTAGATTTCTGAATATTCCAAAATCTTTAAAAAAAAAACGAATTAGTTTGAAATAAAAACTACATTACCCAAGATGTCGTCCACAGTTTCTTTATGCCAGATAATCTGCCTCACTCAGAGTGTCACGGTGGAGCAGTGGGTAACAGTGGGTCACAGCAAGAAGGTTGCTGGTTCGAGCCTCGGCTGGGTCAGTTGGCATTTCTGTGTGGAGTTTGTGTGTTCTCCCGGTGATCGTGTGGGTTTACTCTGGATGCTCTGCTTTCCCCCACACTATTAAAGTGGTATAAGTGAATTGGGTAGACCAAAAAATGTCCATGGTGTATGTATGTTTCCTGGTGGTGGGTCGTGGCTGGAAAACAAAACATATGCTGGATGAGTTGGTGGTTCATTCTGTGTGGTGATCCCTGAAAAGGGACTAAGCTAAAAAAAAATGCATAGATAATTGGATGGATCTGCGTCACTCTCGTCATTATGCACAATTTGAGAATTAAAAAAACTTAAATACTTGTGCATATTGTTTATTGTTTCAAGAAAAGGATCTAACTAACTTGAAGTGAATCAAGCCTTTGATGTCTTATTGTAACCTAAAATTGAATTTGTGCATTGTGCTATGGGTAATCTAGTTAGTGTTGTTTTTGTAAAGGAAGTTAATACTTAATTTGTCTGTTTTTAGGAACAGTTGCCATGGATTTCCAGAACACCAGCCCCTCAGTGCATGGCATTAAACTGGCTCCACCAACAGACAATGGACCAGGAAGTCGGCGGCCAAGCATAGCACCTGTTCTAGAGATCGCTGACTCTGCATCCTTGCTGCCATGTGACCTGCTGAGCGACCAATCGGAGGATGAGGCTGGACAATCGGATGAAGACATGACAGCTAATGAGTGAGCTAACCTGTGTCTTTGTTATGTTTCTAAATAAACATTTTAAACGAAATCTATGATGTTATCAAATACCATACTAAAAACAAACAGAAAAGGTGGCTGTGTTAAAGGTCTATTGATTACTCATCTGTCAATTATCTAAAGTGTTTCAAAAATAAAACCATGCACATTAGCTAGATTCCTAAACATGGAAATAATGTCAGGATGGGTTTTAATCTCTCTTTGCTCAGATTTGTGAAGGGCTACCCTCCAAACTCTCCATATATTGGGAGCTCTCCGACTCTCTGCCATCTACTGCCCCAGAAAGCACCTTTCTGCTGTTTACGCCTAGACCAGGTGAGGAGTTCAAAAGATGATGCCACTGGGATGCCACATTTGTGTGTGATTTATTTCTTCAACAAAAACTCCAGGATATATTTTCCATGGATATACTTTATAATTTTACATTGAAGCAGAGATACAAACCAACATAAACAGTAGAAGAAAGTTTTAGAAGAAATGTATTTGTGTATCTGGCAAACCAATCATTGGTTGCAGGAGCAGCTCAAGCTCAGGATTCGGATCCAAGTCCAGTTCAAGCAGTTTCTCCAGCTTTTCTTCTTCTACGCTTATGCTTATTTTCTTGCCTTCTTCTACGGTACTGAGTCTAGGACCCTCATTGAGAGTGTGTGCAGAGCGCCCTCAAGGCATGGATTTATGTAACATCACGACTCTCTCAAACATCAAGAAGATATCCAGTTTTATTGCTGGAGTGTGGAGCTCTGCTTCTCGAAAGGTTATTTGGAATAAATTGTTGCACAAGCCTGGTAAAGATTTGCACCCAATGTGGCTTTAACTTTAGCTTGACAGGCTTAACAGCCAGGAGACACAAATTAACTGGGTTTTTGGATAAATGGTTGAAATGCGTCCTGTTTACATTGTTTATTTTGTTGTATGCATTTAACCGATGGTTATAAACATTGTATTTGTTGTGAGAAGGATTGGTAGTTTAACAGTTGAAAATGGCTTCTCCACCTTGAGCATCAAATGTATAAGTATTATATAAGACTAATGATTAGCACACAGCACATGGACTTTTGCATTTAATTCTTATTGCAACATATTGAAATTCTATTTAAATTGATAGTTTATTTACAGAGTTTAACTGACATGCCGTTGCCTTTTTTGACATACGCTGCACCACTCACACATCATAGATGTACAATCCAACATCAAGCTAGTTTGTTTTAGTTTGAAGAGTACATGTGAAATTTTATCTTTGAATGATTGCTCATTTCTGGAATTGTGCTTTGAGTACTCTGAATGAAGGACAGTGTTTTTTTGTGTTGCAGAGTTGTGAACATGTTTCCTTCGAAGATGCGAAAGCTTACGGCTTCAAAAACAAGCTAATCATTGTTTCAGCAGAGACCGCTGGAAATGGCCTTTATAACTTCATAGTCCCTCTAAGAGCCTATTATAGGCCCCGCAGAGAGCTCAACCCTATAATCCTGCTGTTAGACAACCTGTAAGTGTGCAATCCCACAGAACCCAGCACGTATGCTCCTTAGGTGTGTGGTACATCACAGCTTTTTCTACTTCCTGCAGACCCGATGACCACTTTCTTGAAGCCATATCCTGCTTCCCCATGGTGTATTACATGGGCGGCACCATTGACAAGTACAGTCATAATATACTTCATTTACATTTTGTAGTAAGGTTCAAAATAAGTACCAACAATAAAGATATTTTGGGGACAAGTTTTTAACTAAAATTATATAGATGTTTTTGTAAAATTCGTTTGCACAGATTTTTTATTGTTGCCATTTTTCCATTTTTACTAAGCATTTGAATCGTGAAGCTTTCAAAAGATGAGCTTTTTTATCTAATTTAAATGTTTGGAAAACTATCTCTTTCATTTTATTATTTTACATTTGTCTGCATTTAAAAGAAACCTAATCTTGTATTTTATGATGGATCTATTATGGTCAGCTGAAATTTGATTGGTTGTTGATGTGATTTCAGTTTGGACAGCCTGTTGCAGTGTGGCATTCTCTTGGCTGATAATCTGGTAGTGGTGGATAAAGAAAGCACAATGAGTGCAGAAGAAGACTATATGGCTGATGCTAAAACCATCGTCAATGTCCAAACCATGTTCAGGTGAGACTGGAAAACTGCAGAAATCTTTAATAATAATAATAATAATGTCTTCGAATTTATATAGCTCTTTTCCAGGTGCTCAAAGACACTTTACAATTATCAGAGCATTATTCATTCTCTCCACATTCACACACTGATGGTGATAAGCTACCTTGGTAGACCTCAGCTACTCTGGGACAGTCTGACAGAAAGTGGCTGCCATTTTGTGCCTACGGCCTCCTGCCCACCACCAAACACACCCCACCAGTCACAATGTGTTTTTAGATTTAAAGGGAATGTGATCTTGCTGCTTCTTTCTTTGAGTGTGCATGTGGCGCCCAAACATCTGCTTCGTTCATGTTTTTATTAAGAATAAAAGCTGGCTGCACCAGAGGAGCTGCATAAGCACTCTGAGATGTAATTTAAGATCACACATTTGGAATTTTGGTTCGACATGTGTGCTGTTACTGGATTAGGTAACTATCATGATTTGCTTCTATAACAGTTATCATAACAGTTCAGATATATGTGCTTTTCGTTATATATGCATTTATTTATAAAGAGCTGATACATTTACTCAATCTTACAAATGAAAAAGAAATGATCCACTTAATCATAAAGAAAAAATTTTAAAAGAGAAGAGTTATATTGAATTTTAAGTATTAAAGAGCAACCATGTAGCATGTTGAGTAGTTTTGAAGTGGCCTTCAAGGCGTATAAATAACACAAGTCCTGTCTGTTTCTCTTCAGGCTGTTTCCATGTCTGAGTATAATCACAGAACTGACTCACCCGTCTAACATGCGATTCATGCAGTTCAGAGCCAAGGACTGTTACTCCCTTGCCCTCTCCAAACTTGAGAAGGTTAACGTATGTGGTTACGCTATAAACTTTGTTAACGTGGTAATTATAAATAAATGTTTGATTGACAGAAAGAGCGAGACAAAGGGTCCAACCTGGCCTTCATGTTTCGGCTTCCCTTTGCTGCTGGCCGTGTTTTCAGTATCAGCATGCTGGACACCCTCCTCTACCAGGTAATTTTTTTTTTTTTTTGTAAATGCTTTTTGGTGAGTAATAGGGTGCATGAGTAAATCTAGTGAAGCAGATGAAAGTAATTGCATATTGTAATTTCAGAAAGTAATCATGAAGAAAATTTAAATGAACACAATGAAATTAACTGTACAGCGTAGGTTCACGTTTTGCAAATGTATCCAGTTCATCAAAACTCTTTTAAACTTCATTCAAATGATCAGACTAGAACAGACACAGACATGCACACTGACATAAAGATTCTTAAATAATAAAAATTATCAGTACATTTTACTGCCTCAGTAGAGGTTTCCTCACTATTCTCTACATTCACTTTGCCATTCTCCTATATTAACCACAAGATTGTTCAGAGCTTCTTTTTTTTGTGTAGTACGAACTAGACCATTATTTAATTTATGTTTTTGTGCGACAGTTGAATTGAAATGTATCTTCAAAAAATGTTTTGTCTAACTTTTAGTTACTTGTTTTAACAAAAGATTTAATTTTAATCTAAACAAGTAGCCTCAGTTAGCACCCAGACAAGGAGCGAGGAGTAAATAAAATTAGGTTAATTATTAGGACTTTAATTAATAAAACTTCTGATGATGTCATCATTCAAATAAAATGCTTGCTTAGATCATGTACGTCATCCTTACAGTTAGGGTTAACTGAATCAGGGGAAATAGTTAGTGATGCTCTTGCTGAACAAAGCACTAATTGTCAGCCAAGATGCACACATTTTATATTGCATCTATTTCTGGTTCTGCCATTTAAGGTTTTTTACCACTTGTAAAAGATTAACATCCATCATAGCCTTAACAGTTATTTAATCTGTTTTGATAAAGCATGAGTAATAACAGAGTGATGATTATTCCCGGTTTTGTTTGGAGTGTTTTATGAAGGACTACATGATCCTCTTCGCCAGACTGCTGCTGGGTCTGGACACCACTCCTGGCTCTGGATACCTGTGTGCTGTGAGTCTAGCCTCTGCAAGGTTCCTCAAGTGAACCGTCTATGGTTTTCTCAAATGCGTTTGTTCATGTGTGTGTTCAGATGCGAGTGTGTGAGGCTGATCTCTGGATCCGCACATACGGGAGGCTATTCCAGAAGTTTTGCTCCTCGAGCTCAGAGATTCCTATTGGAATCTACCGCACAGAAGCCCACACATCTCCAGAGGTGCATCTAGATTTCTGTATGTCCTCTCTCTGTCATTGTCTGTACACAAGGCTGTCTGTTATAAAGACTCTGTATTTTTGGCAGTCTGTATGTATAGAGGATGTTTATTGTAGGCTGTAGGTAAAATCTGAGTGTCTGCCTATAGATTTGCCTATATATCAAAGTATATATGTATTAAAATGTTATACAAAATGTTGATATTTGTTTTTTTCTGTATTTATGAATGTATATGATCTTCATATTTATCAAGATGTCTTTATTTATCCATCTATCCATCTGTTTTTCTATTGATAAGGCTCTATTATTACTCTTTCTGTCCATTAGAAAATATAATTTCCATGATGACTCTAATGATGTTTTAATTTTCTCCATGGCCTCTAGTTTCAAAGCTCCGTCAGCATGGAGGGCATAAACGGCTCCAGGGAGAAAGGGGAGGAGTCAAAAATCCTCACTCGCAGCTCCTCAAGCAGTGATCAAATAGAGCTCCAGAGAAAGAAGAGCATTCATTGGGCGAGGCGTCTCAGTAGGCGGAGCGTAAAGAGAAGTGACTCCTCCCTGAGCTCCATCCAGCAGCGTCTGGGTGTGTTACGGAGGTCAGAGAGGGAGGAGCTTACTGAGCTGGTCCGAAACCGAATACAGCATTTAGGCCTCCACACGAGTGGATACAGTAAGCCATGCCTTCCTTTCCTGTCCGAATTTAGTTTTAAAGAGGTTGATGTCTCGTTTCTAAAAGCTGCACGCACACAAATAAATGTACAAACTGCTATTTTTGTGGCATGTTTGAGATTTATTAAACCACAAGGTGCAATGAGAGTGCTTCGATCTGTAAGAAAACTTTGGGCATTGCATAAGTATGGGAGAGCTGTAGTCAAGCATTAAAAGTTTGTTCTGACGCAAGCCACTCTCAACAGATTTCAACAATGTCACAGAGACAAACACCACAACTCCCTTCTCTGACCAACAGAGAGCACCTTCGTCCCGTTAACCACTATCCCTCCACCTACACCCCAGGTCCGCCTTGATTACCCTTCCAGCTGAAGTACATTACCACCAGTATATAACCAGACTGTTGCTCACCAACCTTTGTGAAGTCTTGTTTGTCTCTATACTGCAATTCTGAGCGTTTACTCTGTTTATAAGTCTGCCTGTTGTGACCCTGCCTGTTTACCGTTAACGATCCTAGCCGCCTGCCCGTTGTTTTACTCTTGCTGTTCTACGTTACTGTCTGTTTGCTGCCGGCCCTGATTACCCGCCTGTTCCTTGACTACGTTGATAATAAAAGCCTGCAAATGGATCCCAACCCGAGTGATGTTACGTTACAGAAGACTTCGCCGTCTTATGATCCAGCGGCTTTCTCACACCTGTCCTCAGCGCTGTCTACTCAGGCAGATCAACTCGCTGCGCAGCAACATCAGCTGAGTTGCTTGACATCCCTCACCGAGGAGCTGGTAATCGCGCTGCAGAAGGTGCATGTCTCGTCCCCAGCGGCAGCCATGACGTCAACAAGCGCTCGCACAGTTTCCCACCGCCTTAGATGTGCCGCAGGTCAGTCCTCGTCTCGCCTTTCCCGAGAAGTTTGACGGGGACCCGACGAAGTGCAAGGGATTCTTGCTGCAGTGCTCTCTTTTCGTCAATCAACAACCCGCGCTCTACACCACGGACACCAGTAAGATCGCGTTTGTCTTTTCTCTATTAACCGGGAGAGCACTAGAATGGGCCACGGCTGTAGGGAGAGGAGATGGCACTGTGTTTTCAACGTTTCTGGAATTCTCAGAGAGCTTCAGCATGACGTTCGATCAGCCCCGCGAGGGCAAGAGCGCAGGTGATAAATTGCTGAAGTTATCACAGGACCGAATGACCGCAGCAGAGTACGCCCTCACTTTCCGCACGCTCGCGGCACAAACGGCGTGGGTGGACGACACGCTTAAGGCACTGTTCAGAAGAGGATTGACCTATGAATTGCAGGCTGAGCTGGCATGTCGTGACGAGGGAAGGACTCTCAATCAATTCATAACGCTCACCATTCAGATCGATAATCTCATCAGGGCTCGACGACGACCGGCTTCCCATGACATTCACCGAATGTCTGCTCCCAGGGCCACCGCTGATCCTGAACCCATGCAGGTCAACCGTTACCACCTCTCCTCGGAAGAACGACACCGTCGTCTGGCTCAACGACTCTGTCTGTACTGCGGTGAACCAGGTCACCTACGAACCTCATGTCGCTCTCGACCAAGTTCCAGCCTTCAGGATAGGGTGAGCTTCTCTGTCCACTCTTTAAACCCTGAAATGTGTGTCACCCTACGTATCACCATTAAAGTAAGGGACCGAGACATAAGAACCAAAGTGCTGTTAGATTCAGGAGCAGCAGGGAACTTCATGTCTAAGGAGTTCGCTCTCCAACACCAGATACCCCTATCTTCCTGTTCTTCTCCGTTAACAGTGGAGGCGATAGACGGACGCCCCCTAGGTTCGGGAAAAATCTCACACCTAACCCAGGAGCTGGAGATGCACACCGGCATGCTCCACCGTGAGAGGATCCAGTTTTACGTTCTCCCTACACACCGGACTCCAATTATCTTAGGGCTACCCTGGTTGCGGAGACACAATCCACACATTTCTTGGAGAACGGGACAGATCATCCGATGGAATGAATCCTGCTTTCGAGGCTGCATCGCTCCCGTTTCACCCCTGCAGATCCAATCTGTCGCTGTCTCAGTGGAGAGGAACACCAACCTCCCACCTGAATACGCCGACTTGTCTCTGGCATTCAGCAAGACCAGGGCCACGAAGCTGCCGCCTCATCGCAGTTGCGACTGCGCTATTGACCTCCGACCAGGAACAATGCCTCCCAAGGGACGGATTTACCCATTATCTAAACCCGAAACAGAGGCCATGGAGAAATACATCACCGAGGAACTAAGGAAGGGGTTTATACGACCTTCAACCTCGCCCGCATCAGCAGGATTTTTCTTCGTTTAGAAGAAGGATGGAGAACTTCGTCCATGTATCGACTATCGAGGTCTCAACGAGATCACCATTCACTTTCGCTACCCACTACCCCTCGTACCCACAGCTCTGGAACAACTCAGAACAGCCAAGTACTACACCAAGCTGGATCTCCGAAACGCCTACAACCTCATCCGCATCCGGAGGGGGGACGAATGGAAGACCGGGTTCTCAACCAGCACTGGACACTACGAGTACCGGGTCATGCCTTTCGGTCTGGCCAACAGTCCATCCGTATTCCAATCGTTTGTCAACGACATCTTCAGAGATCTCCTGAACCGTTCAGTCATTGTGTACATAGATGATATTCTCATATATTCTGACACCTTAGAGGAGCACATCCACCACGTGCGCACCATGCTCAAACGCCTCATTGAACACCAACTATACGCCAAAGTAGAGAAATGTGAATTCCACCAGACCTCGATGTCGTTCCTGGGATACATCATTAGCCAGGAGGGAGTAGCCATGGATGAGCGAAAGGTGAACGCGATCCTCAGATGGCCTCAACCCTCGACCCTGAAGGAACTCCAACGTTTTCTCGGATTCGCAAACTTCTACAGACGCTTCATTAGAAACTTTAGCACAGTCGCACATCCACTAACATCCATGGTTAAGAGGGGTACCTACCGGCTCCAATGGTCTAGCCCTGCCAAACAGGCATTCCAACAATTAAAGCAACGGTTCAGCATGGCCCCCATCCTACATCACCCCGACCCGGACCGCCCTTTTATCGTCGAAGTAGATGCTTCAAATACAGGAGTTGGTGCGATTCTCTCACAGAGATAAGGGTCACCTCTCAAACTATTTCCCTGCGCTTACTACTCTAGGAAGTTAAATTCAGCGGACAGAAATTATGATGTGGGCGATCGAGAGTTACTGGCCATGAAAACAGCTCTCGAGGAGTGGCGTCACTGGCTAGAGGGAGCCACTCACCCCTTCACAATCCTGACGGACCACAAGAACCTGGAGTACCTCAGAACAGCCAAGAGACTCAATCCCAGGCAAGCACGCTGGTCGCTGTTTTTCAGTCGCTTTAGATTCACCGTAACCTATCGTCCTGGATCTAAGAACACCAAGGCAGACGCCCTGTCGAGAAATAACCCGTTTCCTTCGCTCCTACTGCAGCCAACAGCAGAACGACTGGAGTCGCTACCTGATGTGGGCCGAATACGCACAGAACTCCATCAGGAAACATTCCACAGGCCTCACTCCTTTTCAATGCATCCTTGGTTTTCAACCTCCCTTCTTCACCTGGTCAGGAGAACCCTCGAACGTCCCAGCAGTCGACGATTGGCTACGCAGGAGTGAGGAGACATGGAGCTTGGCCCACACCCAACTACAACGTGCCATCCATCGACAAAAGGACCAAGCCGATCGCCATCGTCGCCAGAACCCCGAATACACCCCTGGACAATGGGTATGGTTGTCTACCAGAGACCTGCGCCTCAGACTACCCTGCAAGAGGCTCAGTCCCAGGTATGTGGGTCCCTTCCAGATTGAACGTCAAATCACACCGGTTTCATTTCATCTAACTCTGCCTAACAACTACCGCATATCTCCCACCTTTCATGTTTCCCTGCTCAAGCCCACTGTTGGTCCCACCGAGGAGGGAGAGGAGGAGTCTTCCAACAGGGGCCCCCTGCCCATCCTAGTGGACGGCGAGGAGGCATACCAAGTAAGAGAACTACTCGACTCAAGGCGTCGGGGAAGAATCTTACAATACCTAGCTGACTGGGAGGGGTACGGTCCAGAGGAACGCTCTTGGGTAAACACAGAGGACATTCTGAACCCAAGCCTCACGGAGACCTTCCACCTCAACCACCCTAACAAACCAGCCCCTCGACCACGAGGGAGACCCCGTCGCCGTCGGCCTCCTCGCGCCAGGAGTCGCTCGCAGGGGGGGGGGCTCTGTCACAGAGACAAACACCACAACTTCCTTCTCTGACCAACAGAGGGCACCTTCGTCTCGTTAACCACTATCCCTCCACCTACACCCCAGGTCCGCCTTGATTACCCTTCCAGCTGAAGTACATTACCACCAGTATATAACCAGACTGTTGCTCACCAACCTTTGCGAAGTCTTGTTTGTCTCAATACTGCAATTCTGAGCGTTTACTCTGTTTATAAGTGTGCCTGTTGTGACCCTGCCTGTTTACCGTTAACGATCCTAGCCGCCTGCCCGTTGTTTTACTCTTGCTGTTCTACGTTACTGTCTGTTTGCTGCCTGCCCTGATTACCCGCCTGTTCCTTGACTACATTGATAATAAAAGCCTGCAAATGGATCCCAACCCGAGTGATGTTACGTTACAAACAACCTGATTTTGCTTAACAGTGTATTTATAAGGTCGAATAAAGCTAGAGATTAAAGAAGTACATTTACACAGCTATTCAACATGAGTCTTTTTTTCCCCATAAATCAGACTAGAGACCTGCATGGACAGATTAGTTTTTTGTCTCGTTCACACAAAACTATATGAACATTTTAAGTAGTTTTATTCAACTTCTACATTTGTACATGTAAAACTACATTTGTTTTACTTGCTTGCATTTGAATGAACAACAGTTTAAAAGGAGTGGAAAATAAACTGAAATTTGTGGTATTTTAGTTTAAATAATGAAATTAGTGACATGAAAACATTTGAGGAGCTTTTAAGAAATAAAATTCATTAAGTCATAACCATTTATAAAATTTTTTGTAATGAAACAAAATAATACTTTCCCGTTAGCACCAGCATTCACCCATCAAACCAGAGTACACAGAAAAGTAATGCTTACATATCATACCTTAGATGGAATATTTAGTCTCATTATATGTTTGAGCCTGTTTGTGGAAAATGCCGTAAAATGCATATTGAAGAGGAAAATGTTGCTGCATGACTTTTTCAGTATTTATGACACTTCAGACTATTTTAGAAGCACATAGCTTAGAAATACTCACCTAATGGTGAACTACCACTTTATTTAACTTATACGTTTATAGAAAAAGTAGTAACATTACCTGTTTTATTTGTTAATTTAATCGTAATAGCTAAACACAACTGTACTTAATGCTTGGGGCTCCTCATCAGCACTCAATCCAAAAATACAAGCCATCTTTTAACGGTTTCACGACAGACATGAAATTTAACCATTTTTGGCAAATATAGAAATTCTTTGTGTACAGGTCTGCTACCCCAACACTTTCGGGTCAGCCAGCTTGTCAGATCAGAGATGAGCTGCATTAGTCGTAGCTCTGATTGGTCAGCACTTTAATCATCAAGCTGTTTTCAGATCTCAGAAGATGAATATAAGATTACACAAACATGCATGAACGAAACTGAATACCACTCGGAGCGTGTTTTAGATGAGGGAACAACAGTAAAACACAAGTTCTTTTATGAACTCATGTGACAAAGGTTTCCTCCTTTCTTATTTAAATTCAGTGTTTGAATGGTCCATTCTTTCCCATGAATCCAGTTTTACAACATAAACAAAGGATTTATCCAATATAAAATCTTGATTTTGTTGAGATAATGGTGCCACCATGACCCTCTCTTCACAAATTCCTGAGGGATAAAATCAAGCCCTCTCCCACTCTAGATCATATTTCACTGTGCGATAAGTAAGCAAACTTTGATTTAAACTTTTATATTGAATATGTGACTGGAATATATGTTAATATTCTCTCAAGTTATCTCCACCTATGTTTTATTGTGTTGCTAATATTTAGAAGATGTCACCAATCTTACAGCCAGTGATGTGATGAACCGAGTCAATTTGGGCTATTTGCAAGGTAAATATAATGTATTTATCAGATGCCCCAGTAACTGTTTATTCTATTGTTTTCAGTACAATGTACTTTTGTTTAGAGTATTAATTGAATATAATGAAAGAAAGTAAAGGTGGTCAGTCCTCAAACTGAAAATTGTTACATGCAGGGTAACTGGTTGGCTCCAAATTTATTTTACTGCATTTTTATTCATATAAATTATTTCCCCATGTGTAATAATACCTCTTTGTTTTAAACAAATTACCACCGGTTGTGTTTAAATGTTGCATGTAAAAAATGTTACTGCCGTATTTGATCTAATCCTTGTAGACACTCAATGACATAATATAAATGACATGTATCTCCACCAATCTCTTGCAGATGAGTTGAATGACCAGCAGAACTCTATCTCATATGTGCTGATAAACCCCGCCCCCGACACACTCCTGCAGATCAATGATGTTGTGTACGTACATTTTTCTCAGCATTAGCAGTGCTTGATTTTCTGGGCTAGACTAGAGCACATGAGTGTTTAACGGTTTTAGCTGCTCTTTTTCTGTCCGTTCATTCAAATTATTTTATTTTTTTCTATAAGAAAGTGAAAATAAAAAAAGGGGGATAGCGTGCTCTGAAACACAATTACAAAATCTCAGTACTGGTCTATTATTAATTTTCTCCGAAAGAGACTCTTAGACAGGGTTTCCACATGGTCTTAAAAAAATTAGGCTTTAAAACAGTTTTAAATTCATTGTTTTAGATCTTTACTAATTTTTCACTTATTTTTTTCAGATGTGCACGTAACACTCATCTGATATGTTTTTTTTGCTTTGAGGTTACCAGAGATTTAGAACATTTTTCTAAATAAAAAAAATATTTTTTTAATGATGAGTTAGGGTTGCCAAAGTCTGAGAAAACTTTAATAAATCCTCAAAAACATGAAAGTGAGGCCAACAGTTTGACTCATGTACACTCAAAAGGGATTGTAAGTGTTGCTAAATATTGACATAAGACTCATAAACATTAAAAAATATAATTGTGATTGTAAGGGCTGTCAAAAACATTGTGGTTGACAGAGTCTGAGAAAATGCTCCTGTAAACTTAAAAAAACTAAATGTAAACTTAAAAAAAGGATGCCTAGGGTTGCCAGAGTTGGAGAAAAACTTTTTAAATGCTCAAAAGCATGTTTGCTTAGTGATGCTTAGGGTTTCAAACAATGTATTTGAATCATTCTGTTTATTATGCCAAAAAATGTGTATCTGTTTTTGATGTTAAGATAGGAGGACTCATAAGCACAGCTATGCATCAGGAGACTAGAGCCTACCAAAATATGGGTGACAATAATTACTGGTCTAGTCTTAAAATGACATTGTATGACCATTTTTTTAGTTCAAAATTTTAGGAAGTGAAGTACAAGTTCAACAGTGGATGAGGGTTTTTCAAAAGGGAACTTTTTTTAATCCAGTTCATGAGCCCTTTAAATATGGGAGAGTTTCTGTAAGTGAGTTGAATGATTTGGGAAGTATTTTCAAACACTGTGTAGAAGTAAGTTGTAATAGATTTAATTAAGTGTATTTGCTGCTTAATCAGGGTTTTCTGGTTGGGGTTAAGTTGGTGTTGGTTGTATTCAAATCATGAATCGCTCTCTGCAGGTTTCTGATTCGTCCAGATCCTTTGGCTCATGTTCCTGAGGCACCGCCGGTCCATAAGCGCAGGTGTCGATCCAACACGGACACACCAGAACTCAGCTAAACTCAACCGTTAAAACAGACTGGCTCAATCAGTCATGACCGTAGGTAAATGATTCACAGAGTGCAGAAAAGTTAGAAGAAAACAGGACTTTAAAAGTTGCTTTTCAATTTACCTCATTCTTTTCCTTCTTAGCTCAAGTATGAAAATTGAAAACAATGGTTGTGTTTAGCTGTAGACTAAAAGGAATTGTCTTGCAATCATCTGAGAAAGCTAGTCTAGGTTTAAAGGTTCAGTATCTAGCGTTTTAATGCCCCAGATACGTCGAGAAACATCAAGTAATCTTGTTCATTTCAACAATGACAATACTGAGCATAGTAGTCCTCCCAGAATATATTTTCAAGTGAAAAGTTAAGTTTCCACACAAGTTTAAGTTTAAATCTTGTGGTCTGATCACTCTTCTATCAGTCTTTACAGATAGTTTAGAAAATGTGCAAGCTTTAATATGAAGGGAAGGAGAAATCTAATACAATTCCCTGTGTTTTTGGCCACAAACTTTCGTGCTGCACTTTTAACACAAAACTCTGAGTTATTTTGGGTTTCTAAACTTCCTACGTAAAGCTGTAAAGGCAATGTACAGCTCATTTGGTGCAAATATAAAACTATATATTCATTTAACACCAAAATTTAAATGGTTCAAGTCAAAAAGAAAATGGTTAAGTTTTGTGTTTTTAGTGTGAGTTGGGATGTAGTTCCTATTATAACCATGAGGGGGAAGCACAAGTCTAGAACCGAGTGCGTTTCAAAAAAGAAATCTCTGTTTATCTCAGCAGAAAAACACTTGGAATGCTTTTCTTGTTTTGGACTCTTAAGGTTTCACGTTTATTCCTTTGCAGTTTTTGCATTAATCATCATTCAAGACTAGCTTCTGACCAATTAACCTATTTTGTTTTTTCTTTGACAAGAAATTGTGGAACTGATTTTAAAAAAATGCTTTAAAGGTATGAAGAGGTTTTAACAAAAGATTCCAGATAATTGTCTATGCTACTTAAAATGCAAGTAGAAATAAAATTAATATAACGAAGTAAGGGCTTGCAAATGTTAAAACTATTCATAGTTTTTTTTAAATAAACAGGTACATGAAAACTGTAGAGAGGCTTTAACTTAATGATTGTGTTTTTATGTTAAAAAATGTCCAAATTACTTTAAAAGGAGAGTGCAGATTATTTAATAAAAATATAATAAACAGAAATATGGAAGGTAACGTTTTAAACTAGCAAATTTCATCCTCTGTGACTGACAGAGATGTTCCATCAATCACAATTAAAAACTCAAAACTTTCTAACTGCTTGAATTTGATCTTTCATAAAAATTTTGGAATACCAATACCAGCTTATAGCAGACTCAACACCACAAATTCCCAGTTTTCTGATTAGAGATGAAAAAACCCATCTTTCCACGTTCCCAAAATGTTTAAGTCATTTCACTATGAGAGTTATCTGGTCTCGTCAATTGCTGCTTGTTGCCATTTAAGCTCTTCTGCCTGCTTGAACAATCTACTCAACCAGTGATTTCTTTGTTTTTTGTTCTCCACATGTGCTGCAATGTTGTTCTTTTTTTCCTTCTGCCATATGTTGAAGGCAAAAAACAGGGATGAGATGTAACAGAAACTAGTTGTGAAGCTCCTGATTGACTGACAGGACGTAAGGGTTAAAATCGTATGAATTGTCTCACACTCCAGTGTTTAAAGGGATTTTACAGTGTTTTACAGATTTTTCAAACCTAGACACATATTTTGTGATATGGTTGCATTTATTTGATTTCTGATATAGAAGCTTGGATTTAGTCTCAAATTTTCTAATAACTTGTTTGACAGGTCTCAAATTTTTTCAGGTCAAGTCAAAAAGTGTTGTTTTTTTGTGAGCTGTAATACCAATTTTGCAAGCTCTAATAACAGTTAAAGATAAAAAAAAAATAGATTTTGACCAAAATGTGAAATTCAAAAAATAAAAACAGAATTATTATGAAGAATGAAAAAAAAATTTGACTAGTGTTTTAAGTGGTGTCGAGGTTGTAGTTTTCTGTTCCTGTGATCTTTGTGTTTCTTCTGTTCCTCTCACTGTTAATAATGCACCACACTTTCATTTCATTTAGATTTTTCCATCCACCAAACAGTAATAATGAGATGTGCATTGTGTTGATATTGTAACTATAATGTACACTGTCCTTATATAGAGCATAATTTGTACGTCAATATTTTTGTGAATTAAAGTTTCTCAATGCAAGTTTATTGTATCGTGGATTTTAGAGATTTTATGAGACCTGATCACCTGACTGGATTAAGTGCCAGCTCCCACACAGCTCTCAGGGATGCAGTTTCGATCGACAGGTCTGAGCAGGAGGGTGAGACAGGGAGGCGTGGGAAAAGGCGTGTGTCTGAGGAACAAATTATGGAAAAGTGTGTTTGTGCAGGAGTGATGGATTAATGGATTGTAGCGGGAACATTGTAGCATCACCCACATAATCTCTGTTTCCAACACGACTCTTAATCACAGTTTTATGATGCCTTAAGCTTTCTCGCAGAGCTCAAATTGGGATTGTTTGGCTTGCAAATGCTCCCCAAAAAAATAACTCCACAATTGAGAGATTTGCAGATTATGAGAGATTTGCAGATTATTTCTGGACTGCAAAATTATAGGCATTTAGGCATAAAAATACAAGCATGTTAGACTTGTCACTTATAATATTAAGTGGTCAAATATATTCACTGTAGCTAAGTTTGCATATCATGAAAGGTAGCATATTATGTTAACCCTGTCTCGCATGTGTTGTGTCACACCCTCATCAAAACATGCTTCAACAACATCAACAACAATGCCTTAATAAAAAAAAGTTTAAAAATAAAAGAAAAACACTCACTGTTAATGTGTCTGTGAATTCGGACTAACAGGTGAGGTTCTCTCACCAGGGGGCGTGGTGGAAATATGGCAGTGGGAGAAATGGGTTAAACAGCATATTTTGCAGAGGCCAACAATCTAAGGTAAAAAAAAAAAATTACGATACATTTTTAAGGGTATTTTATGGTGTTGAATTATTCTTTACAACTTCAACCATTTTATTTATTCGAATCTGTCCTAAGTCAGAACACACTTTTTTTTAACTGTTCTCTCAAAGCTTTTGTAACTCAAACCCAAAAAAATATTTTAAATATAAAACTCCTTTGTCAGTAATTGCAATCAAATACATTTACTCATCATAAAGTAAAACGGTACCAACCCAATCTAGAATAAAGCTTGTTTTTGTTTCTCCGCTGGTATCTCTAGCGCCTGAGATGAGCACTGCAAACACCCTCGTCTGTGTGACGAGGGAGGGCACTGTGTGTCCATTTATATGATGCAGTCTGAACTCAAGAGTTCATTGACTTCTGCTTGACCTGCTGCCCAGAGTCTAGGTGCATGCACAGAGTATGTCCAGCTCATGGGTTGCTCACCAGAGCCCCCTGCTGTCCATCAGACAGTCTCACAGATGTCTATAGTGTACTTTTTCCCTACAAATCTGACCTTTCTTCTGCATCTCCTTTGAATGCTGTTTAAAAACTTGGCAGATAGCTTTAACAGACTTTGAAATAGTACAAAAAAAAAAGACAAGAAGTACAAGAAGATTTGTGACAGATATTTTGCATTGATTCTAATTGAAAAGCATCGTTGAGTCTGAATGTATTAAATATTATGTCAAAAGTATTAAACTTTCATGAATAAACCACATTTTCCTCCTAATAATTCATAATTTGCCTTTAATTAGCTTTGTAACCGGAAAGCGGCAGCAGTGTTTGAACACTCAACATAAACAATCAGTCTCCTTGTTTAGCTAACTTCTCCGTTTCACAATCTTCCCACGATGAATCCTTTGCTTACAACTTCCCTTAAGCTAAGAAAACACACTTAACTTGGTATTTCAACAACAAACAGTGAATCAGGAGGGAGTGCAAGCACAGATAGACAAGGGATCAGTGTTGTATTGAGCCTTCTGTTAGGTCCTGCTCACTCGATCTTTCTGATATGTGGAGTGTGTGATGCCTCGAGGCTGAACCAGCACTCCAGAGCATCCTGAAGACACCACAGATATCTTTTATCTTTTATCTCATTTTTATGGTCTCGGATAACAAACAAGGATGACTATAGCTTGTTTTTTTTTTCTTTCTTTTTTTTTTGACAATTTAATGTTTTTATTGTACTGCTCTATATGCTGAAAACCAGATCTTATTTTTAAGGAAAGAAAGGTTCCTGTATATTTAAGCCCTGATTAATGTCCTTACTGGCTTCAATGTGGGGAGCAGGAGATAAAATGTTCATTGTTGCTTGAAGGATTTAAACCAAGCTGTACTTTCATTTTGAACTCAATTGAAAGTTAAAAAATTATTCCAAGAAATATGACTCAACATGACTTTAGAAAATCTGTAGTTTTGTGTATTCTTATGCGTGTGTGTGCGTGGGTGTGCGCGCGTGTGCGTGTGTGTGTGTGTGTGTGTGTGTGTGAGACAGACAGACAGAGAGAGAGAGGGTGGGCAGACGTCACATCTGTTGCCGTGTCTCTGGGGATGCCGAAGCATGAGAACCAACTTTTCCCTAACACACACTCCTCCTCATATAGAGCTGAGGTCAGTGTCACTCCCTGCGCTTGCCCTCAAACACTCCGAACATTGAGCTTTGTGTGCTTGTTCAAGTTTTCTGACCGGTCGGCGGTCAAACTATTTTTAGTGACCTGGTCAACGCCATAGAATCGTTAATAGCTGGGTTACTGCAAGAGTCTAAATCTCAAATTCTACAAAGAGCCAAATTCTTAAATAATTTTTTTCTGATGTCCATGTAAAGCTCATCTGATGTGTGCATTTTGTATTGTTGCCAGAGGTAAATGTTCCTAAATGCTGATAGTTAGAGTTGCCATAGTCTAAGAAAATGTGCATAAATGTTCAAAAACTTAAAAGTGATGTTTACAGATGCCGTAGTTTGAGAAAATGCTCTTATATACTAAAAATCTTAAAAGTGATGGTTAGTGTTGCCAGATTTTAAGAAAAACCTTGTTAACACTCATAAATGCTCAAAATCTTAAAAGTGATTGCCAGATAGGTTGCCAGATATTGAAACCAAACCTCTATTGACATGAGACTCATAAATGTTAAAAGAAAATGTCAACTTGGTTTTAAGGGCTGCCAGAGATTAAGAAAACTCCTGAATGTTAAAAAATGTAAAATTGACTGCTGAGGTTACCAGAGTTTGAGAAAATGCTTATTAATGTTTAGCTTTGTAAAAGACATGGTTAAGGTTCCCAGAGTTTCAGAAAACATACTCAAAACATAAAAGTAAGGGTTAGGATTTCAAACAATGTTTTTGAAACATACTGTTTATTATCCAAAAAATAAGTGTATGTGTTTATGATGTTATGATATAGGTCTTACATTTGATTATTAATGGTCTTTTACAGTCTTAAATAGAACCTTGTGAAACCTTCAGAAACCCTGTAAAAGGACCGTTAAAGTTAGGAAATTTAACTGACACATTAAATTTTACTTTAAACCAACTAATAGAAATAGAAATGGATGAAATAAAATGTTATATTATTAAAGTTATTTAAGATATGCTTGTGTCAAGCTGAATAAAGCATTCTACGATAAAATGAGTCTTTTTTGAGAGCTTGTGTTCCTCAGGAGTTAAGTGTGTATGTTTAGATGACTGTCAGCTCGCATTGCCTTTAACCATTAAACACATTAGCATTTAGCGTGGTTAACATTTCACCACAACAGCTGTCTGCTGCAAATGTTCCTCCAGCAGTCTCACACTCACGCTGTCTCACACTCACTCACGAAAGGCTATAAATTTATACGCATAGATGGGCCACAGAATATTTATAAGTCCACGACAATTTATGGGGCTGTATTTCAATTTGAAAAAAAAAAAAAAACTTTATATGTGCAAAATTTACTTTTCCAACCATTTTACGGAAGCTCTGCAGGATTTTCAGAGAACCACATTTAATAATAATGTCAGTACAGTAATAAAGTTTTCGCTTTGCATTTAATGAGGTTGAGGTTCAAATCATTAAATACAATGTTCAATCGCTGTTTATTGAAAATGTTGATTTGTTTATTTTTAGCATGCTATTAAAATGCAGCCATTCTATTTCCGATTATGCATGAAATATTAGCATTAATAAAATATATTTATAAACTGTTATTATTTTTTATTATATTTAGCAGTCACCATAGCATTCAGCATCTTACCATGCATTTACTCTTGGCTCATACTTGGTGATGTTTTTTGAACAAGTTGTTGGAGAAGCACATACAGATAGTCTGGGCAGTCCGCCAAACGATACTCATCATGCTTATTGGAATATTGAACAGCAAAATCCTTCCACCACGATGTCTTGTCAGGGGGTTTCTGGACTCTGATTGCCCCCCAGGACTCTTCCACAGAGCCCTTCCACAGACAGCTTGCCTAGTATGCTTTAATCCTGCCAAATCTTGCTTGCTTTACTAAGTCTAATTTGTGTGAGTCTGCATTCGTAATTAAAACAGAAAACAGATGATAATCAGAGGTCGTTTAACATTTAGAGGACCCCAAGCAAATTGAGGACATGGAACATTACAGATGCAAGATGCACTATAAAGAATGAAGTGACCCATTTATACTTTGAGCTACATAAATGTTCTCAAAATTATTCAAATATCAAATTTGTTGTGTTCAGAATATTTTAGCCGTATGAAGGTGTTTAGTTTAACTTAAGTTAACTTGTTTAGTAATCTACCATCTTTAATTTATTAAACTTTAACAATGGTTGTGTCCAGGTTGTGTGCATAAAATGTATGTTCTGGTGATTTTAAAGTGATGGTAATATTAAATGAAACTTGAAACAAAATATTTGTGCTAGCATTCCACAATGAAGCAATTTAAAATATTTTAATTTAAGATAAAAATATCTTCACTTTTTAATAGTTAGAGGCGGAGCTACTCGAGTGAGAGTCATTCATCAATACTGAGATTTTAAACATGACATCCCACCTGTTAGCACGCTTTTAACTCTCAGTTAGCTTCACTTTTAACAAGGAAACAGCTGAGCACTGAGAGGTGCAACATGTATGCAGACAGTCAATGCTCATAACAAAGAAGATCTCAGAGACCAAAACATTTAGGCAAGCTTAGGCCATTTTTATTTGTAGAGCACTTTTTTGTACACAATGGGAGTTCAAAGTGTTTTACAGAGTAATAAAAACAGATCATAGATAAAACAGATAATACAATATTAATAATAACAAAGTAAGGGATAAGAGATAAAAAGCGTTCAAATTTCAAGATAATGAAAAACAGAAGTACTCTGTTCGTGCTGCTGTACTTAGTAACACACATTGAAATAGATTCGTTTTTAGTCTGGATTTAAATGTGACTAAAGTTTTTTAGCTCCTTTAAACTCTTCTGGTGGCTGGTTGCACTGCGGGCAGCATAGTACCTGAAAGCAGAATCTGCCTGTTTGGAGCAAACCCTCGGTAGTTCCTGATTTGAACCCAGTTAGAAGACAACATACTGTTATCACTAACTATTTTTGATTAGTGATGTAAATGTGCAGTTTGTTCCGTTTGGTGCGCTTCGATGAAAACCTTTATAAAATACCAAGAAAACATGTGATTGTGAAACTTTTTAAATATGCACACTGTCTATGATAACTCAATTAAAAAACTATTGTTTAAATTATTCTTTGTTCTCTTTGTTCACAGAGTTCTTTGTATAAATCCTGCATTCTCCATCATCTTCTGCCGTCGCGTGTTATGTCTGTACAGTGTGTAAGGGTTTTGTTTCTCAGCTGTTCGCTGTATCGTTTTCGCTAAGTCTCCAGCAACTGCTGCCCTACACATACACATTCTCTCTCTTTCCAAAAACAGCCCCCTGGAGCACTCAGGGGGGCTTTCTTTGGCTAGTCCAGCGCGTGTTTGTCGTATTTCTTCTCTCTCTCTCCCTCTCTACAGCAGTGCCTTAAGTTTGGGGTTGATCATCTGCCATCAGTTGGTAGCTGCTGCTTGAGCTCTTAAAAGCTGCTCCCCGTTTGACTTTTGTCCTTGAGAGGAACTCCCTCTCTCAGCATCTCTCAGATACCTCACTGCATTTTACTCATAGCACTCATGTCTCTCTCTCTCTCTCTCCCTCCCTCTCAGTTCACTAGCTTCTATCTTTACTCTCACTTTCTTCATCTGTTGTAGCCGTGAACTTTTCGAGTAATCCTTTAAGTAAAGAAGGCTCTGTTTGTGTCGTATTTATACTAAACACCAAACATAAGTTCTCCTCGTAACTCTCTCTTCGATTGTATCAGTGGCCAAAGGAGCGCAGTGTTTTTTTTTTAGTATTTGGTTCACTCTGCATATTGCCTGCTAAAATGTTCTGGTAAAAATACCTAAAATGTCAACAACAAAGATCATCTAATGTCAAAAAATGATTTTGCGTCATTTCAACTGAGTGTTATGTGCATTAATGTGGCATAGTCCTACCTTTGTAGAAACTGACCTGGGAACAAATGCAAATGTTAATCAGTGTTTGCTGCTATGCTGCATTTACTTGCTTGACTCTTAAGGTCACCACACACCCAAGCAAACATAAATTCCGCAGCGGCTTTTCTGCTTTGGCCTTTTACACCTTTGTTGCAATGACGCACCTTGCCAGTGGATGGTGTTCAGAGTGACTGCAGTGACAGACCAAAGTTCAAGACATTAATATGTCACGTCATATTTCCTCCCTTTTGATTGTGTTTTTGTTGTCTTTATGAAACTTATTAAACAACTCTGAACACATGGACACCAAAATTAGTTTTTTTACTTAAACTTCTTCTGCTCTATTTCCTGCCGTAAGCTGACAGGAGTGTGTATCAAGTGCCACCCAGTGGCTCTTATGTCTCGAAAGCACTTTTTTGAACACATGATCAAAAGAGCCAACTTTAATTGGTCGTCCGTGAGATCATGCCCTTTAACAAACCATGACGAAATGGTGGTCTTTAATACTGTTTTTACACATGTTTGCACTATTTTTGTTTGTAAATCTGAGCTGCAGACTTCTTTCCACCGCATCCTGAAAGCTCTAAAACTCAACAAACCAAAACGCCCAGCATTCAGATTTTGTTTTATTTGTTTTTCAGCGGTAGGAACAATAGTGACTTTAACAGTTGTTAATAGTGACTTTGTTGCAGTTTTTTCAGTTGAACTACTTTGACTTTTACTCTAAGCACGTAATACAATTTAGCATGTGCATATCTGCCTGACTCATCTGTCATCAACCCATCTGAAATAAATACTGTACTAATACAACACAGGAAGTGCTTTGTCATGTTGATTACTCTCAGAGATCTGCGAAGAGGAACATTTTCGAGCTCTTTAGTTCAATACAATTCTTTCAATCAGTTGAGCAATTGACAGGATGTCTCATCACATTTTTGAAGCCTGAGAATGTGTAAAAGTTCTGCAGGTTCATTAGTAGTTCTTTAAAATCCTATATTTTCAATACCCTCACAAAGGATATTCAATGTTCTCGATCGTATGTTGTTTCCAGGCGGAACATAAGTGTACATAAGCGGAATAAGTGCAACACTTGCTACTACTGGAAATCCAAATATGTTTACCCAGTCAAACTACGACTTTGGAATTCTTGAAGTATTTGCAACTTTTCATAACAAGCTAATCAGAAATTTAGCTAGCGTTCCTCTGGTGTGACTTCTTGTGTGACTTCTAGCTGCCACCTATCAGTTTGGCATACTCCTTACAGTGTTTAGTGTTTTTTAGCAATTCTTAAAACTGTGCCTGTGTGGATCTGAGTTTAGGGTTTAGAAAAAGCACGTATTGCGTGAACATGGTCTTTGTGTAGTGGGCCCTGTGTAATACTTTAAATGAAACGAAAACCTGCCTTGCACAAATTGATCTAATTTATTTAATTGAAATCAAATTCATTTGCAAACTTGTGTCTATGTGAACCATGCCTTTAATACTGAATGTGTAGATGATGATAGACCTCATTATGCATCATCCCACTCTTGATGATGAGCTTTGAGAGTGTGTAAAGGGCCTCAGGGCACCGCCGGCATGTTTCACACCCCTCAGATCTCTCTTCTGTCTGATGTGTGTGAACGAGACCGTTTCCTGTTGTCAGCCTCGAACTGTCTACTTTCACACCGACTGTCCATCACACCCAACAAAGTTTTCTTTCAGTGTTCTCTCCATCCCCTGTTCTCATAATCAAATTACACTGTTGTAGTTGTACTCCAACCTAATCCAACACAGCTTAGATTGAGATGAAGTAACGGGGACTTTCGCAGGTCATCAGTAAGAGTCTATTCTTTAGTAATCTGGGTGTGTTTTTAGAGACACTGTAGGCCGGTCTCTCTTGAAGACTAATGTTTACACACTCACACAGAGAGAAGAAGAGTAGAAACATGCTCCTCTCTGATGGGAGATTGCTGCAATGGGGGTTTGAGTCCGTCGTCAGCTTTAGAAATGCAAATAAAGCTTTTATTATTCGCCTGAAGGGGCGAGGATGTGCAGATGCAGGCCGGGACTCGTTCATGGTGTGTGTGTGATTGTGAGAGATTGGTCAGGTGATTACAGCGCTGTACTCTTCTTTCAGGAGCTCAGAAGTTTATTACAGTGTTGAGTCATTTTAGTTCTCTAGAATTTATTTGCTTCTAATGGTTTTTCATTTATAAACACTTTAAAACGTTCGTACATTGATTTCACAAGTAGGATCTCAAGCTTAAAGGTCACCACTCACTTAGACAAATTGAAATTTGCTCATTCTGATTGCTTCTCTGCATGGGCATATTTTGCAAGCTTCATACTTCTGGTGTTAATGTTGGTGCACAACAGAGACACAACTGGACATTTTATAATCTTTGTGGGTATTTTATAATACAACTCTTGGTGGTCGGACACCAACAACACAAGCTTCTCAATTTTTATATTCTCCTGAATAGGAAGGAACAGCGTCTCTCATCAGAACGTTCTATATATAACTTCTCTCTTCTCTCATCTTCTCTCAACTCTAGTTAGATTTTGCTTTGTAACAAATTGCACATTGTCTCACTTTTTGTTGCTTTGGACAAAAGCATCTGCCATATCCATAAATATAATATATTTTATTTCATCAACACAATAAAAGCATGAAGCCATATAACGCTCAAAATAGAGACAAAATGCTTTTGGTCTTGAGACATTTTTGTTTTGGCTAATTCATATGTTCATATGCTAATTCAATCTGGCTTTTACAAAGCACAGATTGAGGGTCCTGTTTACACAAGTCACATTTTTTAGACTTACGCTCACATAATGGGTTTTTTTAATATGGAGTACAACAGTCTGGAACCTTTCAGTCATCTTGTGCAGTCATTTGATTGGCCTAAAAGACTAAATATTCCACTCTCTGTGCTGGCATGCTGTTGACTGTTGACAAAGGGAGGTAAACCATGCTTGTGTGGATTTTCTTTTGTAAATTCCTTTAAAAAGTATTAACACAGCCCAAACTGTGCATGTGTGACCCTTGATCAGGTGGTCAGGGTGACCATCTCAAATAATAAATAATTATTTATTTGTCAATTTGTATTGCAAAAGCTTCCATAGATTCTTTATCTTTTAATCAATCAAATCTAACCAGATTTTAAAAGTGTACCGTCTCTTTAAAACACAGCTGAGATTCAGAGGAGTTGCGCTTCCTGTTCCTCTTCCTAAAACTTCCTTCCTTCCCTTTTAATACTGGGGAGTGAGAGACAGAGCTCTTTCCGTAGCATTTTTATTCATATGTAATTGTCATGTAATTTATTTTATCTCTCTACTCTGGAAAATCTAGAATTTCAAAGTTTACATTTCAGTTTGACTCATGTAAAGACTCACAATTAAGAATTAGTTTACACTTGTTAATATAATTGAAACTTAAGTCAGAAATGGTTTGCAAGATGTGCATCAGCCAGATGAGGGAATGCTGGGAGAAAAAAAGCCGCAGTGGTAGAATGCGTAAATGAGCACCCAGTGAGGCTGAATGTTAGTCGGTTGTTTCCTAGACTGATAAATGATGACATTCTCATCATGTGATGCTGTAGGATCTCTGATAAAAGCATAGGGAAAGCGGGTTTAAAATGAGAGAGCTGTCAAAATCAGAGCAAGACAATAACAGGTGGACTGACATCACTAAACTTTGTCTCAAGTGCCTGTAACTCTTCATCACGGACTCAAATAAAAGCAGTTAAAAACAAACAACTTTCAATATAGTTTTGCTTTGGCATCAGCTTTAATATGTTAAAATATCAGGCTCTTTTTGTAACTCCTTTTTTAGTTTGTGTAGGTAATATTGTGCTTGTTTTTATAATTCATTCCTAGTCGGTCTTAAATCTTTCATTCCCTGTGGCTGTCACAGTGGGTGTCCAATTTCAGCTAATTTCTTGAGATTCGAACTCAATTTAAATCATTTTTTCATCTTTCTTTTATGCTTTAGTCAACCCACTAGACTGAAGAGAAGCCCAAGGCAAGACTTTTCCCCAAACTAAAACTGCAGAACACTTTGTTTTCGTTTATTCACAATGATTAACACTTTTCTCATTTGAATACTTTAACCCTTTCATTAAAATGGACATCACACTCAATCAATCGATCAAAAAGTATTTACATAAATAAAAACAGAGTCTAAACAAATTATAGTCTTAATAAAATAAAAAAACTGTTTTTAACAAGGTTTTTTAAACTCTCACCAATCATGTGACCTTTAAAATTACTGTTTTACCTACACATACCTTTTATTTGCAGAAAATCTGTATTTTAAAAAAGATTCATGGAGAGACTACAGTATGATTTGTGAGATATTTCTAAATATTTGGCTGATTTAAATACATAAATAGGTGAAACAAAATAAGGTACCAAGTGTGAGGGGTATCTTGGAATAAGATGATCTTGAGATTTGCTATCTCAAGGGTAATTTTAAATATGAATAAATGTGGACACATCAGCATGACGTACAGAAATATGATATACGTGAACATAGATGAACATTACGAATTACGTCCATCACATGTTGAATAACACTGATAACAGCAATATATATATATATATACCCATCTTTTTATTACCAAGTGTGTGCAGGTTGTTTGCTCCAGTCCTGCCATTAAATTCTGTTCCAACTCTTATGCTCCACCAGTAAAATTTAAACTTTTAATTGTAAATGTCTTTTGTCTTCTTTTTTTTCTTTTTTTCACCAAAATAAGATTAATTTTCTCATTGGATCACTTCCTTAACTAATAAAATAAAGCACTGACACTTTATATACTTAATGAGAAATGTAAACTTTTGGAAAAATAGAAACTCTCTGACCCTCTTGTACAGATGACATGAGTTGCATCAGTCAAACTATCAAGCAGAAGCAAATAAAACCAGAAGCTTAACTTTTGGCTTAGCTCGGCTTTGACTGAAAGATTTGGAGTGAAACTCAGGTAGCTCTATATGTGTTGACACACGCTCTCTTTCGCCTTCTCATTCAACTCTCGTTTTTATAATTTCGTCATGCCCGCCGGTTGCAGTTTCCCACGGGCTGATGCACACAAACCCTGCGTGCTCTCAGATTTGATGGGTCTTTACTATAACTCCCGAGGCGCTGAAACGGAGTGTTTCTTGCCAGTAAAAGTGAACGAAAACAAACTTTCACATGAAACAAACTCAAACTCTGCTCTCAAAGACGAAAACATACTCAACCTTATACCTTTTTCACAAACCTCAGAGTAACTGTTAATACATTGAAATAAATATGTTTGTAACCTGAAGCTGCTGACATTCTCAGGAGGAGAATAAGTATAGTACAACATAGAAGTTTGTTTTAAGCATTTGTTGCTAAATCAAATTTAATATGAAGCTTTGATACAAAGGGGGACAGTTTCCTTAAAGATTACGTAAAAACTCCCTCCTTGCTTGGTTTCAGGCCAAGGGAAGGAAAGAAAAAAACTTTCTCACACTCTCCTCCAGAGTAAATGTGGGATTTGCAGGTTTATTCCTGTCCCATCTCCAGGAGTGAGAGGCAGGACTATTTAGTGGTGATTTACGGTTTTCTGCCGCTGGTGCCAGTTTGTGTTAACATGAGATCTGTAAAAATAAGATCAGAACATTTGAAATGTTCATTTTTATGTGTATTCATTCATTAACCTTTGCAAAAAATGACCTTCACTGTTAGTTTCCTGTTTTTCAGTGTTAGGCCTGGAGTTCTAGATTTAGTTCATTTGCTTTCTACTGTTTCTTTTTAATTTTACTAGTTTGTTTCAAATGTTCCTGTTAGTTCCTGTGTTTTCACTCCGTTTTTGTTTCTTTTCCTTTTTTTGTCCACACTGTCCGGTTATTTTTTGCTCATGTTTTGTTTATATTTTTGTTAAAAAACTACAGTGTTTCTGGTAATCAAAGAGTAGCTTTTTGAAAAAATTGTTGGTGCAGTGTTATGGTATAGACGTGATAATGGATCTTTTTGCTTATCTGTAAGCTGCTAATAAAGCAATTGGAGGCGTTTGATTGGGCAACATGACTTTGTGTCCTGCCCTATGAGCTGAAGTGGAAGAGATGTTTAATTAATCCGGCAGTGACGGTAAGTTCGTTTAAAGTGATATTCATTCATTCATCTTCATGTCGGCTTTCTTCCCTTTCGGGGTCACCACAGTGGAATGAACCACCAACTCTCTGGCATATGTTTTACGCAGCGGATGCCCTTCCAGCCACAACCCATCGCTGGGAAAGTTTAAAGTGATATTCCACCCCAAAATTGAAAATATTTGCACGGTCACGCCTTAGCTTTATGCATTCGTGGCTTGCCTCCGAAGCCCATGTTTTGAAGTCATCGTGTTTTGAGCATGTGTAAAGTCAAGACGTTCACACGAATGCTGATGAGCACAAACTTTTTGGATGTCGATGTACGTCTTAATTTAAAAATAACTTTAAAAAGTGCCTATTTTTTATTACCTTTCTGCAGTGTCATTGAGACATATCATTTACATTTATGCATTCAGCAGACACTTTTTGACCTAAACTACCAAAACGAAACAATATGTGCAAACTTTTATGAATTTTACGTTTTTAAAGACATTTGTTATTCAAAGATCTTTCTCCCTGTCAGCAAACAAATTTTGTTCATGTTGGGAGTTTGTTTGGCAATAACATACTGTTTGTGGGCCAAAGATGGCCTAAGTCTGGCAGAAGTGATATAGTTTTTAATGTGGAATCAAAGACATGGGTCAGACATTTAAAAAAAAAAGGTCTTTGGACCAAATCTGGTCAGAACCAAAACTGGCTTTTTACCAGTCAGCAGGACTTTAAATGATGATGGGATTCGTTGTTTGCCATATCATCAAACAGCGTCCTGGGCTGAGCCATTCCCAAAGAAAGCTGCCAAACACACCAGACTTTTCCTGAAGGTCTGGCTACACAAGACTAGCCTACGTGTGGCTCTTGTGTGGAATGCATCTGGACCAACTAAAGCCAATTATGTGGGTAAAAGCTGGGCCATAAAGCCAAGCTATATCTTATTTAAAAGATTAAATAGCAAGCATCTCTTCGTGAGAGTAAAGGGACGGGGTTGCAGCATGCGAGCGCGACTTTCAGATAATTAATTCAGAGAATCGCGCGCTCAGAGGCCCACGCGCCGGTGACGTCACATCATTCAGGACGCGCGCTCCCGCAGAGACGCGCTCGCTTCAGTTCGCTCAGAGCCAACCGAGAGTTTCCCACGGCCAGACGCTCCGGAGAGACGCGGGGATTTATTTATTATTTATTCGCTCTTTTGCACTTTCTGGACGTTTGACGAAGACTTCAAAGGATCTATGAGAGCTTCTGGAAGGGCTTTAACGAAGTTGTGAGGCCGAGGCGGAGTTATTATGAACCGTTTCTTGCTGAGAGTCACGCTACTGACGGCAGCAGCGGCATCGCTCGCGACGGGGGCTCAAGGTATCCATCAATCCGCTTCTCTAGAACGCTCCAGCGACGTGCGCGCGAACCCGGGCTTCTTTCGCGGTGTTCAGCGCTGCCTGAAGAGGAGCCTGCTTTCTTTTGCGCAGGTTTCAGCTTTGTGACTTGTTGCGTAGAGTTTGGTGTGATTAGGTGAAAGTTGCATCAGTGGAATCTCCTTTTATCGCACATGCTTGATCATTTCATGTTTTACAGTCTTTGAGCGAATACACCGTTTTATCAGAGAAGAAACCTCTCAACTGTGATAGGTTCATCTCTCATCACAGTAAAACTCATTGTTTAACACCTCTCCTCTAGTTTCCTCACTTTAAAAGCGTTCCTGTCTGCTGCTAAAGTTTTCGACTTGCACGCGTTGTATGTTTTTGTGTTTTTTTCGCGCTGTCTAAACTTTGGTGCATTGTGTGAGAAGAACGCGATCTGCGCTGAATGGGAGTGCGTGTGTGTGTGTGTGTGGGGGGGGGGGTAGTTTGGGATGCTGCTGGTGGGGGTGTCGCTTGTTCCCGTGCGCTGGTAAACAATGGCTCGAGGCTGTGTTTTATGGCTCGTGCTGGACTCTGATTTCTTTTGTCCACGCGGCGTGGGCTCCGCAGCTGTCGCGCGTGCCCCCCTCTGTCCCTCCCCAGCATACGAGGAGCCAGACAACAAGTGAAATCGCAAAAGTAGCCTGAAAAGAAACTCAGGGAAGCCATGTTTCAGAGACTTCTTAAAGTTACAGAGTTTTAAGCTAACACAAGTTTTCTGTTATAAGCTAACAACACATTTTGTACCGGCTTGTTGTTTTCTAACAGCGATGAAAAAAAATGTCTTTTTTAAAAACATGGAAACCTACTAAAAACATAAAAAATAACTACATGCCATATAGAGTATTATTTTGTTGCCATGCAACCATTTATGATTATATTCTGTTATCAAACCTCACTAGCCAATAGGCACCTACTCTACCTACTGCCAGCTCAAGTAATGGCAAAAGGCGAAATATTACCAACACAAGTTTTTTGTTACTAAACAAACGAAAGAAATACTCAGTGAAATACATGTTTATTTCAGCCCAGGTAAGGGAATAGTGTTGTGGAGGTCAGTATCTACCTTAGATTTGGATGATAAGGACCTACTGGACCAACCAAGGGTAGGCATTTTGTGGAGTTAGCCTTTTTTGACACTGAATGGAACAGTAACACCCAAAAAGCCCGAAACTTCCTAAAATTTATTGTTTATATTATTTAAAAATTGTTATAAAGACATCTAAAGCTACTTCTGTTTGCGACCAATGTGTTAAACAAGGGGTCCCCCAAACTATTAAATATCTAAAGGCCAGTTTGCTCTGTAGGAGAAAATGGATTTAGCAGAGAAAGGTCTTTATTCATTTTCCAACAAAATTACTTATTACATATAGCCCTTTATTTATAGATATCTTTAAACGTCAATGTTAGGCATTCTGGGATCTATGTGCTAAACTTTTTCAACTCTTTTTAATGTTTGTAGCCAAACGACACCTAGTGGAGAGAAGTTACATATTGTACTTTTTAAAGCTCTAACTTCAGTTTTAACACTCGAGAAACCTTTTTTGATTTTGAAGTTTTACATTTTGATTTTGAATGTTTTTTTTTCATGTTTTCTTTTTCACATTCGTGCGTTTACTTCAAAGTAATTTACAGGTGTTTGGATAAATGAAGTTTAGTTCTATATTGAACTTTTATATGTCAAAAGAGATTTTTTAACGGATAAGTTTGAAAGGTCTCACCTGGTCTTCTTTTGCTAAAACAGTAAGATAAATTGAATTGCAGCAATGCTTTTTAAGTTAACTTTTCCCACTTTCATCGAATTAGTCAAAATGTGGTCAAAACCTAAATTGTCAGTGGGTGGCTTCAAGTGCAGCATGTAATCGGAAAATGAAAGCTGAGTTGGATTGAGAGGTTTCATCTATTATAGGAGCCGGTCCTCTCAGGGCGGTCGTTACCAATTAAAGACGGCAGCTGCCTTCATTCAACTAGCACAACTGCAGACGACCGCCGAGATGCTGCGCTAATCCTCAAAGTGTGATGAAGCACGCTTCTGGAATATAAATACTCTTCTTTCTATACATGGACACATTTGGTGCTTTAGAACTGCACCAAATGTGCACACAAACACGGTTAAAAATTCAATTTACTTTCTTTTGTTCATGTGACATGCATGTTTAGCATTAGTTTAGAAAAATGTAATTAAAAAAGTAACTGAGCATGTTTTAAATGTGTTCAAATTTATATAAGACTCATTTGAACCGACTCTTTTAACTTGATGCCGACTGGACAAAGCAAAATAAATCACTCCAGGTGAGGCTGAGTTAGTTCTCAGCCAAAGGAGCAAATTAAATTAGCAATTTCATTGTGACTATGCTACGCTATAAGCTCTTATATACTGCAGATGAAAAAGGTAGAACAAAATGTTTTGAATTTCAAATAAATAAAAATATTATCCAAATATGTGAAAGATTTCATCACGATGGCTTCTGTTCAATATTTTTTTTTCTGCTCACAAGTCATTGCTAAGTATTTTTTTAAAGATAATTCTAGAGATTGTCATGTAATTTTCATTCTTGAAATGACATGTTAGCAACAGATGCTCAAACAACACTTGAGTTAGCCATTTCAATTTCGTATTAGTTTCCATTCAGAATTTTTACATGTTCTAAGTAGTCTTCTTTTCTTTATTGGAGGGTCCTCTTTTGTGTTCTGAATAAAACTGTCTAAACAGTTTTCTTTCTAAAAAAGTTTGATGGTCAGTAGAGTAGTGAGACGTCCCTTTAAAATCAAAACAGGAAGTCTGTAGAGTCAGTTTAAACCCCTGTTAAAGTCTGAGCAATGCATAGAGAGGGACTTGCTGAGAATGTTGAGCTATTTCCAGCCTTAGCGCTGGGTACTGCAGGTTTTGAGGATCTCTTTTGCTGAATTGTAAAAGCAACCCCCCAGCTCTTCCAACCCTCCATCAAAGTCACTCACAGCTCAACAAAAGGCCAGCAGTTCTTGATTGGGGCATCTTAACAAAGACCCCGGAGCTCTGGGGTGATGCCTGTGGGTTGTGTGGTTTCTTTGACAGGTGTGCTGTTGGTGTTTGAATGAGGGCATATGAGTTGAATCAATGTTTTTTGTGTCTATGTTTAGGGCAGAGATGCTCAGAAACCTGTCAGAATGGAGGATTCTGTGAATACAAAGCCAATGGAGAAGCGGCATGCAGGTATGTTCACTATCTTCTTTAGATAATGTTCTCCACTGCAGGAGTTTCTTCTACTTACAGAGAACTAGATAAGTTACGAGCAGATTCTTACTTTAGTTTGACGATGAATGAATTTATTTTGGGGTTTCTCTTAATTGCATTTAGAATTTGACACAAATTTTGGAATAAAGAGAGCTTGGAAATTATAGTTTAACAGCAAACACTGAATAGTGGCTGGTTAGTGTAGATGTGTGCTGTGTTATCATGGCTGTGTTCAAAACAAAACAATATTTGTAAAAAAGAAAAGAAAGTGCATCAGGTAAGTTTGGTGTCTAAGAACTGGCTGTGTCTTATAAAAACAGCCAAACTATTTGATGTGATCTTTTATTGTCACATTGAATATACAATTTGTACATGCGCGTTCCAAATGTCCAAATTGCTAACATATCATGTTGGCGCACTAGCACTCATTCCCACTGAAGGAGCAGACTAAGAACTAAGCATCTCTTGTGAAACTAACCAAACCCTGTAACTTGATCTTTGATATTTTATTGAGTTTAAAAAGTGAACATTGTTATAGAAAAAATAGCGTTTGATCAGATTGTATGTAGGTGCAGTACCACACATATCCACCGGTGGAACAAACTTGAGAATCAATGATGACCGTTGATCTTTATTTTTTGACCATTGTGCTTTTGAAGTTGTGGGATGTGTGTGTGTGTGTGTTTTTTTAACAAACTTCGTGACCTTGTAACTGCTTAACTCCTCATCGTTCTTTCTTGCAAAGCTAGAAGCTAAATATCGTCCTTTAGGAACAATCACTACCAACCGATACCAACTGGTTATAAGTGAAGTTAAAGTGACCAGTCAAGTTACTGGTACCTTGATCAAGGGCACCACTGCTGTGGGTGTTGAAGATGGGAGAGGAAGTGTTTCATCACTCACACCAACTTCAACTCGGTGGATCTGGGGATCGAACCTGCGACCTTCAGGTCACAAGTGGATCTCCTTTTCAACCAGACCACGACTGTGGTGATTTACTGTGTATTTGGCATACATTTTTTAAAGGTGGGACTCAATAAATTAGTGCTTTTCAGTGTAAACAGGGAAATATTGAGTATTTAAGCTTTTTAGAAACTCTTTAAAATTTTTATAGAAAAGTTTCAAGTGAAACAATCTTTTTTCCCATTTATGTTCGATAGAAAAATTTAAAGCACAGATTTTATGGATCTTTGATTGCTTTAGCCAGTCTATATATAGAAAGTTATTGGTGGGTGCCCTTCTGGAACATTCTTGTTATGCCAACTTGTTTTTAAATCAAATTAATGTTATCTGTTAAAATTGACTTTTTACAATGCTAAAAATATTAATTAGTCAGTGATTATTTGTTCGTTTAAGGAAAATTTATAGAAGCCCTTTTAATAAAAAAAAAAAGATTAATTTTGATTTGACAAACATACAATGGAGACTACAAAGGCTTTTGATCACAGTTTCTGCGAAACAAATCTCTTGCATCTTACAAGGGCAGACTAAATGTTGAAATATTAAAAAAAATTGTTGAAATCACTTACACAGTATGCTCTGCCTGCTGTAAATCTCAGCTTTCTGCATGACTTCCAATTGGAGCTATATTGGAAAAAAGTACAAGGTGATTATATCTTTATTTTGGGGTGGATAGTTCGTTTAAGAAGTCAAAGCGAACAGTTTAAAGTGTTTGTGTACCTGTGCGTTTGTTTGTAAGCTGTGAACAGTCACATTAAAATTCCTTCTTTAAGCCCAAACCTCCTCTTAGCAACCCCACAAAGCTTGATGCATCTTATGAGTTTGTGCGCATGTGTGAGCGTGCACGCGCCTATAGTCATTCAGTTTGAAAATTGGATAAAAGAGCACCCCCCAGTAGCCCCCAGAAGCCGTTGGTGCCCTGCTGCAGGGGGACGCTGGTTCTGTCGATGTCTATTCATGCCATTCAGATCAACAGCTGGCCCTCTCCTACCATTGTCTCTTTCTCTCGCATGGCCATACACACACACTTAGCGTGGTATAAAAGTTCTCAGAGAGTCCATGCATCAATGTTTGTCATGTTTGGTTGATCAGAATTAGAGCATTTGTGTGTCTCTGAAGCTTTTTTTATTTGTTTCAGTTAGTGTGCTTGTGGGAGGTGGCAGTGATGGGTGATCTTTTACAGTGGACAGATGGTGAAGGGGTTATAAGATTGCAGGGGATCATGTGAAAGCCTTCTGTGTGTTTGATGTGATTTGATTTGATGATGTATTTGAGGGAAATCGAGCCATTTAAGCCTGATGCCTGAATTTAAGTCTTGCATGTAAATATGTAATTTTTATGGTTTTAAAAGTGATTTGAAAGACAGCTTACAGACTGGCAGCCTGCTCCTCTCCCATTCACTATTCTCATCTTGCAATTTGGCTTTCCAGTACACCTGCACAAAAAAAAATTAATACGTGCATGTTCAGACATGTGAGGACGAATATACTCATTTGAGCAGCCATTTGACAAGGAGTGTACTGACAATAAAACAAAAAGACCCATAGGCTCACACCAAAGCTATTAGCACCAACAGTGGTGTCAAATTGAAAACCCGGAGGGCCAACACCCTGCACAGTTTTCTTCCAGCCCTACTTCAACAGACAGACCATTATCACTCAAGCCTTAATTGGGACAATCGGATGATTTAAATACAGTTGCAGTGAAAATCTGTAAGGTGTTCCCCCTCCAGGGACAGTTTGTTAATGTCTTTCTAAATCCAGCCAATTTTTGTGCATTCCACCTTTGCTTGAGTGGGTTTCCTTTGCTCAGGAGATCTGTATTCCTCCCAAAGTTCAAACACATTGAAAATTATCAATAAAAAGTGTATGGTGATATATATGTTAGGCCTTTCCTTCCATGAGTGCTGGTGTAGGTTGGTTTATTGATCTTAATTTGCGTCAGTGTATATGGATTGTAAATTGTAAAGATGAGTCGCTTTTTGGGTGTTCTTGAGTGTGATTTGTGGATCAGAAATGTGCTAGACGTGTTTAAAAATCAATTGATTTGGTTTGGTTTTAATTTTAGGCCGTCTCATGCTAAAAGAGCTACCAGAAGTTTTTCTTCTGCAAGGGTATAAATGAACTTGAAGTGATTGAATGAAAGGTTATAGTTGTTGAATCATACTGTATAAAGGTTTCAGGGTAAGATTTTTGGCTGCTTGCTTGTTTGTTTACATACAAACATTTGAACATAAAACAATACAGTGACTGATTTAACCACCTGGAGCCAATTTAGAATGGTAGTTAAAAGATTGAATTTGCCTCCATATTTTACTGTATTAAAATAACGAAATGTAATTTGATTATTGGGAAACCATTTTTGTAACAATATAATCTTTATGGGAACATGTTCAATACAGTGGTGGATATGTACACATAATAATGCACAGTAAACCTGTGAAAAGTAAAACTTGAGATTTCCACCACTGCATAAATTAACATTTGTACTGAACATTAGCAGTAACTCCTCATATTGGTTGGTGTTAATGAATGAAGGGCTGGGGAAGGAAAGAGGCCAGATTTGTCTGAATAGTTTTGGACAGAGAGCATCCTGTTGTGATGACCCTGTCAATAAACAGGAAAAGCCCAGATATTTTTGATCCTTTTTTATTCCAGAAATATCTCTTGTGAACTTCGATGAATTTCCTGTGTGGGTCTAATTCTCAGACATGGAATAGATCAGTGTTTGTGAGTTTATTGACCAAGTTATGCAGTATTAGCATAGCAGTGGTTTTAAGGTGCATTATGAAACACATATTTCACTCCAAAATAAAGCTGCATGGTTATGGTGAAGTTACAACTCTCTCTCTTTTGGCTTCTGGGAGTGAATAACTTGTAGAATTATGTTCCAAAGCTAAATTCATAAGTAAACTTATTGACTCATGTAATTGTCGTCCTTTATGATAAACAATAACTTCCAAAATTCTTAGGTTTTGTCCATACTGCAGCCCATAGTGACACAAATGCCAGTCTGATCAGCTCAATTCCGACTTGTTAAATTATGATTATTTTGCAATGAACCTCGTTTTGAACACTCATGTTGCATTTATCTGGCTTTTACATAATCAACCTCAACTTAAAAATCAGAATTGAGTGTTAGGATCCACAGCCTGAACATAGCCTAGATGGTTGTAGTCACATTGATTCCAAAGAATACAGCACCTTTCAATAAAAAGTTTAGTTGAAAAATTGTGCTAAGTGAATTATAAACGTATTTAACCCGATTTGAGTTATCTCTTGGAATCCTCTGCTCCTCTGGATGCTGTTTTTTTACAACGAGAAGCATGAGACTGAAACATTGTGAGCAAACATTTCTAAATCTGAATTTCCTCCCCGTCCATGTGAAGCTGCTCACGTCTAGACTCATGACCAGCTTTTTGTTGAGCAGCTTCTGCTTTTCATGCAAACTACCAGTTTCACATAGTGTTTGTGTCGTAAACTCATTCTCATTTGAGGGGTGTATTGAAAGAAAAGAGTTTTCATGAGAACCAAAAGAGGATTTTATATGTGATTGAAAATGTTAGCCTGGCCAGGTCCTCTCTTAAATCGTTTATTCATGTTTTATACTTGAATACTTTCAGTTAGGTTCTCACACTGTTAGAAAATCTGGCATTTTCCTCCTTCATTTTCCAATATTATTTGTCATGTTACAGACCATTGATTGATATATTTAATGGAAAATATTTTGGTGGGATTTTGTTAGAGCTACTTTTTAGATAATTTTGCATCTATTGATTTGGAAGAGAAGGTAGACAGGAAGTGAACTGGGAGAAAGGTTAGAGAACATTGGATTCCCCGATCCATGTCCTGACATACAAGTATATCGAATTGGAGAACACATTCAATTTAACTTAAATTTGACAAACGGAAGCATTTGAAGGGGAATACATTGTGATTGACTCTCATCAAATGAGCAAGGTTATTCAGTAAACACAGATAGCAAAAACAGTTTTCTGTTTCTTTTCAGTGCTCATGCATGTATTGGTTTTAATTGGTTGTATTTGCAAGTGTTCAGTGTCCTTCAGGAGACAAAGGGACTATTTCATTAAGAACTATAAACAGACTGTCAAAAATGTTTGGCTGAACTGTTCTTGTAGGCTGTGTTAGTTGAGTTTTAAAAATTAGTTTTAGATGCATTCTAAAATAAACAATACTATAAGGATAAATCGGTTAATGCTATTTATAATAGTCGAAACAGGGTACATGTATAGTAGACCTAGAACAGTTTCAATCAGATCTGCCAAGTGGAATTAATAAATCAACCAATCAAAAGTTTATTTGTACAGCATTTTTTTGCACAAAAAGACAAATTCAAACTCCTTATAGATATTAGGAGCAAGAAACAAAACATAACACGTAGACATGATACAAATTTCACAAAAACATTCATGTCTGAATAGATTAGTTTTCAGCTTGGCTTCGTAGGTAGTTCCAGAGTTTAAGACCGGCTATTCTCAGCTTATTATATTGCTTGTACTTGACCATTGGCTCAGGAAGGAGAAGTTGACTCTCAGATCACAAAGATCTCAGCAGATGAGCAGAAAGCATGTGCAAGCTAGATAAAACAGCCATCAGTGTTAAGTATTTTTTTAAATAAAAGGGCAACTGCATTTTGGCAACATTAGCACATGAGCACAATCAACCGGGGAACCTATAAAAGTATCACCTTTACAAAATCAACAAGGTTTATTTAAACACATTTTGGTGATAATTAATGCCAGAAGCAAACATACAGAGTTGATTATCTTTGCATCTCTCGTCAGGTGACATCAGCTGTACAGAAAAACAACAGAAAGCAAACTGAACATGGTAAACTTGCATGTGCATAATGAAAACCAACCTTTACTTTAGAAATAATGTTTTGATTCGAGTTGGAAAGTCCTTTTCTACGCTAACATCAAGATCTAGTGATACAATTGTGGAAAGTTATCTGCGAACATAAAAAAGGGTTTGATTTGTTCTGAAAATGTGCCTATTGAAGGGTTTGAGGTGTTCTTTAGACACAGAGGCAGCCTCAGGTGTGAAGAGGGCCAGACAGAAAAGGAAAGTTTGCTGTTTAGATTGACACAGAGGGCAGGAAGTCTGCGGTGTGAACACTCTTGCAGGCTCTGAGCGACAGATGGTACAGCAGCCCTTTGGAGCCTGTAGTCACAAATGTGCTGGAGGTCAGAGGTCAGAGCAGCATCTGCTCAGAGGCGCAGCTCGTGCTCTCGGACCTGTTGCCACGACAGGATGCAGATGACTTCTGCTCCTGCTGCTGGAGACAAAGAGAGAGAGAGCTGCGCTAATGCCTCGAGTAAACTCACTCACAGACATCTGCGCTTCTGTCTGAGTAGCGATGACTTTATCACAGCTCAGTCACGATGGGAACCGGAGAGGCCCGAAAAAAAAACCGTAAAAATGTATCCCCTATACAAAAAAAATGTAAATAACCACAATAACGAGTATTTGCCTGAAATGCGGAATCAGATGTGATTTAGTAAATAAATAATTTCAATAAAATGTGTTTGTACAACTTTAATGAAACTTTTACTAAACGGCAATATGTTTTTTTCTTCCTTTTTGACAATGTTTTTGTTTAGGAGACTGCATAAGATTTTGCGGATTAAAAAAAATCTCTGAAGTGATTTCTAAGCATATATTTATAGAGGTTTATACACATATTTTTATTTTGTAGATTTCTTTTGAAGAAAACATCTATTGATCGTTTTTTTTATAATTTTGAATAAATGTTCTTTCAGCCATTTATCATTTTGATAGTGGCTTTACCCTCAGTTGAAAAAGGTTAATTCTCTTTTTTTTTAATTCAGTTTTTATCCACTTTATTAACACTCGAAAGACGGAAAAAGTGGAGGTGATGAAAAATTACGGAAAAATTATAGAGTGACATGTAAATGTTAACTGCAGTGTAAATAACATTAGTTTGATTATTAAAATATATTATTTGATTAATCCTGCAGTCAGTGCCTGTGGATAAATTCTAATAATAATCCTGAAGATTAGATAATACTAACAGAAATATGTTTCTTTTTTTGTGGTTGATTTAGGATTAGTGTTGGCGCTTTTGCAGAAGCGGGGTTTCTACCGCCCCCTCCCCAATTCTTTGATAATATGCTCAAAACTTCATTGCTCAAAATAAAGTGTTTAAAATGTATAACAGAAGACAAAACATGAAGAAATAAGAGTTGGGTATCATATTTCCCCCCCGCATATTGACCTAAAAGTGCTAAAAAGATCCAAGTGCTTGTTATGTCATTTTTAGTGGTCATTTTGTAATAATTCAGATTGTTGATTGATCTGTCCATAAACTGCCCAAATTTAATGTAAATGAGCATCTGCTAAATATCCACCAATCAATATTTTTAAATGAATCACTAGTAAACCCCAGCTTGTGCTGCTCTCGGTTCCCAGTAATCCAATGTAAGGCTGTGATGAGTTTGACTTCTCATCCATATTCATCTGAGAGGATTGAGTTTCTGGTGAAGTGAGATATCCCACAGCATGGGTTTGAGAGAGGCGGAGTTAAGCTGTCTCCTGGGAGCTGCCTTAGTGACCTTATGCCACTCGCCATGGCAACAGGCTTTGAGGGAGGGGCAGAGTGAAGTGGGAGGGGCCCTCAGCACAGCTGCTCTTATTAATGCACACCTGCTGCATCACACTGGAGTTTCTATGAGGAAGCAAGCGACAGAGGGAGAGCACGCGAGAGCAAGAGTGGCTCTCAGAGGAATCTCGATGAGTTTGAACACTGTCTCTCTTTCATTAACACTTTTAAATGTTTTTAACACGTGCACAGTTCTGAACAAGACCTCTTTCAGAGTGGGATTGTAACATTTGAGAACCAAAAGCTGATTGGATAACATTTCTGTCAATCACTACGAGCGCTCAAATAAGTAGTCTTTTGACTGATTCCGCTGTTTTCACTAAAAAACAAGGTTATAATTACTAAAAATGAAGTGTATTATTTTCCCCCACGAACTTCAGAACTTTGTAGTAGCGTCGTATTGTGCGTTAGTTATTGTTATGATTGTCAGAAGACTCTACCAATCACCGCCAAGTTGTCGGTTCTCAAATGGCACAATCCTTTTCTAATTGGTCAAAAAAAAAAAAAAAACTTGGTGTTTTTCTTAATTGATAGTTGGTTTTATTTTTTGTAGTGTTTTCTGAAATGTTACTTTATTTTTCAATTTGTAATTTTCTTGTTAAACTTTTTAGCTATGTTGCTATTCATTGTTTTGTACATGTCGGCCACCGCGGTGTTTGACCCCTGTTCCTCTGAAATTTTGATTTCAGTCTGTTTTTCACTTCTAAAATGTATTATGTTTGCCTTTCAAAAATGAATAAAGTGGACTAAAAACTGTATTTTAGTATTTACGAGGCACATTTTTAATCTTTCTTGGAATATGTTTTTATATAGCGCTTTTTTAGCAGTTGCGTTCAAAGTAGCTTCACAAAGTCCTAGTGAGGATCAGGTAGAGTAAATAGGAGCCTCGCTGACTGATGCAGGTGCTAATCACCTCTCCAGCATAAAGAATATACAAACTTAAGATCCACCGATGTAAAGTTCAGTGGACAGCACCTGAAAAAAAGCAATAACCAAAAACAAAACAGAAAAAAAACATATGTAACACAGACGGAAACAGATGATCAGCATCACCTGCAGTATTTGTGATAAATAATGGAGATGGGTTAGATGGTGTCATGGAAATGAGTACTTAGGAGACATAATTTATGAACACAGCAGCAACAGCTATTTTATTACTCATCCCAAACATGATAAAATCATACCTCAGTATCAATGGTTTATGTGATCACACTGGAAGTGGCAGGGAGAGAGGGAGAGGCTGACGTATGAGAAGGAAGGCACCCGGGGTAGAAGAGAAAACGGATTTGAGTTGCTTCCCTGGATTTCGTCAAACACAAGTCCCGCCCCACATTTGTCACTCCCATTTCTCCTCCCTTGGACCATCCTAAGCACATAAACATGAAAACTCAATCTTATAGAAAACGTTACCTTCTATATTACTGATTTTAATGATTACATTTTCCATTACATTGGGTACATTGAACCACACTGGGGTTTTTTTTCTCATTAATTTGCCTCGTTGACTGAAGCAGGTGCTAATCACCTCCCCTGCATAAAGACTATTTTAACTTAAGATTCAATGACAAACATATCGCCGGACCGCAACTTAGAAAAAATAATAAACAAAACAGTGGTTAGAACAGTAACATAAACAACATTAGCATCAGCTGCAGGAAGTGCAATAAATGATGGGAATAAGTTAGACAGGTAAATGAAACTACATTTTTTCGACTATTTGTATGTTTATAGCACTCAGAAAACTATATCCGTTTGGTTACATACCAGGAGCCAATTATTCGAATGCTTGATTAAACAGATTTGTTTTAATTTAGTTTTGAACTCTGTAAGTAGAGTTCCGAACAACATCCGGGAGTTTGTCCCAGGGCTTTGGGACTCTATATGAGAACGCTCTTCCCCCTCTGGTGGATTTACTAATCTTCAGAATTGTTCATCATGTGAAGAGTTCTACACTACAAACCCATGAATTGTTATTTTGATTCCTTTCAATCTGCTTTCCTTACATCATTCAAGGCTAGATGGCTCCCTGAAATAAAAAACTTGAGCTAGACCCCTCCAGCTCACGTAGTCTTATATTTTGGGGGGCCCCAGACTTGAGACTTTTTAAAGTAAAAGTCACTGTTTGCAGATACTCTAAAGAAATATAACATAAAGCAGCTCAGCTCCTGCTAGATTTGTCACTGATATTCTGAGCACTGGTACGAAATTCGGGCAACCTTCGAAGCATCTTGATTTCTCTGGTTTGCCAATAAACACTCTCTCCTGGCATCTCCTGAGATGATCTTCTGTGATTGTAACCTCTGTCGTTTTCTTCCAGATGTCCTGCAGACTTTGTGGGCAGCCAGTGTCAGTTCCCAAACCCGTGTAACCCATCTCCGTGCCGAAATGGAGGAGTCTGTAGGCCACAGACGCAGGGCAATGAGGTGGGCATCATCTGCGAGTGTATGCTGGGATTCAGCGACCGCCTCTGCCTGACACCTGTCAATCACGCCTGCATGAACGCTCCCTGTCGAAACGGAGGGACCTGTTCTTTGCTCACGCTCGACACCTTCACCTGCCGATGCCAGCCCGGATGGTCAGGTGGGAGGAACACTGCTTTTGCTATTTTAAATGTTAGAAAATAACATTTGTTTGATTAATTAATTATTGTAAAAATGTTTTAATAATAAAAGTATTTTGTAAAAGTAACAAAAATTTAAAAAAGCTTAAAAATAGCTCATTTAGCTTGTAACACTTATGAAAACTAATGTCTTGTTGAAAAATATTATTTTGTTTTTTCATTCTAAAATATGATGTTTGACACAATAAACTCTGTTTTTCTTAAGGTTTATGAAGCAATTTAAAAAATATATGTACATAAATATACATATTTTGTTGTTAAAAAGATTTAACAATTTAATATTATATTTAAAATTAAGAAAACACACACACGCACACACGCACACACGCGCACACACACACACACATATATATATATATATATATATATATATATATATATATATATATATATATATATATATATATATATATATATATATATATATATAATTTAATGACTTCTCTGCTATCAGGTATAAACCTAATCTTACAATTTATATTTTTATTTGCTTTACATAAATACATAAGTGTAGACATGAAAAGGCATGGTTTTGTGTTTCTCTGTAGGTAAAGCATGCCAGCAGGCTGACCCATGTGCCTCAAACCCCTGTGCCAATGGCGGCCAGTGCTCTGCCTTCGACTCGCACTACATCTGTACGTGCCCGCCTAACTTCCATGGCCAGACATGCCGACAGGATGTGAACGAGTGTGCTCTGTTGCCCTCGCCCTGTCGGAATGGAGGCTCCTGCATCAACGAGGTGGGCTCGTACCAGTGCCGCTGCCCACCGGAGTACGCTGGCACTCATTGTGAACGGCTCTACCATCCCTGCCATCCCTCGCCGTGCCGCAGTGGAGGAACCTGCTCGCAGACCAGCGACAACTCCTTCAGCTGCACCTGTCTGTCAGGTGAGAGAGGAGAAGGTTCCTGGTTCCTTGCTTGAACTGGGAACACTTAAATGTGGGACAGCAGGGTGATTGTGGCCCTGGCTCTTGAGTATGGTGCTAATTCTCATGGGACCTGAGTTTAGGATTAATGTTTGCCATAAAAATCGTGTAGATAAATTTTATTTCGCAAATTTTGCGAATATGTTATGTTTAAGCATTTATTTAAAGAAGACGTTGAATAAAATACGCTAACCAATCTATAATAATAAATATATCTTTTACATTTTTATATTGATATTTATATAGTTATATTTTTGTAGATATTTTAATATTTAATATTTTAAGAAATATGGGAATTAAATTATCTAAAGCATTTTAGTGTAACATTCTCAAATAAATTCATTTCAGATGTTCTAAAAATAAAACATATTCTAAACATTTTAAATCTATAAATGTAAAATGATTATTCACAGTCTAAGATATTTTAACAAACTAAACTGTTAACAAGTGCAGCACCTTTAATAATAATAATAATATTAATGTAATTTTTTATAAAACTTGACATTTAAAAAAACTGTAAATTAAATAATTTGGGATGCTTTAATATAGTATTAATTAATATTGTATATTTAAACAGTAAACTTGTTATATATTTAGAGTAGAGAATTCACAATAGTTCAATAATAAACAATTGAAACAATATGAATGATTAGTAAAAAGTCGAGAATTAGATTTAGTTCTTTGCAATGTTTAAATGAAAAATCATCTAAATTTAAAGAAGCTATAGTGACTCGTGCTTTGCCAGTCCTTTCAGAGCGTGTGCACTGTGCAGTCGTTCATTAACAGCGTCTGTGAGTGCGTGTTTCTCCTGGAATGCGGCTCTTTTGACTCCGAGTTTATATTTAACTTCAGCGAGGGGCTTGGATGAGCCGCTTACTCTCTGCAGCACATAAACACCCTCCGAATTCTTTTCAACCCTTTGAAGGGCAGCGGCTCGTCTTCCGCGGGGTCATGGCTCAAATTATTCAGGTGTTTTTTTCAATACATTTCACTGTTGAACTTTCCTCAACAAAATTAATGGAACTGAACAATAATTTCCAGGAGGTCAGGGGCTAGTGCGGTTTTCTCTCTTCTTGTAAAAAGTTCTTATTTACTCTGTGAACATTTAGGAGAAGCTTTAATTTCGGAGCTCCTTCAGCGTGTCACTCTGAATTGTCTGTTTTAGGGTTCATGGGTCAAACGTGTGAGCACAATGTAGACGATTGCACTCAGCACGCCTGCGAGAATGGAGGCCGCTGCATCGATGGCGTGAACACCTACAACTGCCACTGCGACAAACACTGGACCGGTAAACCTGCAGCACTACAGACTACAAACATCTGGATACACACTCTCTAAATCTGATGCTCTCTTCTGGGTTCAATCATTTCATTCTCTCAGATAGACCATGAAGTACATTTTAATCACATACAAAAAACATTCTAGTTTATTATTTAGTTTATTGTATGTTAATGTGCGGAGCTTAGAACCTGGGTCAGATATGAAGTCAATTATAGTTTTTAATACCTCAAACCCAAATTATAGATAACTTTATATAGAGCTTTTTTTTGGCCAGTTGCTTCAATGACTTTGGATGCAGATAAAATCATATTTTTGCATCGCCCTGCTGCAGGTCAGTACTGCACTGAAGATGTGGACGAGTGCGAGCTGTCCCCAAACGCCTGTCAGAACGGAGGAACGTGTCACAACACAGTGGGCGGGTTCCACTGCGTCTGCGTGAATGGCTGGACAGGGGACGACTGCAGTGAGAATATCGACGACTGTGCCAGCGCTGCCTGCTCGCACGGTGCCACCTGCCATGACCGTGTGGCATCCTTCTTCTGCGAGTGCCCTCACGGACGCACCGGTCAGTCCACTCACCAGCATTATATATATATATATATATATATATATATATATATATATATATATATATATATATATATATATATATATATTTATTAGTAGTAACTATACATGATTTTATTTTTTCGAAGCTCAAATTGTAAAAGTCTATTTTTATTGTAAAGCTCTTTATTTATTAATAGTTTAGTTTGTAATTTTAGTAAATCAATTTCATGTAAAAGTTAAAAAAAAAATTTGCTATAACTTTTGAGGGATGATATTCTAATGTAATTTAAAAATGTTGTATTTTTAAAGTATTTATTTTGACTCATTTTCGAGTTTTTTGTGAGTTCATTTGTGTTCATTTGTAATTAAAATAAGCATTTATTGAATTTGTATTAATTGTTTTTAAAAACAGTCATATTTTATATAAAATTAAATTTTTAATCTTTTGAAATAACCACTTTTGGGCTCCTGCAGGTCTCCTGTGTCACCTTGACGACGCCTGCATCAGTAACCCATGTCAGAAGGGCTCAAACTGTGACACAAACCCCGTGAGCGGTAAAGCCATCTGCACATGCCCGCCCGGATACACTGGCTCCGCCTGCAACCAGGACATCGACGAATGCTCCCTCGGTAACCACTGAAGAACGCACAGCATCATCCCAGCCTTCACTCAGTTTTAACCCCTCATCTGCTATGTTTCAGGGGCCAACCCGTGCGAGCATGGGGGACGCTGCCTTAACACCAAAGGCTCTTTCCAGTGCAAGTGTCTACAAGGCTACGAAGGCCCACGCTGCGAGATGGACGTCAACGAGTGCAAGTCAAACCCGTGCCAGAACGACGCCACCTGTCTGGACCAGATAGGAGGCTTCCACTGCATCTGCATGCCAGGTACCAGAAAAGAGATTTTAAGTTTAATCTCGCTAGCTGAGGATTGAGAGAGGCGGATGTGTAAGCTTAGCTTGACTTCGGACAGCAAAGCTTTCTGATCTCTCCCTCTCCTCGCTCCCATTTACTTCCTGTCAAGCTACTTTTCTTTTATTAGTGGAGCGACAAAAACAAGATTGAGATATTTTACTAAATCCGTGTTTAATCTGTTTGAAAAGACTGGAACATCAAACTGGAGATTTTGAGTCCAAAAACAGTGATGCATCCCTACGTCAGTCTGCAAATTTAGATATGTGAAGAAATGTTGTGAATGCTATTATCCACCAAACATTCAGTAAAAAGTCTGTTATATTGAGAGAATAGAGTTTTATATAGTTTAATGTCTAATATTCAGTAGAGCTAAATGAACAAACAACATTTATGCCACCTCTCCACCAGATGTAACGGCTTGACTCTGCTTGGTTTGACTCACTAAGGTTCAGCTTTTTACACTTGCATCCAGAATCAGTTCTGAGTGGGCTTGTTTTTGACTCGTCATTCTGCAGAGTTATTCTAATTCCCCTTGGTGATGTCATGGGGACTGAGACAGAAATACCCAAAATCACCCACAACATGATTCTTTCTGCTGAGTAAGTGGTGCCTTAAACAGTTGTTGAAAAGGCCAATGAAGGTAGAAATACAAAGAACCACCAAAAATTGCGTTGAGTCATTGAGTTCAGTGGATCAACAGGCTTCCCCATCAAGGTTATCTTTCCACTTTCTTTTAGAACCTGTTTTAAATGGTTGTGGAAAAAGTATGGGTTCCAAGTAAACCATTCAGAGTCTAGCTGTATCGTTACAAACCAGGGTATTGGAATGAAGGCATTATTCATAGCCTAAACAGCCTAATCTTCACAGGCACTCAAATGCAGATTAAAAGGTAAGGATCTTTTTCCAAAATGCTAGGTGATAATCAATCAGTAGAGCTTTCAAAATAAGGTCAGTGGATGTTGGTTTTGGCTCACAGAAATCAAGAAATCAACTTTTTTTTATACAACTATTAGCTGTTTCAAGACTTTACGCTGAACTTCTACTTGTTTCAGTACTCACCTATTTTTAGATCTCAATGTAATTTTGCTTCAAAATATGAAAGTTGAACCACTCGAGTCATATCTGGAGTGGATGAGGTCTATTTTGTAAATGTTTGGGGCAAAAGTGTTGAGTGTATGGAATAACATGAGTTTAAAGGTTTGATGATAACGTCTCCATCAAAGGCTTCAGAAAGAATTTGCGTCCACTCTCTCACTGCACCAATCTTTCTGTTTAGGCTATGAGGGTGTGTTCTGCCAAACCAACACGGATGACTGTGCATCGCAGCCTTGCCTCAACAGTGGAAAATGCATCGACAAGATTAACTCGTTCCATTGCGAGTGCCCTCGAGGTAGGCACAGACGATTTTCAGACAGAACGTATCATGGGTAATCATTTAAGATAAACGTTGCATGCTTGTCCCTTCAGGGTTTTCAGGAAGCTTGTGTCAGGTGGATGTGGATGAGTGTGCCAGTACGCCGTGTAAAAACGGAGCCAAGTGCACAGACGGACCCAACAAATACACCTGCGAGTGCACTCCAGGTCAGTGTAGAAGTCTTGTTATGCTGCTTATCAAATCAAGTTGAAGTCAAGATACCTTAATGCTCTCGTCTGTAGGTTTCGCTGGAGTTCACTGTGAGCTGGACATTAACGAGTGTGTGTCGAGCCCCTGTCACTACGGTGTTTGTCGAGACGGTGTGGCCTCGTTCACCTGCGACTGTCGACCTGGGTACACGGGCCGCCTGTGTGAGATCAACATCAACGAGTGCTTGAGCCAGCCCTGCAGGAACGGAGGAACATGCCAGGACCGAGAGAATGCGTACACCTGTAGCTGCCCTAAAGGAACCACCGGTAAACACACATTTCTCCTCCACTCCCTACGGATTATTGGGCTTGTGTTGTTTTTGTGAATGCAGGTCTAAAGGTCATCACAAATCATCATCCGAATTTCGGTATGAAGTTTTGTGAGTGAACGCACCTCTATCGAAATCAATGAGCACCAACGACATGCCTTCTAATTATCAACAGTGTAATACACGCTCACCAAAGAAAACAATTCACTCCCTGAAAAAAGTTGTTACTCATTAGTCATTTGGAAGAATCATTCTTTTTCATTAATGACGCAACACTACCCCTGAACATCATTCAAGTGTGAAAAGCGTTACTGCATCATTTTTAAACAGAAGAGGTTTGAAGATTGCGAAACACACCCTGCAGAGAAGCTATCCAAACGTTCGTGCAGTTCGGAAATGTGTGTGGAGACCTTAACTCTCATCCTTTCTCTTCAGAGAACACTTATTGGGTTGCCTTGCTTCTTAGCCTGTTTGCCACTATCTGTCTTTCACACAAATGTGTTTATCATCATTTAAACATCGTTTTCTAAATGCGTGGATAGGGTTGTTGCAAATCTTGGAAAGCAGGCAGATGACAACGTGTAGTTATTTTTTCGCGTTCTGAACCAAGCCACAAACTTTCCAAGAATAAATACAGATTATATAGATGCTCAGGAATGAGGACAGACATTGAAACTATAGACCCTTTTAGGGGTCACATGATCAAATAGTTGTGCTTGCAGTTTGACAGCGAGAGGGGAGGTGTTCCACTTTCATTTGAACGTGAGAGCAAGTATTTAAATTGGTTTCCAGTGACTTGAAGGCTCTCAAAACACTCAGGTTCTAAACTAAAAAGGTATATATGTCAGGCCACTATATACCCAGGACACTTTCTAATGTATTCTATCCACTTATCTTTATTACACACATCTGGTAGCTGAACTTTGATGGAAAACAGTAAACGGGTCTAATATGACTGACTTGTATCACCCAACAAACTTTTTTGCATTAAAGCTTAGTGTTTTTCCTCTATGATTCAACAATAACTACATTATCTATTATTGCTGGAATAAACTCTCATCATCCTGTCGCCATTGTGTTCCCAGGGTTGAACTGTGAGATAAACATCGACGACTGCAAGAGTAAACCATGTGACTACGGGAAGTGCATTGACAAGATCAACGGCTATGAGTGTGTGTGTGAGCCAGGATACTCAGGTGAGTTAGTGCAGCATCTGTGTGCGAGTGTGTGTGTGTGTGTGTGTGTGAGAGAGAGAGAGAGAGAACAGGTGGCCAGCGAAGTGCAGAGCCTGTGGATCAGATAACATACGACTCAAAGACCGCTTTTTCTAACTGGGACCCACACAAAGGCTAACGTTATTGAGGTTTTAACCTTGTGAGAGCAGGTTTTGGCCTGATTAAAACACAAGGTGCTATCTTTAAAATTCTGTGATTGAAGGATTCTGTGAGCAAGGGTTCTGTGTGGCATGTGAGGGAAGGAACCTCCCGTAAAGTTCCATTGTTGTCAGGGAATCAAACAGTTACCCATTAACCCTCGGAGCAGGGCGGGGGGGGTGCAATTGTTGTTCGGCGGTGTGTGAAATGGGCTCTGTTCCTTTGTGTATGTAAACAGCCCTCTGTCGGGTCCTTCCTCCCCCCGTCAGCGAGTGTGTGTGAAAGAAAAGGGAGAGAAAGAAGGAGAGAAGGGGGAAAGAAAGAACTCAAGAGGGTGGAGGAAAACCCTTTGTGTGTTTGGATCGAAGCTGGAGACTCACAGAAAGCAGACAAAGAGAAAGAGGTCGCATACAACTCCAGAAAAATTCCAGCAGGGTTGAGTTTACCGGGCTTTTCTGGTTTGAGCGCTTATCCTTTTTTCATCCAGATGACGCTGAACACATTTGAACCTTTTGGAGCTGGGCACACCTTAAGTTTTAGATTTGTTTCACAATCCAAACAGAAAGAAAATTAGGTCTAATTTCATTTCTGGAGTTCACAAATTTGTTTTACTTTACTCTCTTCTCTATATTTGTGGGAATTAAAACTTGAAATGTGTCCATACTTGTTCAGGGTTTCCGTATCTTAAAAAGTCTAAAATTTTAATCTGAATGATTGACATTAAAAAGTCTTAAATTCACTGTTCACTTTAAATTCATTCTATTTCTTAAATAATTTTCCACTTGTGTTATTTTTCAGATGTCCATGTAAAGCTCATCTGACACATTTTTGTTGTCGCTTAGGGTTTCCAGAAATTGAGGAAATGCTCATATATGCTCATAAATAAATACATTTAAAAATGATGGTTAGAGTTGCCATAATCTGAAAAAATGTTTATAAATCAAAAACATAAAAGTGATAGTTGGGGTTACCAGAGTTTGAGAAATCTTTTGGAAATCCTCAAAAACATAACAGTAAGTGAGTAAAGCTCATTAAACCTCTAAATGATAAAAGTGGTTAGGGTTGCCAGAGTTTGACAAAATGCCTGTGAAGACTCAAATGCTCAAAATATTAAAAGTGATTATTGTTGATTACTATATATGCCATATATTGACATGTTTCTCAAATGTTAACAACTGTAAATGGGATTGTAACGGCTGCCAGAGATTGAGAATATGCTCATAAACGCTCAACTAATTTATGCTCAACGCCATACAGTGATGGTTAGGGTTGCCAGATTTTGAGAAAATGCCCATTAAAGCTCAACTTTGTGAAAGGCGTGATTAGGGTTGCCAAAAGCGTAAAAGTGATTGAAGTTTTTTAAGCATACCGTTTATTATGATTATAATATACAATTTGTATGTGTTTTTGATTTTATGATTTAGGTGATAAATTTGATTCTTAACAGTATTTTGACTTTATGAAACTTTATAAATTAAATTACAAAGTTAAAAACTTTATAGATTAATTTAGATTTTCTGATATATTACTTTATATAATCTATATCAGGGATCTATTACTTTTATTGTTTAAAAGCAGTTCTCAGTTAGGTGGTCCATGCGCTTTGTGGTGGGTGCCACTGTAGGAAAGCTGGTTATTTGAAGCTGTTTTAGGAGTTTTAAAACATTTTAAAGCTTTTATTTTGACACAAAACGCGACACAACTAATGTACAATATTGACCAACAAACACTCTTATTTAATAAAATAAATAAAGCCTGTCTAATTCTCTCACTAGTTGAAAAGCTGTGTATCACATGCTAAGGCTAAATGTGCTTATGCTTTGTTTGTCCATCTCAGGCTCCATGTGTAACATCAACATCGACGACTGTGCATTGAACCCATGTCACAATGGTGGCACCTGCATTGATGGCGTGAGCAGCTTCACCTGCCTCTGTCCGGAGGGGTTCCGGGACGCCACGTGCCTCTCCAAACACAGCGAGTGCTCCAGTAACCCCTGTGTTCACGGCAGCTGTCTCGAGCATGCTACCAGCTACCGGTGCCAGTGTGAGCCTGGGTGGACCGGACGAAACTGCCAGCTCAACATCAACGAGTGCCTGTCCAACCCCTGTGTGAATGGAGGAACTTGCCGGGATATGACCAGCGGATATGTCTGCTCCTGCAAGCCCGGGTTCAGTGGTGAGAGAGCCAGTAGATGAAATGTTAGCTTTTAACAAAAAAACGAGGACTTAAGTAGCACTTTCAACAGGAACTTTCGGATCTCTACTGAAAGATAATCTCTACTGTTTTTTTCACTTTATTATTACATCACAAAACAAAGAACTATCATTACTTTCTTCACATAGATATTGTATTGCCACAAAGAGAAAAAGAAAGGCTCTGAGGTTAAAAATAGCGATGAGGTGCTCAGCAGTTCTTGTTGGCCAATCAAAGACATGTTTCTCGCACGTTTAGGTCCAAACTGCCAGACGAACATCAATGAGTGTGCATCAAACCCGTGTCTGAACCATGGCTCCTGCATCGACGATGTGGCCGGATTCAAGTGCAACTGCATGCTGCCGTACTCAGGTATTCACATCGATAGAGATTTCTCCTCATTTCCACTGCAAAAAATCTTCTGGCCATAAGAAGAAATCCCCCAGAAAGCAGGGTGGTGATCCAAATCGTGCCGTTTCCGGTTTGGCACCTTCCTGTTTCCTGTCAAAGCGAAGAATTGACAATAAAAGGAAGCAACAAGTGACTTCCTGTTTTAGTTGGTCACCGTGGAAACAGATAAGGAAGCGCCTGCAGGAAAAGGAGGCGATAGAATAGCCAGACTGAAATAACAGAGAGCTTAAGCTCAGGAATTATTTTACAGAGTGGTAAAGAGGTGTGGGATGAATTGCAAACATGTTTGGTAAAGATTACTGAACAAAACTGGTTAAAGTGAGGTTGAGAAATCTGACTTTTGGAAGCCTATATTGTGGTGGTAAATGCATTCTTTCTTTATTCTCAGCTTTTTGTCAAATTTTTGAAGTTTCAGTTTTGTCTTGATTTATTTTTCTATTTTGGTTCATATTTACTTCAGTTTTAGATTGTATTATCATTTCAGGTTAAGATAAAGTAATATCTTGACACCTTGCCTTTACTCAAGAACATTTTCTATTAAAATCCATTCGTGATTGTGATTATTTTTCTTGATTTGTATTTTATTAAACTACCCCTATTAGTATTTTGAAAAGTTGATTATTTGGTGTACAGAGTCTCTAACAAAAGAATGACATGCATACATGGTCAAACCTCCTTTCATTGTCTTATATTATGCATATAATTTTTACTGAATTTTAAAGCGGCTCCCAAATGATTTTTTCAGTGACAAATGAAAACCCAACCTGCGGAGCCTGTTCTATGCAAGTTGAAGTGATTCATGGTTTACTGGATGCACAATGATGGATGTTTGCTGAACGAAATAACAACCAATAAATTAAAGCATTCATCACAGTATAATCAAACATAGTATAATCAACACATCTGAAATCAACAATAGTCCAAATCACACTGCACTGCAACGAATTTGCGTGGCTTAGAGGAAAAACGGTCAAGGCTCTAGGGTGACTCCATTCACTAGGCTGGAAGACTTTCTTACAGCATAAAAATACTATTCCAACTCCCATATGTACAAACCTTTTTACAAATCTGTGATTTGATAAGTTTATATTTCAAATCGGTTTTGTTTCAGGGGAGCTGTGTGAAAATGTTCTGGCACCCTGCGGGACTCGTCCCTGTAAAAACGGAGGCGTGTGCCATGAGTCTGAAGACTTTCTCAGCTTCTCCTGCAACTGTCCTGCTGGATGGCAAGGTGAGAGAGCATGAGAGAAAATGGTTTAGTGTTAATTAAAATAGTTTTTACAGTGGGTTATCACATTTTTCATATTGAATCCAGTCATTGAATGGCCCTGTGTTAACTCAACAAGTGGCTTTTCCTGTGAAATAACAGTTAGTTGAATGCAAAATAAGTATTGTTATCTCTAACCACTTGAGCGTGAAAGTTGTATTTACCTGTCTTTTACCCGATTTGACACTTTTTCAGGTTATGAAATCAGTTTATGAGTAACAGTAGATTGGATGGTGTCTGTGTATCCGATCACTCTGACATCCTCCTCTCCCTGCAGGTCAGACGTGTGAGGTGGACATCAACGAGTGTGTGAGGAGCCCGTGCACGAACGGTGGAGTGTGTGAGAACCTGCGCGGAGGGTTTCAGTGTCGCTGTAACCCTGGGTTCACCGGAGCACTCTGTGAGAACGACATCGACGACTGCGCTCCAAGTAAGACATACATTGCACAGCAGTCTCTGTGAAGCAGACTGCATGAACAGCTAGCCATGATTCACATAGAAGAAATTAAAGGTTTAAACAAAACAAAACATTATGATTTATGAGCTTGCCATTTGTAGGGTTTGCACAAGACATGCACCAGAAACGTAGTTTTATCTGCTGATATTTAGGAAGAATATATAAAGGATATTTAAGGATACAAGGATATTTTTTCTTCCAAAATTTTGTGCTGATTACACAAAACATAAAAACATGGTATGCGATGTATATAAATGAAGTTGTGGTTTCTCTCTTTCTCTCAGATCCATGCAGTAACGGTGGTGTGTGTCAAGACCGGGTGAATGGTTTTCTGTGCGTGTGTCTTGCTGGATTTCGCGGTGAGCGTTGCGCGGAGGATATCGACGAGTGTGTGAGCTCTCCCTGCAGGAATGGAGGTAACTGCACCGATTGTGTAAACAGCTTCACCTGCAGCTGCCCAGCTGGGTTCAGCGGCATCAGCTGCGAGATCAATACCCCCGACTGCACCGACAGGTAACTCATGAAGAAGACTGCAGGATTTACTTTAAACGAAATGATTCGCTAATGCTCTATTTTGTCCAGCTCGTGTTTTAATGGTGGAACCTGTGTGGATGGCATCAACTCATTCTCCTGCGTGTGTTTACCGGGGTTCACCGGGGTGTACTGCCAGCATGACGTCAACGAGTGCGACTCGCGGCCGTGCCAGAACGGCGCCACCTGTCAGGACGGCTACGGCACTTACAAGTGCAGCTGCCCTCACGGCTACACCGGACTCAACTGCCAGGTACCAAATATATCAAAAGCAAAGCAGTCACCAGAGTTTGCTTTTATATTATACTCATAATTAAAATTTTTAATTATGTAGAACATAGCAATAAGCAGGGTAGTTGATACATATGCAAGACAAGTTAATTTTAAAGTACATTATATTAATAAAATGTAAAATAAAAAAATTAAAAAGAGCATTGAGGAAGTAAAAGCCAGAGGTAGAATTTCAATTTTCTTAAAAAAAACATGTATACAAATTTATTGCACACAGATGTAAGTATTTAAAAGTAAATAAAAATCGAATAATTTGTTAACAGCAGAAAATGTTCTTGTAATACAATCCTTTGAATAGTTTTATTTATTAGAAATGTTGTTATTAGTTAAATTTGTCTCTTTTAAAAATGTACAATGAATATTAGAAATTATTGGATGCTTAAACCATTGTTTTGAACAGTTTGAATTGATTGAGTGTTATAGAAGTAATATTTTAAAGCTCAATGTAAAAAAAAGCCAATATATTTGACTTCTTTTGTCATTGTTGTATTATGAAAATAATTTTTCTTATAAAAAAAATTGGTCAGTTTATTATTTACAAAAAAATACTAATTTCAAGTCTTCTATTGTGATGAACGATTGCAAAAATTTCAATCTGGCATCTCCTCTGGTGCTTGGTTTTACTCTTCTTCAAAGAGAGTGCCCCCATGTGGCTTTTGACCAATTGAAATTCATAAAAAAGTAGTAGTGGCTTATAGTTCAGAAATATGATATCTGTAAATTTGTACAACTTGTTTTCTTCTCTTTAGCATTTGCAAAAACAGTGCTTACATTTTTCCATTTTGTTCATTCATGTATTAGGGTTGTGTTCCATAACTAGATTTTTACAGTTTCAGTTTTGTTTGTTACTTTTTAATTGTTTTTATTACTTGCATGATTTCATTTGCATATTCTGTATAACTTATATGACTAATTTTTCTTATTTCAGAGTCTGGTGCGCTGGTGTGACTCCTCTCCCTGTAAGAATGGTGGCTCTTGTTGGCAGCAGGGGGCGTCCTTCACCTGTCAGTGTGCCAGTGGCTGGACGGGAATCTACTGTGATGTGCCTAGTGTCAGCTGTGAGGTGGCCGCCAGGCAGCAAGGTACCCACAACCCCCCCAATGCAGACACTCAAACAGACTTTTCTTCTGTAGTTAGTATTTTTAGTTAGTACCTTTATTAGCTTCTGACAGAAGTAGAAACACTGCAATAACTGCTTCAGTATATTTGAACTTTCCTTGTGTTTCCTGTCTTTCTTTACTTTCTCCATTCTCTCTCTCTCTCTCTCTCTCTCTCTCTCTCTCTCTCTCTCTCTCTCTCTCTCTCAGGTGTGTCGGTGACAGGTCTATGTCGTCACGCGGGTCAGTGTGTGGATGCAGGAAACACACACCTGTGTCGCTGCCAAGCCGGGTACACAGGCAGTTACTGTCAGGAGCAGGTGGACGAGTGCCAGCCGAACCCATGCCAGAACGGGGCCACATGCACCGACTACTTGGGAGGGTACAGCTGCGAGGTTAGCCTCAATTTCATCCGGATCTGTGTTTTTAGGTCGTTCAGGAGTCTACCTTTCTCCTCAATCTCACAACATCTGTTCTGCTCTTTCAGTGTGTTGCCGGCTATCACGGAGTCAACTGCAGCAAAGAGATAAACGAGTGCATGTCTCAGCCCTGTCAGAACGGAGGAACCTGCATCGATCTCATCAACAGCTACAAGTGCTCCTGCCCTCGAGGAACTCAGGGTAGGTCCTCCCTTGTGCCTCTAAACCCCATAATTTTTTTGTCTTCTTTTCTTCAAACTAGATAGCCCAAAATATTGTTATTTTCTCTCATACTTGTGTATGTTTTTACTTTAACATTGGCCAAACTGAGCAAAGCAAGCTGAGGAATTTATTAGCAAATTTTTCATTCTGTTCTTGGCAGCAAATAAAACAAATATGGTCACTGTTATTTCTTTCCTCGTGAACTATAAATCATTAATCGATGCTTGTGTGTTTCAGGCGTTCACTGTGAGATCGACGTGGATGACTGCTCTCCGCCGGTGGATCCGTTAACCGGGGAGCCGCGCTGCTTTAATGGTGGCCGCTGTGTAGACCGGGTGGGCGGGTACGGCTGTGTTTGCCCACCTGGTTTCGTTGGCGAGCGCTGTGAGGGTGATGTGAATGAGTGTTTGTCAGAACCATGTGACCCTAGAGGATCCTACAACTGTGTCCAGCTCATCAACGACTTCCGCTGCGAGTGCCGCACGGGATACACAGGTACACACACACACGTGCACGCACGCACACACACACACAACTTTATTCTATTTTAAAGGAATAGTAAGGATTTCTATTTTTACAGTGCTACAAAAGCAATCATTTATTGGGATAAACAAATAAAAGGACAGAAATTAAAAATATATATCAATTAAGTAAAAAATTAAGTACACAAACAAGAAAAAGTTGATCCAAGCAAAAACACTGATTTTCAAAGTAGCCAATTGATTTTCTGTTTTCTTGTTAACGACTGAAACATGACCCAGAGATGTGTTTATGCCCTAGGGAAGCGCTGTGAGACGGTGTTTAATGGTTGTAAGGACACGCCATGCAAAAATGGAGGGACTTGTGCAGTTGCCAGCAACACCAAGCATGGATTCATCTGCAAATGCCAGCCGGTGAGAACCACAAACAGAAGCACACAGTTGTGATCTAATTGTTTGCTTTTTTTACTAGCGCACATCTCTGGAGCAGATGTCTGACTGCATGTATTTCTGAACTGTTTGGTTCTGTAATAGTTTAAAGAACAGTTCTTTAACTAGTTCTCTAAACTCGCTTTCGTTCAGTTTAGAGAATGATTTTAACAAATTGTTATAGTTTTCAATTGGTTTTTATTTGTTTTTGTTACTCTGAAGTAAATTTGTCAGTTGAGTTCAGACTCAACTACACTTTTTTTGTCACAGTTTTTTTATCAAATAATTTTTACGTCATTCACAATGACTTAACCAGTCTCTCTCTCTCCTCTCTCTCGTTCTCTCTCTCTCTCTCTCTCTCTCTCTCTCTCAGGGTTACTCAGGCTCCTCCTGTGAATACGATGCCCAATCCTGCGGCTCTTTGCGCTGTCGGAACGGTGCTACCTGTGTCTCTGGGCATCTCAGCCCTCGTTGTCTCTGCCTGCCAGGCTTCAGTGGGCATGAGTGCCAAACCCGAATGGACTCACCATGCCTCACCAACCCCTGCTACAATGGAGGCACCTGCCAACCCATCGGCGACGCCCCTTTCTTCCGCTGCTCGTGCCCCGCCAACTTCAACGGCTTGCTCTGCCACATCCTGGATTACTCCTTCAGTGGTGGGCAGGGTCGAGACATCGCCCCGCCCCCAGAGGTGCAGATCCGGTGTGAGAATGCCCAGTGCGAGGGCCGTGGAGGAAACGCCATCTGTGACGCACAGTGTAACAATCACGCCTGCGGATGGGACGGCGGAGACTGCTCACTAAACTTCGACGACCCCTGGCAGAACTGCAGCACCTCCTTGCAGTGCTGGAGGTACTTCAACGATGGGAAGTGTGACGAGCAGTGCGCCAATGCTGGCTGCCTGTATGATGGCTTCGACTGCCAGCGGCTGGAGGGACAGTGCAAGTAAGTGCGGTTTAAATTATTATGGAAAATATGTGATCTCCAATTGTTAGTAGTTTTATTGTATTGTTTAATTTATAGCATTTTTTAAAATAAATATTTAAATTATTTAATTCTCTCTCTAGTCCCCTGTATGACCAGTACTGTCGGGATCACTACGCAGATGGTCACTGTGATCAGGGCTGTAATAATGCAGAATGCGAGTGGGATGGTTTGGACTGCGCAGAAAATGTTCCTCAGAAGCTAGCGCTGGGCAGTTTGGTCCTGGTGGTTCACATTCCTCCAGAAGAGCTCCGAAACCGCTCCTCATCCTTTCTCCGGGAGCTGAGTGGCCTCCTGCACACCAACGTGGTTTTCCGACGGGATGCTAACGACGAGCCGCTCATCTTCCCATATTATGGCAGCGAGCATGAGCTCAGTAAGCACAAACGTTCCGATTGGACGGATCCTGCACAGCTGCTGCATCGCGCCAGGAGGAGTGTGACATCACTTTACAAGCTCCGGCTCCGGAGAGAGCTGGACCACATGGAGATAAAAGGGTGAGGAGAGCGTCACATCTAGGCTGAATCTTTTATATTTGATTGCATTTTTGGAATTAAACCAAATCTTTGCTATTTGCTAGATTTCTCCTTTCACGTTGGCGTTACGTCAAAGCAGACAAGGACAGAACATTTTTTGAATAATGCTAATGAATGCTAAATGCATCAGGGTTATTTAGGTCTAACTTCATTGTGTTCATTTTCTCAAATACAGATTCACTCGCTCTCTCATAAATGTGCATCAACAGTGAAATAATAATTATCTATTCTAGACACAGTTTCACATAAAATCAACCCCTTGCACTGGCAGGGATTTTGTTAAAATTTATTGAACATAATTTTCCTTATTTAATTTAAAAGATTCCTGTTCCCACATTAAACAATGTTTATTTTAAAAGATTTTGTCAATTAAAATTTTCCCAGTAAAAAATGTCCATGTGGCTGTGCTGTTTAGTACAGTGGAGAATGAGCAGGACACATACAGTAAGTGCTGATGCACATCTGGTGACCAGGAATTTGAATACTGAACCTCTACTGTTTACCAAACCTATCCCCCTATCTCCCCAGCAAAATTTCATATCTTTTTCCTATCAACAAAATGGTTAAAAAATGTCTTTGCTGAAATAAGCTTTTTTTTAAAGGGAGACTTTTGTAATAATACTCCAGTGAGAATGTGAACATCCAGCAGTCTTTAAGCAGTTATTTTTAGGTAACATTAAGAAAATAGTTACATATTTGTTATTAAATTATTAAAATCCAACCTGATATAGTTAATGTTTTCCTCCGTTCAGTTGCAATGAGGTGAGTTTTGGGGCTGAAAACTATGAATTTCTCAGCCAACAATTAGCCCTTGGCCTACCACACAGTCTGACATGTTCAACCAATCAGTAGAAAGTCAGCTGTGAAGTTACAGAAGTGATCTCTCATTTTTGGGGGGAAAACAGTCATACTGTATACATTTTTTATAAAAAAATTTAGATGGATGGAATGTTCAATCAAAATTAAGCGCTCACATTTAGGAATGAGTATAACATTGGTGTGTGTTCTGCAGGTCCATTGTTTACCTGGAGATCGACAACCGTCAGTGTTTCCAGCAGTCTGATGAGTGTTTCCAGAGCGCAACCGATGTGGCGGCGTTCCTCGGGGCGCTGGCGACCAGCGGGAACCTCAACGTCCCCTACATCATCGAAGCAGTCACCAGTCAGTGCCCCTCCACTTCTTTATATCATTATCTTACATTTATTTCTATTACTTTATCGCACAGTTATTTACATTTTTTTGGTGATTATTTTTAATAGAATTTACTCAGGAGTTTGTCTTGCTTTTACTGTTCTTAAAGAAAAATAGCATTCATTTATTTAACATTTTGCAATTACATAAAATAAATAAATGTTAACTTTAAATTAACCTGGCTATGTTTGTATAACTTTCCTTAAATTTGACTTGATATATGTTACAAATAGCAGTTATTAAACAGGGCCATGATTTTATTATGTAATGATTTGTTTTCGTAATTGTACCTAGGAGAGGGCAGAGTTTTATTTGTTAATGAAGGGATGTTTGAAGGTTTTTATGCCAGTCGATGAACTAGCTTAAGTGGATCTAAATGTGGATGGGTTGGTTACATTCCTCGAATTCCGAATCTCAGTAGTTCATCATCATTTATCCCCAATAATACCCAGCTTCAGATTTTACATCAGCACTCTTTAATTTTTAACTCTTTAGCTTGATGTAAAATACAGTTCAGTAGCTGATTTTATATAAACCGGTTTTGCTGTCTCTTCTCTGGTCTTAAACCCACGCCTCTCTTCATTCACAGGTGAGGATGGTCCTCAGAAGGCGGGGGAGATGTACCCCATGTTCCTAGCACTGCTGGTTCTGGCTGTTCTGGCTTTGGCTGCTGTGGGCGTCCTAGTCTCCAGGAAGAGGAAGCGAGAGCATGGACAGCTGTGGTTGCCGGAGGGATTTAAGGTCTCCGAACCTAAGAAGAAAAGAAGAGAGCCAGTCGGGGAGGACTCCGTTGGGCTCAAGTGAGTGTGAACAAAATCAGCTCATCATCTTGTGATATAACAATTGTAAAACTTTCATAAAAGTGTTTGCTATTCATTTAAATTAGTGGAATCCCTCATGTGTCCAAGTTCTCTCTGCTAAATGTGACTCTATTTCCCATCAGACCTCTGAAGAACTCTGACAGCTCTCTGATGGATGAGCAGCTCAGCGAATGGGCCGAAGATGACAACAATAAACGATTCCGGGTGAGGGCTGAACCTATGTCCCTTGATACTTAATTAGATTTTTTTTGTTTAATTAAAAAGTTGAGGCTCTTTGCATTGCAATGATTCCTAATTATCTGGAGCAAGTGCAAAAAACACTTTTTTTTTTCTCAGTTTTTGTTTACTATTATTAATTGGTGCATATGTTATTGTACGGTAATTGTTCCTTTATTATGGAAGGACAGCATAGATTTTTCGATTTTTTTTTACTGGTTCATGACTTTTAAAAGATGGAAATGGATTTGAGTTCTTGTACTTTGTGTTTTATGCTGCTTTATTTATTTTCCTTTTTTCAGCTTTTTGGAGGGTGTTGTAAATCTGATGTGTGTCTCTGGTTAGCTGTGATTTTAGCATGTGGCTCTTTAAAAATTAAGTTTGATTCATTAAATCTCGAATACAGTGTACTGTAATCAGCGTTTTTTTGCTTGCGCTCATGCTCGTGATGTGTTTCTGCAGTTCGAGGAGCAGTCGATCCTGGACATGAGCGCTCCTCTCGACCCGCGGCAGTGGACCCAGCAGCATCTGGATGCGGCTGACCTCCGGCTCAACTCCATGGCACCAACACCGCCGCAAGGAGAGATCGAGAACGACTGCATGGACGTCAATGCCCGGGGCCCTGGTAAGAAGTCTAGCTATTCATATGCTTTAGATAAAAAAAACGTATTTTCCTCTAGATTTTATTATTTATGTTTTGTATACAATTTTTTTTTTTTTGCTTTATGTTTAGATTTGAGAAACTATACTTACTCTGAATGTTAAAAAGCTATGTTGGCTAGTTTTATAACAAATATAGTTATTATTTTTAGCCTGAATTGTGTTTTTTTTTTCATCTGTGTTATATATTTTTTTCAGAATATATATAGTATATGAATAGGTGTATTTTGGTCAGAATTACATAAGAAATTCTCTCTCTCTCTCTCTCTCTCTCTCTCTCTCTCTACTGTAGACGGCTTCACTCCGCTGATGATTGCCTCCTGCAGCGGCGGCGGTCTAGAGAATGAGACCGGTGAGGCAGAGGATGACCCATCTGCTGATGTCATCACTGACTTTATCTACCACGGCGCTAACCTCCACAACCAGACAGACCGAACAGGCGAGACAGCTTTGCATCTTGCCGCTCGATACGCCCGATCAGACGCCGCCAAACGTCTTCTGGAATCATGTGCAGATGCTAACGTTCAGGACAACATGGGCCGGACGCCGCTGCATGCCGCTGTTGCTGCAGATGCACAGGGCGTGTTTCAGGTACATTCTGATGATGTTACACAAAAACAACCAAAATAACAAGTTAGATCGCTAGGCAGTTATTGTATAGAATGCATTTAAAACATGATTTTGGGTGTTTATAACCAGATTCTGATTCGTAACCGAGCGACGGATCTGGATGCAAGGATGCATGATGGGACAACGCCGCTGATCCTCGCCACGCGATTGGCTGTGGAGGGGATGGTGGAGGAGCTGATTAACTGCCATGCGGATCCCAACACCATCGATGACTCCGGTATGAACGCTGATGAGATGAAACACGCCAACGAGACGCTGGATTTACGGTGATATTAACTCTCACTTTCCTTCGCTCTCTGCAGGTAAATCAGCTCTTCACTGGGCGGCCGCGGTTAATAATGTGGATGCTGCCATCGTTCTGTTGAAGAGCGGAGCCAATAAAGACCTGCAGAATAACAAGGTGGGTTCAGAGAAAAAATATTTTGAGTATCTATTTCAATGCATTTATTTTATGTTTTTAGCATATTGAAATGTTGCATTTTTATTAGGTTTTAGTTAATTTTTAAGCGTTTCATTTATTTTCTGTTGTTTGTTGCTAACATTTTCAATAAATCATTTGTACAAACACTCCTTATGTATTTCTATTTTAAATGTGCACTTTAATTTATTGTGCTTTTATTAAATAGTTTCACTAAAATAGTAATTGTATCCTTTTTTATTTAGTTTTACTTTAGTTTATTTTTTATATCATTTTTTTGCATTTCATTTATGTTAAACCTTAAAAAATCAATAAAATACATTCACTGTTCAGAAAATGGAATACTGTTTTATTAGAATAGATATATAATGTTAATACATTTTTTTATTGCATTATAATTCTTACATGTTTATAATTTTTGCTATTTTTACCCTATTAATTTACCTTTAATAATTTCTGTTGTTTCTGCCCTTATTCTAGATTGTTTAAAAAAATATTTTATGTCTTATATTTACTTCATGTGACAATGACATATTAGTTGTAACTACGAAAATACAATGTTTGTAGAGCTCAATGTGAATTACAATTACCTATATTATTTTAGTTCTGTAATTGTGCTTGTTTAATTATTTAATTAAATAATTTCATATATTTGTTTTTTATGTTAAGACTGGCAAGAGAGATGCTTAATGTTTACATTTTAACATTGAACATTTTCTTCTAAAAAGTTTTTATGATTAGTTATTTCACTTAAACAAGATAACACTTAATGAATTATCATAAAGAGGAATTGCTAAGTAGAGAAAAGGGAGAATAATATTGAAAAAGACATTGTTGAAATAAAATATACTAGCAATATTTTTATCTTTGAATCTTTCAATTCTTTTCACCTATGTGATGTTTCATTCAAAGATTTTATTTTAGTTTTGGCTAGTCTGTTCGGCATTTAGCAGTTATCACAATTTCATAGATTGAAACTATATCTAAATATATTTACAGAGTCCCAAATAACTTAATAAATAACAATAATAACTTTTAACTTTTAATAAATAACTTTTAATAACAATAAAAGCACTCAATGTTAACCTTGACTCAATGCAGGAGGAGACGCCTCTTTTCCTGGCTGCTCGCGAGGGAAGCTACGAAACTGCTAAAGTCCTCCTGGATCACATGGCTAACCGGGACATCGCTGACCACCTGGACCAGCTTCCTCGAGACATTGCCACGGGGCGGATGCACCACGACATCCTGCGGCTCCTGGAGGAGTACAATCTGGTGCGGAGCCCGGCCTTGCCTCTGTCACCTCCGCTCTGCTCGCCCAACACCTACCTGGGAATCAAACCCAGCCCGGGCAGTGCCTCTGCCAACAACGCTGGCAAGAAACCTCGAAAGCCTGCTGGGAAGGGCGCGGGAGGAAAGGATGGTGGGAAAGACTTGAGGACTAAGAAGAAGAAGAACGTAGATGTTAAGAACAACGTGGAAGTCCTGTCGCCTGTGGATTCCCTAGAGTCGCCACACGGCTACTTATCTGATGTCTCATCTCCGCCCATGATGACATCACCATTTCAACAGTCTCCGCCCATCAGCTTGAACCAGCTTCAAGGATTGCCCTTTGACTCTGCCCCCCCGCGGCTCTCCCATCTGCCCATGAGCAACAATGGAGTCGGAGCTCAACCCGGGGCTTGTGATTGGCTGCAGCGGGTACAGCAGCAACAACAGCAGGTTGGAATGCTGATGCCTACAATGCTTGGTGGTGCCAGCATACCACAAGTCATGGGCTATCCCACGATGCAAAGCAGCCGCCTCGGGGCACCCCCCCACATGATTCACGCTCGCCAAAATATCCCGCCTATGCCGCATCAAAATAGCGCCCCTGCTGGCCTTTCACATCACTTCCTTGGCGATCTTACCGGATTGGAACTTCAATCGGGCACAGGACATGCCCCCATCCAGACCATTCTGCCACAGGAGGTCCAACGCATGGCTCCACCAATTTCTAGCACACAGTTTCTGACTCCACCCTCTCAGCACAGCTTCTCCACCCCCATGGACAACACGCCCAATCACCAGCCACAGGTACCTGACCACCCCTTTCTCACCCCTTCCCCAGGATCCCCTGACCAATGGTCAAGCTCCTCACCCCATTCCATCTCTGATTGGTCAGAGGGAATCTCAAGCCCGCCCACCAGTATGCAAATGAACCTAATTCCAGAGGCCTTCAAATAAGCAGAGCTTCAGAAAGCAAGACTGACTATAAACTTGACTCTTTATTATAAACAAGAACTGCTGTTAATGACTTTTGAATGCTAAAAAACATCTTTTATTACGTTTTGTATTTATTTAAAAGCATTTTGGACTACAGATATAAGTTGTTTTTATTTATGCTATATTTTATTTCTCTTCCGACCATGTCCTGAAATTATGATTGCCATTGAAAATAGTGTGTTATTTCTGTGATATTTTGTGATTTTATGTTCAGTATTAATTAGATTTTATACCAAACAATTAGTTTTTTTAATAACAAAGCTGTAGAAAGAGTCTTAATTTGTGACCGATTGTATTTTATATTTAACACATGCTCTCTGATATGCCTCCGCACATGCTTATTATGATAAGTGAAAGAGTCATTTATGATGAGTTTATATTCTCTGTTAACACTTTTCTGAGATCAGCAGGAGCCAGATCTTCTTCCCAGGGTGCCTGGCTTTGGGAACATTTAGATGTAGCGTAGCAAACACTGTTATTTATTGCCGGCTGTAGAAATCTAGAGACCAAAAGAGAGATGTGCTTATGTGTGTCGCAGTTTGATGACATCATCAGTGCGCACATGTAACAGCCCTGTTATGTTTTATAAATTCAGATCAAATGTTGATGACTATGATGTGTGCTCAGTGCTTTTGTACAAATTGCCTTTTTGACAATAAAGGATGCTATTACTTTTACAGGAGAGTATATATTTTTCACTTATGGAGTCCTGTTTGGGGTCAAATTAACAAATCACAGGGTGCATTCTCTCACTGTTCACATAGTTGATTTGTGTGAAACAGTGGTGAGTATTCTCACTCTTACCACCATTTCACTCGCTTGCTCCCTCACTCTCTCTCTCTCTCTTTTACTTGGCACTTTCGCTCACTCACTCTCTCTTACTACTGATTCACTCACCACTGTTTCACTCACTCTCTCTTACTCACTGCTATTTCATTCACTCACTCACTTTCTCTCTCGCTATCTCTCTTACTCTTAGACAGAGAGAGAGAGAGACAGTGAGTAATGTTTTTAAGAGTCTTTCAAAGAAAGCAACTCACTCACTCACTCCTTCTCGCTCTCTCTCTCTCAGACAGAGATCGATGGTGTGTAGTGTTTCAAAGAAAGCAACTCGCTCTTCCTCACTCACCACTGTTTCACTCTCTCTTTCTTATCACTGTTTACGAACTCACTCACTTACTCACTCTCTCTCACTGTCTCTCTCTCTTTTACTTTTAGACAGCGAGAGAGATAGAAAGTAATGTTTCGAAGAGTCTTTCAAAAAAAAGCAATTCACTCACTCTTATTCACTGCTGTTTCGCTCACTCACTCGCTCACTCATTCTCGCTCTCTCTCTCTCTCGCTTAGACAGAGAGAGAGAGAGAGAGAGATAGTGTGTAATGTTTTTTAAAAAAAAAGGAACTCTCTCTTCCTCACTCACCACTGTTTCACTCACTCTCTTTCTTACTCACCACTTTTTACTCTCTCTCTCTCTCTCTCTCTCTCTCTCTCTCCCTCTCTCTTACTCATTCCACACTGTTTCACTCTCTCACTTCTGTTTCGCTCACTTGTTCTTACACTCACCACCGTTTCACTCACTGTAAAACTGATCTGAACTGGGTGAACTCAACATCATTGTTACGCATTTGTTTACGCTATAGTAAACGTTTAAACTGTGCATGATTAACCAACCTCTTGAGTAATCTTATGGCGCAGTCAGATAAAGAAAAATTTCTATTGACATGAATGGGATTGCATACGTTAAGACAAATCGTAATGGTAACTTTCGTAGCCCCCATTCCCTGAATAGAGAATGGAGACTTATGTCAGAGCTGACAATAAGAACTTCGCTAGGAGCGATCTATTCTCACCACACGCTTTTAAAAACCCAAATCATGCCAATGATCACGTGATCACACACCACACATAAAGTGGTTGCAAGCAGACACTCTTCCTGTTTGTGAAGCTGAAGCCAAACTCACCCAATAGGCAACCAGACTTACTCACGACCTTACGGTTGTGGCTGGGGGACATAAGTCTCCCTTTCCTATTCGGGGAACAGGGGTTACGCAAGTAACCATTATGTTCCCCATCAGTTGTCACTCCGACGTATGTCGGTGCAGACTATGGGACCACCCTGCAAAACGCCACAACCTAGGTCCTTCCGCATCAGCCAACAGTTGGCACATCAGTAGTCCGGCATCGAGCGGACCCTCCTCCGCCCAGACCTTAAGTATAGACTTCATTTTTAAAGGGCAACCGTACAATAAATTCGAACTCATGCCAGAGGAAGGAGCATCAATCCCAGAGCTGAAGGGAGATACGTGGAGGCCATACTCGCCCCCTCGAAAACTGGACTTAGAACTTCCGGCAGTTTAATACACATACGGTTTCAATGAAGGACCTACGGATAAATGTGCCTTGAACCGCTGGGGAAAGGTCTTTCAGAGGGAAGATAGCATAGATGCAACTAGCCAGAGTTTTTGGGGAACTGGTCTGCCCTACCATGTTATGAAAGATTCAGCCGGTATAGAGCTGACCTCATAGAGGGCACACACATGGACAGTACATAGGAATACTTGCCAGAAGAAGGATTGTGCTTATTGTTGTCATGATATGTCAAGTGTCTGGTTTGTAGATCCTTGTCGCCAGGGGACAGATCATTGACTGCCCTTCCCTCAGTTTTGGTTTTACCTTGTTCTCAGATATCACTCTTTGTTTATTCTGTTTTCCTTTGCCACCTCCAGCCACATGGCTCAGGTCATGTGACTGACGTTGCCCATCTTTGATTTGTTTTGTCTGTTAAGCACATGGTCTTGTTGTTTTTCCTACCTTTACCCACCCTTCTCGGTTTCTAGTTAGAGCTTTTAGTCAGTGCACCTGGAGTTTCCCTTGTTATGTTTGATTGGTTTACCTTTATAAGCTTTCCTCAGTTTTCTCTTCATTGGGATTCATTATTCCTTACCTGTGCATTGTTCCTGTGTGCTGTGCCTGTTTGCAAGTTACTAGTAGTAACGTTCATACTGTTATTTAGTCTTTCTGTTTAATCAAGTTTTGTATACTGTTCATTGTTTTCCCCTTCGTGGGTTTTGCTTTGTTTGCCCTACCTTCCCTGGGATTGTTAATTGTTTCTTTAGTAAATTATTATTTAAATACTGTCATGCATTTTAAGTCTAAATTTCTCTCTTGGCCACTGCACCCTGACGACTCTTCTATGCCTGTTGGGGCGAGAGCAGCCAAAAAGCTGGAAGGTATCTCCATGGGCAAAAATAGTGTATCACCAAGGAATGGTGCACCTGACATGGCTGAAGAGACAGATTCATTCAATGCTCAGGTATAGTACCTGGTGAAGGTATTGAGTGTCGGCCTTGCAGATCTCAGCCAGTGGAGTCCTCTTGCCAGGAGGGCGCGACTGCAGGGGGCAAGGGACATCGGCACTGTGTATGCGGTAGAGATGGCCTCCACTAGCCATTGGGTCAACCTCTGTTTGGAGACAGCCTTCACTATTGTCTGCTGTTCTCCAAGCATACAAAAAGCTGACCAGAACTTTAAAGGTTCCTTCTACATAGATTCTCAGTGCTTGGACTGGGCAATTGGGACCAGACATTGTTCCTGTCTCCTATCCATGCAGCGCTTGGAGGTTTACTACCTGAGTTTATGAAGGAAATGGTAGGAACCTTGAGCACATATCCAGAACTGGGCTAATAATAGCATGAGTGACACCAGGCCAGAACTGAAAGCAGGTCTCATCAACAGAGAGTGCCTACAGATCCCCCACCCTCTAATTAAGGCTAATGCGAACTAAATCTCTACCGAGTCAAGCGGCTCGAAGTGATGACCTTTCTAGCCCCTCTGAGGAATTTGACCAATAACTTGTGTCGTCTCTCGGTGTTGCCTTCAACTGGAAGTGAGAGGCAGAATCACGGCGATGTAACCTTCAGGGTGGATGGAAAACAGTCCTCATTCCAGACCCTCTTGGAGAAGGTTTAACACAAGTTCAACGGGGCAGCTGCTCAGTTCTACTTGGCGAGAATAACACCAGTCAACAAACCAACCCCTCTTTCCAGCGACCACGGACATGGCATAACCAGGGGTTCTCCACACCTAAGGTACCAGACATGTATTTTCAGAGGTCTGGGCGTGGGTGCATGTGCCTACATCCGTGGGACAGAAGGTCCGACCACAGGGGAACAGGCCAGGGAGGGACTGCAAAACCGCCAAGGGCACTGCAAAACTCTAGGCGATTTATACTCCAGGAAGCGTATCTCTCTGTCCAGCACTGAGATTGTGCTTCCGGCAAACAGTCCTCCACCCCGGTCTTTGAAGCATCGGTGGTCACTACTACGCTCCTGGCAGGTCCCCCAGGGGGACACCGGCACAGAGGAACTGAATGTCCTTCCAGAGAGAGAGTTGGAGATGGCAATTCACCTTGAGTTGCCATAATGTCATGCTTGCGACGGAGTATTTATAGCATATGTGTTTATTATTAGACTCTTGAGTTGAGAGAATAAAAGCTTTCCCTGATTCTAGCAGAGACAAACTTTCACTCATGCAGTGCATTTTTTATTACTTCACCTCCGCCCTCTATTTAAAGTGTCCCTGAAACCTGCAGGAGATGTGTTTTCAGCACAGACAGAAATTGTAGTTGTACAATTGTACAAATATTTTTAAACAGACTACGAGGGTGAATTGATGCTTCCTATGCAGCCAGAGGAGGAGATTAGATCAATAATTACAGCCAGGGTCAGAGCTGATGCTGCTCACCCTGAGAGAGAGTGAGAGAGTGAGTGAGTGAGTGAGTGAGTGAGAGAGTGAGAGTGAGTGTGTGTGTTTGTGTGTGTGCGTCCGCGTGCGTGCGTGTGTCTGTGTGTGTGTGTGTGTGGCTGGTGAGGGTGTCACAAAACAAATGTGTTACTAAAACATAATATAATGAAAAAAAATATTTAAACATAAATGTGAAAACATGTACATCATGTAAAATTATGGCAAGTTATTTCAAACTAATGATTTTAAGAAGCACGATTGATGATTAAACTGTAAATAAAATGTAGTTGAAAATGAAAGTAAGCTATAAAATATTAACAAAAATATACTTACAATATAAAAAATAATAATTAAAAGATCAAATAAAATACGTTTAAATATATATAGATATATTTATAAATAATTTCATCCATAATCTGGCGTCATTGATGTTGTGACCTGCGCGCCGCGCATGCGCACTCTGCCTCCACGAGCTGCGCTGACATCCCATAGTGACAATAGCATCGGGGACGAGCCGCGGCGTCTCCCATGACAACGCCAGCCAGACAATGACCGGGCCCCCGGGAGCCACAATAAACGCGAATAAAGATGTTCGTTTGAAACAGCGAGCGCTAATAACCCTTATTTATCCGATCACCTCGCAATTAGAGTGTTTACCGCGGCGCGTCATGTAGCGGAGGCCGCGTCGTGCTGCTGTGGGGCGGGGAGCGACGAGCTGAAGCCTGAAGAGAGAGGGACTCGGGGCAAAGCTCGGGAATAATCCGCTTCTTCGAATCTGTACCAGGAATTTACCTGAAGATCGAGGTAAAAATGATAAAGCAGGGGCTCTGAAAGGGACTGGGGGTCTGACGTCACTGTTTTGGGTGACAGGTGAAGACAGATTGTGTTATTTTGTTACTCATTCATTCATTCACTCATTCATTCATTCATTCATTCATTCATTCATTCATTCATTCATTCATTCCTTCATTCATTCATTCATTCGGTAAGGTGTCTGTACTGTATCTATTTACATTTTGGTGTACATGCTCGGCTAACATCTTTTAGAATAATAACTTGTTTACAGTGATATTTCACTATTACATTGTAGTAAGCTAACAAAAAACACAAAATAGAAGGAATCCAGTGCAAACCAATAGTTTTTAAAGTAGAAATGATTTCATCAGGTCTGTGAGTCTGTCATATTATTGAATTCAAATAAAATAAAATAAATTGTAAGCAAAACATTATCTTTAAAAGTTTTGTTTTTATATATTTTTATATTGAATGAATTTAAAGCATACTGTTTTAATAAAATTTATATTATAGAATAGCAATAAAATTAAATGCTTTAAAATTGTATCTTTAACATGTACCTTTACAATTAAATGCATATCATAAATAAATAAAAACATTAAACATAAATAGCTTTTTAAATTATAATGCTTTAAATTTAAGTACAAAAAGCTTACTGTTTTTAATTCAAATGCAATGTAATTAATTTGAAAAAAAAAATGTTAAATGCTGTTGTTAATTTGGTTTATATGTTTGAATGAAAATAATCTAAAATCTAATTAAGTGTATATAAATATGTATATTAATATGTACTAAGTACTGACATGTAATAAGCAGTTTTAGAAGAATTCTAGCATTGTCAACAAACAACAAAAGTCTAACTGTAAAGGATACAAGTTTCTGATAATTTCTTAATTTGCGTGTGCTTTCAGGATGGATGTCGGAGCACTCGCCGGTGGTGACGGGGCCCCCAGAAGAGCAGATTCGTTCGAGGGCGCCCTCGATATCATCCCGCTAGAGATGTACGACTCGGCCCGAGCCAAGATCGAAGCAAATCTGCGCTGGTTATTCGCTAAAGCCTACGGTGAAGGTGAGGAAGGCTTTAAAACCATCAATTGTGTTACTGATTCTAAGACATCTTTGAGTCAACTGAAAAAACAAGAAGAAACTGACTTTGTTTACCACTGTTATAAAAATCTAAAAGAGGAAAATGAAGTAGCCTCAATAAATTGATGGGATGCAGCGATACTCTTCTTTCATTGCTTCCAATCTGATTCCAAACCAGAGCTTGCTAGTATCAGTTGAAAATGTTACAAACCCATCACGGTTATGCTGTCATCGGTTTTTCTTTTGATTTACCTTTGGAGGTCCTCTCAATTTAAAAATTAGTTATTTGGGAGGACTGAGTTGTTTTTAAAAAGAATTCATTGTGATTTCTTTGACTATTGCTGCTTTTGCAAAATAATAAACGTTAATGTTGTATTCTGTTGGCCAAGGCTACATGCTACAATGCAATCTTGTGATGTCAGAATGCTCTTATAAAAAACAATAGAGCTGTAATTTGTATTCACTTGCTTGAAATTCCATACAGCGGATGTACTATTTCTTTTTAAGGCTGAAGCAGTTTTCATAGTTTGTTTGGATGCTGAAGTAGTTTAATAGATTATGGTGTAGGTTGTAGTTTTTGCAATTAAAAAATTGTTCTTAATTAATGTTTAGCCCTAGATATGAGAGCCTTACTTTTTACTGGGATCGTTTTTGTTCAATCTACGTCTAAACGACAACTTCCAAAGTCAAACTTTCTGAAAACTTTGAAACATCATAAATTTGAAAATGGCCGAATGAAGACACTGACTGTAAGTGAACCTGTAGTTTTTCCAACTACAAACTAACTGACCTGCGATAATGATTGACCGAAATACTAGTCAGTGTCTGCAGCTATTGTGCATTGATTGGCTTGACTGTTAAATTATCCAAGCTGGGAACATCTTTCCACAGCATCACAAAAGCTCCAAACCTCTGTCAGATGAAGACATGTCCAGCTGCCGTCCACCAGTTTAAGAACAGCAGTGACTGAGCATTGAGGGCAGAGTCATGTTGTTGCTATAAATGATTATCTTCTTAAAACTTAATAACTAATTAAACTCTCCGACCCAAGTCAATCTATCTTCCGCACACAAATCAATGTTGTAACTCAGGTCATAACACAACTCAACACTCACTGGTCATAGTACCACTCATGAGCTGTCTGCAGATGTGGCTCAACTGGTTTTAAAGAAAAGTCTAAATGCCCTCAACACTTCTTCAGAGACTAATCTGGGAGCACTTAAAAAACTGTTTCATCAAGTTCACAAAAATATATAAGTTTGCTAACAGGTAAATGAGGATACATATGAAGCCTGTTTCTGGAATGAGCATTTCTAATCGTTGGCTGTTGATAACACAGCAGTGCTAGATGCATGGCCAATTTTCTAACAAAAATGGAAAATTAATTTAATTCTATCATTCTAAAAATATAATCTTAATCTGCAATGTGTTTGATATTACATGTTAGATAACCATTTCTAAACAACTGCTTCATTTCATTAACTCTGTTGTTTTTGTTCCTAAAATATACCATACAATGCTGGAAAGATTTTAGCTAACTAGCAGTGTAGAAAACGAGGATAGTTGGCCCGGCCATATAGCCCTGTGACTCACGACTGGTTCCTCACTGAAGTGAAGCAAGTCTGAGTCTGGTTAGTACCTGGATAAGAGCCCTCAACAAAAAACACGGTTCCTGTGGGAAGTGGTTCTGGTGAGGCCAGCAGGGGGTGTTCATGGTCCTTCAGATGAGAAGTTAAACTGAGGTCCTGACTCTCTGTGGTCATGAAAAATTTCAGGATGCTTTGTTAAAAAAGTAGGATATAACCTCAGCATTAATGGCCAATTTTCTCCACTGTATTTTATTCGACTATATTCCTCTGATTGGTACCCCTTGTCTCCTTTTCACCATTAGCCATTGTGGAATGAGTGTTCTGGTGCAGAATGGTAGCCGTCATTATCCATGTGGATGAGGCACACAGGTGCTGGATTCAGAGATAGGCCCCTCAATGTAAAGTTATTTCAGTGTTTAGAAAAGAGCGATATAAATCTAATGTATTATTGCTATTATATTCTCAAGTGTCTGACACCTTGCCTCTTGTTCCTTTGAGGGGGTTTTATGGTGTTCAATTAATCCTTTACACCTTCAACCTTTCTTATTTTTTATTAATTCGAATCTTCCCTAAGTCTTAAGCATTTAGTTGTTTAACACTTGGTCAGAAGACTCCTTTGTGGTCTGTTCTCTCAAAGCTTTTGTATCTCAAAATCTCATAGGATTTATCGTCAGTAATTGTGATGTATTAAATTTCTTTTAATGAATCACTTTTTAAGTTTATCACAAAACATAATATTCATCATAAATTAAATCAGTACTCAACCAATGTAGAATAAAGCCTTTTCTCTGCTCAAAGTTCTGGTCGTCCATCATCAGCTGTTTCTCTGGTGCCGGAACAAGTGTCTGCAAACTGTGTCGTCATCTTTTTTACCTCTTATGATGCAGTCTGAGCTCAAGAGTTCATTCTCTTCTGCTTCAACGTCTATCCATGTTGTAGTTGCATGCACAGAGTATGCCAAGTTCATAGGTTGCTCATTAGAGCCCTCTGCTGTCCATCAGGCAGTCTCGCACGTGTCCATAATGTACTTTCCCCTTCAAATTTGACCTTTTCTCTCCATCTCTTTTGAATGTAGTTTAAATACATTTCTTGCCAGATAACTTTAACACACTTTTGATCAGTACTATAATAACTGTAATATGCTTAAAATAGTCAAAAATAAAGTAAAAAAATATATATATATTTACGCAAGGGATTAGATTGATTAGAAGGTACTGCTTTTGTTTATTTACGTCAAAAAGATTCAAATTATCTAATTCAAAAAGATAATTCATTTGATCAAATTGAGCCTATTTTGATCTTTATTCTTCATGGTATTTAGAATTCTCAACAATAACATTACTGGGCAAATTCATTACTGCAATTTACAGTTTATTGAGTTCCAGTTTATAGTGATGCATTCTTTTTAGTATCGCAAGTGGGTTTGGAACACAATGGAGAATCGTACTAGGCAAGCTTTCCATGTGAAGATCCGGGACTGTTGAGGCACCTGGGCCCACAGAAAACCCCCCCGATTCCCAACTATTACTGAACACAGTTTAACCGTATCTTATGCAAAGTTAAAAAGAGTAAAACCTGCATTGTGAGTGGCGAAGGGGTGGAAGGAGGGATAGCTTGTTCTGTGTAGATGTTGGCTCATTGGTCCTGTCCTAAATAATTGAGATGATATGGGTATGAGGGACCATATGATTGATTGTCAATTATCCGCCAAGCTCCTCCCAAACTTATGTTAATAAGAGGATTAACATTTCATTCCATTAAAGTACTCAGATCAGACCTGATAGCTATCCACACTATCGGATTAATGTATTTCTGATCTATTTGGATGATCTAGTTTTGATCTTTAATGTTATTTACTTGCATTGTTCTCATACCTGAAATTTTTAAAGGAAAAGCAGTATTGTAATATTTTGGAATCCTTTCAAAACAGCAGCAATTGGCCGTTCAGATATTTGGTCAGATCTCAGCATCAGAAATGGTGTGTTAAGGTCTGGACATTTGAACTCTCAAACTCAAATCTTTTAGATTCCAAACAACAGCTTGTTAATCAGAAGCTTTGATAATCCCCTGAAGTCTAATCGTGAGACAGAAATAACTGCGCCTGCGGTGCATCACAGAGCTCCAGACTCAAACATCCACAAGTCTTTTTGTTTCTCCAGAGAATGTGTGACCAGATCTCTTTATGAGGGAATCCCTCACTCGGCCTGACCCACTTATGACAGTCAGACTTCATTAATTAATGAGAAGCGTCACACACTTGTTCAGGAGGGGAGACTCCCGCTGGCTCAAAGGTTTTGAGTTAATTACATGAAATAAACTTGTTCTTGTTTTGTGTAGTATTGCCCGGGACATGCTTTATTGACGTATAAAAGGAAAGGTTTTAAAATCACTATTTATGGGCAAAGATTTTTCTAACACCACTCTGAACACTTTTCAATCACAGACCAGAGTTTGCTGACTTATGCATCGAGAACATATAATGATTTTAGATAACTTTTTATTTTTCTCAGGTTTTTATGTACTGATTGATCTGGGTGTATATGTTTGCAGATAGTGTATGGATCGTGGGACAATAATAGTAAGTCTGTGGAAGGGCCGGGTTATATGGCAAAAATATAATATCCTGATATAACTCATGTTATATACAGATAACGATATGTATCCCTACAAAATGCATTTTCTGTATATTCATTCAACAGTTAGGGTTCATTTAAATTAATTTATTTTTTAGACATGTAAAGGACTATTTCTTTTTTACATACTTACAACTTACTCATTTATATGTGATTTATTTTCTCAATTTATTGAGCACTTTTGAGCAAATATTTTATAAAGAACATAAAAATATAAAATGAATCATTAATGACATATACAATTAATCCCAAACAAATTTTTACAGGCTTAACATAAAATATTGCTAATAATAAGGCAAAATGTAAACACTGTACTGTAATTTCAAGACATGGTAGCATAAATAAAATATAACAAGACATACATTTAGGTGTCAATTACTAAATAAAGCATAATTCATGTAAATAATTGATGTACAACAGCAAATGATGATGGCTTTGTGCCTCTTAATCATACATTTTGGCCATATTCTTTCATATGCTTCTTGCGTAGGTGGTCAAATAGGTTTGTTGTGTTCAAGTCTGTTGTGGCAATGAACGTCTTACACAACTTGCAAAACACATTTGTTTGGTCCGTGTCTGACTTTTGGTAACTAACAATTTCCATACCACAGAGGTACTGTGCAGGCACTCGGCAGTCAACTGAAAGGTACTTATAGTCGACTACACCAAAGATCATTGATTCATGTCCTAGGGACAAAGAATATGTTCCAATACAATGTAAGCCACTTTGGATAAAAGTGTCTGGAGAGGAACTTTTTTGGTTGGTTGATAATCCTCATATCAGCCTGATCTACTGTGTATTCAATGTACAAACTGTATCAAGCTCAATGCTTTTTTGATCAAAAGTGTAAAATTTTATGAATAATAAGTATATCTTGTTAAGTGTACATGTGGACGATTTCCACCTGTTGGACAGAGGCATTAGCTAAAGCTGCTTATGACATGCTCTGCTCCCACGGATAAAGCAAACAATCAAGGTCAAACACACTGTGAAATGAGGCGCCGCTTAGCCTCATTAGCTTAGCTATAATTAGCCTAGCAATGAAGAGGTGACTATACGATGATGTCAGAAAGTGTTTGTGATGCTACTCTGAAAATCAACAAGCGTGTCTCTTTACTGTCGCTTCCTTAGACTGCTGTTGGTTTAGATCTCACATCACAGATTTTTTTTCTAATTGTTAGTTTAATTGAATTGATCGTAGAAACACAGTGTGAAAGTATTGAATAAGTTAACTTGATGGAACGAGTAAAAAATTAAATCAACAGTCCATTTAGGAAAGAAAATGTGTTCATTTGGCTTCCAGCGAATGGCTTTATTATTTCAACTTTTTGTTTGGATGCGACTGCGAGTTTTTCAGTAATTTTGAAAATTGTGTTAAATGTGAACTTCTGCTCTTTTGATCTATCTCTCACTCTAACATTTCTCTCACATCTCTCTCCCTCTCTTTTCTCTCCCCCTGTCTCTCACCTTTCTCTATCCCTACCCTCTATCTTTCTCTTCTTCTCTCATCTTGTCTTTCTCATCTCCAACCATTCTCTCTCTCTCTCTCTCTCTCTCTCTCTCTCTCTCTCTCTCTCTCTCTCTCTCTCTCTCTCTCTCTCTCTCTTTCCCCTCTCTCTTTCTCTCGCCTCTCTCAGAGCATGTTCCGGGCGAGCTGCGGGAGGTGTTCTACACAGATCAGTACAGTGTGGAGCACATCAAGCCGGCCGTGTTGTCTCTGTTGGCGTCATCTGAGCTATACTGCAGGGTGTGTGTGCTCCTGCTGCGCGGTGAGCAGGCTCACACCATCTCCTCCCATCAAGCCGTGCTCCAGACGCTGGCGCGGAGAGGCATCTGTGCTCGAGAGCCCGACGATTCACCCGTCACTCACCACCAGCTTTCCTCTACACCCATTAAAATGGTCAGCACTCATTTCAATTATCATAATATTAAAAAGAAAAACTAAAAATTCTCTCTCATAGGTTGTTTTAGGCCCCCAAACTTACTCTAAGCACCAATAAAACTAAACAATAATTTATACATTTAGTTTTCTTGTCAACGTTTGGAGTGGAGCTAAAATAGTTGAGTTCATTCTGTCCCTGCAAAGATGCATGATGGATAACAGTAGCGTTTCAGAACGTTCCCGAGAGTGCTCACTAGCTTCATGCACAAAAAGCACATCAGGATGGATTGTTCATATTTTTTTTTAATAATTAAAGTGTATTCATGATCCAGTGTGAAAGTGTGAAACTTACTTTAACACATGGAACATTTACTCCGGCGTGTGTGATTCCCTTCTCATAGCAGGTTCAGTATATTTAAACTTAGCGAATACAAACCTTACTTTGAGCTGGAGGAGCTCACGTTGAGGAGGAGTGAGAGCAATATGTTGTTATGAAGTTGACACTTAAAAACGATCACCATCAAACCATCTCTTCAGTGTTAAGCTCCTTGTTTCCTTTTAATAAGGAAATATACAAGAAATGTGGACAGTGCATCGCTCCATGTTCTCCCCTTGCTATTAGTCCTCTCACGCAGTTGCATCAATCAAACATCTCCTGTTTTTAGTCCAGCAGAGTTCCTCAAACGATGGTTGGTGTAAAAAAATAGACAGTGTAACTTAAATAATACAGTCGCTAAAACAATCCAGGTTGAGCGAGTCTGTGAACTGTGGTCTAGCATACACTCATTGACTGATCAGCCAATATTTTATCGGAATGGTTAAGTTGCGCTAGGATACATAGAGTGATCAAACCGTCTGTGTATATCGAGAAATATACACATGCCAGCCAATCAGAATCGAGTATTCAGACAGACTTTGGCATAACATTTATTTAAACTACACTTTGTTTTGATTTCATACTAATTTCAATTTGAATGTTTACATTCGGCTTTATATGCGTACAATAATGGAAGTTCAACAAACCAATCATTATAGGACTAGTTGATAAACATTAATTTTATTGATCTTGATTGTTGCATCACAGGATTAGTACTTTTAAATATTGTTCTATTATAGGTTAAAATGATTTGACATGTTATTGCAGGAAAAATATTGAACAGATCTCTATCACAATACTAGTTAAAAGTAATCATAATTCAATTATTTTCCAACATTGTTCACCCCTAGCTTCTATCTTTTTTTTTTAGCTTAAATGTCTATAGATAGGAAAGGAGTTAAAAGAAAGGCTTCTGAGGATATCAGGTCACTCTGGGCTCGTTGAAGCAGTGTGTGTTTTGGGGAGATGGCACAGTTTGACCATCTGTCCCAGACAAGCTGCAGTGAGAGCCTCTATAGCAGATAAACATGTCTCCGAACCCAAGCAGCAGCCTTCACTCACTCTCAGGGGATCAGACTGCAGTTCGTTGAGTTTCCACTAGATGTGTATTCTAAAAGAGAGTCAAACCTATAAAGACCCCACAACTTTAAGACAGGGGGTGATATTTTATCTTCGACAATACAGTGTCAGTACATTAATGATGTCACTGTGTACACCGTTTCTGCCATCCTTCATAGAGTTTCTGGTCATTTTTCTCAAAGTTTATATTTTCCTTTTATCTACTCATCGGCCACTTTATTAGGTATGCCTGCCAAACTGCACGTTGCCACAAACTCGTTGCCATGTGATCAGCCAGTCACATGGCAGCAACTGTGAAATGCATTTATATATGTAAACATGGTCAAGACAATCTGCTGCAGTTCAAACCGAGCATCATCATAAAACAGCTTAAATTTTCAAGTGAAACCATACAAGCACTCTAAACCCCCTATATGGTGTGTGTCTGTTTTCAGAGCGCTCACGTCCCCCTGATCGATGCTCTGATGCTGGCGTACACGGTGGAGATGATGCCGATGGAGCGAGTGGTGACCTGTGTCAAACGCTTCTCAAGCTTCTGTGCTTCCAAAGAGCTTCCCTTTGATACGGAGGATGCCATGCTCTTCTGGATCAACAAGGTCAGAGCTTGCTTAGAGTCCTTGAATTTCGGTAGCTCCCACTTTGTTTAAATGCAATGCATTTTGTGGATTGTTGTGTGGATTGTCTCTTTCAAGGGGATATGATGCTGGTATGGCGGGTCCTGGTTGGAAATATACCAATCAGTTTTTTGCAATAGCCCTAGGTTCTGCCTTAATGTCTAAATGAGCAGACAGTAATTTTATCTGTGCTTAAAGGGGGGTGTCGCATTTTATTTTTTTAGTCTACATGTTTTATTGAGGTGAAATTACGTGAATGATGCACATATTAACACATATGAGAAAAGGCAGCTGGATTTAAGGGGGGGTATTTTTGCATTCGACTTGTTCCGTAACTCTTGCCAATGTTGAGGTCAGTGCTTTTTAGGTATTACAATTTGTGTATGTCCCTTGATGTTAGAGCATCTACAGTAAGTAAAACAGACTGGAACTAGGAGCTGGTTTCAACTAAAGCTGTTGCGAACGGCCGAGATTACTTGAAAAAAAATATTTAACCAACATAAACTCTACGTGTTTATAAATTATGTGGAAGGAAATTTTAGAAGTGGCCAAAAAGGATTGTTTAATGAAATTACTTGAACTGATTTAGATTAATTTAGATTCACTAACTTAAACCTTTTATTTATTCTAGTCCCGTGAGTATCATAAAATAGCTACAGGTAATAATTCTCTGTCAAATATTTTGGATCGAATTTTGACTTGACTGTCAGCTAGGTAACAAGAATATGATTTGAATGTCTACAAAGCATTGTTGAAGGAGACCAGGCATGTATTTTTTTAAACAAACAGTTTATATATGACACAAACGTATAACGCTTAGTTAATTAACAAACTAAGCTTGCTGCGTTCATATTTCGACCAGGGTTTAAAACCATTTTTTACATTTTATTTAAAGGGAGGATTGCTACCTGTCGTTGCAATGCCCTACAATGAAAAACAAACTGACACCATAAAAAGCATGTTTAAAGCTACCGTAAATCATGGAGTCTGTAAATCAGGAAGCAAACGTTTCTTTGAACAAAGAGGAGCTCAATCAAAGTTTCAAAGTCTGTCAAAAAAGATTTTGCACTACAGCATAAGCATTATTTTTTTTATTAAATCTTTTAGCAAACATAGTTATAAGCATGCAATTGTGACATTTTAATTGGGATTTAAATGTTATCTGCAGCTTTATTCATTTATTCAACTCACTTAAAATGAGTTTTATCATTATTCTCACTTTTTCTGTGACGTCTGCAAATTCTTGTATCTGATGAGCACTTTCTTTTCTGCCAGTTTTCCAGGGATTAAACATTAAAGTTAAACATTTGCTAGAGTTGACCAAATGATACAATTAAGCAGATTTTTAACATGTTTATTTGTTTATTATTTCTTTAAAATCTGCTGTATTCACTGGAAAAATTTGTCTCTTTACATCAATTGTTGGTGAACGTGGAGGAAGACCAGGTCAGATAAAAATAAGAAAAATGCAATGTAACACTGCATTTAAGTGGCAGAAAGAGAAAACTTCATGGGTCACCTTCAATAATAAAACAAAACTTGTAGCCAATCAGCAGAAGCTATCAAAATCAGGAAGAGGGGCTAATCTTCCTGGGGTGTGTTTATTTTGGTGGTTTTAAATGACTGATTGCAACGATAATCAACTTTTTTTTCTTTTACCATGAGTCCTTTCAAAACGGAGATCTTTTGTACCTCTTTACCTTGTTAACTTGTTTAAAGGGCCCCTATTATGTGAAATCGACCTTCTGAATGTGTTTGGAGATAAATGTTTACATGAATGACACTTGTGTTAGAGGGTTTAGATTCACCAATACTTTTCAGTATGTTTGGTAAAAATAAAATAAAATTACAATTCTGAGTTGATTTGCAAGTAAACACTTTATGATGTCACATGCCGCTCTCTCCCGCTGGGCCTTACTGCTAATGATGAACAAACACCTAACCATACATTCACTGTAAAGCCCAAATAACTTGAAGTACACAATAAGTACTTGAGTGCACAAAATAAGTTTATCTGACTATTTCAAAAACTGATTATTAGTACAAATTCATATAACCAGCTTATCATGAAAGCTGTGTTTATTAGAGCAACACTGTTTGAAGGCTCAGGTCAAAGCCAAACAGTAAACGTTTTATTCCTGATTTTATAAAATCTGCTTCAATAAACACAGTTTATTGGAGTTTTTAAGGATTGTAACAGACATTATAACAAAAACTATTTTTAAAAATAGATTTTAACTTGGGACACTTAGTAGACCCATACGATTGATATCAGATCATGAAAAAGAAATAACAGATTCACTTTAAAAAAAACTTTATATTTAAAAAAATCATATTTTCTCCACTATGCAAATTCTCAATGTTTGTTTCATTTGTAGTCTCACCACCCTGTGTTCTTATTTTTTTATTGTGGGATGTGCAGGTCATTCTGAAGACGAGAGACCTCTCTGAGAAGGAACTCAAGATGAAACCGCCACTGATGGACTCACCGTGTCACCAGAAGGTCTGACCAATCACAATCCTCCAAACTCAGCCAATAGCAGAGGAGCATTCTGATTGCTAGCATGCAGTATTTTAACACTGGTTGGCTGGATGACTCGCTCTGAGTTTTAAAAACACAACCTTTTACTCCGCTCAGATCATAGATGCACATTCTTTGGTAGGGCTTTAAACATTCTTCCTGAAACCGGATGGTTATCTACTATACCAACTGAAAACAATTTCACTTTGCAAAGAAATTACAGAAGCTTAATAAGTACCATTTATGCCTTCTTTTTAAAATAACTTCCTCTAGAGATCCCAAAAGTTTTTCAGCCACGTTCCCATTGATACATAGAGTAAATGAATATTAAAAATCATATCGAAAAAATTACTCATAAGCACTGCACAGTAGAGCATTTCTCACAAACGGAATGAATTTAATATTACATTTATGGCTATCCCTCCTGGCTGGAGCCTCTGAATCTACTCTGAATGGGTTATATTACAGTCAGTATTCAGCTACTTGTATCTTTTTGCAGTTTTAGCATTATGTGACGTGACACCTTCCGTCACCTTCATTGTTTATTAAAGGAAACAGTTCAATAAAACATACATTTGTGTATACAATTCAATCTCCATAGATTCATCATTGTGAGATCAGTGGCGATTTTGGAAATTATCACAAAAGCAAGATATTATGTCTAGCTATTAGTGACATAAAGGCATTTTTTATGAGAACTATCCATCACCCAAATGTTCACAGTGAGCCCAAATTAACTAAAAAATGGTTCAAGAGAAAACGTTAAGACTAATCTTCCCACATGCGTTCTTTTGTGGTGCATTCCTGCTTCAGATAACTAACCTGTTCGCTCTTCCTGTTTGTCTCTTATCCTGTTTGATCCTGCCCCTTCCTGTCGGATAGTCTCCCTCAAAATGGTACTGGAAGCTCGTGCCTGTAAGTGCCACAGCGCCCCCCCTGTGCCCATCCCCAAAACATCCTCCATTTGTGTATGTGCTTGCATGTTTGGTAGAAGAACAAGTGTGGTTGTGTTTTTCATGCTGTCATCTCTCATTCCATCTTTTTGTGTTTTGTGTTGTGTCGACTCAGCCTGATCTCATGCATGCTTTGACCCATTGCATGCTGGAGCCTGTGGAACTCTCTCGTGTGGTACAGTATTCACACTCATGCAACCATTCTTGGATTAGGATATGCTTAATTCAAGCAAATAAATTATAGGACTCCACAACAATGACATTCAATGGGCATAAATTGCTGCAACACAATTAGCCCCATACTGCATGAGGTGCACAGAAAGCACATTTACAGAGTAATATATTGTACTATACTTATCCTATATAATTAATTAATATCTTTCATATCTAAATACTATTCAAAAATAGCAGGAAAATTTAATAGTACATTTAATTATTATTACAGTACAACACACACGCACACCACACGCACACGCCTGTACAACACACGATGCTCAGAAACCAAATTACAGTTTTAAACTCTTTAAATATCTTTTTATTCATTGAAAAAAAAAATAAAACCATGTAAAATATACCCGAGGACAGAGGTACAGTCAGTGAGCGGTCTAGCATCAGTAAAACAACTCTGGTCACACACTGCAAACACGAAACAAGGCTCACTAATTTGCATCATTCCAAACTTTGATGAACATAAACATAAAACAAAACGTTAATTTGAGCTTCAAATAAAACAACAACGACTTCAATCAACATCCATATTGCAAACACATAAGAAAAATAGTTACAATATTGAAGTGAAGCCACTGAGCCCAAATCTCCCACAGGAACCCATCAAAAACATATTTTGTGGACTTCAATATTTTTAAGATAAAAGTTTAACAAATTTAACAGATTACAAGAAATAAGTAACTGGAATATAAATAATAAATAGTAAAAAAAAAATAAGAAGCAAGAATCAACTATGAAGTTTTATACTGGTTACACAAGAGACAATCTGCTTAAACATTTTATTTAATCTCTAAACTCTGAACACTCTCAGGAAGTTTGCTTTGAAGCTATATATGAGAACACACCTCATCGGCCTTTACTTGGATCAGGTTTGTAATTGTAAAAATCCTTGGTCTATAACAACAGAACACCTTAAATCTTAACTTTATCAAACACTACTCATTTCATAATTGTTTACAAGGAAAGTGTCTTTATAGGATTGGTGTGTTCTATTTCAGGTTCGGTACCGCAGAGAGCACCTCTCAGGCCGGATGGTTCCTCACCTGTCTGTGATCGAAGATCTGATGAAGGATGTTTGTGATGGAGCAGCTCTGCTCGCCGTCGCTCACTTCTACTGCCCTGATCTCATGAGACTAGATGGTAAATTCGTATTAAAATGTTCAACACGTTATCTAAGAAATTTCTAAACAATTCCAGAAATTAGATCTGTGCTCTCAAGACGTACAATGAAAATTAAAGCAAAGTAAGGGGTTAAATCCTCTTAATAGACATCTAAGTTAAAATAAACAAAAGAAAATTCTCTCCTCAGATATCTGCTTGAAGGAGGTGGCATCACTGTCTGAAAGTGTGTACAACATCCATCTTCTGCGGGAGTTTTGTAAGGAATATCTGAGTGGCTGTTTTTACCTGCATCCTGAAGACCTCCTCTATGGCCCTCCTGTCTTAAAGGTCTGAGCGTGTAAAAGTAGAATGCAACCTTTGATCCTTTCCAGATCTGACTGTCCACATTCCATCAAACACACAGCTAAGAAAACATCACAATTTTGTTTTTGTTTGCAGCTTTCAACTCCATCCTGTTGTACTGCACAACACAACTTATCAATGTGTTAAGGAGGCTTTACTTTAAATTTAATTTCAACATATAAAATTCAACAAGTAATTCAAGTGATTTCCCAGCAATGGGTTGCGGCAGGGAAGGGCATCCGCTGCGTAAAACATATGCCAGAGAGTTGGCGGTTCATTCCGCTGTGGCGACCCCGAAAGGGAATAAAGCCGACATGAAGATGAATGAATGAATAATTCAAGTGAATAAAATATTAAATACAGACAGGTTCATTGGAATTTATAAACATAGCCTTAAATACTGAATGTGTAATTTTGACTATTTAACTAGTTTGTGACACCAATTATTATCTAAAGATCTCCTTGTGTCAATTTTTCTACAGAGTAATCTGATGGTTTTCATCGCTGAGCTTTTCTGGTGGTTTGAAGTTGTGAAGCCGGACTTTGTAAAGCCTAGAGACCTTCAAGAGATTAAAGATTGTGAGAGACTACTTGCTATAAAAACTCTATAATTTCCAAGTGCCTGTCCATTGAATTATTTTCTATGTTCCGATTCGACAGTGAGAGCTCTAAAGAGTTCGCGCCCACTTGTACCCCTGTCCAATGCCACCAAGCGTAGCTTCTTAACAGCGTCCCCTTCAGCAGACTCATTGGCCACAGCGGCTGATGGTTGCATGCGCTATTACTTGAACCCAGAGGAGTCCATGTCCTTGTAAGTGTTTTTGTTATTCCTGTAGGACAATCGGGACTAGCTCACTTTCCGGGTCACATTTATTTTTTGTGTTTCAGAAGGATTAGAAGTCCCTCCCCTAGCCCCTCTCACTCACTCCTTCCATATCGCCACAAGCAGCAGAGGTCCTCACAAGGACAGGATAGTTCAGGTAAGCACTTTTTTTATAGCACAATGATCTCTTAATGTTGATTAAATTGAAGTGTTTTTCTGTGTTAGAGCTAAGGAACAGGTCCAACTCGTTGTCTCGTATGGATGGACTACAACTTGGAACACAGCTTTCCTGGGCAGAACGTAAACAAAGGTTAGAGTCCCTTCAGATAGAGAATTCAATTGTCATAAGAATCCTGTTCTTTCCACCATTAATGTTGTGGAGAATAAGGTATACGTATACACTTAATAGATAAATGCCTTATAACAGGATTTCAAATTTATTAAAATAAACATGTTTGATTAAATGAGCAAACCAGATTTAATCTCATTGTGTCATGATAGAAAGAGACATTACATTTTCAATTGGTTACTGTTAATGCTTTGTGTAAAGAGAATGAACGTCTACTTGGAATGCAACATTTACAGTGTTTTTTTTGTACAGTTCTGCCCTTTATCCTATATCCTTCCTTGAACTCTTCTTGCTTTACAAATGTAAATGTTAACATGTGCCAGAGATTGACCTTCTTCCATTTGTAGACAGCTACTCTGAACACATGCACCCTTTCATGCGTCATGCAAGTTAATTATTATTTAAAAGATCACAATATCGTTATTCTGTCATAACACAAAGATTAACATGCAGCCATACAAGTTACAATATCTCTGCCAAGCATAAGACGGTAGAAAAAGATGTACTTGTATGAAGGTAGAATAAAATTCAAAGACAAGTACTACCTTCCCTCCTCCCCCTAAGCTTAGAGCCAGCAATGTTTAGCAGTCCGTTCACAAGACTTTTCAGAAGAGGGATGTATTAAGTATAGCAGAAATTGAGTTGTAAATAGGCATTTGTAAAAAGAAAAGAATAGATACATCCTTAGTAGAGTAGGAGAATATAACGGTATGTGAGTTGGATGAGCTGGATTGCTGGTCATCGATGGACAACAATATAGGAATTGTGGTACATTGTCTTTTATAATGTCTGCATAATACAAGGATAGGAATATCAGTTGTACATTGGCTTAAATGTTTTAGACCTGGAATTATTTAAAATGTGACTATAAAGTTGAGAATTTTTTTTGTTCAGGATAAAGACATGATATTATGTATTTAAGCCATTGTGTGTGTGAGTGTGGGTGGTGTAGTTTCTCTCAAAGAAGATATTATCTTATTGAGCACTCTCTTGGTTGGCAATACCAAAAAGAGCAGTTCAGGGGTTTGGCTCAATGTAAAACTTATCAGCTCAGAAATTGATTGAAAATGTCTTGGCAAAACTTTAGAAGATTTGGTCAAGGTCAGTAAAGATCTCTGGGTACTACTGCAATAGTTTGTCTTCTGAAAAACCACTGACCACTGTCAAGGAAGCTTTTAGGAGGTGGTGATGGTCGCAAAGAGAGGAATGGACATCTCTTCTGATAGTGTCAGGATCAAATCCTCATCCCATTCCATTTTTTTATATATTTTCTTGACATCTAGTGTTACAAAAAATCTCATAAATTATAGATATTAAATCTTTACTTGCTGGTAAAAGAGAAAGTAGAATGTCAATTATGGTTGTTTCTGGCTTGTCAGGAAACGTTGGAGTAAGAAAGCTAAAAAGTGTCTTCTGTAAATATATAAGTTCTTGATTAAAGGTTATTTAAGAGCTTTTTTGTTCAAAGCATGGTTCACATTAGGCAATGCATCTTGAGAACAGCAATCTCATAATGGGTGTGTGCTTAAAAAGCTTGACAAACACATTCAATTTCATTACCTATTTTCTACTCCAAGTTGGCTTTTTACTGGTTCCAGTTAGCTCTTGTTTTAACTTTCATTTGTCCACCCTGAACTGTCAAGAATAATTTTTCAGTGTTTTACAACTATTCATTCATTCATTCATCTTCATGTCGGCTTTATTCCCTTTTGGGGTCGCCACAGCGGAATGAACCGCCAACTCACTGGCATATGTTTTACGCAGCGGATGCCCTTCCCTGCCGCAACCCATCGCTGGGAAAGACAACTATTCCCACTTCTTATAATACTTCTCAAAACATTTTACTGTTTATTAATCTACACTTAAAGAACAGTTCAAGCAGCGCTGCATAAAATATCTGTGTTTTGTTTTATAGACCCATCTCTCAAATGGAAACCGACTGGGAGCGAGTGTGTGGTGATAATATCAGCTTGGCTCGCTCCATAAGCAAGGATAGTTTAGCCTCCAACGTCATCTCCATCACTCCTCGACACCGCATCAATGGCCAACCTCTGCCTCAGACACGGCAATATGATAACCAGGAGGAGGAGCTCCTGGCCATCGTTCATCCTGAAGGGGATGCCGCCTCCAGAGAAAGCTTCTTCTTGGAGCCTCTTCAACCTGCCTTTCTGCGCCCAAATAAAGAGAAAACAGGCATCAGTAAACGTGAAGAGAGTGGGGAGGGAGGGGGTAAGGGGTTTAAGAGGCGGGATCATGGACGTGATGGACTGAACGGGCAGAGTTATGGGTATGAGGAGCAGGGTCAAGCGAGTGAGGGACGTAAAGGAGCTCATACGCCTACTGAATGCACAATCAATCGAACGTTTACGCCAATTGGCTCTCGTTCACAATCCCCCGGAAGCTTCTTTTTGCACAGTGATGGAGAGTGTGTTTGGGACAGTCCTCTCGGAGGCTGGGAGGACATCGCATCAGACTCTGAGTTTGAAGAGGAGGATGAAGTCGAGGTTAACAAGCAGGAACTTTCCAAAGCACTTCTAATACATGCTGGGATGAAATGCATAGGAATGGAAGAGGAGGAATCTTCAAAGCTCTGTGAAGATGTTTGTATACGTGAACGAGATGATAAAGAGAGTGTGAGTGGGCGTGCGAGTCCTTGTCCTAGTGTGATGTCACAAGCTAGTAGCACATCGACTGGACGCTTGACGAGCTTCGCAGAGCGGCGCAGAAACAGGGGCGCAATTCCTGATGGATTCTACAGCACAGGAAGCTCGCAAACAACCACTCCTGATGGATCTGAAAACCCTCAGTTCCCTCCGGACTCAAGCCCAGTGACGGCGGCAGGACGAGTGGGGGTTGCGTCAGAACTCGTAAATCTCAGAATGCAGCTGGAAGAGAAACGGCGCGCCATCGAGTTGCAGAAAAAGAGGATGGAAAACATGTCAGCACGTCAGCGACAGCAGCTGGGAAAAGCAGCATTTTTGCATATGGTTAAAAAGGGGAGGAGCGATACGCTGCCACACCCACTCAAAAGCCAGCTAAAAGAGAAAGCAATGGTTAAAGATGACGCTTGCATCGAAGTATTGAAAGCACAAGGAAAGAGTGCAAAGCCTCCATTGGCGGAAGACAATCGTTTGATCGCTGGAGTGGAGTGTGCTTCAGATGATGTGAGTGGAGAGCCAGATCTGAGCGAATGTAGCCGTTCCATCGAGCTTTTAAACGAGGCAATCGGAGCGATTCAGCAACAAATGATGCAACTTTCTCTGCAGCAGGATTTGCTCATCAAACAAACCATCCAGTCGCCACAAGAACCCAAACCAAACACTGTGACGCCCATAAACGAACTCCCTCAAGAACATCGTGAGAGTAAATCACGCTTCTCAGTTCAGTTCACAGAAACGCTCTCCACTGCAACGAAACGCCCTCCTAAACTCAGCTCGAGTCGCACGCCTCGAAGCAAACCAACCGACCTCAAGCTGAGCAAAGAACCGAACATTCGCTCTGCATCAAAAGCTAACACTCCGGGTGGCAGGACCCCTCGGCTGGATAGTGAAGAAGAAGGCGGGGCTAGAGAGAGGAAAGGAATCGTTCGCAATAGCACGTTTAAACTGCAGGATTCCTCGCAGCGTCACTCAGACTGCTCAGAATTGTCTCAAAGCGAATTTCCTGAATTCCAACCTGATTCTGAAGGCTCTAGGATTGAGAGTGTTCCAGTTTCCCTGGAGGATACTAGAGCGAAAGCCTTGCTGATTGAAGTGGATCTATCAGACCCATCTGAAAACAATGCTGAAGCTGATGGAGAGCAGAAATCAGGCCTTGGCTTTTTTTTCAAGGTATTATAACAAACAATTATTTATGATGGATCTCAAACATCCTCCTTTGAAATGTTTTCATTTGTAACTAATTAATTGCTCATTTGCAAAAACAAGTGCAATTTTTGAAACTTCAGAATAGTCAATTTTGGTGCTGATGTTTTGACTGCTCTGAATGGTTGACAATTTAAATTAGTCTTAGTCAGCTAATCTTTGTTTAATCAAAGAGGACAGGAGTGGACTGGCAGTGCTAAATGCTTAAAATGACAGTGGAAAAATGTCTCATTCAAAATCAATACCTCCCTGTGATCAGCATTCCGTCTAGGTTTTCATGTGTCTGAGCAACCACTGTGTGCAAGATCAGCCATGCACACTGTCAGTTTGGTAAAATAATCAAATTACAATAGTTATTTTCATGTGATAACTTTTAATCAAGTGCTTTTTTTCCACTTACAAAGAAATTAAGTCTTGTTCCCTACCATGATCAGGATCAGGACAGCATTGATGGAAAGACGAATACCGTCGATGAGAACTTTATTAATCATGTCATCATTTAGTACATTTCAAACACATCAGCGAATAGCAAGCATTAAGCTAAGTTCACATTTGAGGTCCCGTGTATAAGGAGATCGACTGGAGATCGAAAGGTCCTTGGTTTGATCCCCAAAGCTGAAGGTGGTGTGAGTCATGCAACACTTGCTCTCCCATCTTCACCAACTTCAACAACCACACCAGTTTCTCGACTTCTCTCTTGGCTCCACAGACAGGGCTTCCCACTTCTCCAACTGTGTATTCACAGTGTGTTTGTTCACTGTATCTGGATATTGGTCACCCCCGTACATTTAATAAACAGAGGGGTGTTTAATCCTGCTGCTATTGAGTGATGTGGTTCATAGAGCTCTGAATAATTCAAAACAAGATGTCCACTATATCGGTTTCCTTTCATTTTCAATGGGACAGATGAACTGTTAATGAGGTAAAGATTACAATAAATACAGAAACAAGCCAAATCATTTTTTTATTCATGGTTTTTATTTTTAAAGTGGACAAAAGTACTAATTTCAGAAATTTCTAGTTTATTTTCTACATTTCTAGTTTACATTTCAGAAAGTTTTCCATTATAAACAAAATTATAATCGTGTTCCTCTAAAATTATAGCGAGCAAGAAAATTAGTTTGATTTGAGTTTAGTTTTTGTTTTAACCATTAGCATTCATATTAATCAATTATCATATTAAGGATTCCCATTAACAATGAGCACAGTCAGGCATGTCACAATAAAAGGACTAATAAAGAAAATAAAACAATACACATGAAAATGGAAACACTTAAAAAAACCCACAATTTACAACTTGCTTCTTTAGAATGGTTTATTGATCTCCTGAGGCAGCCATCAAATGCTTAGCTTTGGGGACTCTTGAGAGCACTGGTTGGCTGATTTAGTCATGTAAATGTTAATAAAACCAGTCAACCAAAGACTCCATGTGACCAATGATAAAACAAAGGTTATATTAAACTAATTTGTTTGAAGATTTATCTCCAACTTTATTTGTGTTTGTAGGATGATCAGAAAGCAGAGGATGAACTGGCAAAGAAGAGAGCGGCATTCCTTCTCAAACAGCAGCGCAAGGCAGAAGAGGCGCGCGTCCGAAAGCAGCAGCTGGAGGCCGAGTCCGAGCTCAAGAGAGATGAGGCCAGGTAGGGATGATGCTGAAGGCACTGACATCAAAAGTTTGAACACACCTTCTCATTCAAAAATTTTCTTTATTTTCATGACTATGAAAATGAAAAATGGTAGATTCACACTGAGGGCTTCAAAACTTTATATTAACACATGTGCCTTATAAATGGGGTCATGCAGAAGTCAGGTGGATACACAGCTGATAGTCCCACTGAATATATTGTTAGAATTTGCATTATGGCAAGAAAAACGCAGCTGAATAAAGAAAAACAAGTGACTGTCATTACTTTAAGAAATGAAGGTCAGTCAGTCTGAAAAAACATTTTGAATGAGAAGGTGTGTCCAAACTTTTGGTCTGTACTCTATGTCGAAGCGTAGTGCTTTTTGCAGTTAAGCAGCCATGTAAGATGACTATTTAGTAGCTCACCAAAAAAGAAACTGGCCAAAATGAGGGAACCCCAAGTGAGGAGGAGTCTCTGATTTAGTTCAATAAACAAGTATTCTCATTGTTGCGAAAGATACAAACAAGTATTACAAGATGATTATGTAGATGAAATAAATGGACTTGATTGATGCATTTTAGCATTTCTCTCCTGGGTCCCCTGTACAGTTTGTAGCACTGGTGTTAATGCAGCCTTGGATTTTGCGCTACGCATCTACTCATCCTATCAGCTCCTTTATCAACAGGGAATTCAGATGAGATATTTTATGGCTAAGTCCCTATAGCACTAAATAATTTAGTGAAATTAATTACAAAGTATAACAGAGCCACATAATATAATTAATTAATAAGGAATTTACTTCTCTGACAACACTCGTAACAAACAGTAAGTATAACTGGATTCATGTGAGTTTTGACGAGTAGACGAAATGTGTTTTCAGACGTAAAGCTGAGGAGGAGAGAGTACGTAAGGAGGAGGAGAAAGCCCGGCGGGAGCTGATCAAGCAGGAGTATCTGCGCAGGAAACAGCAGGAGCTTCTGGAGGAACAGGGCATTGCCAAGCCTCGTCCACGAAACCGGCGGCCACGTCCAAAATCACTTCACCGCACTGGGTCCTCCTGCTCCGCTCGTGAGTAACATTCTCCTATCTATAAGATATCCATCCCTCCTCTGCTCCTTTCTCTAGCAGTTCGTCTTTGAATTTTTGTAGCTCCTTTCTTCAAAAGCGCAATGGACATCTTCTCTTGATGAAAAATTATGGCTGATCTCTTGAATTACTTTTATAATCTTGTGTTCTTAAAATCCTAAATTAATCTAGATTTGTATGGTTTATTGATAAAAAAAAAAATGGGCAAATTTATTGGGCCATGCGACTCGCCAGTTTCAGGTCTCATCCACCAGAGAATATGTTTTTTAAATGCAACCAAAATGGGTGTGTTCAAGTGCTTAAAGTGGAGGCCTTTTTGCGAGCTCATAAGTCTCCAGAATAAATACAAGTCATAAAATATATAAAGATTTAGGATTATTTAAGCTCTAAGGCTACATACATTGTATTATACATTCACAAATAATGAAATATAACATTAACATTTAAAGATTATTCGTGTTTATTTTTTAAAACGAGTGTTTAATTCTATTTAATAATAATTCTACCATAATCGAAGTGGGATAAAAATCCTCCAGAATTGGTACCCCATCACCTAAGAAATACTAGCTGTGATGGATAGTAGAAGAAGAAGTAGATATAGTAGAAAAAGTAGTAGAAGTAGAAGTAGAAAAAGAAGATGTAGAAGTAGTAAAAGGAAAAGAAGAAGAAGAAGAAGAAGAAGTGGACAGAAGAGAGATCAAATATTGAGCATGGAAACATTGTTCTTATTGTAGATTCCCACATGGATGCTTGTTAGAACACTCAAGACTTTTCCTGATAGGAAGGGAATGGTTAGATCTGCACGAATCCAAAATATAACAAACACAATGGGGAGACCTATAACTAAGCTTTGCACTTCATTAGAACTAGAACATTGAGTAAAATAAAAGAGTAATAACTTAGTTGATTTCATGGTCAAGGCGTTTCTTTTTGTTAATTTTGTGAAATTTCTTTAGACTATGAAATAGTTCCTTATGTTAAAGTGGTCTGAATGAATTGTTTATTCCTAGTGCCAAAACATTTAGGGGCTGGTGCGTCGATGCCGTTTTGTTGCTTGTTACCACTAGAGGGCGCAGAGGAAGTTTTTAAGGTCTGCACTGACTATGTACAGGCTGAAGAAGTAGAGGCCAACCAACTTTTTGGGTGTGCTATGTAGTGGTGGGAATCTGAAGATTGATATGCAAAAGAGGACATTACTTTGTTTCAATATTGATTTAATACAGGAACAATTTTTTTTTAAATTTCTGTTAAAGTTGGATAATGGATTTTCTTTAAAACAAGTATGCAATTAAAATGCAAAGCGTTCAATTAAAGAGCCTGTGACGCGTCCCAATATATACTTATAAACTTGACATAAGTATTTTGCCCAGCACTTTTCATAACAAGAATATATTTAATGATATAAAGATTTGTATCATATGTTTTCTAGGCCCCATTTATGCTATAAACAAGGATGTATTTTATGTTATTTAGCATGAAAATGTTTATTTAATCTCTTTGTTTCAGCGGTCAGCCTCTGCTCCGCCCCCTCGGGATCTTCTCTCTCATTGGCTTCTGCTGCAACTGAAGGAGACAGTGTGGCGTCCGGAGGGGCCAGCTCCAACAGGTCAGAATGAACTCGATCAATCAGAGGTTTTCAGATCTAAAAGTTGGTTGGATGTTGAAACGGTTTTGTGTGCGCCAGAGGGGAGTCGGTGGAGTCATTCCCCATCCTGAGTCGAAACGCCAGCAGGAACATGGAACGCGACTGGGATAACGGCTCCACAGCCTCTTCCATCACGTCCGCCACAGAGTACAACGGTCAGAGTCCTGAAGAAGACAAAGAGAGTTCTCCAGTGACTCCTGCTCACTGTGTTTGTATTGTCTCTCCTCAGGTCCGCGTTTGTTCAAGGAGCCAAGTGCCAAGTCCAACAAGGCCATCATCCAGAACGCCATCGCCCACTGCTGCCTCGCGGGGAAAGTCAACGAAGCCCAGAAGAATGCTATCCTGGAGGTGAGGATGTCTTACATGTCATCTTGAGAGCAAAGCTTTCAGGCGCTTTCATACCGATCGCGGGTAAATCATTTTTTATTAATAAATCAGAGTCAACATGTGTACCACATTACAACTTTTCTAATTCTAGAACCATCATTTTGTCTGTCTAATAGACAAACATTGCCCAATAAATAAATTGTAATTTTTTGTCTCCTTAGCATAGCTGGCACACCTTAAAATGAATTTAGAAAATTAACAGTTAATTTTTTGTTTTTTTTGTTAAAGTTTTTGTTTTTTAGATTTATAGCACAGTAATATCCATCCATTTTCTTGTTGGCTTTCTTCCCTTTCGGGGTCGCCACAGCGGAATGAACCACCAACTCTTCTGGCATATGTTTTATGCAACGGATGCCCTTCCAGCCGCAACCCATCGCTGGGAAACATTCACACACACTCATTCACACTCAAACTCTATGGACAATAGTTTTTACCCAGTTGACTTATATCGCATGTCTTTGGACTTGTGGGGGAAACCGGAGCCCGGAGAAAACCCACGCGATCACGGGGAGAACATGCAAACTCCACACAGAAATGCCAACCGATCCAGCCGGGGCTCGAACTAGCGACCTTGCTGTGAGACAAACGTGCTACCTACAGTGCCACCGTGAATTTAGCACAGTAATATACACATCAAAATGTATACGTATATGTAGCAACCTTCATTAACAACTCGCTAAATTCTTATATTTAATGCTTATATTACATTTAATTATATAAAATGCTAGCCTACATTATGCAGTAAATGTTCTCGCATGCCAAATAGTTCAAGAATATAAATGACTAGAATGCTATTCACAGCAACAATGCTGATTGGTCCACTATGATGAATGTTTTGAGGGACATGGAATCAAGCTGCATTGTGATTGGTCCGATGTGTTTTAGTTACCGTGATAACCCTCAACCTAGGAGTAAATAACATAAATGGCGCATGTTCGTTTTTTTAAATATGTCGTTAATATGAAAGATAACAGTCACATTGTATAATTTCGAATAATAATAGTGCTTTGCAAATAAATTTAAAAATGCTTTAAAAATGCGCTTTATGTACAATGACCTTTAAGCTTCATCTTTGAAACATTTCAATATAGATTTAATAAAGTTTAATTTCGATTTTTGTCAGAGTTTCTTTCAGGATGCACTGAACGTGTAGCTTGTTCTACCTCAGTGGCGGATTGATGGTGAAGGAAAGGCTAGTGAACGAAAAATGAAGCGAAAGTTGAGTTCAGCCAATCTGTCCAGTACTCAGTTACAGATTAAACTGGTAGATTTGCTTAAAATGTGTTATTTACTAGTTTAGATTTTTTTAATTAGGAATTGTACACAACCTGTGTAAGCAGCTAGTCAAAAAAAAAAAAAGTTGCAAAAACAGGGAAATTAATAAACAATAACGCTTTGCTGTGTGGAAACACAACTTGGGTATTGCTCATTTTTAAAATTAAATTTAAAAAGTTATGTATTAGCACAAAATCTAGTTTTATAAATATTAATTTTAGTTATGCTCTGTTCCTTTTCTGTTCTAAATTACAGATTTATTGGGTTTTCGTTGTGTACAACTAATATAAGTTTTAACTGCATAGCTCTATACGCATACCAAATGTCGCCCCTTGCGTCCAATCTCTTCTGTAGACAAGCAAAGAACCCGACCGTCTATACATTTCGTATAGAAGACAGAGTTTCACATGGGGAACGGTGGTGGCCGATCTTGATTGGCTCCCAATGCATGCTTTACTTGGTGGTTCAGTTTCTGAAATTAGAGGGCTGCTAGTTGTTCTCTGCACAAAGAAAAGTACTGATAACAACTGTTTTAGCTGTATTTGGCTCTATTTATCCATGTTGGAGGAAAGCGATCAGCAACTGACACACTAATCGTAATCCTTCATTCACACAATTGAACTAATATTTAAAGAAAATAGTCAACTTATTCAAAATAACTTTATGAATAAATAGGGGGGGGGTGTAATAAGTAAATTAACCCAACAAGACATTACTAGTTGTTTTTAACCCTTAAAATGCACAAAATGTAATCAGTTCACTTTAAAAACTCAAAGAATATCCTTTTTTTAATGTCTGCAACTACTCTAAGTAATCTGTTTGAAATGCCAACTACATTATAAACACACTGCTACATATTTGAACATGTATGAGTACATCATTTCTTTTGTCTTGTAGTCAGTTAAAGACAACCCACAATCAGCATTTCTATTCATAGATGAACATAGTTTTTCTGAAACACAACCAACGTCCTTTTTCTTGCTAAGACAGTTTTTCTGACAGTCTGAAGAGAATTTAAACTGAGTGGATTTTATATATTGCTTATTTTACTTGTTTGTTAATGATCTTTCTCCACAGGAAATCGAGCACTGTGAGTCGAACCACCTGATCATCCTCTTCCGAGACGGCGGGTGTCAGTTCAGAGCACTCTACGTGTACTCTCCTGAGACGGAGGAGATAGTGAAGCTCAGAGGAACCGGGCCGCGCTCCATCAGCCGAAAGATGATCGATAGACTCTACAAGTACAGCTCGGACCGCAAGCAGTTCACCATCATACCCGCCCGCTCCGTCTCAGTGAGCGTGGACGCCCTCACCATCCACAGCCACCTGTGGCAGGCCAAACGCCCCAGCACCGCCCGCAGAAAATAATATAATCTTCCAATTGGCTGCTATAAAAGTTACATTTTGCTTAACTTTTATTCATGAAGCTAACCAAGGAGATACTTTATACACAAGGGAACTTTGACCAGTATGAACAAAGAAAGAAGTGATTAAAAAAAATTCTGAGTGTTCTTTGCCTTTACCATTCTGTTATGCTAATAGACAGAACTACTGATATCTTATTGGCTGATAAAGCTTCCAGTTTCCTGGTTTCCTATTGGCTCGCCAACTATCACTCTCCTATAGGTCACTGCAGCAGACATCAAGGGGACGGAGCTCGATGCTTGAGAGGCGAATATGTTTCGTAGAACTATCAGTGTTTATTTAGGCAGAAATCTGCTTGCATTTACATTTGCGTTTCTTTTTTGAGCGAAAGACACTCGCACTACTTGAATTAAGGATTTTATTACACATCTGTTTTTGAGTAGAGCATTCCTCTTTGCATTTTTTTAGCAGCTGAATGAACAATTGTTGAGCATCCGAATGTGTGATTGTGTGTAGATGTTCACCCTCACTCTTTAAAAATGTTTTATCATGAAGTTATTGTGTATTATGCATAATTTTTTATATGTTTTGAGATATTTATTCACACTGGCTGCTGACAGTATTAATGTATTTCTGTGATTCTCTTCACTCCAGACCTAGATTGTTCCAGAAACACTGATTGTGCGCGTGTCTGTGTATGTAATGAATGTACTGTATGCACTCCAGGGACTCCTGTGAGCAGGGCTTTTTCTGTTCTGTGTCCAGATTGTACAAAACTTTGCTTTAAAATGGTTTTAATTTATCATATATTTATTTTAAAGAAGAGCACTGACATTTAATAAATTATACAACCTAAATCATACCTGGAGTATTTTAGAAATATTTACACAATGAAACACAAATATTTACTTTTTTCAGGCTGTTAAAAGAAACTAAATCTTCAAGTGCTTCCTACATACAAATACTTTTTTTACAAGTTAAATATACTCTTAAAATCAGAATCGTGTGACCAGATGACAGCAGACAATTCAATTGTTTTGCCTTTTATGAAAGCGCATGATATTCTGGTGGGTTTCAAATTATTTAGTAAGATTTTAGGTACAAAAAACTATAACCTGAAAAAAATTATTCTTGTGCAGTTGTTCTGTAGAAATGTAAAATGAAGCTGTAAATTTCAACATAGGATTGCTTTTGTGCGTTTTACTATGTGAAAACATCACAAAAACAAAACTAAACGTGCAAAAACGAGTCAGGTGTTACAATGACATGGGTTCTACTTAAAAACACAACAACTACATTTAGACTCAACCTCCTTAACTCTCAACCCGATAGTCTCATGCCGGTGCGAAGGTTTCTTATTGCTTTTTATTTTTTTTCTCCTAATAAGTTAAGTTCAAGTACTGGTCTCCAATTAAGTTCATGGTTTGCTGTGCTTTTTGCGTCGTGTTTTTGTAATTGGGGTTTTGAATAGTGAATTATTTCAATGAATGATTAAGAATAATTGTAAATCAGTGGTTTAAACACTGAAAAATTAATTTCCTTAAAATTACTCAATTTAAAGTGTAAAATTGAGACCAAAAACTTTGACATGGGCGTGTGAAACGTACCGTGCGTGGCAATAAGAGCATAATGAATAATCATGATTACGTCAGGTTGGTAGGCGTGGCTTGTACGACTTCCTACCGGAAGTTTGCCTATCTCGAATATATCATGAACGTCACCATTTGAAACAAAAAATATTTGAAACAAAATGTTAAGCATCACCGGATTGTTTACATTGTACCATTTTATTTCTTGCATAAAACGTTTATTTAATTGAGAGGAATTGCAACCACTATTATGTTATTATTTAATGGGACACACGTATACCTCCTTAATCCTAATTTCTATTTAGAAATCTCCATTTAGATTACAAAAACATGCGAGCGTTTGCAACCGTAAATGTACAATACATAATTCAAAACCTGTCAATATACTCAAATTTTGCGCGAACAAAAAAAAACACTTTGCGCGAATTGCGTCATTACGTTACGTTTTTTTAAAATGGCGGTCTTAACGTTTGCTTTGAAATTACAGTCCTAATCTGCCGCTCTCAGTTCAAAATAATAATAAGGGAAACATGTTATGAGAGATAATCTTCACATACAAAACAGAAAGTATATTTAAGAGCGAAGGAGGATGGATTCTGTGGTTGGCGAGGATCAAACGCTGCCGTTTGACATCAATCTGAGGTAACGCGCTTTTTTAGTTTCTGCAGTCTGTCAGGGAGCGTTAGCCTGTTAGCTTGTGAAGCTAGCAGCGATGAACAATACTTTATTGATCCGATTTTGAATGGTTTATTTTAACGAGGACACAAGACGTATTGGTACTCAAAGTTAAGACATTAACGTTAACTTGCCAAAATGAATATGTGTCTACTATTCTGTTATGCTGACCTGAAATAATGTTACAATATTTTAGCTTGATATAACTTTATTATTGTCAGTTAATTGGGTTAAGTGGTAATTTAAATATGATTTCGCGGTGGTTAATTTGGTGTTTAGCTCAATTTCTTAACAATTTTAACAATTTCAAAGTTTTGACTATTGATATGTCTGAAATACGTTGACTATAGATGGTTTCCTGTTTACTCGTCACATAAATTTTAACGTTATCTCGTTTAAATAGTTCTGAATGGCGGTTGTTCTGTTGTTTGTTGTGCTGCTCTTGGGTGTAGATTCTAACCCTCGTGTTACAAACAAACCCCTTCCGAGTTAATTATAGCAGAGACGTGATCTCTAAAGCTCTCTTCAGGACTCTTTATGGCTCTTTATGAAGGTTATATTGAAATACATAGGATCATCAAGTTCACCAATATTAGCTACATGTAGAAAATAAACTAACCAAAACATCTGAGTAATTCAATAAATAGTTTTCCATGAAGGTAGCTTGAGTGCAACTGTGTTCACGATGAGTTGCATAGAGGATCACTTATTTGTAAAAGTACCGTAGTTTAATAAATTGTAATTAAGGCATCAGGTTTTTTTGTTTATATTTGTAGTCAACAAACGAGTGCAAGCAACATTACATTGATTTGGGTTATTTCATAGGATTTTATTTTTCATTCTTAATCAGCATATTTGACAACAAAATATATACTTTTTTCTTTTAAGTATTGTGTGAAGTTATTGTTTTTGTGTAAACTAGCTAGAAAACGATCAATTAATTTGGTGGATTATTACAAAAATTGTGTTAAAATTTTTAAATTGACCCACTGTACTAATTATATACTAATGTTTTACATGATGACTTTAAAATCAAATCAATTTATATTTGTCGAGATTAGCCTATTCTGCAGAAGCATTATTAATGCCACTATATATATATATATATATATATATATATATATATATATATATATATATATATATATACACAAACAAATGTTTTTATTTTCTATTATTTTTGAGAGATTAACATCATTTAATACAGTCTGTTTTTCTCAGTACAAGACAACAAAATGTCCTTTTTTGCTCTGATATCAATTGATGTGGATGCAAGAGGTTTTTTTTTTAAATAGGCTTAGATAAGTCTTAAGAACAAGAAAAATGTGTTTTTCTCCAGTTTGAAGTGAAAGTGTTTTGTAATTAAAAACAATTGAATAAGTAAATCTGAAAGAATATTTTTTAAAGCCTGTTTTGTTACATGTTCAGTAGACTGCCTACTACCCTGCCAACCTGAAAATATATGTATAACTGCAATTAAAATCCCTTTTGTTCAAATAAGAATGAAATAACACCCAACCAGCAAGTGCAGCAGAGCCTTGAGACTCTCTCAAATAGTAGTAGTAGTGTGTGACAGCTGTTTTATGGAGTGTTCTGATCATGTGCTGCCTTTCATAACATAGAGATCACACCGCTTCCTTCCAGGAGATGCTAGCATAAAGGAAAAGCTCTTTCTCATGTTCTGACACCCTGATCTTTTATATTTTACCTCTCTCTCTCTCTCTCTCTCTCTTTCTCTCTCTCTCTCTCTCTCTCTCTCTCTCTCTTTCTCTCTCTCTCTCTCTCTCTCTTTCTCTCTTGCTCTCTCTCTCTCTCTTTCTATCTCTCTCTCTTCTCTCTCTCTCTCTTTCTCTCTCTCTCTTTCTCTCTCTCTCTCTCTCTTTCTCTCCTCTCTCTCTTCTCTCTCTCTCTCTCTTTCTCTCTCTCTCTTTCTCTCTCTCTCTTTCTCTCTCTCTCTCTCTCTCTCTCTCTCTCTTTCTCTCTCTCTCTCTCTCTCTCTCTCTCTCTCTCTCTCTCTCAAGGACTGATGCAGGTATGTTTTCATACTCCTGTACTGTGCTGCTCATGTGTAGAGCTTGTGTAGTGCAGTAGTTTGTGAGTAGGGATATTAGCAGAGCTGTAATAAGTCTGATTTTAGAGCTCAAGGCCTCTTGTGAGTGTGTTTGTCACTGTATAGTTAGTGTCACCTTTTTTAAGCAGCTGTTTAGCCGGAGTGGAAACACTAGACGAAAGCTGATACCGATGCACTCATCTCTTTCGTTCTCTGAACCGCTCTGATGTGGAATGATGGCAGGCAGCAAGTGTTTATTTCTTTGTGAGGGTGTACTTGGACTTGTAGGGTTCATAAAGCATTTAATAAGTCTATGCTTGTCTTTCCTCTTGAGGCTATGATGCTAACGGTGCTTGAAAGCTAAAGAAGGGGAAGTTTGCTGTGGTGCGTGCTGTTAAGAGATTAATATGGTAAAACTTGTCTTGACTCTTCAGAATTTGTTAGTCGGTCATTTTTGTTTTGAGTGGTATCTGTTGCTTTGGATTACTCCGACTGGAAATAGGAAAGTAAAATTTGACTAAAAATATGAAAAAGCTTAAAAAAAAAACCCCAAAACTTTTAAACAGTGTCCTGGTTACTATTAATAAACAAGGTGTTTTACATATGGAAAAAAATTACAACAAAATCAACAACGACCCCTTTAAACATAAACTAAATAAGAAAATAAGTTTTGGCAATTTTTTTTTATACTTGGGAGTGAATTTTGTGTGATGAAATTTGGTAATAATCTAAACTATATAAAAAAAAACATGCCTAAAAAGAGTATTAGTAGTTCTACTCCTCTGTTTGAAACCAAATCTGTGTATCATTCATTTGCAATTTAAGTTGTTATAATTAGAGAATAAGATACATGTACATATTTTGACACATCGCTGATTTATCGGCTAATGAAACTGGATACATCAACTCCTGGGGTCTGTACCCTGAACGTGGTTGAACCTAACAGTTTCAATCAGGTTTTATCGGTCCCCTGAAGAGCTCATCAACTTTCTTTGTCAAGTCAGGCTTTGATACGGAAGCTATGGTTAGTTTACAGGTGCGTGCACGTAAAAGACTGACCTAGGCACTGAATAACCAATCACGATGAACATGGATAGAGCGAGATCTTTTTATGATTTTACAAGAGATTATAGTTGGAAAATACAATTACAATTGAAACATATTTTGTGTCGTAGCTGCCAAAGCCAGTCACGATTGTTGGCAGAAAATTGCTGATTGTGCAAGTTATAGAAGCACATTTTGTATTAATGTAAAATTAGTTATCATGCATGATATGCATATGATAACGGCAACTTATTTTTGGGCATGTTGATTGAAATACGTTTTACATTTGTATGTAATGTTAACGTGTTTATGGTTGTACTACAAAATAAAGTAAATGCTTTTGTCTACATATTAAATGTATGTATGTAAATTTAAAAGAATGTCTATGTAATAGTTTTTCCTTTTATTGTTTTTTTTTTATATGTAACTCCAAAGAAACATGATCATTGTTACAGATGCTGGTGTGTTACGTCACTTCAAAGTTCCTTTTATAACCAGTGATTGGATTAATATGAGGTTGCAATCTCTAACCCCGAACATAGCCTTCCCCGGAGCAGGTTAGCTGTGTGACGCAAGTAACCGGGATGGCAAATATTGATTAAATCCTTTCCTAGTACCCAAAACTAAGGATTGGGGCAAACTAATGCTAAACTTAGCTAACTAGCCAGTGAATCCGGCTTCACAGTACAGACGTCAGGTGAGGAATTCTTTTTATGTTGAAAGTGAAATGAACGAATGATGCACATAATGAAACCAGCTCAGTCTTATGTAAGTTAAATATGCTGACTCTGAGTATCCTGAAAGCTTGATGAAGCTCGGGATGACTGCGGAGCAGAGGCTGTTAAACCATGTGTTGGTTGATATCTGCGTCTGTGATCGTTTTCGCTTGTAGCCAATCTTGCAGTTCCAACCGGTTCTGAAAGAAGACATTATTTCTGCTTCTTCTCACATCCTTGAGCTCTCTTCTGATGAGCATTTCTCCTCAGATGGATGCATTTTGTTTGGGGCTGATAATATACGCGTGCACCTGCTTCATTAATGGTCACTGAATGATTTGTGCTTTTTTTGTTTTGATTTTGTGGATTCATTTGACTATTGTGTGCTGTCTATGTTTCTGTTCCAGTATTTCCAGATTACCCGAGCCTATGAATGGAAGCGATTTCAACATGGACAATTTATCAGGTACACATGCCCTTCTTTTGCGATTCCTCAGTTCAAATATAGATAGATAGATAGATAGATAGATATACACACACACACACACACACTTCAATGTAACGTGTTTTAAACCATTAAATGCTGTGAAAATCACTCAACATGGTGGAATAACATACCTGAATGACTTGCCAGAATTAGCCTTCTAGAAAGTATTTTTTGCTGCGCTCTGTTTGAAACTAGAATAAGTATTGCAATTCTAGCAGTATTATTGTATATTTTAGCAAATATCTTTTTCGTTAATGCTGGTAATGAGGAGCTGTTATAATATTTGATGGATGTTTTATTAGCTGTCAAATTTTGTTTTCGTTGTTGGAAATATTAAAGCTGCAAATTTAACTTTTAAAATGTTTTATGTTGATTTTAAAACTGGAGTTCTCTGAAAACTATTAAGTGTTTTTGTAAAATGCTTGGAAAAGTATTTTTATAACAATAATTTTCATTTTGGATATTTCAGACATTGAGTCTGATTGGTTTAGAATTAAACCTGCAAGCTTCACTGATGTTATCTTCGTTTATTGCAGCATATTACATTTCAGATAAAGGTTATGAAATGGTATTAAAATATTGATATAACATATTACATAATAAGAAATTCCCGTTTTATTTGTACTATATTGGTATTTCAAAATAATTCTGAAATCTGTGGACAGTAAATGTACAAATACAAATACTGGAGTCATACTTTATTTAACTATAGGAATAAAACAGTTTTCAGGCATGTGAAAGTTTTGTTATAATAATGTGATAATGACCTAATGACATTTTTGTGAAATAATGGAAAGTCTTGGCATGTTTGAAAATAAACTGATTCATTAAAAAAACATTCTTTAGAAAAATGTTACATTCTGCTTAAAGTCATGATGAAATCAATAATCGAATCTCCAAAAGGACGCAAATAATTGTCTCCCTTAAGTATTAGTAATGTTCAGTTTACTGCGATTTCTAATCAATAGCACAAATTTACATTTGCATGTGAATGTTCTGCGTTTCAAGTAAAAGACTTTTTTTTTTCTTCTGCTAACTTTTAAAGAACGTCATGTAATAGTGACATGTGCTCTAATAGTTTTCCTATGATGAGCAGACCAAGCCAAAAAGTGAGGGAATGGTTGATGCTGGACTAAACAGAAGTGAGTTTGTTCTTTCACTCTTCTCTCTGCAGCACCTCTGTTTCCAGGCCAGAGGATGTCTCCAGCCAAAGCTCTGACCATGAAAGATTACGAGAATGTAAGTACAGCGATACTGAACCGTTGCTTTGCTTTGTATGCGAATAACGAGTGCGTGCTGGGCATCATGCTCCAATGTAAATGCATTTAGAGATGGTGAAATGCTATGCGAACCAGTACTATTATGTATTTTCATATCATATTTTGTGTTTGAAAATTTTCTAGCCATGCTTTAGCCTGAGTTGCTGACATGACTAAGCACTGAAAATATGTCTTCCTGATCCATCTTTGGGTTTGATGCAAGTGCAGTTTAAAACACTAGTTGTGATTAAACAATTTTATAACCTAGTTTTTGACTGTTTACTTTGACATCAAGTCAAATATCAAATCAAGGTGCAACCCAGCACACTGGGAACAATACAATGTAGAAATGAAAGATTTTCTTCTTCACAAGCTGTAAGCTTCCAAAGCTTTTTGGATACTTTATAACAAATTCAATGCAAAAGCTTTGGGAAAGGAGAAAGACCAATTATGGTTGAGGCAGCGGTGCTAAAAAAAACTTGAAAATGGTGATCGAGGAGGTTATTTTTAGGTGCGATGAGGAGTGATCTTTTTAGGAACAATGTTAATCTGGTGTGTACAACCAAATAGTTGGTCTAAAAACAAACATATTTTATTAATAAAGAGAGAGGTTCCTACGTTTTGCATAGAGGATGAAGACTGATGATTGATGCCGTAAATCTCCTCATTGGATGAATGAATGTATGATTGGCCATTTCTGTGGCTATTCCAGACTCGTTTGGTTTGTTTCCAGTCTGTCCCTTCCCCCTCTTTCTGCCCCAGATGTTGGAGTTAAAACCGCTCTGAGGACAATGATGCACAGTTCACTGCTTCGCCAGCCTCTCGTACACACTTATTACAGAGCCATACACGGCCTGTCACAGTCACTCTTTCTCTTTTCACTCCATTCCCTCTCTTTTCATCTCCTGTTCTGTTATTTTGAGAACCAGTTCTTGATTGAAAGTCATAATGATTGAGGTCTACTCGTGTGTATTCATCAATGAATGTGGTGTTTGAATACAGTCCATCAAGTAATTTTTCTTTATGGAAAGACAGATGCCAGCCGGGACCGAAGTCCCACTTATTTTTGAATCAGTGCTTAAAGGATTTTAATAATTCACATAAATGTATATATCTTACTTCATAATTAATTTGTGAAAAATGTTACCTTTATACCATTATTCTTGGTCTCAGAATGTTAATTATTAATGTTGATGTTATGTTCACTCATTAAACTTTAATTTTATTTGTACTTGATGCTAATATTCTTACAAACCCTTAAAAGTGTCTCAGTAAAGAAAGGATGTCTGAGGAGGGTTGTTACACTTTCAGCAGACAACAGCACATGCTGGCTGTTTTATAATATTTGTGGGCTTTATTGAACAAATCTTGATGGTCAGACACCAGCAATACAAACTTCTGAATGTTTATTTTCTCCTGTTTCTTGGTCTCTTCCTCGACTGTTCATCTTGTTGTTCTTCAGTGCAGTTTTCTGTCGTGAGATTGAATGAGAGTGTGTGTAGAGCTCCATCCAGTGGCTCTTTCATGTCTCATTCAAGTCATCAAAACAGTCAGCTTCCGTTGGTTGTTCTCTTGTGAAAAACCCATCTGATATGGCAGAGCTGTGTCACATTGGGCTGCAGAAAATTAAAACAAAAGTGAACATAAAACGAAAAGCTCATGTACTTGAAGGTCATGGGCCATTTAAAACATTTGTTGCAAGCAGAACAAAGAGCTCCTGTTATGTTCCTAGTAAGATGCTATAGAGAGGTCAATAAAGGGCTTGATAACGGTCTTAAAAAGCATTTTGCTGACTGATGATTAATCATATATATATATATATATATATATATATATATATATATATATATATATATATATATATATATATTTGTTATTTATTTTGTGTTGTTTTTATTATTGGTTTGGATTATAATTTTAAGTAGAATTTAGTAATGTTTTAGTAACTTTTTTTCCTAAAACTCTTCTCCCTTGCAGCAAATCACTGCTCTGAAGAAGGAAAACTTCAACCTGAAGCTCCGAATCTATTTCCTGGAGGAGCATGTGCAGCAGAAATGTGACGACTCTACTGAGGACATTTACAAAACAGTGAGAAGGGTTGGATGTGGTCAGATTTGAGTTCTGGTTTCACATGGTTGATTGTAAGCTTACATGTTTCTTTGCAGAACATTGAGCTGAAGGTGGAGGTGGAGTCGATGAAACGAGATCTGGCGGAGAAACAGGAGCTGCTTGTCTCCGCATCGTAAGAGCTACTCCTTCATTCTCTTCCTTTCCTTTAATGTATGGTTATGTAGACTTTATATCAGTCTGATTTTGCTAGATGTTGTGGAAAAATTGTCATAAACAGATAAGTGTGCAAATTCAATCTACTTTTGGATGGATCTACAATATTGTAACTCTTTGAATAATTGTTGTGTGTAAAATAAGCCTTATGAATACACGTTAGTGGCTTTAATGTATTGCATTGTATGTAAAGTGTTTCTACTGTGTTTTAAACAGTCTACATGTTAAAATGCAAAATTTTAGGCCCTAGAAAGTCTTAAATTCCTTGTTCTGGGTTTTAAATAATTTTTCTCTTCTTTTTCTGATATCCATATAGAGCTCATTTGACGTGTTTTTTAGTGTTGCTTGGGGTTCCTAGAAATTTAGAAATTGAGGTTTTAAACAATGTATTTGAAGCACACTTTTTACAATGAAAAACGTTTTGTATGTGGTTATTTAATGATATAGGTGTTAAAACGTCTTAAATTTTACCTTATGAAACCTGCAGAAACCATGTATGTAGTAAACTTAACACAGAAGATTTAGAAAGGTTTTGTTATGTTTGTTAGGCTGCCCATGTGCCAAAGCGAATGATGTTTGTGCAGGTGTATGCTGAAGTTTTTATTAAGTCTGTAGTATTTATTGTTAACAGTTTTTATTTCATTCAAACTTGCTCATGTGTTTTGTTAATGCAGGAAAGCACTAGAAAGTTTAGCCAGTCGAGGTGTAGAGGATGGCAGAGAGAAGATGCACAGAGAAATGGACTCGCTCCGGGAAGCTTTCGCTGCTCGGATACAAGAACTCGAAGAGGTAAAACAAACTTAATGATGTTTAATCTTTGAATGCTTTTTACATAGTTATTTATGTTTTTTTGTGCAAATGGTACTACGAGTCTCCTTTATTCTTTCAAATCTGTATCTAAGGGTGAATTCAAAATACTCCCTTTTTTTCACAGCTGCTAAATCTTCCAAATGTCACTTGTCACAAATTCCAGTATACAGCATTAGTCTAGCATCGCAAGCATATTTGAAAGTCAGCAGGGGAGGAGGGCCTTTAAGTTCAGTTGAAAGTAACATTTCTCCAGCCAACACTTTGCTCCAAGAGTATTCGCTGCAATGTTTCCTTCTGTTAGTAGTTTGCTCTTCTGCTCATTCATGTTGCGTCAAATCTGCATTTCATTCACACAGAGACAGATAGAAGGTGAATGTTGTTTATGAAAGAACACACCAAAAATTTAACTTTTTAGATAATTGTCCAACACTGTCTACTGCTTAACATGAAGCAGAATCCAGCAAATCGTGTTCGGACATTACTAGGAATACTCTGGTTAGTCAAACTAATCACACACTGGGTCAAATGCATTCAGGTGCGGCTCTAATTGCCTAGTGTGAGTACATCTTGTGTGGTGTAGGATTTTTGAAACTGTGTCTTTTGTTTTTTGTTTTAATATAGCTCAGTTAATTCAAAAAACTGTTAATTCAAGGGAACTCGTTCATTAATTTTCCACTGGTTGTCCTCTCCAGAAATTACCTTTTGGTAACACAGCACCTGAACGCTAAAAAAACCTTCTAGCTTTGTTGAGGAATGCTCCATAATACTTTTAAAGGCTTTTTTCTTTTTAGATAAGCCTTTGGATTCTAAAGTTTATTCATCTTTTATCAATGTATTCACCAGTTTTATTATTTATTTGTGTATCTTATAATTATTACCATTCCAGTTGGAGATTTTTCCTTTAATGCAGCTTTTCTATTCTTTTGTCTTTTTTTATTTCTGTATTTACTTGCGTTTAAACTTATGCATTTAGCAAACGCTTTTTTCCAAAGCGACTTCCAGTAGAGGTGAGACCATATGCAGTTTGTTACAGAGACAAAGTCTAACTCTGGTTGCTCATACTAGAAGTATTATTAGTTGATCAATCAACCATAAATAAGAGGGAAAGAAAGAAAAAGAAAGAATTACTATTATTATCTGCTAAAACTTATTATTATAGCAACTTATTATTATAGCAAATCTTTCTTTGCTTGTTTGTCTTTCCCTTGACGTTCTCTTGATAAGTCTTTGCAAGCTGCCCACGAAGACCTTGAAAGCATGGCCACCATCGCTGAGCAAGAGAAGCTAAAAAATCTGGGACTGGAACGAGAGCTTGGATCTGCTAGCCAATCGGGAGCTTTAGCTGAATCAGACTCCACCCCTCAACAGGTCCGGGAGCTCCAGGAGGCTCTTCAGGAGAAGCATAGGTAAGAAACTTTCTTTTTTCATATTGATTTGTATCTGTTTCTATGATTTACATTCGAAGTGTGACTTTTTTTTGTTTGTTTTGCTGTTTTATGTATAGCTCCAACATATTCTACATCATATATGAGCTATATCTTCTATTCTGCTGTTTTTCCAGTGTTATTGAGCAGCTTCAAACGTCCCTCAGAGATCAAGAAGCTATTATTGGAGAGCTTCAGAAGAACGAGCCAAACTCAACGGCTTTAGAGCAGCTGACTCAGTTGAACACAGATATTCTTCAAAAAGATGTTCATCTGCAGGTAGATTGACTATAAATCACAAAACTACTAACAGTTTACAATCTGAAGAAAGGAATACTTTCTATTCAAAATCCATTTTCCCCTCTGTAATTGTTGTGCTTGCAGGCTCTTAAGGAGGAGCTTGATCGTGGGAAGGAAAACTCAGAAAAAGACAAAAAGGTGAGGACACGTAGTTGTATTTAAATGGCAGAATTGTGCTATTGTGCTAAATACAGTGTGCTAACTGTTCAAAAGCTACATTATCTGCATGACACCCCAGAAGAATTTATGCCCTGCATCCATATTTTTTTATGTTTGTTAGAAACAATAACATTCCGCTATTAAAACAACTGAGTTGTTTTTTAATTGCAAAAAAGATTACAAAGTTCAAAGATGGAGGCAATTCCAGAGAAAACAGCCCTTCTTTAATGCTAGTATCAAAACTAGATACTTTGACATATTGATCATGACCGGTTGCTTGCAACGTTAGTTTAATCTACACAAAGGTTTGTTTTTTCAAAGTGTAGACAAACCTTTTAGCACTTCCTGTGGTCCATATTTTTTTATTGTGATTGTAAAAACTCATTTTTAGATTCCGTCTGAGCTTCTACAACAACCAAGCCTTAATGTATTTGCCTTGGCATGGTTTTAAAACATTGAATTTACTTTGTAGCAAATCAGAAAGTGTGTATAACAGTTTTAGTACCTTCTTCATCCTATCCTGCTCTGGCATGACCTGTAGCTTCCTGAACACACTGTGAGCATCAGTGTCCCAAATACAGCCCTTCTGATTGGGTGCCTGCTGAGATGAGTGGATTACTTTCTCCCTCTCCCACTCTCTCTCTCTCTCTCTCTCTCTCTCTTTCTCTCTCTTTCTCTCTCTCTCTCTCTCTCTCTCTCTCTCTCCATCTCTGTGTGTGTTGTGCACTTCTCCCAAAGGATTTCCTGTGTGTGATTGTGGATTAGAGGCTTTAAATCTGTGTGTGAGCCGAGCATAGAGAGCTTGGAGAGGAAGAACTCAAGGTGGATGGATGGAGCGTTGAACGTCTGGCTGCTGAAAAATGCGTGACCCGTGCCGGCTGTGTGGTGGGTGTTTGCCGGGTGGTCAGTGCCGCTGGTTGTTCAGTGCATGTGGGCGACTGAGGCTGGCTGTCGTTCTCTCTCATATCTTGGGGGAGGAGCTGACACGAGATGGCCACAGCGAGTTCCTCTGTGGAAAGTGTGTGTTTCTGCTGGAGCGTGTCGTGCAGTGCGATGTTGTTATTGGGCAGATGCAGGAAAGGCATGCGGTGCATCTCCAACGGGTGCAGAGTGAGAGAGACGGGTTGAAAATGCAAATTACACACAAGTACAGACAGCATAACGTGAGTGAGAATGAAGGAAACAAGTCTTTTAAGCAAGATGTTCAGGTTGGATTAAGTCGGATAAAAACCAGTCAAGGAGTTCAACCGAAGCAGAGTCGATCGGTCTGGAGCAAGGATAACATCACCGGTCATCTGAGAAGGTCTGTTAGTCTTGAACCACTCAGTAAAGTTGGACTGGATCGCTCACAGCGCTCAAAACTCAAGTCATCTTCACGTCCTAAAACCACAGACGTGCCAGCAACCCGACCGCGCTCTCTTAGCAGGGGCTATCTGGATGTTGTGAACAAGAAGAGCGGTCTATCACGATCCACATCTCTCCAATCAGTGACTTGGGAGCAACCGGACCCGCCACGCTCACTAAGAGGCTCCACCTGTTCAAACAAAGCAGCAACATCTCTGGTGTTTGATATTGTGCAGATATTGAGGGTGGTGCGAGTGGTGCAGAGTGTTAAACGATGCAGAGGAAGCAGGATTCCAGTGCTGAAACATGAACCAAAGTCCTCTGCAAGCTTCCAGACAGGCATTGCTGGCAGGTCAAGGGTGGAGAGCATTCTGAGAGAGATGGAGGAGGAGTTTAGGGATGATTATTGTCCACTTAAACAGCAGGTATACTCTCAAAGTTATGGTGATAAGCCTCCTCTTGTTGTTGGATGCTGTAACCCAAAAATGTAGAGTTTGTAACGCTGCCCATTCAATACGAGCAATCGCTGAATAAGCCCATTTGTGTTAGTGATTATCTCTATTTATACCTTGGCAGGTGAAAAAAGTTCAGGCAATACAGAAGCAGACAATAGTTTGTTGGCAGGCGACTTCCTGGTAAAAAAAGCACCAGAAAGCATTTTTTCTCCTGTTAGAAGTGTCTTTAAATCAGTCGAATTGAGAAACCAATAAAATATTTCTTAGAGCACTGAATGTTGTTGATCTTAAAGAGAGATAATTGTCTAAAATTATCAGCTGCCCTCAAGTGGAGAGAACCTCTGATGGCTCTGTGAGAGTAAAATTTTCCTGAGTGAGGTCTGACATGCACCTCTTCAAAATTTTCCCCTCACAGCACATCAAAAACAGCTGAGATAGGCTGCAAGGTAGAAGTCTGTGAGGGACTGTATTTTTAGTCTTACTCCCGCAAGGTTTTATTGCACACCCATCCACTTCCTCTATATGCTGCTCGTTGGGGTCGAATCAGTAAATTCCCACCCTGGCCATTAACGCTTTATTAACAGTTTAATCTGTTTCCAGAAACTAATTTTTATCAAAAGAGAGAGTGAGTTAATAACAAAAAAATTTATTCTTATTTTTATTCCAGGAAAAAATGTGGGAAAAAAATGTATAGTAGTATACTCATAGTAATAAAAATAAAGTTAACACAGTAACTTAGGAAAAAAAATAGCGATGACAATCTAAATGTCTCTCCTACAACATGAAAATGTATAAATATACAGAGTTGCTCTGCCTTTCTCAGTAACAGTCTGCTCTGATAATTGTAATGCAAATTCTGCGTGCACAGACTTTGCCAAAGGTGATTCAGTCCATGCATGCTCTTTCCTGTAGCACATGCCCTACAGTCATGAGTGCTTGAGAATGCGATTACAACATGAATGAAAGTGCAGATAGGCTGTTCAGAAGTTGGTGGAATATTTTCAGAGCGCCTTCCTCCATCCATCTTACACTAGTTACTGACCGCTTCTTTTTTCAAATTTATCTCCCGCATAGCACAAAAATTGTTTTGGGTCCTACAAACAGACTACAGCCACCACAAAGAAAGGCAAGTTCGCAAGAGTTCTCTCCTGTCTCATCAGTCTCTTATAGTGGGCCTTCGCTCAGTTGACCTGCTGATTAGTTCTTCAAGCAGGTGTTACTATTCTACTTGTTACGGCAGCACAATCCGCAAATTTTTGCAGTCCCAAGTTGCGGCCGGGTTAGTTGAAAACATTGACCCAAGCAGACTGTTCTCAGTCACTCCCATATTAAAACTAACCAAGATTGGAGCAGGAAAAAAACACGTTTTCATGAACACTGAGTGGGGGTGAATTAATAAAAAATTTGTTTGTTAAAGATGTATTAAAATTGAAACCTTTAGCTGGGTTCATTTATTACAGCCATGTACCGCCTCTGTGGGTGTGTTTTTGATTACTGGCTACGTGCACACTAAGCCTTTTTTAGCTTTACCAGAAACCTATGGGTGATGTCACGGACACTACGTCAATGTTATTTACAGTCAATGCCATGGACGAATATTGAACTGTGCATTTTGTTGAAGTTAGAGCTATAACAACACAGTTTTATTTCCACTTTTGGTTGCCATTGTTCCAACTACAGAAAATGAAAAAAATAAAATAAAATAGTTAATGATAAATAGTTAATGAGTTAATAGTTATAAACTCCATATAGCTTTTTTTTAAACAGTTTTTAATCAGATTTTATTATGAAACAGCAACTAGAAAACTGAGATCACTGCTGGTCTATGAATCTGTAGATCAGCTGCATATCAATCCACTGAGAGTTATCCATTTAGACATTAGTATATAGGCCCCTCAAACATTTTACTAGTCCAAAACACATATGACCTTCCTCTCCTTTTTCTATTCAAAATCAATTTTAACTTTTGGACATCTTCAGTTGATTTTTGACCTTGATCCAACTCTATCTTTGCCAAATGATTGTAAAAGGATTCATGATTTCTGGAATACTTTCTGGTATTTCCGAAAGTTATCTGCATGACCGAGGCAGGAGATCTTTTGTTTGCTAGTGACCGACTTTCTCAAAAAACTTCTAACACTCATGGAGCTAAGTAGTTTTATCAACATATGCTGTGTTTGTTGAAAAGAAGTTGCAGTGCTTTTCAAGCTCAAAAGCAGGGCTTTACATTACTGCAGTTCTTGTGCTGTTTGGAAAATGGATAAAGGGCTTATAAACTGTGACCAGAATGGACTTCAAATTTGAAACTTTTTGCAACCAAACTCATCTTTTTTTCATCTAGTATTGAATGTTTTAGGTGAATACATCAAAAGTTGAGTTGGGAAGGAATAACTAAATGTTTTGTTTTGTTCTTGTTGATGAATCAGGGTGTGTTTTTTTTTTTTTTGTTGCAGACTTTGCTTGAAAGGCAGAATGAAGTGAGCAGACTGGAGCAGAGAAGCAGACAGCTGACTGAGCAGCTCAACACAACAAAGAGTAGCAGTCAAACTCTTAAAGAAACTTTCGAAGAAACTGAAAGGGAGAGGAAGGTAAGTAATTGGTTGTTAAAAAGCCACTTTTACTCTGTTGCGACGCTATTATTAAGACTTGTTTCAAACCTCTTCCAAAACACAAAAGTGATTTTGTATGGTAGTTATTCAAAGATATGTTTGTTAAACGTTGAAACACTGTTGTTTGCGAAGTTGTAAGCTTTCTTCAATAACACATTTGGGTTTAGTAGAAAATATTTTTGGATACATTTTAAAGAAAAGAAGTGAATGGGATAAAATAGTTTTTATCTGTTTACACAAACCTCTAGAACAGGAGTATACAAAATGTTTTTTGGATTGTGCTAACATTTCCGATGAAAACTTTGAACTCAAGTGTGCAAAGATCATTTGTTATATTGTTTAATCTGTTTTAATAAATGCTTATATAATTCAGGTACTTTCTGATGAGCTCCAGAAGAGAGAGGTTGAACTGTCTATGGAGAAGAAGAACTCGCTTAAAAGGGACAAAACCATTCAGGGCCTCGCTCTTATGCTCAAAGAGAAAGAAAAAGAGGTGCATTTAGACTTTATCGAATTCTGTATGATTTTTTTAGATTTGTTTATTTGGAGAACAACAATGGCATTCCATCCATGTTTCTCCTGTTCTGTTCCTCTCTGCAGATTGAGGATTTATCTGGAGACCTGGAGGAGAAGGATAAAGCTCTGGCTAAAGCTCGAGAAGCTGTACACAAAGCCAAACTACAGAAATATCAGGTGAGTTTAGATATGTTTACAAAATAAACCTGGTTTATATACCGTATTTTGGCACTATAAAGTGTACCGGATTACAAGGCGTCAACCAGTGCCAATTAAGTTTTTTTATACTTAAGGTGCACCGGATTTTAAGGGCATTAAACAAAACAGATAAACAGACATTGAAACATTTTTTAAATAATAGGCCAATGACTTGAAAAACAACATTTTCGGTTCAAACATGTAAAATACAAAGCAATGATAAGATTTTAAGTAATTACTCTTTCATGCGTTTTTCAAATTCAAATAATAGCTAAAAAGTTTTCAAGTTTTTCCGTTTTAACACGTGAATTAAAATAGAATACAATTTCTTATTTCTTTTCAGTTAATTCATTATCCATCAATTCCTTCCTCGTTGTCTGAATAAAAAAGATTTGCAGATTTCAGCATCAAGCACACCTAATTCCCTCTGATACCTGATTTTTGTCAGTCCTTCACCTGCGACTCCATGCGAGTGCTTCACCCACGGCCCTTTGCGTGTGTGAGAAGAGCCGGAGAATCGCCGATACCGACTCAACATCTCAATGTCTATCTGCAGTCAGCGATGGACTATGTCATCGTCTGTCGACCCAACCCTTCTGCGAAGCATTGTCGTGTAATAAAATTTTTTGAGAGGCGCACATCAAGCTTCGCAAAGGGTCAGCCTGAGGTCTGCGTCAGTATGCAGACTATGCAAGGGCAATTTGTTGAGTTGACAAGAAATATAAATCAGGCTTAAAGAGAATTAGGACACCCTTTCCTCTCACGTGAATGCATAAGGGTTAGGACCAAGGGAGAGAAATGGAACTCAGCCTAAAGGCTGCTACACATCTATCCGAGCTGAGAATTGCAGGAATCTTCAGATGGCCTTTCTGTGGGGTGCATTTCACAAGCTGGTGTAAAAAATGTATGCAGTGTATTGACGCTCATGGGAATTGATGAGTCATCCTTGAAAAGAATGAAACTGACTATTTAGTAATAACTCTTTTCATGAAGTGAATCATTTGCTTTGGTGACAGTGGATAACACTGATAATTATCAGAATACATAGATAAGTATGTTTATTAGTGTGTTTTGCTGTATTTTTGTGTCTTTGTCATAAAGGTTTGCAATTAGATACGATTTTTTTTCTGATACGAACAAAACAAATGAATTGTTCAAAAGTTATTGTTCAAATGAATCAGGGAACAACAGTCAAAAAAGCTAAGCACCAAGTTGAACATAACTTCCAATCAAGGGACAACAGCCCCACATAGGCGGTTTTATAACCTTTGAGGACTTTATTGAACAACTCATGATGGTCGAACACCAGCAGCGGTTCTTTCATGTCCCATTTACGTTATCAAAACAGCCAGGTTTCATTGGTTTTTCTTTTGCGATAACCCGACCCGTTATGGCAGAGCTGACCTCTTGTTCATTCCCACCAATCACTCGGACAAATGTGGGATGGGTCATCGACACTCGTGCTTTTCCGGTTGAGGTATCTTCACATAACTTTGCACTGAATATTCGAGAAGAGGGTGAAAGAAATTAGTTTTGTTTAACACTCTTTGTTTAACATCATGTTCACATCTTGTGGTGTGCATATTGTGATTTGATAATAATGTGAAGAAATGTACTTGTGAAGGTGTTGAAAAAATATTGTTCAAACACTAAGTTCAACAATTAAATATTTGGTAGCTATGTTTTTTTTTGCATAACATTCATGGCAAAGTAATTATTCCATTCACTACTTTACTGAGCTTGTCACATTTTATGCACTAAAACTTAACTAACATAAAATCCTTTAATTTTCATAAAAAATGTTAGTGTGTCTTATAATGCAGTGCGTCTTTTGTAATACTCAATGCACATCTTGCAAAGTAAAACATGATGTGCTTTGACATGAAGCACAACAGTTATCTTCTAAAAATAGCACATACAAAGACACGTGTACAAAGCACAATTTCAAATTGAGGCTATACTCTGTGTTGCCGTATGAGTGTAAAGCCATATTTATAATTCTGCATTAATACTACACTGAGGTATTTGTACTTCTGTGCTCCCTCTGTGTGGCTCTGCAAAAACACATCCTAAATGCGCTCTGCAAGTTTTCTCGGTTCTGCTGTGTTTCCAGTAAATTTATTTTGCATATTCACTAATGTGTGTTTGTTGGTGCTCATGTTTCAGGGAGCTGAGGACCAGCAGTCTCTTCTTCTTGAGCAGCAGGCTGAACTCTCGCGGCTCCAGGCAGAGGCTCACTCATCTCTCCTGGAAGCCCAGAGGCTGCAACGGGTGCTTACCAGCAGAGACTCAGAGCTCTCCCTCCTTCAGCAGAGCAAACAGCAGCTGGAGCAGGAGCTGGAGCAGCTGCAGCAGCAGAAGAAGAAGGCTGACAAAAGCATTAATGTGAGATCACGGATGGATATAGATTAATTTGCTTTGAACTTTGACATGATCATGGTGTTTTGAAATGTAAAGTGCAGCAGCATTTTTTCTGTTTGCTTTTTAAACAAAGTGTACAGGACAACACTAGAATAAAATGCAAAAATAGAAAGGAACACTATTTGTGGCTTTGTGTGTTACGTGTGCAGGGCGTGTGCAATGCATATGCAGAATGTGAGGAGCACGCTGTGATTTCAGAGCAGTGTACACATTGACTGCAGCTTATTGGTAGTTTATGGTGTGCAAAGAACAATATTTTATGTTTTATTTACCTGATGACCTGTCCAAAAAACTCAATGGAAGTTGGTGACTGAAGTGAAAGTGACCAGTTGGCCAGATATGGAGTGACCCGTACCTGAGCAGAGCACGAATTTGTGTTCTGCATTTAACCCATCCAGTGTACACACACAGCAGTGAACAAACACACCGTGAACACACACCCGGAGCAGTGTTCATCTCCTTATTCACCAGACCACAACATCCTGTTGAACTGTTATCGGTTGGCTGTAATTGATAATGATTGACGTCTTGAATATCAAGATTTCTCTTTTTGAACTGATTAAATTCTCAATCAGAGGTCCCAGTATAATTATTTGGAACACTTGTACATTTCCACTGTTTTTGAGACCCATGCATTGGGAGATGTTTACCTACCCACTCATATCCTTTCAATAAATGCAAAACTAACTCAAAATAATAGTTTAAAAATAATAACTTATGCTTCGGTTTGGTGCAGGATCTTCAGAACCAGTTAAAGAAGCTGAACGGGATTCTAGCTGACAGAGAGGGTGCTCTAGAGCAGGAACGTCTAGAGCACCAGGAGCAGAACCAAGCGTCCGAGCAGAAGCATCAGAATGCCTTAGAAAGACTCACAGCTAGCCTCGGTCACAAAGAGCAGCAGCTGCGGGTGAACACATGAACACACAGATAAACACACCACAGTGCTCTGTGTTTACACTGAACTCTTTTCTCACAGGACTACATGAACATGGTTAGAGATCTAGAGAGGAACGGCAGCCAGGAGGAAGAGGACCCCGTGCTGTTGAAACTAAGAGCCAGATTGAAAGAGAAGGAAAATGCTCTTGAGGTTTAAATTGTTTCTTCTCTTTATACTTAATCCTGAGTCTGCTCATAGTGGAGAGAAAATGGCAGGCACCCTCAGAAATCTGGAGTCCACCTAAACAATTTTTTAGAGGGAGATTCAGACTCAGAAAATCATTGAATCAAATGGATCTCAAAAATAACAGATTTCTACAATTCTGTTTGGAAATAAATAAATTACAGTACAAAATTCATTTCGTAATGCATAGTAAAGTTCATACATTTAGAAAAGAAAAGAAAAACGCCCTCCCCCATTACTACATATATGCATTTTATTTAATTGCCCAATATTTTTGATCCACCAGAGGACCTTCGACTCAACCGTGTCAATGCTGCACTGTGTTTGAGCACACAATTCTAAATATTTTATTCAAATCTGAGACCATTATCTCAGATGAATTCAGGTGAAATGCATTTGTGTGTGAATTGAAGGGAATGTGGATAATTTCATTTGGAAATGTAGATCTTGTTTAGATTAGAATTGTACTAGTTTTTAGTCTGAGGTTCATAACTTGGTGTATTGTTGTGAATTTATTGCATTTTGTTTTACCTGAGGTCATGTCTTTTCATTCAATTATTTTATTTTATAAAGCTGAGTTGAGAATGAACACTTGCCATATGACTTCATCCACACCGGCTGTGTTCTAAAGTTTTCACATTCTGAGTGCTGTTTATTTTGTCATCTTCAAAGAAAACTTTGGATGAGAAGTTTGCAGCAGTGGAGGAGAAGGAGAACGAGATCCATCTACTTCAGCTGAGCTTGAGAGAGAAAGAGAGGGACCTGGAGCGCCTCAACAACCTGCTCTCGCACAACCAGGAAACCATTGAAGTACGTCTGGGTTTCTCTCTATTTCTCTCTAATTGTACTTGCTCATACTCGAGCATTAGATCTAAGAAAGGAATAAATTAAAAACGTTGGCCATTATGGGGATTGTGGCCTGAGAAACGTGGCTGAAATGCCACGCCCGTTGTCGGAATATGATCTGTACATCCTGAACGACCAGTCACGTGCGATCCATTCTGCGCATACACATTTCAATGCTCATGCTTTTTATTTTTTAAAATATGTAGATGTGTGTGTATTTGTAAATAGTTATGCTATTTGACTGCATGAGAGTAGACTTATTTGGACAAAAGATCAAACGCTTAATGACTTTTCACATCAGTCAAACATTGAGACGTTCCCATGAATATAGCTATGCATATTATTCATATTATCCTTAACCCAGCAAGGCTTACTTTTAGGTCCATGCTGTAGTGGTGTCTAGAGAGGAAATGTTTGTTGTTTTTGTATATCAAAGACTATTTCATACATCGTCACATCCGCTATCGTTCTAAGAACTACATATCCCAGCACGCTTGGCATCCGGTGACTGAGAAGCTTTGCTGCCGTTTTTTGATATCGTTCAGGACTACAACTTCCAGAAACTACTTGCTAATGCTGAAAAATGGTAGAATCTAAATCCAGCATGAAAAAAGGGCACTTTGGGCATTAAGTGGCAAGTGCATTCTAGCATCTAGAAGCTTTTAGTTCTGAACTTGTCAAATGGAACATGAATGGAAAGAACACGCACACAATTTAATCAGCCAATTTTACATGCAAGGTTGCCAAGAATTTTGAAATATTGGAAGAATATTGGCCTGTATTTCTTAGGACAAGAAAATGCTCCTGAAAAAGACATGCATACACAAATAATATAAGAAGACACAATGAAGTATAAAATAAAATAAAAAAAACTTAAATAAGTGTATGGAGAACATACGGTCATAAATCAGAAAAACAGGTCATGAAGTGATGAACCTTTAGATGGAAATTGTAATGGATCTTGCAAAGATGTTATAGAAACAAACTAGCTTAGACTGTAAAATGCTTCAAATCCATAAGTTATCATTCAACCTTGAGATTAATGTCTCTCTGCTCTCTGTGCTTGTGTAGAATTTTGATTCTCTCATAAAAGAGAAAGATGTGGAGCTACAGCAGCTTCTGAACTCATTGAAGAATTTGCAAAGGTCTAAAGAGGAGCTGGAGGAAAACCTCCAGAGAGCTCTGAGAGAGAAAGACGCCATCATTCAACACCTGCAGCAAGCGCTGGACAGCAAATCCAGAGATCTTGAGGTACGCGCACACACACACACACATGCTAGAAAGGCAGGAAGGGGGTTGGTTTTTAAATCTCTTGTTTGCAGGAAATGGCCGCTAGAGTTCTGAACCAGTCCGAGTCTCAGGGTCGTGACCTGGCTGAGCAGATGAGTCAGAGATTAAAGGTCACTGAGGTGATGATGTCAGAGGCTGTGAAGGACCGTGAGAGACTCGTGACGGAGAATCAGATGGCTGTAGAGAACCTGCTGGCCACCATCAGCAGCAAAGATCAACTTTTGAAGGTTTTTCCCACATTCGTGTTCCTTTTGAAGTTGGTGTGTTGATTTTGCCTAAATCTATTAAACAGTCAAGCAAAAATATAAATAAATTAAGGGGTAAAGTCTCTTGCAAATTGTAGTGTCAGCTGGATTTCTGGCGAACCTAGCAGGCCTTATAGCCTGATTTGAATCAGAACGATTATTACAGTAGTGTCTTTAGTTTATATTTCTGTATTTTTGTATGACAACTAAGCACACAAGCATTGCTCACCAGAAACAGACTGCATTTATAAAGCTGTTCTGAAAAGTTCTTCTTGAGTGAAATTTGCACCTAACAATGGCTTTCTGGATTAGGCTTATTTTTTTCAGTGCACATGTGCTTGTGTCTTTAATCATTTATGCCTGTGACAGAAATATACAATTATGTTTGAGTTTGATATTTATAAAAAAAAAATGTGCACATACCTGATTTTGGGCCCATAATATATTCTATTTATGCACTGCTGTACCTGTTAAAAATCATCTGCAAATCCGCAAAATACCAGAGCTCAATTTAAAACTGGTCGACCGGTGCATACCAAATTATTCCTGACATCTTGTATATTTTAAAAGTGTTTTTACTGTTTTCAAATAACTTTTCATTTCTATTAATCCTTTTGTAAAGCATTATAAATATCCAAATTTTGGCTCCTTAACTTTTTTTTAAAAGCATTATTGTTGACCTAGTGTTTATAGAATTATTTATTTTAAGATAATATTAAGTAATTATTGCTTATTTAAATTTTAGCTATTGACCTAAGTTTTTAATTTAAATGCATAAAATTTCAAATGATACAACATGAATTACAATTGTATTTCTAGCAGTGTATGTGTAGTTAATAAGTTTTATGATAAGAATCTTTGTATGACTTTTTTTATAGTTTACCTAAAAATCTGTCGCAGGTTTTATATGTCTAAAAAGTAAAATTTTTGAATGGTGGTTTTTTTTATATTGTATTTAACTTTAAAATAAAAAAAGGATAGTGGTAAAAGAATAGTATTTAAGCTAGGCTTTCAACACTAGGATTTTCTTGAACTTCTTTGTCTGCAGGAGAGTGCAGAGCGCCACTCTCAGGCTCTCTGTGATCGAGCGGCAGAGCTGCAGGAAATTCGTTCGCAGCTGACTGAGGCGCAGCAGCAGCTCAGAAATGCACAAAAACAGAATTCAGCTGCCACAGCCTATCTGGAAGCATCAGAGCTCCGTGCAGTGCTGGCTGAGAAGGATGCCCTCATCAATGTGAGAGTCCAAGCTTTAGCCTTGCACTCCGATCCATTTACTTAAATCTGCCTTTTCTGTCTCCTTTGAACTGTAACTGATCATGCCATTCTGATGATCTTCTAGAGGCTGCTAGAGCGTGGGCAGGAGAAGGACCGAATCCTTTTGGAAATTAAGAGTGGTGAAGCTCCTCCCCCTCAGGTGCTTGAGCTCAGACAAACCATCGAGGTGCTCCAGGAGAAGCTTGAGGAGAGAGAAGGTGAGCAACTAGATATAGCCAGTGGAGCATAAATCTCTTGGATGTCTGTAGCACTTCCTTCTGTTTGCTTGTAGCTGAGCTGAGTCGGCGAAACAGTGATGAAGCTCTGGATGTGACTGCAGTCTCTAAGAAGTCCACTGTGGTTTTGAAGAAAGAGCTTGCTCAGAAAACAGACGCTCTAAATGCTGCGCTGAAGTTGGAGAACCAGCTCAGGGTCTGTTAGTTTAGAGCTCCTTGATTAAATCTCTCTGTTTGTAAAGCTTCAGATTGACTCTGTTTGTGGCAGGTTTCTCTAGCAGATCTCCAGTCCACCGCCTCAGATTTAGAGGCTCGATTAGAGGGACAGACAGCCAGCGTCGAGTCTCTAACATCAACGCTCAACACCAAAGAAGAAATCATTGTGGTGAGAATAATCACTCTCCTATGGATAAGTCAGGGAATTATTGACTGTGTACTTCAAGGGTTGAAGGTGCGGTGAGAGATTTTTCAGTAAGCAGATTATCCAAAAAATGATCATTTCAATAACCACAAAATTATCATGTCTTTTTGTCTCCAAACTTGTTCCACTATTTTATAAGTAAACATGCTTGCTTCTAATTTTCTGTAAGTGATTTTGACTTTCAAATAATGCTTTTCAGACTGGTGTAGGGATAAAACTGCAGACTCAAAATAGTCAGAATTAAAGGGGAGTTTGGTTCACAATTTTTTTCTCCCATGTCATTACTTTTGTCTGAAATTAAGTAAAATCAATCATCTAATGCACATAACACGAGTGATGGTTTGTTGTATTGATGCTTATAAGATTATGATATAAATACAGATAAAGCAGTAATGGACAAAGATGTTTTGTATTTGTAGTCTAAAGGCTTTGTTGTAAAGTTGAAGGATAAAATTTGATGAACATTTGAGCAACCTAGTTAATTGAAGTCAATACAATAAACTGTTAAATATGAAATTCTATTTAACAGTAAATAAATATTAAATTATAAAAATGTGAATGGGTTGAGCTCCATCACAGTCAAAACAATCCTTTTTATTGGTCCATACTCGAAAGAAACAAAACTGGCAGATTATTGGATGTCAAAGATTTTTCTGGGTTGTAGTGTACAGCGTCCAAAATGAAACAAACACTTTTGTTTCGTGTGTAAGTGCACACTGTCCTGACACTCAAGAGAACACTCGAGTCTGCTGAGTCTCTGCCACTGAATATAAACTAGACATCACTTCATGTCATGTCGCATGTTTATGGGTCTTAAAATGCCTGTATCCGCAAATTCTAATTGTAAAACATGTATTGTCATTAATACTCAAGAGACTCCACCTCTTTACAGGGTACCAGTGTTTGAGTCTTGAAAAACACCTTTTTGTCATGTCTCCTGTCTGTGATAGTTAAATTACATCACTGCTGTTACAGCAGATCTTGAGTGACATGTCTAAAACAACCTCACTCAGAACTGGTACTGGACTGTGATAAAAAATGTGGCAAAAATGTCATGGGAGGATATAAATCAAATTAACGCTTCTAAAAAAACATGAAGTTTACTGAGAATATACTGCGATTGCGAACACATCAACAGAATCAACAGAATCAACAGAACATCAACAGAAAGCTTCTGATTACAATTCACAATTCACTTTGGCTTACCGCTGCTCTAAAGCCTAGAAAACGAATACATTTATTGATTTGCAATTGTACATATAATTATGACTGATGTTTAAACTACATAAATCCCTCAAAGTGTAACATTGGCCATCTCAAGTTACAAGACTTAAAAACTCGCAAAATCGAAACATCACTTGCAGATTAAAGGAATATACAACGTCCAAAATCATAGCAGCGGCTATTGTTATTTTAATGATTTGCACTCTGACACTCAAAGTTCACTGAGCTTTCTGACCTAAACTGGAATTTGCTTGTTTAGAGAGTGGTTTATGTGTTAAATCAATGGCTAGCTGCAATATGTAATCTGCGATCTACCAAAACTTACGCCTTGTATTTATTAGAAGTACATATTTATTACAAGCTGGTTTACCGATTTTTATATTTAAACATGGGAGTTTTTGGATAAGGTATTTGCTTTGTGCCTAACCTCAACTGTCAAAATCAATATAATGTGCTTCTGAATCACTAGTGGTGGGGGAGGGAAGTTCTAATACACAGAACAGCTCGCAGTTTTAATTCCATTTTGCTTTTACAAAATGTATAATGATGTCTTAATGAATTTACACCACTCTGAGTTCATACCCTGCAGACATTTATAACCTGCCAATGGTTAGCTGTTCATAATAGGAGGCATTTTAAGGTATATTTAATAGAAACACACTGCTCTGTGATCTTGTAGAAAGCTTTTTTTGTTGTAATGTAGTTCTGATTCTGTGGATTTCCACAGGAGCTGCGTCAACGCTTGTCTCAGAAAGGTGATGTTCAACTCCCTCTGACCCGTGATCACGCATCGCAGCTTAGCGAGAGTGAGCACAGCCTTTCGTCCCTCCCTCAGAGAGAGGGAACCATGATCGGAGGAAACTCTCAGCAAGAGGTACTGCTACATAGAGACACTTTTACAATTGCTTTAATGAAACCTAGATCTTTAACACAGACCTCTTCCTGATTGAACAGGAAGCTCCCTCTCTATCAGATCTGAGGACGGAGCAGGCCGAATTAAACAGAGCTCTGAGAGCCGAGCATCACCTTTACTCAGACCTCATCCGAGCGGTAAAAGAACGCGACAGGTACCTGACACGACTTTCAGATCCTTGCCTTTGTTTTAATTGGGGACATTTGGTGACAAAAGTTTAAAAATGTTGAAAAATTATCTGGAGATTAACCTTGAATTGTTAGATATTGTAAGATAATATCCACCTCATCAACTCATCAGGATGTGATAAATGTCTGACTTCTTTGAAAAAACAAAGGGGTGTATGTTCAAGCCTTCTAGCCTCTCCCAAGTCTGAAAAAGATTTAAAGAGGATGTTAGTCAGGTAAGAGCGCTGATTGGGTTTCAAAACTATGAATAGTTTGAGCTTAAATGCTCTTATGGTCCAGTCAGTGTTTAATAAAATAACCATAATATTTTATCTGCACTGGGAACAGGATGTGGTTGTCTTATTGCGATGACTACAAAGAAATGAATCAATAGTTAAAAAAAGCAAGCCTATTAAATTCACTTTTACACTGTTAAGTAATTTATCACATGTCTTATTTCTCTGATGTCTATGTAAAGCTCATTAGATACGTGTTGCTTGGGTTTACCAGAGATGGATAAATGCTCTTAAATACTATTAACAAAAAATTATGTTTTTGAACATGATTTTAAAAATAATGATTGTGCTAGAGTTTGAGAACCTGCAGAAATCCTGTTTAAGTGCCCAAAACCGTGTGACCGAAACCATCCCATGTGATCAAAGACAAAGTGGAAAAAGATGCTCAGTGTGTGAAACGTTGAAATTTAAATACATCCATGCTGTTTGCATTGAAGAAGTTAACAAAAAAATTGAGTAAAATACCATTACAGGCTTCCAAGATACTTATTTTTCAACTTGTTTCAGTGTTGAGAGGCTACAGGTGTTGCAGCTGGAGCTTACAGCCGTCTCGCTCCTCAGGCAGCAACTGGAGAGTGGTGTCCAGACGAACGAAGAGCTGAGAGAAGAGCTCCAGCGAGAGATCCAGAAAACCAGAGAGAGAGAAGGTGCGGTGCAGACTGAGAGGGCTGTCTGTTGAATTCTCATCTTACCCAAGTTCCCACATTTTGGATACTGTATAATAGACAAACAATGGTTTTGTGGAGCATAAGCTTTCAATGCAAACTAAATGCATTCAGAATTGGATTGAATATCTTCATAAACTTCTGGTATTCAAAATAGTTTAGCCATTGTTACCCGTCATAGAGTGAGAACTGAACCTAACTTGGGAATGGATCTTCTCTAAAGTCAAATAGTACTGATGCACAAAGGGAATTATTGTTGATTTTAGCCTTGTATTGGTTGTGTAACACAAACTAACAACGTATTCAAGTTTTGCTTGCTCTTCATTACTCATCCTTCCATTTCTCTCATCGACATGCATGTCTGTGTTTTTCTTTCCACATGATTGTTTGCTCTGTTTTCTGTTCTCTTATATCTACTGACATCATTGTCCTTCATTTTCATGTCTGTCTGTCCCTACTCTGGTCATTCATCTGTTATCTTTTCTTTTAGAGTTTTGTTTCTAATAAAGTCTTTTAAATGTCTGTCTGTACTCATCAAAACTCATTTTCTGTTTTATGTGACTATTGTTGATCTGTTGTTATCCAATCATGGAAGCAACATTTCCTCCATGCTCAAATGTGTAGCAAAATCTCTCAATGGATATAATGGATTTTGGTTTCATGAAACTTTGTTATAATTCTTGTAAAGTCTCTTGCCTTAAACCTGTGTACACAGGCAACCTTAACTTTAGTGAAAAACACCAGATCTACTTTTATTTTTTATGAGAGGCATTGTGAGTAATCAAAAAAGGATGATTTTTACAATAGTAATAAAAATGCAGTATTGCGCCCTTTGTCGTTGGGCTGTGTGGTTGACACCAATGATTCATATTCATCAGCATCCCCATGGGTGAGATTGGATTTGAAATTTCACTCAATTCTGCATGTCCAATCTTCTGGTGCCCATCTTCATGCTGGTGCACAAGTGTCCTCACATACCATCATCAGAAGAAACTACAAACAATCTCAGAGGAAACTACATATAGAATTAGCTTCATTTTAGTGTTTTGTCTAGTTCTGTAAAATATTTAACTTTGTTACAAATAGAAAATAGATTTCAATCTATTTTCTATTTGTTTACCTAAATATACAATGTTGTACAAGAAGACATATTCAACAATTTAAACTGAACCTTTCCTTTAATAGGGAAAAAGTCTTGAATTAACTTAGAGGGTCTTAATTTATTGGTTGGATAATGCCTGAGTATATCTGACTGCTATTTATACCATTTTTAAACATTTTGTATTGTGCATATATTGCATTTAAAAGTAGCCTTTAAGAACTTGAACAGTTTTATTATTTCTATGTTGATTTTGACATTTTGTACTCCGTATTTACTCAGTAACTCATGTATGTAGCAATAAAAATTAGTAAAAGATAGATTTTAACTAAGAATAATTCTATAATTATGCTTTCTATTAATTCAAAATTATGCTAAAATAATAAAAATTTTATTATTTATAACAAATTTATGACTCACTAAGACACATTTAGATCTTTGTCTATTGATGGCAAATATACATTTTCTATTTTATCATTTATTTTTAAACATTTACTATAGATCGCCATGTATTCTAAAGTCTTCTTGTAATAGTGTATCCAACTTCAGACTAATTTTGAATAATAAATACATTATACCACTATACAAGTAATACAGCTGATTTGTAAATTCATTTGTTTCCCTATACTCATGTAGTCTATCCTCAGCTTTATTCATTTTTTTAGTTTCAATTAAATGTACTACTAGGGTGTTTGTTTAAGTGATTTTTTTAAAGGTATTTTATTTAAAACCACACCAAAACACACGTTTGCCATTCAGAATTTTGTCTATCATGTTAAGTAGAAAGCATAGACATCTAAACAAACAAACAAAAAAAACTGACTGACTGAACAGAAGGTATGTTGGGGGATTGAGTTGGTATTTAAATATTATAGACAGAGCAGAAGTCTATCTCCTTTTCAAAACAAAAGTTTTTAGGAAATCGTAATGCATAAATGAGCAAGCGACTAATCACTTATCTTCCATTAGCAGTTACAATATTAAAAATAAAATAAGAGTTGTTTGTTCTGTTGAGCTGAGACAATCTCTTGTGAACCATCAGTTAGATTTTGCCTTATTACAAATTGCATATTATCCCACCCCCTACTGTAAGTTGTTTGGATATTTTTAATAAAAACTAAAATAGCTTAAACCTTCCTTTTATGTATGATTTATTGCAATTTGATGCAAGTATTCCTTCATCTTCTCAATGCATTCACGAATTAACACCAGCAGGCCTCTATCTTGCTAAATTAGGGCTGGGAAATCATTTGCCGCATTTTATCAGTTCTTTTTCCTGAATCAAGACATTGCTAGAGCTTAAAAAGTGTTGTAGCTGCAGAAAGACTTCAGAATTTCAGATGTGCCTCACTGACTGTGTCCCACTCTTTGTGCATGTGTATGTGCAGGCGCAAACCCATCAGAGCTGAAGAGCCTGCGGGATTCTCTGGAGGAAGCTCAGCGCTGGAATGCTGCCCTTCAAACACGATTGGGTCAGATCCAGAATCGGGGAGGTGGTGTTGGTCAGGCGAACGATTCGGGTACGTTTCTGCACTTTTTAGAAAACTAATTTTAATTTGCACAAAATGAACATGTGTTCACGGTTAGTTGAATTTAGTAGTTACAAGTTTCGATATTCTTAATAATGAGTTCCATCATATGCTTTTTGTGAATGTTGGGAAGCAGATAGCTAATCTCAAATATTGCAAAGGCTGTGTTTAAGAATACACCATATTTTCTACTACTATTAAGTGAAAAGGAAAAGTAACATTTACAAAATAATGGCACTTTTGATAACCACCAGCACATTTTTGTTGTAGGCATTGTTGTAGAATCTTCTTGTTTTTCCCTAGTTGTTTTTATTTTATTTATTTATTATAATTTTTTTTACATATTTTTATTTTCTTTTAAAGTTAATTTGGTTCTTGATTGGTAACCACATTTTATTTTAACGAACCAGTCTTTGTCTGTTTAGCAAAACATTACATTTAGTCTCTTTCCAGTGATTACGAGTCAGCTAGAATTGCTATTGTGTGATTATTTAGGTAGATGTTTATGACAACTTAAAATAATACACAATTTTGTTCTGGAGTTGGAGTTGTGTCAGGTAAATTTGGTACATATCCAAGTTTCAGTCTCAACTCCATTGCAAATCCTGTTTTATACTGACCCTCGTTAAAAAATGTAAATTGCAAAATAGCTTAAACAAACAAACGCACGTTTTGGTAGATATGCTGGTGCATTTCCCCCAATAAAAGTTAGCCACTGTCATGAAATATTTATTTGATGGGAGTAAATGAGCCGAGTTGTGTGCTTCTTTATATTTCAAAGCCATGGCTTCTAATGAGCGAAGGGGTGGTCTATTGTATGAACAACTAGAAGAAAATTGCGGAGGGATGGAGTTCATGAAAATTAATGGGAGGACCTTACAGTATTTGACATAATTTACTGAGACTTTCACACACCGGCTCGTTCCCAGAGAGTATAAAGAATTTGTTGTTATTAAAATAAAACCTTTGTATAGATTTGTATCATTCCAGGAAGGATTTTCACATACACACCAATGAGTCACGTTTCTGTTCAAAAAGATGGAAAGTTCTGGAAAAGGTCTTCTTTAACAATGAAAAAGTATAATTTCAAAATAAATATTTTTTAGGACTAACATTTCCTGTGGGTGTTATTTGCTGTAAGAAATGCTTCTTTTATGTTTACTTTACTTTTTTACACATTTCCCATATAACAAAAAAACTGAATAATGCACCATGACACTCCGATAAATTACCTCTTAAGTGAACAAACAATGTATTAAAGAAAAGTAATCTGATTATTTTAGTGGACACACTGAGTTTGTTTGGCGATCAGACGTCCTATATGAGTATCTGTGTGGGGGAGGGGCCAGAGGAGGAGCTTCTACACATGACCACTGAACAGCTCCAGGCAAAGGTGAGAGCCCCTTTTCAAGAGATGCATTCTTTCTTCTGATCAAAACTTGAAGCTTCAATCTCATTTTTAGGTTTCAGAGCTTCAGGCAGTAATTGCTGAACTCCAGAACAAGCTGGTTGTGATGGAGAAGGGGACTGTGGGTAGAGACCTTTTCTCGCTCTCGCCCCCTGTCAAGGTATCCTAGCACCTGTTTTCTGCTCATTTGCATTTGGATAATTGATTTTTCTTTTCAGTTACTAACTGTTCTTGCAGCATTTGTTTAACCTTCTGCTAAAGTTTCTCTTTTTTTTAAGACTTAAAGGGGTCATTAACTGAGAAACCAAAAGTAAAAAAAAAAGTCTTAGAATTATTTTTACATTTTTTCATGTCGTAAAAGATCATTACACAAACATCCAGAATAGTTTAAAAGAGGCTTTCACTAATCTGATTGGGCTTCTTTGGCCTCGAGCTGCTTACCTTTTCATTGTTGCTGACTGTGAAGTGCAACTGTATCTATAAACAAAATATTACGAAATTCTTTCTGTAAGTTGCACGCCCCCTGGGAAAGTGTTCAATTGGCTTATTCTTCAAATCATGACACAAAAATAACTATTAAGCCATTTCAGTTAATGACCCTATTATTGTTCAACATATGTAACAGATCCTAAATCTCTTTTCTCACCAAAAAAATCAAGTCTGTAAATAATGAAGTTGTCTAGTATGACTCTCCTGTTTAGCTAGCTTCTGTCTGTGCATCTCTCTCTATGTTTAGTTTCTCCCTGTAGTTCTCTCTTCCATCCCTGCTAACCCCTGTTATCTCTGTCTTTCTGACTTGTTTTCTTACCCATGATCACCTGCAGCCGCCCCATTCTGCTGTTATTGTTGCTCTGTGTATTCTGTTCCATTCTTGCATTTTGGGTTAAGTCATGTGTCACCAAACATCCCATTACTGTAGCAGCCACAGAGAGCGAGGACGCCTGCGTGTGAGGATGATTTGACGCGGATGCCTGCGATCATGACGGTAAAATTGAATGTGATGTTTTTGTTAATACAGGTTGATTCAGGTTAAAGGTCCAAAAAAGTTAATAAATTGTTATTTATAATTTAAAAACTAATAATAAAAATAATTTTAAGAGATAAATAAATGCATCAATCTTAACGTTTGGGGTCAAAAAATTCATATTAAAAACAAAACATGGCATGTGTTATTTCTGCCGTTCAATCCAGAGACTGCAGGTGATCAGATGTATCCTTAACATCATACATTTAGAAAATAAAACTTAAATCTTCTTTGTCTTCAGGGGCTAATTTTAACACTTTTAACATGTTTTATACACATTCCTTTGAAATTCAGACCAGAAGTCAAATTTGTGCAGTTCATTTACTGTTACATACTTTGCTTTCCTGCCCATGAGGCCCTTTGATTGACAAGACAAACAATAAATCCCATGTTTTGCATAACATTCTTTTTTGTGGAGCAGAAATGTTGCCACATTAACTAAAGAACATGCACCAAGTTAGCCATGTTATAAAAGTCATAGAAGATGAGAGATGCTAACGGGTTCGATATTTAGTTGTTCTTTAAAATCACACGGTCCAAACACGATGGATATCTGATTCTGGGCGAACTGAAAACACTCACTACTACCAGAAACCCAGATAAGATTAACCAATCAAATGATTCTTGAAGTTTTTCCAACTTTCTGTACCAAACTCATCAGACATTTAGATAGGGTTCCTCTGGTGCGAAATCTGAGTCTGAGACTAGGGTTTACTTGATCAAACGATCTTCCTCGATGAGAGCTCAGTTGTTTTTTCTGCTTTCTACCAGATCTAAAAATATCTCCAGTCTATGTCCATTACTCTCCTCTGCTGCAGGAATCAAACCACTAACCTTCCGGTTACCGGACATCCAGCTCCACCACTGTGCCACCTTTCCGCCCCACAATTTACTTTTATAATGCCCTCAAAACTATATGCAGGTTAAAGCTGGTTCCCCCATCTTTCTAACCTCATTGTGGTTCATTCATCTTCGTGTGCCCTTGGATTATCTTCAGCTGTTTGGCTGGAGCCCCTTCAGTTAACTAAAATATTATTAGTTGAGAGAGAGCCTTCTGTCACTCAGTTCTCATGCTTCAGAACAAGCTCCCGGTCTTGATGAATAATAGCGCTTGTATTTTCAAGATTCTGTGTCATTGTGTTATATTCAATAATATGTTGTTCACAAATTGGTCTAATTGTAAGGTAGATATGATTCTTTTACTTATAAAGTCTCTATTTTTAATTGAAATCACATTCAGTCTGCTCTTTTTCTAGCCCGGGCTTATCCCGGAAATGAGCTGTGATTTTCATGCGGCAAACTTTTTAAACACTCCCTGTTAATCACCTATTGGTTAGTGATTTGCATATTCATGGCGTGTATGCAAAGTTACTGTCTGACAGTCAACGTAGATTCGAGAGATATTAGAGGAATTAATTACGAGCAAATTCACTAACGAACACGAACACAGAGCTAGCAACATTAATAGACATTATGATGGCATTTGGGAACATTATTATAAAACCTTAACTCTATGAGCCAGAGGCAAATAGATATTTGGTTTCTGTACACCCTGCAATTGAGCATCTTTAAATCCTCACAAGTCCTTTTACTAACATCCTTTTCATCCTTTTAATAACACAAGTTCAAGTTTTGTTATGCTCGCCCATTCCTTCACTCTGTTTGATTTGGACGCATTGGTTTCCAGATATCACGCGGCAAGGTGTTACTTTACGGATAGTGCATCATTTCTGAGGGAAGGGAAATCAGCCTTTTCATGTCCGACCGTGATGTTACAAAGGGCCTCGTGTGATGTTAAAAATGGCACGAATACAACCCTTTTTTTTTAAAGAAACAAATTGTGGCTTTTAAAGACATTTTTAAGAGTAGATCGAATAAAAAAAAAGCGAACTATGGCCGTTCCCAAAGAGGCTCACCATGGCATGATCCCTTTAAGTTATATAACTTACTGTTTTATCACTGTCTAGCCATGATCTAGCTTGAGATGGTGTCATCTCTTAAATAACAAACAACAAAAAACATATTAAACAAAATGCTTTTGATTACTGCAAACTAAAATAGTTGGATTAAATGGATTAAAACTTAAATGATCTTCACTGCTGTTGTGTCTGTTATTGATCCTCAAGAGGAAATGCGAAGATTCTGTTGAAAACACCTCACCGTCACAGATGAAGAGAAACCCATGTGAACAACAACCATCCAGATTTGTTCAGGAGGAAACTGAAAAGTCACAGCTTGTGTCACTTCTGTCGGATTGTGGGGTGGAATCAATCTCTCAGCTCAGGTATAGGTTAATAAACAATTACCTCTCGCATGTTCAGATCTGAACAACATTGTTTTTAAATGCATAAAACTACTTAAATCCTCAGAGAACAAATAGCCAAGCTCCGTTCAGAAGCATCTGAACTACGCGGACTTCTCAAAGAGAAAAACGCCACCGAATCCAAAGAGAGTGCAGAGAGTTCTGGTGAAAGTGATGGTCATGGAGACATGCTCCAAACCATGAAGACGCTTCGCTCAGAGGCCAGAGGTCACCGGAAGATCATCCGGCTCCTGAAAGAGCAACTGGAAAAGAGCTCGACGACTGCAGATGGAAGTCAGAGTAACACTAAAGTGATGAGCAGCAAAGAGGAGGTGAGCTATGTCAGCAGACTGGAGGACAAGCAGGGGGAAACAAGAGACAAGGAGGAGATGAGACTTGGGGGCTCCAAACCCTGCATGAGTCAGAGGCACAACATGGCCAGGCATGCAGTGAGTACCTCTCAAGAACTTTTTTTTTTCTAAAGAAGACCTTGGGCACTGTAATGGGAAGCGCATATATTGCCTTAATACAGTGTTTCTCAATTATTTTCTGTCGTGCCTCCCTAGGAAGAAAAAAAACATCTCGCACCCCCCGCACAACTATAAATAGTATTATTTTTCTTTAAATTTGTTATAAGTACACCTCTGCATAACACAGTATCCTTATTAACATAGACGAGAAAAAAGAAAGAAATATGGATCAACTTACAACAAAGAATAGCTTTATTAACTGTAGCAGAAAAGATTTAAGGTGCATCTAAAATGTAAAAAACATTAAATCCTTATAAACTAAAAACATTGTTTGACTGACCATGATTGCTGGCAATATTCGGCGCGTTTTCACTGAAAAAAACTCAAGTGGCTTTTCAGTGTGATTTGTGTGTAATGTCTTTAAGTGATCCCTTAATTTATTTGGCTTCATGCTGTCCGCTGCCAAAATGTTTAGACTCGGTAAGCACACCTGTCTCTCCTCGTCTCCCAACGTAGTCACAGTGAAGCCCAGCGTACATACGCATCATATTTCCTCGTCTTAGCTTTCGGGAGACCTGCTACACTTCAAAAATGTATCTGGTGTAGTCTGCTAAATAACAAACATTATTGTTAAATGCAACAAAGTAACATTGGTTTAGCTTGTTGATTGATTGTTCATTAAGTTAAAAGTTTAGAAGTAGTATGGTCAAGATTTTCCCTCAAAGAACACTTAATTTAGCTAAAGTTTGTACAGTTTTGAATGTGCAAAGGGCAAACGTTTCTGGATAGTTACAGTTATTGTTTGACACACTGCCAGCTACATTAAGTTGCATCTCTATCTTCCCCAAATCAGCAAGTAAAATTCAAGTAACTCTTTATAACTCCTCTCAAAACCAAAACAAGGAAATGTTAACTTTTAAATTTTTTAGTGTATAGAAAAGGTATGTCACTGTGGAATTTGTTTTAGTTGTACTTTGCAGCACAGATAAAAGAATAAGATAAACTAATCTTGGGGAAAATACACAGATAAAAACAATAAAACGTCTATGTTTTTAGGCCAATGTGAAGTCTCGCTTACCAGTTCCTGTGAGATCCAGTAGAAGCGTCGTACTGAACTCTGATGATCTGAGAGAAATTCAGTCAGAGAGCATTCACTTTAGGAGCAAAGAGCACTTGAATGTGGCAGATGAGTCCGATTGCAGCACTGACACTAAGATCTCCTCAAAATCATCCCGGCAGACGCCCTCGGAATTCAATCGTGGTGAAATCGCTAGAGGACAAAAGAAAGACTTACAAGCTCAGGAGCTCAGAGTACAGTTAGAGTTGCTGAATCAAGAATGCCAAGAGAAAGAGGAGCTTATCTCTCAACTCAGGAAGCAGGTGCAAGAGTGGGACGAGCTTCAGGAAGAGCTCCAGGAGAAGGACCGCCTCAACCGAGAGTACCTGGAAGCCTTGCAAGCAGCAGAGTCCACTATTGCGTATCTCACAGCATGCAGCCTGGACTCTGAGTGTGGAATCGGTCAGACTGGAGATGGAGTGTTGCAGCAGCGCTGTGAGGATATTCAAAAGAGTCTCGAGGAGAAAGAACGAGTCAACGCTCAGCTTCTGGATGTCTTGAGCTCTGCTGCGTCCACCATTGCATCTCTTCATGTTATAGATGCTACGGGCGTCTCAGGGAAATTAGATCCAAGTAAGCTTTGTGAGAGGTTTGAGGACTTATTTAAACAGGTTAAAGCTTCTCAGCAGAAAATGGATGGAGCAAGGCTTTGTGCTCTGAACAATTCTGATTCTGACCTGCGACAACAAGTGGACATGCTACAGGAGTCGATGCTACAACAGTGCAAGCTGAACACTGAGCTGCAAGAGAAGCTCTGGACTTCAGAAGCTGCTTTTAAAAGGTTGAAGGATGCTAGCGATGCTTGTCCTTCATCTGGTTTGGATAAAGATGGCGCTGCTGGAGAATACAAAGGGAATCAGTGGTTTAAGCAACAGTTGACTGACTGCATTTTAGACTGCATTACAGCTGCTGAAGGAGCTGTTGATTGTCTGGTAGAGTTTTGCTCAAATCCAATGCAGTTTCAACCAGAAAACCTGTCTTGTACAGGAATGCAGCAATGGATGGAGAGACTGCAGGCTGCTTTGTTGCAAAGAGAAGCTTTACAGACTAGAAATCCGTCGACAAGCACGCCCTTACAGAACTCAATCAGCTCCAAACCTTTGTCCTTGCACCACAATCTTCTTACCCTTCTTCAGATCCATATCGGGAATGTTCAGAAGTTGCAGAAAGAAATTGAAGATCGGCCCTTGAGCAGTGGAGGTGGAGATGCTCCTGGAGATGGGAATGCACAGATAGAAAATCTACAGAGAGCATTGCAGGAGAAGCAGAGGGAGTTAAGGAACCTTGATGACAAACTGGCCCTCGCTCAATCTGTTATTGCTCTACAAAGCTCCAACAAGGACAATGCATCCAAGCAGGATAAAGGTGAGAACACAGAAAGGTTGAGTGAAGGGTTTTTTTTAGAGAACTAATATTTGTGATATCTTTTTTTTGTCACAGCAGTCTAGCATGTAACAGGGTGACGAACAAGATTACCCTTAGATGATGGTGAAAAAATAATGCCATTTACTTTCTTCTTATGACTTTTATTGTGATACAGTTTGAGCTATTTTTTTTTATTTCTAAGATCGTAATGAAAACAATGCTAGAAGGGTATTAAAGAACAAAGAAGCATTGTCCATAACTGCACACAGCACCTTCCAGGGTTTTTTTGTTTTGTTGTTGTTTTCTGATGTCGTAATTTGTAAAACTATACTACGTTTTAAAAGTTGGTACTTGGGAGGTTTATTTTAGTATTTGAGGTCTGATGATCTGGATCTTTAAATAGTTTTAATGAAAATCCGAAATGATTAACTTGTTTTCAGTAGCTGTTGAATGAAGCAGATTTCTACAAATAATCAATTCAGTTTAGATCCAACATTGCAAGATGTTTGTTTCTCAAGCCTGCCTGTGTGCTCTAGCGCCTCCTGAGGAACATGATGATAAAGGGGTGCAGGTGGAGGCGCAAGACCTTGGGTACGAAACGAGTGGAAGGAGTGAGCCGGAGGTGGAGGGCAGTAGCACAGGTAGACCGGGGTAAAGCATGAGAGGGTTTCTGCATAGAACGGTGTTACTGACTGCATGCTCACTATTAAAGACTCGATATTTTCTAGATGCACTGTTACTGACATATCACTCTGAATAATAATTGGTTTGTTCTCTGTTATCAAGTAATGACAGCAATTCTAAGGCCATCTCCACACGTTTCGGGTTATTTTAAAAGGAAAGAGTTTTTCTTACCTCGTTTATGACAAAAATTGCATCCACACGAAAAACATAAAATACAGCTAAACTGGTGTAGAGTGAGTCAATCCAGAAAAGGGCACCATCCTTCTCAACCCTTAAGTTATATTGACCAATCAGCTCAGCTCTGAGACACATCAGTGCTTTTTTTTCAATGGCTAGGAAATACAGCTAACGCAAACATAAGAAGAACTCTTTTATAAACGGAAAATTCTCTACTCTCAACACTTCGTCATTTATTTGAGGCTCAAAAGGTTCTTGTCAAAAAACTGGTGCTCTTTGCATTTGTCAGGTGAGTGCGTCAGCAACATTAAGAGCTTATTTTTATGATTTGCAATGTCTTTTGTATGATTAAACACATTTGTGTTGTGTGCTTGTGTAACTTAGTTTTGTACAATTTAAGAGATATGCTTTAACACAGAGATGCGCAGCACCAACTCTCTCTGGCACCCATTAGCCATGGAGCTCTGTGTGCAAAAGCATCAATAACAAGATTCTGCAAGTCCTCTAAACTTCGCCTATAACCAAAATAAACATAGTTTCACCGTCTAACTCCGTTAAACTCTGCTCCAGATACATGTGAAATGAGAGTGTAACCATGTTAAAAAAGAGCTGTTGCAAAATCAATGGGTATGTGTGGCCATAAGTTTGAATAGCTTCACTGTAATTAAAAGATCCAAAAGGTCAAGATCTTTTTTTTTACACACAACATTAAAATTAACATCAAACTGTAGAACAAATTACTTTTCTCTCAGCAGCTAGAAGAGAAGCAACAATGTGAGTAATCAATGGCAGAATTCCAATATTAGATTTTTCTCTATGTGCATGATTGCCTGGTGTTCACTTAAAAAAAATCCAAGAGAAGTTGACTGATTGGGGCAAGTGAAGTTGCTCTTCTGAGCACGTCATGTCTGCGTGTGTGGGATCACTCATGTTAATATCAACTAAGGATGAATTGGAAAACTCTATTCAAGAACTGAAAAAGTTTTGCACTGCAGCTGCTGTGTATGATCAAAGTACAAAACCTTGTTTTTTGGGCCAGGAATATTACAATGTTTATTTTAGATTGTGTGGATCATTTATATGTATTAAAATAGATTTTGTGAGTGTTGCAGGGAAGGCTTATTGATTTTGATTGTGGGGAAAGCTGATTGATTATTCATGGAGTTGTAGCAGGTTTTTTTTAAGTCTTTTAGTGAGTGTTGCGTTTTCCGCTCGTTCCGAACCAGCTCAGAGATGGCTGAGTGTAGTTATTGTGAATAGATTCTGATTGGCTCCTAGTGCCTCAAAATGCAGGGTTTCTCTTGATTTTTAGCATTGTTTAGTATGTTGGAATTCAACAGATGCCTACATATGGGGATGTATTTTCAAGAGTTGCAGGTACAAGTTCATTTCTCTTCAGTTGTAAATCTGTTACTTTTATTTGTGAATCTCTCGTTGTGCATTTGTGAGTTTGACTCAAATCTTGAATTAAAAACGAGAGAGCAGCACACAACTTGGACTTGTGTTATTAAAAGGAGGTTAGTAAAAGCACTAGTAAGGATTAAAAGAAGATGCTTAATTCCAGGGTGTACAGAAACCAAATATCTATTTGACTCTGGCTCAGAGAGTTAACGTTGTATAATAGTGTTCCCTCAAATGCCATTATAGTGTCTGTCAATGTTTGTGCTGTGTTCGTGTGTTAGGGTTAGTGAATTTGCTCGTAATGAATCCCTCTAATATCTCTTGAATGTACGTTGACTGTCAGACAGTAACTTTGCATACACGTCATGAATATGCAAATCACTAATCAGTAGGTGATTTTCTGGCAGTGGTTACGAAGTTTGCCGCATGAAAATCTCATCTCATTTCCGGAATAAGCCCGGGCTAGAAAATATTTTAATAAAATAAAGATTTTAATGAAAAATAGAGACTTTATAAGTAAAAGAATTGCATCTCCATTACAATTAGACAAATTTGTGAACAACATATTATTGAAAATAACACAATGTCACAGAACCGTTAACACAATGCTGTTTGAGTGTATTTGTAAAGAAGTTTAAATATAGTCCACTCGGTACAATCTAATTGCCTATTGGACATTGGTGTTTTCAAATGGAAATTTCACTCAAAACTACCACATTGCTTCTTGTTAAAACACTAATATGAGGCAAATTGTTCTAGAATTTTTTTTCATTATTATTCTGTACAACTCTAAACTTGTGTTCAATGTGAATTTTTTCTGAACTATATTTTTGACAGAATAATAATAAAAAAAAGTCAGCATTCAGTATATAAAATGTACATTTTTCCACACAACTTACCCAGATTTTATTCGTAGTCTCTACGCCGGCCCTCACTTATTTTACATTTGACGCCCCTGAACTTGGAGAACTGTATCTTTCTGATGTTTTTGTTTTCTTTATCCATTTGTCTCTTTTTCAGATGTAGATGGTGGTTTGCGATCAGTTCCCGCACTCTCTCCAGTTCTCCCTTGCAGTACCCAGGACAGGTTTTCACCAGACAACACCAGCGCTTCCACTCCCTCATATCCCAGCTCCCCAAGCCTGAGCTCTCCTAGACCTTTAGAAACACACTCCGACCCCAACGTGCACATTCGGCAGCTCAGGACGCAGATGGAGGCTCAGCAGAAGCTCATCCAGCAGCTCCAGAAGCAGCTGAGGAGAAAGTCTGCATCACCTGAGCTCCTGAATGTGACCTCGGCCGCTGAAGAGGATGAGCGGAAGAGGATGAAAGACGAAATCACACAGCTAAGCTCCGAGCTGGAGAGGGAAAGAAGACTGAGCAGAAGCAGCCAGCCAGGATCTCCTTCCAGGTAGTGTTCATTGTGCTTCTATTACTTCATAGACTTTTATTCTTACTGACAAGCAACAGTTTTGATCATTTCGGCATGAAAGATTTTAAGCTTACGATTTTAGGAATGGTTGTAACATGCAGTGGACTACAATAGTTCTTCATATGGCTTCAGAAGTTTTCTACTGTCAAAATAAAGTACAATAAGTAGAAATCAATCTCTTCAGGGCAAGTGTTTGTGAAAACAATTAGGCTTTCCCTGGTTTTCATTCATGCCAAGACTCCTTTCTCATAAAGTTTATCTTAATCATGCCTTGTCTGTAACCTGTAAGTGATGTGATGCGATGTTTCTCCTGTTCTTCTATCGTGTGTTGTTTTCTCTACTTTTGCCTGCATTTAGTCCTGGGGTGTTCTTCTAACTTGGATCTATTTTTATAGTTTAAAAGATTGCAAAAGTTCACTATTTTGTTTTGTTGTCATGGTAAAATGTATTATTTTCAATGGGAAGCATTTGAAACTAGTGACGTCAGGTACAAGTGTCAATTGATGCAGAAAATAGGGAGCTCTGGGATCAGATCAGATTAAAGTGATATCAAAAAGATTGAGCAGGGTTCCCGCAGGGTCTTAAAAAATCTAAAATGTAAAAGTTCAAATTTTAGTCTTTAAAAAGCTGTTTCAACATTATTGGTGGTAATCATTTTCACTGGTCTTATTTTTCCAATGTCTATGAAAAGTTCATTGTTTTTGCTGTTGCTAGGGGTTGCCAGAGGCTGAGAAAATTCTCCTAAATTAAAGTACAAATATCATGATTACGGTTGCCAGAGAAAAAAAAGGCATCTCTCTCTGTGCAGAGTGGAGTCTCTGGTGCAGTCTCAGGCACGGGAGCTGTCAGAGCTTCGGGAGCAGATCCGAGTCTCTCGAGGTTTGGGTCTGGAGCAGCACAAGCAGCTGCTGGAGCTTCGAGGGACTCTGGAGGAGCTTCTTCAGCCTGATGCTCAGGGCACTCAGCTCAGACAGCAGCTGGACCGCAGTTTGAGCCTGCTGGAGACACTGGAGCAGGGTAATCATACAGATTTTTTTTGCAATAACTTCTATGGAGCATTTTCTGTAGACTTTAAGTGACTCAGATATGATCGTTCAGTCTCTTGTGGAGAAGTGGAAAGGCTCGTCTCCCAGTGCTAGGGAAGTGCCTCTCACAGAATCATGCCAGAGGAGCTGTAGCAGAGTTTACACTAGTCTTAAAATAGACAGTACTTTTTGGTCAAAAAGCTATGTCATATTTGCTGTCAAATCTGTTTAAAGGGTGAATAATTTCAGATCTTGTTCTCACCACAATCAAACTGCCCCAGATTTCTTTTGGCAACAGACCAAGATGAACTCTTAGAGAAGCTCTTTGCTTTTTGAGATATGTTGGTTAATGAAGTAATAGATGAGTGATAGATGAAGGAAACTAGGCACTTGTAAAAGCCCCCTTGAGAAACTACTATTGTGTCTCAAACGCTGTGTGATGAGCTTTTTTTTGTTTGTTTTTTTTTCAACATTTTGAAGCTTTTCAAAATCACTAGTGATCATTAGGGAAGAGGCAGGTTGGGGTGGGCATTTTTTCAGTATTAAACAGAGCATTTCTCTCAATGTTTGAGTATTGAGCTATCTTTTTCAGTTTCTAGCAGTGGTCTCAGTTCACGGAGTGCTGAAGGAATGGATTCTGTAGTGATGCTCAGGTGAGACCAAGTTTCAACTCTTCACTGTTAAAATGCAGCAGGATCAGACAAAATGATTGCATGATCTTAGAAACACACTCTTATGTTTAACACGTAGTACTTTGCAGTGATGGACTGGTCTTTATTTCTGAAATTGTGATACCAATTTTTGTTTAGGTTATTTTCACATAAAACAGCCTATTTAACATGTTTGCTGTTTTAAATTTGAATATCCAAAACTAACTACACTATTGATATTGAAGGGGGTAGAAGCTGCACAGTAACAGACATTGAAAGGTAACATATAAATATGTTATTTACTCATTGAAATTTTAAACATGAAATTTAATGTAAGAAGTGCATAAGTGTACACTAATAACATCACAAGGGTTTGACAATCCACATAGATGATAACTTCCAGAGGTTTTGTTCTCTTACTGTCTATGTGAACATACTGCCTATATGAAGTCTACCTTTTTTTCTGCATAGGGAATTAAAAAGAACATGGAGAACATGGTGATTATTGTAGTGTGTAGACATCCAGTGATTTATGACTCTAAAAACAATTTTTTAAAAATGAGAACACTTAGATTTTGCTCGGAAGTCAGGGAGTGTGAGATCGAAGAACCTAGTAGATATACTTGTGGTTCCTGCAGGGTCTTGAATTAGGAAATGGGGGAAATAAGGCATTAATAAGTATTTTAAAAGTCGTACATTATGATATCTCATAAAAAATGTGCTTCATACCTGAAATGTGATACTGAAAAAGTAAGTATCTAAAAAAAAAACTAGACTCCCATGCAAAATCCACAAAACAATAAATATCAGGGGAAAGTAGAAATATGTATTGTGTCCGCGTTCCCAGCAGTCCTCTGCTCGTCAGTCAACTCCTGATACACCCGAAGCAGCTGGTCCTACCCAGCATGCTGCTTGTGCCCCCCACACGACCTGTAGCCCCTCCTGCTATAACCTCAGCGAGTGTCGACCTTTTGGGTCCACATCAATGCTGATGTTAGAGGTGTTGTGGACTCTTCAGACCATAGCCAAACACCAGTCCTTCAACGGAAATGAGGGCATTAAGAACTTTTTAAATGCATGTTACCTGATTCTTGATGTTTAATTGTACTGTAAGCCAGATTTTTAATTCATTTATAGTTTATTTATATTTAATATTCAAGGTTCCATGGTTGTGTGGCTTTGGTTTATTTTAATTAATAGCATTCGTTTTTGTGATTTTTTTTTTTTTTTTTTTACAATTTGTATTTAATACTCAAGTTTTGTGGTTTTGTTTGCCTAGTAAATTATTGTTCTGCAATTCAAGAGTTCATTTTCTTGTCTGTTGAAGAAGTGAAATAGTCTTAAATTTTACTTGTAGAACCCCATGTTTACTACAATACCCCAACCCGCGTCTCTGGGGGCTCTGGTAGACCAAGACTGACCAAGTCAACACAGCTTTCAGCCTTCCAAAGTAATGTAAATGAAAAACAAAACTCCTCTCAAGTTCGCCATTTTTTTTTCTTCAGCTCTGCAAGAAATTCATCCACATGGTAGTAGAGCTAAATTTGCATCTCGAGTGAAAGCGATTTAATTTAAGTTGGTTAAAGGACCCTCCTGGCCCAAATAGAGCTATTTGTTGGCTCAGTCTAAAGGTCGGACTGATCAGCTACCAAGGCATAAAACCAGCTTTAGCTGAAGTATGCATAAAACCTCCACATTGCTTCATTAACTTACATTAAACTCCACCTACTGTTTGTACTACAACTACTAAAGCTTTTAAGTGCCTGCTGAATGGAACAGCTTTAGGCTGTTGGTGTTTGATGATGTTGCTTCGGCTTCCTCCTGACAGCAACTGTGAAAGTGTCTTGGAGGAGCTGCAGTACCTGCGCTCTCAGCTAGAGGGTGACAGAGAGCAGCAGGAACTACAGATGGTATATTTGTGCAGGCAGAACCAGAGCCTGGCCTTTAGCACGCAACATTTCATTGACCTGTGAGTGAGAGTGATATCTGAGTGCAGGTCTGTCTCTCTGCCTTCGTCACACTTGGCTTACTTCTGGTTATTTAGTGTCCTCTCCCTGTTATATATTTTCTTGAGTTTGGTTTGCAGTGTTTTCTTGTTGGCAATCTTCTTTGTGTAGTAATTCTGTGTTTGTTTCAGACTGTCTGTGGAGCTCAAGGAGAAAGACAGACAGATTCAAGCTCTTCGAGATCAGCTGCAAATGCTAGCTCCAGGAGTGCACTCAGACTCTGAGAGCAGTGATGGGATGTGCTCCGCTGACGTCAGACCTCCCTCAGGTAACCCTCACCAACTCATGCCAATATAATGTTTTTGAGATCCTCCTCTGAAACCATTAGTTTAAGTCACATTTTAATCATGTTTTAATCATGTTCCCTCATAAAAACATGCCTCAAGTAGTATTTAGATTAGTTCATGTATGTTTGAGTAGTCCTTTTTTCCTTTTTTTCTGAGCTGAAAACGGCTCATCCCTCCTTATCCCCACGTTTTTTTTCTTTATCCCCGCCCATGCCTCACCCACTTGTCAATCATATGAATTTCTAGTACAGCCCTCTCTACGATAAACAGGAAACGGGTTTGACCCGGAAGTGTGAGAGTGCAGATCGACACTGGATAAACAATGCAAGAGAAGTCCGTTTTTGGAGCTTTATTCGTCAGAAATGGCTCAATTTTGTGTCACCTTCACCTGGTTTATCAACAGGTTTCCAACTGTCCTATGTTCATTGATTCGGAGGTCCACACGGTAAGTTTGAGTACATTAGCCATTGTCTGTTGATTTATAATGTTTTAAAACAATAACACATGTTTAAAGTGTCGCTAGTTGTGTTTGTGTCTGTGGGAGGGACCGAAAAAAACGAGTGGCCAAAAATACGATATTATTCAAAGATCTATTTATGTAATAAAATATTTATTCTAAATAGTTCAAATAGTGCTATAGCAAGGGCATAGCATGGGATCTTTAATGAGTTAATTATCTATTTGTTGGTAGGCTTTTTATTAATAGATACAATATATAGATACTATAATACGCTCATGTGTATGTATGATCTAAGGATTATGCAAACTAACTAAACTTTTTTACTTAAAAAAAAAGCAAAAACATTCTTAATTTGTAAAGTTTAACTTTATTTTTGAGCAGTGGAGTATGAACATGTAGTTGCAGTTTTGAGAAATAAAATAAAAGTATTTGGTGTGCAGCAGCCGCTTTAATCAAAGAACAGCCCATTTTTAAGAGAGCAAAGATCGCACGCAGGTTGGAAGCAGGAGTTTTATATGTTCCTGCAACGTGAAGTAAACTTATTACTTACTTCTTGTAAATCATCTTTCTTATTAATGTTCTACTGATTCGTCACATACATAAATTGGTCTTAGGTTTACAGTTTTAAATTTAAGTCTACAAGCCCCTGTAAAATGTGAAAGAAGTTTGCAAATGTTTAAATAGTTGAAATTATATAAAGGCATTAATATAAAGGAATGAATTGATGTGGGCCAACTTTTAATGAAAACAACGAACCAATCAAACTTTACATCGTTTCTGTTCATTTCCTTTGCAAATTCTTGCAGAATTATTATCCAGTTTTCCTTCCTTCACAACAACATTTAAAAGCAGCTTCATCAATGAGAGCTTTGTTTCATAGTTTAGATCTCCGAAAGAAAGCTGAACACATTCAAGAGTCTTGTTTTCTTTGGACATTAAAGATGCAGCGATCACTTTCTGTTAACTTGAGCATCATTGAGCTGTTGAGGGCCGAGGCTGGTGTCCCATTACTGTTCCTCACAGATGCATTATTCAGCATACTCCGTAATATCCCCCACACTCCTGAGAGCCCTTTCTTCACCGAGGCTTCTGTTTCAGGCGAACAGAGAGATTTTACTTCTGAAAACACAGGGACCCTGCTGTTTTCGATTATCTGATAAACGCTGTTTGTAACACGTTATTGTGTTTGGGATGCTGAGATGAGAGGCCAGCTAGGTTTAGGTTTTTAGTTGAAGAGATGTTGTAGCCTTGTACAAACTGCGTTTAGAAGATGAGTGAACAAATTGTGCGAAACCGAATATCTCAAAACAATGGGCGGAAACTGCGTGCAAGCACTTGTGAGCAAGGTTAAATTTGAGCTTTTTCTTCTTCAAATTTAGAATGCATGTTTCTTTATTCTAATATAAATCACACTGATTTAATATTAAATTTTTTCGAATGATCGAAAGCTACACAGGGATATGGTTTAATGCTGAGATTATCTACTCTCTTGCAGATCTAAAGGGAACCAGCAGCAGCCGTGTGTCAGCTGAGGCCGAGCTGCAGTCAGTGGAAGAGAGTTTAGTTGTTAAAGGGGGTGCGGCCGATGCTGGGCAAGAGATTGTCCTAAGCCTGCAGCGGGAGAACCAACATCTGCGGGAGCAGCTGAGAAGCAGCGTGGAGATGAACGCTACACTTCGAAGTGAGCTAGACCTGATTCGCTCTGTCCTGAAGCAAGAGCCACCGGAGCAGAGTGAGCCAGCTCTGAAGAACACCTCTCTCAACACAGGTAATACATGTTCTTGCTTACTATACTATACTTTTATCAGGACTTTGTATTAGATTGTTTTGTAGTGTACAAATTCCGTAAACCTTTTGTACCTTTATTTTCCTCCGGTTCAACTCGAGTGGTTTTTCATTTGCTAAAACTTTGCAAGAAGACTCTTTTGTGGTTTCTTTTTGCTCAAGACCTTAAAATGTGATTGCTTTTTATTATAATTCACAAGAATATAGTACAACACTGTTGTATGTGCAGTATAATGTCGTGTTCAGACCAAGAACAGTACATCGTGTGGATCGTTACTGAATGAATGCTGGAAACAGTCACTCACTTTCCCATAGGAGAACTCCGCCATTTGTTTCCCTCATGTGACTACTCCTAGGAAGCTCCTGATTGGTTATGTGGCTGTGAAATATATAAAAAAAAAGTAAAAGAAAAAAAATCGTGCCAACACTCCCATGGTACCCTTTATAGACACACCTACTTTGCTGAATGGTTCTCATATCATGGTCTAGCCCAGGGGTGGGCAAATGTTTTGGCTCGGGGGCCACGTTGACTTTTAAAATTTGACAGATGAGCTGAGTTAGCGCAAGATACGATACATATAAAAAAAAATGCATTGGTTAACAATACATAAATTAAAGTATTAAGCTTTAAGCATTAAACAATGAGAACTGTGTTGTTGATCAGCCATTTTAGCCAGTACATCAAAGTCTGGTTTTAATTCTGTTTTGGCAATTGTCAGAACAGATCTGAGGTGTTCATCACTCATCTGGGATCTGTGGGGTTCTTTGTTGGTGTTCATCACACTAAAAGCTTGTTCACACACATATGCCAAGCCAAACAACACCAGCAGCCTCTGTGCCATCTTCAGAATGTTCAGAATGGTGGCAGCACTTAATGAAGCATAAAACTAATCCAGTTTCAGGGAGTTGAACTGTGGCACTGTCCGGGTCTTGTGAGAAGGGACATGACACCAGCTGAAGTCCTCTGTCAATTTTTCGAAAATCACAAAACCGACAGAACTCCTCATGCATGTCATCCAGGGATGTCCTATATTTTTTCCACATGTTGCAGGGGGTCTTTTAACATTGCCAGAGTGGGGAAATAAGCAAATGACTGTTTTTTTCCCTTGTAGCTTCACATTCAGCTCATTCGTGCGTGTCAGAATGTCCACAGTAAAAGCTAAATCACAAAGCCAATCTGTGTCATTCAGCTCAGGAAAATTGTCAGTATTTTCAAGTAGCTTAAAAAGGGATATCGTTTATTGATTGAGCTCCCTCACACGTTGACATACTTTTCCCAAACTTAACCAGAGGGCGTTAGAATTTAAAGTTTTTTTCAAGAAAATTAGTAAACTGTCTATGGTGACGTTGCCTCACAACAAGTTTCACAACTGGCTTCACCACTTGGTCAAGCTGCAACATGGATTTACACCATGATTCCTGGTGAATCATGCGGTGTAGGAAAATGACTTCCTGCTCAGGCTTGTCCTCTTACACCCTGTCCTGAACTCTCTTGAGCATCCTCTGCACAAGAGGGTGTTTCTGTCAGATTTGGCGATCCATCTGTGGTAACGTTGGTGGGCTTACTCTATGGTAACTTGTGCCTCTGTGTGCTCGCTGACATGCTGTTAAACAAATCCTCTCCCCTTGTTTTTCCTTTCAGGGATTCCATATCCAAAAACTCCTCTGTTAACTCAATATTCACACTAATTCTTCCGATATAAAGGACACCGCTCAGTTTTTAATTTTTATCATTCCTTTCACCAGTGCCAAAGAATATAATGTAAATGACTCCACTTTTTTGTTTAGCTTGCTAGTTAATTGTTCGTCAATTACTTCAATACGGCGAGTCATTAACCTGCATGATGTCATTTTTTCAAATTTGTTCTTGCACTTGTTGCATAAAAAACTTGCTATATCTGCCATGCACTCTTTAAGAAACTCCCCTTCGGAGAAAGTCTTTGCCGAGTTTTCCTGCCAGTAAATAACTCTCTTCATGTTCTTGGATGGAAGTTGCTCGAATAAAGGTGTTTAGCTGAGCCTGCGAGCGAGCTACCAACCTGTCAGCGGTAGCCATACGTTCTTATGTTGATGGGTTGCTGACGTAATTAGCAATGCTTGGGGCAAGCGACGGCTGACGTTGTATTCTTTTAAAACCTCAACAGTTTCTTGTTAAATAAGACATACAGCCTTGGACTGGACTTCAGTAAAATAGCATTTAGGCGTGCAGTCTTTATTAAACACCAGGCACTCGCTGTTGACCTTTCTTTTCTTTGACATTGCTGCAGATGAATTCTCTGACCAGTGACGTTAGAAGAGGGATAATTAGAAATTGCTCTGGCTCCGCTAAATTAAGTCGCTGCGCCTACTGCGCCACTTGGTGCTGAAAAACCTGTCATTTCAAGTCAAAATAAAATGAATTCAATAATTCACATCAAACCCTAATTCTGTACTAATCTTCAGTGGGCCAGATTAAAAACCCCTACCGCCATTTACTTAACATGTGAAATACATGTAACCGCACAAATTCCAATCTTTGTCTGATCGGCCTGTTAATATTTGCAGTTGCTTGTCAAAGTTCTTTCATGGCTTCTTCTTTTAGATTTTCATCTTCGTTTTGGGCTTCTCAGGCGTGGGACGCACAGAACAATCCCCGTCTCTGGAGTCAGAGGGCAAGACTTCTGTCTTGTACACTATACGTGGCCTTTTGGAAAGTCTGACGGTAGAGAAATAGTTTCTTAAACAGTTTTCACTTTTCTACCGTAGATCTGCTTGCAGAGCACCTGCAGGAAATCCGAGCACTGCGTTTACGGCTCGAGGAGACGATTAAAACCAACGACAGACTCCGAGAACAGCTTGAGAAGAAGCTGCAGGAAGCTGAGAAAGACCCAGGTTGCCATCATTATCTTGATATACATTCATTAATAAACAATTATAGCAATCAATATTTTGTCTCTCGTTATGTGTAGCTGCTTTGATACAGTTTTGTGGTTTTATTCACATCAGTACAGCTCACATCTTTGACTTGGAATTGAATCTACTTAAGAGATACTTGTTAGTACAACTGTTTGTTTGAAATGCACTTTTGGTGAGTTGACTTTAATCAAGATAGTGTTCAACCAGCAGCCACGAACATCTTCATCTCTGGTTCTGAGGATAACATCAGCAGCGAACTCCACGTCCTTCTAGCGCAGAACCGAACCCTCAAAGAGCAGCTCAACCAGGGAGCACGAGGTAGGACGTCCTCAAAAGGGTTATCTTCAGCAGCTTTTCTTGCACTGATGAAGTTTTTAACTGTGGTGTTTATGTTTTAATCAGATAAACAGAAGGAGAACGACTGTCTGAGACAGAGTCTGGCTCGACGAACAGCTAAACTGGAGCTGAGCCGAAAAGAGTGTGAAACTCTGAAGCAAGAGCGGGCCGGGCTCCAGGACAGCATTCAGCGGTAACACAAGCTTAAAGTATTTGAACGGTTCAATTATTACGATTCTGAAAGTTTAAGCATGTGGTCTTATGATAGTTTGACATTAATGTAAGGTAAAAAAAACTCACACGTTTATTTTTAGCAAATTTAAGAGGACTCCCTAATGATTTGTTTTGTAACTCGTTCATACAAAACTCCTTTTTTATGCCACACAATGTGGTTGAATTTGGTCTTTCGACAAGTGCAGAACCCCTACTTACTGTGGTCTATGTTTGTGGTATGGCGTTCTCTAGCTGCCAAAATCTGAAACGGCACAGAGCTACTCACATGCTACTTTTAATTTAGTCTCTAAATGATTCTATAATATATCACTCAATTTACTTTCTTCAGAGATGAAGGCATTCTGTTTTGGTTGCCTATCGGCAGCCTGTCACATGGTGGTCAAAATGTGTTATGTATCATGTGTCATCGGTCACTTCAATTATAGCAATTATTTGAAAAGAGGGAAACGTGCGGTTTGATTAAAGATGGGTTTTAATTATGCACTCGTTAAGAGTTAACATTCACTAATGCGGTCATTCTCTCCCAATAACTAGCTCTCTTGTTCAGTTTGAAGTCAAAAGAGAACCAAGTTTACCAAATATCAATATATATATATATATATATATATATCAATATATATCAAAATATCAATATGATCTGTTGATGTGTTGTCTAATGTTACTCAAATTTGCATCACCCTGAGACAAAATACATGTTCTCCTTTCATGCAAGTTTAGCATTTAGTCATTTATTTAGAATAATTTAGGCAGTTTAGAAGTAAAAATCAAACATGAACAGTGATTTAACACTAGAACTCCCAGGTGACCCCAGATAATTTTCTAGTCAAATTTCAATATTTTAGAAAGACACAGTCTGAGAAAAGTGTAGAAAAATTGCCTTAAAGAGTCATGAAGTACCCTTCAAAAGGTTCACATTTGGTTACACATTCAAAGCTAAAGGAGTTGATTAAAGCAAAGTTATTTGTTTCTTGGCTTTGATGTGAAGAAGCTTTCTTAGTGAGATTTTTTTTTATTAGAGGTCGCAATATCTACCACCTCAAACTATCAGAATATATTGCTGAATAATTGATGCAGATGTTTTGTTTCACCAGATATTGTGTGATTTTATTCTCTTTAGATGATGACCAATGACGAACAAAATAATTAACTTGGGTGTCTCTAAAAAAGCTATATAATGAAGTTGTAAGCAGTGTTGTTTTAATCAATGATGATGATGGCGAAACTATTTCATTGACGTACATTTTTCTCATAACAATAACGGCTCTGTTATGAAGCAAACCTTACGAGACTCGCACAAATTTTTATTGACGAGAGTGGATGAAAATGTTATTGGGGGGACGGTTACCCGTTCTAAACATGTGAAATGTCTGCTTTTCATGACATCTGTCATCCGGACACGCTGCGTACACGTCTGTGCTCCGACTCCACGGTGACATGCTTGAGAAAGTTCTTGATTTTATTTTTGATAACTTCATTTTACAAATGTTAAGTACATGTTCTTAGTCCATAGCTCATATTTTGGACATACATGTTTTGTACTTATGTGTGTAATGCACTTTTTAGGTAATTGTAAAAAAAAAAAAAAAAAAAGACCACAATTACCAAATTAAGGTTTTCAAGGTTATTTTTAAGTTAGGAAGATGAATTCCTCTGTATTTATACTTTATTTTGCATATCCCTCATCATAAAATATATAATTGTATTTATTAATGAAAAGCCTATCAACAGTCTCACAATGTGAAATGGAGCATTAATTCATGAAATACATTTAAATGCATTATTTGTATTATTAGTTCAGTTAACTTATTAATTTTTTTGTCAACTAAATATTAATATACACTGATTTAAACGTTTTGGTGTCTAAAACTAGACTAAATTGTTTTTGAATTTCATAGACTAAAACTATATTTTTAAATTACTAAGCACTGGTTGTTAGAAGTATTGCACGAAAAGTATATTTTTTGTATTTGGTGAATATAACACTTGCTGTGTTGCAGGTTGCAGTGTGAGAGCAGGCATCAGAGACAGCAGTTGAGCGACACTCAGCAGCTTCTGCAGTCCATTCGAGTGGAGCTGCAGGTTCATGAGCACATCAGGAGCGCCTCGCATACCTCAACTGGTACGGTGCACCCTACCCTCGTGCTGATCCTCCTGGAATGGTGCAGGACGTGTGCTTGAATTGGGATTTCTCTTTCAATTGCTGTGTGTGTGCAGGAGAGGGCGCTCCGGAGCTGAACCTGAGCGAGCTGCTGTGTGAGATCCAGCGTCTGCGTGTTCAGTTGGAGAGAAGCATCCGGATCCACAGCTCCCTCAGACAGAGGCTGGAGCAGCAGCTGCTGGTGCCCCCCGCTGACCCCTCAGCCACCATCAACATAAATTACCTGCTGCCCGGGACCGGTACGGGTACAAACACATCCTTCTGTTTGCTGCAGCAGAAGTTTTGATTTTGTTTCATCTAAATAAGGTGTTTTCACTATAGCTGTAAGGAACAGCCAACCTTTTGTTTTTTGTTTTTTTACTTTTAAAATACAAATGCAAGTATAGATATATATGTGTAAAGGAATAAATAAACCAATACATTCTTGAATAAAGCAGTGAATACAATTAGTAAAATAATTCAGTACATGAAATACATGTTATTAATATAGGTCTACAAATACTTATTTATTTATTTAAATGTATAGTATTATAACTAATTTATTGTGCTAATATCATGGCGTTTGTGTTTTTTTATATACATATTTTCTGTTCATTTCAAGAAACTATTTAATTATTTTATAACCTTTAAAAGTATCTCATTATTAAACATTACTCTCATAATAATAATAATAACATAATAATAAACCCCAAAACCTCCTAAAACCATAATTTGAACTTCTAAAATCTCCCCAAAAATATTCCAGTACCCAAAATCTCGCTTAAACCAATCTTTAAACTTTCAAATCCTCCCAAAAACCAACATTTGAACCCAAAAATCTTTCAAAACTAACTTTTGAAACGACAAAACCTCCCAAATTTTATTTTTTTGCAAGTGAACAACATTTAGCAAATTATCATCCTCTTTGGTTTTAACAAAGTATACTTTTTTCTAATAATTGCATTATTTTCTACAACAAAACTACATTATTTTCTACAATTAAAAATGTGGAAATTATGCAAATCGATAGAAAGGAGAGAATTGCTTCCATCTTTTCTAATGAAGAGTTGTTTCATCTTAATTAACTAATGTACTACATAAACTGCATAGATTTCTAATGCCTTTTCTAAACTATTAAAATTCTTTCTTTAAAAAGACTTAAAATCTCTCTTTCTCTCTCTCAGATGAAGCAGCTAAATCAGAGGTTCATCAAGTGCAAACCGAGGTGTACAGTGCTTCGAACGGTACAGTCCTCTGTTTTGAATACATTTTGACTGATTTTGGGAAGTTTTATTGGAATACATCTTTGAATCAATTTAAATGTTCTAATTTAATGTTGACAGAAACATTTCAGTTAATTTTGCCTTTACTTATCAGTCATTACTTACATTCTACTTGCGTCTAATGAACGTATGTTCAGATGAGGGAAGCTCGGCAGACTCTGGCTCTCAGGCTCCATCACGGCTGGTCCCCGGCCACCGGCTCTGGGCCGACAGACGCGGACGACACGTTCTGGGCCTGATGGAGGATTATAATGCCTTAAGAAAACAGATCAGCGAGGCTCAGCGACTTACTGTGGAGCTGGAGCGATACATTCAGGACAGCAGCCTCAGGGTGAGACCCCTTACAGATGCACACGCACTTACCTGGTTTACTATCTTTGAGGGACTCTGTACGAACTGCTGCAACTCTTACTGTTCTGTTCAAACCTCAACTAAAATGTGCTTTACCCTTTCCATCTTAAGTGTCTTCATGTTGTGTGTTTTTTCAGGCGAGCGATCAGCTGAAGAGCTTCACCGTCAGTCTGAACACCATGCAGCAGGTTCTGGAAGAGGCTGCTCGGCTCCTCAAACTCCTCTGGAGGGTCTCTCTGCCCTCAGGAGATGGTACACACTCTCAGCAGGTAAAGCACTAGCATTTCTGATACTGACACTGATGAAATTCAGCAGTAATAAAAGAGGAATTTTTTGGTCAACACAGTTTATTCTTTTTATCTTCTTCACAGCAAATGTGAAGGGCTTATAATCTGGTAAAGTGCTTTTATTTGAGCAGGACTGTTTAACTCTGGTTCTGACTGTGTGCAGGATGAGCTGTTGAGGACCGAGATGTTGCGTTTGAAGAGTCGTGTTTCGCAGCAAGAGCGAATGCTGAGCGGAGCTGTTAAACGCCTGCGATCTAGCAACCAGCTTAAAGAAGGCATGGAGAGAGCCATCATCCAACAGCGTACGATTCTCTCTCTGTCTCACATGCGCACACAGCTGCATCTCAATTCAGAGGCTTGTCCGTCACCTTATCCATCAGATCTGATTATAAACACTCAGAACTAAGATCAATTGTGGCAGGAATTATAGAAAAGCTTGGCGAACAAAATGTCGTTTTTAAAACTTCAAATTCCTGTTTTTTCTACTCGTGCCGCTCAGATGTGTAAACTGCCTTCTGCTGCCTTTATTATATTATTACACATGCGCCGTTTCACATTGATTATATTAAGGTAGCTTCACATCTAACCAAACAGATTCGCACGAATCCTTGGGTGGCTTCTCTGGATGGGTGAATTTCACAAACTAGTGTTAAAAGTGGATGCAGTGGCGCTCATTGCCATTGGTTGACGCTCATGGTTAGTGATGAGTTATTCGTAAAAAGAACCAATCTAACTCTTTAGTAATAACCCGGTTGAAGTGCGGATTAGTGCTAAAGATTAGTGCATTTTGATCTATTTTTGGGTCTTTGTCTTAACGTTTTGCAATTAGAGCAGATTTTTTCCTCCTGATATGAGCGACACAAATACATTGTTCAAATTAATAATTTTAAATGAACAAGAGTCTATAAAAACAAAACACGTAGTGGAATGAAACTTTCCAGTACTCAGGGACAACAGCCACACACCGGCTGTTTTGTCTTCTTTGAGATCTTAATTGAAGAACTCTTGATGGTCGGACACCAGCAATAGAAGCTTCTGATTATGATTATGTTTATACTCTCTTGTTTCTCGTCTTTTCCTCTGCTGTTCATCTCTTTGTCATGAGATCAAAGCAAGAGTGTGTATTGAGCTCCATCTAGTGGCTCTTTCATGTCCCATTCACATCATCAAACTGCTTTTATTGGTTGTTCACTTTCAAAAAAAACCACTCGTTATTGCAACGATGAACTGTAGTTCGTTCGCACAGATGTGTGATGTGTCGTCGGCTCCCGTGCTTTGCTATCGAGGAATGTTCACGCAAGTAACTTGGGACCATATATATTCGGTTAGATGTGAAGCGGCCTTTACTCTGGCATTATAACAGAAACCTAGCCTTCAACCTTTCCTCCAAACAATGATGACAAAGTGATGAAACGCTTCAACGTAGATTTGCTCAAGATTTTTTTATCCAAAAGTGACTTGAAAACAAAAACATCTAATTCTTGTTGAAAACTAAAGGAATCGTTCAGGTTTCAGTTTTCAGCAGACATAGACTAATATATGCATGTTAATGTTTTTTGACCTGCTGATCATTTTAATCATTTACTGATTGAATAAGCTAAAGCACTGTAGCAGGAACTCATGTTTTAACTGTTTGATAAATACTTTTTGAAATGGCAAGAAACTCTGAAATGAACTGTTAAAAGCTGGCCCTCTGAATTGAGACAGCCATAATAATAAAAAACAAAGGCTTGCGTGTTGTTTATGTTGTGTCTGTTGTGCAGTGTCTGTGACTCACGGTGTGCTGAAGAGAGCAAGAGGAAACCTGGAGGTACGTCTGCTTGAATTCTCTCTCTCTAGTGAAGTGAGACAGTAAGATCTTTATTTTCTTGAATTTGTATTCTTGGCTTGTTTTTGTGATCCTCGCGCTGGCCGTTTCAGTCGAGCGTGTTTGGGCTGAAGGCTCAAAGCGCCGGGGAAGGTTAGTGTGTTCGAGTAAAGCCTGCTCTCAGCATGAGACTACCCGCATGCTCAGCTCCGAGCTGTTTTGCTGCATGTTGATTGGAGTTTTCAGTTGTTGCCAGATCCTTGAGAGGGATTGATCTCACTGCTCTTGGGTTCAACTAGAACCTTATATCAAGCTCTGACCCCTCGAATCCTTCCCAAATGATAAACAGGAAAAGTAGGAATTTAAGTTTGGGTTTTGAGGATATTGGAAAGAAATACAAGAAGCTTTGAAAAATATGTTTGAGAAGAAAACCTCTTGACTAACTGTATTGTTTGTGACAAACAGAAGCACCTGATTGGTGCGATCTCACCAAAGTGCTGAACTATTGGATAGATATATTTATTTATTAAAAAAAATGATTCGTTTCTGGGAAAATGGCAGAAATGGCTGAATGTGTTTCTAACAGACGACCTGACTGGTGCAAAAAATAATTTAAAGACACCCTTGTTTATGTTTGCTGAAGCATCTAATGAATAGAAAAAAAAAGTGATAGATGCATATGATCGACGGACATTAAAATATTCTTTGGAACAAGTTTTCTTTCCTCTGGATGTTTTGTGTGCATTTTTGTTGTTGTCTATGCTTGCTTGCTTGTTTTTATTTATTGCTTTTTCCACAGAGGATATAAAGTATAAGAAATACTTGACATATATTTAATACAACATATTCATGAAGTTTGATCTATTAAAAATTTTAACAGTTAGTCCACTCTTACATTTCTTAGATATCATCCGGCATACCAGTTTTCAATGCAACAGGATTAAGAGTGAGTCTCAAACGAGGTGTAACAGGAAGTGACTGAACCATAGACTGTCTATAACATGGACGTAGCGTGAGCAATGATCCGTATGATTAGTGAAATAAACAAAAATTGGGCATAGCCAACCATCGCATTTGTGGAAGTGTATCACTTCACAGAAACCAAATATGGGTTCAGAGAGGCGGGACAAAGGCGTAGCACAAATGTCTGACTGGCTGATCTGCAGTACATCGCTGACTCCTGAAGTGAGCAGGCTCCCATTGACAGTAATGTTAAAAAATTACATTAAAAAAAATCCAGCAATTCATAGTTTTTCCCCCTTTTTGGTTCTCTGTCAAAAAGAAAAGCATTGATTACTCAAACTCAAAACCTCATTTGCTTTCTGATAAAAACCCCATCACACTCACTTCATCAAGTCCTTTATCAGCATATAAATATAAAGAATTTCACATTCTGGTACCTGCTGTGTTTATAATTGTGATAAAGTATTCATATTTTGTTTCTGTTTGCATGCTGGGTGAATGTTTCCAGTGAGGATACAATAACCGCATTAGAAAAGTGTTAACAGGCGTGTTTGTGTATACCGGGAAGCGCATGAGTTTTTCATCCAGGTCTGGGGTTTCTTCCACACCATATGTAAAACTCAACATTAATTCCCTCTTTTGTGTTTTCCAGGACGTTCCTCAGATTGCCCAGTGACCAATGAGAAGACAGGAGGTGTGGTCAGTCCCGTCAGAAGTGAAACCTTCTCCTTGTACGGCTGCTGATGGATATTAATATTAATTTAATGTTACTATAATCGTGTTCACTCGGATAAAGAGACCTTTCACTCCATTTGTTATTTTAAGTGTTAACTAAAGGCTTGAGGTGAGTACATGATCGTTCAACAGATGTTCAGTCTCTGTGAATTAAGATTTATTCTGTTATATAATTTATTTGGTATTGAACCGTTCTAGAGGGTTTGTTTAGTATTTTGTCTAGGTTTTAATCTAATGTTCTTATAAGGTACACTGAAGAAATATTTGCACTTAATGGCTGTTAAAGGGAAGATGTTTTATTTTGTAAATATTTGATCTCTAGTTTTATACGGCGTTCTTTACATGAACAGATGTAAATGAAGAGAAAATGTTTTCAGTAAATGTTACAACTTTCTCAATTCTGTTGAGTTTTTATTTCACAAACTATTCATGCTGCTATCTGAATTAAAAATGTTACATTTCCGTTAAATTAGCACATTATATATATTATTGATCTTGTTAAGTCTTGTGGGGTAAGTAGAATAATCTTGATGAAGTTTCATATTTTGATAAGCCACAAGTTGTTTAGTTTTATTCAGTCAAACAGCATAGTTAAAATGTACTGCTTGTGGTTGTTCCATTTCTTAAACTGAAAAGACGTTTGTCTTTTTTATAAATTCCAGTGTTCTGATAGCCCATCGCATTTTGTTTTTAAAGAAAATAATTAACTTTTTAATTATATTTTTTAAATCAAAAGCGGCCAAGTGTTTTAGGAATCGTTGCAGGATCATCTGCTAGCCGAGAGCTTTCTTATCTTAACCTATAGTTGAATTTATTTTTATTTGCTTAAAGTGTTCGCAAAACTACATCTGCACAATCACCTTGTTCAACTCCTCTTCCTCTATTAGAGATAGATGGATGTTTAATAGAATTTGTTGCACTAACTAAATATTAACCAGAATGGATAAAAGCAAAATTGTAAAATAAGAAACAATGCTTTACAATAGCTTTATAGTGATTTCTGATCATTGTGTTAGAAGAAAGTAATTATAAACCAAATCTCAAATCAATAGAAATATGGTTACCACTGGATTTGCCAGGAAGCCCCTGATGATGGATTATAATGTAGAATTAACTTTAATTGTTTCACAATCATATGTGTGAATTTTTTGGTTAAAATTATTGGGCTCCAATCTTCAGTGTTTAATTAAGCATAGCAACTTTACTTCAATAATCTTTAAGATAATTGTCAATGCTGTAGAATTAACAGAATCTATCCCAGCCTGATGATGTTCAAAATGAGTGATGAAGAGATAAAGACCCTACATTAAGTACTGGATTGCTTCTTTTCCAGCAGAAAAATATTGAGATTTTGAAAATGAATGCTCAAGGTACTATACTATAGGTATTTGTCATCAGTAACATTTATATACAGACAAACAGCCATATTACACACTTTATTGCTCATGTGCTCTTCAACAATCGTGTAGAAATAATGTGTATTATCTGTGTACTGTACAATGGTCCCGGATGAGTCTAGTCTCGTGTGAAATGATTGACTCTGGGAAAGTCCAAACTTTTAACGCCTGACGATGAAAAAAAAAAACCATTCAGCAGCAGATAAAGACAAAAACCACATCTACCTCATCAAAAACTCATCTACCGTTAAAAAAAAAAAAACATTGGTGGACAATTTGACCCGATTGTGAAATGCATCTCATCAAATTATTTTTATTTTGTGAGTAGGAAAATCTACCAGACAGTAAGTTTGTTATGAAAGCTTTTATTGAGTCAAAAGCAGTGAATCCACTAGTTTATGAACTCTTGGGAGTTCTAGAACGCTTCTTCTTGACCACCACAGGTTTCTGACTGTTCAGGATGGCGCTGACGCGTCGTAGAGCCGCCTACAGGGAAGAGAGCGCATCTCCCTCAATTATTACACTCAAAGCTCTCATGAAGACAAATACAAAACTGATGATTTTGACGATCACTCTTGTAAACTCTTTCTTGATTAGTCTGTTTATTTTTACGTTCTCTTGAAAGTTACTGTTACAAATGTGAATTAATTACTATTAGGTTGAAAATATCACAATGTAGATTTAAAAATTGGCAAATGCTTTTTGTTGATCATGAAACTTCACATACATTATTAAATGTACTAAAACAGGAGAATAGCAGAAACGCAGATAAAATCAGATTCTGAATCAGAGCAATTCAGCGACCTGGACAACAACATTGTGATGCAGCATGCTCGAAACAGCCAAATTCTTTAACATTTCTTTTTTTGGTGTTGAATTTGTAGATGGCAGCAACAATCCTGATGGAGAACCTTAAGTCTCTTACAGGAAAAAAAAAACTAACTAATTATATGAAACTCATATTTCACAAAGTATCTTCCCAGCTGGACTGTGTGGAGGCCCTGGGTTCTACTTGTCATCACTCACCATGCGCAGGTCTTTCCGGTACTTGTTCTTGCGGATGATGTTCCTGACGCTGGCAAGAGTGGCGCGAGAGTTCTTGTTGATGGTGACCTTGCTGAACGAGGAGCCAGGTTTATTCTGACCTGAAACACATAAAAGGTGGTCAGGGCAGTTTTAGATCGTCATGAACATGAGGGGGATCAATTATTTTAATATGCAACATTTTAAACCATCAGCCATCTGTGTAACACTTATGGCCCTGTCCCAAATGGCATACTCCAGACTTGTGGACTTCACGCTCTTGTGATTGCATAGGGGCCCTTGATTCAAGTCCTTGAAGGTGCTCTGAACTCGTATTTTGGGACACTTGCATCCCGTTCAAGTCTCGCTAGAAGCAGGATAAGCTTAATCTACACCTGCGATTCAGCTTGAATAAAGATGTAACTGCTTTGAATTCACCACTGTTTTAACAAAGAGGCTTTTAAAGCTCCAGAAGAGAGGTTTGTTTTTATTACAAAAAAAAGACGACCTACAAGTCTTACAAGAATTGCGATCAATGTTTGTGCTTTGATACACTGTTTAAGATGGTCAAAACTACTGCTAAAATAGATAAATAATAAATCTGTAGGTCATTTTTCTGATAAAATTATTGTCACTTCAGCTCTGTCTCCCATCAAATCTCGGATCTGTGAGCTCCACCCAACAATTCTCTGATTGATAATTGGCAAAGAATTCTGAGTTGCAAGCACAAGCCATAACAGACTGCTTATAAAGGAAGCTACTGAGCACACTTCAGAGCCTAACAATGACAGGTGGGACACCTTACGGACTTGCGATTCAAGTGCACCATTTGGGACAGGGCCTCTCTGCATCCATTTTTGGTTGCCAGGAAATGATTCACTTCCATGAAGGCGATGGTTATCTACGACCATTTTACCAATCACACGAAACATCTCGCATGTACCGTTCATGTTATATACAGACAATGTTGAAAAGTTGACAGTGCAAATTATTGTATTTTCTGCCAAAATAACATCTTTTCTCACAAACTATTTATCAAAGAGAGATTGAATACAACTTGACCTTAAGAAAACTGGTATTCCTCAAGTCTTGTAGGAAAACTAAGAGAATTTGAGTTTGTTATCACATTTTTGGAGCCATTACACACCTTGTGAACGCCCCATGTGATGAGACATCTGTGCTGGTTTGATGCCCAGTCATATTTAACGTGTGTGAATATTGTTCTAAACTCCCAATAACTACATTAAACCTTGAGCTGTAATCTCTTGAGCTCACTTACCTGTTCTTTTCTTCAGGACCACAACGATTCCTTTGCCATCGCCTGCAGCTTCAATGCCAACAGTCTTCTTATGGATGAGTCCATTGAGGCGGAAAGTGTTCCTGGCCTTCAAGTTATTGGGCTCCTGCAGAAGAGATCACCAAAATTAAACCAAACAGCAGGATAAAAAAAAGCTCATCACTGACCACGCCAAAAGTGTTTGACTCATTGCCAACGTACTACTGCTAAATTCTTAGCTGTAAATGCGCTTCCGGTTTGAGTGTTGAGTGACAGCAAGGGTTTATTTGCTCAGAAATCACAGGTAGGTGTCCATTTAGTCAGATTTGAAGTATTAACATTTTTGCCATATTCATCTTTGATCTATAGCTCAACATTTTTAACTAAATACTAGAAATTGTACATTCCTCCATCAGTAGTTGAACAGATGAAACGTGGAGGTTGTCCTGCATTAAGTCTATTATTATTACTTTGCATTAACTTATAGAAAAAATGTCAAATTAACCCTTTAAGACCCAAAATAATTTGAAGCTTTAAGAGCAAATAGATTTCTCTTTTAATGTTTGTTAAAAGTGTGAAGTGTACTATAATGTATTGTAATTCATAATCACAAACTGATATATACGCTGTTTAGGAAGCAAGCATAAAAGAAGCATCCATAGTCCTTGAACTCTGAGCTGTGCTGTAGAAAGAAATACTTTAAACTGCATCTGGTCAGATCTGAAAAGTTATGTTTAAAGCAAAGATACGAAGAAAACGAGTGTTTTCTATAAAACCATCCGAAACTGCTGAGATGGCTTATAGCTTACATAACACTTGAATAGTCCCCATAACAAAGAACGACTACAAATATTAACATTTTTAACTATTGTTATGATTAAAAGTTTGGAAGTATTTTTTGCAAAACTTTAAAAGGGTGTTCTTTATGTGTTTCATAAGGCAATAGTTTCGGAACAGGAAGCTTGAACAGATGTTGAAAAACTAAAAATTGTCAGAGCACAGTTTTCTAAAACAAAAGTAAGTGGAAAGGACTCAATAGAAGATTTGAAGGGAAAAAAAAACACTTATTAGCCCCTTCAAATAACAGACACGTTTCTTTGAAGCACGTTGTGCTCTGAAGTGAGGTTCCAGAAGAACTCACGCAGCTGTAGGTCTGTTTGTTCCTCTTGATCAGGAAGCTGGAGGTGTTTCTTATCACCATCCACTGCAGGTGAGGGGATGCCATAGTTAATGTCCTGGAAAACATCAACGACATGTTTAGACTTGTTCACAAACTGAGAGCACACAAACATTTACAATAATGGAGGTATTCTGATAAATCTTATCTTTCTGTGTAATTCTGTGAATGGACTCGTGTAAATTGCCTTTAATGTTGAATGATCAGAAGTCAAAAATTGTAATTACATTTTAATATTTGACGTTGGTTCAGCATGTTCTACCATTATGCCAGAGAAATTATCAGAAGGTGAAATTGTTAGTTTTATTTATAATTGAATCAATAAAAACTATGGATAAGCTTCAACTGACGAACAAATTTCAGAAAAATGATCATCTAAAAGATCACAAGTCATTCGTTTTTCAATCATTGTTAATTTGCTCAAAACTAGCTAGCAGAGCGAAATTAAGACCTACAATTAATGATGACGATTAAAACAATGTATAACGTTACACACGTAACAAAGCAAAGACTGTAATTTCAACAGTAGAATGACCAATCTTTACTAAAATTTTTACTTAATTTGTGCTCAGCCAAGTCGACATTTGCCGTCATGCTCATCGCAGGCCTGGCTAACACCGCGTGCGTTAAACGTAATTATTTTTGTCAAACGAATTTTACCCCTTGAGTGAAACATAAGTGCATTTTACGCACTAGTAATGGGTTTGAGTGCAGAAAGTGAGATGTACTATTACAAAACAACGTTTAAATAACACAGAAACCCCACACGCTACCTTCTCAGCAACGGAAGAGAGGAAAGGAAGGAGTTCCGTTTCCGGCAAAGCTTACGTAGCTCTTTACGCCTCAAGACTACGCTGTAAAGTGGCCCTAAAAAAATTTTATGTATAAAATAATAATAATAGTTATTTTCTATATATATTGATTAGGCTTTATTTTAAAAGTTATGCATTAATTCAAACATATGTTATTTTTTAAAGGCGTTTTAATTGGACTATTTGTTTTACAAGGACTGCGGACTAACATTGTCATTCGGCGCCCTCGTCATACGTTATGAGTGGGTCACGTGTTTACTGAGCTCAAGATTACGTAAATTTCACGCGACTCTAAGCCGAAACCCAAACAAGCGACAATGTACCCAGTAAAATCAATATTGTTGTCGTGGAAAAATATTATTGCGATTATTAAATAATAAAGATTCACTGAACAGAATGTAATGGTATAGACTAAATAGGCCGAAATCCATCGCTCCATCAGGGATGGAGAATAATGAAGAGCTGGAGACTCTTGGGGAGAAACTATATGATCGGATACACCCCAAATATGCTGCGATGACACCCAAATTAACAGGTGAACTTCTATTTTACTGTCTGTCAGTTTGCATATATCATCTCAGAACTGTCGATTTGGTGGATTTGTATAACGTTACTGTTGCTTTTCAGTGCACTCTGGTAATGAGGATTGAAAACGTTTTGGAGACTAATTATTTGAATATTTGTCTTAAATTGCCCTGCAATTTGAGAAAGGGTCATTTTTCAGAGGTAAAATGATCACGTGTGACATTTAGAAAAAAAAAATATTTTTAAATATGTACAGTAAAAATGTCTCAAACTTGCTGTGTCGCTAGTCTACATCATGGTAATTATGAATGAAAAGGTTTTGGAGACTAATTATTTGAAAATAAAATGTTAACGGTTAGAGTTAAAGTTAGCAGTGCTCATAACAAAACCTTTACGCCGAGAGTGTTTCCTCTTCGTCTCTCCTCTTTGCGGGGTGCACTGATAACCGTAATGCGCCTAATAGAGGCGCGCTATTATTTACAAGTGCGGCTCACTTGACCGCAGTTAGTGTTGGAGGTGTTCTAGCATTTTTTACTGATTAAGTTACATCAGCTGATCAATCAACTACAGAAGGAAGGAAATGAGACATCAAATATTTGTTTTTAGATTTCGATTTTAAGTGTCCCTGGAAGAGAAGAGTTTTGAGTTGCTTTTTGAAAGCTGTTAGTGTTGCTGCTTTCCTGATTGGATCAGGAGTTTGTTCCACCAGCCAGGGACAGTGAGAGAGAAGCTTCTGCTGAGAGATTTTCTGCTTTTCTGAAATGGAACCACAAGATGCTGTTCCTTCTCTGAATGCATGCTTCCGGAGGGTTTGTAGGGCTGAACGAGCTTGTGAAGATCTGGAGCTTGTGGGGCTGATCTGGAGATGTTTTTGTAAGCCAGCAGCAGTGATTTGAATTTAACACGAGCTGCGATTGGGAGCCAGTGAAGAGTGATGAAGAAGGGAGTAACATGAGCTCGCTTCGGTTCCTTGAAGATAAGACGAGCTGCAGAGTTCTGGATCATCTGCAGAGGTTTGAGTGTGTTTGCTGGAAGTCCTGCTAGGAGAACGCTGCAGTAGTCCAGACGTGAGAAGACCAGAGCCTGAACCAGGAGTTGAGTTGCATGCTCAGTTAGGAAGATCCTGGTCTTTCTGGTGTTGTCCAGCGCAAATCTACAAGCTTGAGTTGTAAAGTAGAAACCTACATGTCTTTCCTGCATGTAAACAATCATCTGTATGTGATGTGTTCTGCAGGGATGCTGCTGGAGCTGCCTGCTTCGCTGCTGCTTCAGATGCTGAGTGATGAAACTCTTCTGAACCAAGCTCTGGAACGAGCCCTGGCTGCACTCACTACATCTGAGCACAGGTTTCATACAAATGTTGATTTATGGATAAATTAAGGTCTAGTATACAAAAAAGGTTGCATGTGACATTCTCTGCAGATCATGACATGCTGCTTTCTATAATAACGCTGCATAACAATCCACCATTATCCAGGAGTCACAGTTGATCTTCACACATGTTCAATGCCTGCTAGTTCACAGTTAGATTGTGTCGATGGGAAAAGAGTACTCTGCTTTACAATTACGAGTATTGCCTGTTAAAAAAATTCATTATTCATTTCTCTTCTTAGTGATCCAGCGTCTCAGACTGATGATGTCACATCCTCCTCGTCTGACTCTCTGGGTGAAAAACTGTTTGATCTCATCGATCTATGCAACACTGGACACACACAGAAGATCACAGGTTAGATTCTTGGCTGGATGGAAGATTTGTATTATGATGAACACCGTTACCCAACATATCTTAAATATTTAGTAGTGTCTGTCTTAGTTATGAATGAATGCGCTAATGTAATTTAATTCCTGAAGGAAGAAAATAAATGGTTGGCAGTAGAGGAAGAGGAGCAGTTGAACGAGATACAAGCCAGAGGGTACATTATCGTCTTGGGTTTCTCTGCAATAGATCTGTTTAGAAACCCTTAATGTATTACATTTTTTTATTAATGCACAGTTAGAAGAAGATGGTAACAATTTTAGACTGTTTTACAGTGACACTTTGAAACTGTTGCGTTTAAATGCTCTCTTTCTCCATCACTTTGCATTCACTGTCTAACCAATAATTACTCTGTTAAATAACTTTTAAAGGAAATTATCACTGGACTTAAGAGTTTTAAAAAAATCACAGGGAAATAACATCAACGTTTATCAAAAATACTACCCATCTATGAACTAGATTCAAGTGTGCGCATTGAGAAGTGAGTTGTGATTTTTTATAGCCTTAGTTAGATACATGTTTTCGTAGGTAAAGGAGTTACTAGAAGTGTGCATCCCAAGGCTCTGATATAAAAACAAGCGCTCTTTTCTCTCACTCTCTCCAGGAATGCTATTGGAGCAGAAGAAAGAGGCGGTGCTCCAGCTGCTGTCGAATCATTCCCTTCTGGAGGAGCGAGTGCAGATTGCTTGGAAGACCCTGCAGGAGTAAGCGACCAAGGGAGGGGGTCACGATCTAGGAAGAAATGTAAATGTTATTAAAACCCTGAACAAGCTGCAGTTAGTGGAAAATGGCACCCCCAGGCTGATAATTTGCACATCACCCCGGTCATCCAATAGTAGTACTGGCTCCCTGTGAAATTTCAGTTCTGATTTTTCTCTTATACACAGCTCCACGTCCTTCTATCTCAGAGCCCATCTCTCTGTCCGCTCTTACTCACGTGCACTGCACTCGACCCTCTCCTCACTCTCATTTGCTCCTGCTCTGTGGAACCACAGAATGAGCTCCGCAGCAGTAATGATCTGCAAATGTTTAACTCCAAACCAAAACCACACCTTTTTAGACAAGCAATGATTCTTTTAATTGTGCGTGTGTTTTTACTACTCTTTGTTTTACTGTTATATGAGGCATCTTGAAAGGTGCCAGTGCATAAATGTAGTATAACAGATCCACTCTGATGCATTCCACATAAAAATAAAAGACTTTTGTGAAAAAATCTGTTGGTTCATTACATGTCTACACTATCAGAATGTTCTTTCATTTAAATAAATAGGAAAATATTTTATTTTTAACGATTAAAGTGTTGGACATTAATACTTGCATACGATTTATCTTGCTCAAACTAGAAGAATTGTAATGTTATGTTTGGGGGTTCAATAGTTTAAACAATAAGAGAAGTTTCTCTGGTGTGCAGACAGGGAGAGGAGGCCACAGATGTGAGTGACAGCTCAGACAGAGAGGAAGAGGAATCTATTGGAGAGACTCTCTTCAAGCGTGTGCATCAGTTAGAACCTGCCCACTGCGCTGACATCACCGGTGAGCTACAATTAACCTGAAGCACACTCAGGGCTCTGATGTTTTCTGATGTGCAATATTGTGTGAACCCAGGAATGCTGCTGGAAATGGATCCAGGGACTTTGCAGAGAATCCTGTCGGAGCGCAGCCTGCTGGAAGCTGCAGTTCAGAGAGCAAAGAGTGCACTGGTATGAGAATCAACCCACAATCAAGAGATTTGAGCGACAGAGGAGTCGATGAAGATCTTGTTTCTCTCCACAGGAAGACGCTTTGAGCACAGGGCACACCAATGAGTGAATTTCAGAGTTGGAAGCCTAGCAAACGCGAGTATTAGACTGATAGAAGATATTAGTATGAGGTGAAATAATGTATTTAACATGTCAAATAAAAAGCCAAAAGGAATTTGGTGAAAATACAGCAAAATCATCACCACCAATCTCTTCTAAACTACAAACCAAGAGATGAAGAGTAAAGTGCAATACCGCATGACTCACATGACCAGCGAAGGAGAAATATCACACAACATTAATAAACACATTAAATAACTGTAACTTGCTTGTACTTGTGAATTTCCACTTATACAAGAACAATTTTAGATGCTAGTGTTTCCCTAGCATTAAATAAGAGGTGGGGGTGTGGAATCAATTTCCCTTAAATATTGTAGGAGAAGTACAGAGATGGTCAGAAGGAGCTGCACTGCGTCTTTGTGGACTTAGAGAAAGCGTATGATAGGGTGCCGAGAGAGGAGCTATGGTCCTGTATGAGGATGTCAGGAGTGGCTGAGAAGTACGTCAGAGTAGTTCAGGATATGTATGAGAGGAGTATGACATCAGTGAGATGTGCTGTAGGTCAGACGGAGGAGTTCAAGGTGGAGGTGGGGCTACATCAAGGATTGGCTTTGAGTCCCTTCTTGTTTGCTATGGTGATGGACAGGTTGACAGATGAGGTCAGACAGGAATCTCCATGGACAATGATGTTTGCAGATGACATTGTAATCTGTAGTGAAAGTAGAGAGCAGGTGGAGGGACATCTGGAAAGTTGGAGGTCTGCTCTAGAAAGAAGAGGAATGAAAGTCAGTCGTAGTAAGACAAAATACATGTGTTTGAACGAGAGGGAGGGATGTAGAACAGTGAGGTTACAGGGGGCTGAGGTCAAGAAGGTGGAGGAGTTTAGGTATTTGGGGTCAACAGTCCAGTGCGACGGGGAGTGTGGAAAAGAGGTGAAGAGGCGAGTGCAGGCAGGTTGGAGTGGGTGGAGAAAAGTGTCAGGGGTGTTGTGTGACAGAAGAGTGTCAGCAAGAATCAAAGGAAAGGTGTACAGAACAGTAGTGAGACCAGCTATGATGTATGGGTTAGAGACTGTAGCAGTGAGGAAGAGACACGAGGCAGAGATGGAAGTAGCAGAGATGAGGATGTTGAGGTTCAGTTTAGGAGTGACAAGGATGGACAAGATTAGGAACGAGCACATCAGAGGAACAGCTCAGGTTGGTTGTTTTGGAGACAAAGTCAGAGAAGCCAGATTGAGATGGTTTGGACATGTGCAGAGAAGGGATAGTAGTTATATTGGTAGAAGGATGTTGGAGATGGAGCTGCCAGGCAAGAGGGCAAGAGGAAGGCCAAATACAAGTTATATGGGTGTGCTGAAGGAGGACATGAAGGTAATTGGTGCAAGAGTAGAGGATACTGAGGCCAGAGTTAGGTGGAAACAGATGATTTGCTGTGGCGACCCCTAAACTGGGAACAGCCGAAAGAAGAAGAAGAAGATTGTAGGAACATATTTTAAAATATTACATTTACTTTTCTGTCAAGTGTGGAAATGTATTGCAACAAACATGCAAGAAATCCCTCCAAAAAATGACCAAAGCATAATGTATGGTCAACAGTTCTGAAAATTAAGAGTGCTAATCAAAAAACTCAATCTATGTGTTTACATGTCAGTTTTGCATTCTTTGACCCTGTGTTCTCAATGCATTATTCCAGACTTGTTTTAATTTCTTGTGATTTTAGTTTCCATTAGCTGTAATTGACATCCAGCCAATCTACTCATGAGAGGAAGTAACACATTAGTAAAGCTCGAACTTGAAATGATCTGTCAACCAATAAAAGCTAATTTCAATCTGTTTAATGTAGGCAATAACAGGCACATTTAATTTAGTCAAAATATGTTTTCTTTCAAAAATTAAATGCTCTCCAGGACTGTGGAGAGCATCATGCAAAACAAGGAAGCATCTGCTAAGTGCCAAGCCCAAAAACATTACTGCATTTTCTAGCTCTGCTCTAAGTAATGCCCCCATATCTCCATATGTTGAGAAAAATCTAAAAGTTCCCCTGCATTCTCAATGACGACAATGTTAATAGGATTGATATTGTGAGATCATTCAGGTAGAAATGTATGGTAATTTAAAATCAGTCATTTACTTGCTCTGAAGTTGGGGCTGGATCACAATGTTTGTACAGATCCAAGTTTCAGTTTCAACTTCATTGCAACTCTTGTTTTTACTGACTCTCATTCAAAAACAAAAATAGCAAAATAGCTTGACCAAGCACTCAATTTGGTAGATCTGCTGCATTTCCTTCATAAATAAAATTATCCACTTAGTACTTAACAGTTTCTTTGACAGCAGTAAATTAACAGAGTTGTGTGCTTCTTCATTTCTCAAAACACCAGACCTTTGAAGTTAGAGCTATTCATGGGCAAAACTGCTCTCTACTGTGTTTACAACCAGATGCGGAGGGGCGGAGTTTATGGTAATTATTAGGAGAGCCATTTACATTTATGCATTTGGCAGACCCTTTTGTCCAAAGCGACTTATTTTTGACGTCATATACTGTGAGTATCACACACCGGCTCGTTCTCAGCGGGTATAAAGAATTTTTTGTAATTAAATAAACTCTTGGATTGAATTTTTTTATCGTTTTAGTGGATTTGCCACTAAATGAGCCACATTTCTGTTCAAACAGCTGGAAAGTTTTGATTTTATTCAGACATCTCCATTAAGGTCACGACGTCACGGTGGCGCAGTGGGTAGCACAATCGTCTCACAGCAAGATGGTTGCTGGTTCAAGTCTGGGCTGGGTCGGTTGGCATTTCTGTGTAAAATTTGCATGTTCTCTCCGTGATCGCGTGGGTTTACTCCGGGTGCTCCGGTTTCCCCACAAGTCCAAAGACATGCGGAATAAGTCAATTGGGTTAGAACGATTGTCCATAGTGTTAAAGTATGAATGAGAGAGTGTGTGTAGCTGGAAGGGCATCCGCCGCATAAAACATACGCCAAAAGTGTTGGCAGACAAGAAAAAAGATGGATGAATGGATCTTCTTTAAGCTAGAATACCCAGTTTGTAGCTTATTACAATATGTGCCAAGAACAAAAAGAGAAAAGCACAGCAAAGAAATAAAGAGCTCAAAAATATCTTTATTATCAGTTTATCAAGAATTGTACAGTTTTCTAAAGAAAATGGAAAAGTCCGAGCTTCCCTCGAAACTTTGGAATTACGAATACTCTGCTCTGACCCGGAACAAGAGCGCCGGTGGAGAGCAAAGCAACAATAGGATTCAAAGACACGACGGCCAATCAGAGAGCGCAGTGAAGCCAGGACAATAATAACGATATTTTATGAGCAGAACACGCAGATGATCACAGGATTAGGGTAAATCATATCGAAGTATGATTCTTCACGACTGGCAAAAATGTACGTTCAGGTTTGATTCAAATTAAGCGAATGCAAATTCATGACACACAGATCAAGATTCAAGCATTTCATTTGACAGGAATCATAATAAATATCTAAAACCTTCTGCTGTCACCATGGAAACAGTTCAGAATGCACTCAAACTCATGCGCTGTTGCCGTCCATCCACAGATTTCATCCACAAACACGCGTCCATCCATAATCACACAGGTGGATGCGCTGCTGAATGTAGCAGAAACACTAGAGGAAATCAATCTACACAGGGCTGAAAATGAGGGCGATATTGCACTTGTATTCACTCTGCTCTCATCGCGAAGCAGCCGCCGGTCCACATTCACAAGCAGAAGATGAAGAGTCTTTCTGAGGAGCCTAATCCCGCTTGGACACGGTGTTTATGTGGAGGACTCAGTCCAGTGCATCTCAGAGTCCTGGAGTCGGATCTAGAAGCAGTTAGATCTCAAGCTGCGTCACTTATTTCAGACTGGGGTATCCTCTCTGACCCAAGCGACCTCCACGGTTCGACGGAACAGACTGAAAAACAGAAAAAAAGTCATTTTGAGATTGAGTTCCTTTACACTCAATATGACAAGTTATCTTCATGACAAATATGCACATACTCCACACAACACTAAAGGGCTGGTCACACTATGAAAATTTTCATTTGACAGTCCAAAACAGGAAGTTCCAGCATACACAATGTGATTTTTGATTCCTTCTATGAAAGTTGAGCTGAATTCAACTTTGACCTGCGATTACTGGATCATCTGACGCAATTGGAGATTGGAGAGGTAAGAGCATGTGCTTACTCAAATAATTTTTTTTATGTTTTAGGACTTCAGTGTTGTTGTTCAGATCACTTCCATTAAGAGTTTTGGTCTTTGTTTAAAACATGTTGCCTGGTGGAGGGTCGGAGCTCCAAAACGCTAATGTAACTGGCCCTTAAACTCAGGATAACAAAAATGTTCACAACCAACAGAAAAAAAAACTAAAATAAAAAAAATTTGTCCTTAAAATGTTTTTTTTTTTACTTATTAACTGAATGTATTCAGTAATAAAAATCAACAGTTTGTTCAATTGAACGTTTTTAACAAATTTATAGTTGTAATACAACCATTACAACATTACAAACTGTGACTGGGTGTCCCTTTAACAATAGTACCATGTAGCCAGAAAGTCTGGGGGTTGTGGCTGCTTTTATCCGACTCACCCATGGGACTGTTTGAGCACCATGACAAACTCAGTCCCATATCGTTTCACAAAGCTTCAAGTTTCAGAGCGAGCTTATGTCACCACGTGTTTGTGTTCAACAAATGTGTTTGTGTTCCTGAGATGCTATAGGTATCCTGCCTGGTGGACAACCCAGGACACTCTGGAGAGATGGTCTCTGGCCTGGAAACAGCTCGGTGGTTCCCCAGCAGAGCTGGCGGAAATGTCCTCGTAGAGGGAAATTTGGGTTGCCACTCCACCCCAGCGCCAGATAATCCATAAAGATGTATGAATGGACACAATCCTTGATTTATTGATAAAAAACTCGCCCTGCTGCAGGGCAGTGAAGATTTGCACAGTATTTTATGTCATGTTAAAGCATTCATTTATTAATTTATGCCTTAATCTTTTAATTCTTCACTCCACTTTTTGTCTGATAGTCTGAAAATGTAATCATAATACTAAGCAGAATCTATGCAAACAAGCTGATGGGGTTGATTTAATCAGTGTGTCTCAGATCCAGCCCATTTCCTACTAAGCTTCTAAATCCTACCTGTAGAAACTGGGAGGGGTTATAAAAAGTCACACCCCCTGCAGGTGGAGCTCCTTGCACTGGAGTTTGAGAAGGAACCTGTCGAGCACATCAATGGTTACCATAGGAACAGGACAGTGACGTCACACTAAACCATTAAAAGCATGCATTGGCACACAGTTTGTTATTGGTTATTGTACGCATGCACAACAATGGAGTGGGCTACAATCTTCAGCACAAATCTTTCAACAGACCCAAAGACGCTGATTGTAACTGGTTAGATTTGATATCAACCAGTATTTTTAACTAACATCAGCCTGAAAAATACATAAAAATATAGTATTTGAGTCCTTAAACCCTTTAAAACAAAAATCTCCATCTTAATTCCTGGAGGGCCGCAGACTAGGACATTTTTGCTCCAACCTTAATTAAAAACATCTAATTCCACTACATAAGCTCATCTAGGCTCGTTTTGTGCCACTGCATTTCTCTTTAAACAGGATTAGAATAAAAACCAGCAGGGCCTGCAGCTCCAGCAGGATTTGAGTTTGGATCCCGTGCTTTAAAAGATCATCAAGTTAATACAACTTCAAAAGTAAAACCTAAATCACTTGCAAGGTTAAAACAATTGTTTGGTATGCTCTGCTATGACTTTCTGTAGTAAAAATGGGAATGGCACTCTCAAAAATAAGCCCTAAAAATTTTAACCTTTCCAAAGATATTTTTGACATAACTTTTTATGTTCAGGAAATATGTTCACATTCTATGAAAGAGGTACATTTTTAACACTCCACTCTCACAAGGATATATCAAAAGTTAATATTAACTCTTACTCTGGGTCATTTTAGAACTCAAATTCTAGTCTAAACCAGTGGTTCCCAACCTTTTTCGTGTGTGCCTCTACAGTGAATTCACTCACTGAACCACATCCCCTCAGACAGGTATCACTTTCCCTTTTACACACGGTGCAAGGGTTTGCGACGATCAAATAATTTAACTTTATTGGAAACTCCACATCAATCAATCAGAAGCTTCCTGTAGAGTAGTGGCGAGTTCAGTACAGAGGGAAAAACAGCACAAAAATGACAGATGAGCTGGTCAAAGCGAATTTCTAAAAATAATTATTTTATTGATAAAGTGTAAACACCTCAACTCTAGCTGCTGGCTGGGAACCACTAGCTTAAACGATCAGTCCTTCTCATGATACCGCTGTAGTTTATTTATTGGATACAGAGAAAAGTCTTGTGCTGGAGGTTAGACCACAGTGTAACAAAAGCAGTATGGATGTGTGTGTTTCAAATGAGAAGCAGCTGAAGATACCTGATTTAAATGCTGACTCACTTCTCTTGAGAGAGAACTCATAGAGCTAGAACGCGACAGCTAGAGGAGCGGGGATAAACCACACAAACAGAACACCACAATCCCAAATTAATCCCATGCACCAGCATCTGAAATCACACTCTTCCACTCTATTAACCTCCAGACGCTCTCATGCATGCTGAGCTTCAGAATCTGTTAGATGTGAGAGTGTTTGAGGTGTGCGAGAGTGTGCTTGGTAGGAAGGGTGTTACTTTGCGTTGCTGGCTTAACGAGCATAGGATGAAGTGGATTTAAGTGCAAGAGCTTAAAGGTTATCTGACCTCTCCAGACAGGGTTCCCTCTGGCCCAGTGGGCAAGGCATTCGGATTAAACATCTAGAGAGAAAAGAAACATATCTTAGTGAGGATTCTTGTTGTTTCCACCAAATGTTCTGTTCTGCTATTGGTCAGTTCCAGCCCTAATGCTGTGTGTTTGTGCGTAGTATCCTGCTCTTCTATTGATTTTCCCGGAAGAGATCTCTTTCTCTTCACGCACACTTTCGGTTTCAAATTGGTGTCTTAAATTCGTGTATATTTTTGTGTTGCTTTTTTTGACAAAGCGTATTTTTAATAATTTAGTAATTTCTTTCCTCCGCTACATTCGTTCTTCTCTCCTACCACCTCCTCCGACACTTCTTCACATCACCTCACTCAAAAGGTAAAGGTTATTATTATTTATTTATTTTATTCAGTTTTCATTGTTTTGTTATTGTTTATTAGATTTATAATGTGTACTTTTAAGGATCGGCGAATCCTAGTTTTTTTCTCTAATTTTCAAGTGTTGTTTCTATGTGGCTTGGAACGTATTAGGCATTTAACGTGTAAAACTTGCTTCGACATACGAAAAATCTGGATTCAGATGGATTCATTTCATATTTCGAGGTACTACTGTACTAATGCAGCTGAAATCTGAAGAACTTAATTGTTTGAAAGCTTTAGCAACCTTGAAATTAACTTGAATTTTCAATTAAGTTTTATTTCTCCTTTACATTTAAAATTCTTCCTCAGATTTTACCCCAAAACTGCCTTAAAACTTTACCAATGACAGCAGTGCCCTTTTTTGTAGTCTACAGTACTATTTGTCACTGAGCAGTGTTTGTCGATGGGCCGAGTTCCTGTGGGGTGAGGGATTTTCACAGACCCCAGTAAGTGCCATTCCAATTGGAATGCAATCAAACAATCTGGAAAAAGGTGGTTTGATATGTGATCACCTGTGGTACGGTAGCGCTGCTCTGCTGTGGGTCTCCTCCACCGGACTCTGGAACGCAGCCCTCCATCGGCTGCTGATCATCTGGAGCTGAAAGAGCAAAGCTAGGCTTCACACACTCACACAGATCAACCCATCAAACACAGAGACACACGATCACAGACCTGCAGCCGGCATGAAGAGGTTGGTTGGCATGGCCATGGGAGCGAGAGGCGCAAAGAGGTCAGCGGGAGGAGGCACGGGAGCAGGGGCTTTAGATCCTCCTCGAGCAGGATTCAAAACATCCACGTAACGACTCTTAGTGTCTGAAACACAGACAAAAATAAAACAAGACTGAATCAGTTGTTCAAAAGATTACTACCTAGAATAAGCTATGTTTGTGCAATAGCTCAGTTTGAGTGGCAATGCAATGTTTGTTTGGTCAACGGCAGAGGGTTGGGTCAGATAAGACGATGTCAGCATCCATTGCCGATGTTTCTCGTTAGACATTTTACGATGAGAAATTGGTCGACATGGCCCAACAAAGTAAAGAAAAATAAGACATGTGAATGTTTTAGTAGCATTATAAATAAGTGACCCTAATCTTCAATAACCTGTTAATTACTGATCAAAGCCGTCTTTGATTTGTTAATTTGCATACACAAGTGTAAAGGAGCATCATGAAATCTAGTGAAGTAATAAAAAAAAAAAGTCTTCAAACTCCAGTGAGCCCAAGTCAAACTTTTCTCTGGATGCACTGAAAGTTAATAAACTCTTAAGCAACAGCAGCTAATTTAACTGCAGTGTTAGCTAGGACAAAAACTCAAAGCTATCCAAACTAACTGATGTTGTTGCGCTGTTTTGATGATCCTTTATAGTAATGTTTAATAGCGTTTTATTGTTGAATGTCTTCTAAAATATTCAGAATATTTCCTTAGATTGCTTTTATTACGGAACGTTTTATGTTTAGTCTGGAATATTTAAAATACAAAAGTGCAAAGGAACATTTTGAAGGGCTTAATACATTAAAAATCTCTTAAGTTTGTCAATATGCTAGTAATATGTTACATGCTGCAGTGAAAAGATACTGTAATTTAATAGTTATTTAATACCATTTCAGATTAAACAATGGCACTTTCACACCGCTGATTTAATAATATGTGTATGTGGACTTGTGACCAGAACAGGCAAAATTTAGTTAGCCTGACCTGCCCTCCTGGAAAACATGTTTACTGGAGGCCCTGCGCTGGGAGGGCCTGCTCCTGGAGGACCCATCCCTGGCAACCCAGCTGGTGCTTTGGGGAAGCCAATGGGTGGAGGAGGTGGAGGCTTGCTCTGAAACACAAATTTTATGATAATCTACAAACATTCAAACTAGATACCAAACAAAACAGCCAACAAACAACAAATATGTTGGTGTATTATCAACAGCTTATAAAATAAACAGAAAGGTTATCTTGAACACTTCTTTACACTTTACACAGATAACAGAGCCAGAGACAGACATTAAACATGCTATTTATTTTGGAAAACAATACTTTCAATCAGCTTTCGTGGAAACTGACAATCCATAAATGGCTAATTTACTGAGAAAGAGACAGTTGATAATGTGGGGGAAACGACACATTGATGTTTTTTTTTTATTTTGTAAAAGTATTATTTACCAATACAGTCTATTAAATTAAATACTTCTTTTTTTTTTTAAGTTGTTCTCATCACTCCAAACTTAGATTTGTGCTTAATTAATTCAAGACTTCACTAAGAAATTAAACCAAAGTTTATTTAGTAACATTTACTTTTAATATTTAACCATTTATATACTAGTTTTGGCACAAAAAAAACCCTTCCTCATAGAAATATAACTAGATTTTCTTCCTTAAATCGAGCACCGTCTTTTTACAAAATTAGAATTTCAATGACAATCAAACCACTATTTTGTAATTTCATACCTCTTCCTCCGGTTCGTCCATGTTCACCCATTTCTGCTTCTTCTCATCCCAGACAATCTGAAAGAGGAATTTCTCTCATTTAACAAGTGCACCGGAATCTAAAGCAGAGGAAACAGAGATGTTCTCACAGATTTGTTCTTATCGTCTGGGAGATGTGCCTCGTTCTTGCGTTTGGGGTAGAGCCAGGTAAGCCAGCCACCGCTCGAGCTCTGCTGAAGAATCAGTCTCATTACTGTCCACTCCATCAGAAACACTCTGCTGTGTGTGTATAGGTTTGAGTGTAACAGGTACTTTTTTGGGTGAGTCTTTCTTGCTCTTCTTGAGCTGTTCCTGGGGTGGAGCCTCTGGGATTGGAGGGGGAGAACCCTGATTGGCAAACGAACTCCTGCGTTCCCGTCCAGAGTGATTGGATGACTCGGATGTGGTCCGAGATCGACGGCCGGGGACCTGCGAGATATTTTACAAGCCAGTCAAGCTTTTATTCATTTTTTGCCAATTATGAAAAGCAAAATGTCTGCAGCTTTAAGTCTGACATGTCTCAATAAAAATGTAACCAAAAAATAAAAACATATAAAATTAAGCCACACCAGTCATTCATGAATGCCTGCAAAATTATTCATAAAGAAAATATATGGAATCAAACCCTTACCATGTGCATTGACGACAGTGAAGTGGTTCTGGATCTTCTGCCTGGGCCCTTTAAACAAAGAAGCAGTTTTGTTGACTTTAATTATGTATCTGACCTTTCCTCTCTCACATTTGTTAGACATTTTTATTCAAAATTGTAGTAACATATTTGATTAGACATATTTGATTCTGGAGGATATTAGAACCTTTGCTAAGACAAAAACATTATATTGTTTTTTTAACATTATATTGATGATCTGGACACACTCTGCTCCTGTTATGCTGTTGTCTTAAAGTTGCCATGACATTGTTTATAGAGTTGCAAGTACAGATGTGGTTCATGTTGTTTTAAAATGTCCCATCGTTTTTATGCCATTTCCATAATTTTATTTTGCTTCATTCACCATGCCTTAAAGAATAGTCTGCAAAAATACTTTTAATTTATTCCCTATACATCGTTGGCCGCCGATTTAAAAGATCTTGACAATGTTTCAGTAACTCACCATTCTAGCCATTTCATCATAAAAGTCCTTCCCTTGTGGAGGAGGTTGACTGAACGTTGGAGATGATTGAGGGAACTGTTGAGGAGACGAGGGGGTGGAGCTCTGTTCGGGCCCAGTCATTTGAGGAGGCATCTGTGGTGGTATCCCCTGTAGCGGCATTCCTGGAGGCATCCCCTGCGGCAGATGTGGTGGCATCTGTGGCGGCATCCCCTGGGGAATCTCTGTAGAGTTGTATGTTGGCATCTGAGGGGGCATTTGTTGGGGTATCTGAGGAGGAATGGGCATGTATTGCTCATGCATCTCAGGTTGGAATCCTGACACAAAGTTTGTCTGGGGTGCTCCTGGAGCGACTGGATAGAATGGGACACTGTCACCAGGAGGACCCTGCTGAAATGAAACCGCCCCTTCTTGGAGAATAGTGGGAGGAGCTTTGGAAGAAAAAGAAATGGTAATATGAGTGAAACAGATGTTAATATTCCTTAAGCCCTCGGGCATTCATTACTTTACCCATTCTTAAGTAAACAGTGCCACCATATTGATAGATGGTCCCAGGGACATGTACTGTAAAGAAAACCTTTTGAATTTGTGAAAAAAGTGTTTTCTTCTGTGATTAAATAAAGTAGAATTATAATTGGTTTAACTTTGAAATTCAGATTAAAACATGTACTTCTTGGAAATTAAAAGTCCAAGCAGTCTATAAACAATTTAGCTAGTTTATTCCTAATTCTTCTAACTCGTTCATGTTGTAATAAAAGTTATGCATAACTAACCTGCAGTTATTTTTTCTAATTTAGAAGAGTTCTAGGGCTGAAAACTAAAAGTCTCACAATCAAATTCCAGCCCCATATTGTGATTTTCTACCAATTCTACCAAGAAAAACTGGGTGAAGTTTGTGTGTTTACGTTTATTTTGAACCAATTTACTTTGACTGACTCCATACTCACTTTTCAAAATAAATCGTTTGTCCTGAGGGATCGACTATTTTACAACACGGACTCTAATTTAGGATTTATCAAAATATGAAGTGCTGTATTAATCAATAATGACTACCGAAATAAGTTTTTTTTACTCATGGTCATAACAAGAAGTTGACGAACTAAATATGTGTCTGTTATGCAGAAAACATCACGAGATGTGCGCAAGTTTTTGTTGTTGAGACGAGAGTTGATGAAAATGTTATTGGGGCACAGTTACATGTTCAAAATGCATGACATTTCTGCTTTTCATGATGCGCAACTGTAATCCCCGATTAAAAATATTAATTATGCACCAGCATGTTAACCTACTGTGGTCACTCCCTCCACTGACACGCTGCATACACATTGTGCACAAGGCGTCTGTGGTGCGAACTCCCCAGTAAATGAAAATGTTTGTTCTTGTTGGGGAATGACAGTAGCAACTAAAGGACTTGGTGGTCGGAAATTACAAAAATATTTATGTATATACTTTCAATATATACCAGTGGTATATGTGGACACAAACTTGGTGGAAAAAAATACCACCACTCTCAAGACACGTCTGTTGCAGTTTTTGTTGTATTAGTTTGTTTGTGTGAGTGTGATATTACTAGGGCTGCCCTCAAATAAGGATTTTCCTGGTCGACTATTAGCCGTTCATTACAACAGTTAAACAATAAAACATTAAAACAATAGTAAACAACCTATGCCTTGACATACGGCAGTTAACTTTACTAAATGGCACCTTCAAAGAGTCACGTGTATGCGCTGGATATCAGTGAAGTACCGGTGACCACAAAGAGCCTGAGAATGCCAAGATATGTATTCCTTTGTATTTCACGTGTTACAGCGAAAAAGCTTTACATTATTGAGCTATTGTTTTAATTTGCTGAATGTATGAAAGAAAAATTCATTTATGAAAAAGGAATTCATTGAAAAATGTGTTTATTGCTTTGTATTTTACGTGTTAGAATCAAAATATTTTAAGTCCATGAATTACTATTTTAATAAAGTTGCAATATCTGATTGTGTTTTGTTTCGATTAATGATTCATGTTTTTTGCGTATTGAGTAACTGTTCAAAACGATCCAAGACTTTAGATATTCTTTGACATGAGGACAGGTGTATTTGCCTCATACGCTGGATTAACGAGCTAGTTGTGACTGACGTTTTCATTAGTTGGTTAGTCGAGGGAAAAAATCCACAGGAAATCACGCAGTCAAATAAGCCTGTTCTAGTCAACCATCGACCCAAAAGAGGATAACTATTACCACAGTTATGAATGATTAACTGCCTGAAACAAAGATGCAAACATAGTATTTTAGACCCTTTTTCAGTTTCTTGGGTGTGAAGATGAACAGCAGAATTGATTTGTGTTCTTAGCAGTATAACCATATGTTGCTGCTGTTCTGTCAAAATTTTATACACTAGTGTTCTAACTAGTTGGAATAGAAAACTACTCCGCTCTCGTTGACAAGTATGCACCAGAACATTCAGTCTGGTGTGAAAAGGAAGCAGAGAAATGCTACAAAAGCTACAAAATTTTATGAGACTAACATTAACACCTAATGCCAACACCCCTTCATGCAAGATTGACGAGTAGCGTTTGGTACCTGGGGGCATGAGTTGCACACCAGCAGGGGGGAGAAGTGAGGTCATCAGAGGATTGTGTGGATCAGGGGTGAGAGCTGGGGGTTCAGGGGGGCTGGACTGGTCTTCTGAACTTGGTGTGCTGCAGGGGTAGAGTTGAGGGGTGCTGCGATCTGTTCTGAAAGCGATTGCACCTTCCTGAATAGTATAAAAACAGACTGTAAACAATAACGATGAAGGCATAGTGCAGTAACACATGGAAATAGACTCACTTTGATCTGTCCATCTAGTTGTCTAAGGTGTAGCATCCAGTCTGGTTCGATAAATAACTCCTGCTCCGGCCGCTCCTTCAGCTGAGGGTCAAAGAATCTCAACCGGAGGGACATCTGTAACGATACAAGAAGAAGGATCAGAGAGCAGTGAACTGAACTCTCAGGTCCAGAGTGAGCGCATCTGTACCTGAATGAGCTGGCTGATGAACACGGGAGAGTAGTACTCCGGGAGGCTCAGCAGAGTGCGTGAGATCACCTCACAGTAGTGAAAGGCCTGAGCACAGAGACCAGCCTCTGCCAGACGACACGCATAGATGAACTTGAACACCTGCACAGCGCAATTGTAGAAGGTTTCGATCTCATTTGAGATGAGAATGGAAAGGTTAAAACTGCTTGAATTTAAGCATTTCTCAAAAGAAAATATATATTTTTTAAATAGAACTATTTAGTGATAAACAATGTAGCACATCAGCCCAATCAATAAAATATTAATAATATGCACTCTTACAATAATATTAAAGTACTGGAAATTATTGTTTTAATTCTTGAAATTTAGTGTGTGATCAAAAAAGTGATCCCACAAAAACATAAAAAGGCTGTAGGACGCAGTTTTAGGTGGCCATGCACAGTTTAACACCAGCAGTGTCAGAAGCGCATGCCCGCCTTTTACATATCAGTGGTAACTTTATATTTTAATTAAATATTCCCTTGACAACTTGTAATAGTACTCTTAAAAACAGAAGTTTCCACCAAAAATAGGATTGCACATTTAAAAAAAATATGGATATATATTTTTTATTATGTCACATGTTTTCAGTCAAACAACTTCAATGCAATGCTATTGGGTTTTTAGGTTTGATATTTGTTATCGAGATTTTACCTTAAAGCCATTCACTTGAAAAGTGGATTATTTTTTTACTACAAGGTACTGTTTTATTGTCATAAACAAACAGATAGATTTTATTGACGTATATTTAAGTTAACTGTTGAAAAGGTTTATAACTATTTGTAATAAGTAAACTCAAAAGGCTAAACTAAGCAAATACAGCACAATGGTGGTTAACTAAGCCAAATTTAAAGGATTCTGAAGGTTACTATTTTAAGCTGGTGCTAAACTGGCCAAAACAGCAGTGCAGCCATCACCTGTTTATTACACTCACCTGGAAGTTTGGCAGAGAAAGAGGCTGAGAGCCGAGAGACTGAGCGTATTCATATGACTCTGTTCTCTGAATGGCCTCTGATGAGCAGAACTTCAAAAACGGATAGCTGAGACACAGAAAGAATGAGCTTCTGTTAGTGATGTACAAATCTTGATCCCCCCTAAATGATTTATAACTATATAGTTTCTTAGGCACTTTGGCTTTATGCTAAAAAAACATCTTGTTATGTAAACCTAAACATCTGTGCAGCACCCACACTCAACACTACACAATTGACCTAAATTTGCATTAAAGGCAACAGGGCGTCACGGTGGCGCAGTGAGAAAAAACAATTGTCCATAGAGTGTGATTGAGTGTGTGTGGATGTTTCCAAGCAATGGGATGCAGCTGGAAGGGCATCCGCCGCGTAAAACATATTCCAGAATAGTTGACGGGTCATTCTGCAGTGGCGGAATCCATATGGATGGTTGGATGGATTAAAGTGGTAAATACACAGAGTGGTGCCACTATTTGATCTCGCCAATAGGCCGGCCTGATTAGTTCCAAACAAGCCCTCAGCGCCACTGATCTTTATAGGCTTTTAATATGACAGATCTGCCGCGATTGCTGTGAATTTTAAAATAACTACACGTTTACACTAACTGTAAAATCTTTATTCGTAGATTGCATTAAGAGAGATAAATAAACTCAAGATCAGATTTTAAAGGGAAATAACAGGTTTTCCATTTTTTTGGTCTTATAAACGTAAATCATTTTCATCCATATAATCTTTCATGTTCTACTAATCATCTTTTGTATTTATTGGCCATTTCCCAATGTAATAGATTTTATGCCAATTTCAGTAGTAAAAAATATATATTTTATTAAATTTCCAAATTTACAATATTGCGTATTTTCTAAATTTTAAAATCTATTACATGCAAGTACTTAAAAAAATAAAATACAGTAACACATTCAAATTATTTGAAGGACTAAAATGTTTTTGATAATTGCATAAAAAATGATCAATAATGTCTGCATTGTTGATATCCAAAATCATGCCACTCAACAATACTCACTCAACATAAAACTTTATTAAAAATATTTTACACTCATAATGTACATATTATAGGCTTTAAAGCCTTAGCTGTTAAAATAAAATAAATAATATTTAATGTAACTACAAACTTTAAGGTTTTTAATAGTCTATATGATCATCATTATCTAATGTAGTAAAACTATTCTGAAGCTATTCTTCTCCTTGATATACTGGACAATTTGTAGAATCGTGGTTGTTTGCATATGCTAATAAACTGTTCTCGATGTTACTGGTGAATAAACAGTACTGTAAATACCTGTGATTGGATCCGATTAGGACCATCTTGGTACTTTTCTTGGTATAAACACCAAACCCCACTTGAGCCATGAGGTAACAGAAATGTGCTGCATCCACAAGACCTTTAGACGCTGCAACACAAAGAGTATGTTTTATTATGAACATTCTATTAAAATGTTATTATTATCCTAAATGTTTCTTAGTGTATATTTTAGCATTAAATATTTGCATAAAAGTATACATGTCAAAGTTATATTGTTTATCCTAAATATGTTATACAGACCTAATGTGTCCCCCATGGTTGAAATGGTGCGTGTGTCAAGATCCAGCGTGTGTGTGAGGTTGGACAGCACCATGGCTAGATGCGGCCTCCAGTCACCCCATTTCTCATCTCCACAACACTGGAATGAACAAAAACAGAATGTAAGGAATGCTCAGCATGCATGAGAAAATCGACACAAGATATTAAAATATTTTATACAGTAGCAGCGGCGGGCATTCGTCCGGACATAAGCTGGTAAACCGTCTGAAGAGGATCATTAATTGGCAGGCTGTTAGCAAATCTAGAAGGCACAAATACATAATTGTTTTAGGAGTTTTTTGGCTTAAGAGCATGTTTTAAAGGGTTTGAATTGATTTGCTTCACCTGGTCATGACGCGAGCATGTGTCCTGTTGTCCATTTTGCTAGCCAGCAGCAGAGCGTGCCCCCACAGGCCATTCTTCATAGCAGACTCCAGAGCATCCTAAAAAAATAAAGATAAATCTAGTCATCTATTAAGCTTATAACATAGCAGCAAAACTCCTGTATAGAATCAGATGAGATGTTTACATTTTTTTAATTTGGAATAGTTTGTAAATTAGCACTACCAGAAAAAGACAAATTATATTACTATTTAATAACTAGTGAAGTTATATCGAGGACTGTAGCCATTACTTTCTAAGAAACGATTTTAACTAGTCTAATGGAACGCCGTGATTACCTGAAGCCCAATCTATAGTTGTGCGTCAAGCAAACAATCTGTTCCCTGTGAAGGCTCCACATGCATCCAGTTGTCAACAAATGCAGCTAAAGCTCTGCGCTCTGTTGTGGACTGTCTTTGCACTGATCAAATTTGCCGTGGTAAGACTGCCAACTACAAGCTAACTGAAACACAACACAGACGCTAACAAAGGACATGTTCTCTTTACCTCATCATATAAAAATAAACTCCATACACACATCAGTTGCTGCAGTAGAAGCGCTATCTATGCTCTGATCGATCTCGTAACATGGCGTGATGGCAATACGTACTTCTAGCTAGCCAAAACACAACACAGATAACAAAGGAATGTTCTTTACTTTATCGTCAAAGTTTGACTCCATCATTCAGTGTTTAATATGGAGTTGGAGCAGAGCAAACCATGACAGAGCTCGAGCTCGTGAAGTTAGAGATTTTCAGAGGTGCGTGGCAGGCTTTGCAATGGGGTCAGTGCAGGGTAATGTAAATGCACAGCCTTCGCAAAGGGCAATGTGTAGGCTTGATGTAAAAGTACAAATTGGTCAGATTTACAAGTTAGTGAACCATTAGCACAATGTGCATGCATGAGCTGAATTTGATGCCAGTAGTGTTTTCTGAGCAAAGACGTTAAATAAAGAAATCTTTTTTTGCAGTTGAGACTTTGCAGACAATCGCCATGTGAGAAAATAATGCAAATAAATGGTTGCCAGAGCTGTCCAGAAACAGTCTGTTGATGTTTATCTTTTAAAAAAGTCATACCTGAGATTTCAACCTAAGTCTTAAACAATGAAGCCAATCATGAAACATGTCAGCACTTATTTATAGGTTTTTGCGCATATGCGATTTAATATGTTATGATGGATTCACTTCCACCTGTTGGATGAATTGATAGAACACTGGTGAGAGAGAGAAAATGGGAGGGGGGCACAACAGAGTCAAGGAACACTTCTGAGCAGCACATGCAATATGAAGCATTTACTTATTTTGGTGTAATAATAGCAAAACTATTTTAAAAAAAATGTGTTGGAGAACAGAAGGGTTCTGTTATATGTTGTATGCGAAGATACACCATATAAGAAATGCATGCAATCTCTTGCCTTCTTGCGGCCGAACAGCAGCAGTTCTCTGAAGCGCTCCGTTTCCTTCCCAATGTTTTCCGGCACACCCATGAAAGTGTCGGACAAGAGAGACATCTGTCCCGCCTCTTCCTCCTCTGCATGCTCTAATGCTTCATTGTTGAAGTCGATGAGATTAGCCTCATTGGGGGATTTTCCCGGCAGCCAGACAGATCGATGCTCCTTCAGCAACAAGTCTGCGATGTCTGTTCCCACCACCGTCTAAAACACAGTCAAAAAACAACAAACTATAGGATTGTACTTAACTTATAAGATCAATAAACGCGTGAATTTAGAAGCATAGAGGATAGTATGCATGTTCGAAAAGAAAAATAATGATAATATATATCGTGCTGAAGTTAGCTACGTAAAAAAAATTATTTAGATATAATAGATATATTCTGCACTGAATATCCTGGAATGCATGAAAATGCTTTGTGCCAATGTCGGGAGTTGCACCGCAGTTTTGATGCAAATTACAAACTGGACTGATGCTGTCTGTTAGAATCTCTTGGGTCTTCTTTGTTTCTATTTTTCATTTAATCACCTTTCTCTGCTCCTTCTTTAGATGCTGTTTATTTGGTGTCTTTCCCATGATTAAACAATCCTTGTTTTTTCTTAATTTGTGATTTGCAGAGAGATTGTTCATTTAAGGAGCCAAAATGATCTAAAAAATATTAGTTTTGTACATTCCATTTAATAAAAAAAATACTTTAGCACAATTCAAGTGTACAAATTCGTACACATGTGCATTTTACATGAATTAACATGAAAACAGGTTCACAGATTATTACCTTTTCCAGCTGTTTCTCATATATAATATATTCTCATAATAATGTATATTCTCATATACAAATATATTGAGATATATTTATGCATTGTTGACTGTGGATTTGCAGCATCACTTTCGAGTTCGCTCCACTCTGAATTTGTGCTCGAGACTCTTCTCGCACGTTTTGTGTTTGTGTTTGTAACTTCAAAGCTGCTCCAGTTCTCCAAAAGTAGGAGCTCTGACTCAAGCACCTCACTGCTGAGCTGTTTTTGTTCTTTGTTTAAAAATCGGGGTTTATCTTTAAACAACTCCCATCCTCACAAACATTAACTTTTTAATAATTTTTACTTTTTCCTGCATAATCTAACAAGCCTATCGAATAACTTGATGTTTATTTATACCTAACTGTAATGTTATTATATTTATCCTAATTGTCAATACATCTTTAACATTAAAAAAACATCTGTTACACTAGCAGCTGTTGATTATAAAAACATTTTTTTATTAGTTATTAGTTTGTTGGATTCACAATGACTAAAAAATGACTTTAAATCAACTTATGAATGAGAAAAAAAAAAAAAACTTCAATTCTGATATGTCAACAAAATCCAAATACATTCTGATGATTCATGCCTTTAATGCTACACATACTCACTCCATTCTGGCGACAAAGCAGCACAATAAACTCCCAGATGAGGAAGGTGGAGTCTCTGTCCATGAGGTCATCATTCCGCAAACACTCTAGAGCTTTGTTCTGAGCGAACTTGATAACGTCTACTTTATGCGTCTCCTCTCTGTGGAACAAACAGGTGCGATAAGTAAACAGAATTAAAGTCTTTAATTTGCATAAAAGAATAATGCTCGTACTTGACCAGTGGCCCGGGGAAGGAACGCATATCCGACTGCTCCGCAGAATCTTGCAGAAGTGTCTGGAAAAAATACCAAGCTTAAGATAACCAGGACTGAAACACTTTGTTCACACACAGGTCCAAACAAATTAATATTGCATTAAGTCTTTTTTATACATTATAGAATAGCAGCTACTGTCATCACTATAGATCTTGTGTAAAAGAAACTGGATGGCGGAATAGAATTGAAGGTAACCAGGTGTATAATAGTGATCAGAACAATGATGTCTTGAGCAGTTACCTCCATATTGTGGATTTCCACGAGTGTGGGCTGGCCAGCAGAGGGGAGATTGGGCTGAACAATGATCAACTGACCTGCCGGCCCAAAGTGAGCACAACGGTGAGGAACGGAATACTTCTCTGGAGTCAGAGGTCTGGGTGGAGCTGTGAAGAGAGAAAATCATTCGGTCTCATTCTTGGCAAACATATGCAGATCAGTTCTCTGTTCTTTTCTTTTTAGTAAATGGTGAGTAAATTGTAGTTGTGTGGACAGTGAACATGTTTGGGTTAAAAGCTACGTTTATAATTCATGCAGTTAGGGTCAAGCTTTCAAAAAGCTCCAAGGATAATGGAGGACGAAGCAAGAATTGTGTTGCAGTTCACTTTGAAGCAAATCTTATGAAATGTACAGGAATACATGCGCACTTAACATATGCAATAATTTGTTTAATCACAGAATGTATGTGCTTAATTCAAAGTTGCTGACACACTTGTTTTTGCCCACTTGACACAAACAGCACCGGTTTGTACAAGAACCAGATTGCGTCTCAAAAAAAAGGGTCCATTTCAAGAGCTTCTGTTTAAGCAAGAGAATTTTCGCTTGTCAAAGATGTTGGTAGGTTCTTTGTGTGAGCTCCTTTACACACAATTTGAAGGAAAGAAACTGTGATTAGTGAAAAGCTAAACTAGTTTGGAAGCTTCTGATCAGCTTATTGGAGGTTTGAGGAGTCAGCTGCTATATATATATATATATATATATATATATATATATATATATATATATATATATATATATATATATATATATATATATATATATATATATATATATATATATATATATATATATATACATAGCTATGTATAGAGCTGTTGAGACTGGCATGCTCTATACAGCATTTTAGCATTTTTGTGTGGATGGAGTCATTTTTGTTTCACCCTAAAAATCATGCTTGTGTAAATGCCAGTTGTTTTTAAACAGAGCTTTTAAAAATGCATAGGTATATGAGTGCATGGCTTCATAAAATCATTCACTTTCTACATTTTATCACTAGTTGTGCATGTGATTGAGTGAGTGAAATCCACAACACTCCTAATAAATAAAATTGCAGCTAGCTTTATACATAAACACCACTGATGTATTGGGGCTTGAATGTCAAAAAATTTAACTAGAACAGCTTAATGCTGAACAACTTTTTAGTGCAATATTAACCAACCCTGTATAATTATAACACTATTATCAAAGTTGCATTTTTAAATTTGGAGCAAAGTCCTTTCATATGCTTGTCTCAAGTTGAATGCAGAGCTTACATTGGACGAGGCGACCAACATCCGAAAACAGGAAGACAAGCATTAAACTGACAGAAATTACCCTCAAAAACATATGTAAAATGCACCGTTGTGAGAATAATGTAAAAATAAACACTCCCTCTAGGTTCTGCAGAAGGGCAAAATTATCTTAGAAAAACCCTCAGCTGGATCAAATCAATTTTATGCGAGAGCTCAAGTGGTCAGTCTGTGAACTGTAGCTTCAATTATCTCCACAGCAGTAACTCAAGAGTGAGCAAGTGGTTAATACAAAAGTCACCGAGGAGTTCATCATTACTGCTTAGTGTTTGGTTCTTACCCTGCTCTGGTGCTGTCCAGGTGTTGTTCTCTGCACCGTAGGGGATCTGACTGTAACTGGCTGTGTCTGAAGGGTTAGGGTACTGGCTGTAGCTGTAATCCGCCGGGAGCGTAGTGCCAGTGGTGTCATAGGCTGCACTGACTAGGTCTGGCTGACTCCTGTACACCTGACTCTGCAGAGCAAAAGACGAAATCCTTTTAAAAATCTATTTGTCCATACACTTACACACTACATGTACATGCAACACTGAAGGAGATTCCCTTCTAATGTTAACAGTGGTGGGATTAATATTGCTTGCTCTCAGTATTAACAAATGTTGACTATTGTTTTGTTCTCTATGTACTGGTTTTTATTTTGCTCTATAAGATTGGACTGTAAATGCTGCACCCTAGTAATTTTCCACCTTCGTTTATTTTTTTCCGACATGTAAAAACCAAACAAGTCATACCTGCTGTGAGTGGGAACTGAAGCTGCTGCGTCGACTGTGTGAGGAATGTACACTGCGAGCTGATTGTTCACTATGAACGGAACGACGATCAAAGTCATCAGCGTACCGGTCGCGTCGTCGAGCGTCATCATCAAAGCTGGAGTCATAACCAGGGTAGTAGCGCCATGGATCCTCATATCCTTCTCGTCCCCTGAGAAAGAACACCAAACAAACTAGAGTCAGGGATTGAAGTATTAAAGAAAACAGAAACCTTCACAAGGTTTGGCATCACCTGTTTTGATACTGTTGATTGTAGTATTGATCTCCTGCTCTGTAACCTTCATGGTTATAATACCAGCCATACATCTGATCATAATAGGCTCTGTAGCGAGGATCATAAGCTGCGTTTGGATCATACCACCTGCTCCTGTCTAAATATAAGTACAAACAAAACAGTTAGAAATAACTAACTGAAACAAAGAAATACAAATTACTGTACTGTAGGGTAATTACCTCCGTAGCCATCAAACTGTCTTTTATAGTAGTTTGCATAGTAGTCATCATAGGCACTGCGGCCAGATCTGGAGAAGTCTTCTGGAAACCCCTGCCTAAGAGTTAAGAAAATAACATGCCAATGATGACAATACAACATAATTTAAAATGAACAAGAGCAGTCTTTAACATTTGAATGTTTAATTAGTTAATGTAGTGACAAAAATGGCTGCAAGCGCCACTAAAAGGCTCTATGCAGTCACACTGGGCTGCTTGAATTTTTCCACTATTTGTTGCAAGATCTTGGTCCTTATTTATAGGACAACTGAAACTAATGTTTGAATTTAATTTTCAGTGTGTTTGTGTTGCAAGGCCCTCACAACAGACTTTCGAAACTTTAATTGCGACCGTGTCAGTAGAATTTCAAATAAACAACTTTTTTTTTTTTACAATGGCACATAAGCCAGGTCTGAACATCAATTTAGGATTGTCAAATAGGATTTTTGAAAAGGACGACTTTCTCTAGGGCGGCTGGTGTTGCTATATCAAAAACTGGTCACACAAGTATGGTTGTAATCCTGTCTTTAAAAAAATGTATGAGTAAATAATAACTTAAGCAAAGGCCAGAAATTGCACATATGAATTATCACCTTGCTCCAAGTGTCTGCAGTTTAGCATCATCAAAGTCCCACCTGGAAGATTACTGATTGGTGAATGCCAAGCATGCATTCGAAAGATGCCCTAAACTCATATTTTTGGTCACTGAATACATAAAACATGACATTTGTTTAGTCTGATGCACTTCAAATGTGATTTAAGCTTTAAGTCCAAATAGTTTAAACAATAAAGTTTTAAAAAATTTCAAAAGTTTACATTTTGAAGGAGCATGGCTGCTTTAATCTTAAAAACACTCATATTGAATTTGTATTGGTTGTGGTATCCTACATGTGTGCACACAGAAAGAGGCAAAAAGCAGCAGTAACCACATACTTAGACACCTGCACAATCTTTCCTAGACCTGAAAGCATTAAAGAATTCAATAAAGGGAACTAAAACTACTAATTAGACATAAACATCCATTACCTGGAGTTGGGTCTGTCTGAGTACTGGCTGGTTCTTGAGCTTGGTCTCTCTGGTTGACGTTCTGCTTCCCGATAACCGGGATTTTGCCCATCATACCAGCCATAACGAGGGTCTCCTCTGCGGTAGGGATCATCCTAAAAAGTTAAATAATGATACATGTTTCAATAAAAAAAGTTAAAATAAATTGGACAGTTCTCTCAAAAATTTTATATACAGTTATTTGCATTGACAACATTATTAGAATTTTGTGTGACTTCACCTGATAGTAGCTCTGAGATCTTGGATCCAAAGGGTACTGAGGTGGGTAAGGTTGTCTGCCATCCTGGTACTCTGGGTAGGCTCCTGGGTAGTAGCCTGGGTATCCTGGACCAGGTGTCGTACCAGGGTGAACCCCATAACCTGATTGGCTCCCAAGAGATGAAGGAGGTCTTTGAGGTTCTTGCAGTGGCTGGGGGGCAGAGTTCCCAGGCTGCGGTGGATAAGAGGAAGCAGCAACAGATCCAGGCCCTGTAGGAGGGGCAGTAGGATAATTTGGAGGAGCCTGTGCAGGAGGCAGGTTTTGAGAAGGAGGGGGAGGATGGGAGGTTTGATTCAAAATGTTGTTAGGTTGGTTGCTAGGGGGCTGTGGGGGAGAAAGCATCTGCTGGTGGGGTAGAGCTTCGCCATCAGGCTGCCCACCCTGCTGTGCATCTTTGGTGACCTGCAAGTAAAACCCAGGGGTGTTATTCACCAAGCCCGCTGTGGGGGCTGATTGAGAGTTGACAGGAACTGGAACCTGATTTGAGGACTGTGGTTGATGCATAGAAAAATCAAGCAGCTCAAAATTTGAAGGTTGATTGTGATTGGTTGAGGCAGTAGAAGAAGGCGGAGGTTGAGAAAGAGAAGGTGTAAAAGATTGGCTTTCCCTTGTAAGAGGTTGCACTCTTGATAAATTTGATCGGGTAGCTTGATAATCTTGTACCTCTCTAGTTAAACTTAGGATACCATGATCTGAGGATGAATTAACATTTACTGGGGTCTGAGTGAAAAGAAGCTGTGACTGACTTGCAGGAGGAGAAAGCTGAGGCATTTGATTAGTCACAAAAGATTGAGACGATGGTCGAAGCACTGTTGACTCTTGTGGACTCTGGATTGATGCTTGTAAGTGATTTTGAGAAGAAGCCAAATTGTAATTAGAGGAAGGTGGTGCGATCAAAATAGGCTGGTTCAGAGCCTCAACAGGAGGCGCAGTCACAAGTAAAGAGGCATATCCCAAACTTGCCTGGGTCATTGAGTCTGGGGGTATCTCTAGGTTTTCAGAAGGAGGTTGAGGATTTGAAAGAATTGGATGCAAATCAAGAGGACCATCCTCTGGAGGCTGAATGACTTCAGATGAATGCACAGGAACAAATGTTGCAGCCAGCGAAGGTGCGGCAGGGGCTAACAGTATGTTTGTACCTAGACTGGCAGTGTCATTGGGAGCCCAGAGAGAGGTAGCTGGACTTTCAGTGGGACGCCTTGCTCCCTGAGCTCGAGATGAGGGTCTGCGTTCTGGAAGGTAAATTGTCTCCAAGTTGTCAGGAGGTTGCTCTAAGTTTCCATGTTGCAAGTCACGTCCATCTTTTTCCATGACCATACGTGCACGATCAACTTCTATGGGTCGAACTCCTACACCATGAGAACGGACCGGCTCAAAAGAGGAGTTTGCACTTGCTTGAAACACACCAACTGGTTTAGGTGGACTAGGGGTTGGAAAAGTTGGGCTAGCTTCTGTAGCTGGGGTGGAGTCAATCTGTTCAAAGTATCCTCCTGTAGAGTTATGCAATGGAGGGTTATCTGGTGGACGGGGACTCTCCTGCTGAATAAATGTTCCCATTAAACCTTGTTGTCGTCGAGGAATTTGGCTCCCACTATGAGGACCATGGCCACTGCTGTGACTGACACAACTGTAGCTGGATGAGACACTTGCAGAGCGTGCAAGATGAGGCGCAAAATCAGGTGTTTCCAAGTTAGGACCCCCTTCAAAAGCATTACTTGTTGATGGCTCATTGGGTAAAACTTCCTGGTTGGGAACATACTCAAGATTCTCCACTGAATCACACGGTACTGCTACAGCCCGAATGTTTCCACTGTCGTTTAAATATGGACCTGGACACTCAGCAGATGAATGAAGAGGGTGTAAAATTCCATTGACTTGACCATCTCCTGAAAGAGTTTCAACATTTTCAACATCAACTCCCCCAAAAAACATTGATAGAGTGCCTGAGTCAGAAGAGACCTCGGAATAGGGGACATGACCGGCATGCTGAGGTGGATCCTGTGGGGCGTGGTTGAACCATGCTTCTGTAGGCCCACTTGACTGAGTGAAGTAATTCTGAGCAGCAAAATGTGAGCCGTGTTGATGACTTACAGGAGGTCCAGTCAGACTTGGTTGAGGTAAATGATTCTGTGTCAAAGTTGGGGAAGTGTGTGGTGTGGGTACAGCAGGTGGAGCTTGAGCTTGGTATGGTTGAGAAGGAATATCACTAGTTGGCTGAAAATAGTTTTGAACAGAAGGTGGACGACTTCCATGGTCTGGAACCCAGTGAGAAGGTAAGGGAGGTGTTGGCTGGGTATGAAAAGGAATCTGAGACTGAACAGAAGGGGCTGGGACAGAAGAAGGAGGAGCATATAATGAACCAGAACTGAAAGGAGGAGCAGGGTTAGGCAACTGTGCAATGTATGGCATTGGTTCTTGAGAATTGAAATATCCTGGATCCACTGGAGCAGGGGGGCTAGAAACTGCTGAAGCTACTAAGGGAACAGGCTGTGGTGTAAAAATCCTTGGTGGCGGGCCAGGAGAACCTGCTTCCACTGTTCCCGGTGATGCTCCTTGGGGTGGAGACATAGGGCTGAATGCTCCCAAGGGTGGGCTTTGCATAGGAACTTGGTTACTGTTTGTGGGTGGAGCTTGGGTGCTCCCTGCCATTGTTGAAAGTCCTTGTCTCCCAAAGGCAAATGGATCAGTCATAGGCATGCTGGGTGGAGCAGAAGGTGGCATTGCGGCTGAAGCCCCATGTTTATGAGGTCTGGTTCTTCTGAAGGCATTAGGGCCACCAGAGGCAGCAGGGGGTCCACTTGATCCTGGAGGAGTTGATCGAGGAGGGGGCTGCATTGTGTCCACTTAAAGATCTCAGAGATTGTAATCCTTTATAGAGAACAACCTAGGAAAACAAAAGAGAATAAGTTACAATGGAGAAAAAATACCACTCAAAGGAATCCAAACACCTAGGGATTATCAGATAAAAATTCCCATGCTACATTTTTGTATTTTTTTTTTTTTACATATGGGGATTTGCTTAAGTAACAAAAAAAAAAAAAAAGACAACTCGCTGCTGCTTAGTGCAACCTCTACACAACATAGAAACCCACGAAAAATTGCAAATATTCTGCATCATTTTAGTGCTACTTCAGCCAGACGCTTCTTCTCAAACTATTCTTTTGAATAGCTATTCTGGGATGAATAAATATTTTCTTCTCTCAGTGTGTATTGATACACTTATTTGAAGAAACATGTCTCAATGACTCTCACCATTTCCAGACGTTTTCCCTTTTAATATTCTATATCGCATGCATTGATATAACGATTTAAATATTGTCAATTAAAGAACTGTGACACAAGACAAGGAGAGGATTTTTGTTCTCTTCTGGTGAATTAAGTTTTGGTTGAGCCAAGTTGCAATTTCCCCAAATAAAACCCTCTTCTTCTTCTGTATTAAAGAATTAATGTCAGATGTCAGTTGCATGGCACGCCTCATGTTTTCTAAACGACATCTATTGCCAGAGTGTTTCTTCTCATTACAACTTAAAAATCTTTATGAAACTTGGAGCAGAAAATGGTTAGGTGATTGAGTGTTACCAGATGTCTTGAACAGAGCTGTTAATATTAATAGTCTTAACAAAATAATGTCTGAGTAGCCCTGAGGCAACACAGCACCTCAATAACAAATGAGACAGAAACCAAAGCGAACAAAAACAGAACCTTATCAATATATATTTAAAAAAACAATACAAAACAGTATTATCTGTGATATTATAAGACATCAGTCTTTTTATTATTGAGTGAATAGCATCAGTATACATGACTACCTTAATCCTGCTAATATCATCATACACATTCAACTCATTATAAGCAGGTGTGAAAATATCTTTAAATGTGTGAGCATGAGAAGAGTCAACATGATCAGTAACGTGATATCAAGCACACTGCTTGCAGGGTTCAGGAAATGTGCATTAAGTTACGCTGAACTTTGAAATGAGTCAGATTTTTAAGGCCAGGGCTCCTGCAAACTGGGCTCCTGAGTTTAAGCTACAACTGCGCTCGACACACACTTTTTCCAGCCAACACAAAAATGTGCAATATATTAATAATAGCGATATAGAGCTCAAAATTTTACTTAAATGTAGAAGACCCACTTGGCCATCATGTTACTGCCACACACTCGGAGCACCAATCAACGACCAGGTTTTGGCCCCTCTAAAAATTTACTTTTTTGTTCTGACTAAAACAGTTCTGATTTTTGACAGCTCTAAAACACTTCTGATTAAAAGAGTTACCCTTTCAAGTTAAAAAGAAAGCATTTTTGAAAGCATTTTTTTCAGCACCCCTGTGGAAGCCTTAACAGACTTCTATATCACCCAAAATCCCTGCTGACACAGGGTTGAAATATTATTAGCTGTTTTGGGTCATTATCCTGCTGTAGAGTGAAACTACATAGTGATTTTTACATGTAGACTACATGTTTAATACGATTGCTGGTAAAATCTAATTAAGTAACCAAACCAAATACAATCCTGCCAAGCATCAGAGATGACATCCTGTATTTTATGTAGCCTTGGGGTTATTAGCAATGAAGCTAGCAAAGCTGACATTTAGCCTCATAACTCTTATTTAGACAGCTTTCAGTGCTGATTGGGGTCAACTGGGGCTAATTTCACATTTAAACCTCTTTCTAGAAAAGTTACTTTACTAAAATCACAACAAAATCCTGCAAATATCCGGCTTTGAGGAGGATATGTTGGCGCCCCACATTGGATTTTCAATTTGATGTCACATCCTGCTCTTTAATTCCTGTCTTTACTTTTTAGAATCATTGATAAGAGCAATCATATGCTGATGTTTACGCATGCATCACTAAAAAAATACAAGTGGATACCCCTGCTTAAGAACTTTAAAAAGCTGTCATAACAAACCAGTCAGAGATTAGTTTACTCGGAATAAGCTCTGCTATAGAAAATTGTAGTAACATAATAACTTTACTTTCCCACAGATCAAATGTGTAGATGAAAAGACATCCGAATGCCAACGGGAAAAACAATAAAATAAACACTGAACGAGCAAACAGTGGATGCGAAGAATTACAGGTGACAGCTGACTGGGCCACTAGCGGTTAGCATGCTAACAATTACAGTTAATCCTTCGAACCCCTGAATTCTCACAACGCAAACACAAAGTGCTCTATTAAAGCCCTTACCTCCTATAGTCTGTTCGAGAGGCCCAGATACAAACAAAACTCGATATGTGTGAACCCGGACTTGAGTTACTCATAAAAGTGCAGGACACCGCGGCTGACACTAGTCCGCCATCTTTGCCGAGCGCGTCCTGCTTGGCGACGTGTACATGTGACGTAACGGATAGTTCGCTCAGGTCCACCCCATTAGTGTTATTGCAAAATAAACTATTTCGTCACCATTTAACTCCATTACGTCTATATTGGAATTACATTTAATACATACCATCAATTTTAAATTAGCTTATTTTTTATTATATTCTCAGAAAAGTATAGAAAAAATATTTATTTTAAAATTATTTTACATTCAGATTTTCCAGCACAAATACTTGATGCAGTCATTTAAAGTTGGAATGGATATTTTAAACACTGTATCAATTTATTTAGCATGGTGAGAGAATGACTAAAAACATTGAAATGCAATGGTTATCATACTATTTTTTTCTTTGTTTTCTACTTTACAGTCCAATGTCACAAAACACATAAAACATCCAGTGAAATGCAGCTATACATATTCTTCTTATATATATGATTGCAAAAAATACTCAGCTGATTGGCTAACTGGCTACGTTTCGTTTTAGAACTGAAATAGAGATTAACTTTAAATCTATAAATGTGTATAAAAATAACAATTTTTCAATTAGGGTTTATTTAGTCAGATTTATATCCAAGCAGATTTTTTCATAAAAAAAATAAAACCTGCAGGTGTTTGGAATAATTATACATTATTTTTTGTATCATCAAGTCTTATAATGTATATTATTTTATACTGATTTAGAAAGAGGAATGCTCCAACACATTTTCTATTTTGCAAACAAAAAAATGAGATCATATGTGCAGTAATATGCTACCATAATTTACTATTTACTTTCTACCATGTCATAAACCATGTAAACACTTTGGTGTGTTGTTAGAAGTACAGCAAATAAATAATAAGGGTCAAACAGAGCTAATTATATGGGTGATGATGAGCTAATGATTATATGGCTCAAAGTTTTTGCATACGTAAAAAGTACTCAAATTATGTTTCTCACTGGCCTTACATACTCAGAACTTATACAGTACACACAAAACGCTTAAGCCCAATAGTGTCAATAAAATAAAGAAATCAAATTCAATTTGTCTCCTCTCACATGCTGTTAGTGAATCTCTCTCGAGCTGTGAAACAAAATGAACGGTTAACAATCACAAAAAAAGGTTACCACATGATTAGGTACATTTATAATAACACCCTTTTATTTTGCAATAATCTTGATGCGTACATTTACAAAACATACAAAACTAACAGAAGGGAAAACAAACTAGAACGGTTCAAAACACAAACAGGTTCTTCTAAACTATAATAAATAGCGACACATCAATGCAGAATTCACCTTTTGCATAAACACCCCGATTCTGGAGGCGTCTAAAACACAAACATCTAATCTAATGATATCTTCCATTTTGGTCCAGTAATTCTGATTTGTAAGCTGCATAACATTTGCCAGGAGACCACATGTTTAGCATATTTCAGCCTTCATTTCAGAGCTGCAAACATTGATTAAAAGGACAGTTCTCCCAAAAATAAAGTCATCAGGTACACTAAACGTTGGTTTGAGCATGTCCAAGTAAAAGTCTTTTCAAGCAATTCCAATCTTATCCAAGATGCATTTCTCTACGTTTACAAAAACTTACATTTTCAGAGCCCTCTGAGGATGGAAAACAAGACTTTCTAGTTTTTAAAGCTTTTGCTGGCTAGTTAGGGTTCAAATCACTACTGATACGTGCGTGAGTGTTCAGTCAATATCAAGATCACTGTCTGAATCACTGGGGTGCATGACGGCGGCGTTTCGAATGGACGAGTGCATGTTGGGCTGAGCAAACTTCTCAGGCAGAAGGCCGTACTCCTGGAGCAGCGCCTCCACATCTGTGGCAAAGAAATCATCCCCGAGCTGATCTGAAACACGCACCAGGTTTCCCACCAGCTCGCCTCCGCGGTACAACAGGAGCGCTGGCAGAGCAGAACTGCGAAAGAGAGCGCTGGTGCCCACCGCAGAGCCTTGAACTCGGCAGAACTTCACCTGCAGGAGAACAAAAACAAGAGTCAGCATCAAGGATGAGTAGTTAGATCAATATACAATTAGTTTTTGAGGTTTTTGGAGCATAAAGCACACAGGACTTGCATGCACTGTACCCTACTCATCTACAACAAGAGACCTCTGTGACTCGCAAAGTTACCATTGGGTACTGGAGGGCGAGGCAGAGCAGGCTCCCATCCATGGCCTGGCAGGCGAGCACCTCTGGTTCGTAAATGTGCACCAGCACCAGCGTGTTCTTTTCCTCCTCATCCACAGCGTGCAGGAACTCCTCTCCCGAAGAGATGTCCACCACCTTCTCGAACCGTCGGCCGGCGCACAGCTGTCTGCGCATCTCCTCCATGCGCTGCAGACGATATTGCTGCAAGAAGCCTTCATCGTCATCTTCTTCCTCATCCTCATCTTCCACTCGCAGGTTCAGCTATGACAGAAGAGGGAAGAGTGATGATTTGGAATTGGATCGAGTGTGAGATGTTGCATTTTTTTTACCAACTTCATGGATTTGATAAATAGGATTTTCAGGTTTTAAATGCAGATTGGAAAAGAGATATTAGGGTGGCCGAGAGGTGCAAAACACATTTGCATAACAAGAGACCCTTTTACAAATTAGAAAACAACTTAACATTTTAGAAAACACATTTACAAGTTACACCACTTCAACATTTCAGAAAACCTATTTATATTTTAGAAAACAAATTTACATTTTAGAAAACACAATTACAAATTCCGAAACACTTTTACAAGTTCAGAAAACACATTTACATTTCAGGGTCTCCGGACTCTACAGAAGCAGGTCTCCCTCACCTTGCCAGAGAGTTTCTCCTTCAACTCCTTCTTCTTTTGTTTGTCTTCCTCCTCCTCCAGATGTGATTTGCAAGTCATGCTGAGTTTCTTAATGAGCCGCTCCATCTCCTTCTGCTGCTCCTTGCGCTGCTCGTTCTCCAGCTGCTTGTACTTGCGCCAGTCATTGATCACACCCTTGGGACCTATTGGAGAGCAATATGTTATTTTTACATTTAGATTCCACTTTCTCTTAATGTGCTCCAAATTTCTGTGACAAGATTCAGTAAATTCTTTCTAAAATGGATTAATTTATAACCACACTTTTGTAATGCAGTTACTCTGTGCGTCCACACGTAACCGGAGCAGCATTTTCACTGTAACCAAATTAATTTGAAAGTGCTACTGTAGACAGAATCAGAGCTCCTAATGGTTGATAAAAAACAGAGCTAGGGTTTGCACTCCAGCTCTGTGCTAAAGCATATCTTCTGAAATGTACAAGACACACAAGCACGCAATATATTTAATAAGTTTATTTAATCACAGAACAGATATGCCAAACCGCATGAATGTGTGTGTTATTGCTACAGACGCGCTAAGCTCGTACAAATGCAAAAAGCAGCGGTTTTGAGAGCGAAACAGTTGTTGGTCAAGATTTTCATTTACAAAAGCTGTTGCTCTTATCTTTGTATGAGCTGTATTTCCCAGCCATTAAAAGGAAGCGCTGAAGTCTGTAGAGCCTTGGCTCGGAGCTGTAAGAACCTTCTGATTGGTTGATTTAACTTCAATGGGTGAAGAGTCTGCTGCCCTCAACTGGGTAGATGGTTGGTGTTTTTTTTTTGTCCAAGGCTACCATTAGAATCGCAGACTCTCTCTGGAGGTTCCTGTAATTTGTGTTTCTTGGGTAAAACTATATAGTTCTTTCACTCACCCGTGTTGACAGAGCTGCCATCTGGACTGTAGTCGACCTCCACATCCAGCACCCCCTGGTCCCGGATGGTTTTTGAGGCGTTCTCCTCATCTTCATGGTCGCTCTCTTCATCCTCACTGCTGCTGTAGTAATACTGCAGCTTCTCACCAAGGATTTTATCATCCAGTGTTGTCATTATGCTGAAGAAAGAACAATCCACAAGCTTTGAGACCAAAAGTATCAAATTACTATTCTCAATGCAATTTAATAGTGACCTATTAAACAAATCAAGGGAGATATTTCTCAAATGAGAAGATAAGGCAAAATTTGAATTTACATTATAGAAGACTTAGAATTAGATTAGGCTATGCTTTAAGGTGTGACATACAATCAGTGTTCAAAAAACCTTAAAAAATCACCAATGCTCTTAGAGCAATAGCTGTCCACATTTAAAACCAATTACAAGTTCGTTTTGAGTAAAATGTTGTTTTCTGAAAAACAACATAGGGCATCTTTCATGTGATTATGTGATTACTGTGATTATTTTATGTTTTTATTTAAAGTTTAAAATAGTGTCAAATAACATGCTTTCAAAAACATTTTTATAACAAAATCTGGAGTAATATCTTAAAGCATCCCAATTTTGTGCCAGAAAAACATTCAGGCAAAGAGTATTGGCGTCCAATCTCTGTACAGTAACTTGATTGGCGACTCAGATTGATATTCGGACACACCACAGGATTAAAAATTGTGACAGTGAAATATATTGTAGCATTGGTGGACAAGAGAGCTCCTTACTATGATGTTAAAAGAACATTATGATGACCAGAAAAGCATTTAAATAAATAAAATGCATCTTAATCATAACATATTAGACTAGATGTAAACAGCTGTTTATAAAACTATAGGAGACCACAGATGAGTTCTTCTGCTGCTTTTTATGGCACATTCTCAGTCTTTGACTGAAGCTATTTCTTCTAACCATCTAACTGTACATTAGCATCGAGAACACAAATTGTGTGTGTTGCAAACTTGCGAGTGATTTACATCTTAAGTCAATGGGAAGATGCAAAGTTGAAGAGATGGGCGGAGTGGATATTGTGAGTTTAGCTCTGCAGAAAATGCAGAATTCACATTTAATACCTGCAGAAATTTCCGAATTTTTGTTGTAGCTAAGAAGGGAAAAAAGGACCATGGCAGACATGCTAGTCATAAGAATTCAACTTGTGAAAAAATTAATTAATTGAGATTTTCTAGCATCCATTCCAAGATGTTTCACATGTTTACCCATTTTTGGTGTGAACACTACTTAAGGACATTGATGGTAATTTGTGTGACGCAGTTATTTAGACACGTATACACTTATTAATTGATAGTGAAAAGACAAAAATACTTTTAATGGAGCTCAATCAATCTTCAACACTAAGATATCGTATTTTTTAAAATAAAAATGTTAACGAAAATATCTTATACTTTTCTTCATGAATATGTTCACTTACATGCTTATTAAGTAATGTTGTGCACTGTAAATTTTTTTTCTCGCCTTTGTTTTTGTCGTTAACGTTATGTTTAACGGTCACTAATACAGAAGCCTATCTAGAGCTAAACTCCAAATACGATATGTGACGAAAACGTGCTGAAATGAAACACAATATAGGTAACTTACGTTTATACCTGATAATAATGTTAAACACGATAAAACTCAAAAACAGACCTGTCGAAATGACCAACTACAACTTAAATCTTACAATGAAGATTAAAAAAAAATTCAGTAGTAAACATGTCTGATAACTATATTCTGTTAACCTATATTGAAATCAAAAAAACGAAACAAAAGATTAATGTAAGCGAAAGGCGTTTGCTAGCATGCTAATGTTATCCTGCTAGCGGCTTGACGGTTAAATAAGGAAAACCCGACTGCACCACTGAAACATAATTTCTCCGTTATATCACGGCGTGATTTATTGGTTTACCACGTATATAAACAAGAAAGGTAATAGACTTACCGAAGTGTATTGCTGAAATATAGCCTTATCCGCTTCGAGCTGTACAGTAGCTCGCAACACAGGACAGCACCTCCTAACCAATCACACGCCAGACGAGGTGAACGACTTAAGAACAAACCAATGGGAGCGCGTGAATTAATTAAGATGGGGCGTTTCAAACGTTAAACAAACGTAACAACGTAAGACGTAAACAGGGTTGGCTAAATTAGACATCCTTTCCCAGTTATTTAACGCGTCGGGAATTTAAGGTTGGACGTTTTTTCATTAGCAAACGAAACAAGAATTCAGAACTGAATTAATAAGTACAAATACAGCACACTTTTTAAAAGCGTAAACAGCTGTAAACAAAACAACGAATCGCTATATAAATGTCATAAATTACAATTAACTATTTAATTAGTCATTAATGATGTAAATAGTAGTAATACTGCGGAATCAGAGCCTCCCGGTTTCTTGATTATTTTATTTATTTTGTTTCTGTCTTTACTTTTTCAACTGTCAAGTATGTTACATTAATCAATTTACACTTTGTGTATCCAATTAGTATATTTTTTGTAAAGGCTCTTTTGTTGTTTTATATGGTTTCTAATGTTGTTGGGTCTATCTTTCATTTTTCAATTTCTTCGTTCATTTTTTTCTTTTCTTTTTTTTTTTTTTTTTTGTATACAGTATACACTGTATTAAAGAGGTTCTATGGTTTTATTAGGGGTCGAGCACCGAAGGTGCAAGAACCCTATTGTTTTTCTTAGAACTCTTATTTTTTTTTTTTTTTTTTTTATTATTCTTTTCCGTCTTTCCGGGGACTTTTGGGTACCTGAACATTAACGAAAAGTCACAGATTTTTGCACACGCCTCATACCTGGTGAAAATTTACGTTTGATTGTGTTTCGAAAAATGAATAGTAAAAAATGGCTCTATAGCGCCACCTAACGCGTTTTTGCAGCTGTTGCGCAACCAGTTTGTCGTAGGCGGATGAAATTTGGTACAGATGTGTAAAGTACCAAGCTGCAACTTTTGCTAATATAAAACCTGTTTCCAAAATCGACAGGAAGTCTGTTATTTCGCAAAAACCTCTAAAAACGGGCGTTTTTGCTCGTTCTACTTTTTGACAAACTTCTCCCACAGATTTTATCCAAACATCTCCAAACTTCTTGAGTATCATCATAAGGCATACGGCAAGTGAAATTGCGAAGCTTTATTGACTATCATAAAGTATGTGGTCGTAGCGGCGGGCCAATGTCCAAATTTCGAATCGAAACAGGAAGTTGTTATAACTCGGGCATAGAATATCCGATCCGGCTCAAACTTGTTTCATTCTCATCGTAGTCCAAGCCCGAGAACAGGCATACAACAACGAACATAATCCGTTATAGCGCCACCTAGTGGCGAGCATTGAAAATCTGTTTTTCATAGTTTTAACCTTCTATTTCAGGCAGTGTATTGCATACACTCTTAGAACTTGTCGCATGCGTGTAGGACCCTAAGACCTACAAAAAAGTTCGTTGGGTCGAGTTTCAAAACCGAACGGAAAACCGGATATTTTAGGGTTTATGTAAAAAACGCAGACTTCATACTTTGACGAACTCCTCCTAGGCGAAATGTCCGATCCAGCTGAAAATTGGTGTAGTTAGTCGTAAGGCATTAGGGGAAAAAAGGTATCAAAAGCTAAGAAGTACGTCAAACGGCCTTGGGGTGGCGCTCTAAGCGGTTTTGTAGCTGTTGCGCAACCAGTTTGTCATAGGCTAATGAAACTTGGTACACATATGTAAATGACCAAGCTGCAACTTTTACTAATATAAATCCTGTTTCCAAAATCGACAGGAAGACGAATATTCCGCAAAAACTTCAAAAAGTGTGCATTTTCGCTCGTTTCAAACTTTGACGAACTCCTCCTAGGCGAAATGTCCGATGAAGCTGAAAATTGGTGTTGTTTCTCATAAAGCATTAGGGGAAAAAAGTTATCAAAAGCTAAGAAGTACGTCAAATGGTCTTGTGGTGGCGCCCCAGGAAAGTTCAACCTTCAAAATTGTGCAAAAACAATTTACATATTTTGGACTTTATCCCCGTTCTAGGTAATCCACTATCAACAAAAATAGCTTGCCATGATTAACCTTGTCAGGTTAGACATAAGGATATGCGTCACTGTGACTGCGATACAAAAATTGGCTGTACAGCGCCCCCTTATATGTGACCAAAAACATCACTTTAGCTGTTTTTTAAAGCTGTTGCTCAAGCAGTTTGTCGTAAGCGAATGAAATTTGGTACACATGTGTAAAGTACCAAGCTGCAACTTTTACTAATATAATCCCTGTTTCTAAAATCGACTGGAATTCGGTTATTTCGCAAAAACCTCTAAAAATGGGCGTTTTGCTCGTTCCACACTTTGACGAACTCCTCCCACAGATTTTATCTAAACATCTCCAAACTTCTTGAGTATCATCATACGGCATACGGAACCTTAAAATTATAACTTTTTTTCAGCTATCATCAAGTATGTGGTCGTGGTCGCAGCCAAGGTCAAAATTTCGATTTGAAACAGGAAGTTGTTATAACTCGGGCATAGAATATCCGATCCGTCTCAAACGTGTCTCATTCTCATCGTAGTCCAAGCCCGAGAACAGGCGTATGACAACAAACATCATCCGTCATAGCGCCACCTAGTGGCGAGCATTAAAAGCGTGTTTTTGATAGTTTTACGCTTCTATTTCAGGCACTGTATTTCATACACACTTAGAACTTGTCGCATACGTGTAGGACTATAAGACCTACAAAAAAGTTCATTGGGTCGAGTTTCGAAACCGAACGGAAAAACCGGATATTTTAGGTTTTGAGTACAAAAATATAGACTTCATACTTTGAGGAACTCCTCCTAGGCGAAATGTCCGATCCAGCTGAAAACTGGTGTGGTTACTCGTAAGGCATGAGAGAAAAAAAGTTATCAAAAGCTAAGAAGTACCTCAATCGGTCTTGTGGTGGCGCTCTTTAGCGCCACCTGAAGCGGTTTTGTAGCTGTTGCGCAACCAGTTTTGTTGTAGGCAGTTGAAATTTGGTACACATATGTAAATGACCAAGCTGCAACTTTTACTAATATAAACCCTTTTTCCAAAATTGACGGGAAGACAGATATTTTGCAAAAACCTCAAAAAGTGTGCGTTTTCACTCGTTTTAAACTTTGACGAACTCCTCCTAGACGAAAAATCTAATCGAGCTGAAAATTGATGTGTTTACTCAAAACACATTAGGGAAAAAAAGTTATCAAAAGCTAAGACGTACGTCAAATGGTCTTGGGGTGGTGCCACAGCAAAGTTCACCCTTCAAAATTGTGGAAAAAAATTGACATATTATGGTCTGTATCTCTTTTCAAGATAATCCACTATCAACAAAAACAGCCTGGTATGATTAGCCTTAACAGGCTCAACAAAAGCATATGCATCACTGTGACTGCGCTCCAAAAATTGGCTCTACAGCGCCTCCTTACTGCCCCCTTAAATGCTACCAAAATCTTCGTTTTAGCTGTTTTGACCCATTGAACATGTTAGAAAACCCACCAAAATTTGTTCGAAGGTCAAAAAACTCGAAAAAGGCCGGGAGGCGGTGCTTTTGCTCCGGCGGATGCATCGTGCGAGACCCCTTCCATCGCTGCTTGAAGCTTTAATTTTTAATTGCATTTCTTGATTGCATTCCTGTGGGATGGTTTCACATTTCATACTGTGAACTCTTGTTGTTGTTGTTGTTGTTGTTTCATCCCAAATTCATGTTTTCCCAAATTCCTCTTTCTCACCTTTATCACGTGATTGCCCTATTTCATTTATTTATTTTTTAACCTATTCTATTGTTAACTTCTGATTAGCTCAAAGCTATTTCCATAGATGTCTTCTCTCTTTATAGCTCGTTTTACATCTACCTTCTAATTTTATGACTGCCTCTATGACCTGGCATCTAAATGACGGTAACAGCTGTTTCTTCCTTTTTCCTTTAAAATCTTATTTAGAAGTTATTGTCATGTTTCTGATTTTTCTGCATCTATGCTTGTAAGAGCTGATAAGATATATCGATGATGATTGCCTCCCTTTATCTATTTTAATGCTACTTATAGCTTATTGCTGTCAGTTCTGCTGTAAAGACAAACCGCTCCCTTAAGTTGAACAACAGACCAATAGTCTTATTCTCACAAACACGCAGGTGATACTCGTCATCAATCCCAGGCTCCACCCACTCCTTACATTGCATATTTACCCCAGTTTTACCACAGATCATGTTTGGTTTACTCTTTGTGAGATGTATGATTTATAGATGAGCACAGAAGCAAGAGTGTTTGCCCTCCTGAAACATGGATCTCCATATAGCACTCTTCCTCCTGATTGTGTTTTTCACAGCAGGTACAAACACTGGTTCAAATTTCAGTGTCATTAAAGTTCACTTTAAAGCTCCCAGAGATTTTTCAAACTTTGTTTAAAATGTTAGTTTTGGATATTCAACACTACAGATACAAAAAATAAAATAAAAAGATTAAAAATCGCCAAAAGACTAAAGTTAATCTGCAAATGTACCTTTATCAAGTAAAGTTGTGTAAATATCTTATAGTATTTGTAAAAAGTAGCAGTATTATTTAGCCCTTCCATAAGGTGAACAGCCATCTCTCTGTCTCTAGGACAAGCTCTGCGCTGTTATGAGTGCATGAATTCAGACGGATCCTGCAAAGAAACAAACGTTACCACCTGTCCCAGCAGAAGTTCACGCTGCACGAGTTCAACAGTGCGAACACAAGCTGGTGAGTTGATTTGGTTGAACTTGTTCTTAAGGTTGTGTTTGGTGAGCCTCTTAAACTTCTCTGACTCTTGTAAGGAAAATGCAGTTGTTCGTTGAGTTCTCATTTCTTTCCAAAACAGCACAGAAAGCATTTAAAACTAATGCAAACCTTTTCCTGCTCCTTTTAATCGACCTGACTGAATTTGATTGAAGTAACATTTTAACCAAATAAATGGAATGTAACTTTTTTTTTCTTTTGTAAAACAAGTGTCCTTTGTGACAAGGAAAGGAGAATAGAGATTTTTGCCAGGAAACCTACAAGGCAAGGCAAGTTAATTTGTACAGCGCATTTTGTACACAGGGTAATTTAAAGTGCTTTACATTTGAAACAAAGAATAAAAATAAAGTACATTTAATAAAATCAAGCATAAAAAAGACCATAGTGATTAAAAACTTAAAATTTAAAAACATCGATTAAAACAGATTAAGATGTGAACTGTAGAGGTAAAATAGTTGTTCAGACGTTGGTGCTCAGTCAACACAAGCGCAACTAAAAAGCTGAGTCTTTAGCCTAGATTTAAACGCGACTAAAGTGGTTTTAAAAGCTCCATCTGTGGGCTGCATGGTAAATACAAGTATTTACCCTGTTTGGAATTTACCCGGGGTAGATCTAATTTATTAGATCTGTGGGATCTCAGCTCTCTGTTTGCTGTGCATTTACTGAGCATGTCTGGTATTTAGGTGACAAGTTATGTTTGGACTTATTTACACGAGCAGCAGAACTTTAAAATCTACTCTGAAGAACACCGGCAGCCAGTGTAGAGACTTAACAACTGGAGAAATGTGTTCTGACTTTCTAGTTTTGGTTAGAGTTCGAGCTGCTGCAATCTGAACTAGCAGTCTGAACTATAGCTGAACAGTGGTCCAGCCTGCTGGAGATGAAAGCATGAATCAGTTTCTCTAAATCTTGTCTGGAAACAAAGCATCGGATTCTTGTGATGTTTCTAAGATGGTAATAAGCAGATTTTGTCATTGATTTTATGTGGCTATTTAGACTAAGATCAGAGTCCAGAATCACTCCAAGATTCCTGACCTGATTTGTAGTTGTTAGGCCCTTTGCATTGAGATACAAGTTAACCTTAACAACCTCGCTTTTGCTTCCGAAGGATTGAACCTTGAGGGACTCAACACGACACTGCAGTCCACTTCGGCATGTAATCACCTATGTTTACATAGAAACCTCTTCCTTCCAAGGATGATCTTAACCTTTTTTATCACAGTTCCTGAAAAAACAACATAGTTTTGTAATCTATCGATTACAAGGGTTTTGTGGTCAACTGTGTCGAAGGCAGCGCTCAGATCGAGTAGAACCAGGACAGTCACTTTTTCTGAATCGGTGTTTAGCCAGATCATTGACTATCTTCAGTAGAGCTGTCTCTGTGCTGTGATGAACTCTGAAACACGATTGATACCAATCTATGTGTTCATTTAGGGTCAGGATTCAATCAATTATTTTGCCACAATCTTTTCTATAATTTTACTAATAAAAGGGAGATTTGAGATGCACCTGTAGTTGCTCAGTACAGTATTGTCTAAGTTTGTCTTTTTCAGTAGTGGCTTTACCACTGCGGTTTTAAGGGATTCTTGGAAAAAGCCGGAGCACAAGGAGGTGTTTATAACTTATAAGAGGTCCTTTTCTAGACTCTTAAGAACCATTTAAAAAAAGACTGTTGGTAGAGTGTCAAGACTGCGTGTTGATGTTCTAAGGCTCTCAACCGTCTCTATTAATGTTTTGCTATCGATTAGATTAAAGGTGCACATTGAGAGTGGAGGCTGAGGATGTCTATCCCCAGCCTTGCAGGGGGAAGCACTGTTGTCTTTTCTGATGGTACTGATTTCATTGATGAAAAATGAACCAAACTCATTGAATTTATCCTCAGACAGAAGCTCAGTTGGAGTCTGGTTTGGTGGTTTGGTTAGCCTCTCTACCATTGCAAAGAGAGTCCGAGTATTGTTGAGGTTGTTATTAATTAAGTTTGAGAAAAACTCTTGCCTAGCTGTGATTAATTCTCAATTAAAAGCACGAAGACTCTCTTTATAAAGTTCGTAGTGGATGACAAGTTTGGATTTTCTCAGCCTTCCTGCAAATACTTTTCATACTTTGAACTTTTGTTGAATTTCTCCAGGGTGTGTTTTGTCTCCAGGTTTCTTCTTGACCGTAATAGGTGCAATGTCATCTATAACGGACTTGATTTTTTTTAAGTAAATGCATCAAGAAGGAAGTCGGCTGTGCCAGCTGTGATGCTTGGTGTTTGAGATATGGCATGCACAAACATCTCGCTGGTGTCATCTTTTATGTGTCTCATTCTAACAGAAATAGTTTCTACTATTTTGACATGGGAGATTGACGCATTAACAAAAAGACAGAAGTGATCAGACAGAGCAACATCTTGCACAACGGTGGATAAAATATTTAAGCCCTTACTAATTACTAAGTCCGGTGTGTGACTGTGACAATGTGTGACACCCTGAATGTGTTGAGTCAAACTCCGAAAAGATGGCTGAGAGCAGTTCAGTGAAATCATCGATAAACCCTGTAGTGTACTTTGGAGGGCTGTAAAGGGTGGTGAGAAGTATCTGTTTGGTGTCTTTTGAAGCTATACTCAAATATTGAAAAGATGTGTTGACTTGTTTGCATTCATGTTCTTGTACAAACTTGAGACTCCGCCTTCTTTCTTATCAAAACGAGAAGCATGACTATATAAGAAGGTTCCTGGTGCAGCCTCGTTTAATATGGTTGCACTACAACTATCATCCAGCCATGTTTCAGTTAGCAACATAAAATCTAAGTTATGTGTTAAAATAAATAATTTACAAGGTGTGCCTTGTTTCTAAGTGAGCTAACGTTTAGATGTGCTATTTTTACCCTGTTTTCTGTGGGTTCAGAAATGATGGTCTCTGGCTTGCAGTTTATTTTAATCAGGTTTGCTCCACATGATTTTTCTATTTCTAGCAGGCCTTATCTGTATCACTAATAAAGTAAGAGCTAAAGGGGCTGAGGACATCTACCTGTTCTAAAAACATTCCCCAAGGTCGCCGTCTTGAGGCAGAATGTCCTGTTTATCTCACTGCTGGTTTGGTGGAGTAAGGGTGGGTTGGGGGTCATTTTGCCCCAGGGGATTTGATCGCAGAACTCTTTCTGCTGTAAAGGAGAGGTGGCTGCCTTTTTTTGGGGCCATGATCGGGGGCCTGCTGTGAACGAGTGGGACAACTTGGTTCCTGCGGAGACTAGTTGTTCGAGCTGTGCTGCAAAACAGAGATGGGGGGATCCTGAAGATGTGGATATTATTTATGTGTCCTCCAGGGTGTTGTTCTGTTTTCCAGGAGGTTATCCTCATTCGGTGGTGGTGTGGCCACTGAGATTTGCTGGTGGCTTTGCATGTTATACAAATGTTGATCCTCATCATGTCTAGCGAAGGTCAGAAAATCCTCATTCAGTGGTGACTGAATATTGTCCATTAGCATTCTTGTTCCAGATCTCTTCAGCTACCTCCCATCTGATGTGATCAAATCTTGCTGATTCCAGAACACATTAAAATTATCAATATAATGGAAACCTCTTGATAAAGTGCCGTGTTCTAGCCATGTATTTAGCCCAAGCAACCGAGAGAACATATTTGTGCTGTTTACTGAAAGCAGAGCACTTATGAGACACTGCATTTTGAGACTTTCAAGTGTGTCAAATAGTTCCATAAAGTCCTTCTTAAGCAGCTCTGATTGTCCTTTCATCATTTTCCCCCACATGAATGATGAGTTGTTTTGTCTTGTGCTTGCTCAGGATATCTCTGATCATTTTGTTGATATCTGACACAGTAGCATGAGGGAGACAGTATGTCGCTATAGTTTTGTTCCGTGGATGCTGGATTATATAATCTCCAATAATCAGAGTCTTTGGCTCCACTGAGACATGAGTTGGATGTTGCTTATTTCTTGACCCCCTGCTTTCTGAAAGGTGTGTGTGCTCTGATAGTTGACTGACAGGCTGATACAAGGAGAGGATTGGCGATGATCAAACCCAGGAGATCGATGTTGTATTTTTGGTCCAGTATATACTTAAGCATTAAGCCTACAACTTACTCATTGCGAAGACTGCACAAGCTGCCTTGTGAAGCTGAACGTGTGCTAAAATTTGTATTTCCTCATCAAAGCCTCGCAGACATGGATGACATCTTGTTTGTTAGTATTTTTATCACACCAATATTAATCAGGGTGCTTCTGCAGCCGCAACTGAGTGCAGAACTATAGATGCTCTTAATGAATGGGTATGTGTATGAATGGGTATGTGTATCAAATTTTATTTATCAATCAAACTTTATTTATATAGCACCTTCCAACAGCCAAGGCTGACCAAGGTGCTGTACAAAGACACAATGCAGAGGTAAAAATATGCAATGATAATTAGACAAAAACAATAAGAATACACTCTTTATCTAAAATAATATAATTATGTTTTAAAAAGACTAAGAACAGAAGGCAATTAAAAAAAAAAACTCACTTTAAACACTGGTAAGGCAGATATGGAGCAAAGGTCGAGGGGTAGGGAGTTCCAGAGCTTTGGACCAACCACGACAAAGGAACGATCACCCCAATTCTTACACTCGGGCTGTGGGATCTCCAGCAGGTGTTTCCTCAAGGATCTTAAAACTCTGGTGGTTTAGTGACGGGTTAAAATCTTGCACAAATAAAAAGGGGCAATACCATTCACAGCACTAAAAACAAATAAAATAATTTTATATTGAATTCTAAAACTAATCAGGGCCAGTGCAGGGAGGACATAATATATGTAATGTGTTCTAAGCACAAACTAATAAATGCATGATTTGCTTTTTCCAGATTGGTATGTCTAAAAAACAGTTCAACTGTAGAAAAAAGGCGAAGCTGAAAGAAGCTTGCCTTCACCACAGAGGAGATGTGTGCCAAGGGACGCATCTCCGGTCAGGAGAGATGAGCCAAACACAATGTATTGTTTTTTGTCCTCATATAGGCATAAAAAGTTTTGAGACAGCCAAAATTTGAAATCATCTAAACATCTGTTGATAATTTCTAGGCCAACAACAGAGTTTGGAACAATCAGCAGATACAGTTACAAGATAATAGGATACTTTGTGATGTGAGATGACAGCACCCAGAGGCAACCTTTAAAGTGAAAATAAAACTGGGCCTAAAATTAATTCCTGTGGTACTCCAGAGGTCAACGATGCTACAGAGGAGGAAAGATCACCAATCATAACAGAAAAACTCCTATCCGTCAAGTATGATGCAAACCACTGCAGCACAGGACCCTGGAGGCTGAGCTGCTGTGCTAGATGTGTTAAAAGGACAGTATAGTCTACGGTGTCAAATGCTGCGGTAAGGTCCAACATCATCAGAAGCACAGATTTTTGCGTCAAGAGAGAGAAGGATGTAATTTTGAACTTTAGGCCGCGCAGATTCAGTACTATGATGTGTTTTGAAGCCAAATTGAAATTGATCAAATAGTTGTTTTTTTCAATAAATGAATGTAGCTGAATTGCAACTATCTTCCCCAGAACCTTGGACAGAAAAGGCAGATGTGACATAGGTCTATAGTTTGACAGTACAGCAGGAACCAGTTTTTTTTAAAGGGGTCTGACCACCGCATGCTTAAAAACAGATGGTACAGAACCTGAGCTGAGGTAGCGGTTTATGAATGAGAGAAGGAAGCAAACTGTTTCACTGTAGAGGGTATAATGATCCGGCGGCAACCAGCTGGGATGAGAGGTGCAGGAAGAGGAGCTTGTGGAAGTGTTAGTGCAAAGATTCTAAATGCTCTTGATAACAAATGGTTACTTCACAAGGGCGCATTTGCAGAATTAGCCTTGGTAGTGCAGGCAGAATTGGCATAGAGAAACGCATACCAGATGAGTCAGTAGGAGGGCTTCAGGTTCGGGAAATAATTGAAGCCCTAAAACCCATTCTAAGTGAGGCGAAGGGGTGGTGGAGGTTTTTTGCTGTTGCTCAATGAGACTAGGCTAGCTGATGAAGGGTTGAACTCCAGCTTAATAGGGAGACCCCCTGCGCTAGTTGACTGGCTACAAGTATGATTTGATAGAGGCCCCTTTAAACTCTTTCATGTTTTGTTTTTCTTTATTCAGGTGAAACCAGCTCTAAAGCGAGTTATAAAAGCTGTGCTTTCTGTGTGAACGGCTCGATTAACTTCGGATCAATAAAGATGTCCTTCTTCTGCTGCGACACCAATCTTTGTAACATACAGAATGCAAAAGGTAATGATCTTGAAATATGAACCTAATTCAAATGACTCTTCCTTAAAAAATAGATTTTCAAATTTATTTTTGTAATTTTGTCAATTATATATGATTTAATATTAGATATTTGCTTACAAGTTACAAGCATGGAGTTTATTTCTAAATTTGACCAAAGATTGATTAGCGGAAAATATTGAAATGAAAATGTATCACATTACAGATGTGAGAGTGGACATAAAAAGATGGGTCACTGCAACACTCTATGGCGAGCCGTTTAATATTTATTATGACTAGTTGTTAGTCTAATTGCAGATATCCACAACTGACTAGCCACAATGTGTATTTGACTATATAGGAGTAATGAGCATGTGAGACCTCTGCAAACTGTTTACGACTAGTCTTATTCCTCCATTGACTTCCATTGAGTGCCCCTGTACCACAACAAATTCCTTGTGAGTGTGTGTGCAAATGCACACTGTGCAATAAATATCTTTCTGATTCTGATTGAAAAATATTTGGATATATAATAAGTTTTGATATAAATAAGTTTTTGACTAGGAACAACTGTATTTGCAAATATCTTTAATCAATTTGGTCCTAGTCACAAAAATAATTGCAGATATCTACAATAATATTTAGATATATTTCTAAATGGATTTTAGATATCTTTAAATATAACACATGTCTTCAAAAAAAACTTCAATAGGGTTATAACTAGTTAAACACAGTTGGAGATATCTTTAATTGTAATTTGCACTAGTCGCAACTCAGAGATATTTTTAAATTAATTATTATTTTTACTAGTTATAATTTTACTAATTAGATTTGCGACTCATGAATTGATATTTAGAGATAGCTCGAAATATATTTGTCAATTGAGGATATCTGCAAATATTTTTCAATGGAAGTCAATGGAGGATTATGACTAGTCATAAAAGAATTATAGATATATCTAATGTTCATTATGACTACTAGACAAATAAACATTTGTAGATATATTCAATCCACGTAATGATTAGTCATAATCACATTATAGATAGAAAATTACTGTTGTAGATATCTGTAATAAAAATGGACTAGTCCAAAGTGAAACACGACTAGAACAGAAAGAATATTACATGTTAAAACGGCTTACAAAACACACCCACAGCACTACGTGTTACCGTAACAACTGATCTGAGGTCATTTGTTACTTGTGTGCTGAAACTTGTGCATTACAAGTAACACAAGTATTGTATTGAACGTTTATTGACTATTTTAACTTCGGGAGAGGTGCTACTGCTGTCAAACCGGAATCGAAAATCGATAGATTCAAAATTGTGTTTCACCATTCAATTAACATAGTCTATGTTCACACAAATAACAGAAATTGTGTGATTTTGGTGTGACAAACACCCAGGGAAAAGCATCTTCCATGGAGCAGCGTGATATAACCTCTAAACCCTGGCAGTATAATATCTCCACTGCAATTACCCATGTACACCATAGGCTTCTAAAGGACCTAACCTAAGAGTCTGGACCAGTTTCTCTCTTGGATCAGTGTCTTTTTGCACAACAATGCTGGCTTGGCTCTGTTTTGGATTGGAGTGGAGTAAACTGTGTACTAGATTGGGACTTATTTAAACTAAAACTAGTCCAGGTGTAGGTCTGATAGTAACTTGTTTGGTTGATATGGGCAGATTTAATTGGGCCACACTCATTCTAATAAAAATATATTGACCATTAAATGTTAATTATATGATTCTTTTAAAAATAAATTCATTAAATTTAACCTCCCTGTGTCTATTACTCGTGCCCTGTCTTTTATTTATTCTTTGTGTTTGGTGCTGCTGGTCTCAGGACTATAAAATTTAGTTGCATCCCTACAACAAAGTCCTTGACTTAACTTGAATGTTCTCTCTTTCTTAAATTTTTTTACTTTAAATTTAAAGTTCAGCGATGCATTTTTGGTCCAAGAGAGGCTGCATTTTTTAAAGAAATGAAACAAATGCTTTGACCTTGTGTAGATCCCAGCCTCATGGCTCCTAATGGAAACCAGTGTTACTCTTGTGATGGGAAGGGCTGTTCAAGCATAGCGAGTTGTCTGGGGAGTGAGGATCATTGCTTTGCTGAAATAGGTGAGAGTTTTTATCTTTAAAAACCAGGATGATTCATGCTTTTCAAACTAAAAATGTAGAAACATCTCAATGACCCTATTTCCTTTTTTTTTTAAGAGTAACATTTATTAGTTAATTAAGAACTATTTTTGTTTCTAAAGGATAAGGGTTAATAATTTGTTTCCAAAATTAAAATCAATAAAAACATGTTCAAGCTCTCATGAATAACTGAGCTTCTGTAGTTTTGGGTTTTTAACAGTAATAACTTACCAGTATTTCATCTCATTCCAATTGCTAATATAATCGATTTGTGTTATCAGGAGGATGGGAACAGAATGAAATGGCAGGAAAAGGCTGCGCATCTAAATCTATCTGCGACGCCACTGAATCTGTTGGTAGCTCCGAAGGCATTCTCTGCTGCCAGGGAAATCTGTGTAATGGAGCAAGTTTCAGTCGCAACATCAGCTGGATGGAAAACAGTGTGAATTTCACTCCTAATGGTGTTAATCGTGTTAGCCTGAGCATTCAGCTCTGCTGTGTACTACTCACTTTAATTCTGAGCTCATATTCTGAAACCTTTTATTACTGATCTTAACGACATTAAAGCAACAATTGACCCTTGCATTCTTAAGATGGAAATGAGTACAAATGTCTTTAACTTTCAGTTGTTAGTTTTTTTGAAGTAAATTAATGTTTATAAACATTAAATGAAATGATATATAAAATCAGCATATTAACATCAAGAATCCCAAGGGTTTTTAAGGGTTGGCAGCTAACACTTTTAAAATTAAAATAAATTTGACATCCATGTCGAAAGAAAATGAATTATACTCGAGATGTCAGCAAGAATAACTTGCAGTTTCCTTCTCAATGGAAAAACAGCCTCCTGAGTGTAGCTTATGGAAGTGCCGAGTCACAATCAGACATCTACTAATAGAACACCCCATATATGAATCAGCAATGAGCCAAATCCTAAAAACTCTGAACTTCGAGGACATTTTTGAAAAGCCAAATTGAATCCTGAACTTGATCTCCAGAACTAACCTAAGAAACAAGTTGTAATAAGTTGAACTAGATAACATAAGTATACTTTTCTACCCCAGATGTCATCTTGGCTATAAACTACTAAACAAACAAACAAACAAAAGAAAATGTAATGGTAGGGTGAATAGAGTAGAATATGAAAACACACTAGAATTCCCAAACACATCCCAGGCAAAGAAACCATACAGATGTACCTAAACTATGAAAACTATAACATAAAATTTTAACATGGCCTGGTTTATTGTTTATTAACTTTTAAAGAGAGCACAAATTTGGGGATTTTTAAATCTGAAATTAGTTTTTATCTTGAAACTAACGGTGACTAGTCCTGCTTGCAGACAGATGTACATCCAGCGACCCGGGTTTGAATACTGAGCCTGTGGTCCTCTCTGGCCCACTCCCCCTCCCCTTTCTGTCAGTCTTCACTCTTTTATCACCGTAAAGTTCAAATAGCCCCTAAAGAATCTTGCAGGTTTTACAAACTGCAATACACAGAATCAACCTTCCTTCAATTCCTTTGATGGGATTAAAGGTCTTTATGCCCAAACACCACAATTTCCAATTATATTTCCAACATCACTTTTAATAAATAAGAGCACAAATATCTGTAAATATGTGTATAAAACAGAGTTCCAACGCTTTCCCTAAATTTTCCTGCTGTACATTTGAACATGCAGCTGTCTTTGCAAACACACCTATCCTTTTTATAATGAAATAAAACAAACTGTCAGAAGTGGCGACGAATACACTACATGTCAGCCGAAACTAAAATAGATGGGTTAATACATTAGGAGAGATTAAAAGATTACACAGAGCCTACAAAAACTCAACCTTAAAATAATCTAGTTTCTCAATGCACGTAAGGTTATTGCACATGTTAAACAAATGATGAAATCTAATATACAGTAATGTATAGCACTAATAATGTAAAAAATTTGATTGGTAGTCCATGCAGAGGTGAGAAGCCTGGGACTCGTGGAAGACCAGAACCACAGCAGAGGCGGTTTGCAGCTGTAAAGCAGCCTGGTAGAGGCCGTGATTTAACACACTCTTTTGGAGAGTTCCTGTGTCAAGTGGAAGCATTCAAGTATCTTGAGGTCTTCACGAGTGAAGGACTGATTGATGCAATATATGCTGTGATGTGCCTAATCTACTGATATGTTGTGGTGAAGATGTGGAAAGGTAAAGTTCTCGAAATAGCAATCAGTCTGTGTTCTTAAGTGTGCTTATGTAGTACTGGCCATTTCAGAAGATGTGCAAACCACAGTGAAAACCCTCTTTCTGTCCTCCCTTAGCCTATAATCAAAATGAGTGCATTTTCAGTTTACACATGACCATTACTCAAACAGTTAAAAAAAAAAAAACTCACCTTAGCGTTTTAAAAATCGTTTACTCTGGAACACAGCTCCGTGTAAGTGTGGACGTACATAATAACCACTTAAAAGCGGGTTGTCGTCAATCAACTCTCTACCTTCCTGACTCAGAACAAGCTTGATGACAACCAATCAGGCTTCAGGAACGGACACTCAACTGAAACGGCTTTGTTGTCTGTAACGGAAGCGCTGCAAGGGGCCAGGGCAAACCACAGATCATCTGTCCTCATCCTACTAGACCTCTCTGCAACGTTTGACGCAGTCAACCATCAGATTCTTCTCTCCACTTTCTCTGCACTGTCCTCGATTGGCTTGAGTCCTATCTCACTGGTAGATCTTTCAGTGTCGGGTGGAGGGGTGAGGTCTCAAACATTCATAAACTACTCACCAGGGTTCCCCAGGGTTCAGTCCTTGGCCCCTTCTCTTCTCCATCTACACCTCCCTGGGTCCTATCATCCTCTATCTGTTGCCCCCCCCCCCTTCTCCTTCAGTCAGGAATCTTGGAGTGATATTGGGTGAACAGCTGTCCTTCAAAGACCACATCACAAAGACAACTCGAGCGTGTAGATTTGCACTGCATAACATTCGAAAGATCAGGCCCTTCTTAACTGAACATGCAACTCAACTCCTGGTTCAGGTTCTGGTCCTCTCACGTCTGGACTACTGCAACGCTCTCCTAGCAGGACTTCCAGCAAATGCGCTCAAACCTCTGCAGATGATTCAGAACTCTGCAGCTCGTCTTGTCTTCAAGGAACCGAAACGAGGTCATGATACTCCCCTCTTCATCACTCTTCATTGGCTCCCCATTGCAGCTCTGGTTCAAATCGCTAATGCTGGCATACAAAACTATTTCCAGATCAGCCCCTGCTTACCTCCATGAGCTCATACACTCCTACATGCCCTCCAGAAGCCTGCGCTCAGAGAAGGAACATCGACTCGTGGTTCCATCCCACAAGGGAAGAAGATCTCTTAACAGAACCTTCTCTTTCACTGTCTCTGGATGGTGGAACAAACTCCCTGATCCAGGCAGGAAAGCAGGAACACTAACAGCTTTCAAAAAGCAACTGAAAACTCTTCTCTTCAGGGAACACCTACTATTAAAAAAAAAAAACAAGAAAGAAGATAGAAAAGATAGAAGAATAAATAAGATAGACTTTGACGGTGGGTGGTGTAACAGATTGCATATTGTCTCTCCCCTAATGTAAGTCACTTTGGACAAAAGCGTCTGCCAAATGCATAAATGTAAATGTCTTCATTCCCTATTTGGGGAACAGGGGTAAGAAAGTAACCATTACGTACCCCATCAGTCGGTCACTACGACTTAAGTCGGTGAAGACTATGGGAACACCCTGCAAAATGCCACAACCTAGGTCCTTCCGCATCGGCCGACAGCCAGGCAAGCAGGGCACATTAGTAGTCCGGCACTGAGCGGGCCCTCCTCCGCCCTGGCCTTAAGTATAGACTTATTATTTAATAAGCACTCGGCAATTCTCTCTCCTACGACTCATACCAGAGGACAGAGCATCAATCCCAGAATTAAAGGGAGACGCGCGGATGCCATACATGACACCTCGAAGGCTGGACTTAGAACTTCCGGCAGTTTAATACACGCAAGGTTTCATTGAGGGACCTATGGAAGTACGCCTTGAACCACTAGGGGAAAGGTTTTTCAGAGGGAAGATAGCATAGATGGAACTAGCTAGAGTAATAGTTTTCGAGAGTTAGCCTTTCGAGGAACTGCTTGGCCCTCTTGTGCCCAGGGTCATGAAAGATTCAGCCGGTAGTCCCTCATAGAGGGAACACACGTGGACAGAACGTAGGAATACTCTGCTTAGTCTACTATGCCTATTGGGGCAAGAGGAGCCAAACAGCTGGAGGTTATCTATGAATATCACTATGAATAGCGCAACCCAAGCTGTACACCCCTTCGCACATCTCAGACAATGCTACCACCACTTAGCACGGCTGAAGAGATTACTTCAACGGTCAAGTTATAGTACCTGGTGAAGGTGTTGGGTGTCAACCAACCCGCAGCCTTGCAGATCTCTGCCAGCGGAGTTCCCCTTGCCAAATGCCCAGAAGGACGCGACACCTCTGATAGTGGGCTCTCAACTGCAGGGGGCAAGGGACATCAGACACTGTGTATGCGGTAGAGATGGCCTCCACTAGCCAGTGGGCCAACCTAGTAGCCAGTGTAAACTTTCAGGGTGGATGGAGACAGTCCTCGATCCAGACCCTCTTGAAGAAAGGTTAGCACGAGTTCAACGAGGCAGCTACTCGGGTCTACTTGCAAGAGTGACACCAGTTGACGAACCGACCCCACTTGCCGGCATAACAGGCCTTAGTAGAGGGAGCTCTGGCAAGAGACAGTGTTTGAACCACAGATCGTGGCATTACCCGGGGGTCCTCCACTGCATGATGTGACAGACATGGAGATTCCTGAGGTCTGGAAGCGGGTGCTTGTGCCCACACCCCTGGGTTAGAAGGTCTGACCGCACGGTAACTGGCCAGGGAGGGACTGTCACGAGGGAGCAGAGTTCTATGAACTAAGGTCGGTTGGGCCAATAAGGTGCCACCACTAGGACCTCTGCCTCGCCCTCCCTGATCTTACACAAAAGGGTTGGAAGGAGGCTCACTGTGGAAACGCATATTACCAGCGCATCTTACCTGAGAGGAGCCTGGGACAGAGTGTAGAACAGCCGGCACTGAGCATTCTCTGGGACGGCGAACAGGTCTACCTCCGCTATACCAAAGCGTTCCCAGATCTGCTGGACTGTCAGGGGATGGAGTCGCCATTCTCCTGACCGGGGTTTCCACCAAGAAATGTCCATCCGCTGTCTGATTCAACCTGCCCCAATTCAACCCCAATGCTGACTCCAGAGGAACAGTCTGCAGGCGAGAGCTGACAAATGGGGTGAGCGTATCCCTCTTTGTCGATTGATAGACGCCACCACCGCCATGTTGTCCGTCGTGACCAACACGTGATGTCCCTGCAGCATTCTCCTGAAGTACTTTACTGCTAGGAACACTGCACATAGCTCTAGGCGATTTATGCTGCAGGAAGTGTGTTTCTTGTTCCAAAACCCTGAGACTTTGTGCTTCTGGCATACAGCACCCCACCTAGTCTTTGAAGCATCGGTAGTTACTACTACGTGCCTGGCAGGTCCTCCCAGGGGGACACCGGCAAGGAGGAACATCTTTCCAAAGACACAGGTGGAGGCGGCAGTGAGGTGTCAAGTTCACCTTAAGTCTCCCTGGACACCATGCTCGAAATTAAACTCAGAACTTGAGCCAAAGCTGGAGTGGTCTCATATGTAATAAGCCAAGCGGAATAACCACTGCTGCGGAAGCCATATGCCCTAGGAGCTTCTGAAACTTCTTCAGAGGGACAACTAATCTTGTGCAGACTCTGCGTGCTGCATTCAGCAGGCTCAGGGTGTGCTCGCATGATCAACGAGTTTAGCTCCATACTCTGAAAAGATATGCTCTGGTCAGGGGTTGAATGGCTCTTTTCTGCATTGATCCGAAGCCCCAGACGGCTGAGGTGGCATAAGACCCTGTCTCGCGAATCAACTGGGACCGCGTCTGGGCCAGTATCATCCAGTCATTCAAGTAAGCCAGGATTCGAACCCCTTCACGTATCAACGGTACTAAAGCTGCCTTAATCACAGTTGTGAAGGTGCGAGGGGACATAGACAACCAGCCTGTGCGCTTGGAAACTAGAAAATATGGGCTGTAAAACCCTCTTTCACTGTCGGCAAAAGGGACTGGCTCGATTGCACCTTTGCATAGAAGCGAATCAATCTCCTCCCGCAGGATCGGGGCCTCTGTGACTGAGACAGAGGTCATTAGAGCCCCGTTGAACCTGGGCGGCTTGGCAGTAAACTGCAGTCAATAGCCATGCCGTATAGAGCGTACGAGCCAAGGGGAAATATTTGGAAACTCCCACCAGGCTTCCTGAAACTTCACTAATGGCGTCATACGCACATCGCCGATAGTTTTCATAGCGGGGCCGCGAACTAGCAGACTTAGCGGTGGGGTCTGAAGGGAGCCTAGGTGGAGACCCACTTGGGCATCCAGGCTCGACCTCGGAGTAGCATCCAATTCCAGCCGAGGAGGTTCCACTCGAGAGTGACTCCGATATGGAAGCTGAGAGCCATTCGGACTGCACTGCATCAAACGCCACGCCCTTGAATGTCCCCCTGAGATGAGAACTGCATTCGGATCTGCAATGTAAACCTCCTGGCTGTGCACATAACCCAGGGAGTTCAAGTTTTGCATTTTTAATGAAAAACTGAGATTCCTGTGGGTCCGCTGCTTGATGGTGCTGGCACCCCCTCCCTCCAAGGGGGGTGGGCTGGTGGCCCAACTACCTGGGACACAACTTCCCTCCTGCATCTCTTTCAGGGCCTTGGCTTGGAACACCTGAAAGGCTGCCATGGCATCCAGGGCAGCGGCAGCTTGACCCGCCACAGCGTAAGCCCTAGAAGTCAGGTCCAACGACAGGCTTAGCTGGCCGGATGAAGGCTGTTCTTGCCAGGTAGCAGGGTTACCCGGGCACAAGTGCACTGCCAGCGGCTGCTCTACCTGGGGAATCGCTTCGTACCCCCTAGCTACCGCGCCGTCAAGGGGAGCGAGAGAGGGGAGACTGACCAACCTTGCTTTAAGAGGTGCCTTTTCAAGTTTGGTTCAGTTCCCGATGCACTTCCGGGAAGAACGGGATAGGAGGGGGCTGTGAGTTATCATCCCAGCGTGACCCCACAAACCACGTGTCCAGTCTGGAGATCTCGGGTGCTAGTGGCGGAGCCACCTGCAACCCAATTTCTCTGGCAGCCCGGGTAAGCAACTTGGCCATCTCCTCCGCAGCACAATCTGCCGTCACTCCAGAGGGAGACAGCGATGGGCCATCTCTCTCCGATGCAGCAGTGGAGATCACATCATCAGGCGCACAGGAGTCCACAGCAGATGCAAGCATTCAATAACTCACCTTGGCGGATAGCGGACACACCGGGGGAGCTGCAACTGCTCAAACGGGCGATACCCTGCTCGACTCCATTGGGCGCCGGAGACATGCGTTCCTCGATCCTTACGGGCGGGAGCTACAAAACCCCCGGTGATGGACTGAAAGTACTCCCACCTCGCCTTAAGTGCGCTGCCGGACAGAACTGTGCAATCCACCCAGTCTGATCCCTCAACTGCTGCCTCAGCATGTCTACGCCCAAGACAACCGAGGCAATTATCGTGGCTATCCATCAATGCAATCGATTTACCGCATCCAACAGACTTGCACGGTCGCGACATGTTTGGAACACGCTACAAACAGTCGACCGGCAAAACAAGTGCTATACTAAGATAAAGCAGTCTTACTTGTTAGTAGGATCTAGTTTCTACTGGTCTTAAGCCATTCAAGATTGAAAGTAATTTGTGCCGAAAGAAAAGTGTTCAATTATTAATCAATTAAAATGAAGTAAAACTAGAAAAAAGACAGCTAGGTTGAAAAACTGAATTAATGTTCAATAAATATTTAATTGTTTGAATTTATAGCCTTCCTGCACATACAAAGAAACCTATTGTGTACAAAATTTTGTATAGTAAGATGCAAAATGTAGGCCTGGGAAAATAAAGAACTAAAAGGGATTTTTTGCTGGTTTTGTAAAGAAAATAATTGAAATGGGTAATTAGAGTACCCTAGCTATCCAAGAATTAACATTATCTTGAGAGCAGTTTAAACTGGTTTCAACGTGCAAGGCTCCAGTTTAAACACCTGGAAATTTCCTTAGTTTCAAATTCTTTACAGGTTTTGAAATTTGCATGAACAGATGCTTAACTTTGTTTCTCAAATAAAGCAAGTAATTTAAGTATGTTAATTTGTATAGCACATGCACATTTTAACTTTGCAATTTAAAGTGCTTCACCGAAGAATAAAAACAGGTCAGAGGAAAAAAAACAACAACAACATTAGTTGTAAGACATTAAAGGCAAAACACACTGATAAGAATCGAACATCAAAACAATGATTGTGACAGAAGTTCACCAGCATACCATTGTTCTGATAGCATTGCTCAGTCAGTAAACAAATTAATAGGTGTATTTTTAGTCAGGATTTAACTGTGGCTAATACTTTAGCCCCTAAAATCTCATCTGGATAACAAAGTAACTGAAAGCAGAAACCGTGTTAAAATAAGATGTTTAAGAGAGTAAACCTCTAGAAGAAAGTATAGCTATTTTTAATATACTAATTTTTTTTGTAGACTAATCTTAAAGATTTGTGGATTACTTTGGAAAAAATAAACAGAATGTAAATATATATTGTTATTTTTAAACTGTTAAACTGTACTGTTTACTCAGTAGATCTTTTTTTTAAGAAAGCAAAACATGATCAAACTAAAGGCATTCAATTAAAATTTCAAACATAAATATTCTTGACAATTTTTATGACAAATACTTCCTGAGAATCACTTTCAGACAATTTTCTGCTTGAAAAGTTTATATCAAGCTCTTAAGTTCTGTTAACAAACAACGATATTAACAAACAACATCTACTACTCAATTATTTCACCAATTATCTGAACCCCTTCAAGACCTAGTTTTGCTGTTAAGTCCATTTCCAAGTTTCTTATTCCTGCTCCAAGTTTCTGATCCTCCCTTTTCTCCTGACAATAAAAGGAACACTGATCCAGGATAACACTTTCATTTACATCTGGATCAGAAATGGACCTGAAGACCTCTGTCTTTCTTCTGTTCGTGCTTTTCACAGCAGGTATTAAGGTAAAAATTTCAAGTAATAATACTCTGAGTAAAAATTACAAATGTTTTTCCCGCAGGACACTCTCTGAGCTGTTACGAGTGCTTGAATTATCAGGGTTCCTGTGAGGGTCAGACGACAAAAACATGTCTTACTGGGGCTAACAAATGCAGTGCAACAAATACGGTTGTGGAATATGGTGAGTCTTTAACGACTGATTTGACAAATTTTTTAGTTTTACAACTTTTTTGTTGTTGTTACAAACAATTCTGCAAATAATTTTAGCATTAATTGTTAAGTTTTTAATTGATAACAACATCCCAGTTGTTGAAATTGAGACCCCCCCCCTCTATCTCTATTTGTGTTTTTAGCTGGCTTTTCCGGTCAAGTGAATTCAAAAGATTGTAATACTTACTGTACGGCTGGGTCCATGAACTTGGGCATCATAAAGATGACTTCATCCTGCTGTAACACGAACCAGTGCAACATCAAAGATGCTCCAGGTATTTAACGCGTGACTGCGCGTTAAATCACCACTTGCAGTTATATTTACATTTTTTACATCACTAGATAATACTTTACTACTTGTTATTTTCCTCTCTGCAGGTTTACATTTAACATGAAGAGTTATTTTCATAGCTATGTTGCATATTTAAGTAATTTCAATATATCTATATCTGTGGCTATCGAGAAAACCTGGAGGTTTCCAGAAGAGTCATACTGTCCTGATCAAATATTGGGCCAGTGGATTCAAATGCTTTTCATCGTATCCAGAAAGATAAACTTTGTGTTATATTTTTTACATGCAAGTAATGAAAGTGCTTTAAAATCTACTGCTTCCCTTTTCCCTCTTCAGTCTGTCAAACAAATGTTCATGTGTCACTACAGAAAATGCTATAAATAACAAAGTTTGTGATCCATTAGTATGAATGAGAAAGGAATGAAACTTCAGATGAAAGCAGTAAGTGAAAGAATAAAAAAGACAGACGTGAACTAATATGAGGTGACCATACCATTTTCAAAAACAAAAATGTTTGTAATGCAAATTACTATTCATCCATTTTCTTGTCGGCTTTCTTCCCTTTCGGGGTCACCACAGCAGAATGAACCGCCAACTCTACTGGCATATGTTTAATGCGGCGGATGCCCTTCCAGCCACAACCTATTGCTGGGAAACATTCACACTCAAACACTATGGACAATCATTTTCACCCTTCTTTTTCTTTCGGCTGTTCCCAGTTTAGGGGTCGCCACAGCAAATCATCTGTTTCCACCTAACTCTGGCCTCAGTATCCTCTACTCTTGCACCAATTACCTTCATGTCCTCCTTCAGCACCCCCATATAACTTGTCTTTGGCCTTCCTCTTGCCCTCTTGCCTGGAAGCTCCATCTCCAACATCCTTCTACCAATATAACTACTATCCCTTCTCTGCACATGCCCAAACCATCTCAATCTGGCTTCTCTGACTTTGTCTCCAAAACAACCAACCTGAGCTGTTCCTCTGATGTGCTCGTTCCTAATCTTGTCCATCCTTGTCACTCCTAAACTGAATCTCAACATCCTCATCTCTGCTACTTCCATCTCTGCCTCGTGTCTCTTCCTCACTGCTACAGTCTCTAACCCATACATCATAGCTGGTCTCACTACTGTTCTGTACACCTTTCCTTTGATTCTTGCTGACACTCTTCTGTCACACAACACCCCTGACACTTTTCTCCACCCACTCCAACCTGCCTGCACTCGCCTCTTCACCTCTTTTCCACACTCCCCGTCGCACTGGACTGTTGCCCCCCAAATACCTAAACTCCTCCACCTTCTTGACCTCAGCCCCCTGTAACCTCACTGTTCTACTTCCCTCCCTCTCGTTCAAACACATGTATTCTGTCTTACTACGACTGACTTTCATTCCTCTTCTTTCTAGAGCAGACCTCCAACTTTCCAGGTGTCCCTCCACCTGCTCTCTACTCTCACTACAGATTACAATGTCATCTACAAACATCATTGTCCATGGAGATTCCTGTCTGACCTCATCTGTCAACCTGTCCATCACCATAGCAAACAAGAAGGGACTCAAAGCCGATCCTTGATGTAGCCCCACCTCCACCTTGAACTCCTCCGTCTGACCTGCAGCACATCTCACTGTTGTCATACTCCTCTCATACATATCCTGAACTACTCTGACGTACTTCTCTGCCACTCCTGACATCCTCATACAGGACCATAGCTCCTCTCTCCGCACCCTGTCATACGCTTTCTCTAAGTCCACAAAGACGCAGTGCAGCTCCTTCTGACCATCTCTGTACTTCTCCATTAGCATTCTCAGAGCAAAAATTGCATCAGTAGTGCTCTTCCTGGGCATGAAGCCATACTGCTGCTCGCAAATATCCACTTCCCTTCTTAGCCTAGCTTCCACTACTCTTTCCCAGAGTTTCATTGTGTGGCTCATCAACTTTATACCTCTGTAGTTGTTACAACTCTGCACATCACCCTTGTTCTTAAAGACTGGCACTAGGACACTTCTCCTCCATTCCTCAGGCATCTTCTCACTCTCTAGAATCCTGTTGAATAACCTAGATAGGAACTCCACTGCTGTCTCTCCTAGACACTTCCACACCTCCACAGGGATGTCATCTGGACCAACAGCCTTTCCACTCTTCATTCTCCTCAGAGCCTTCCTCACCTCATCCTTTCTAATCTTTTCAACTTCCTGCTCTACAATGTTCACCTCTTCCCCCTTCTTTCCCTCTCATTCTCCTCATTCATCAACTCCTCAAAATACTCCTTCCATCTTCTCTGCACACTCTCCTCACTTGTTAGAACCCTTCCATCTCTATCTTTAATCACCCTTATCTGTTGCACATCCTTCCCATCTCTATCTCTCTGTCTCGCTAATCTGTACAATTCCTTCTCACCTTCTCTCGTGTCTAACCTGGCATACAACTCATCATATGCCTTCTGTTTGGACTTTGCCACCTCCCTCTTCACCCTGCTCTGTGATTCCTTGTAGTCCTGTCTACTTTCTTCAGTCTTTTCGATGTCCCACTTCTTTTTAGCTAGCCTCTTCCTCTGGATGATGTCCTGTACTTCCTCATTCCACCACCATGTTTCCTTATCTTCTTTCCTTCTTCCTGCTGACACACCTGGCACCTTCCTACCAGTCTCCCTGATCACTTCTGCTGTAGTTTCCCAGTCCTCTGGAAGCTCTTCCTGGCCACCCAAAGCCTGTCTCAGCTTCTGTCTGAATTCCTCACAATCGTCTTCCTTTTTCAACTTCCACCACTTGGTCTTCTTTTCCATCTTTCCTCCCCTCTTCTTCCTGACCACCAGAAACATCCTACACATCACCATCCGATGCTGTCTGGCTACACTCTCTCCTACCACTACTTTGCAGTCAGTGATCTCTCTCAGATTGGCTCGTCTACTTAGGATGTAGTCCACCTGCGTACTCCTACCACCACTCTTGTAGGCAACTCTATGTTCCTCCCTCTTCTGGAAATAAGTGTTAACTACAGCCATTTCCATCCTCTTGGCAAAGTCCACCACCATCTGTCCTTCTGGATTCCTTTCCTTAACACCAAACCTGCCCATCACTTCCTCATCACCTCTGTTGCCCTCGCCAACATGACCGTTGAAGTCTGCTGGACAATCATTTTCACCCAATTCACTTATACCGCAGGTCTTTGGACTTGTGGGGTAGTCCAGAGTAAACCCACGCGATCACGGGGGGAACATGCAAACTGGTGCCAAATGACCCAGCCAAGACTCGAACCAGCGATCTTCTTGATGTGAGATGACCGTGCTATTCACTGCGCCACTATGACACCTTGTTACTATTCAATAAACTACAATAACACAGGGCACTCTTGGATAATATCGCTTATACTGGGCTTAGGTGGAAAGGTTTTCAGGCCTGAAAATTCCAATTCCACTATGTGTCTAATTTTTCAAAACTGCCCCTCGAAGACGACTTCAACAACTTTTATTTGGACGAGTTGTTCATATAGATTCCCTAAGCTCTATCATTTGTGAAAAAGACTACTAGTTTCCGTTGGATTTTCTCCTCTGAGCAAAAATAAAGTATTACATAGAGTAGATTTGTGTGTATGGAACCAAAAGGTGCAAAAACTTGCACTATGCTGTAAATTGATTGTAAAGAGCAAACAGACATCATGATTTCTACACGTTTTCCTCCTGTAGATCCCAGCTCTGCTGCCCCCAATGGAAAATCATGCTTTTATTGTGACGAACACAAAAGCTGTTCAAACACTGTGAAGTGTGTGGGAAGTGAGGATCGCTGCATTACATCATTTGGTGAGATTAGCGTCTCTTCTCATCACCAGCTCCCTAACGGGTCATGTGTATAATATTTTTTTCTTTCTTATAATCTAGACAAATACACATGTTTTAATGCCAGTTGGCAATAAGACAGCTGTTTTCTCACGATCATGTGTTATTTTTCTTATGACATCAGGGTCTCTACATTTTCAATGCAATACAAAGCATAAGCTGAAACTGCTCTAAAAATAAACAACTAGTCAAAATAAAGGTTAAAGTGAATCCAATCATCCATGCAACACTTCTGCATTCTTTTTATGCAAAATAAGCTATCTTTGTTGGGTCAAGGTCAACCACTTATTATGAATAAAAAGATCATCGCAATAAAACTACAAAACAATAAAAAGTAAACCAACACACACTAAAACAAAGTCATACAAAAAAGTAGTGTTGAGATCACAAAATAACCGATGAAAGAAAAAATATTTTAATCTGAGCTGTTTTAAGATTACATTTACATTTATGCATTTGGCAGACGCTTTTGTCCAAAGCGACTTACATTATGGGAGTGACAATATGCAATCTGTTACACCGTCAAAGTCTGTCTCAGCTTCTCATAATAGAAATTGTATCAACTGATCAATAAACAATAGCAGGAAGAAAATAAAGGAAGAAGAGAAAAAAAGAGAGTTTTTAAAAATTCATTCATTCATTTATTTTTATTCACAGCTTCATGATATCCAGCTGAAAGTGAACTGTAGCTCTTGCTTTTCTTTACAGGGACGCAGGGAGACATCTCAAAGACTTTAAAGGGCTGTGTCTCTAACTCTTTTTGTGATGCTACATCCACTAGTTCAGTTGACAGTATCTCTTGTTGTTCAGGAAATCTGTGTAATGGAGCTCAAGCCATCACTCACAGCTTCCTGTTCCTCTGCGTTACCTTCATCTCCTTCCTAACCCTGCTCTGAAGCTCACAAGATTCACATTTCAGCTTGCATTTGTTTGCAAGATAAAAAAAAACTAAATAGTTTTTCACGCTTAGTAGTTGGACTGTTTTTGCACTTCTTGGGAAGCTTTTTTTTTGTCAGATATTTTATGAACTAAAAAGTATCTAATTAAACAGTTGTAATACAGTACTTTGTCAAGTGTCGTATTTTTAGTTTATCCAAGAGATAGAAAGATATTTTGTGAAATAAACAAAATAAAAAAAAACTAAATAATGTAAAATCGCTAATGTAAACATATAATTGTTTTAAAATGAACACAAATTTTGTATTTAAAAACAATGTATCAATTGTAATGTTTCAGCTTGTTTATGCATCAGCTGTTTTTGCCATGTTAGAAGCATCACAATGGTATGTTAAGACCTTGTAATCATAGAACTTGAAAACTGTAGCCCTCCTCATGAATCTTGAGTGTTTTTTCTAGCATTCACGTTATGAAACAGTAGGGCTTATTTTCTTGAGCTAAATATTCAACTTTAAATGTTTTGGCCAAGCCTGAAACCCCAGCCCAGTCACTGTTACTGTTGAAATCACCTCAAATATTCACAAATTGTTGATCATATTCGGAATAATTTAAATCCGTGTTTTTCAACCACTGTGCCGCGAGATATCGTCAGGTGTGCCGTGGTAAATTATTAATATGTGTGCCTGTGCGGTCTCGCGCCTAGCAGAGTAATCACGTAGAAGTTATCTTTCACACCAGTAGGTGGCAGCAGTAGGTAGCTAATTGCCTCGTGCTTGGAGACAAGCGAATGAGTGACGCATGGGTGCAGCGGCAGGTGGCATGTACGGTGGCATTGTGGATAGCTGGACGGCGGTGGAAGTGAGGAATACGTTTTTGAAGAGGAAAAATGCTGATTCTGAACTGGATCCAGATGAAGGCCCGAATATGAGTGAAGGTCAAAAGAAAGCAATGACGGTGACGTCCAGCAAAGTTTCTGGCGCGAGGCAATACAACGAAAGCTACCTTGCATTTGGATTTACTTTTACCAGCACCGATTCCGTTGTGCTTGGTATGTGGTGAAAAACTCTCCAACAGTGCTATGGTGCCAAGTAAGCTTAAAAGCCATCTCCAAACGAAACATCCTTCACTTAAAAACAATGTGAATTTGTGGCTAAATCAAAAGTCCCACACTGTGGCAGAGCCATTGTAAATGAGATGCTCGAAAAGATTATAATGAAAGATTATAAAATACTTGTTTATTTGTGCTTATTGGATTCATATTCAAGACGTTCTAATGTCATTTTTCAATAAAAAAAAAGATTAAAATAACAGTAAACATTTATATAAAGGTTTTTTTTTACACGTTTTCGTGCCGTGGGATCTTTTCAATTAGGGAAATGTGCCTTGGCTCAAAAAAGGTTGAAAAACACTAATTTAAATGTTCTGGAGTGTCTAGTGTTAATGTCTTGTTGTATTTGCTGGCATGGCTGCGGCGCCCAAGAAGCGGTCGGGAAACCGGTGCCTTGTTCGAGGGCTCCACAGCAGTGGTTCTTTCACTATCTTTCTCCACATCTTCCACTTCCCTGATGTACAGCTCTTCTCGTTGCAATAGAGTTAAGTGAGGAAGATTCATAAAATCAGCAAAAACTGAAATTGTCAAGATTAGGATAGAAAAAAACATGTTTGAAATAAGGAAAACAAACAAACAAATAATATCAAATATATTTCAATTTGACATTTCACATTCAATTTGAAAAAAGAAGCTCTTTATATAACCAACTTATGAGAAATTATGTTTCTGAAGAGCCCATATTAAGTTGTTTAACGACATACTGTAAGTTTCAGGAAGATGTGCAGAGACTGTTGTTTTCCAGCTTTTCAAATTTAAACTCAATGCTGCATTATCTCCAAACTAAACACAATATTTAAAGTGTGCAAATGTAATGAGAGCGTATGTCTGAAGTTCACCCTAAAAATTACCCTTTTAAAATAGAATACAATTATTTGAAATATGTCATATCAAATTTTTGTTATCTGTAAAAACAAAGAACTAAGCTTTATTTTAAATTAACGTGACAGTAAGAAATCTAATACATGCAAGTGTTTATTTCTGTACATTTCTCTAGTGTCATCTGCTGCCAGCGCTTGTGACTGACAGCATTTCAATGGCAAGCAATTGAAATAATAATAATATGACAATGTTGTGTTTTTAAACACATTCTGTTCCAATCCAACCTCACAAATGTGGTGCAAGAACCCCCCCCCCCTGGTGGTGGCATGGATGACATCAACCAAAGGTTTCAGCAGAAAGGAAATGAGGCTCAATGTAATATATATTATTTAAATTATATATCTTGTCAAGATCAATGATCAAAACCTTATCAAGAGGTTTTGGCTATTCTTGTTCAACAACAAGCAACGGCTTGTTTCAAATGTATTTGTTTGTTTTAATCAATCATGTTTTACATATAAAGTATTTATTTCCAACATTTTATTTCTTCATTCTTAGAGGCTTAGTTAGGATCACTGAGTTCTGTGGTTTTTGCAGAAAGTTGAGGGTACACCATGAACAGTCAATTTCATGGAGGGCCTATGTCTTTGTCTGTGGCAGTGATTTGATTAATTAGATCAGTAATTTAAAGATGAAATTAAAGGTGCTTTGTGCAGTTGAGCTGATGTGCTTGATTTGACCATTCTTAATAACTCTGATCATAATTTTTTTTTCATTACCTCTAAAAAGTAAGCAAATGGGTGTGTTCCTGAATGTTTACCTGGGTTAAGCAACCTGTTTAAGGCGTCCTCGACCTGCTGTAACACGAATCAAAAATGCTCCAGGTATTAAACCCAACGGTTTTTTTCTTCCAAATATGTGTCAACATTTAGATTCCAAATCACCTTTACTATGGAAGTTTAATTATGTCAAACAAATAATAAATTTGTCACTGGGAGAACAAAAAAGTGTAGTAATTAATGAAAATATATTTATTGTATATATTTTAACTATGTATTGATAATGTCCAAAGATTGAAAATGCACTACACAAAGTAAACACAGCTTTATGATTCTATATAGCAACTATTTTTAATTTTGGACTATTTTGACAATTTTGAATCCCGGACAGGGCGTCAGTCTTGGTGTTGCGATGGCCGGGGCAGAAAGAGATCTTGAACTTAAATCGTGTGAAGAACAGAGCCCACCGTGCTTGTCTGGGGTTGAGACGCTTAGCTTCTCGGAGGTACTGCAGGTTCTTATGGTCCGTGATGACCTCTAACGGTTGGGTTGCTCCTTCCAGCCAATGGCGCCACTCCTCCAGTTCTAGCTTGATGGGCAACAGTTCTCGATTGCCCACGTCGTAATTTTGCGCCGCCAGGGAGAGCTTACGTGAATAGTGGGCGCATGCATGGATGGAGTACTGGAGGGTTCCTGTGCCACTGGGAGAGTACGGCTCCTACCCTCCTATCTCCTGCAGTCGGCACCAAGTGTGAGGCTGTGAGGTTGAGCCGGGTGAGGAAGTGACACATTTCTTCAGAATTACTTCTGTTTTATCCACTGATTGAATCTACACAGGTTACCTCTAAAGTAGTCTGTATAGAAACTTAAGTATGTAACAACAAGTAGGTTGTTGGACATTTAAAATTATGGAATGAACTATAAGAACTAAAAGTAGTAGCATCTCAAAATTCCGGAGATTTTTTTGCAAACATTGCTTATTAAATTTTGAACAACGATTTCATTGTTTCTTCAAATATTTGGTTCTACCAACCACTGTAAATTACCATTAAAAAAGGAGTTTTGAACATTGGGTTGTGAATAAATCATTACAGCTTCAGTGTTATATCAGTTGAAAACAGTAGCTTTTAAAATCATATCAGGGCCATTTAAAGCTCAAAGTGTTAGCTGTCAAGTGTACAGTTAGGAAACAGGCTTTCCTTTATTCTGAGTATTAAATAAAGTACTGTAGTAAGTGTTTAAACATTTACATTTCTATATTGACAGCCAAGTGTGAGTAGCAGTTGTGTATAAGATATGTGTATAATAAATAAACTATGTTTTGTAAACACACAACTTTCTTAAAGGTGACCTTACATGCCAATTTAACACAAGTTAATTTGATTCTTTAGGGTATATTTCTAAAGACTGTAACATTTTAAGTTCGTATTTCTGAATGGTATCATATAATAATAATACAAACTAATGTAAGAAACTGAATTATGCATTTCTATGATCTGCTTGAGAAGACCGAACGAAGCACAGGAACCAACACGGACTGCTATCTTTTCACATGCATATCAGGTGAAACGAGACGGTTGAAATGATGAAGTAAAGAGACAAAAACCGGTTCAGGGTGTCAGAGTAATATGCGCCCTACTGTGTTTACTGAATTTACAAATGAGCGTATTTGAGTATCAAAAACCCATAAATTTACACCTAAATCTCACCAGCTTTGTCTCTTGATGAGCCCCACATTTTCTCTGAGAGAGCCAATCATGTATGCCTTAAATCTCTAAAACTCCCAACAGCTTTGACTAATGCTCACTGATTCGTATTCCTGATTAGATCACTCCTCTCTGAGAGGAGACTGGTCCGAAGAAGCTTTCAAATCCTGAACCTTTTCGTCTCTGAAATTGGCCCATGAAGGAAAAGCTCTAGAGCTCTCTCCTATCATGAAATAATCTTGGAGTAAAGTTTAATGCCTTTCTTTTTGAATGATCAATTCAAGTGTAGACAATAACTCTTTACTCTGGGTTCATATTTCATAAATTGTATGCTAGTTGAATGTAATGTATTGGATACCTACACATCAACGATAATAAATGTTTGAACCTTTTCAGTCATTCTTCTTTTACTGAAACACTTTTAAGGGTTAATAAGAATATTAACATCAAGTGTGAATAAAATTAAAGGTCATTGAGTGGGTTAAAACTTAACATTATCATTAATAATTAATAAAACCTTTTTAAATCCATTATGGAGTCAGATATATGAATTTATGTGAATGATTAAAAATACTTTAGCACTGTTTCAAGACAGAACACGTGAGCCTTCAATCCCAACTGCTATCCGTTTTTGGGCCAAGCACTAGGACCCCTACACTAAAAGCATGATATACATTTTTCTTCATGAGAAATGCACAAAATTTTGAAAAACCAAATATGTGATGCTTTCTGCCAGTATTTTGGGAAACAATGATTTGCAAAGAATGATTTTATTCAAGTTGCATGCTATAGATATTCAATGCTTGACAAAAGTTTAGTTTAATCTTCAAATCAACTGTTAGTCATAAACTGGTTTTGCTTCTGTTGATGACTAACATGCTAAATACATTTCCCAAGTTTCTGAAACCTGGCAGGGGTTTAACGTTCCTGCCCTTATATTAAAGCTCCTCCCATTATTTTAGGCTATAAAAGGAACACTGATCACGGATCTTTTTTAAATACACATTTGGATCAGAGATGGATCTGCAAACCCCTGTGTTTCTTCTGTTTGTGTTTTTCACTGCAGGTGAAATTGAGGTCTAAATTTAGACAAAATACAATTTTGGATTGGTGTCGGCTAATCATCTTTTATATTCGCAGGACACACTCTTAGCTGTTATGAGTGCATGGACTATCAGGGTTCTTGTGCAAATCAGATTCCAAAAACATGTCCCAGTGGAGCAGATCAATGCATTGCCTTGACAACGAAAACACAAGTTGGTAAGTCTACTATTATAGACTATCTATGAAAAACATTTTATTGAGTTTTGAGGAGTTTTTATTTTGGTGACAGACTTTTATCATTTTTAACTTTAAAGATTGAACTTGAAAGGTGAAAAGTGTTTTAAACATTAATGAGGTTGAACTAAAACATGATGAATGCCTGTTTTTTTAGCTACCAGTTCTGCTACAATGAGTTTTAAAGATTGTACTACTGACTGTGCAAATGGATCCATGAATTTTGGCATCATAAAGTTGTCTGCAGCCTGCTGCAACACAGACCAGTGCAACACCAAAAATGCCCCAGGTATTTAAATGAACTGCTTTCATCTATGAAACCTATCTTCCAAATACTCTTAATTAAAAGTGGAATTGAACATTCTATTGTCAACCATACAAAATGATGTATTATTAGCTATTTTGCTCAAAACACATGTTCCTTTCAGGTATACTTTTCAATTAAAGGAAACAATTTTTTTCTGATATGCAAAACAATTATGTCTGTGTCTCAAAAATCAAAATACACTCTCAACTTATTTTGTATGTCATCACGTGACAATCTAGATCCATTTTAAAACTAAACTAAAGACACACCCATATAACACAACCCTTTGGTTTTATTTTCCTCCTGTAGATCCCCCAATTTCTGTTCCCAATGGAAAATCATGTTACTTTTGTGATGGAAATAGCTGCTCAAACATTGTGAATTGTTTAGGGAGTGAAGATCAGTGCATTAAAGCAACAGGTGAGAAGCATTACAGTTTCTCTTTATAGCCAACAAAGACTACAGTATACTGACACCTAAAAGTTAACTATATCTTGCTTTTCTCCAGGAACCTTTGGTGGGGAGTCTCTGGTTGTGAAAGGCTGTGCAACTAAATCAGTTTGTGTTGCAACCACCATTAGTTCTGTTCAGAGCTTTACATGTTGTTCAGGAAATCTGTGTAATGGAGCTCAAGCCATCACTCACAGCTTCCTGTTCCTCTGCGTTACCTTCATCTCCTTCCTAACCCTGCTCTGAACCATGCAGCGCATCAGTGTCCACAGTCTGACCAACACATTTCATTCTTATATGTTTGTAAGATTTTCAAAATATTCAGTAGGTTTACAGGTTTAATATTGTTTTTACTATCACTGGAAATTGGTATTGTATTTTCTGAATGAAAATGAATAAATAATTTTTCATGTGTCATTTTATTTTCTGAAAAAGTTGTGTTGAAGTAACTGTTTTGAACTAACATGTACTGAAAACCCTAAAACCTGGCATTGAAGTTTTTGTCAAAACTTTGCGATACACACTCATTAAATAAAGTGAGAAGCATGGGTAGTGATGTTTAACATCTAAAAAAGAACAGTAGATGATAGGCCCCAAAAGGAAACGGCTTTTGAGTGATTTTAATTAAATCAATGGGACAATGCAATCTAATGGAAAAAATTTTGCAGCTTTTGTGGACTCCGCTTGTCGGACAATGTATTATGAATAGTCTGAATAATACAGAATTTCTAGGTCGATAATAGGTTATGCCCCTAGACCTTTAGATTAAAATTAGCTCAAGAAATGCACATTGAAAAAAAAAAGATAGTGAGATTAACCAGGTTTTGGTGTCTCTTTATATAAGCCGCCCATCAATTAACGTGATTGGGCCGCAGGACAACACAAATTACCCGCATCCAAACACCATTCACACAAACAGGTACAAAAACAAACGTGAAAATAGACATACATATTAAACAATAACAATACCACGGGGATTGTAACAAAGAAGTTCAAATATTTCACTATTGGCAATGTTCCTGGCAGTGCTATATAATAGGTTTCTTGTTATTGTTTTTGTGTTAATAAAATAAATAAAATGAATTTAAAAAGAGCGTCACGGTGGCGCAGTGGGTAGCACGGTCGTCTCACAGCAAGAAGGTCGCTGGTTCTAGGCTCAGCTAGAGCTGGTGGCATTTCTCTGTGGAGTTTGCATGTTCTCCCCGTGATCGTGTGGGTTTTCTCCAGGTGCTCCGGTTTCCCCACAAGTCCAAAGACATGCGTAATAAGTGAATTGAATAAGAACAATTGCCCATAGTGTTAACGTGTGAATGTGTGTGTGAATGTTTCCCAGCGATGGGTTGCGGCTGTGAAGGGCATCCGCTGCGTAAAACAAAATGCCAGAGAGTTGGCGGTTCATTCCGCTGTGGCGACCCCGAAAGGGAATAAAGCCGACATGAAGATGAATGAATGAATTAATTTAAAAAGGTTACATAAAAATCTAAGGTTTCGAACAGGGGCAGGCTTTGGTGTGGGGGTCAGGAGGGGCTTGGGGAAGTTTGGGAGGTGGGGGACTTGGCCATGATGAGTTATAAAATAGCATTAAGTTCTCACACAACGGGGAGCTAACTTAAATTAAGCTTGAAAATGATTGTCTACTTCCCCCTATGGCCTCATGATGCAACAATTTTGAAGCAAACTGAAAGAGAAGTACTTTCATACATGAGGAAGTACACAGCTATTTTTTTAAAGCACTGACACACAGAATATCCAATAAACACTAAAGGTCTGCAGCAGACTAAAATAATATCTTTACTGCTATGTTTGATCAATTATAGTCTTTTACATGATATCATGTACATCATTCACAGTTCGGCAGCCAGATTTTTCCCCACCGCAAAAAGCTATGGTACACTTCTTCTGAGCACTGTAGGTTAAGGAATTAGATGCAAGGATGATTTAGAATAAAGGATAGTTGACTCATTATAGTTTTTACATTTTTTACATTTGTGCGATGAAAGCTAAAGGAGTCGATTGCTCAACTTAACCGGTATATAAATGGCCCATGGTCCAGCCAAACCACTCTGCAACTCATGACTTGCTCTCCACTGAAGTGTGTTATGACCCCTAGTGGTCATATTATTAGTGTTCTGTGTTAGTTTGTGGTACTCCTTCAATGACATCACTTGTTCCTGTGTCCTGACATTACTTCCTGCCACATGATCACATCTTTCTTCCCACAAAAAACAACTTTATGGAATCATTCTTACAGCACAGTAAATAGAAAATCCTTGTTCAAGCAGAGTTGGATTGGTAAAGGTATCTACCTTGTATCAGATGTTTTGAACCAATCTGGTAATTTGCTCTCTTATGAGAGTTTTATGAGTAAATGGCAATTTCCTATAAAATTTAAAGATTATAATTTCATTACAAAAGCTATTTCTGAAGGTCTACTCTTATGCACTCTTAAGAGGGCATATGATGTCATACAAAATTAATAAGAAGGGTCTTGTACTCAACTTGAATGGGATAGACTTTAGTTGTTAGAATTGCACTAATAAATATATTCGACAATTCTTTTCTACAAAAAGAGTTGTTCAGCCTCGGGGTACATTTTTCTGGAATGTTTATGTTACTGATATAATTTGGAAGAAAGCTTGGCTGCTTCCTTTTAGATTTTATATATCAAATAAACTTAGGGAACTACACTTGAAAATCCTTCACAATATCTTTGTAAGTAGTCTAAATTTACAGATACTAATGAAAATTGTTCCTTTGTTTAAGTCAGCCAGAAAAACTTATGCATCTTTTCTATGAGTGTGTTTATGTTAAAGAGTTTTGGAGAAATGTATCTTCTTACATTCAAAAGAAAACTCAAGAGATTTATCAGCTAAGAATATTGCGGTGTATTTTGAATTTAGGAGTGTATCATTTGAGTATATTTTAAACTTACTCAATTTATTTGAAAAAATTCATTTTGATAAATGCAGAATGTCACATTCCAAACCTTGTTTCTAGTCCTTAGTTTTATAGTTTTTACTAAGTCGGTTGTTTTATTTTGATTGATATTTCTTAGTACTTTTTGATTTTTGTAGATATCTAATACTTTGCGTTTTTTATGACACTCACGAGAGAATTTTTGGCTGAAAACCAGAGAAAGTCTCCCACTTTCAATGGACAATTTTTTAGTGGAGACAATGGACAATGTGTTATGAACTCTAAAGACTCTTAGGAGCGCAGAACCACTATCTGTGCTATTCTGAAAATGAGTGCAAAGAAACCTAGCATTCATTCTATTAGCTTGATCCTGAGGGACTTGAGCAAAAGGCTGAAAGGCTTTCCTGAGAAACATGGATGCAGTCGCGGTAGCAGTCAACAAGAGATCGTCTGATGAGACACCTGGAGGTTCCTGAGGGTTCCCGAAAGATTTCCTGACTCCTGTATTCCCATGTCACTGCTAAGAGGTCACCCATGGCGATGGTTCCTGAAAGTCACCCGGAGTGATGCTGAAAGCCACCGGTGCCAAACAACTCTACAACCGCCACGACCTTTTGACCTTGCCTATCCTGCCTAAAGCCTACCCAAATGCTCAAAGGTACCCTGTTTCCTAAAAAGGTGATCACATGGACAATGCTGAGAGAAAAAGTGATCCACCTAAAAGAACTGTCAGATACCCCAGTACACCTGTTTCTGTGTGTGCGTGGGATGAGAGGATTACAAATGAGAGGATTACGTATGAAGAGGATCCGAAGCGAGTGTCTTTCTTTTTATTACTTTATTTCTACTTAGAGTATATACGGAGATTTTTGAGTTAATCTAGTTTTACTTATTGATTTTTGCGGAATACATTTTTTAGTTTGGGTGAAAAGCTGTTTAATGCTGATTTTTCTGGTTGTTGGAGAGTTAGAGAACAGAGTTTTGCTAAACATTGGATTTTATGCAAAATTATTGTAAATATGGAGATTATTCCAAAAATATTATGCTCATTATCAAGTGTACAAGTTATAATAATCATCCTAATCACCAATATAGATGCCAAAAAAAAAAAAAACTTTTCCATGAGGCATCTCTTAAATTTGTCTTTGAGAGAATGATGACTGAGTGAATGACATTTGAAGGACATTTTGAACATCATTATATTTGGAGCATCTGTAACCACTGAACAGAAAGTTTTAATGAGAAGTGAAGAAGTAATGCTAATGTGTGAATGATGTCTTGAAAGCATGATCGGACAGACCGGTATCGAACGGCCCTCTGATGACTATCTCATCGAAATCGCGTTTCCTTACGAAGAAGATCATCATCTGCGGATCTTATTCTACTTTTGATTAATTATTATTTTGTTTGTTTACTGTTTTTTGTAGAAAATTGGCAAAAGACAGGGAAAGTGCTACTCCTTAACTTAGCCAATTGAAGTAATGGAGAAAAACTATTTTACATGATTAACTCACTTAATTGCCTTAACGAATGGAAACTTGGAAAGTTCCCAAGGAGGGAATGTGGGTGTTTTGGCAATTGGGTGACCTGATTTAACATTTATTTAATTCATAAATTGGACCTGACTCCATGAAAAAGACAGTCTGACCTTAAAAGCTAGAGTCCATGAAAAAGACAGTCTGACTTAAAAGGAGTGACGCTTTTCTGATAGGGATACGCAGCTAGAGACAAAATATCTGCCACGTGAAACTTATCTGCAAGGATAACTTTCTGCATATATACCGCGCCTATGAAACACCAAAGGAGGTGCAGTTTTCGAGCCAGGTTCTGTAACCCATCACATTGCTGTTTCCTGATCTTGTGCTGAAAAGTAAAGAGAAATCGGACTGAAAGTCGTAGTCTGTCTTTATTGAATTTATTTTCAAAAGTGTATTTTATATTGCGGGAAAACAACCACAGAAGGAGCTTTTGAGTTATTTTAAATTATACTTGCAATCCTTACAGTTTGGTGAGAGTGAAAAATGCAAAAATACTTTATTATATGTCAAAGAGTTGAATTTAAAGAAATAGGCAAAGTGTAAACCCTTGTTGTATTCCTTTTGTTTTGTTTTTTGTATCTTTTGTAGGTTGTTTTATTATTAGTCCTTTTTGGATGTCTTGATGTTTGTACACTGTATTTCTATTTGTATTTTGTATCTCTATTTGTTGACAATAATAAAAAAAATCTTCTGAAGACATGTCCCGCTCCCATTGGTCTATGTGTTCCTGATTGTTGTCCAGCCCCCTCAACTGTTCAATTTTCTGCTATAAGAACTCCTTATTCTGCAATTTTACCAAACCAACAGCTCTCTATTTGGAAGCTCATTTATTGTTTGTGCTTTGTTTGCTTTGCTGCAACTCTAGATCGTTCCTGTTTCCTTTTATTCTGATTTTTGCCCAGCCAATGACTGATTTGACGTTCTTGTAAATATATTTGTAAATATTGTGTGGGTTAAATATGGAGATATATATGTATATTGTGTGTGTTTTAACTGTTAATGTAGTGTTTTATTCTTTCACTCATGAGGTAATTTGTGGTCACTGTGTGGTATTTGGTGGGCTCTCTGTAAATAAATTCACTTGGTTAGAAGACAAAGTAATTTCTCTTTATTGTTTCCTTTTTATGGCTGCCCCCTAGACTGGGCAAAACAAGCGATGCAGGTCTAAGCCTGGTTAGTACCTGGATGGTGGTGAAACAGGTTTCTGTGGGAAGTTATGTTAGTGAGGCCAGCAGGGGGTGCCATCTGTGTGGGTCCTTGCTTCCCACTGGAGTGACAGGGACACTTTACTATAAAGAAACACCATCCATCAAATAAGATGTTGCAGAGATGTAATATCAAGTTTAACTGGATATAACTGTACATTTAGTAGCTAATAAGAACTGGGATATCATTCCTCCTGAATTGGTATCACTTGGCCAGACATACACAGATTAATTAGCATTGATTAGCAATGCCCTGCTCCACTATTCTACAGTTCTTGCACCTCTTAAAAATAAATATTGCTACACACAGAGGTTAAACGTGTCTGTTGTTGAAGGCCAGTTTAGCTAAAGAAAAGCTTAAAGCATTTTTGGCCATAGCAGCATGAATGAAAAATGTTGTTATTTTCAAACCATTAATTTATAAAAAGTTTTTTACCTCTGCAAGACTGACCACAAAATAAGAGATTGGAAACATAGATTGTTGAACTTTGAAAACATGCAAAAACTAGTACTCTCTGTCTTTGTAAAATAGGGACATGTGCATGTTATATTTTTTTTATATGTTTGTACCAGCCCTATTTTTAGCTGCGCTCAACAAGCATGAAATATTTCAAGAGTTTTATTTTTGGCACGGAAGCTGATGACTTTATATGGACTTAGGGCTACCTTTAGATATTCATTTTAGATTAATTTAACCAGTCACATAATGGCAGTAACAAAATCTGGTTATTATCATCTCAGAAACATTGCAAGGATCAGATTCTTTGTCTGCAGTCAGGATCTAGAGAAACTAGTCCATGATTTTATCACCAGCAGGATGCATTATTGTGATGATCTTTTAGCTGGTCTCCCAAAAAAAAAGACCATTAGGCAGCTTCTGCGTGTTCAGAATGCACATAAACCCAGTTCTCAGGTCTCTACACTGGTTACCAGTGACATTCAGAAAAAAACAATTGACTTTATTTTTAGAACAGGGGAGCAGGTTTGATATATGCTAGGTGAATGCACAACACAGCAAATGGACATCAACAGGAGGGTGCAGCAGCATTTGTTGTGCATTTCTGTCAGATATTAACTAAATTGAAAAAATGTTATAACCATTTTTTTTCAGACAGAAGTTGTTTTCATAATGTTAGAGTTTCATGAATTAAGATATTCATGGATTTGTGACTAGCACTTTCTTTCCTGCATTCGTTAAAGTAACTTATATCGCAAATGTCGCAAAAAAGCAGACTGATAAGGCTAATAAGGATGTGGTGTTGCCACAAGCCACTATGCAGAACTTGCCCATATTGCTTTCTCAAATATTTACTTGTAAACCGCTTCAAGTTATGTTTTCTGTTTTACTCATTGCTTAATTTATGTGTGAAAAGGTTATAAAATAGAAAAGGATAGAAAAAATATATAAATGCAACATTTATTTATATTTACAAGGTGCTTCTCTGGAAAAATATTTTCTGGATATATTTTGAAGTTCACCCACTATTTCCAACTTCATGAACAGCTAGAACTGGCTAGAACAAAAAATTACTAGTACTCAAGTCAGTAGTTTTCTCATTATAACTGAATGATGACAAATCTCACAAGAGAAACATTGACATTAATACCATCTGTCAAGCAACAACTATATTATTATTATTATTATTATTATTATTATTATTATTATTATTATTATTATTATTATTATTATTATTATTATTATTATCTTTATTATTGTTATTATTATTATTATTATTATTATTATTATCACAACATGATGTGTGTAGCATGAACAGATATTGAGATGAAAGCAGGGTTTCCTGTTAAAACACCGCAAAGAAGAAATGACACTGACATCTACAGGAGAAACTTGTTATTACAGAAAAACAAGTTTATTCATCTCAATTCCTCAATTCCATCTGACTCTGAAGGTCAGGGGCAGTCCTAACCTGTTTGCACATCCAATCATGCACATCATTATTTTTAGGTGGTTGGTACATGTGTAAAATACATTGTAGCTTAATTTTTTCAATCAGGAAAAATATAAAAATATAATTCAGGTAATTCAGTTTATATTCTTTTTAAAGATTAAGGTTCATTTGATGCTTTTCAAACTAAAATTATGAATGTATTAAATATATTTGGATAAAAGTAGTCCTCTCTGTGTAAAGTAGATCCATATTATTTAATTATACAAATGTTTTCAATATTTTTGTATTATCTCTATGACTAATATTCAGTTAAGTGCTCTTATGATCTTGTGAAGATTTTTAATATTGAAATGTGAAGCTATGTCTATATGTGTTATATTGTACTTATACTACATATATTTATCTCAGATTTTTCATCAGTAAGTGTTTATCTGTGGAGTCAGCAGCAAAGAATATAAACTATTTATTATTGTTACATGCACCAAACCCATGAAATTCTTCATGAAAATATGAAAATTATAAATTAAAAACTATTTACACACACACCATAATGTCGTTTTTCTTTCCAATAGCCGTTATTAGATAATAAAAAGTATGGATACCTCAGAACTTACATTTAAAGCTCATTGTTAGATGCACTTAACCAATACAGATAATTTCTATTAGTACGCTTCTCATCACTCGCCACCTTCTCTTGCGATAGTAGAAAGTTATAAGTGTAGCGTGATGAAAAACATATTCCATGTAACCAGCGAAAACATGCATGCATGATTTTGTTTTTAACTGAACTCAATGTTCTGGATCAGCAACTGCTCAGCCTTAAAATACTTCAAATTTTTGATTGCCCTGGAGTGTTTAGGGCTGTTTATTGATGAAAGGGTTGGTTAAAATCATTTGGAACATTCTGACGCTGGTTTGTCTTTTGATGTCAGTTAATTATCACCATGAAATAAGATTTAGTGTCTTGTTACACTCATTCAGATGACATGTGTTTTTCAATTTTTAAATTTTTTTTGTTTTTATCAGTATATTTACATTTTTCTTTTTATTATTATTTTCTTAAATACTGTAAAATTTTATTTCACATATGTCTTATATTACTGCTGTTCATGATTCATTGTAATTTATTTATAATGGTGTCTTCACAACTTTACATACTATCTTGTTGGATTGCTAGTTATTTAGGTTTTACTGTTTTGAGTTCAATGCTGTCTGGATTATGCTGAAGTTGGAAAATCTAAGGGAGATTGTTCTGAGGTTTTAGAAACAATTCTCACAGAATAATGAAATTTTTGTATTTTTTAATTCTGAAACCGGTTTCGTTGATTTAAAAGTTACTTTCTAAATAGTAAAAAATCCTGTTCATACAAAAAAAACTAAAATATTTAAATTAATAACTCAGATTTCATATTTTAAATTTTTCTTTAATCCATTTGCATTTCATGACTAAATATCCAATAATCAATATACAACATTTAAAATAAATAAATGACTTTTTTTTAATCAACAGCACTGTCATAAACTTTATATTTTTCACTCTTGTGAAGGGCATCCGCTGCGTAAAACATATGCCAGTGAGTTGGCGGTTCATTCTGCTGTGGTGACCCCGAAAGGGAATAAAGCCGACATGAAGATGGATGGATGGATAACATAAAAGTAAATGTCCCCAAAAAATGTGTTTAAATAGGCTCTCCACAAGCTCTCCTGCGAGACTGGACTACTTCTGTCCTTCTAGAGGTCTACCATCAAATACATTCAGACCTCTGCAGATGGTTCAAAATTCTGCAGCTCGTCCTATCTTCAAGGAACTGAAGCAAGACCATTTTACATCCTTCATCTCTCTTCCCCCATCACAGCTAATATTAAATTAATCTTTTACGAGGATTGCAAAACTATGAAATCCCTTCTCTGTTCGGTTGATCAGCTGTGATGAACCCTATTGTCAGAATTCGCATCTCTCCTATTTTCAGTCTCTTTGCATAAAAGTTTCTGCTAAATGCAAAAATATAAGGGAAATATTTATATATAAATATTTATATGTTCCTGTATATTTGTTCCTTTATGTCAGGGGTATTTATTTGTTAACTTGTGACTCGGGATGCATTTGTTGAAGAAGCTGTTGAAGAAGGTGACTGTTAAATGTTCAAGTATTGTTAATTCTGTGAGCTTGATAAGATATTTACAATACTTTAGCAGAGATTAAAGTAATTTCTTAATTAAAAAGCACATTCAATAATTAATGGATTAATTGTGTGCTTTTATAAAAGAGCATTAATCTATAATCTATCTAAATAAAAAAATGTCAGTTGTTAAAAATAAAAAGTTTATGTGCTGAAAGAATTGTTCATCCCTCTGGACCTGTACAGAACTGTGATACAAAGATATAGCCACAAAATTAACCATAGATTTAGCTTACCCTAAAATGTACACTATTTTAAATGTAAAAGACATAATCCAATATTTGCTAGCATGCTACACAAGCAAGTTTAAGCACTAGTTAAATGCTGCACTGTTTGTTAAGTTATTATTTAAATCAATTAATCAATCATTTTTTTTATATAGAGATTTTTTTAGCCGTTGCTTTCAAAGCCACTTCACAAAGTCCTCGTGAGGATCAGGTAGAGTAAATAGGAGTTCCCTCTGTGAGGTCCCTGGGAGCCTCGCTGACTGAGGCAGGTGCTAATCACCTCCCCAGCATAAAATAATAATTATTACTAATATTCATTCATTCATCTTCATGTCGGCTTTATTCCCTTTCGGGGTTGCCACAGCGGAATGAACCGCCAACTCACTGGCATATGTTTTACGCAGCGGATGCCCTTCCCTGCCGCAACCAATCGCTGGGAAATATTACTAATATAATAATTAATATTTATATTTTTGCAATTAATAATGTTTTTACTAGTAAGCATATAGTACTAACCTGGTAAAACTTAAATCTTAAATTGGTGCATACAATACGTTCCATTGTGTCTGTCTAGCAAAAAAGACCTTTAAGTGATAAATGTCTACCAAAAACCCTGAAGGAGAATGTCTTGATATCTGTTTGAGACCTCAAGCTGAGCTGAAAAAAAAAGATCTAAACAAACTGCTGCATGTACACATCTAAATGAAAAATGCAGAGTTTAGAGAGGTAAAGTCAAAGTCCAGTTGCTAAATTGCATAAACACAGTGAAAATTCCCACACAGCAATATGAAAGTATCGATCTGTTATTAGGCGTGGGGGTCAAATACTTAACACAGCCCCATAAAATTTGCAATTAGGTTTTGCTTAAAAACAAAAATCTTCATGTATCTGAATGTATCTGAAACATACATTGTGAGAAAAAAAACTAACAATAAATCAGTCACGGGCGTTATCCACACACTTGCTGGCATATTTTAATAGCAATAAAAAAACTCCCTTGTGAACTCTCATTCAATCTGTGAATGAATGTGTGGACCTGCATCACAACACATGTCTGTATAGAGTCTGTTTTATGAGGCTATTTTACGATGCTGATTAACTATAAACAATTTAAGTGAATTCTCTGAACATTGTGTTTGTGGGTGGTACCTAAAAGTGAGAGAGCAAACTTCTGTTTCTAGAATACAGTATGTACCAATCAAGTTAAAAGTGTAAATGTCAAAATAGTTTCCCCTCAGGGTTCATCAGACCTGACCCTAGCTATTTTGTTACCCTAGGCAGGATTGAAATAAACTTAAAGTATTTTAAAAATATGACTAAAATATGCAATGAACTTTGTGTATAAAATGAGACATGAATGGCACTTTTTAAAAGAAAAATGTGGAATCTCTATTAATGTATTCTAGTATTCATGAATTAGCATGAATCTGCCTTTAATGAAACTTGTTATATATGCATCATTTTAATGTCTCCCCTGAGTAACCTGATGCTTTGTTTATTCATGCATAATTTAGTAAAAATAAAAATTGGATTTCAAAGGTTAGCATTGTATAAAATTACATAGAAAAGTATTTTAAAATGTAGATCAGATGGTAAACCAAACAGCAGTCCATTATTGATGAAAAATCCATTTAGTTAACAAGGTTAACTGTAATTTAAAAACTAGTGTTGTGTTTACTTTGTTTATTCAGAACACACAATCTAAGATCGTCTTCTTGTCAATTAATTTGTTGTTCATGTGACGTTAGAGATTTAAAAGGGTGCTTGTCAGGTCTACAAATGTGATGTGTCCAGGTCAGTCTGTATCTAATCCGACTCTGCCCTGCATCGATTGTATCTGAAGCATTCCTGAGGGGAAGACACATGTAGCAAATCCCTGCCCTGAGAAATTAATAAACAATCAAGTCATGTTTACAATGCAAGAGTTTAGTAGATGTGCTCCAGGGTTAACTGGTGAATTAGAACCCAAATAAATTTTTTTGATTCACTTTAATCGTCGATTGGCTGAGGATGGCAAAGCTGAGTCAAAGAAAATGTTGTGCATTTCATGGTAGCAATAGCCGAATAAAATTACTAAATTATATTAAATATTAGATTAAAAACTTTGGGGACTCTTGCAAGGCCCAAGCTATGATTTTGTTGAATGGAGTTTAGGCTACATATACACATTATTATGAAAACTGTTCTTTTTTTCCTCGGTTTCACTGTCCATCCACACGTAAAATGAGTAGCGTAAAAAGATTTCAGCATAAAGGAACATTTTAATTAATACAGGGTTTCTGCAGGTTTCATAAGATATATTTAAAGACTTTTAAAAAGCATTAAGAATCTAATTTAAAACCCAAATCATAACATCAAAACACATATAAAACTTTTTTGTATAATAAACAGTAGGTTTAAAACACATTGTTTAAACGCCATCACAACCTAACCATGCCTTTTAGTTGAGAGTTTATGAGCATTTTCTTCTTATTGTTCTTTTTTTTTACATTTAGGAGAAATGTATTAATCTCTGTCAACCCCAACAATCACATTTACATTTTTCAACATTTATGAGTATACATTTCTGGCAACTCTAACCATTACTTTTACAATTTGATGATTTATGAGTGTTTATAAGCATTTTCTTTAACTATGGCTTCGCTAACTGTCACTTTTATTTTTTAAGGCTTTATAAAACTTTTCTTAATCTCAGGTAACCTTTATCATGACTAGGTCTTTGATCATTCGTGTACAGTTTCTAAGGCTATGACAACCCTAAACTTAATTATTAATGTTTGAGTTTGCATGTTCTCCTCGTTTTCATGTGGGTTTCCTCCGGGTGCTCTGGTTTTCCCCACAAGTAAGCTAAAGTAAAGTAAGCTAAAATGTCCCTAGTGTATGAGTGTGAATGATTGTCTACGGATTGCACTATGGGTTGCAGCTGGGAGGGCATCTTCTGCGTAAAACATATCCTGGATTAGTTGGTGATTAAGACCCCAAAGAAAAGGGACTAAGCCGAAAAAAAATGGATGGATGGAAACCCTGTTGATTTGACATTTAATGCGAACATGGCCAGTTAGTGCTTGTTTGTTGCATTTATGTTTTCTGAAAGGTAAAACATGTACTGTATTACCAGAAGAGAAGAGTTTAATTGCGCTAGAAGTGTGTACATCCTCAAGGAATTATTTAGCAGAAATGTTACAGCAAAATCTAAACCAGAGAGAACACCATTGTGCTGACTGGAGAGACGAAGCTTTTGGTTTATTGGCCACCCTTTCAATTTTTCAACTTTTCTAAAGCTGAGAAGAGACTCCAGGGAAGACATAAACTGGGCGTAAAGACATAAAGTGAAAGAAAAACAGCAATCTTCTAACTTAATCAAGCTGAACAATAATCTAGATTGGATTTTACTGCATTAAGGCGTTTACCAATGTAATAAATTTGAAATGTCTCTATGCTGTTGTCTTTTGAAATTTGTTTCACCTTGACCAACCCATTTTAAGGGCTATATAAGCGGCTCCAGCAGATTTGAGATCACATTCACCTGGAAACTAAAGATGCCTTTCCAGGCCTACCTGACTCTTCTCTTCACTCTATTCACTATTCACTCAGGTATGCATACATTTTTTCTTTTTTGTGATGAATTTTATGGTACCTGAAGTTTGCTCAAACAACTGACTTGCTTGTTTTATTGAAGGAAAGTCTCTAAATTGTTTCTTCTGTGATGTCAATTGTCGAGCAAAGCAGTGTTCCAGTGGCTCAGTATGCTACGCTTCAATTAACATCAGTAAGTACAATGTACTTTAACTATAGATTTGGTACTACAGTCTGACTGAATGACGAAGATAACAATTCAATAACCAATATGGTAAGAGCAATAAACTTTGTTTTAAATTATGCAACAGTATTAAAGCTTATATGTTGTCAACCATTCATGCATCACCTGTGCTTAAAACTAACTAATATAACTGCAAAATTAGAGATCGTGTACATCATATATTATATCATATAATGAATTTAGTGCTCAACAAGTTTAGTTTGTTCCATGACTCCTCTTGGACTGAAGAACAACAAAAACATGCCTGTGTCCATGAGGGCTTTAACATCCACAATAGTTAACAATAATTAATAATTAATAAGTTGATTCTTGTAGTGTCATGCAAACTCATGAATCGTCAGGAGGTTTGAGGTGTTTTTTATTATTGCCAAAAGAAGCTTTTGAGACACTTGATTGGATCAGAATCTTTGCCTAATATCTTAATTTTTATTTGCGTGTTATTTCAATTGCCCAATTGTAAACAGAAGTGTGATTTATTTAAAACTTGCTTAAAAATGTACAAATAATTACTCAGGTGGCCTCTTTGTAGTCATGTCTGAGGATTTAACTCTTCAAAAAAAACTCTGAGAAAAAAAATCTAAAGCCACTGTTTAACAAAGCAAGGCATTTATTTAAAAGCCAATGTTTGGATTAACAAAATTATTATCGAAATGACAAATTGGCACAAAAATGTATTAATTATTTTCAGCTATAGCCTTACAAAGCCAGCAACATTTCAACGGGAGCATTAAAGATGATATTAAGGAAATTCAACACCATCCCCAAAAACTGTCCAAACTGTCTAAAAGCCAAGTGAGTTGTGGCAAAATAAATGTAGTTATTAAAGATGATCCTCTAAGAGTGAGTTGAGGTAAGCGAAATGTAGTTATTAAAGATGATCCTCTAGGAATGAGTTGAGGTAAAATAAATGTAGTTATTAAAGATGATCCTCTAGGAATGAGTTGAGGTAAAATAAATGTAGGTATTAAAGATAATCCTCTAGGAATGAGTTGAGGTAAGATGAATGTAGCTATTAAAGATGATTGTCTCGGGGTGAGTTGAGGTAAGAGGAATGAAAACTTGTTTTTTAACTCAAAATTGTAAGACCCTTATGCAATAGATTTTCATGTTTGAAGCCAGCACAAAAACACATACTTTGTAAAAACAGAAAACCTTAGTTTTCAAAAATATGGCAAATTACACTTTATAGAGCAAGTCTCAAATGCACTCTCATAGTCCAGTCTGGAAGCCCCCAGCTTACCAGTGGACACTAACCAGCAATTATATATAATAAGATAAGAATTTAAAAATCTTCATACATCTACAGGCCAGTTTTATAATTTAAATCCATAGTAAAATATTATAAGAAAACAAAAATATTCACTTTTCTTATATGTCTACAGAATAATTAATCCAACTGAATCAGAACCAGTATCAGAATGAACAGAATAGCTGAAATTTGTAAGAAAAAATTGGTCTCACAAGAAGTAGATGAGAATTGCTTGATCTTGAAAAGATGATTTGTGTTCTCAGGTGATGAGTTTAGAAAGGAAACAAGATAGGATCTGAAACAACAAGTCCCAGACTGTTTATACAGTTTAGCCGGTGAATAGGAGAGACCCAACACAATATGGGACATTACAAAGATGCCAAATAAACAACAACAACTTTTATTCAATATAACTTGGACTTGTCTAATTGTGGAAATCTTGTGTTGATGAATAGCTCTGTCATTTCAGATGGAAGTGGAACCACCACAACAAAAGATTGCATACCCGCATCTGAATGTCTGAACAGCTCCTCAAGCTTGGGTCAGACTGTACAATCCACTTACTGCTGTGACAAAAACATGTGCAATAAAGATGACCCTTCAGGTAAAAAACTGTAATGTATTCATCAGTGGATTCATTGTTTCAAATTTCACTTAGGAAAGCCCATTTAAACATGCAAGTGATCTGAGAAGAGTATTATGAAAATACAGGTAAAAAGCTATTTGGGTAAAAGCTTCATTTAGAGAAGTCCAAAATGACAAGCTTCTACAAGCTTGAGATAGTTCCTCTGGTTCGGCATAGCTGGGTTAGGGTCTCCCCTTCATGACAAAAGGCCAGAGGGTCTGACTACAAGAAATTACAAGTTTGATGGGTGCTTGAAGATTCATTTTCATGAGCCACCGACAACCAAATAAAGTTCATTGTCAATTCTAATTGTAGAGTGAATTAAAATTGAGTTAAATGGTAGTAAATGACTTTCAAATTCTTCAATGTGCAGACCCCAGCAAAGGTACACCCAATGGGAAAACATGCTACTCTTGTAATGGAGAGAATTGTAAAATCGTCCAGTGCACGGGGGATCAAAATAGCTGTGCTACAGAAAAAGGTAAAATCTCTAACAAAATAAATAGGAAATTACATTTGGTCCATTCTGTTTTCTCTTTCATGACTTTGTTTCTGCTTCATCTCCAGATAACGGTTTACGCGGTTGTATTTCCAACAGTCTTTGTGATGGAAATGTGTATTCTTGTTGTGACGGTAACCTGTGTAACAGTCCCCACACAACGCAGTCCCCTAACATCCCCACAAGTACCTCCGCACCCTCTGTCATCACTACAGGTATTGTCACCGCCCAAGAAACATCACCTCAAGCTTCATTTCCACCACCACAAACATCACACAAGCTTCATCTCAAACAACTGACAATTGACTTCTTTTGTTTTACTAAAGGAAAGTCTCTAAATTGTTTCTTCTGTGATGGCAATTGTCGAGCAAAGAAGTGTCCGAGTGGCTCTGTGTGTTACGCTTCAATTTACATCAGTAAGTATGATTAACTTTATTTAAATTTTTTGTACAATGATTGGCTGATGGACAAAAATAAATCATTAATCAGTGGGGTAAGATAATTACACAATAAGTTAAACTAAGCAAAAGGACATCGATTTTTTAATGCCAGTCATTCACACATCTGACCTATATTTGTAACTAATTCAGTAAAACTAGAAAAGTAAAACTCATAAACTTAAAAAATGTGGTAAGATTAGACAACTTATGGGATGTTAAAAAGGTGCTCTACATATAAAAAATCCCTTTTATTGAACATAATTTGTACTTGGTTACTTGTGGAAATCTTGTGTTGATGAATAGCTCTGTCATTTCAGATGGAAGTGGAACCACCACAACAAAAGATTGCATACCCGCATCTGAATGTCTGAACAGCTCCTCAAGCTTGGGTCAGACTGCACAATCCACTTACTGCTGTGACAAAAACATGTGCAATAAAGATGACCCTTTAGGTAAAAAACTCTAATGTTTTCATCAGTGGATTTAGTCTTTTAAAGTTACAGCAGGAAGCTCATTTAAACACGCTAGTGGACAGAGAAGAGTATTATGAAAATATGGGTAAAAAGCTATTTGGGTAAAAGCTTCATTTAGAGAATTCCAAAATGACAAGCTTCTACAAGCTTTAGATAGTTCCTCTGGTTCGGCATAGCTGGGTTAGGGTCCCCCCTTCATGACAAAAGGCCAGAGGGTCTGACTACAAGAAATTACAAGTTTGATGGGTGCTTGAGGATTCATTCTCATGAGCCACCAACAACTAAATAAAGTTCATTTTAAATTCTAATTGTAAAGTGAATTAAAATTGAGTTAAATGGTAGTAAATGACTTTCAATTTCTTCATTGTGCAGACCCCAGCAAAGGTACACCCAATGGGAAAACATGCTACTCTTGTAATGGAGAGAATTGTAAAATCGTCCAGTGCACGGGGGATCAAAATAGCTGTGCTACAGAAAAAGGTAAAATCTCTAACAGAATAAATAGGAAATTATTATTGTTCCATTCTGTTTTCTCTTTCATGACTTTGTTTCTGCTTCATCTCCAGATAACGGTTTACGCGGTTGTATTTCCAACAGTCTTTGTGATGGAAATGTGTATTCTTGTTGTGACGGTAACCTGTGTAACAGTCCCCACACAACGCAGTCCCCTAACATCCCCACAAGTACCTCCGCACCCTCTGTCATCACCACAGGTATTGTCACCGCCCAAGAAACATCACCTCAAGCTTCATTTCCACCACAACAAACATCACACAAGCTTCATCTCAAACAACTGACAATTGACTTCTTTTGTTTTACTAAAGGAAAGTCTCTAAATTGTTTCTTCTGTGATGGCAATTGTCGAGCAAAGAAGTGTCCGAGTGGCTCTGTGTGCTACGCTTCAATTTACATCAGTAAGTATGATTAACTTTATTTAAACTTTTTGTACAATGATTGGCTGATGGACAAAAATAAATCATTAATCAGTGGGGTAAGATAATTACACAATAAGTTAAACTAAGCAAAAGGACATCGGTTTTTTAATGCCAGTCATTCACACATCTGACCTATATTTGCAACTAATTCAATGTAACTAGAAAAGTAAAACTTGTAAACTTAAAAAATGTGGTAAGATTAGACAAATTTTGGGACGTTAAAAAGGTGCTCTACATATAAAAAATCCCTTTTATTGAACATAATTTGTACTTGGTTACTTGTGGAAATCTTGTGTTGATGAATAGCTCTGTCATTTCAGATGGAAGTGGAACCACCACAACAAAAGATTGCATACCCGCATCTGAATGTCTGAACAGCTCCTCAAGCTTGGGTCAGACTGCACAATCCACTTACTGCTGTGACAAAAACATGTGCAATAAAGATGACCCTTTAGGTAAAAAACTCTAATGTTTTCATCAGTGGATTTAGTCTTTTAAAGTTACAGCAGGAAGCTCATTTAAACACGCTAGTGGACAGAGAAGAGTATTATGAAAATATGGGTAAAAAGCTATTTGGGTAAAAGCTTCATTTAGAGAATTCCAAAATGACAAGCTTCTACAAGCTTTAGATAGTTCCTCTGGTTCGGCATAGCTGGGTTAGGGTCCCCCCTTCATGACAAAAGGCCAGAGGGTCTGACTACAAGAAATTACAAGTTTGATGGGTGCTTGAGGATTCATTTTCATGAGCCACCAACAACCAAATAAAGTTCATTTTAAATTCTAATTGTAAAGTGAATTAAAATTGAGTTAAATGGTAGTAAATGACTTTCAATTTCTTCATTGTGCAGACCCCAGCAAAGGTACACCCAATGGGAAAACATGCTACTCTTGTAATGGAGAGAATTGTAAAATCGTCCAGTGCACGGGGGATCAAAATAGCTGTGCTACAGCAAAAGGTAAAATCTCTAACAGAATAAATAGGAAATTATTATTGTTCCATTCTGTTTTCTCTTTCATGAATTTGTTTCTGCTTCATCTCCAGATAACGGTTTACACGGTTGTATTTCCAACAGTCTTTGTGATGGAAATGTGTATTCTTGTTGTGACGGTAACCTGTGTAACAGTCCCCCCACAACGCAGTCCCCTAACATCCCCACAAGTACCTCCGCACCCTCTGTCATCACCACAGGTATTGTCACCGCCCAAGAAACATCACCTCAAGCTTCATTTCCACCACAACAAACATCACACAAGCTTCATCTCAAACAACTGACAATTGACTTCTTTTGTTTTACTAAAGGAAAGTCTCTAAATTGTTTCTTCTGTGATGGCAATTGTCGAGCAAAGAAGTGTCCGAGTGGCTCTGTGTGCTACGCTTCAATTTACATCAGTAAGTATGATTAACTTTATTTAAACTTTTTGTACAATGATTGGCTGATGGACAAAAATAAATCATTATTCAGTGGGGTAAGATAATTACACAATAAGTTAAACTAAGCAAAAGGACATCGATTTTTTAATGCCAGTCATTCACACATATGACCTATATTTGTAACTAATTCAGTAAAACTAGAAAAGTAAAACTCATAAACTTAAAAAATGTGGTAAGATTAGACAACTTATGGGATGTTAAAAAGGTGCTCTACATATAAAAAATCCCTTTTATTGAACATAATTTGTACTTGGTTACTTGTGGAAATCTTGTGTTGATGAATAGCTCTGTCATTTCAGATGGAAGTGGAACCACCACAACAAAAGATTGCATACCCGCATCTGAATGTCTGAACAGCTCCTCAAGCTTGGGTCAGACTGCACAATCCACTTACTGCTGTGACAAAAACATGTGCAATAAAGATGACCCTTCAGGTAAAAAACTGTAATGTATTCATCAGTGGATTCATTCTATTAAACTTATGGCAGGAAAGCTCATTTAAACATGCAAGTGATCTGAGAAGAGTATTATGAAAATACAGGTAAAAAGCTATTTGGGTAAAAGCTTCATTTAGAGAAGTCCAAAATGACAAGCTTCTACAAGCTTTAGATAGTTCCTCTGGTTCGGCATAGCTGGGTTAGGGTCCCCCCTTCATGACAAAAGGCCAGAGGGTCTGACTACAAGAAATTACAAGTTTTATGGGTGCTTGAAGATTAATTTTCATGAGCCACCAACAACCAAATGAAGTTAATTTTACATTCTAATTGTAAAGTGAATTAAAATTGAGTTAAATGGTAGTAAATGACTTTCAAATTCTTCATTGTGCAGACCCCAGCAAAGGTACACCCAATGGGAAAACATGCTACTCTTGTAATGGAGAGAATTGTAAAATCGTCCAGTGCACGGGGGATCAAAATAGCTGTGCTACAGCAAAAGGTAAAATCTCTAACAGAATAAATAGGAAATTACATTTGGTCCATTCTGTCTTCTCTTTCATGACTTTGTTTCTGCTTCATCTCCAGATAACGGTTTACACGGTTGTATTTCCAACAGTCTTTGTGATGGAAATGTGTATTCTTGTTGTGACGGTAACCTGTGTAACAGTCCCCCCACAACGCAGTCCCCTAACATCCCCACAAGTACCTCCGCACCCTCTGTCATCACCACAGGTATTGTCACCGCCCAAGAAACATCACCTCAAGCTTCATTTCCACCACAACAAACATCACACAAGCTTCATCTCAAACAACTGACAATTGACTTCTTTTGTTTTACTAAAGGAAAGTCTCTAAATTGTTTCTTCTGTGATGGCAATTGTCGAGCAAAGAAGTGTCCGAGTGGCTCTGTGTGCTACGCTTCAATTTACATCAGTAAGTATGATTAACTTTGTTCATATTCTTGTACAGACAGATCTTATTTTGGTAAGATCTGACAAATTATAGGATGTAATAAAGATGCTTTACATAAAAAAATCCCTTTTATTCAACATAACTTGGACTTGGTTAGTTGTGGAAATCATGTCTTGATGAATAGCTCTGTCATTTCAGATGGAAGTGGAACCACCACAACAAAAGATTGCATACCCGCATCTGAATGTCTGAACAGCTCCTCAAGCTTGGGTCAGACTGCACAATCCACTTACTGCTGTGACAAAAACATGTGCAATAAAGATGGCCCTTCAGGTAATATACTTTAATATATTCATCAGTGGATTTATTGTTTTAAATGTCACTTAGGAAAGTTCATTTAAAGATGCAAGTGATAAGAGGACTATTAAGACACAGGTAAAAAGCTATTTAGCTAAACGTTCCATTTAGACATGTCAAAAATTACAAGCTTCTAAAAGCTGGAGATATTTCTGGTTCTTAATAAAGATGAACATAATTTAAAGATGCAAGTGTTAGAAGAAGAGAACTAGAAAGATATTACCATTACATTATTAGGTCAAAAGCTCAGTGAGTTTAGTGACATCTGCAAATACTTCTGGAAGCTTGAGATACTTCCTCTAGCCTGGTAGGGGCCATGAGATCAGATTTCCAATGGATAAGGGTTAATTTAATTTCACCAACGACCAAATTTTAAAATAAAAATTTTGATGGGCATCTGGAAAGTTAATTGCAAATTGTAATACAGGACTGAATTAAAATTGGGGTTAGTAGGTAGTAAATTCCATTCTCTTTGCGCAGACCCCAGCAAAGGTACACCCAATGGAAGAAAATGCTATTCTTGTGAAGGATCTGACTGTACAAAGATAATCAAATGCACTGGAGATCAAAGTACCTGCGCTACAGAAAAAGGTAAAATCTGAAATATAAAGAGGAGGAAATTATTCTTTTTCTATTTGATTTCCTCCTTCATGACTTTCTGCTTCATCCACAGATACCGGTTTACATGGTTGCATTTCCAATGGTCTTTGTGAAGGAGATTTATATTCTTGTTGTGAGGGTGACCTGTGTAATATTCCCCCGACAATTCCCACAAGCACAACCCAAAACACACCATCTAGCAGCCAAAACATCACCACAAGCATCATGTCCACTAACCCAAAACATCATCACGAGCATCACCTCCACCACCCAAAACATCATCATGAGCATTATCTCCAGGACAACAAACACTGTCATGGGCTACATTCCCATGAGCATCATCTCCAGCATTCCAAATATCGCCACAAGCATAATCTCCACTACCATAGACATCATCTCCAGCACCCCAAATATCACCACAAGCATAATCTTCAGCATTCCAAACATCACCAAAAGCCTCATCACCAGCATTCCAAACATCACCAGGAGAATCATCTACAGCACCCTGTACATCACCACAAGCCTCATCTCCAGCATTCCAAACATCACCATGAGAATAATCTCCATCACATAAAAGATCACCACAAGAACCATCTCCTTCACATTAAAGACCACCACGAGAATAATCTCTATCACATTAAAGACCACCACGCGAATAATCTCCATCACATTAAAGACCACCACGAGAATAATCTCCATCACACTAAAGATCACCACGAGAATAATCTCCATCACATTAAAGATAACCATGAATATCCTCTGCATCACATTAAAGATCATCACAAGCATCATTTACAGCACTCTGTACATCACCACAAGCCTCATCACCAGCATTCCAACCATCACCAAGAGAATCATCAACAGCACCGCGTACATTACCACAATCTCCAGCATTCGAAACATCACCATGAGAATCATCTCCATCACATAAAAGATCACCACGAGAACCATCTCCTTTACATTAAAGACCACCATGAGAATAATCTCCATCACACTAAAGATCACCACGAGAATAATCTCCATCACATTAAAGATCACCATGAGAATCCTAAAAATCACATTAAAGATCACCACGAGAACCATCTCCTTCACATTAAAGACCACCACGAGAATAATCTCCATCCCATTAAAGATCACCTTGAGAATCATCTCCATCACATTGAAGATCACCACAAGAATCCTCTGCATCATATTAAAGATCACCATGAGAATCCTCTCAATCACATAAAAGATCACCACGAGAATGCTATCCACCACACTGAAAATCACTATGAGAATCATCTCTATCACACTGACCATCACCACCAGTATCATCTCCTGCACCCCAAAGATCATCAAGAGCATTATCTCCAGCACCCCAAACCTCCCCATGCGATAAACCACACTAAACATAACCAAACACATTATCGTCAGCCCCCAAATCATCATCATTATCATCATCATCAACATCACTATTCCCAGCACCCCAAACCACCCCAAGAGCATCACCTCCAGCACCCCAAACATCACCACTTCAAGCACCCCAAACATCACCACTTCAAGCACCCCAAAAATCACCATAAGCATCATCTCCAGCACTATAAACATAGAGAGCATTATCTCCAGCACCCTAAATATTACTGTGAGCATCTACTGCAAAACTCTGAACATTTCCAAGATCTTCACCTCCAGAAACCTGAACATCCACAAGAATCAAATCATCAGAACTCTGAACATTCCCAAGATTTTCAACACAATCTCCAGAACTTACAATATACTCAAGGGCTCAGTGTCCAGGTCTCTGAAAACCCCCAAGAACTCAATCTCCAGGACTCAGAACATCCACAAGGGCTCAGTTTCCAGGTCTCTGAAAAGCCCCAAGAACTCAATCTCCAGGTCCCAGAATATCCCCCAGAGCTCAGTCTCCAGATCTCTGAAAACCCCCAGGAACTCAATCTCCAGGACTCAGGACATCCCCAAGTGCTCGGTCTCCAGGTCTCTGAAAAGCCCCAAGAACTCAATCTCCAGGTCCCAGAAAATCCCCCAGAGTTCAGTCCCCAGGTCTCTGAAAAGCCCCAAGAACTCAATTTCCAAGACTCAGAACATCCCCAGGTGCTCAGTCCCCAGGTCTCTGAAAAGCCCCAAGAACTCAATCTCCAGGACTCAGGGTATCCGCAAGAGCTCAGTCTCCAGTTCTCTGAAAACCCCCAAGAACTAAATCTCCAGGACTCAGGATATTCCCAAGGACTCAGTGTCCAGGTCTCTGAAAACCCCCAAGAACTCAATCTCCAGGACTCAGAACATCCACAAGGGCTCAGTTTCCAGGTCTCTGAAAACCCCCAGGAACTCAATCTCCAGGACTTAGGACATCCCCAAGTGCTCGGTCTCCAGGTCTCTGAAAAGCCCCAAGAACTCAATCTCCAGGTCCCAGAATATCCCCCAGAGCTCAGTCTCCAGGTCTCTGAAAACCCCCAAGAACTCAATTTCCAAGACTCAGAACATCCACAGGTGCTCAGTCCCCAGGTCTCTGAAAAGCCCCAAGAACTAAATCTCCAGGACTCAGAACATCCCCAGGAGCTCAGTCTCCAGGTCTCTGAAAAGCCCCAAGAACTCAATATCCAGGTCCCAGGACATCCCCAAGAGCTCAGTCTCCAGGAATCTGAAAAGCCTGAAGAATTTGATCACCAGGACCCTGACCATCCCCAACATCTCCATCTCCATCTCCAGGACACTGAACAACATCCACAACTCAATTTTCAGGCCTCTGAGCATTTCCAAGATCTTCATCTCCACAACTCAGAACATCCCCAAGACATCCATCTCAAGGACTCTCAACATCCCAAGAAACGTAATCTCTAGCACACTTAAACATTCCCAAGAATTACTATCAACAAAAACTAAATTTACAAACTATACAAATCTATATACAATCATAGTCATTATTTATTAATTTGCAGAAGCTATGGGTATAACACAAGATTGTGATTAAAATGAAATGAGTGCATATTTGGTTAAGGGAATCTGGTTTGAATAAATCGGATTATATTTTATATTTATTGCTATTATTTTATTTATTGGTTTATTTCAAATGCAATCTGTAAAATGTAATAAGACAATTAAATAAATAACTACAGTTTGAAAATATCCTACTGTGTATTTTATGACCAACACCAAAGAGGTAAAAGATGTCATTTAAGAAATTATGATCATTTCTGTCACAAAAAACCCCCACAACGATTCAGGATACTTTGTGTTGAAATAAGTTTAAATAAGGGTAACATTACCAGAATAAAATCACAATGTGGAATGTCTTCAGAGATTTACCCAATCCACTTAATATAACAACTATCAAGATCTTCTTCAGCTGAGAGAAAACAAGGTCTTTATGCAGCCTTTCACCAGAGATGTAGTTCTGTCACCAATCACTGAGAAGACTCTCATATAATGAATGCAACCCAAAGTAATCAGAATGCAATAAGAGCTTTCTCTAAGAACTGATAATCTAGCAATCTATTTGGTGCAAACAGACTATCAGTTTTAATCTCTGTATAAAATGTCATGTATATCTGTTATTCTTGTACACATATTCCCAAAGACATGATCTCTATAATATATATTTACCATAAAATAGATGGCACACTGTTCAGTCTTCTCCTTCTTGTGTTTTCTGTACAGTACTAGACACTATTTGCACAAGCACACATTAAGCATGCACATCGGGAGACAACATCATAAACAAGTATAGATAATCACTATTCTACATGGGGTGTTGGGTTGCATCTTTTTACAGTGCAGTCTTACCCTAGTTAAGGTAACAAACGTGTTGACGTATTACTGCAGTGGGTCATAATGCATCTAATGTTTAAATGCCTATGAAAATAATTTTAGAAAATTTCTGTTGGGAACCTATGTCACAAAAGATCGGCAGACCAATGCAGTTGTGTCCATATTGCTTTGACTCCAGTGCCATTAACGTTGCAGAATTTGCATGTCTGAAAGCTACATTGAATATTTGTTTTTATTGGTCCAGTTAACATTCTATAAACTAACTAAACTGCAAACATGAATTAATCTAACTGGATATGAGTACAGATGACATATAAGCTCTGTGATGAACTTTAAAGGAATGATCGTCCTGTTGTTCCTGTTTATTTTGAGTAGTGTCAATAAATCTGGCATTCCTGCTCAACACAATAGATGTGTGCGAATGTTCAGGACCAATGACTAAAGCTCAGGATAGCCCTAAAATGATGAGTGAGATCTTAAAGGTTGTGTTTAGATCTGTTCCCCCCACAATTAGTCAATTGTAATAATTATTTGCTCCATAAATAATCATATATTTAAGTTAATTAATATTCTATTAAAATGTTAGAGCCAATAAAAACTAAAACCTACACTCAGGCAAACTGGAGTTTCTCGTCCTTAAATGGGCCATTTGTGAGTAGATTGGCCTTTACTTATACTATGCACCATCATTTGTTGTCTATACAGACAATAACTACTTAACACATGTGCTCACATCTACAAAACTGAATGCCACCAGACAATGAAGGGTTGCTCATTTTGCGGACTTCAATTTCACTATTAAGTACCGTCCAGGGGAAAGTAATGGTGATGTAGATGGGTTGTCTCGCATGCCACTGGAGATGGAGAAGTTCATGGAGCAGTGCATTGAACAATTGCAACATGATGTCTTTAACGCGTCGTTGGAGGGAGTTAAGGTTGAGGCAGAAAACCCTTCAGAAGGGAGGGTGTTAGTTCACCTTGATGCTCTGAAACTCGTGAGGGATGGTGGTCATACAGATTTAGGCCCACCACTGGCTCCAAGCCGGTTTTCTGTGTGTTGCAGAATATCAATACATTTGTTACGTTGGAAAAGGCATCTGTCTCTTTAACCAAACCAGTAACAGATGCTCACAGCAGACGCCCGCAGAAGGAACAAACCCGAAAGAAACACTGTTCCACAATTTCTCTCAAGGACAGCCAGAAGGTAATAAGCGGGACACTTGCAGCTGAAAGTAAAAGATAAGTCAAGCACCGAGCATTCCCGCTTAGCTATACGGACTGGTCGCAAGTACATAAATATGGCACATACCACACAAAAAAACTCTCGAGGGAGAATACCTTAGTGCAGGGAAATAGTCGCACGGGGTCAAGGTGTCTAAAGCAGAAGAACGTTTGAGTTCTTACCCTAACCTTTTGGCTCATCTGGAACTACACACTTTCGCGGAAATAACGCAGTGGCACACAGAGTGATGCAAACCAAGCGGCAGGTAAAATCCTTTTATACAATGTAGCAACCCAAAAGTAGGCTAATTACGTAATAGTTTGGGCACGATGCTAATCAAGTCACAGAGTCTTTAGTTTGTATATGGTTAATTGTTTTCCTCAATTGTGGGTTTTGCTTTGTTTGCCCTAACTTCCCTGCACTCCTTATTTGTTTATTTACTGAATAATTATTTAAAGACTGTCATGCAAAAAGTCCTGGTAAGCCTCTAGTTGACCCCTCAGGTGTCCATAGGACTTTGCTCTTGGCCCAGAGTCTGCAAGAGATCCAGTGGAATGGGTTGCCCTTTGGATTCTATGCAGAGAGGCTTTTGGAGAGGTTGCAGGGGTTTGGGCTGCCTGACCTTGTCCTCTTTCCCTTTATCTGGATGGGCTGGAGGAACCAGTGGACCACAGCAGTTTAGAATCAAACCTGGATTTGGCCACTTGCTTTTCCTTTTTAGGGGAATGTATTCATTATATTGGATGCCAATAAATTGCTACAAAAAAAGTAGTACAGTTAAGAACTACAAATTCTGTAAATTAATTTTTTTCAGAAAATATATACACATTTCCAGAATTTGGTTCCCATTGTTGACATTTTAAAAATGTATATAAATAAGACATAGTAAAAAAAAAAAACATTAATGATTCATTTTCAGAATCTGTTACTGAATGTTGTAAAGATAATTTTCATTTAGTTTCTTCTTTGATTTGATTAAAACTTGATGCAGTTTCTGTCAGGGGCTGTGAACCATGTAACACTTTCATTTTCTGTCTTTGAACAATGGGCATAATTTCTGTGCATTGGTCTCATTAGAACTTCACACAAATCTTTTGTTCAATATTTCTGTCCTATATTTTCTGTAGCTTAAAGAGACTATTTACTGCTTGCCAAGATTGTTTGTCTCAGAGTATTCATGATAAGATCTTGCGACCACATATAACCAATTGTTTCCCAATGTTTTTTTAATTACTTGCAGAAGTCTTCAAATGTGTATTTATTTGATCATTACAGAAACATGTTCTATACACTTTTATTGCGGTTTCTTAGCTCCCATTGCATACTTTAAGGTCAATTATGTTCTTCAAATATTCCCAGTTCAACATGTTTTTATTCCAACACATACTAGTAGATTCTAAAATATACAAACATCAAAGTATGTAAACACAATTTATTTGCATTTTGTGTTCCTGCAAGTCTGCAAGGAGCATGATGCTATTACAGGCTTTTTACATTTTCAAATAGTACTTTTCACATATTTTTTTACAGCCACTTTTTGAGAAATATATCCATAAAGTTAACCTTTCATATAGTAAATTTTACCTGTTAATTTATGAGAATTAGAATAGAAAATCCAAGATGCTTCTCACACTGCAATTTTGTATTTAAAACTAGATTTGACAGCTTGAGAAAAGCCTCTCTAAAGTTTCAGGCAGTTCGATTAAAGCTTGAAATTTAAATCTAATGTCCACTATGGGTAAGATAAAAAAAAACACCAAATTTTTGAAGTTTCTGTTTAAAAGTGGGTGTGGCTTAATTAATGTATGCAAATTTATGATTCGCTACCTTCCAATCTCCACTTAGCATGAGATAAAACAACAATTGGACCTGTATTTTGTTTCATTTTTAAGATATTTGACTTTGAAGTTTCTATATAAAAGTGGGCCTGGCTTAACTAATTGATGATAATGAATTAAATTTATTTAACGCGACACATTCAATTGAAAAGTGAATGCAGTTGTACCTTCCATTTTCTGCTCTGCCACTACCCTTAAAACAAAATGCACAAAATTAAACAATGATATGAAAAAAATATAATAAAAGACACTAACTTTCCTGATATAGATATAAAGGTAAATGTAATAACAAAAATGTATATACAATATGATGTATGGCTTTCATGTAATTATGCCATGTAAATGAACAAATATATCACACCCAAAACAAACAAAAAATATATATAAACAGAGTTGTTGATAGCATTTCACCAGATGACTATTTTCATTTATTGAACTGATTTTAAAGATTGAATATATATTTCCATATAATTCCATTAAATATTGCACTAAGCAGCAGGACTCTGATGTGGACTCTGCACATTTCCAGTCGCACCACGTTCTGTTCTTCTGTTGCTGTACTTTATTTTAACTTTATGCTTCGGTCTGCACATTACCTCCTAACCACATCTCTTAAGCACCTTGGACTTCTATAGTTATAGCTCTTTTACTTAATAGTTTACTATATCTAATTCTAGAATATTACTTTATTCTATTTACTTTTAACTCATATTTCACTCATATAACCATATTACTGTGCAATGTTATTGAGTACGCCTGTACCACAACAAATTCCTCGTGTGTGCACATGAACACTTGCCAATACAGGTTTTAAATAAGTGTAACTTCTTAATTTTTTTTACATGTAAAATTTATTATAAATCATTTTGAACTTGAAACAAAACGTTTATTTAGCAAACAATAAACCCAACACATTTTGTTTTACTTTCAGCATGAACGCCGAAATGTTTGAACAAAAATGATTACCACACAACGCAACCAACAACGTTAGAAGCTTTATTAGAACAACTTTGCGTTCATTATGTTAGATCACTCACATTAGAGCTTGCAACACAACAACAAAAAACTCACTCTATTAACCCATAAAGTGGACGGATTTAGCAGATCGCTACGTTGTTTTATTTACCTTTAAATTCTCAAAATACATTTGACGGTAAAAACAACATTTCACAGTTTCGATTCTTCTTCTTTATGTAGTGTTTTGTGGCCGCTTGCATTTGTTTGCACTACCGCCATCTGCTGGACTGAGGTGTGATCTCGCTGGAGTGTTTTAGTTACTGGACTCTCTTAAAGTCGTTGTATTAAGTTTGTTTCCTTCAAATATGTCATTAAGTATTTTATATTGTTCTGTGTTTTTGGAAAGCAAAATACATTTTTTAATGCCAATTGTTTATTTATTGCTTGTCTTAGTTTCTCTCTCTCCCTTGAGTATTGTGAACACTCCAGGGGCCACTACCATGAACGTGGTTTAACAAACTCAGAATTACCGGAGAGGCTTTGACTTGACAAAGCTTGAAGCTCGCAAATGTAAGCTATTTCTTCAATAGATAAAATGTATTTCTCATGCAAATACGTGTCAGGAAATGGGTAGGGATTTTGTCCATCCCGAAACAAGTGAGCGTTGAACAGTTGCACACAAATATGCGCATGAATGGGAAGAAAATGTGGAGTTATTGTTTCAGACGCTACTATTACATCACTTAAAAGTTCCTTTTTTACCCACTGATTGAACAAAGGTGAGCTTGCAATCTCTATACCTGAGTATAACCTGCTCTGGAGCAGGTTAGCTGTGTGGCGTGAGTAACCAGGATGACAAAAAATTATTAAATCCTAAATCGTTTTCATAGTACCAGTTAATCCGGCTTCGTGGTACAGGCCCCAGTAAAACATGTTTGACCATTTTTTCCTCACAATGTAAACATTTTCCTGTTTGGTGTTTTCCAATTATTTTTAGTCCACTATTAAGTCCTGTGTGTCCCATTCTGAGATTCTGAGCCTTGTTATGCAAACTCCCTCCTGCCTTGATAGTGTAATCGTGTAAAATAAAGAGAGAGGGGGGGGGGGGGGGTGAGAGTGAGAGAGTGAAAGAGAGACAGAGACACAGAGAGAGAGAGAGAGAGAGAGAGAGAGAGAGAGAGAAGAGAGAGAGAGAGAAGGAGAAGAGAGAGAGAGAGTGAGAGAGAGATGAGGCTGTATCGAGACATCTGAGCTCGGCTCGGATCGCCTCTCCGCTCTTCCGCGCTCCTCTCTCTCCTCGTCTCGCTCTTTCTCTCTCTGCTCGCTCGCTCGTGCGCGGTTCCTTCTCTCTCTCTCGCTGCGCTCAGCTCGCTCTCGCGCTCTCTCGCTCGCGCTCCTCCTCTCGCGCTCACGAGGGGAGTCTCCCCCTAAGATACCTCGTTCATTGGTTCATTGACAGCGTGCTCACCTGATTGCAGGGCTCATTTTCCTCTCCTGCCGCATAAAGAGTCATTTCTATCGCCCCGCGGAGCATGACGTGACGCCTTCCTTGCCGCTACATCCACGCCTGATCCTCCACCGACACCGAGAACATGAAGAAGAGCAAACAAACCCCGCTGGACCCGTGGCGGGACGTGCGAGCCCTGCTGAATCCGGTGAACGTTACCGGAGGCTCCTGCGCGCTGCTCGCCATGTGTGCGGTCGCCCTGCTGTCGGTTTGTGCCGCTGCTTTCTTCATTTACCGCTCCTTTAGAGGTCACGGAGAAGAACCGACTAAGGCGACCGGCGAACAGAGGAGGAAACGAGAGAAGCCGGATGCACCGGCGGAGTCAACAGGTAATATAAAGCGACAATTGTTGAATCAAAGACGCCGAATCAGTCTCGACGCACAGGTGTTCGTTTCTAAGAATAAAAGACGCGGAGGGGAAAGCTTAACTTCTACAATGAGGGCACCAGGCCTGAAACATTGCGTGACTTCGTGTCCCTGAATTCAGTTTTAGCAGCCCTTTTCAAATCCGGTCTATCTACGTTGAATATATATGTTAATGTTTTCACTTTCATTAATACCGACGTTGATAAATATTTGCTTGAAATCAATTTAGAGTACAATTTACTTGATTTGCATAATTTACATTCAATTAAACTTTGAATATAGTGTATTCTGAACTTGTGCATGTGTTTAAAACCTTTACATTGGAAATAATTTATTGAACACAAATTTTCTGATTTGAAGTTGCTTTAAGACAAGATGAGAGATGTTCAGGGATTTTAATGCATTTGAAATCTTTTTGTGAGGAAATAAACCTCATAAGGACACAGGAACTCAAAAGTGGGTTTCATTAACAAAACATGCTTGCGTAAAAAAACTAAAACAAACTTATTGTGTCCCTGTAGCCTGCTTTATCACCCCCTTGTAATGCAGAAGTGATTTTATAGCTGCAGTTGAGCGTTTTCACAGCTCATCAAACTAGAAGTTGCCCATGTAGAAAAACCGAGCAAGGCGACCAGAGAAAACGAGAGGAAAGATGGCGCAGTGGTGGAGTTGGTCGTTCTGCAACCGGAAGGTTGGGGGTTCGATCGCCTCAAGGACTGTTCTGCTGTTGTCACCCTGGGAAGCCACTTCACCCGCATTGCCTTGTAAGAGGATGTTTGGTGGTGGTCTGGAGGCCGTAGACGCAGAATGGCAGCCACATTCTGTCAGACTGCCCCATGGCAGCTGGGGGCCACTAAGATAGCTTATCACCACCAGAGTGTGAATGAATAATGATCTGATAATTGTAAAGTGTCTGAGTGTCTAAAAAAACACTATATAATTTGAAGACATTATTATTATTATTATTATTTATTGTTGTAGACTATGCACAGCTCCGTGTTCCATGTCAGTTATTCAACTACTGGTTCGGTGCCTGAAGTTTTTTTTTCTTCTCTATTGACTTTATTGGAAACATTGAAAAATTACATTTTATTGGAAAAAAAAATTATATTTTATTTTTCATTGGAAGTTTACACTTGTATCCTTATCTTAAGGAAAAGTATATAAAAACTAACATCTTCATTTAAAACGACAAATTACAACTCATTGGGACACAACAGATAGCAACGTTGCACTTTCACGATGGAGTTACTTACAACTTTTCGAATTCATTTAAAAAATAAATTTGAGAAAGATTGAAGATGTGACAAATCTACAAATATTACTTTTAATAATATACCATTTACATTAACAAATATTACCATTTAAAAAATATATATTTTAGTAAATAGCTGAAGCCCGTCTGACATCAATCTGTTATGAAAAAAAGTACAATCCACAGATTTACATGTGTGTCATGGCAACTGTGAATGATTTCAATAAGGGAAGGTTGCATATTCATTTTCTAAGAATATTTGTTTCATCTACACTTAAATAAGATGTTGCAATGTGACCTGCTCAAAATCGTTGTGAGTGTAAAATGCTATACTACTATCGTGGATTAAGCATCTGGACCCATTTTAGAGCACCACATTTCAGTTCATTTTTGCTGAAAAGAATACTAGAGATATGTTTTAATGTCTGGGGGGAAAACGAAAGTTACAAAATGTCGATGTCTCCTAGTTCTAAAGGTCATGATCAGATGTTTCTGACACTTTAGTGCAGTCTGATGAGACTGAGCCAAAACCTGAAACACACACTCCTCAGTGAGAGCGGTGTTTCCTTCCTTCAGGATCAGCATGTAAGGAGAGAAACTTCTCTGCGCAAGCTTTAACATTCATGTCATCCAAGTTGTGACTTTACAAATTATCTTGACATTTGCTAAGTGCATTGGTGCAGGCTTACTGATTATATTTGGTATTTTATTAATAGAAAATAGTCATTCAACCTACTCTAGCATTAGGTCTAGTTGAACTTACAATTTTCTAGTAGACTTTGCCCCTTAAAACAAAGTTCTGAAAATACTAATTTGATTGACGTTGCAATACTAATTGACTTAGTGTTAATGGAGTTGTGAAAGAAACACCAGGAATGATCATATTTGTTGGGTTATATTTAAATTAAAGCTGAATACTCTTTTAGGAGGAGCAACTAGAAGCTAATGTCATTGTCATTTAGTAAAAAAAATGTTTTATTAGTTACCTGGTGGGATAAATGGGCAACATTTGCATACAAGTTCTTTTACTGAGAACTCTGATATTATAGATTTTACCATTTAAATGCAGCAATTTTTCATAATTTTCAATCATTTGTCCTTGTAAATGTGCTTAACATTTTATTAAAATATTCAATAAATATTTTCACTTTTGCCATTTCTCTCTGCCATAAACAGGATTTTATTGGAAGCTCTTACTGAACTCTGAACATTTCTTGATGAACTGTACTTGGATGAGAAGTTTTTCAACCTGTTACGGTCCTTTTTCTCAAACCCATTGTTTTGAAACGCGTCTGTGATTAACAAAAATACAGATTGAATTAATAGGAACAGTGCATCCTGATTAATTGACATCAATCATCAAAAATTATTTAAATCGATTCGACAACACTATTTTTGTTGCAATTTACTTGCAACTATAAAAGCCTTCAGTAAATCTAATGGTTAGGATAGTTTATGACACCTTAGATTTATTTACTAGAGAGCCCTTTAATTTCGCCAAGCATGGGTTCACTTGATGTGAATGTAGAGCTAAATGGAATAAAATTTATTGTCATCCTATGTCACCAAAAGTACAGTTTAACGCGACATTATACATACAATGTCGCTTCTGTATCAGTGTTATTAGTTTTAGTTTAGTTATTAGTTTTCTATTAATACATTTTTGACTAAATGGAGCGCAATACTAAAGAAAAGGCTTAATTCAAGCCATTTAGAAACATTAACTAAACATAGACATGTCGATTCACGCTGGATAAGATTATTGCTAAACTTGTTTTACACAATTCATTACCCAATTTCCCATGATTGAGTTTTTCAAAAGTAGGTTATAAAAAAACTAGACACGTCTTCATATCAGTTTAAGTTGTGATTTTGGATATTTGTCTTAAACATACAATTTCTCCCCAATAAAACAACCCTAAAGAAATAACATCTAGAAAGTTGTCTGCCTAAAACCCATGTGAACAGGTATTCTATGTTTAAATGTGACAAATGTTAATAGCTGTGAAAATGTAGCCATCTGCATAAAGACTCAGATTAGAAATGTAGGTTGTGCCAGAATCCTTGCGAGTGTAAGGTTTTGCTTTAAGATTTATAATTACGGCTATGTTCAGTAAATGGGCTAACAAGATGGAATCTAACAGTTGCTTTGTAATTCTGAAATTTTTATAATTTACTTCCATTCCTAGTTTACTGCACACAATAGCCTTGTTGTTGTTTGCAGCATCTTCTGTGAAATATTTAACAGAACTTCGTTTAAAGTATACTTCTCTCAAACTTTCCTTTAAAGAATCTTGTGTTTTATTGTGTTTTACCACAATTTTTTTTATTGTGAATTTAGCCACTAAAGCCATAGGGTCAGGAATAGGGCACAAATCCATCATGGGAAATTTGCTCCATTTTTGGTTCTTGTGAACCTACAAAACAAGTCTTGGTGGTAGGGGTAAAAATTCAGATCATGATATTTTCCACTTTTCAGATGATATCGGTATTATATTGGAATATTGATGGTTTCCATGATTTTATGAATATTTTCATTAAATCATTAAATTCATGATTTAATTTCAATGTAGACAGCAAAAAACAATTGCTTACAAATCATTTAGACAAATAAGAGGGGTTTTAGAACAAAGTGCCATTTTTCTTTGGCTAGGTTACTTCCTTGATTAAATCTAAACTTAAACAAAGATTTAAACATCTTTTAAACAATCTTGAAATTACCTAAAACGGTCTGTTTTAAAAAGAATTACAGCGAAACGAAGACAAAATCCTGCTTCCTTTAGCGACTTTGTCTCTGGATTTAGCGGCTTTTCAGACTGCCTAGCGCCCAGCCCTACTTGCTAGTTTTATTTTTCTGTTTTTTGTTGTGTTTAGTAATACTATTTAAGATGAGCCCATTTCACTTTAAACAGCTGCCATGTCCAAAAAATTTGTCCGGAATAAACCTAGTTTAATTTCAGGAAATGTTTTTAATGATATAAATCTTTGATCAGCTGTTGAGTGTGTGTGATGTGGCTAATGGACTCTTGCTCTCATTTAGGAGAATCTCTGGATGAAATGCGGAAAACGCCCTGCGGTGATGCCAGCAGCCCCCTGTCCACCAAAACCTCTCTTTCTCCTGATGTCCCAGAGACAGAGCTCAATGAAAGCGCCCTGAAAGAGCTGCAAGAGATTGCAGATGAGATTCTGATGGAGTTGGCGGATAAAACAGATTCTGAGGTTGATCATTCCATGGAAACGGATCCAGGTGAAATCACAGAAAATGAGGATCAGGTTCCACTCGAGGAAGGCGATGGAGAGTTTGAGATTTTGGCTGTAACAGCTTTGGAATGCAAGCTTGAAGAAGATGTTGACAAGTCTGAAGCAGGAGATGAACGGTCTGAAACTGAAAGCACTCAGGACATCATTCAGCAAAGATCTCAAGATCAAAAGCCATCTGATCACTCTTCAGATTCCAAACCCAGTGAGATTATCTCAGAGGAGGAAACCAAGATGGAAGATTCAGGGAAGAGGTTTGAAGAGCATCACGATTGGCGGTTTCCTCAAATGAATAACTTTGACTGTTGTTGTGAGAAGATCTCGGGGCAAAAGAATAACCCGTCATGGTTTCACACCTGCACCAAAGATGCCTCGAACCGGAGTTCAACAATCACCAACCGGGTTGATTTCCAGAACTATCTGGGTTTCCAAATCGACAGTGCATTCATCAATGGATGTGCAAGTCAAGCAAAGAAACTCAATGAAAAAGACAAAACTGTGCGCGATGAGGATGAAATCAGCATCATGGATGCCATTATGGACAACAACGAATGGCTAAACATCAGTGCACCGGAGGTCAACCCCCTGATGACGCCAAATGAAAAAAGGGAATCTCAACCCAACCCAGCTTGTGCTACTGATGAAGATCTGGCCAACAAACGAGTAGCTACGGTTTCACCATTAGCGCAGATGGTAAGCGTGAGCTTCCGGATCCACTACATCACACACTCTCCTCGACAGCTGCTGGCAGTCACCGGGAGCCTGCAGGATTTGGGTTGCTGGGAAGGGTTTGTTCCTCTCGAGAAAGCCAAGGACGGGTACTGGGCCAGGAGCCTGGTGCTCCCTGTGGAGAGTCGGCTGGAGTGGAAGTTCGTGCTGGTGGAGGACGGACGAATCTCTCGCTGGGAGGAGTGTGGAAATCGTTTGCTCTTCCTAACAAGTCAGGAGGAAGAGGAGCTGCTTCTGCAGGAGAGCTGGGGATACTGCTGAACTCTGAGGTGATGCGCGTTTAAGGGCTGGATGATCGATGGATTCGCAATAACGGCTGAAAAGTTGAAATTCATGTATTCGCCTTCTGGGCATCCGAGATGTTGGTGCCTTTTTTTCTTACTTACAACTATAATTTAGATTTTACCTGAAGCAGATTGTTGTCAGACCGTGTTTGTGTAGCTGTCGTGTTGCATTCCAGCAGAACGTCCAAGTTTCTCGAGCAAATCTAACAGTGTGTCTTAGAAACATTGGCTTTTGAAAACTTTACTTTTTGGTCACTGGTTATGAGACGAGATTCAAATCATGAATCTATGGCAAAGCTTTATTCATTTTGGAGTCGGTGTCATTTTGATTAAACTTGAACGTCCTAAAAGTTTCTTCGAAAGCAACAGTTTTCTTTATGCAGTTAAGAAGTTTTTCTTTTTGTGGGGTCTCTTGTTATTGGGTTAAAGTCCACAAAAAATTTATTTAATAGTAAGTTAATTAATAAATAATAGTAGAAGCATGAAAAACATGACTCGAATGTTTAACAAGTGTGATGTGTGTTAAACTGAAATTTCTACTAGAAAATTGTTTAAAACTGCATCAGCGTACCTTTTTTAACTGGAGAGAATGATTGTAGTTTGTTCCTGAAATGCACAAAAGATTTACTGTTTTCATTATACAGGTGAAGAAATGACTCCTTAACATCTGATAATTTCTTAATGAGGCAATACGAAGGTAATTCAGCTAACATTTGCATCGATCTGCCTAAAAGAATGAAGTGAAAGAATGAATTGGCATGAATAAATATTCTGTTCCAAAAGGACACAACCTATTTTGTTCAGTTTAAAAGACGTTGGCACCTGTTTGTGGTTTTCACATTTATTTTCGCTGTTCTGTTTGAACTAAAAGGGGTTTTCTGGGAGTCCATCAGCTTGGATGTTATTTTGAAGGACGAATCAAGAAGGTCACGAATATCTCGGTTGCCTTAAAGGTGAATAAACTGTTACTTTTAATCATGTATCCGTTTGAAGTTTTTGCACATTATACTCATTTTGCCCCTAGTGGCATGTTCAAGTTTTGCACTGTAAAGCAGTCCTTATTCCTCCATTGGGACTTGCAGGATTTCAGCAAATGCACCTCTAATTACAAACAAAAGTGCTACTAAAAGATGTTGTTGGTTATTTTCTACAGCTGTTTTTTTCCCCAAATATGAAAAACTGTCCCATCTGAACTTCTCATTTACATGATTTAACGTTTCGTTGTATTGACAGAGTTACTCTCTCTGAAAACCTGGAGGTCTGTGATCCAGCACTATGCAGCAAAAATAATCCATTATCTCTGTTTGAGTGTATTGTGATGATGATTTTAATGATTGAATAAAGCATGAAGCTGTTAATCTGTTATTATAGCAATAAGATGATACATGTATGCACTTTTATGTTAATAAATAATATTTTTGTTGATTGAGCTGAAAGTGTCTTATGTTGCTGACATATATATATATATATATATATATATATATATATATATATATATATATATATATATATATATATATATATTACTCTTCCAGAAGTTATGTTTCCTGGAAGTTGCTTTCCAAGTGGATATCTGATCATTGCTCTCTATTTAAATGTTTAACTTGGTCTCTAATCTTACACTGCAAGCAAACCCTATGCAAGTGCATAAATGCAGACGTGAACGCTAAAATGCTCTCGCTGTACTGTACAGATTTTGCACGTGTAATAAATTATCAGGGTGATTTCATCTGAGGGGTTGTTTTTTTCCACTCAACCGAATGCTGTGTTCATTAACTTTGCATCATTGAGAGACAAAGTGATGCATAAAGTTCCAAAACTGTTCTGGTTCAGCAAATGGAAAGCTTGTGTTTGTGTGTCATTTACTCAGAGGGAACAAGAGATAAGCCCTTTAACCGTTTATATATGCAACCTATTCAGAGCTCTGTTCACTATCTTGGTGATGCTGTATAATATTTTAATTAAGTGGTCCCAAAATTAAGTGGTTAATTTTCCTTTCATTGATTATCTCACAATAATTGTTGATTTCTGGCTTAGCTTGATTTTCATTTACCAAGAAAGTGTCTTGGTCAATAAATGACATTCTTCCTTAAAGACTGTCTTCCTTATGCAAATGTATCTATTGTATGTTCATTATTATATTTATTAATAAAGTATATTATTCTGCTTTGTGTGTTTCTATCTTCGGCTGATTATTCAAACGTGTGAAAATAAAATCGGTACAGATTAAAGTACAGCATGTGTTATTTAAACCAATTCATTTACATCCTGTTTATCGAATAAACATCTGATTGGTTCCATGCTAAAAAAGAAAACACTTGATAATTTATGACTGACTTAAATTATGAAGTCTAACAGTGTAGAAATGTCACATGGCAAATATCTTCTTTTGAATTAGTAATTTTTTTTAACTTTAATGATAATCAAACAGAGATAAAAAAAAAAGCAGTGGAAGAAAAGGGGAATCAAACTCTGACTCCCGGTGCTCAGCCGACGCTTGTATATCCTGATCGCTATGCCGACAAGCAGGAACTTGAATTTGTTCTTGCTGGCATATACATGAAATACATTTGATTAAACTGATTTTCATTTGATTGAACTTTGTGTAGGGCCCAGCAAGGGCGCCAACCCTTCAAAAATTCTAAAATAGAGGCTTTAACTACAATTTTTTAAAAGTCTGCCGATATGGGCCATAGAGAGGCCGAGTGGGGGCCACATTTAGCCCACAGGCTCCTACTCTAAGGCCGTAAACTATTGATGAGGGTAAAGATCTGGAACAAAATTGTGAAACTGACCTAGAACACCTTTTTTTTTTTGTTTGTCTTTCTATCAGAAGGTAAAGAAATAATTGATCAAGCTCAGACAAAGCTCTCAGCACTGAAAAACACGAAATATCATCTGTGTTCAGGGCTCTTTAAATTGATGATATAGAGTCCTTAAAAAAGGTCCATCACAAAGTCTATCAGAAGGGTCAATAAGTCTGAAGTGAGATGTAAGCGATCATAAATGGGTCTAAGCTGCAGCTTTACCAGCACACACTCAAAACCAGCTGAAGTAACGTGTGAGATCTTCTCTAAACACAGAGTCGTCCCGGCTCCCGTGTCCTTGATGTGCTGACAGCATGATGGACTGTGGTAACAAGAAGCCCAGCCCTGCTTTCCTAATGAACTCCAGAGGGACGTTAATCATTATCTCTGGTTTGCAGGGTTTATTCAAACACTTAATGTCACAGAAACCTACGCTGTGTGTACTGTCACTGCTGCTTGAGGTTCACCATGAAGCTGAGACATGGTCAGTGCAGGGTTTCACTCAACTCTTAACAAATATATTACAGGGTGTTATATTCTGGTTATTTGTTGAGGCTTTTTTTTTGGTAAACCCAAAGCATATTTCATTTGAACTGAGCAGCATTACTTGAAAAGTTTTAATACCATTTAATAATTAAAAGGACAGACAAGGGCTTCCAATCCCATTATTCTTTTCTTAAGCATTCGTTTATAATACGGACTTCTGATACTGGTCTTTCTGGCCCTGGCATCTCCCTTTCTATCTGCTAAGAAGTCCAGTTTAAAGATGGTGCTTCTTTCTCTTGAGCCACTTATATCTTTTTTTGTGCCGCAAGTGGATTCTGATTGGCTCCCAATGCTTGAGTGTCATGTTCAAAAAGGGTCTTCTTTGATCTCAAAACAAAAACACTGATAACAAAATGCCTATCTTAAACTCTTCTAATCACAATCCTTAATTCACACAGTTTTATTACTAATATAAAATATTTAACTTATTATAGAAAATAACTATGATGTAATTAATAAATGAATAAATGATGTATTCATTAATTTAAGCCAATATACTCCACCATTCAGTGACATGCAGATTAAGAAACAATTCTTATGTTTCAAACTATTGTTTTAAGATAAATGTACACAGCAAACTTTATTTAAAAATCGAGCACAAATATTGTCCTTTGTTTAAACAAAAAGGTTGGTATTGATGAATAAAACACAACCTTAATTAGATGTCAGCACAAGAGTGGCTGAAATTCATTGACTAGATTACAAGGTCGCAGATTTTTGGAAAGTTTTCCCTCACTTAGGGGGTACTCATTTACCTCTCTGTCAAGTGCACAACTAATATTTAATCAAACAGAGAATTTAACAATGTGTACAGTTTATTTGTCACAACATTAAAAATAGAAACAATACAATTTTACCTACAAAAGTTTTTTTTAAGAAAATCCAACAAAACAAAAGGGATTAGGGAGCAAAGGGGTGTTAGGTCGAGAACAGGAGGCGCACCAGAGAGGAGGAGAAGAACATTAATTGAGTCAACTGTTGGTTAATTTTGTGCTGCTGAGATCGTTTCCCCGGGAGCCCAAGGAGGCATTGGAGATTAGGTCACTGAGCAACAATTTCACTCATGAATCATTGTGTACCTTGATTTAACCCCTTTTTAATACAAAACAGAATGTTCAACATTTCTAATAGTTAAATAACAGGTTTTCACAAGCTTGTATTCAACTTTTCATGTTAATGTCATAAAATAGCCTATAAAAAAAGTGTTCAGTTTTAGCTGTATTTCTGACATTGTTAAAGACGATACATCTGAGTCACAATTAAATGGTAACTTGTAGGCCAGGCCAGGCCACGCATGCTCGAGCATTAATAGACAGGAGCATGTCTCTCATGAGAGTGGAGCAGAGATGACCTGCTTCAGACTAGAGTATCTGAACTCTTTTTAGACTCCCAACAGCATTCTCCCTCAAATAAACTGTTTGCATTCAACGCAGTGTACTGGAACTGTTTTGCAAATCTATTCATCAGAACAGATAAACAGCACATTGTAAAAGACACAATAAGTACACCATCCAAAAAGGAGTCACACCTCAGACGTCACAGCAGCAGAACACTAGCTAAACATTTGATGAGATTTGGTACAGAAAGTTGGAAACACTTCAAGAATCCTGACGCTGTGGTTTGATTGGTTAATCTTATCCGGATTTCCGGTAACAACGAGTGTCCTGTTTCTTTTCATTCTGCCCAGAAACAATGTGGAGGAGAACGATCAAGAACATATAAATATCCACCGTTTCTATTAAAAATCCATGATTTTTAAAGAATAACTAATCATTAGATTCGCTAGTCTCTCTCATCTTCTGTAACTTTTTTTTAAAATGGCTAACTTGTTGCATGTTGGTCAGTTGTTGTGTCAACATCTTTGCGCCATGAAACATGATGCTATGAGAAATAACATGAGATTGATTGTTTGTCATGTCAGTCAAATGGTCTGACCTTCCCTGAACTACACAGCTCAGATCCTGGTGCTCTGCTTGCTAATAGAGTTTGCTTAGTGTTAGCTACCACTATAGGCTGACTTCAGAACTAAGCATTTCTCATTGACAGCATTTTTAACTCTCCGGTAATGTCAAGGGGAAGTGACTGATTCACCCCAACAACTGTATATAACATGGACAGGTTTTAGCCAAAAGCTAAGTTTGGGTAAATCAGCCAAGTCCTTCTTGACAAAACGTCACGACCGGAGAAACAAAATGGGCAAAAGATGTGATTTGGTAAATCAGAAATTAAGAGAAGGAAACCTCTGCACTAGTGAGTGGCTCTCACTCAAGTAGCCCCAGTCCCTAATTTATGCAGAACTCTAAATCTTAATGTAACTTAAACAAATGATGATTAAATAATTCAGATTGTTAGTTGTAAAAAACCTAATGTAACCAATGTTTTTTGCTGTAAAGATCGTCCTTCTTAACTTTGCTGCTAATGAGAACCTGCTCACTTCTGGAGTCAGCCTCAAGGGGTCAGATGAGGAACTGCTGTTCAGGCACTTCCTATTGCTTATCCAGAGGGAAAGTCAGAGGTTTTACCTCAATTCATCAAAACTCTGAGTCTCGTTTACTTTCTGCCCAGTAACATCCTGCCCACTTAGTCCATGTTATGTATCCTCTACAATGCACAGAGTCTTTGTGCTGTCTGAGGCTATGTCTGTTATTAGCTTAACTCAGTTCAGCTAAAAACAAGCTGAAAACATATTAATGTAAGCATTCATTTTGGTGTTTAACAAGTGAGAAAACCCCTGGTTTTATCACAACTGAACATCCATAAATGTCTCGGCAGTGGCAAAAGTGTGGTAGTGAGTTGGTCAGTTCTGTCCCTCACACAGCATTGCCCATTATTGAGCAACATTTTAAGGTTTAATATAACCTATGTAAAGGAGCAAAAACAAAACCATCCACTCACGGTTATAACAAAGCTCAAACTTTAAACACATGTTTTCTGCTGATCTGCCAGAGAATTGCAGTTATTGGATGCTCAAGGGAGAGCCGAAGGTTGTGGCTTTGTAGGAACCTACCCTGGTCACTAGAAGCACACACCAGAAGCATGGTCAAAAAGTGCTATCACCATTATTCACAATTTTTCTTCACAGTTAACACAGTTTTTTTCCAAACTCTAAAGCTGCTCTTACTTTACCCTTTGCTGGCTTTAATGGAAATTCACTGCACTTGAGGCTATTAATAAAACATCTCTCTCTCCCTCTCTCTGTTTCAGCCTCATGACTGCAGTCGGCCTTCAACAAGGCATGCTATAAAAGACTGTGTGTGTGTGTGTGTGTGTGTGTGTGTGTGTGTGCGTGTGCGTGTGCGGGTGCGTGTGTGTGTGTGTGTGTGTGTGTGTGTGTGCGTGCGTGTTGAAATAACCTCTAAATAGCAGCACAAATACACTTTAGCGAAGCTACAGAGCATTGTTCATCACATATTTCAGACTAAATATAATGTTTGTGGTATTATCTTTTATCAAGATTTGGTCACTGACTTGGGTCTGGATTGAGTCAGTGGACAATCTGAGCATGCTGTGATCATGTGAGCATGCTTTATCGATTGTATGGGCAGTCTAAGGGTTTGTTTGGTGCTGATAATCACATGTTTCCACTCACTCTGCTGTCATTCTCTGAGAACATGCAAAACTTTAATGACCTACAAACAGTGTTTACTGAGTGGATTTAGGGTAAAGGCTCTAACAGACTCTAGCCAGGTCAAATTACGCCTTTATCTGTCTCACACTGTCCTTTTTGAAGAGTGGATTTTGTACCATTAACTGGTGTTTTCAGATTTTACTCTCTACTGAAAATGACTAAATAAATTCATGTTTGTGATAAAAAGGTATGGTTGAATAAATTTAAAAATTTACATTCAAGTAAATGCGTTTTAATCTATGCGTATATGTATTTTTTAAAATAAAGAGCAGCCATAAAAATGCATATAAACACAAACAAATCATATTTATTTTTTTTAAAGAAGTGAAAGGTTTATTGCTAAAATACAGTTTATGTTTCAGATTTTAACTCTTATCTAGATGATTTTACAAAGGTTTTCATAAATGTATTAAATCTGAAAATGCAATGCTGAATTTCACCTCTAGGAAGCATAAAAAAATCTAAGTATGAATTTAACAACACTGACATTATTTTCGAACATAGATAATATGTTAACACTTCATTACTAAAAGTTAGCAGGTGTCTTTCTTTTGTTACTTAATGTTTTAGTAGTGTTTCTGATCAAAAACATGCCTCAAGTCATATTCAGAGATTGGTTCATGTTTGTTTAATACTATTTTTTTTTTCTCCGAGCTCGAAATGACTCGATTGTCATAGCCACGCCCAATGGCCATAGCACCGCCCACTAATTAATCAGATGAATTGCTAATGCATCTCAAGGCAGAACATTCTTGGTGACTGACCTGGAAGTTTAATTGTATTCGAAACACTTTGATGAACAATTTTTTTTTATCAACATTCAAAACCAGTGGTGGATGCATGGCAGTGGGAAGAACATGAGGTACATAACTCGTTTGGCAGAACACAACAATTTGAGGCGAGAAAATACATTTCTTATGATAAATTCTACCTTTTAAATGTTATTTAGGGTGCAGTTATAGGTTAGGTTTTAGCACCTATGATCAATGTCTGCAGAAGGACATGCGTAGTCTAACACTTGCACTTTTACTCATGCACTTTCCGACGTATTAACAGTTTTGTCAAAAATACGATTGGTGAGGTCTCAAAAAGTCTGTGAAGCATCAGATATGCAAATTTATAAGATGTTGTCACAAAACAAAATCGGTCCTCAAGCCAGAAAACTTTTAAAGCTTTAAAGTGATCGATTTACTCGTCGGTTAAATTGGGACCCCCAGGAGCTACAGTAAAATATATTTTACAACATAAATACAATTATATTTATAATTTGCTGTGGTTGAAAAATTATGGAGACGAGTAATGAATTTGTCACTATTGATTCACTTGCGGCTGCTGATGGGACTGTAAACAGGATTAGATTTCTTTAGGAGGTTCTCAGGCTCGAGTGTGTGTACATGTGACACACGTGTTTGTTGTGTCTGTAAGAGTGTATTTAATTTCTGGGGAGGGATCTGAACACTGAAACCCTTCTCACCAAGGTCACATCTTTATTACAAAAATACACAGATAACATCTTCCTGTGCCTAAATTAATATCCATTCTCGTAAACACTTTACTTCTATTAATCATCAAAAGAAACCAAAACAAATCATATTTATTATTTATGAAACTTGGATCTGTTCAGATTAGACACACAGAGGCCACCAAGATGACTTAGAAGAAGTCTGAGAAGGAAATTTTTTAGAGAGTCTTTGAGGATTGATCTTCAGGGAGCCAATCGGTGTTCTTTATCTGGTTGAGTAGCGCCCCCTTCTGGTCTTAACACATTTGAACGCTCTCTAAAATATTTCCTTTAGTTCAAGGGTGCCAAGTTCCAACCACAATTCTTATAGTGCTCCAAACTTAACTGAACACTCCTGCTCATGCTATTTAAGCTTTTTTAGGCTGGTCAGCTGAGACCCCTCCCCTATTCTGGAGTGAGTCTGTAACTCAGCACAGAAGTAATCATTTTAAAATGTTGACGGAGATTTTAGTTTATTCGCTGAAGGTTTACATTTACATTTATGCAACTTACAGTATTTGTTACACAGTCAAAGTCTATCAGCTTGCTCATATCAAAAGTTCTATCAACTGATCAATAAACCATAGCAGGAAGAAAATAAAAATTTTCTTTATATAAGCTGATAGACCCAAGCCGCCATGACCCTTTCCCTATCTAAGTGGACATCACATTTTAGAGCTTGCTCTGTTTTAATTTTGTTTGTTTAGTGAAAGATAACAGCACTCAAACAAGCAAATAATTTTCAATAGTTTTATTCACATTTTTTACATGTTTGCTGTATATCATCCATGATCACATTAGGCTTGATATCAACTGAAATGAAATGGGGGAAAAAATAACTTTTTTTTCAGTTGCTTTGATTTATGCACGGTGCAGTGTAACATTTATCAAAATCTTATAAAAAAAAACTACTATATTCAGAGCAAGATGCTTTTGGTCTGGAGTTTTAAATTAGTTTGTGTTACAAATGCATACACTGGCTCCTGCATGTCAAATCACACCTTTGAAAACAATGAAACGTAAGATTAAAAAATAATTCCACAAGACTGAATCAATGAGGTTGTTTTGATTGTGTTGTATTTTACAGTTAACAACCCTAAATGAGTCGTTTTGTTTTCTGATTCACACAAAGAATGAAATAACAAGTGAAACGCACATTCAAACATAAAACTGTTGAAAAACCCAGGTTTCATTTTTAAGTGGAGGCTGAAGATTTTTATATAAATAACTGAGCACAAATATAACATTTCACATTATGAAGAATCGCTCCCTTAAAAAACAGCTCTTAAAAGTATTTAAAGATGCCATATTATGCCCTTTTTTATTTATATAATTTATAATATCTTGATATTAAATATTTGACACCTCTATATATATCACTGCACTCTTAATAACCTGCTAAATTAGTATGTATCATAACAAATGCCTTTTAATCACCTCAATTGGATGTGCAAAACGAGTCTTGTTGCCCCTGTTTTGCCCACTGCTATACTTCCGCCATGCCCCCTGCTGTTTTTTCTTAAACACATAAAATCCCAGGAAATAATTTTTTTGGTACAAAAAATACTTTTGGCCAGAGACATCCAAAAAACTCTTTATTTGTGTTTATCAGCGAAGTACTACTACTTTAACACTTCCTTGTCAGTCAGCACATATGTTCTTTATTGAAATGAGATGCATTAGCAGTTCATCTGATTGGTGAATGGGTGATGCTATAGTCAATGGGCGTGGCTATGGCCACCAAGTCGTTTAGAGCTCTCTTAAAAAGGAAGTAGGACTATACAAACATGCATGAACTAATCTGAATATGAGAGTTGTTTTGGAAGATACCGAAAGATCACACCAAAATAACACCAACTGCTCTCTTTAGTTTAAATTAAAAGTTTTAATTGTAAGTGACTGCACAATTTTCAACATTTACAGTACAATCAAGTTAGCCGCAAAACTCCAAGATTTAGATGTTTTTTTGTTGTTTGTATAATTTTTTTAAAGAGTGGAAAAACATTAAAGCTTAGTTACGTTACACAAGTACAAATTATTAAAGCCAGTTTAGTCATTGTAGGTCAAACAAGTTCATGTTGCTTGCTTTTAACCCCTTTTTCAAGCCTTCAGGAAATGACCTCACAGCTATGATGTCATCAATAAACATGTTCAGGAGGATCCGGTGACGCCACCTGTTCTGCACAGCACAGGTGCGCTATTGTGATGATAAAAGAGGAAAAGCGTTTAGGGATCTTAATAGAAGGTTTTTCCGAGAGGCTTTCCGCTACTGTTTAAAACCACTCACAGTGTTGCTTGGAAAGAAATGCATGAAAATATAAGACTATGACAGATGTGTTCTGGCCATGCTCTTATAATTTTTTTTACCTCAATACATGGGAAAATATCTTCAAAGACTTATGTTTGATTGAGTTGTACAGAACACTGGTTGCGTGGGTAAGATTAAAATTGCTATATGAAGAAACTTTCCACATTTGATAATAAAACGGTTGACTAGTGAAGACATGCACAGGTATTTCACAAATAAAATCATCAACAACACAGAGAACAGTATTATTAGTGTTAAAACAGATGTGACAGTGAAAAGAGACAGAGCTAAATTAGGTTCCAGTTGGCAATTAAAAGCAGCTAATTTAAAAGGCACTTTATTCATTAAAAGCTTTGTCGAACAAAAAAAGTTTTGAGCAGTGACTTAAAAGTTGACACTGCAGGAGCGAGCCTTATGGGTATAGGGAGTGTATTCCATAGCCCAGAGGCAGTTATCAAAAAGACATGCTCCCCTCAACATTTCAACTGTGTCCTTGGGACCACTTGAAGCCTTTGAGTGGATGACCTGAGGGCTCATGAAGGCTGGTGTTCTTGCAAAAGCTCAGAAATGTATGGTGGAGTAAGGCCATTTAGAAATTTAAAAGAAATTACTTGCAGCCAGAGGAGAGATCGAAGAATCGGAGTGATGTGATCCAGTTTGTGTGATACCAATAGAAACCTCGCTGCTGCGTTCTACACTAACTGCAACTTGGATAGCGCTGACGTGCTAACTCAAGTATACAGTGGACTTCAGTAGTCCAGTCGAAAAGAATAATAAATGTGTGAGGGACTCTCCAGATCAACAAAAGAGAGAATAGGCTCCATTTTAATCAGCAGGCAAAGTTTTTTGACAAAAAAAAAAAGGTTTTAACACTTTATCTGCCGATCCAGTTTGAGAGGACCGTCCATAGGAAACCTAGGTTTCTTACCCAAGGTTTAGATGTCACTGGAAATTCCACCAAGTTTGAACTTGCAGATGGAGAGCCAAATAAAATATACTCTTTTTTGTTCTCATTAAACTTTACCAATTTTGATGTTAACCAGATTTTGACACGATGTTAACCTTTTTTTGTCAAGGCTCAATCCCAGCTCATGATCTAGTTTTAGGTAAAGAAATCAAACAAGCTTGCCCCTCAGTTAATTTCTTTCAAGAAAAACAGATGATGACTAATAGATCGCGGTTGGCTGGAAGCGATAGGTTTTAAATAGTTTAAACAGCCCCGACTCTTCAAATTGTTGCGATCAGCTTGACAAAAATGACAATAATTCTATCCAACTAGAGATAATGTAAATACGACTGGCATATCTTCAGCTTTTATCCTCAGTCCCAGATGCTTTTGATTTAAAACACAAGAGGAGAGAGGGAGCAAAATCAAACATCTGTTTCTTATTTGATGAAAACTGGATCAACAGGCAGTTTCAAACTACCCAAGAGCTGAACATACTGATGCGCATCATCTATAATACTGTTAAAGTCTGTTTTTGCACACATATTAACTCGAACGAAGTCACATTTTAGAGTCTAACTTGTTTAACCACTTAATGCTGGTAATGCTGGTAGTCTACTCGAAAATGCGCAGAATAGTTTGCCGTTTTTCAAGCTACGTGAATAAAACTAACAGTGACTCTTGAGATAGCTTAATCGTCACAAGCATTATTATAGTTAAAACAAACTGACATTGAAAAAGGTATTTGCAGTCTCAGGTTTGTTTGATTTTTTTTGTTTACATTTTTGTACTACATAGTGTATTTTCAGTAAGGAGCACCTGAGAACGAAGGTTGGAAAAATCAGGAGAGGAATAAATATTTTGTAAACCTTTTGAATGCTCTTGCAAAGCTTTTTCCAAGCTAATAAACCAAGTATGGTCAAGTCAACACACACACAAAAAAATCGAAACACACCCATTTACGCAAATGTAGTGAGCGTGATATAACCTGTAAGTTTTGGGGGAAGCAGGAGGTCCTTGGTTATGAGACAGTTGTTTTATAACTTCCTTTGTTCTGTACAATCCGTGTGAAACCATGTTACATGGATATTAGGATACTGAATTGCTAAACTAATCGTTACAATTTATTATGTTAATATCAATCATTATAAACAATGAGTCTTTTTTGTTGAGAAATTGTCTCCGTCCATAACTGTTTTGAAGGTCAAAACTAGTGATGTGTATCAGAAAACCTTGTGGCACTAAGCTTTAATAGATTTGAGCATTTCTTTAACATGGATGTCAATGAGAATCGTCTCAAATCTAAATCTTACAGTTCTGCAGAGTCCTATTATGGAACATTGTTATGAGCACTAGACATTTGAAAATGATGCTACGCTAAAAAAAATGTTTTCTTGACAGTAAAGATTTCTGTCTTTTTTTTGTGATGCCATCAACACAAAACAGGAAGTTCCATTTAGTAAAATTAGGCAGTATGAACAGCAACCACGCTTAAGGTTCCAATTGCTGTTTTCTTTGCTGTGTTCATTGACTGTATAAAAGATGGACGTAGTGTCAATGCATAGGTTTCGAACGAATGTAATAGATGCACCAAGTGAGCATAGTCAGCCATCACCTTTGTGAAAGTATGTCACATCCCTGAAACCAAAAATGGATCCAAAGAGACTAGAAGTTGGCTTAGCAAAGACTGTTGAAGGTTTAAATTGTAATAAATTTAATTTTTAAAACTTAAAATAATAATTCAACAACCTCATAGTGGTCAAAAGGTCAAAACTATCAATTTGAACACAAAAAAACATTTGGAGCTAAGAGTAGAAACATGTTTTTTCTGTTCCAAAGTTGGTCAGTTTTAACATGGCAGTCAAAGAGAATCTGCTCACTTCCTGAGTCAGTCTCAAGTGGTCTATACAGTGGTCTTCTCATACATACTGTTTTTAAATATTTGATTTAATACTAAAATATTTTCTGCTTTGGCCCAAATCGTCCTTGAGTGCCAGCATCATAGAAAGCCACGAAATCACATCGCATCGTTTTCCATGAAAATAATTGATTGCAAAGTTTTGATGTTTTTTGATGGTTGTTTGTCTCATTTCAAACGTGTTGCTTGCTTGAAGATGATTCCAGAAAAATGTAGCGTGTGTCACTTCCGTGGCTTGTCTTTGAAATCAATCTGTTGATTTGACTACATCATGTCAGTCGGTTTCGGTCATGAGTCTGCTGTACGTGATTCCGTGAGCGGCGGCTCTTTCGGTGGAGAGAAGAGTGCGAATTGCGCATGCGCGAGAGAATTCCGACAAACTCCGGAGTTTAAATGGGTCGAGGGGGTCGCGCAGTCTCCTCATCCTCCACGAAGAGTTGCGGCTCTTCGATAGAACGCGCTTAACACTCGTAAACATGCGGAATCCAGCGTTCGAGCCTGTTCGGTGAGTTTGGAAAGTTTCTCTCTGACAGCTCTCGAGGGCAACGCGGCGCGCACTCGCTCTCTCTTTCGGACGCAGTGAAATGAATCAAACGCTATTGTGATGTAAAACTCAAGTCGGAAGCGAGCGCGGACTCTGGGCAGTGGAACCAAATCAAATTTGCCTCTTATTTGCTAATGCAAATCGCGCTGGAAGCGAACATTTCCTTTCTGGGAGGTTAAAGGACTCGGAGTGCTTTTCAAAAGTAATTAACGCGAGGAAATGAACCGCCATCGCATTTCGCCTGAGAGGAAACGTCCAGGACATCCGTGGCCGTGTTTTCGCGGTTGAGCGAATCCATTCTTCCACGAGTGTATCAGCTATGGAGAGCGGTGTTCCGAGCAGCAGGAGTTTGCTGATCCAGAAGGGAAAGTTTGTGTTCGTTCAGGCTCGGTTGCAGGGTGGAGCACCCTGGGGGTTCACGCTCAAAGGTGGGCTGGAACATGAAGAGCCCTTAATCATCTCCAAGGTAAAGTATCTCCTGTCTCGGCTGAAGCATCTCACTAATGATTCCGCAAATGTGAGATCGACATGAGGTTCGCCTGCACTGCAGAGGGAATGTACTAGTATGGGGCTATTTTTGCATCAAAATGTTTTGTATACTTGTGTAAAGATTAGCGGGTTTTTGTTAAAGAGTATATAAATGTGCCTGGTTATCACGTTTCACTCAATTCAATTCATCGTTTGAGTGTTTTCGATCACTGCGCATTTAGTTAATATTTCCATTAGACTCAAGAGATACTAATTACTTTTGAAATAAAACCATGTTTTTCACATGTATTGATATGTTTACTCTTGAGTTGTACACAACGCCTTGTGTTGTTTCATTTTGGTTCTTTAAAGAGTCTACATCAGCATAGATATTATATGCACTAAAAAGTACACAAAAAAACAACTAAAACATATATTATTACTGCATGATATCCTTTAAGTAGATTTTCAGAGCTAAATTAGATTTGAAAGAGATGCTTAAACTTTGTGCATTTTGAGGGTAAGCATTACACGTTATAGCAGTGGTTTCCAACCTATTATAGATTATTCAAATTATATTTAATCAAATTTATAGAAATTACTATAAAAGAAATTTAAATGAAAACACAGACTTTATATTTAAATTTTTATCTTTTTGTCCTCTGTACATGAACATACAGTGTGTAACACTGAATGTAATATTTAGCATAACTGTAAACATCGCAATAGCTGCACATTTACTTTCAAGTGAGTACAGATTGTAAGTACAGATGTTTGTCATGCAGCTTTAATCCAGAACACATCTGACAGCTGCTCAAACTGTGTGTAACTGTAGTTTGGACTTATTTTAGAAATTCCAAACTTGTATCTCAGTCCTAGAAAGGGCTAAAGAGTTTGTAGCTGTGGTTTGTTTCGAGGGATGAGGGATGCGTGTATGAGGGTATTGATGTGAGAGCAAAAATTTACTAAAAAATATCACACTAAAAATGTATATTTGCTTGCTCAAAATAAGTTTTTCTACACAAGAGAAACATTTCATTCACAAAGAGGAGCTTACACGCGTGTATGAACTTTTTGTGCTCAGAATTGTGACGTTAATGAAACCCCTTTATTTCTTAACTTCACCACTTATTCGCTCTCGCGCCCCCCTTGTGAATCTCAGCTAGTTTAAGTTTGTAGAGACCTTCATTCTATTGTATAGATTAGTTGACAACTTTTTCGATCAGCTACAATAGCTGCATATTGGGAGACCAGAACAGAGAAGAAAGTCTCGGTGATTTTAAAAGTGTAAAATATCAGTATCTAGTTAACAATGGAAGCAGTTTGTTTGAAATGCTTCTTCAAGGAAGGTTTAGCTGCAGACTCCAGCTATTTGGGGGTATAGAGATAAGCTTTCATGATCGCGTGTCTCTGCAGTGGAGGAAATAATTTGCTTTAATAAGTGAATGTAGATAATTGAATTGCACTGCTGTAACACATATACAGTTTTATTGGAATTCAGGAGAATGGATAAACTTAAATGATGCAGTGCGAAGTCTTGACAGGTGCTGTTTCTGTACCTCAATTAGAGTTAGCAGTTAGCAATGCCCTCTCCCCTCCTCTCTGAGCTGCACTAAAAATGGAAAACCAGAGACAACTATACTAGGATTCTTCAATTACGTTTTACCAAAAAAGCAGCACAAAAATATTCATGAATATTATTTAAGATGCCATTACGAAACCGAAAGTGTGCATGAAGACAGGGAGAGCTCTTCCGGGAAGACGTCATGGGTTGTTAGGCGACCAATAAGAGAGCTGGATACTATGCACAAACACACAGCATCAGGGCTGGAACTGACCAATAGGAGAGCAGAACATTTGGTGATGAGTTGAAAGCCCAGTGTTGTCTTTCGCCCCTGTTTCAAATGGCAAATATGTATTACTGGTACACGTTTTCGTATCTTAAAACTTTTTCCATATCATGAAGCAAAATATTATACTAAGGCAAAACACAAAACAATATATATAGTGTATTATGCAACACTTAGGTGACACTTGCTTTTCATATAGGACGCATACATCACAAACACTTCTTAATTGGGAGGGAGCGTCCTTCAGGCATCTACAGTGTAATTGCAAATTACAAGGTCAGATTCTTAATGTGACATCCAAAGCAGCATGAGTAACAGATTTTGACCCGCTACATTTATAAAATAGTTTCTCACATGCTCCCGGTGCCTTCTCCTACCCGCTGGAAATCAAACTCAAACTATAATAGGCAAAGGAATTTAAAAATCCATTCTGGTTATATAAAGCTTGTGATTCGTAGGTATTCACTCCAGTTCCTTCTCATTGCATTCGAGATCTCCAATATTTTTGGTGCTATTTTTTTTTTTTACAAGGCAAGGAATTTCTACAAGAACTCATTGTATTCTCGCAGTATTATTGTAACATTGCACCAACATTATGGGAAAAATATTTACATACATACATATATACATACATCTCGGGCTAACACCTCAATGATGTATGTTCTGTTTGCTTCAGATTAACATTAAAGTTTTGGAGTAAATCACCATTTTACTCTGATAAGTTGGCATTAAGAGCAACAAGGCCTGCACATTTTCTAACTAACTATGATTTGACAACAGTTCTGGATGACATTTTGTAATTTAGTAATGAATACAAGTATTGTTATGTTACTTATATGCTTTTGCTGTTTAACCTAACCTATTTTTCTGAAAGTAGTTGATTAGTTTCTTGCCATCATGGGACAAACAAAAACTTTTATCCGTCTGACGTAGCTGCAGAACCTACAATTGTACTCCTGGATGTACAAAGCTACGTTTGAGTTCAAAGCACCCATCAGATCCTTATTATAAAGTTTATGTGTTTGATTTGAAATGAGTCCATGTGTTTTTGTTGTGAAATAGTCTGGGTGTTCGATTTGCTCTGTTCTAAAGGGGTGTGTTTCTCACATGAACAGCAGCAGTGTTGAATCATGACGTATTTCTTTAGAATGCTTGCCTTGCGAGGATAGTAAATGTAACAGTTACTCTGTGGAGTAAAGCAGAATCAGAGATGGTTGAATTATCTGACAGAGATCTTCTACACAACGGTGCTACATTACAATCTGTTCTTAAACAAAACAATGTTGATTCAAGCAGTTTTTACTAAATCGTCCAAAAAGAACTGGACTGTAGAGTAATTTGAGTATGTTTGCGAGCACACAAAATGCTGTTTGTTTCCCCTGAAGTCCTGATACGAGGTGCCGAGCTGCCCATTCTGCACTTGATTAAAATCTCTGTTTTAAACTCTTCTTATAATCCTGGGTCACTGATTAATATATAAACACTTGTTTAAATAATCCTGTTTGTGAGAGGTCACATTTTAAGTATGTAAATCACACGATTTTTCCACTACTTGACAAAAAATGCACCTGTCAATCATGAGTGATGGACGGGCTCAGCGATGAGGAGAACAGTTTGTGATGTAATGAGCTTAAATAGGCTAAATTTTTAAGCCTTTTTTAGGACAATTTTAGCTGATTTTTAATTTTGTGTTAAACATACAAAAAATTATTAATTTAAAACATTCAAACATGAGATTATTCACACAATTTACAACATAATCTGTATCCTGTAATAGAAAATTAAATAAAATAAGAATACTACAACTTTAAAAATCTGTATTTAATTAAAGAAACATGATGGAATCTTGGGTAATTAATCAATGTGAAGAGCACTTAAAGTTTTTTTTCCAGTCAACTGAAACTTCAGAAGAGCTTAGCTCTCCTTTTCTTGTTTCCAGAGTTCTCGATTTTCATAGTTGTGGTATTCTTTTTGAATCACCCTGTATAACTAAAACTCACCTGAAAATGTCCACCTCTTTGCAATCGCACTTGGAAAAATTACACCACATTATCAAGAGTTTACAGATTCTTTTATTTTCGAAACAGGAAACAAAACCAGTTTCCGTGCTAGCAAAAAATGTCCAACATCAGCATCCACCTTATCTTGTCACTTTACTGATTACGAGAAAGAAACTTCAGCAAGAAAATCTCTAAAATTAGCACTCAGTGATTTAATTTCTGCAAAGTTTGGAATTACGTAGCATGTTGTTTCTTTTGAACTCAATCTATTTGAGTCTTCCACAGTGCTGTGTTTAATCTCTGATCTTGAGAAAGGAGAGCTTTCACACTATACTGGATCAGACCGGATCAATCATGCTCTAATCACTTCCTTCAGAAACTGATACTTGGACTGAAAGGAACTAACCTCCTCTTCTGCCTCACTGGAGAATTCCTGCTTTAGTCATTCCCATATAGAATATCACACAAATACGCTGATATCCCCTGGCCGTTGACCCAGACGAGGCAGGGCTTTATCTTTGCAGAATAATGGAGCCTAATTGTTGGAATTACAGGGGTTAAATTAGTTCTCCAGAGGCTGATAAGAGTTTTATCACTGTTGTGTGATGCCTGTGTGTGAGAGAGAGCCTGAATCACGCCAGTCCAAAGTCAGCATGAAGTAGAATACTTGTTCGACAGCAAATGATCGATGGGGGAAGCCATACTCGTTTTCTTGGAAGAAAGAAGGAGAGATAATGAGACTGGACGTGGACATCAGCAGGTGCTTACAGTCATGAAACTGAGCAAAAATTCCAGAGAAGGGTTTGAGAGTAATCCTGAATATCTCTGTGGGAACGGGGAATGCTATGATTTAAACTCAGTGGGGCTTTTAATCATGGAATTGAACCAAGAACTGAATTTAGTGATGTTTAATCATTTAAAATGTTTAACTATAGTGTTAAACACACTGTAATATGAGTCTAAAAGGATTTGAGAGAGAACCATTTTTTAGTGTGTTCTGAAGCTTTTGTGTAAAAAATATTGAGAGGGGGTGGTTAGGGGGGTTTGGAGACAGGCATTGCTATTAATGTATTGGTTAAAAATGTTGATTCCAACCAATTACATATAATTAGTTGTGATGTTTTTTTTAATTGAGAAATTTCAAACAAGTGCAAAACAAATACATTTTTATAAGTTTGCTATTACACTTACAAGCACGCTTTGGCTGGTTTATCGATGCGTACTAGGCTAGCTGTCCGAGCAAGGGAACTGGGTACAGGAAGTGACTTTTATTCCTGGGGACAACCCCGGGGGTGGGGGGTGCTTGATCAAATGTCATATAATCTTTTTAAAAAATGAGTTTATTTTAATCACTAAAACAAGAAAACGAATGAGTATTAATGCTACTGTTAAGTGTTATCAGAAATACAGTATACACGTTGAGAGTTTGTTTAAAAGTTATCCAGGGTAAAACTAATTGTGTTGAGAACTAACTCATAGTTGTTTTTAGAAATAATTTACTTCATATGTCACAAATACTACATAAAAATCTAACAAAATAATTAATTTCCTTAAGTTTTGGCACTACTATTTCTAAATTTGTTGGTTTATAGTAAAACAAGTAGATTTTCCAGAAGTGTGCCGCAACAATTATTCAGATCATTTTAAAAAAACAATTAAAGAAATTTTTAAACTTGTTGTAAAATTTGGGTTGGTCTAAAGAAAAAAGGTTGCAACTTAACTTTCTTTTTTTTCCTCAGATAATTTATTTCAAAGACATCAAACATTTTCAGGACAAACTTATCTGTGGGGAATGAGAGTTAGTACATTTTGACCATATTATAAGATTTGAGTTGACTTCCAACCCTTTTTATGATAATTGTCCGTTTTTGTGATGTTTGAAAGAGCATTGTGACTTTTATTTATTACAAAACGTTGTTCGAATGTAAAAGTAAAAACATAGAGTAAAGCACTAGACTTTGAGTTTAGAGGCCAACTTAAGTATATTTATTGCTTTTATACCAGTTGTGCCAAATTTTAAAGAACTTCTTTAAATTGCCTTAAAACTTAACTTAAAAAAAGTCTTTACTTGACTCTAGGCTAAAAATTCACATTATTAAACTATTTAGTCTATTTTCTTTGACTAATCAATAAAGGAAATGGAGCTTCAATGTTAGCACAGGTATTTAAGAAAGCCTTCCGATATTTTATTGGTTAATGCAGCATTAATTGCACAATATGTGTGCAAGGTGTCTTTGATGTAAAGGCTCAGAGTTTTTGAAACGGCGTCCTGCATGAGAACCGATCGTTCAGAGGAGATCCCCATTCTGCCTTATTTGGTTGTGTGGATTTCTGCTCTTGAGTAATGTTCTCTGCTGCCCAACCCTCTGAGCTCTCAAGAAAGTTACTCAAAGTATCTAAATAGTCGGAGCATTGCCATGACAATGTGATCCTGCAGGCAGTGTTTGTGTGCGCAGGGGCTGTTATACTCAACTGCACAAACAGGAATCGATTTCAATCAGCTTTTCAGCCCAACTGTTGAATTTGGAGTGTACATTATTCATCTGAGCTTATCTTGCAATCAAACTAGAGACGTGTTCAATTTAGCCAATGAATCAATCTCTTTGGATAGTGTAGTTAAAGGGTAAACTTTAAAACATATTTATGGTAAGATGTCACATGAGCTCAAATTCAGAATGTTTTAAAACCCTCACTTGATCAATGTGAGGAACCACTAACTTAAGCCAGTATAATATCAGTTTATTCTAAAGTTAAAGTTAGGGAAATTCAAAAGTTTCTTTTCAACAGAAAAAGGAAAAGTAAAAAAAGTAATCTTAAGTACATACAGTGATTTTGGCTCAACTTGGAACCTTTTAAAGACTAGGGCGAAATGGTTTTGAAAATAATTGAATTGTGGGTTTTTTTTTTTGTTCTTTATTTTTCCAACAATCTTATAAGGCACCATCCTTTGCCCAAAGACGGAGTCAAAGGTGATGGGAAGGCAATTTTGCGTGCTGTTGGTCTCTGCTGGATAAACATGGTGAGAACAAGAAAATACACACAAGCGTGCTAACTGTGTAGTAATCTTTAAAATTTGGATAAAAACAATGAAACCTCTAAAACTGACTCCATTAAAATGAATGGTCATGTTATTTTCTCTCGTTACATTAACTTTTACAGTTAGTTCTATTAATTTAGAAAGATAATGGTTCTTAGAACTTGCCTCTCATCAGTATTTAACATTTCTCAAGGTTACGAACGCTGTCACTTTCCAAAAATCTTAATTTACTTAAGCTCTAACGATCTGGAGCCATCTGCAGACGTGTATTTTAACATTGCGCAAGACACTCCAGGTAACAGACGATAAAACAGAAGTTATGATAAATAGTGATTTCTGGACAAACGTCAAAACAAACGATTGTCAATTTTTTTATCAGGTAAATCATAAACAAATCCACTTCTAGTTAAAATGCAATCATCAAATACATTCAATTCAGTACAGTTTAAAGTACTAATCAATCATAAGAAGAATGAATTTCCAACCAAATGTATTTTGATTACGTTTTCTCCATGTTATTGGGTTAATCATTATTTACCTGATCATCGAAAGAGAGGCTGCGCACCACATGACCTGGTGCGGGAGCTCTGATTGCAGAAACTTAGGGCTTAGGGAGAAGTCTCTTTAAATACTCGAAATATCAAATTAAAGCTGCAAGCAGTGATGGAAGGGTTCTAGCACGAAGAGTCCAAGGAGCAAAAAGCACCGCCTCCTGGCCTTTCAAGTGTTTTCACTTGTTGTCAAGAGCTAAAAACAAGGTGAAAAGGCACTTTACAAAGTACTGAACAATACAAAGCTTTAAATGTAAAGATAATCTATATTGTTACACAAAAACGCAAATAAAAACAAGAGTCGGTGTTATAAGATTAGCATAACATTAGCATATCAATCTGTTCAGAATCACAAGATTCTGTATGTACGTTGGATGAAGTATGTGAGAGATACAGCCACAAATATACACAGGCAGTAGGTGGCGCTGTAAGCATATCGTCACTTAAGCATAGCAATTTGGTCATAAGGGAAGGCTCGTAATTCCATAATTTTTTCATGCTTTTTGAATAAAGTATGCAAGTCCTACAGTAAGAAATCCATTTAGCCCTACACGTTTAAAAAAGTTTTTGATATCTTTTGGTCCCAAATGCCTTAAGAGTCAGCAGACCAAAATTCGCTGGATCTGGAAATTTTTCTAGGAGTTCGTTAAATTGCGAGTTAAGCTTTTTCGCATTCAAGGGGGTGCTGCAGAGCTGTCGTCCAAAGTATAATTTCAGTGAGAGTGTTAGACTATTATACTTATTGTACATGACCTTCGAACAAACTATGGTGGGCTTTTTAACATTTAACACCAGTCAAAACAACTAAAATGAAGATTTTGGTCACATTTAAGGGGGCGCTGTAAAGCCATTTTTTAGAGCGCAGTCACTGTGATTCTTATCCTTTTGTTCAGCATGATAAGGATAATCATGCCAGGCTGTTTTTTGTTGATAGTGAATTACCTTGAACGGAGATACAGTCCAAAATATTTTGCACATTTCTTAAGGGTGAAATTGGCTGGGGCACCACCCAAAGACCATTTTAAAAGTTTTAAGTTTTTATCCAATATACTGCCTGAAATAGAAGCGTAAAACAAAAAGAAACAGAATTTCAATGCTACCACTGCTATCACTGATGATGTTCGTTGTCATACGACTGTTTTCAGGTTTGGACTATGATGAGAATGAGACAAGTTTGAGCCGGATTGGATATTCTATGCCTGAGTTATAACAACTTCCTGTTTCAAATTAAAATAACATCATTACACTGATTGGTTCTTTGACTGGCTGTCCTTCTGTGAAAATCCTTTATTTAAAAAAAGTCTCTTGTGTATGATTGGTTCTCTGAGAGAGAAGGGTGGGCGATCAGACATTGTGGTGCGAAGCAAAACATTTGAGTGTTTGGTTAATTAAATGAACTCTATGCATTATCATTCAAATGTTTTACTCAAGCTGTGAGGTCAATTTTGGCTCTGTTCCAAAAAGACAGACTTTATTTAATTTGCACGACCGCAAGAGTAATTGCAGTTTCTACAATTTGAAAATTGTGTTTATTCACATTGTGATATACTTTCAAGTGTGAATAATTGTTAAGCCCTAATAAACACAGAAATCTGAGAGTGTTTCTTTGGCTTTTATATATGAGCATAAACAACTCAAGCAATTTATCAAGGAATGGATTGTGAGGAGATGGTCGTTTAAGTTTATATAATCTGGATATCACACACCCCAGAATGTGTACAGTTTATTTGTTTTAATGGGGTCATAATAAAGGCTGCCTTTTTCCTACTTTGTTCTGTTTGTTGAGGTCCACTAACATAGATAACAATGCTTTCAATTTATATAGCGCTTTTCCAGATGCTCAAAGACACTTTACAATTTTCTGAGCATCATTCACACACTAGTTGTGATGAGCTACCTTAGTGGCTTAGTGGCCACGTAACGTGGCTGCCGATTCGATCCTTCGGCCTCCTGCACACCACCAAACACCCCACACCAGTCACACGCTTTATACTTTGTACATCAGCGAAAAATAAGTCACATCTCTGTATTCTTGCATCCCATTTTTATATTTTTGGACACTATAAAGAAAATAATCAACCCTTTTTTATGTGTTTTTGGAAGTGTGAAGGAACAATTCTGAGTCGCAGAATAGTGAGAACATAAACATGAACTCTATGTTAAACAATACTCTTTTGAAATAACTTCACACTTTTCTACAAATAAAAAAATTCTAACTGTGACCTGAGAATTTTTTACAGTCCTGTTCTCTCTCTTGTTCCTATATTCTGGACTGGATAATTAAAATATATAAATAAATTAACAAATACAGGTTGGCTGTGTTGGATGCTGGCTTAGCATCAAAGCCTAAAGACTTTTTTCAAGTGCTCTTGGTTTTCTGTCTAGTTTGGTCTTCCGAGCTAGCATGTGGTTTGCTTCACGTCGTCTGATGTACTTTCTTTGTATGTAATGTGTGCTGCATTGAATAGCCAGCTTCTTGTTGAGCCATGTCTTGTTTTCAGTCCAAACTAGTGTGTTGTGTGTCGTGGTGAACTGTGAAGTGTGTTGTGCTGAATAGTGAGCAGGAAGCAAACAACAGCCGAGGCCCTTCACTCACTCTTTAAGAGTTTGTCACCATTACCACAGCGACAATACTGCCCGGAACGTGGAGAAGTTGCTTGGGATGAAACGATGCATGAATGTAAGCATTGAGAGCTGCTCTTATCTAAGAAAGAGGAGAGTACAGGGATAGTGGAAGAAGAAAGGAACAGAGAGAGGGAGAGATAGAGAGGAGTTTTAGGGCTTATAAATGTGTACATGTCAGCAGCGATGGGATTCTTTCAGCGCCTCTCACTCAGGAGAGAGGGCGAGAGAGAGATTAACTGCTGTATCTTCTTGATATTGGATTTCACTCCACGCTGTTCATTGGAAAGCAATGGTTTTTTTTTCACTATAGTTTTTTGAGATATACATTTTGATACTTATAGTGATTATTAAATGGAATTAAATGCCAATCGTACATGGAAATTAAACACAAAAATTAGATCATAGTAATAGAAAATTATTGGCTTATGCAATACCTGAGTCCAATTTGTCTGTAATTGAAACAGTTCCTCAAAACCATCCACTGTCACATAAGGTGTGCCACAGGGCTCAGTGTTAGGCTCTTTGTTTTGTATCATTTATGTGTTTCCTTTTGGTGATGCTTTTAAAAAACATTTCATGTTTTTCAATGCGTTTGAAAGAGAGCTTTATATAATTTTTTACTTTTTTACCCAAGCATGGAAAAGCTCAAATCCTGGTTTGCTTTAAAACTTAAAAATCAAAGCAAGTAAGACTGAGGTTATGCTTGCTGGCTCAAAAATCCCATTATTTACAATCAACTCTTCGCCATTTACATGAAATAGGTTCAGAGTTGAGGAGTTGTACTGGATCAGATGCTCTCCTTCAAGTTTTTTTCTCGACTTCAGAACATAAACAGGCTACGTTCCTCACTCTCCACAGCAGTGGCATTATGGCTTGTTATTGCATTGAAGACTAGCACAGCTCACTGAAAATCTAAATCAAATTAACGCCCAAACTTCTACTGGTCCTTATTGTTATTTGTTGTTTTTTCCAAACACATAGTATCACTGTGGTTCAGCTGGAACTACAGACACTGCTTTTGAGTAAAGGAGTTTACACATCTATGTATCTTCTGAATGATTTAACATTATGTTGATTTTATAATATATAAAATCTCTCTTCCAAACGCTAAATTGAGTTTATTTTAACTCAAACTGCATCAAATTAAATCAATCAATCAATCAATCAATCAATCAAGTTTTTTTAGCAATTGCTTTTAAAGCAGCTTCACAAAGTCCTCATGTGGATCAGGAAGAGTAAATAGGAGTTCCCTCTCTGAGGTCCCTGGGAGCATAGGGAACACCTGAGCAAGTAGGGCTGTAGTAAAATAACTCAGACAACACACCTGATTCCACTAATTAAGCTTCTCTTGACTTGTTTAAAGGTACTGATGTTTCTTCAAACAGTGTTGAACCAATTTACATTCCTTCGTCCAAATCGGCTTACTGTCCTTACATTTAGGAATGCGAAATGAAAATTGTTACATCCCAAACCATAAACAAAAAATTACAAAAATCTGAATGCTGCCAGAATGTGTACTTTATCCTTTATAGTTTATTTTGAAATGCAGATCAAAGGACACTCAACTAGCTGATATTAACCACAAACCACTGCGCTCAGGTCTCTTGTGACAAAACAAGCGAGCCTTCAATGTAATTCAACTCATTTTTAAAAAGAAGCACAGAAATAAACAATAGGAATAGTTTTGTATCTATTGTTTGAATAATTTATGATGAAGGAATAAGAAAGGCACACAGTGTGCCTAACGATATGTGAAAACTATTTCATCTTATTTTTCATCTTATGTCATATGCTGTTTTAGTGAGTAACAGGTCATGCACACTCACGTCTTGCTCACTAAAAAGCATGTACATAGTCTTCTGAAACTCTATCTACTTTAACGACATGGTAAAAATATTTAGAGTGAGGCAAAGCACACATTTTAGGCTGGTTGGTTCTTCTTTGTTGGTCATTGTGTTATTTTGACCTCCTGTTAGCACGATCAGGTGGCAAGCCAAGCAACTGCAACCACAAAAGGCCCAATCACAACATTTTACATGGGGTAAAGACATAATAGAGATAGCTACATTTGTTGAGAAATTGATGCAATGTGTTTGATTTGGTGAGAATGGCCATGTGGGCAATCCTTAAGTTAAGATGGAGCTAAACTGTGTAGAGCTAAAGAACACCAATTAACTTGCTGTCCCAACATTTAAGAAATATATACAATCAGAAAAACACCTTACATTCTTCAAAAACTATTCTGCTGAGTTTTACCTCTTGTACTCTTAAAGGTGTGTAAATTAAAAGCTATCATTATTAAATGTGAAGATTGCTTCACATCTAGTTTTCCTCTTCAATCAATTATGGAGAGCAGCAAAAAAAAGCCTTTAAATTTATGTCTGTTTGTGTGTATAAAAAGAGGTTCCCACAACATCCTGCAGCCAAAAAACCCTTCCAAACACTGACACTTTACTGTATACAGCACAAACAGTATTATTCATAACATCCCAGTTCCTCTCTCGCTGTTATACTCCCCACACTCTCCTCCGCGCCTCTTCTTCATCTCCTGGAGGGCAGTCAAACACAGGGCAGGATGAGACCCAGGCCTCTGGCGGAGTCCCAACAGACCCAGTGAGGAATGTGCAGAGCCTTGCCAGCCTGCAACACAACAAAAGAGTAGAGATGATCAAAAAAAAAGGTCCCCGTCTTCAGCCTCTCTTCAGTGGAGATGCTCTTTTCAGAAAGCGCTGTGTTGTTTACAGTGTGCTGGCAACGACGGACAAGCGGAGATCGACCTAAACCCCAGGAAGTCGTGGGGTTAAAATAAGGTTAAGAGAATTAGACGCTTTGTTCAGTTACATATTAATGGATTCATTGTCAGCAGCTTGGCAGCACATCTACAATTAAACAGTCCTATTCAGAGCCCAGAGGGCGAGTGTTAAGTACATCTCCGTGAGCACTGTTTTCTTTGAGCCGCCCGGCTTAACGCTCCGTGTCCAGTGAAAGGGAAGACATGCATGCTCACGCGATTACTACAGATATTTGTAGGATGTTGGGATTTGGAGGGTGATTGTTTTCAAGAAAGAGCCAGGCGATGGGAACGTTTGGACAGGAAGGGCCAGACAGTTGGTTAGGCTTCCTAAATGTGCTTCCTGAGAAACTTGGAGTTATTTTGCTTGTGTTGGCAGTTTAGAAGTGCTGACTGTAAACATTCAGATAAATCTTGTGCCTGATCCCCTTCCTACAACTTTATCCATTACCAAATCCCAGCCCGAGCATTGCTCTGTGAGATATTAATAGTAATATTAATTTATGATGGCACTTTTCTCAAAGTGCTTTTTTATCTCGATGGTGCCCTCAGAATTCAGAAGAACTGGAAGACGTGATGGCTGCCATTCTGCACCGGAACACTAACCACACACCTGCTTGCAGTGCTTAATCTGTCCATGAGAAGGTCCTGGAACTCCAGGAGGGTGCTGTTCCAGCAGGGTTAGAAGAAAAGAAAACGTCTTCAGATCTTAATTTTGGACCATTTTAAGGGTGAAAGTGTGGGCCTGGAAGATTCCTGATGCTGATATTTTGAGGAGATCCTGGTTGCATTTTTTTACCTAAGAAATTGTACTACCCAATACATGTTTTTCCTGTACTCTTTGTACCCTGTAATCTGTAATAAGGGTAACATTCGCAGGTAACAAACTCTCCCTCTGTACTTTCGTCTCTGTCTATCTCTATTACCTCTCTCTCTATCTCTCTCTCTCTCTCTCTCTCAAACTCAAACTTAATTCCTGGAGGGCCGCAACCCTTGCAGGATTTGTTCCAACCCTGTTTTAAGCAACACACCAGTAGCTTAATAGTAGTTTAAACAAACCCAGAGGAGCTTAATCACTTAGTCTGTGGAATCAGGTGTGTCTTGTGATAAAACACAAGTCAGGAGAGCTTAACCAATTCTACATTCTGCATAAGAGGTAACCGATTTTCATTTAAGCAAATTGGTGTAAACTACACATCCAAGTTAATCGATTTATCGATCGGCTTTGCTTTGAACCCCAGCAAGGCCCGGGATCCAAAGGTACCAATTGTTCCTGGCCCTAGTACCAATCTCAATGTCAGAGGTACCAGAGCACACTCTGGCTTGTTCCGGCACAACAGAGCTTGTTCCGGCACAAATGAAGCCCTGTCTGGTGGGGCTTATAGGAGTGTTCTGGGGATATGCAGGATCACGATGGATCACATTCAGCATTCACAAGCGAGCACAAGAGAAAGCATTTACAGTGTAAATTTTGACATCATAACAAAGCACTCGTAGTAATTACGAGAATGATTCAAGACATTAACATTGTCGTTTACCCTTAAACCTTTTTAAGGTTGAAACTGGAGTTTATGATTGCCTTGATCTTATCACTTTGTGTGCACAAATTATGCACTGCATCACAAAGCTGCTTTTCTTTGCATTTTTGAGAGAAAATAAAATTTGATCATGAGGTGATGGGTGATCTGCCACCCTTGACACCAGAAACTAGTAAACTCTCATTCATCAGCCTCTTCAACAATTTCCTATCAAAAATATTATTTACTTATTTCCTTGATGCTAGCAGTGGTGGAATGCAGCTAAGATCTGACTCGGATGTAACTAAGTAAAAGTACAGATATTTCACCCAAAGTTTTCTTGAGTAAAAGTGTACATTTTCTTCTTAAAAGTGAGATAATCGTTTATTTAGACACTACATAATGTATAATATCCATTAAACACATTTTGGTAGAGTCCCCAATTTATAATTCCATGAGGAGAATGATCGAGCAAGATCTGAAGGATCAATGGTAATCTAACAAGCTTGATACAATTTTTACTAATGCAGACTTGAACTTGGAATTATAACTTGGTTTGGAAATGTTTAAAACATCTTGTAAATTATGGTTCTATGAGCTTTTAACCTGAAATCTTAATGAAATAAAAAATAAGAGGTAGCCAAGAGGTGGACGTTAAGGCAAAATGAAATGAAAGAAACCTGAAGAACAAGGCTGTCAAACATGCGCCGAAGAACCAATTTTTTATGGACAATTTTTTTCATTGATACATTTTAAGTGATCGTGATCAAGCCCATTCTAAACATTCAATCCATGCAATTGGTTTGCATAGATTTGTTCAGAAGTTTCCATTGAGGTGGATGTTTTACTGTCATTGGTGACAAATAACCCTGAGAGAACCAGTACCTGCTTTCACGAGTGCATTAACTGATCCTCTCTCCACACAGAGGCAGTACTTGAGATGTACAGAGCTTTCTTTGTGGTTGCTTTATCTAAACATTGTATTTCCTGTGTGTTAATGCCTCCTGCGGCACTTTGTCTGATTTAGGAGCAGTTTAAAAGAGAGAAAGAGAGAAAGGCTTCCTCTCAGGTGCATAAATTGTGTGGATGGAGCCGAGCTTTCTCTTATGTGGAATATTGGATTGTGTGAGTGAAATATTAGCTTCTGGAGACTGAGGATGTGTGGGTGGAATGGTCCAAAGAAAACATTCTTAGAATTCTGGCTGAGGTTAAACTGGGGGCTCGCGCTCTACATGTGGTTTTAATTCTGTTCTGTGTCCGTTACCACACAGGAGGCTTGGGATGCCAGGTATGCTTTTAGGGATTGTGTTTTAGTCTCTTTTTAGGTATTCTCTTCTTGAAAGGGGATGGAGTTAAATGAGGAGGTCAGACGCTGATGTATTGTATTTTATAAAGAGAAACAAAAGGTTGAGCATATATTAAGTCACTGTATTTTATGTAACTTGTGTTTACAGCTTGTAAATCAAAGCAAAAAAACAAACAAACAAATGCTGTGTCAAATAAAAAGCTGACATATTTAAAGTGATTACTCAAATAATTGATATGATTCAATGCATTTTGCAGGGTTTTTTTTGTTTATATAATTTTAAAAATTATTTTAGTTTTACATTAACAAAAATGAATTTAGTTTTTAATTCATTTTTGTTGAATTTTCAGATACGTATACAGTATTTTTACCATAGAAAGCTTTATTAACTGTTTGGTAGTCAATAATATTTAAAAAATAATGGTATGTGGAAAAAACATTATTGTATATATTATTGATATAATCTTTTTTTGTTGTTATGGCAATTAAACATGTTCACTGCTAAAAATATAAATAATAATTTGGCTATTATGGCTAAAGCTGCAGTATGAGAGCTTTGTGATTTAATGTAGACATTTGAAACCCCTAAAAAACAAACCTGACTCTAGGCCAATAGTACCTCATAGATATTTGGATGGCTACTCCTGATTGGCTACTTTGTTTTGGTTCCCACCTGCTTTCCTGAAGGATTTTTGATAATGCACATACAATTTAAGATCTGATTTTTAGAATTTAGCTCATGGGCTGTTCCATTTCTACATCCTGCAGGTGGAGGAGGATGGGAAGGCATGTCTTCTGCAGCACCCCCTGCAGGCCGGAGACGAAGTGGTCATAATTAATGAGGTGGAGTTGAGTGGATGGAGGCAAGAGGCCATTTCACTGGTTAAAGGATCTTTCAAAACGCTTCGGCTCACAGTGCGAAGGTAAGAGCAGAAGTTATTTCACTTGGTTTTCGGAAGGGACTCTCCAAAGTTGATTTTATTTAAATACAGAATAAACAGGGTATCCATGGGTTCTTAAAAAGTCTTTAAAAAATGTTGGCCTTAAAAAGTTATTCACTGAACTTTTTGAAACAAATGAACCAAGAAAAAAAAAAACACATTTTCCCTTATGTCAATGTAAATCTCATCTGACTTGTGCTTTTGTTGTTGCTTAGGGTTGCCAGAGATTGAGAAAATGCTCCTAAATGCTAGAAAATGAAGTAAAAAATTATGTTTTGAGAAACTGCTAAAAAAAAACGTTCATAGATCCTCAAAAACATAAAAGTGACGTTTAGCACTGACATAATTTGAGAAGACTGGTACAGTATACACTCGTAGTTGCAAAAGTGATGGTTAGGGTTCCCAGATATTTACACAAGACTCATAAATGTGATTTTTTTTATTTGATTGTTAGGGGTGCTAGAGATTGAGAACATGTGCATAAATGCCCAAAAACATAAAAGTGATGGTTAGGGTTGCCAAAGATGGAGAAAATGCTCCTAAATGTAAAAAAAAATACTGTTATGGTTACTGGAGTTTGAGAAAATGCTCATGTACACTCAACTTGTAAAAGGCTTGGTTAGAGTTGCCAGAGATTCGAAAACCTTAATAAATGCTCAAAACATAAAAATATAAAACATTTGCATTCGAAGCATGATATTTATTATGCAAAAAATTTTGTATGTGTTTTTGATGTTTATGATTGAGGTCTTAAATTTGATCCTTAACAGTCTTAAAAAGTCTTACATTCAAGCCTGAGTACTTTTCACACCTCTCATTTGGGACGCTTCTGATAATGCTGTAGAACAAACTGAAGGTGACCGCAACCATTATCAACAGTATCCTCGTGTAAACACCTTTAAAAATAGAAAGCACTTCCTCACTGATAATCATGCTTACACACATCCTCGTTTAGTTATCTGCAGTTGGATTCGAAACATGTATCAAACCAGGGGAAACAGAAAAAATGGAGAGCTTGACACATGACTCCCAGCTGAGCTACAGGTGAAGCTGACAGGTGTGGAGCGTTGCCATGGAGATAGCTGGATCCAGCGGCCACTAGGGGGCAGGGCTGAGCAGTCAAACACTAACAAACGCACACACGCACACACACACACACACACGCACACACACACGCATACGCATGCTGCTCCAAATTACATTGTAATGGCATCTGCTTACGCTTAGATGCTTAGAAACAAGCTTTTCAATTATATCGTGAATTATTTTCCTTTTGCTAGCTTATCAGTATTTCAATAATGATTAGATCCACATTAAGTGAACGAGCATACATTTTTTGAAAAGTTATTTATACTTAAATCTACAACAAATATAATAATCTCACCCCTGGTGCATTATTGTTACCAGTCATTAACATGCATTTATTGTCTTGTCATCTTTAAAGCTTTCATAAATGTTCCCCCTGATTGCACCTCAGATTGAGTCAGTGTTAAGTCCATCTCTCTCTTTCTCCCTCTCTCTCTCTAGTATTAGTATTATTAATAAAATAAATTATTATAGCAATAAAATCTATCTGCTCTCCTCTCTCCTGCTCTCTCTCCTCCCTCTCTCTCTGTCTTTCTCTGCCCTCCTCTATCCTCTTTTTCCCTATCTCTTTTTCTATGTCCTCCTCGCTCTTTCTCTCTCTTTCTCTCTCTCTCTCTCTCTCTCTCTCTCTCTCTCTCTCTCTCTCTCTCTCTCTCTCTCTCTCTCTCTCTCTCGCGCACGCACGCACACACACACATACTATCAGATATAGGTTACAGGACACAAAGACACCAGTGTTCCTGCCGAAGAGAGATAGAGAAACACCGGGTGGTTTACAGCGTTGCGTGTTGTTGTGGTTTTGCTGTCGGTACACAATGATCTGTGCCCAGTCTGCTGTAATGCAGCAAGATAATACATAAAGAACTGGAAGAGACTTTGGTGCTGATTCATGATACATGAATCTTCAGGGAATCAGAAGTTAAAATACAATTGAAAATTTCAATTAAATATGTTTTGTATTTAATTCAATTTGTGTCATTTTAGACACATTGTTTTAAGGATGTGTTTTATTTATATGTGAATTGTCTTTAGCTGTCTTTTTAGTGTAACTTCTTAAGAATGCTTACTTTATAAGAAAGGAACGAAGCAGAATCTCTGATCGATAGTCTGAGCAAGAGTTTCTAGATAAAGAAGCGCTGGTGTATCAAATGTGTAGCTTTGCAGTTTGTTTTTACTACATTGAAGTGGGTTATATTTTGGCATCATAAAAAATGATTATGATAATGATTCAATGATTCTTTATTTTAAGCAACCAAAATGGGCCAACCGAAGGGGGGAGACTTTTTGTTGATGGGACTGGGACATTTGCAGCATGTGTGTGAACAACGACAAAGGGACAAACTCTTGCTTTACCTTTAGCGACAGCTTGTGGTCATTTAAATCTAAAAACATTAAATGTAATAATAAAAAAACGCTTAAATGTAACACATTTTTAAAAATAATCTAATTTTGCGATCGTTTGAAAGTTATTCACTTTATTTTGTGCATTTGATTTGTATGTTTTGTGCAATGCTTTAGACAGCTATTTTTATGGCAATTTATTTTTACTAGATATATAAAAACAACTTTCCATTCACCATTCTAGGACACATTTTGTGAGTTTGCATCATCAGACCCGTTTAACGGGATTTTGGTTTTAGTGCCTTTTTTCTCCACATTTTTAACTACGACACATATTTTTATTCCCAATACACCCAGTGATCAGATTTTGAGTTTGGCCCCAATTCTTTACTGAGATCCTACTCAATCTCTCTCCTAGATCTTGGCTTTCTTAATTCTAGTGTTGACCTGTACAATAAAAACTTTGTCTTAATGAGCAAAAACATGTTTTAAATCTTAAACTGATCTCCTTTGCTTCACATAAATCAACTCTTTGCTTCAACTGTCAAGGAACGTAGCTCACTTATTTGTTTGCCAAATTGTTTCTATAAAAATATTAAACAGTCAAAGACCATTCCCAACCTACACTCAATGAGAACACATAAATATCAGTTAGAAAACAGAATTGAGTTTTTACCCTGTTTAACAAAGACTCTGCTGCCATACACACAAGGCCCCTATTGGCTGGTCACTGCTCTTATAATGGACGGCATTGTGCCACACCTGGTTGAGCGAGAACGGCAGCGGTGTCACGTTCAACCAGACTGACCGCAGATCAGAGGTGAAAAACCATGCTGAAATGCAAAAAGAGAGGGATTGTCCTTCTTGGGAATAGAGAGAACGATGGAAACAAGATCAGATGTGAGGTCTATCTCAAGCTGCCAGGCTGAAATCTGATTGGTTCGCTATTCTCAATTTCCGAAGTAGAGTTAAACAGGTGTTTTGCTTGGTATAGTGGGAAGCACGATTTCTCAGTTCATTTCAGGTTTCAAGAAGTCAAGCGTTACCTAAACCCTCCGCAATCTGGTGAAGGGTTTAATTTCTTCTAAAATGTCAGAATTAAGTTGATTTTCTGCAAACATTTTTTGGGCCCATCAGGGATTTTCGATTTGATGGTCTAGTGGGATGTGGTTTAGCCGTAATGTTCAGCTAGTGGGGGCTTAAGGTGGGGCATAAGATGGTAACAGAGCTCACAAGCTGATATGATTCTTAAGGGAATTCTTATAAAACAAAACTGTTTATCAAGTCAAAAACTGTCTCTGTTCATAGTGATGTGTTGGGTGCCTGGCGCTTTAAATGATCTTCGCTTTAAATCTACTCAGCCATAGCATTTTGCATAAGGAGTTGACTTCTATCTGTGATTCAGCTGTGATTCAGTAATAAGCCACATTTCCTTTGAAACAAATGGTAAAGATTGTGTGATGAGTGCTGAGCTGCGGGTCAGTCTGTTGATCAGCATATCGAATCTGCATGGACCGCTCACAAGACATAGTGAGGAGAGTGAGAAATAAAAGGATAGTCGGAGGCAGATATGGAGGGAGAGACAAAGAGAGAAATGGAGAGAACCGATCTTTGTGATTTGTAGAGTGTGTCTAAGTGTTGGTGTGTAGGCACCTTTCGACACGGTCTATAGACACACACTCAAGTGCAAATGATCCAGGAAGTGCGACTGATTTCTATGTAAAGTTGCGATAAGGCACCCTTGACGCAAAGGGTCCAAACCAATCAAGGGCTTGCTCATGTAGTGACGTGATTTTTTATGAAGTGGGAACATTTGCAACAACAATGGAGGAGACAAATATCACAGTTTTGTGGCCAGCCAGAGTGAATAACTTGTATTATTATCCATGAGGAAACAAAAATGACCTAATTATTATTTAGGTGGGTGAGAAGGTCGCTGAATATGGTAAGTTATACATTTTGTTATTATTCAACTGAATATATATTGATGTTGTGCTAATGTTAGCTAAAGCTAAGCATGCTAGATAATTATTTTTTTCAGAGGAAGTGTGCAGGAAGAGATGGAAAGAGTTGAGAGAAAGGAGAGAAAGGAATAGAAGAGAAAGAGTGGGTCAGCAGCAGGTATGCTCCGTTCTGGTCATCCCCGTGCCTCTCCCGACAAGCGCACGCATAAGTCTGTGCCATTCTCGGAAGTTCTTCATGCAAGTGATGCGAGTAAAACAGGGTTTGAAAGGGCTCAGCTCTCGGTAGGCTCTTGGTGGGAAGGCCTAGTGAGAAAACACTTGAAAGAAAAACTTGAAGCAATCAAAGAAAGCTTACAATAATTTATGAACTGGAACAAATCGATGTTAAGAAAAAAACTTTAGAGGTAGGACAGAAGACCATCTTTCTGCAATAGATGAAAAAAAAGTTTTTTTCCATAATTGGTCTTCATAAGTTGTCTCGTTTAGACAATCTTTAAAGTTATAGGGTATCTTCTTCATCTATTATCAATCTGATGTATCGTTTCTGGATAAAAAGTTATTCCCAAAACAGTTGAAACAGACTTTGGACTTGAGAATGTGTACAAAATACATAACGTAATCAGAGCGGCTCGCCGGTGAAACTCAGTCTGGAGAAGGAGGATGTTGATTTGCATACGAGTCCAGAGGTCAAGCGGCAGTGGGAAGGAGGGAAAGACCGCACAAAGGAGAGCTCAACACCACGTTCTCCGGTCTCCAGGTTCTCTCTTTTTCTGTTGACTCTGCTAAGCCTCGTGTGATCTCTCTCGCCTGTCAGAGTCCAGCTTTAACGAAATATCCAACTCTGCCTCAGTGACAGACCCGGCAACGGTCGCCGTGTGGCCTATGACATCATCGACTCGCCATTCGGGAAGAGTTATACAAGAGAGGACTTGGGACTGTGTGTCCAAGGAGGCTCTCGCACATGAGTTCAGATAAACTAGGAGATCTTTAGTTACATTTAGAGCTGATTGATAACAGCTTTGGTTCAGGCTCATGTGAAGCCTTGGAGAGATCGAATCTCGGTGCAGATTAGATGAAGGATTCAGAGGCGTCCGGGAAGTCAGACAGGTATGTAAAACACTCCACTGAATTATTCAGTGTGGCTGAAATATAAAAGAAGAATCTATTTGGAAGCTGATGGGCAGATGTTTTGTTTTTTTCTGTGAAGGAAGACTTGATTTGTGCAACATTACTGGCGTCTAGTGGAATTTGCTTGAATAATTACTCTTTACAGTAAAGAAGCCTGAAAACAAATCTCGGTGTGTGTTGTACAGTAAGTTGATATTGTGCTTTTATTAGAGTTTCACAATGAATGTGTATGGATAGATCTCAATTGCAGAGACTATTGGAAGGAATTTCTTTCTTTTTTCATTAATAATTGGAGAAAAAAAATGCAGAAAAAGAGAAGGGGCCTCATGTATAAAACTTTGCGTAGATGTAATCCTTAAAGTGTGCGTACGCACAAAAGGCAGAATTTGCGTACGCACAAAAGTTTTCAGATTCATAAAACCGTACGTACGCCAGAACCTGCGCAAGGTTCGCTTTATAAATCAAAATGATCTGAATATTGTGCGCAGGTGCACGTGCGTATTGCTTACCCCAATCTCCTCCCGAAATAACCATATTTGGATGTTAAGACCGCCCATTTTGAATATGTATGATCTCTCTGCATATGAATACCACCAATAATTCGGTTAACAAAAGCAAATTCATTCTCAGATGGTGCCTTTATTGCAACATGAATGCAGTCAATAGCACCGATTACATTGGGAAAACCGGCAATTGCTGCAAATCGCATTTTGATGTTGGCTTGTTCAGCTTGTGTGTAAGGAAAACGGATGTATCGGGGTGCCATCCCCACTATGGCATCCCATACATATGGCATGACACGGCTCAGGGATGACTGCGACATACCCGATCGGTCTGCTAACTCTCGCTGGAAAGGACCAGTGGCCAAGTGGCCTAATGTGGTCAATACTTGCACAGGAACACACAGCGCATGGTTTCTCCGCGAGGGTCTTTCCAATACTGGCCTTAATTCAGAACACAATTCCAAGAGGATGGCTCTTGGAAATCGAAATCGGCTCATGAGCCAATCATCATCATGAGCAAGGAAATCTTCACGGTCTCTGAAAACACGCTCCCTCCGTAGAGCGTCATTAGCAAGGTCTTCTAACAGCGCTAGAGCATCCATTATGATGATAAGTTATATACGCACATACCTTTTTATAGCCCATTCATTAAAACAAATTAGTAAATTCAAAGTATTTGCACCTGGTTAAGAATACTAATAATGATAATTCAGGTTGATACAATTTGATTTATTGGGTGATGTAATAGGATAATTTAGAAGTTTTTCATTTTAAATAGCTATTGCTATTTAGGACAGTTGATGTCGCCAACGGCATTTTGTGCATACGCAACGTTTATACATTAGGCCCCAGGTCTTTGATGAGAGACAATTCTCTCTGCATTTTTACAACTATTTTGCTCTTAACACTCTTTTATTTAACTGAGGCTCAATCTGATTCTTGCACGAAACCAGGTGTGTGTTGAGAAATATGAGATTGAGTTGGATAATGCTTTATTTTGACATACCAGTTCTGTGACTGATTACTTATTAAACACAAAGTGTGCTTATAGTCCTGTACATGTCATAAGATATGCTTTAGCTCAGAGAACAGCAGCACTATTTTAGCTCCACTCGTCGTTACATTTAGAGTTTGGGAGCTGGCTCAGTGGCAAACTCCCAATAACCAAAAAATCATGTTTGCGATGTCTACACAACTATACATGTGAAGCAACTAAGAAGTTTGATGTGCTGGTGAAACACTTTATGTTACAACTTGCAACTTGCCTTATTTTTCAATGTATACTTTGGTTCAGGAAAATGTATAATATAAAGCACAAGGAAATGCGTTGGTCATTTTCTCAGGTATAATGGTTCCTCAGACTCAGGGGGGTTTGTTGATATGAGCATAATTGGTCTTTGCCCATTTTTTCTTTCAAACTCTGGGTCTTGTTTTCTCTTCTGTTTATATGTTGATTTTTTTTTGGTTTTTTTTTTTCAAATTTGTCTTTTGGTCCTAGTTTTGGAGTTGTATTGGGTGTTGTATGCTATTCATGGTTTCTCTGTGTTCCTTATTTGTTTTATAAGATTCAATCCTGCTCGTTTTCCTTTTTATGCCAATCAGCATTTATCTTATGTTGGTGACCAGTCCCTGCATTTCTCACTCTGTGTTTAAGACTCCATTTCCCAAAAGCAACTTTATCTAACCCACATGTTTACCCCTGTGACGTCCTGGGTGGGTTCTCCTCTACATTCTGCTGAGTCTCTCATTCGCCCCTTTGCTCCTTCATTTTTGGTTTTTTTTGTTAAAAGTAGTTGCAGCATGTTTTTAGAAGGAAATGTATGGAGTTCTGAAGTATCAATTTTTAGTAGATGCTTGTTTTTTCTAGACTGTTATCACTGGTGATGTCATTTGGAGTAGTAGAAATGTAAATCTTTGAAGGTTTCCCTTTTAAGACTATAAAACAGTCACCTAAATCAATCCAAAGCATTTTCTAATGGCACAAAGGTGTTGGAATAATATGGATAGGGTTTCTCGGTCAGAAATCGGATGCTTGTAATTACCGTAATTCTAACAAAAAATTACTTACACCTATTTTTCTTTTGTGTTCTGAGCTAATTACGCTAATTAAGAGCTTCTACGTGCATCTTTGATACCAACCCTTCTCTTTTTGTGGATATATTTAATAGTGCAAGAGAAAAGAAAACCTTTCGGAACGACAACCCACCGTGAAACTCAGGAGCTCTGTAAATATTTAACAGCCTCTTGTTAAATGATGCTTTTGTGCCAGGAGCATCCGCCAAACACCTGCCAGCTTCCCTCTCACTGCTTTCTATTATTCCTTTTCAGCAGAATACTGATAGAGAACACCAAGAATAGTTTTGTGTGTTTGTTTACAATTTGTGCACAGTACATCCTGACCTCTAGATTTAAGAGTATGTGAAAGAGAAGAGGCAATGAACTGCTTTATTGTGTTTTGTGGTGTTCAATAAATTCTCTACACATTCAAATCTTTTATGTAATACTCTCAGGTTAGGTTAAGTAAGTCGAATCTTCTCTTACTCCAAAGCATTTAGTTGCTTAAAATTTGGTTAGAAGAATACTTTGTGGTCTGTACTCTCAAAGCTCTTAAAACATTTTAAATATAAAACTTGATAGTCAGCAATTGCAATCAATTACATTTATTTTATTTAATGGCTTTATAGAAACATTCATACAGTAAAACAGTACTCAAACAATGTAAAATCAAGTTGGTTCTTAAAGCATCAGTCTTTTCTCCGCTCAATGTTCTGATCGCTCTGGCACCGGAGACGAGCTGCTGCATTCTCCCTCATCTGTCTGCAAACTGTTATAAATTGTTATAAAACAAATTGCTAAATCACCATCTCTTAAACCACAGCACAGTGGTTTTAGACTAGTGTTTAAATAAACCATAGTTTAGAGCTGAACTACAGGGATGGATACCTGGAAACTCAAGCCTGTATCTGACCCTTATCTCACACACAGATCACATGCTGCTGTTAGCCTGGGCCTTTATTTTACGATGGCCTTGTTTGGTCATCAGATAAGAACCTTGCTGACTCCTCAGTTTTCCTTCTGTCATCACATGGTGATGTATATGTGTGATGTGGGTTTTTTACTGTTCATAGTTCAAATGATGTGTTCAGTATTTATTTTTTCTGCTGATAATTTTAATACAGATGCTGAGAAACACAAGGAAAGATTAACCACAGACTAGCTCTGTATGGTACTGTAGTAGTGTCGGAGAAAACCTTCACATTTCATCATGTGAAGTTGACAAACTCTAAACATACTCAATTTAAGACCTGTACACCAGGATGCTTTCTGGTCTTGTTTAGTGATTCACAAATAAACAAAGGACACCAATGTCCTTTTTTAAATGCTTCTGCCTACTTTTTTGGGTTTGATGCACCATGTTAAAAACTCATTTTTAAAACATCCTCCAAACCGCTTGGTAAAAAGTTCTGGGACAGGGGTCTCCACTGATAGCGTAGTGGTGCAGACTGCGTCCGGCTCCCCTGATCTCTCTCCCAAGTGTTCTTCCTGTCTCCTCTCTGAACTGTCCTATCTATTAAAGGCATCAAAAAGATTCCAAAAAACATATTTAAAAAACAACAAATGCAATGTACCCTTACCTCATTGTTTTTACCAAGGGATGTGCGCCTGGCTCCATCAAGGTAGCATTCAAGGCCTTAAAGGGTCATTCATAAAACAGGACCTGCTAATTTTTTTATTGATTATGGCTTGCGAAGATTAAGTTTATGGACCGCAAGTTTTCATCTATTCTGTTTGTGGCCCTGTCCACACATACACATATATTATGTTATAACCACGCTTTTTTTAACACGGCTATGCAGTACGTCCACACATAACCGGAGCAGCATTTTAACTGTTACCAAGTTCATTTGAAAATGCTGATCAAAGTGATTTTTTTGGAAATGCTACTGATTCTTTTCTGCGTAGACACAATAACTGCGGAAATTCTGTTCAGGTGGAACTATATGAACTTTTAACTGATGCAGTAGCATTTTCTCAGAGCTTCATCTGGTTAATGGCGACAGAGGAAGGATTTGCACTCCAGCTGTCTGTTTTAAAGCCTATATTCAGTAATGTACACAACTACACAAGCACTCAACATATTTAATTTTGTCAAACCACAACAATGTGTGTGTGTTATTGCTACAGACCCACTCACCTCGTGCAAATGCAAAAAGCTCTAGTTTTGAACAGTTTAGACTCTCATTCCCTTAAAAGAACAAATTATGTGAATAATTAATTTATATTGTTCATCTACTTGTAAACTGTTTTGACCAAAAATACAGCAAAGTACAACAATCTGGGTAAATAAATTTGCTCACCTGTGTCTTCTAATTTTCAACAGTGTGAACTAATTGTACTAAAAAAAACAATTCACTCCCCAAAAGTTGAGTCATTTTGAAGATTCATTATTTTCACAATTGATTCATCGCTACCCCTAAGCGCTATCCAAGGGCAAAGAGAATCACTGCAACAAGGAGCAATTAATCGACAATAATCGAAAAAAACCATTATTTATTTTTGTTTATAGGTTAATTTTATAGAACATACTTTTTAAATGCTTAATACTTTTTTGTCACTGAAAAACTTCTTATTTGAATAAATTTGGTCACGTTTTACTCTGTCCAATGAAAAGCCACAAGCAAACACAATTTAGGCAAGTACCATGGATTTGAATGTTTCCATGGTGACAGCTTCTCACACACAGATGCGGGACGCAGCATTCAAAACAGCTGCGGAATGAGACCGCTGCGTCTATTTCCACCTGCCATTGCAATTCAAGAGCTTAGTATCTATGCCCTATACTCCTACAGTCGAGTCTTTGTTTTTAATATATTTTCTGTCTTTCCTGAGTGGATTGTGAATGTTCTCCCTAGCTCTCCTGGGTTTCTTAATGTGGGTCTGCATTGAACTGATGACCTATCAGCGTAAACTTCGCTGAGGGTTTTTAAAATATTTTTAATAGGGCAAGAGTGAAAGTGCAGTTTCTTCACAAATAGTCAGCCTACTAAAATAATGTTTAGTGCATAACTTAAAGATTCATCAATTAAAGCATTGAACAGATTGTAACTTAATGATCCACTAAACAAGTAATGTAAGGTTGAAACGAGGACAAGCACCTTTATGTGAAACTAGCACAGCAGGTAGAAAATATTTAAACTGCCATTAGGTTAAGCATGAAGAAGGAAATGAGAGGAAAATGAAAAGGGAGAGAGACACACATACACACACACGCACACACGCACACACACACACACACACACAATAGCACAAGAGGAACCTGCTCTCTGACATTATTGTTCAACCCAGCGATTTCTCTGATTGGCCAGCATGTCTGAGGGCGAGAGAGAGAAGAAGAGAGAAGAGAGAGAGAGAGAGAGAGAGAAGAGAGAGAGAGAGAGAGAGAGAGAGAGAGAGAGAGGTGTTGTTCTCTCTGCGGTATGGACTCTGTGTGTGTTTCTCACCCGATCGTTTGAAGGTGGGATTGCGTTCTTTCTCTTGTGGATGTTTATTCATCTCAGCCTTTGCTTTGGACGATTTCCATCAGAGAGACAGGTACAAAATTACCACACAGATAAATAGATTTATACAAGATTATAAGTATTTGATCGTCTTTAACTTCTTGTTTTTGGGTTTAGGCTATCATGCTGTTTAAGGTGTCTAAGCAGAATATGTAGTTAGATTCTGACTCAATCCTAAACTATTATAGTTTACACTTTTAAGAGCTAACTAGCTGGAATGAAAAGATATATCATGAATTGTTTGTGTTTAATTTAGACTGAATGGCTCAGAAAGCATACGCATATCAAAAGTATGTTGAAGAAGCTTGTGTGGTGAAATAAGTTCACCTGCGTTTTCCAGGTGATGTGACTCAATATTATCAGAGCTGTGTAGCGTGCCTACATGAGGTAATGGGGAGGACGTGACGGTTGCTGTGACGATGCTGTGTTTTCAGTTATTTGAATATGGGCCCTTCTTTCCATATGGAAATAAAAGGTTTGTCTGTTTAGTTTGTCATGTACAGAGAGCACGAAGGAAAAGTCATATTTTGATTATGTATATTTCTTTAACTGCCAGCTTTGTTTAAGCAAAATTAAACTTGTAGTTTGTTTTCAAAGAAAGTCAACAAAACTTAAATTGTGTCTGGCAAAATAAAAAAGGGGAGAGAGAATATCGCACTTCTGCCATACTTCCATTGGCTATAAAGCTTTTGAGCCGATTGAGTGAAAAACTGTCGACAAGAAAGCCGAGTAAACATTAAAGGATTTCTGAGACGTAATCAGCGTGGGTAAACCATTTGACCGCAAATGCATATAAACTTTTATACTGCTGTTTCTTACAGAGGTGTTTTTTAAAAAAAATGGGCTATTTTCTTTTAATTGATGGAAAAAATGAAAAGTGAAAATGGAGGAACAGACTACAAGCTCAGGATTCGTGCTCAGGTCACCTGATGCGTAGATGTTTTACACGTCTCGCTCACTGAACACTATAATCAAGGATGGATACTACAGTCTACTAAGTCTATGTAGATTGCAAAATATATTTTTATTGCAAATAACCCCTCATACCCATAACCATACAAAATAATGGTTAGATGTTAATTGGGTGAAAATTGCAGAGAAACTGTGTATTTTCTGTACTCATTGTTTGACAAGGCCAGGAACAGATACAAGTTATCAGAGACCTGTGTTTCTTTTTAAACAAATAAGAGTTGTTGTTTTTTTAAACGACTTAAGTTGTGTCACGATGTGTCTTATAATTCAGTACTCTTCTTGGGATTAACATTTTGGTTATCATGGAATTGTGAGATTTAATGTTCTTTGGTTGAATTACTTTTTTTATGTTGGTAAAAAAAATCTATAAAGCATTTAGAACTTAAATCAAACTCTGTTTATTTAAAACCCTTCATCAGCCACAGCCAGAGCACCCATCTTAGCTCTGTCTGTGTCCATGTTGGGGGAGAGTCCTCTCTTCCCCTGGGCTCTGGTCACTTTAAAAAACACAGACATGTAAATACATTGGATAACCCTTCCAATCAAATCCAGTTTCATGCTAGACTCGGTTTAAATCCTTCCCTCGAGATGGGGAAAAAATAAAGAGTGGAGTTTGACTTCTCTTCACATTCTTTCAGGGTTGACAAATTAAAACACACATTTCTTCAACCCCCATTCTTAGAAACACAGGATTAACACACAGGACTAAAACCCTTTTTGGTCAACTAAAAATAATCATATTGTGGTCATTATTTTATACTACAGTTCAAAAAGAGCAACCTAGGGGCGTCAATTATCTTAATCCACTCCTAATTATGCTTCAACACAGCTGTAGCTGCAGTAGTTTTCTATGATACTTGGTTCTAGCCTTCAAGGCACCGAGCTTGGAGGTAGCTGAGCTCCCCTTCTCCTGGAAGCTCTTGTGTGGGGGACTAGCTACAGGTGTCTCAATTTCATTCATCCAAAGCAAACTTACAACAGATGGAGGGACAAAATGCAATTTTCACAAAGGCAAATGCTAACTCAGAAAGAAAGGACAGAATTGTATTGCTTGTGGAAGAGAAGAGTATTTAGTTGCTTTTTGAAAGTTGTTAGTGTTGCTGCTTCTCTGACTGGATCAAGGAATTTGTTCCACCAGACGGTGAGAGAGAAAGTTCTGGTGAGAGATTTTTGTCAAGATGCTTTTCCAGCTCTGAAAGCAAACTTGAGAGGGATTGTAACAGCTTGTGAAGGTAGACTGTGGCAGATCTAGAGACCAGATCGCAACCTATATAGTGTTACCTATATATAGTTTTAATTTAGTTGATAAGAAACTAAACGTATTTGCCACTTGAAGTATTGAAGTGAAGGAGTTTTAATCTATAGTAAGTAAAAATGTAACCCTGCTTAGCCAATGACACATGTTTAACTAGAGGATTTAAGGTGTAGGAATGAGAAGAATGGTTATGAATGTGAAGATTTTTTAAAGCATCTCAGACTAAAAGCTTAAAAAGTGCTAAAAGCAAAGCTTCTCTCAGACTTGTCTGAGTAAAGGTCAGCATGTTTGGTTGTCACTTTATTTATTGACAGTCCATCCAAGAATCTGTGGCTATTTATTCTCCCATATCTCGTTCTAAACTTATGTGAGCTTTTTAAAATCTATAAATCATAAGTTGCTGGTGAACACACATTCATACTAACTCATTTACAAACATAACTCAAACGGACATCCATGTGTGTCTGGAATGAGTAAGGGCCAGATGTCAATCAATTGTTGCAGTCAGAGTAACGGAGGCGAAGCAAGGGCAAAATCTGATCTCGAGGTCTTCAGTATGGCTAGATATCGGAGGGATGCTTCTGAGACAAGTAATAGTGCAAGCTCAGATGGTAGACTTATCAACAACAAAAAAGATAAAACGGGATCATTAAGTCCACTGTACTTCATTGTTATTAATCTTGCAAAGTGAATGAACATTTTTTCCTAGTTGTGAAAAACAGTGAAAGGATTGATACAATGTTAATCACGTTATTCTTGTTTTTTCCTGAGGCGAAATCTAGCAGTCAATCAACTTTTTTTGATGACTTGTTCAGAGTGCTGTTGAGACAAAAAAAGAGAAGCTAGGTGTTGATCGATGTGCACTCTCGGATCAACCTTATGATAGGAGACTGCGGCGGCGAAGAAGAACGTGATTTAGAGCAGTAGAAGAAATTGTGAAAGACGACTCAGACTGGTCTTGTTGATATCCGACGCTCAAGAGTTGTTCCACAAGCCCACAAACATTATAAAATGGGCAGGCATGTCACTGTTGCCTCCTGAGCCCCATCCAAGGCAAGGAGCATCACTGCTAGCATTAGCTGTGCTAACGTGGGTTTCTTCTGGGTGCTCTGGTTCCCTCTCACTGTCCAAAATCACACTGTTGGTGAATTGAACACTCTAAACTGTCCTCAAGATGGCAAGTGCATGTGCCTCTGCAGTGGACTGATGACCAGTTCAGGGTTCTCTGAATGCCAGATTCATCATGGCTTCATTAAATCATGGCTGTATTTACTATTGTAATATTATACTCTTATTTTCCAAAAGCATCTTGAGTAAAATTCAGATTGATGAGTAGTATTTTTGGATTGCCTACTACGCGCTGCTTATAACATGGTACATTCTTGCAGTCATTAACAGAAATTTAGTTAGGAGTTTTCTTTGCTGGGCAAGTCCTGGTTAGGTGACAATTCTGAAAATATGTATATTAAAGCAGTTTATTATAGTACGTCAATTAGAAAAACAGTTTCATCAACTAAAGCAAACATGTTGCTTTCATCTTTCTCACGTCTACAAGAACAACAGCGAGCACTCTCTAATATGAGATTCCTCCCTGCTCAAACAAACAGCGGCGTTCTTAAAGTACACAGAAGCTTTATTAAAAAGCACCGCCTTGACCTTTGTCAGTCTTCGACTTTCACATGATGATACACTGCTGTCAGAAGGAATTCTTTCTCTTCTTTGTGCGGTTCTCCGAGCTGTTAATAGCATTCCTGCAGCGGGTCGAGCTGGTTTCGCTTTAAGCACTTTCACAGAATCTCTAAATACAGGTGGAGGGTGTGCACAATACCTTGTTTTGCAGAGCTCTACTCTAAGATTTTATGCATGATAGGGAAATTGGAGCACAAAAGCTGCTCTCCTCAAGGTTTTACACTGGTTTCAAGAAGACCTTGAACTTCCTGGAAACATTTTGGGCTATGCACACTTGAGGTCAGTTTATTGTTTAAATAAGTAAAAAGACTACCCCAAAGACCAACCGACAAACACTGGCTGGATTTTAACCCTTAAATTTGACGAGCTGTTTGTGTATGAAATGGGTAGAGGCTCACAGAAGATGTTTCTAACAAAAAACTGAAGATCTAAAACAATGTACTGTTCACGTGATCTACAGTGAAAAGACTAAAATCTTTCTGTTCTCTAAATGCTCTAATAATGATCATCTAATGCAGCTGTGAGTGTTTCTCATTGGTTAAAAATGGAACAATACTGTATTGCACAGCTCCACTCTCGGATGTGAAGTATGATAATGGTGGACCTGGAACACAAAACCAGCCCTTTTAAAGCTGTTTCAAGAAGAACTTGACCTTCTGGGAAAACGTTTGGATTCAGTTTTTTAAGTCCATGCATTCTCTACGATTACATTTCTTAAATGACAAAGTAGTGAACCCTTCATGGAAAAGGTTCAAAAGCCAGGGTGGTTTCACAGCATGATTGTAAATGGGTTAAGAGTATTTAAGGTATCTGAACATGTAAGAATTATATTTTAGAGGTAAATCTGTTTGCTTCTCCCGTGCAGCAGAAAGATAAAAAATACTACATTAATTCAAATGAAACTTAAAAAAAAAATAATATTTGCTAGGACAAAATTGTGCAACCTTCACAGCAAAAAGTCTTAAGTATTATATAAAGACATTTAAACCTATTTTTTTTTAAGTAAGTTATTTAGCTTTTGTAATGTTTATAATATATAGTCCTCTCATGGTAGAGAGTAAATATTTAAGCATTTGACATTTTTACCATAAGTTACATTACAAAGATTATAAAACATAACACATATACCACATAAATACATTTTTTTTTTCAATTTCTTCTTATTGTTTAGGAAGCTAAAGTTAAAGCAATTAGTGCTGGTGGCTAATGAGGGATTTAACTACTTGGTGGTTTATGTTCGTTTGCCCGCTTCTCAGCATTCAATCTGCTGATTGGCTCATTGAATATAACCCCACAATTCTCAGTTTGAGTTTGAAGATGGAACGTATTTGTTTTATAAGTAAAAATTAAAAACATGTTAAAAAAACTTTATAAAACGATATTTTTACAAAGAATCAGAATATTTGAATAATGCAATTAGACCAAAATATTATGGGCTTAATAATGGACTTATTGTTATAAGGGGACACATTGACTTAAAGTCTTTAATAAAAGCTAAATAAAATGAGAAGTTTCTGTGATCTACGTTTCTTGTCTCACTGTTGCATCAGACCAAATTAGCCTGCTAAATCCATAAATATAAATGTCAGTACAAATATATTGTTAAATTAAAGAAAAATAAAACTATTCCGTCCTAGCTTTCACACTAGACAAGTATAAAACATCTTCCAGAGAAAGTTTTAGGGCTCTGGGGTTGTTGCAGGACGTTGTGTGCTGCTCTGGTCGCTATGGTGACCAGCAGGGTCTTATGGAGGCGAGGCAGGTATGTGAGGAATGCAGGAGGGCAGATAAACGCTCCTATTGTTAATGTGCTGATCACAGATGGTATTTTGACTCAGTAAACAGACGAGATTAATCGAGATATTATTAGCAATGAAAGTCTGAACGAGGGAGTGCATTCCTCCATCAGTCAGCTGGTCGCAGCCCTCGGAGGAGAGAGTGATAAATCAAGTTGGAGAGAAAGAGCTTTTGAAAGAAAGGTATGTGATGTGCTCACTTATAAAGGAACTGTTTGAATGGGAAACGCTTCCTTGCTCATGGTGAGGAAACGGTTGTGTAAATCACTGTAAAAAAAAAAAAAATTTGTCTCAGTTGAACAGATGTCAATGGAGATATTTACTTTTGCTTAACATATAATTCTGATTATTACTAATTCCATCATTGGCTCAGTCATAAAACAATTAACATTGTGACTAAAATACAAATAAAATTCAGAACTAAATGTTTTAAGTGTTTTTATTAGAGTTGGTTATCCATTCATGACAGACACAGGAGAGACGCTTGCTAGCAGTTACACAATCTTAAGATTGTCTCAATAACCTGAAGGTATTGTTTGTGCAGTAACTCAAATCTTATACTTCCTATCATCAGATTCTAACCTTAACATGAGTTTTCATTTTCAGGAGTAGTGAGCAACTCAAGTATGGAAAAACTTTTATGGAAAAGTTTAGTATGGAATAAACAGCATTTTATACAAATGCATCGCTGGATTATCTGTTTGTAACAGCCCACAATTTTCTGATTGTGTTTTTTATATACTTATATTTTTATGCCATGTTAGTTGTTTTAGTGTTGCTCAGTTGTACAGTTATATGCTATTGATGTGATTTTAAACACAATGGAAGAGCTGGTGATGATAATGATTGTATTTATTATGCAAATAAATTATGAAATAAAACTGTTTAAAACATAAACATACAAGCTAACAAAGAAGATAGTAGAGCAAACAGAAAATCTAAAAATACTAGAAAGCGGAAGAAAATGGGTCAATATCAGGGCTCTGCCATAGAAAAAAGGTTAGTTTTGATTTGCGATTTAAAGGTCTGGAGTGAAACTAATCTGGCAATGCTCACATCTGATCATCAATTATAAAAGAAACCAGCTTTATAGCCTTTTTCTGTGCGTCTATGGTAGCTAACTGCTGGCTGGAATAAATCTGGTCACTTGCCTGACTCTGGCATGCTCATGTTCTTCTATGTGTGTCCTGGAGAAGCCTGAGACTTCCTCCAGGCCCAGAGCTTTCTTAAAGGAATAGTTTTTGTTCTCCTGCCATGAATCATGCCCAGATGGGATGTTCTGGGGCAACTGCCACAATAAATGAAATATAATTTATATTTAAGCGTTTTTTCACTAGGGCTGTGTAATCAATTCAAAAGTGAAATCACTTCTTATACTTCTTGTTTTATTGCTCAAGATGATGTTAAACCCTCAACCTAAATCCCTCTGTAAGCATGTTGGGATTTGCTAAAGGAAGCAAGAATTTCATCAGCAAGTCAGTTGCGTGGAATTGTTTTCGGATGAAGAGAAAACCATGTCCCCCAGTAAAATCTGCCTGAAGACGGGAGCAGTGTGAAGCATGGGGCTGTACGCGAGAACGAAATACCTGCTAAAACACAACCTCTATCATTGAAGCTGTTCGCATTAGTGTTTTTTGTACTCACACAGTCTTATGTACACATTCAGTCAGACACTAGATTGTACTAAGAACATTAAAAAGAAGGCGGGACATTCAAAAACGTTAGCCAATAAGAGCTAGACAGAGAAACCCAAACTGACACACCATGCTCCAAACTCAAAGGCTTCAGAACAAACACCAATATGTTAAATGATTTTATCTATTTCTACACTGTTTTTGGATCCAGAAACTGCGTTATTTAATTCACCCACAAACTATACAAAGTAGAAAAACAGTTCATAGCCTTTTTAAGAAGAAGATTGAGAAGAGAGAAATTTTTTATAGCTGCAATGAGAAACTTTGAACAGCGCTATAAACGTAGTAATGCAAAAGTTCCAATTCCTTGCGCTTAACTAATTGTATTACTCATGTCTCTATTACTATTTTACAGATATTTTTACATATCAATGGAGTGTATCTATGCCTCATTTAGAAAATCAAAATTAAATTACTCTCTACATAGAGCAGAGACTGTTGAAAACCCAGGTGAACATGGGCTGAGTGAACCTCCTTTGTCAAATATGAGGCACACACACGCACACACACACACACGCACACAATACTCTCACGTGAAAGCATTAAAGGAGAGAAACCACCCTTTCTCTCAGCTAAGCCATTCACAAACTCCCAAAGCAAACAGGCACTCGTCATCTACTAAGCAACCAAAGATCTCATCCAGTCTAGACCAGGGATGAGAAAAATTACATGTTTTCACCAAGCTAGCTCTTTAATTAACCTTCTTGTGTCATAACCATGACCTACCTTTCACACATTATTCACACAAATTACAGTTTCTTGCGTAGTCAAAGATCCACTATTTTTATTTTTTAAATTCGTTTTGTGTAGCACAACTCATAGAATAGCCAGTTTGTGTTTTAAATACCTCTAAAACAACAGAGACAAGTTAAAGTTGTTTAAACAAATCAATCATCTAATTAACCTTTAGCTGTTTCCTAATTTTGGCATAACTTGAAATATTAAAAAACAGCATTGATTGTGCTGTTCTGCATTGTGTGAGTGTGCTTCCAGATTTTAGGGGAGGACGTGAATATATTTAAAACTTTTGGCCAATAGGGACGTGATAGTGTTACGAAGAAATGCAAACTGAAATGGCCCATCACAAACAATCCTCGGCTACAAAAAAAAATTGACCAAGATATAATGCAATTGTTCTTTTTAATTCATCACAGCATTCCTCTATTGAAAAGTAAAACAGAACATTTCATGACCCCTTTAACAGTTCTCTTCGTTTTCTTGTGTTTAGTTTGTGTTTAAATTGGGTAGGGGTTCAGTTTGGGTCAGTTGGAGTTTGGTTTGGGTCAGTCTGGTTCTTGAGGGTCTCCTCAGCTGAGTACGATCAAGAATAATACTTTAGTTTTCTTTTTTTTTGTTTTTTTTGCATTTCTACTGTTTACAATTGTAGAAAGACCAGTAGAGAATCAAGCAAACGTCTTAAATTTCAGGGTTGCTCAGCCAAGCACAATCATGTTATTTACAGTCATCTGAACCTTTTTTAATGCAGTTTACGAAGCTAAATGCATCTTTGTGTCTTTAATGCAGTGTAGTACGTGTAGTGATGCATCTGATCATGTGTTTTATCATCACAAAGTTAACCCCCTCCCTCTCTCTTTCTCTCTCTTTGTGTTTTGTAGAGAGTGTTGTGCAGGTCCGTGCTGCTCTGATGCACGTCCTCTCAGCCCCTCCAGAGAAAACCGATGCATCAGCGGAGTCAAACTGCGCATCAGAAACAGGTCTGTGACTATTTTCCCATTCTACATCCTCTGGAAGTTAAAGCACTGAAAGCACTGTAAATGTATCTTTTTCACAAAAACAGATGCCAGTAACGTTCAACGACTTAGTGATTACGCCTGTTTGTGAAATTATTATTGTTTTATTCTTTTACACTTACACTTCAGCAGCTTCTGAAAGGGTTTTTCTGTGGACACATATTTTTTGGTATCGCTTGGGAAACAGGAAGAGATTGTGTCCGAAACAGGAAGAGGATGTGGTTAGCATTGGGTTTTAATGGTTTCCTGTGGCTCATAGAGGTGATTCTCAGTCCACAGAGTCTCTATTTACCTTAAATCCACTATTACCAAGCTCTTCGCCGGGTGTTTAAGGGGATTTTCAGTGAAAGGCAAGATTAGCCTGTTGTCCTGAAAACCAAAATGAACTTTATCCTCTTTTCTAGTTCTCTTTTCCTTTTCTCTATTTCTTTGTAAATAACACAGTAGTACTGTGAACAGACGCTGTAAATAGCACGAGGGCTTGATCTCAAATATCACTTTCATCCTGGTGGAGCTTTGATGCAGAGGTGCCTCAAAGGAACTCGTGGCCAGCTGAACCACTTTTTTAAAACATTGCTTCAAAAAGGAACTCCAGCGTTTAAGGGAAAAATTATGTATATTATAATAAAACCATAAAGGTCTTGATCAAATTAGTCAGAAAATATTTGTGTACATGATTGGTAATTTCCGTCAGGTATTAAGATGATATTAACTCAAGATTTTGAGTCATTATTTTGGGCACCTAGTGAACTTTGGACCAAAAAATGGCGTGCTGATCACCCCTGAGTCAGAGAGATGCAGATAAATCTAATATATTTACTGACCTTCATAAAAGCCCTGAATGTAACTGGTTAAAGCATCCAAACCAGCTTCATGAAGAAGCATCAAATCTGATTACATTTCATCGATGTTGAATTACATGTATTTACTAGTGCTTTCAGAAAGCTTCATGAAAGCAGCTGAGGCTTACTGTCAGTGTCTGTATTATCAGCGTCCGCGTCTGTAAATCATCTGAGTATCTGAACAGATAAAAATACATTTATTTTCAGATTTTTAACTGCGATTGAAGAGATTACTTGAGTAAAGTAAAACCGTTTTTTATATTTAAAAAAATGTATGTAGAAATAAATCTTTATTCTCAATCATGATGTTTTTTTTTACAATTCTTTTTTCCCAACTTTAGTTATATTAAAAGTGAATAAATTGTCTAACCTTAAGCATACATTTATAAATCCTATGTAAAAAGCATTTTACTAAACCAGGAGAAAAAAAATTGGCAAACAAATAAATGTTCTCCTATTGAAGTTAAATTATAGTAATGCTACATTTTTCTTATATAAATTTAAAATTACTTGCATAAATGAACACTTAAATAAGGCAAGACGCATTTAAATTGTAACTTTTCTACATTTCGATGCATATTTATAAAATTATTTAAACTTACATTTAGGTGTATTTTTCTTGAGGCGAATATGCTGATTATGTAAATGCAAACAATGCCAGGCATTTTCACTGAACATTGAAAGAAAAGGAAGTGGGAATAATAATGGATGAAACAATGATTATGTTAAAATGTAGAAATAGTTTTTTTGATCAGGGAAAATGCACCAGATATCTCTGTTAGGGTTTACACTTGACTAGTTTACAAGGGCACCCAGCATTCACAATGATTAAGCTGAATGGACTTAAAATAACTCAGAACTGAAGTTAACTCAGAATTGAAGTGTTTTGAAGCAGATTTGGGAATATGCTTCATTAAAGATGTTTATGATCGAGAGAGACATCTGAATTTGTGGACGTGTCCTCCCATTTTTAGCGAGGTATTCATGGAACGATTGCAGGAAATGAGTTTAAGAGCCTCTCTCTGTCTCTCTCTAATTATTTTCTTCTTCTTGGAGGTCAGTTCATGAGCAGTTCATCCATCATGTGTGTTTTCGTCCATGTTCCTGAATTGTGAACATTCCAATGTTATGCGTGCACTCAGAGGTAGGATTTCCCATAATCCCTCAGTGACACAATTAATATTGAACCGTCTCCTGCTGGATAAACTTCAGTCTGATGAGCTTTAATTTACAATCAAATCCAACTCAAAGTACTATCTTTTGGAGATGGCGGAGAGACCGTTTAGGTTATAGTTAGAAAAGTAAAGAAACCAGTATTTAATGAGATTAGGTTTAGTTTTTTTAATTCACAAAAATAGATTTTATTGGAGCAAGCTCCAGTTCCACTCGAATCAGGGGTCTCCAAACCTGGTCCTGGAGGGTCAGAACACTGCACATTTTTGGTTCAACCACCACAAAACACACCTGTTGCACTAATTAGGGTCCTCTCTGAGTGTCTGAAGCTAGAGTAGTATGCGTACTAGAGCAGGGCTGAAACTAAAATCTGCAGGGGCCTGCAGGACTGGATTTGGGGAACCCTGCTTTAAATATTTAGGTAAATCTCATGAAAAGTGTACAAATAATATACATTTTTTTTGACAACCTTGTAAATTTACAATAAACTTTATACTGAATGAATTGCATGCACGCTGAGATTTGTCTCTAGATAAGTATAAAACATATTCCAGAGAAAAATAAAAAAAATTATCTAATTTGTGTAAATCCATAACAATGATTGATTTACATATTTGTATTTCATTTATAATTAAGTCTCCTAAGTATTACTCATGTGTAACAGGTAAAATGTTATTTCATTATACATAAAAGATAAAAGATAGAGAAACTATATTACCAATTATGACATTGATATTCTCAATAAAATCTTGGATTTTTCCTGCATAATGTTAGTGAAAAGCCACAACATTCTTACTCTTTAATTAATAAAAAATATTTTTATTTAATTACTAATTTTTTATTTAATTAGCTTAAACTTAATATGTTTAAGTATTCAAAAATACTGCTGATTAGTGTCAACATTTTTAGCTTTCAGACTTCCCCTACTCTCTTGAAAAAGTACCTGAAAAAGTACCTGCCTGTTTCTTTTCATGGGGGACTTACAATCCTCGCATCCCCAAAGGAAATTACGCCCTTGTGCACTCTTATTTTCTTTATCATTGTTTATCTCATTTAAAATGTGTCTCATCTCTTATGTTTGCCGGAAATGTTGTATCTTATAACTGCTTGAAGTTTTTAGTGTTTATTTTGTTAGTTTTTAGTTTAAAAAGCACAACCATTAAAAAAATCTAATATAAATGTATTCTCCTCTCTAAAACATTTACTTTCTGCACACGATGCTCTGGGATTCAACCTGATGTGATCTATAGATTTTGGCCACAGACAGATTAATCATCTGCGTCCTCTCGGAGCACAGACACCGCATCTCTTCTAATCCAGTTCTCCAGTTTCAGTTTCCTCTCTGATCAAAGAGATCTGTGCCGTCGGAGAGTGGCCTTCCCATGGATCAGATAAGCTTTTTGAGCCGAGCACACCCTTCACAGTCTGGCCCAGCCTGAGAGAGGCCCCCGCAGGGCTCCGGAGAGCTGCTTTTGGGGTTTTTAGTGGGTCAGGGCCTTTGGATTCTTCAGGAGTCGGGTTGCATGGTGTGAACTTGTCTCCTGGGAATGATGGGATGCAGTTATTGTTCTCAGGAGTGAAACGTTATAGGAGGAAACCTCAAACTGAGGATTACATCAACATCTCTGTAATACCCTAGCCTTATTTTTCATATATCTCATAACATGTTTTTGATCTAGAAAAATGTAAAACTTGATTTTCCTAGAAGAGCTGGTGGAAAGGCGATACTACTACTACTGTATCTAGTTATCCGAACATGTTCCTTCCAAATTAAAGGAGGAAACTTCCCCTCAATTGTTGTATGAGGGAGAAATTTTCTCAGGTTTGCCATGGTTATTTGTTTAAACCCTTAATTAAACATCAAAAATACGAGTTCTGGTCATGTGATCATGCATTAAAGTTTTTTTATCATGATGCATCTTTACACAAAATTGAGTTATCCCTACAAATTCACAACTTCATTCAAAGCCATGTAGCAGTTTCATAACACAATGAAAGAAATTGTGAAAATTGTGTGAGAGCAATTCAGATGTATTACTGGTTCCCCACTGAAGTGAAGTCTGGATAGCACCTGGATGGGAGACCTCGAGGGAAAATCTGATTGCTGTGAGAAGGGATGCTAGTGAGGCCAACAGGGGGTGCTCACCCTGTGGTCTCTGAGGGTCCTAGCGCCTCAGTGCAGTGACAGGGATGCTGTACTGTAAATAAGCACTGTTCCAAGGACTGCAGAGGAAACCAAAACTAAACTAAAACTAGAAACGGAACAAAACATGATACTGGCAGTGTCACATCTGATGTTTATTTTATTGGCTGTAACTGTCAATTCTGCCACAGATATCTGACGTGTGATACACTTTTCTGCAAAGCCTAGTTCCCATCTTTATCAAACAGTTTTTGGGTGTCTTTAAATGTCATCAGGGTCATGAAAAAATAAATGTAGATGAGTTTAATGAGGGTTAGTGTTAAACTTTCCAACACATGGCCTGTATAGTGCAATTTGGGCAGTGGTTCTCAAATAGTGGGGGGGTGCAAGGCTCCGTCAAGGGGGGCGCATTTGACCTCGGAGAAAATGTTTTTTATTTTTCTATTTTTTTTTACTTTTCTAGACTAAAGTGCAATACCCCTCCACTACATTAGGGGGCAGTGGCGCTCTCTTTGGGAGAGTATGAAGTGTAGAAAACAGGCGGAGAGAGAAGGAGATAAAGAGACAAACGAAAGTCTCCCAACAGCTAAGACGAGGAAATATGACGACGTGCATGTAGCGCTTGGCTTTACTGTGACTACGGTGGAAGTCGAGGAGAGACAGGTGTGCTTACTGAGTCTAAAAATGTTGGCAGCGAACAGCAAGAAGCCAAATAAATTAAGGCGTCACTTAAAGACTTTACACCCCAAACAGCCACGCTGTTTTTTCAGCAAAAATGTGCCGAATATTGCCAGCAATTAAGGTCAGTCAAACAATGTTTATAGTTTTATTAAAGATTTAATGTTTTTTTTTACATTTCAGATGCACCTTAAATCGTTTGTGCTACAGTTAATAAAGCTATTCTTTGTTGTAAGTTGGTCCATATTTCTTTCTTTTTTCTCTTATATGTTAATAAGGATACTATGTTATGCAGAGGTGTACAAATGACAAATTTAAAGACAAATAATACTATTTATAGTTGCCCATTATAACTATATAATGAGATGAATAAATCAATTTATTTGAGTGAAGGATGAATACAATTTTTTTTTCTCCTTTATTTTGCGATTACACCCCTACCCAGCAGCAGCTGCCCTATCTCACTTTCGGAAATATGTTTGTCCCCAGCGCTGGCCAGGACAGGATGTTTATTCCCGCTCTTATCAAGTATTTTAATTATGCTTAATTACACATTTTAAACATTTTACGTGGTCAACCTCTTGTCCTGCCCGCCGTCCTTTTCACTTCACTCGTGCTTTGTCAGGAGACTGAGGAAGACGGTATGGAGCTGCTCGGTGCTTTTTATCGTAAAAAGCTGCGGAGGAAGCAGAAAACGGCTCTAGGTTGCTCGGACGGGGCCCTTTGCAAGACCCCTTCCGAGAGCAACGTCAATGGTTTAGCTACGGGACTCATATCTAAAGTGCTGAGACTCACCTCAAGGTAACGTAGATGGATGGAGGTGTTGTGGTTATTTAATGAGATTCTCAACAGACTTATGGAAAAATTTGTATTTTTAAGCGAGATAATGGTTGGATTTGTATTTATTATTCTCATTCATGGTTGCCTTTTCTATCAATGACTGTTCTGCTTTAAAACTGTTGCTGTAAATAAACAGTTTAAAGTCTCCAAAAACAAAAATCTAATTGTAGTTATTTTTCATAGTTGTTAGACTTCTTTAAGAAACACATCAGAAATAGAAAATGAATAAAATAGATTAAGCAGAGGTTACAATAGAGATTATAAAAGTTTTATATTTTTGCCACTTCATCTTAGAATTGAAATGCATTTTAACCAACATATTTGTAAATGTTTGGGCTTCACTTCAGAATCAGAGTCAGAAAGATCTTTAAATGTACAGCACACAAGAGGAATTTTTTGTGGTACAGGGGACTCTCCAGTGTTGGTACAAAAAAACCACAATTACACACAAAGTTGTACAGTAGCACAGGTATATAAGTAAATTCCCCAAGGTAAAAGTAAATAGAATAAAGTATTCTAGAAATCGAGGTAGTAACAATATAAAGTAATAGAACTGTAACTATTGAAGTCCAAGGCGATTTAGAGATATGCTTTTTATTTTCACTGAGACCTCACTTGTTAATGTTGTAATGTACTTTTCTTGTTTTTATATACTTGTATATGTATGAGGCTTCCTGCTTAGGATATAACTCCTTATTCTTCCCCCTGTGCATGCACACTCCACACCGTACAAAAACCTGCAAGTCAAGGGATTGATGTCCATAGAGGTGACTGGATCTGCAGTCCCTAACATCCACTACTTTGTTGATCATATGTTCTTTGAAAGTGAAAGCAAGTATTTGTTTGTTTCTTTTTTGGCCCAATATATTTTTCCGATTCCAATCAGTTGAAAATCATGTCCTATTACAAAGTATGTTTAATTTTGGATGTTTAACCTGAATTAGTGAAAAAGAGCTAGACAGTGAGAGGGAGAGATCTTCCGGCTGGCTGCTGAAGCGGAGTGTAAGGCTGGCACGGATCACACACTCTCATCTTCATCATAATAAAGATCTAGGTCCCCTGGGCACAAACTGACATTGTGTCTCACAGACGACCTGCTGGTTATTACAGGGAATAACATTCATTATCCTCCACGCTGTATGAAACCAAAAATGTTTTTGTTTTAGACAATGGCAGCATTCCTTTCATGTTTCAAAAACACACTTTAGCTCCCTGAGCCAGAACTGAACACAGGACTAGCTCCAGCGTGTCCGGGTTTACGTCTGCTTAGAAAGGATTGGACAGAAACAAGAGCAAATCTTGTGATGAGTTATTAGTTACGAGTTATTTTTCTTGTTTAAATCATTTAAATTGATGTTGATTATGAATTACTACTATAGTTTTGTTACATTTATTATAATGAGAACTCGAAAATGTTAACACTATTTAGATAACTTTTTATAATTTATTTAGAATGTACAAAGTGCATGATTTTACATTAAATTATAAGCATTTTGTTTCCTTGGAATTTTGACATTTGTATCCAAATTGATTTGTTCGCATTTTCTGATTCTTTATCAACTTATTCAAGTTGTTTGGTGTGTTTTTTAATGTTGTTTATTTTTGAAAGACTTTTTACAAAAATAAATATAAAAAAATATTTCTCAGAGCTTTATTATACTGTGATTGTATGTTCAGTTCTGCAGAAGTGTTTTTGTGGGTACTTTTATTATGTCTTATATAAATATCATTTTGTTTATTGTACAGTAGCAAAAACCAAACTATGAATCAAAGTATTAGTATTTTGGGTTTGTGCACCATAAAATGTTCATTAAGATAAGATATGAAGATATGTTCAAATCTTATATATATATCTGTTCTTTTTACATGGACTCAAAATAGTTAATTTGTTGTTTAGTTGGGGTAATAAAATATTTTTAGTTACAAATGTTTGGCTTGAACGGACATGTGCATATGCTAAATACTCAAACAGGCGGGTTAATGGTTACTTGTTGCTGACTATGCAATGATCTCCATGAGGCCTAACTTAGTTTAATTAGTTTAAACAACCAATATTTGTATTTTAGGTAGACAACCAATGGCAATTTTTTTTTTACTTTTGTGGCCAAAAGATTACTATGTTTTTACGGGCAGCCAATAGGTATTATTTAAAACAATGTAGAACATGACTCTCAAATAGTTTTTTATTCAACTTGATCTATTATAATACTTTTTTTATATTATAATTTGGTAGTAAAATAAAAAACCTATAAAGATGATACACTACTAATTCACTACAAACCATGCCTCATTCATTTTTGTTAAATAGTTTTAGCAGGCCTTCCCTCACCGACCAAACATCGGCTAGTATTGTGAGATGTGAAACTTAAACCAAAACGGGTCTATGGTTGTTGTAACCATAATTTACGGAGTGCATTTACATGCAAATCAGTAATCCAGTTCTCTTTAGCAAGCAGATTGCATGTCATAGTGTATGGTCCCACTACTTGGCCCAATGGCGAATATCAGCTGGCACTGAAGACCTGTGTTTTTTCTTGAAAAAGTGCTCGAAGGATTTTATTCAGTCTATATCTGAATACATTTAAACTTCTCTATCGTAATTGATTTGGGAAAGGTTTTACCGTTTATCATTATTCTTGATCTCACCCACAGAAATGTTGGTTAATAATGATAATGTTATGTTTTAACTAATTCATTTACTTACACTTGATACTAAAATGGTTTTTAAAACTCAAAAGTAAAAGATGGAATGAATGAAGAGAGTTCAAACATTTATGCCTCGTTGTTTTGTTGTTTTTAGTCCTGTAATGCTGAAAAAAGCAAGATTGCTCACTGAAAGTGCAGACCATGCCTAACACTCTGTAATGTTTCCTTACAGACGGAGTGAGCCTGGCTCCCGACCTCATTCCTGGCACTCGACGAAGCTGGGCGAGGGCCCTCAGGACGCAGACAGCATGATGCAAGTCACTCAGGGAGGTGTGGGAGCTCCCTGGCACCAGAGCTACCACTCCAGGTCATACACTTATACATACATTTTGAGCCTTAAACAAATGTTTCACATAGACGTAGTGCCCATGACATCAAACCTTGGTTTCTGAGAAGGGATTTCGATGCTAAAGTGGGCGTGGTCATTGGTGTTTTAGCAGGCCTTCCCTCACCAACCAAACACGAGCTAGTATTGTGAGACGTGAAGCTTAAACCTAAGGCTAGTGTATGGTTGATATTCATCACATCTTGTTCTAATTAAAAGACATAAGTAAACTCAAAGATTTTTTACCAAAGCAAAACACTTTCGCCTAGACTATAAGCATGCTTTGAAAAGTTATTTTAATTAAAGTGGTGTTCACCTCAAGATTGGTAAACATAAGAAATGTCTTTTATCACCAGTTTGTCTGTCATTGCTGTTGGGATTTCTTTCTCTGTACTACACGTGACTCCTCTAGGAAGCTCTTGACTGATTTATCTTTTCCATAAAACTCTTTCCAAACAGTTCCTGTCTTTTGCTATTTACAGTTTTACAGTACTGATTTCATTTACTTTATAGGTAGAAATGAAAGTAACAAACATAAACTATTCAGATGAATTTTCAAAACCCATTTAATGTAATTATGCCAAAGTAAGCTATGAATTTTGGGAACATCCAGTGTGAGTTTTAAGTGTGTAGTTTTGGCCTTTAAGAAGCTTTTAAGAGTCAACTTGGAGTCATTAAAAGGAATCGCCAATCAAACAAAGAAATCCCTGGCACTTTGTGACACAAGCTGTTGCAACAATTTACACATTGAAAGCCTGAGGCTGACCCCTAGATCTCACTGAATTCACCACAAGAAGCAGGCTAAAGCAAAATACGCACTGCATTGTCATCTGTGATGAGTCAAGTAATTTGGTCTTGGTATTTTAAGAGTGTAGAAGACTGAATTAAACAACTGCAAGAAAAGCTGAGACGAAAGAACTCTGAATCTGAATCTGAACTTCTGTGAATTTGATTAGCCTTCCCTCTTCACGCTACATGAAGTATCATATCACAACAGACTGGCTCCAACAACCAATCAGAAGAGGTTAATGTAAGTTATCAGAGGGGTTTTGAACATAGAGACATGCTGCAAGAATCATTTAGGATTCATCGTGAACGCCTATTTTTTTGGATTTGAATAACAATGTGAGACGTGACTGAATGGAGTTTCTGTTAAGAATTTCCTGTTATGTAGACTTAGGACATACTTTATTTTCTCGCTCAAACATTTCCACTCTGTGTGCGACTGGTATCTCTGTCATTATCACAGCATTTGGACCAGAACGTTCAAGGGCCATCAGGGATGACACTGAAAAAAACTGCTTTTGAAGAGCATCAGAGAGGGAAGCATTGACGCACAGAGAACCGTTTGAAAGAAAGTCTTTGGGAAAACACTCCCTTCCACAAGTTTGCCAATTGCATTTCGCTTCTGAGAACTAGTGGGCATTGTCTTATGTCATGTGATTGGTTGGATTCATTCATAAAAAGGGGACTGCAGATTTGAACACAAGGGGCTACTGATGTGATAATTATGCGAGCAGAAATACCAGCAGGCTGATGCCAGCGATCACATAACCATACAAGGACAGTTGCCTCGGCAGAGAGAGGGCATCTCTGTCCCACATTCCCACAAACACAATCACAAGGTTTACTTTAAGGATTCCAAACAAACATAGTTTTTGGTCGCAATACTCAACCTGTTCATTTTTTCCAGCAAATAAATTAGGCCCAAGTTTAACTGTTTTCTGTTAGATGGAAAAATATGCAGTCTGAAAAAGGTTTTGTTATATTTAGTGCTGTACAGAAGACATATGCTTGACCGTAAATATAATGTTAACTTGGCTTAGATTTGGGCTCGTCAAGAGGTCTTAGCTTTTATCATTATTCTTGATCTCACGCAAAGAAAATATAATGTTGGTTAATATATGATAATTTTATGTTTTAACTGATTTATTTGCCTGTCATTTACTTACACTTAATGCTTACTAAAACTCAAAAAGTGTCTCAGTAAATGAGGAATAAGTTAAGTGATCAAACATATATTACTATATTTGTGTAGTAAACAAGCAGTACATCAAATTCAATCAACATACAACCTGTAAAATATGAACCAAAAGTAAAGCATTACTGCCTAAATCGAAGTTGAAATTGATTTCTCTAAAAGAATAGCATTAAAACATAACCTCAATGTTTTAATGAAGCTCCAATCATGGGCCAGTTCAGATAACAAAGGCCAAGGACCCTTGGCATTTTCTTTAAAAAGCTTCTTCAGAATAATATCCTCCCAGAGAGGAGTGAGTTAAGGAAGAATCCGAACCAGAGAGCATCAGAGAAGTTGAAATCATTACAGTAGTGATCTATAGAATGCTAAGGATTCTAGTTCTGTGAAATACAACTTACAACAAAATATAATTGCACGACACACTCCAGAACATTTAAAATGACACCAGATTTGAAGCGTTATATGAAGAACCAGTCATCGAGTCATCCTGATGGGGTTCAGTTGTGATTGCGATACTGCTCGACACTTCACAGGGTGGCCTCGATGTTGCAAACAAAGGGCAATATTGTAAACAAAGGGCAAAGATTATTATGATTATTGTCTTATTATGTGAATGGAAAAATAAAAATTCACATAATCATTTCTAATTTTACAATATAAATATGAAAAGCAGGTTAAAATGACATACTATAATTTCAAGTTCATGTTTCTGCACTGAAAAGCTGGTCAGGACTGGACTTTTTTTTCTCAATTTTTTCCAAATGGAAATATAATTTGGCCTTGAATTCCAATAAAGTCAAGTTATTGAAATCCAAAGAACTTTTAGTAAACTACATGCCCTCAAGCTGTTTTCACAGCAATAAATTGTAAATGTGTGGAACGACTCTGAGAACACGCTAGAAAATCTAAATTCACTCACTTTTCCAGTTGCAAATGTCCACCATGAAAAAGGTGCAGAACGCACTGGCACATTGATGTGAGTTACGCGCTACTACACTAAAGGAAGCTTCTGATTGGTTGGCATAAATATCTGTTGCACATTATCTGCGCTACAACCCTCTTTGCTTTCTCAGCATCAATTTAAGGCTAAGTCATCTTCCCCAGGGCTTAACATGTAAGTCACTCACAAATCAAGCAATTTTGATTCTGAGTTAAATAATAAATTCTTGTAATTTGTAATAAATTCTTGTATTTTGATTCTTAGTCTAAGTTAAGTAATAAATGAAGCTATGAGGGTATCCAGCATGGGTCACTTCTAAAAAATCAGGTGTGACTGTAGTCTCTGAGAAACCTAGCAAAGCAGATTGTAATTTAAACATGGCTTATCTGAGAAGACAGTTTACTGACTTGCATAGAAACACAGTTATCCATTTATTTAGTCATTGTAATAATTGGGTTAACCAAATTCTGACTATTGCTATAAAATATCATCTTCAGCAGTAAGTAGGGAGCAGGTCAAATGTGGAGCACAAGTTTTACATACTAATTTGTTGTGCAGCTTATAACATTATTTTTATTGACTTATGTGACCCTTATAAAGTTTAAAAAAGGCAATAAACATTGGTCTTTAATGTTTACCCACTACCCCAAATAGCTACTAATTTAGCTCATACCAATAGCCATAGATATATACATATATATATATATATATATATATATATATATATATATATATATATATATATATATATATATATATATATATATATATATATATATATATATCTATATATATATAATATATATATATATATATATATATATATATATATATATATATATAGGCTTAGGGTAAATCAGTTTATTAATCTCAATGTGTCTTTTTTTTGTTGCAGTGCATCCACCACAGACCTATCAGGGTTTGAGACGGGATTTCTTCGGAAAAGCCCTGATCAGTACAGCTCAAGGGGGAGTATGGAAAGCCTTGATCACTCCCATCCAGCCTACAACTCCTGCTATCCTCTATCATCATCTAAATCCTCCAGCAGCATTGATCATCTGCACAACAAAAGAGATTCTGCGTACAGTTCTTTCTCTACCAGCTCCAGCATCCCAGAATATCATACAGCTGCACCATCCTTCAACAAGGAAAGGTCTTATTCTATGGATAATGTTCTCCAAAGAGATGGTATCCAGCAAGCTGATATTCGTTACATACGCACAGTCTATGACCCCCAACAGGGCGTTTCTGAAGAGCATGAGATTACAATGAGGACCAATGACTGTAGAGAACCTCCTAAAGGTGCCTTGATCTGTCATCGTGGCAGCAGTGGTAGTGGGAGCAGTGGAAGTAGTGGAAGCAGCACCAGCTCGCAGCGACACAGTGTTGGTCCGGTCTGGGATCCAGCACATAACAGACACTCCTTTGAGAACTTGAAAGGGGTGCCAGCACCACCATTGCGCAGTGACAGCTATGCAGCATATCGCAATCATGAACGTCCCAACTCTTGGTCAAGTCTTGAGCACACTCGTTCTCAAAGGGCCCTTCACAAGGGTTCCTGGCATAACTCTAGTGGGTCCGTTGCAACAGGTAAGTCCTCATTTGGAACTGATGGTCAGTTGCATACAGTAATCGAAAAAAGTCCTGAAAGCAGTCCCACTACCAAGCCCAAACAAAGCTTTCCACAAGGTGCACAACCTGGTCGCTTCATGTTACCAACTAGCATCTACCATGTTCCTCCTCCGGAACCCCATTTTGCACAAGTGCCAACAAGCAATCCAAACTCCTGTAGTGTCTACCCAGCCCTTGCTAAAGAGAGCAAACACAACAATCACTTAGTAAAAGAGGAAAGGATCACTGCCGAAAATGGATACCAAAGTAATGGTCCAAACCCAAATTTGATCGAAACTCACTCAGCAATAGAGCCCAAGCTGCCTGACAGAGTACGAGAAGACACGAATGTCAAAACCAGTGTTTATCGGCCTCATTTTCAAAGCCAAGTGCAAAAGTCACAGACACTTTATGTTCAGGAAAGGAGAGACCCATACACTCCTCTCCACCCAAGACCAAGGCTTTCTTCTGATATGCAAGTTTATGATAACTATAGACCTCCTCATGATGCAGAACAAAATAGCTGCAAGAACCATACAGTCTCTTCAGAACCAGTTATCACAGGGAGCACTGCACTGGGACAAGCTTCGCAAACATTCAAAGGAAATTCCAACTCTGCGAAATCCTCAAGACACTACAGTGACTCCAATGTTCTTCAGCATGGCTCTCAAGATTTTGAGAATCCTCTGACCAGACTTGAGAATGCTCTTGCTGAGGTTCAGAGATGTGTCAGTCCTGAGAGCACAACTGGCCAATACAGTGCCCAGAGTGAACGTAGCATGTCAGTACTGGAGAAAGTCAATCATTTTGAGAGACAGCAAGTTAAACCTCGCAGCCACAGTATTCTTTCTCATCATGGTTCAACAGCTCATCACAATGTGCCCCCAAGACCCTCCAGTGCCAAGAGTTCTTTTACTAGTTTGGAAAACATGCGCAACATCTTGGAGAGAAGCAACAGCTCTGTACCTCAAAGAAGAAACCAGAGCACATCGAGTGTAGCAAGCTTCGATGGGTATGTGGATCCGCAAAAGGATCTACGAACCAGGCGTGGGAGTAATGATCACATTCTACTTAATCAGCAGCAAGACCCTACTTTTCCTAGCAAGGCCTGTCTTCAAAGAAGTAAGAGCACCTTCCAGCTTGGTGACGAGAGCAGTAATGACTTTCATCTGAAAGGAGACCTTCATGACATCTTAGGGACAATACAAGACCCACATTTCAACAGAGCATACAGAGACAGTATAAAAGATGCTCAGAGTAAAGTTTTAAGGTCAACATCTTTTAGAAGACTTGATCTTAACCCTCCACCTGTACCAGTCAAACATACGTCCCTAGAGAGAAAAGTACCCAAACCAGTCACAACATCCCCGCATACTCCAAAAGAACGCCATGTTGTTCCAGTTGAAGCACCAATTAGAACCTCTCCTCCTGATCTGCCAAGTGTCCCAGCCATTGGACCCCCAGTTGTTCGGATTTGTGGACGCAAACGATTCACGATGGAGCAAAAGAAACGCTCATATTCTGAGCCTGAAAACATGCATGAAGTTGGAGTGACTCCGAAAATCAGCCAAGCTGAGAAAAAGGTTCAGCAACAGTTTCTGGCGAGTGAGACTAGCGTTGCAGACCGACGTAGGATGTTCGAACAAGCAGCAAATAGTAACACAGACCCAAGGTGTTTTGGGTCAAGGCCTGATTTGAAGCAAATGCAGCAAAATGCACTAGTTGAGTACATGGAGCGTAAAACAGGCAGAAGAGTAGATGGACTTCCAAACCGCCCACATAGTGCATATCTTCACTCTCCTTCATCCTCTGATTCACAGAGCATAACCTCCACCCCAAGTCTATGCTCGTTGCAAGAGCCGGGGTATGATGGTTGCTCTGGGGTTACCCGCAAAGCATCCACTCTTCCAGCAGGAATGCAAAGCTCATTTAATCCCTTTAGGGGCATTCAAAACCACGTAAAGCCGGATGCCTTTATTTATCACCCACAAAACTTAAATCTTGAATCTCAGAAACAAACTCAAGCCCTGAGTCGACATACACTTCTACAACACTTCGAGGCTGTTTTTGAGAGAGGCGGCTCTGCCAGAAGCTCAGGGAGATCAGCTTCAGCTGAAGATTTGCTGGACCATAGTGAGAAGCATCCAGCCCCTCAACACTTCAGATCCAAGTCCTCTCCAGTGGAAAACATTAGTCAGGTAATTGTTGCTAGCATTGTGTAAAAGTATGTTCAAAGTTGATTTAATGGTTTTGGTGTGATTCGTCTGGTCAGGAACAAGGGTATTAACTAACTAATTAGAAATTGGTGGTTTAGGGTGCTTTCAGACCTCCCTCATATAGTTCATTTGTGATATCGTTTCAGTTCTTTTTTTCTTTTTTTTTCGGTGAGTTTTCATTTAAATTAAATGTCAAATAACCTGATATATTGAAAACTAATTATAATGCAAGAATAATCAAGCATGGTGTTCACAAAGGGGGGGGGGGGGGTTCTCATAGCACCATAACTGTTCGTTTACACTATTCAAGAGCTACATATTATATTTTCAGGATGTAATTGCAAATATTAATCCATGTGCACTATTTTGAAACAAGAACAGAGCAACCTGTTTTGAAGCATATTTCATCCACAAATACACTCTATATGTTGAGGCGTCCACATAACCATTCATAGAGTTTTATATATTCTCGGTTCTCTTTTAGGGAAACCAAAATTGCATCATGGGACACACAACATCCACATCACTTATTGACCAGATGTGTCAATAACATTACTTTTTAGTTTGACATTGACTTGCTGATTCCATTCTTTGTGCCATTTAGTAGAATTCAACTGAAAAAATTAGGTAGCCGTAAAAGTACCCCAAGAGATCATTTTAACAAAGGTCATATTCTATTCTAAATAATGAATCGTTTGCGTCTTTGCCAGTCAGTCCTCATAATTACATTACATGGTGGGATTTAAGAAAGTTGATCATACAGCTCAACCTTATGATGTACTATCTAGGAAAAGATGTGACCAAAATTAAGAAATTAAAAAAACTTTAAAATGCAATCTCATTCTTTTCAGCCAGTTCCAAGCAAAGAAGAAGTATTTTTCTCAAAAGATGGGTGGATAATGCTTTTCTACCCACTGCAGGTGTCCCACAGGAAGAGCCCAATGCTCCTCACTTCCTGTTTGGTGCCCCAGCCTCTGGGTTGTAGTCAGAGATCTGACAGATGTCCAGTAGATAACTGTACTCTCTCTGAGCCAGAAGGGAGGAGTTGGTGATAATGGACAACCCGTCATGCTTTTGAGTTTGAAATATTTGGAATGGCTAACAAGGCCGTTTATCTGAGGGAATAATTATCCTTTAAGTAAACCATAATGACTCTGGTATGCAGATGACCTTGTACAGTAGACTATCCTGTGAATTCCCAAACTACCCTCAAGGTTTCAATGGTAGATAAAATACCAGAATGAATACTGAGCTGCAGTCAGGAATAAATCGCAGCATGGTTGAGTTGTGAGGATGTTGTCATTCAACATATCTTTCTTATTATTGCATCTCAGTTAATTCGCAGTCATGGCTTGCAGTTACATGTAAATCTAACATGAACATTCCACTACAACTAAGTACTAACTTAAATAATTATTAACTTCATGTTCCTGCTTTATGTGTTCAAGTCTTTAAGTGTTTTTACTTCTAAAGTTTTCTGTTTCTCTTTTTCCTCAAGGACTTTTTTTTTTCCTCAAGGACCAGAGACACAGAGTTATTCAGAGTTTCCTCCAAGGATTTTTCTGAAAACAGGTTTGTTTGTCGTTCTATATTCAATAAACCATTCACTTCCTTTTTCCATATTTCTTCATCTGTTGCTGTTGACATACAACAATAACCAGTCATTGCTTTTAATCTCAAGATTTCTAAATCATTGCTCAACTGATATTTTGGAGCAGATCACTCCTCCAAAGAGAAAAAATGTACTTGAAACTAAATATATTTTCCCAAAAAAGGTCTTAAATTATGTAGCAAGCCTAAAGTGGTCAGTGGCATTGTCTGCAGCTATTTTTGAGTCATCCAGAAATTCCGACAAGACATTTAAAGGTGTATATCCACATAATAAAATTTGTATTAGCACTTGCGTTAAATCAAATAACATATTTTTCAGTACAGGAAGATAATAATATATATTGAATTCTGCATAGTTTTATGCTTGTTTTCTAGGCTCACAAAAAGGCCACTTAATACCCATAGAAAATGTAAGTTGCTAGGAGGGTTGTATGCAATCGATTGGTTCTTATGACGAGCGGAATTCTTAAGGACAGGAATTGACCTATAACGTCTGGCTGCAGACAGCCAATAAAACAATCTCATTGGCCCAAGTGCACTAATCACGCATAACCATATCTACTTACAATAAATCAGGCACATGGTCAAATAGATCAAAAATAGTTGAAGAGGTAAACACAGGAAATATGAATAGGGGAAATAGCTGATCAGAGGAAAGAGCTACCTCTTCAGAATAAAAGTGTGAAAATAAAAGTGTAAAAATGAACACCAGAAATTCTTAACCATCACATTTTATTGTCAAAAAGAGAGAAACAAGTTAACTATGTTATACTGTTCATACACAATATAACACTGCCCTCTAGTGGTGTATTAGTAGTAATTTATTCTAAACATTAGTAAATAAAAAGGACAGTTAATGCAGTAACGAAATTTAAACAAAACTAATAAATTTTTTCTAATTCACCTTTGTGAAAGCTTTGTGTCTGTAACCAACTTTTTTTTGGAAGATTAAGAGAAAGGTTTGTACAGTTTTCACTTTTCAAAAGAAAGAAAAACAAAAAACAACTAAGTCTGTTTATAAATCTTTACACACTGCCATGGAGCCATCCAACTAAAGAAAACATTAACCTCAAATTTGAACTTAGAAACAACAGAGTGATCAATGGTCGGAGATGACTGTTTTAATGTAAATCATCCTGATATTTGCTTTTTGAGGATGAGGGTAAATCAGAACTGTTAATTCCGCGATGAATGTTGATGTGACTTGAGCTTTTATCTTCACGTTCATTTGTTTTATAGATTGTTGACAAACACAGGATCAAGACAACCATCAAGTTCATCGAGTACGGAGAGAAGTTACCAGCTGAGCCAAGGTCAAGTCCAGCAAAATGCTCTTTTGTTGAGACGAGAGCGCCAAAGGCACGCAGAGCGTCCTAGAGCACAGAGCACGTCTGGTCTAGCTGCGTCTGTAGGTCTTCCGTGTCCTCTGACCTCTCCAACCACTACCACCAACGGAGATGGTCTCTGCCAGCCAAACCTAGACTCTATCGCCTTTCCTGAAACTGGTCCACTTAAACCAAAGAGTCCCTCTGGAGAGATAAATCGACAAAACTCTAGCGACACAAGCACTTCTGAAGACACTGTCAAAGATTTCTCTTGTTCAGTCAGCTCCTTATCATCTGAATCCCCAATAAAGCCGCAGCTCTCTCTCCGAATCTCAGAGACTCATCTTCAGGACGTTCAGATCGTAACTGTGTCTCAAGAGGACGATGAAGTGTTTGTAGCACCACCTCCGCCTTCACCTTTACCACCCTACAGAGTGATGGAGGTTATAGAAGACTTCCCCCCTCCTCCACCTCTCACACCCCCAGCAGATGAAGAAGGCCGAATGGAAGAACCAAAGTGTTCCCTGCAGACAGACAGGTAGAGGCCATTGACTTTTCACTACCAGTACTTTGCCAAGTACTCACCCTTTTAACGCTGGTGAATTGATGACACTCAAATAGGCCGAGTCTCAAACTAACAACTGATGTCAGTCTTAAACTAGCACAGTTGGTGAAAATTTAAATCAAGAAACTTTTGACCCAATGTAAAAATCTCTTGGTGTTTTTTAGATGATGACTGAGAGGTGTAAAACAATTCACAATTATGAAAGCAAAATAACAAGTTAAAAAACCATAATTACAAATATGAAAACAAATGAACAATTCAGAATATACCATTTTTAAGAAAAGGGAGTGTACCATTTGAGAACAAACAACTTGGGACTGATTGGACGAGAGCTTATGGATCATAAATTGCATTAAAACAAGTGGTCCTTAAAATTTTTTTGTTGTTTTCCCCCAAAAAAGTAAGGGTATACTTACTGAAATTTAATTAATAATTTTCCCACATAAACTTTGAAGTACCGTGGTATTGCGCTGGAGTGACATGCTTTCCCGATCACTCCTTCAACAGTTAGATTGACAGAAGACTTGACCAATCAGCATGATAGTTTTGTTTTTTAAGGTCTCCAGAGCTTTACTGCTCACTAGTCAAAACTTCAAAACTCTTAGTGAAAAGCAAAATCAGGTTGTTGAGCAGGCCCGAACGTGAAGTCTATAGCCCCATCTACACTTTATCTGATGGATCAGTTTTCTCGTCTGCTTGATGGTGGGTGAAGCAGCACTACACTTTTTTTTTCCAAACAACCATTTATTCCTTTTTGAAACGCATTTTACGTTTTTTTAGGTTGAGAAATAACACAAGCTAGGTTAAGTTGAACCTGTGTACTTTTGGGGGATTTTTACTTAACATGGCACTATCCCTTTACTCTACAGCGATGGTGAGAATCTGAGGAGCACAAAAGCTAATCCAGAGATCAACTTTCAATCAGCTGAGAACATCAATCTTGAGCCTCAAACCCTTCCTGAAACCAGCGCTCCTGTCGACGCAGACACCACGGAGATGCTGGCTTCTGATGTTCACCTGCTCTCTCGACGAGAGCGAACGCACCCAGAGCTGCTGGTGGAGAGTTTAGCTGGAGAGCTATTGAAGCACGATCAATCCCTCACCTCGCTGCTGGACGCCTGGGCTGGGAAGAGCACGCTGGAGCTGATGGAGGACGTGTTTCCTTCTCAGTGTGTGAACAAGTGAGTAGAAGAGTTCAAACATTATGTCAGATTCCAACCAGGCTCTGCTCATGGTTTCATGTGCTTAGATATCTTAGCATTAAACCTATGTTTTTTTATGTGGATTAGCTCTTTTCATTTTGAGCTGTTAAAGGACCCCACCATTTTGTAGAACAGACAGGTGTTAAAACCACAACATTTGGTGAAAATTGGTGCCCACTATCCACAAAATAGTCTGTTTTTTTATACAAGCCATCTTATGTTAGTGGTATAGCAGTTAATTACTAAACACAAGTTTTAAAGCAAAAAATTTGGCTCGAGGTCCGGATTTGGGGAACCCTGATATAAACCAGCCAGCCACAGATTCTGTTTCATTTGAGGCAGGGTTCTCAAAATCCAGTCCTAGAGGGTTGTAGCTCTGCATATTTTAGTTTCAGCCCTGCTCTAGTACGCATACTACTCTAGCTTCAGACACTCAGAGAGGACCCTAATTAGTGCAACAAGTGTGTTTCATGATGGTTGAACCAAAAATGTGCAGGGTTCCGACTTAAGTTAACATTAATTGTGGCTGATGAGGTCATTGTTGGGGCCATACTGACACCTAGTGGCCTGTTTTAGACACCTTTTAAACACCTTTATGATTAAACTACAATTAATCATTTATACAGTATATTTACATTTTTTTCTTTAAACAAATTAATATTTTAATTCTGATAGATATTGAGTGATATCAATAATGATTAACGTTTCAAAAAAATTGGCTTACAAATGTCATGCCTTTGTTATCTTTTTTTAACTCACACAAAACCTAACTACATATTTGTAGTCATTTGACCTTTCAAAACAGTTTTACACTAACTTGTTACTGAGACAATTAAATGATTGTTTGGTGTGTTTTGCTCAATCAGGGTTCCAGAGAAATCAAATTCTCCTTCTCTGATGCTTCCTAGAAAAATGGAAACTAACCTGGATGATGAGGACACTTATCTCAATCAGAAGAAGGTTAGATATAAACATATACATTAATATGTTCCTAACCTTAATTTTTTGTGGATTTTATGTATGCAAAATATTGTTAAAGACATAGTTAAGTAAATCTATTCTGTACTTCTCATTCCATTCTGCAGGCAGAGCTGTCGGCAGCACTGAATCAGAGTTTGTTCACTCTGCACCATGAGAGGGATGCGCTGGCTGAGGAGCAGAAGAGGTTCGCAGCGCTCGCTGGTGGCACCGAGGCGTTGGTTCAGCAGAGGTGTAAACCGAATGAACGTGAGAAGTACCGGGTGTTTGTTGGTGACCAGGAGAAGATTGTTAACCTGCTGCTTTCACTGAGTGCGAGGAGAGCACGTGTGGAGAACTCCCTGAGTGGCATCGAGGAGCAGCGGAGCCCAGAGGAGCAGGTCAGACATTAGGCTCATCAGACCGATTCACTCAGTTAGAATTTCGACATGTGGTCTTTTTGTGTTATTCAGCCTAAATGGTGAATTCAGATACTTTGGGGGAAGAGCTTTAATAGCTTAAGTATATCTGATTGAGGAATGCAGTAATAGGGGCCGGCCAATCTGTACCCCCCCGTTTATCAATACTAGTTTGATTACTATGTCAACCGTCGTTAATATAAAGCATGGAGGACGATAACGGTATACAGTAGAAGACAAGCCGGCTGGAAATTACGGGTCATTTTTAAATTCTAGCATTAATGACCCCTGAATGGACTTCAGCTGTACTTTAAAACAGTGTTTATTGACACTTACAGATGCAAATCTTTGCAGCTGTTGGAAATAGCAAAAGCTTTGTTAGCCTTGTCCCCATTGTGTTTGGATAAAAGTATCTGCCAAATGACCAAGTATAAATGTATCATTTATCCATTCTTCTTTTTGTCCTTTTCTTCCTTTTTTTCTTCCTTTTTCTTCTTGTTGTCTTTGTCCCTTTCGGGGGCGCCACAGCAGAATGACCTGCCATTATCTGGCACATGTTTTATGCAGCGGATGCCCTTCCAACCGCAAAATGTATAATTTAAGCCATGCATTTACAAAAACAATAAATTAATTAAATACATATGATAAAAAAGATGTATAGTGCTATACTATATTCTTTTACTTTTAATTTAAGTGTTTTGTTGTAATTTAAGTATGTTTTGCTTTATCTGGATGAGTAATTAACTTCAAAGGGTGGGAACGGTTGACCAATAATTCAGAAGGGGTGGGAATAGTTGACCAATGATTTCGAAGGGGCCGGGAACGGTTTTTGAGTTTTGATCATTTTGAATAATTTTGAAGGGGCGGGAATAATCTCGAAGACCCCTCTATTATGGCTGGCTTCAATTAATCAATTTTAAAGGGACGCTCTACTCAAAATGAGATTTTTTTTTCAACCTCACATATAACATTGCCTGTATCACAAATATGCATTAAAATGTGTTAATCTGATCTTTTCTCAGGAGTCTTTGCAGCTGAAGAGAAAGCAGTTGTGCAGCCAGCAGGAGGACGCACGGGAACTAAAAGAAAATTTGGACCGTCGTGAGCGAGTGCTTCTCCAAATTTTGTCCGGTTACTTAAACGACTCGCAGCTTCACGACTACCAACGCTGGGTCCGAATCAAACCTGTGCTCCTGATTCACCAGCGCCACCTAGACGATCTCATCAGAGAGGGGACGGAGCATCTGCACAGACTGGAGGAGATGCTCCCACTTCAGTTCCACCCAAAGCACTCTGACTCCGCCCACAGCGGACACTCCACCCATCTGACACGCCCTACCACTGTAACCTCACTCTGACTCTGCCCATCACTGTGGGTGTGGCTCAATATGCTCATTTATTCAAGAGATAGGACACTGAGGTGGTGGTTGGATAGTGCGAGAGCTTACTGGTTTTTTATGCACTTACTTATGAAAAACCTGAAAAACTCCTCAAACCTGATTAGACTGGTAGAATTTCATATCTTATTCATCCAACTTTTTAAAATATATTTTACATAGTTAAAGCTTGACTGTATTTGCATAATGTAAGAACCATACATTTACAAATACAATTAAAAATTATTTTGTAATATTGTTCACACTGTACTCCATAAATTCAGTTTTACACCGCTGCACTACAGGCTGCACCGCAGTTTTTTTTTTGGGTAGCGAGGCAAAAGGACTCAAATCTCAAAAACAAAAAACACATCCCTAGACCAATAGCACTTCATCTCTATTTTGTTTTTTCCTCTTGATTGGTTACAACTTGTTTTGGTATCAACCAGATCAGGCAAACCCAGCTTTTTATTTTTGGTAAATAGCACACTGTGCACGGAAGGTCCATGCAGAACAAATTGCAGTAATTTAATATTTTTAAGTGGATAGCGTGGGAACAGGGATGCAGACTTTGATTGTGAATGAAAGTATTTACATTCACAAACAGTAGTGAATGATTTATAAAATCAAGATGATTGAAACCTGTGTTTTCACTACCAGAGTTTAAAAATTTTTGAGAATTTTAACTTGTCAAATGTGAGGTGAACTTTAGCTTTTTATATTTGTAATAACAAAAAGAGTACAGCCTCCTCACTAGTAACCCAAATAGTGTATAAGTCAGATTCAGGAGCACATTGAGACACACCCTCTAAGTGCCTTAAATGAAGGAAGTGACGTTATCATTTTTTTTTTTTCTGCAAAACTGTACACAAAAGCACACTACACACTTAGCAACACTGAAGCACAATGCTAATTTCCAGCCTCAAACTGCTGAGCACTTTGGAACAGATGAACCACTAGGACAAAATTCCACACACAATTGCACACTTTGTCTTTGTAAATTTGCTCTTATTTATGATTTTTGCATTTAGGAGCTTTTTTTGTACACCGAAGGTTGCTGTATATACTTGATTCCTTAAGCAAATCATTGGTTAAAGCGTAGTAGAAGTCATATTTTTGTAAGTAAATTCATTCTTGTGGCTTATACAAGTGCTTTTCTATTAAATCATGGCAATGATGTTCGCCTGCACTTACATACATTATCAGTACATGCTTTTTTTAGATATTAGTATGCAAAATTAATATTACCCGGGTTTTTACATATTGTGGGTGATCTTAAAGAACATGCCCGAACTATTTTAGCATATTTAATTGTAATGTGTGGTTGATTTTTATTAGGAAACATCTCTATCCAGCTACATGAAAACGTAGATGCTTGCTGTGAAGGTGTAATATTGGACTATCGTTTTATAAGAGACAGTCCTGCTGGTGTGTATTTTTGATGAGGCTTTATACTGTCTAAAAGTAAAGAGCACAGTCAGAAGGCTAAATAAATTTATTTTTATGTACGTCATTAGTTTTGTCTTCGTTGGTGTTTGAGTTAAACAGGTAAATGGTTTTAATAAGTTAGAATTAACACGGCATATAAATCTCAACAGGGACAGAAATTATGGTTGAACTTGTGATGTGTGAAAGTGGCATCATTGAGAGAAAGTAAATGCAATAAAAGTGGATGTTTTGCTTGAAACAAACAGTTTAGTAGAGGCTTACAATCTGAACATTAACGTTATGTTTAAATAAACAGTAACCTACAGTCGTTCTTTAAATAACAAACTAAATCTCCAAATTTATTCTTACAAACCAGTATGTCTTACTAATCCAGCAGTCGAATTAGAAGGGTAATTTTGTAACGGAACTATTTCAGTGACATTTATTTTGGGATTACATTTTCTAATTGTATCATATGTTGAGATGAGAGGCGCAGTGGGTAGCACGGTCGTCTCACAGCAAGAAGGTCGCTGGTTCTAGGCTCGGCTGGGGCAGGTGGCTTTTCTGTGTGGAGTTTGCATGTTCTCCTCGTGATCGCGTGGGTTTTCTCCGGGTGCTCCGGTTTCCCCACAAGTCCAAAGACATGCGGAATAAGTGAATTGAATAAGAACAATTGCCCATAGTGTTAAAGTGTGAATGTGTGTGTGAATGTTTCCCAGCGATGGGTTGCGGCAGGGAAGGGCATCCGCTGCGTAAAACATATGCCAGTGAGTTGGCGGTTCATTCCGCTGTGGCGACCCCGAAAGGGAATAAAGCCGACATGAAGATGAATGAATGAATGAATGAATGAATGAATGTTGAGATGCTAATTGCTAACAACAAATACGCAGTAACCTGATCGCGCTAACGGCTAAAGTAGATTAGCATAACTACCGCAGCAATCCTGCTTGAGGAGTGACACGAGAGTAAAGAGATTTAATATCCTGCTCAAACCGACTGCAAAATGCTTAGCTTACCTCATTAAACAAATATGTAGTTGTGATGACTTCTAAAAACCTGTCACGCTTAGTTTACTGAGTGGTACAAAACATTATATACAGGGTGATTAAAAGAATTATTATTATTCATTTTGTGGTATTATTTCTAAGAGAGTTAAAGTCTTTCTGTCGTCCATTTAAAGTAGCTCTAAAGTTAATTTGGTTGAAACAAAAAAAACTTTCACATTGATTATCCATGGTTGAGACACATTTTGAGTAGAATAAATAATCCTCAATTTTGAGTTCATTTATTGGTCCATGAGAATCTCTCCAGAAAAATACACATTTGTACAAAAATTTCCTTTGTAAATGTCGGCATTCATAATGTTTATTTAGGATTTTTACAGCAAATATTTACAGAGCACTTTGAAAACAACTCTCCTCAAAACCTTTTGAATGCATCTCAGTATTCTGAGAAACAATTTGAGATTAAAGTCTCATATTAACAAAATCAGCACAATTTATAAACCAGTTCAACAAATCTTAGCTTCTTGACTTTTATTCCAGAAAAAAACTTGCTTATAAACATGAAATCACAGCGTAAACACGTTCCACAGAGCAGAAACCCTGCCAAACACACCCTGAGACACGTCCAAACATGACACACAAGAAGTCTTGCATGAAGTAAAATATTCTGAAATGCAAAGAACTTGATATGTTCCCACACATGAAGCTTTCTCTTAAACGAGTTTTGCATGCCGACTTCTTTTCTATCTCTCAAATCAAACTGAACACGTTTAGCATGCAAATAGTTACATTTTAACTGAAGTTAATATTTTTAATATACTTTTTTGTTGTTGTTTTGGTTTATTTTTTCTGGAGGGGCAGTAGAAGAGGAATGAAATTAGACTCAGCATCTCCAGACATCTCGGCAAATTCTCTCAACTGCATAGTTTAAGATAAAGCACTGATTTGAGACTCCTGAAGAGCTCCAGGGTAACAAGCAAGCCCAAGCCATCCAATCATATTCATCCCAATAGAAGAAAAAAAAAACCTTTGTGAGCAGAAGCTTGTGTTTACTGCACAGCATGGTTGCATTCTTTTAAGGAGAGTTAATTTGGTTGAAACCAAAAAAAACCTTCACATCATTACGGTGGCGCAGTAGGTAGCACGGTTCCCTCACAGCAAGAAGGTCACTGGTTTAAGTCTCGGCTGGGTCAGTTGGCATTTCTGTGTGGAGTTTGCATGTTCTCTCCATAATGGCGTGAGTATTACTCTGGGGGGTCTGGTTTCCCCCACAACTCCAAAGACATGCGGTATAAGTTAATTGGGTAAAAATGATTGTCGCTAGTGAATGAGTGTGTATGGCTGATTCCCAGCGATGGGTTGTGGCTGGAAGGGCATCCGCCGCATAAAACATATGCAAAAGGGTTGGTGGTTCATTCCTGAAAAGGAAGAAAGCCGACAAGAAAATGGATGGATGGGTTCCATCATGTTTGATTAAAGAGATTGTCAAATTTGTGGCATTCTTTTTGAATCAGTTTATAATTAATGTACACTAAATTATTAAATACTAAAACACCAAATCAATGTGTCGTTTTACTTGGTTTACATGTCCCAAAAAGAATGCAATATTCAAAGGCTTCATCAAAACGAGGCTATTTTTATTGAGACACATTTTGAGTAGAATAAATAATGCCCAATTTTGAGTTCATTTATTGGTCTCTAGAAAAACACATATTTGTACAAAATTTTGCTTCGTAAATGTCAGTATTCATAATGTTTACTTAGGTTTTTTTATAGCAAATTTTACAGAGCACTTAGAATACTGAGATGCATGTTGTTGAGATGGAATGTTGTTTTCAGAGAAACAATTTGAGATTAAAGTCTCACATTAATTTAAATCAGCACAATTTATAAAACAGTTCAACAAAGCTTAGCTTCTACACTTTTATTCCAGAAAAAAACTTGATTATAAATATGAAAGCAGAGTGTAAACAAGAGCAGAGGAGAAACCCTGCCAAACACACCCTGAGACACGTCCAAACATGACACACATGAAGTAAAATATCCTGAAATGTTCCCACATGAGAAACTCTCTCTTAAACGAGTATTACATGCCAACCTCTTTTCTATCTCTCAAATCAAACCGAACAGTTTAGCATGCAAATAGTTTCTAACTCATAAAAATGAGATGAGAAAAAAAATGAACCCGTGTAAACAACTCCACAATTCACAGTTGCTTCTCAATATCTTTAATAATCACATTTATCAATAATCAACTTTCTAATTCGCTTTAAACATCAGAGCGAAAGTGCAGAGTTAGAATGATTATTACAAACACTTTAAAAATTAATTTTATTTATTTATTTTGTACTTATGAAAACGAGGACTGAAGTTTATTTTATTTAAGTACTTCTCCATTTTTTGCAAATGAATGTGTAATTTGTGCAAATGAGCATGATTATCTGCACACAGACTTGATAGGTGACGGACTCTAAAAAGCTGAAACTTTGATCTAGTGTTTAAGTAACTAGAAGATTTTTTGTAAAATAAACAAAGAAATGTGTTCACAATTTTTGAATCAAAAGCTGTGCATTAAACAGTCAATAACGCTTGCAGCTTTGTATTAAAAAATAAACCAAGTATGTTATATTGTATGGCATATCTAAGCTTAAATCTTCGCAATCTTCACATACTCAAGAATCTCCTGACTTGTTAATAAAAAAACATGTTTAGTATAAAAAAAACACGTATGGCATAACCTGTAATAAATGGGGAGCATTTTTATTTTTAAAGCAGTTGAATGAGGATCACAGTTGCTTCAGACAGGCTGAGAGCAAAGATTAACTGAGCTGATTAGAATAAAAGATGTGAAAGAAAGATTCTAATTTTCATTATTATTATTATTCATGAGCAAGTGTTCTTTGTACCTGTATCCATTTTCACCAAAGTAGCTGCGCTTTTACTTCAGTAAACACCTTCTCAACTCTTTCCACCACAGCTTAACGGATTCGTAGAAAACAAACTCAGTTCTATGGAACGAAGTCACATGACAGATTTACATATTCAAAACTGAAGAACTTTACTGCTTTTGTGATAATGGTAATAACTTCAGGGATCCAGAACAGCAGTCAGAAGACAATTAAAGACTCTTCACTGTTTTCCAATCATCCTAAATAAGCATTGTTTGAAAAAGAGAGTATGTGTATATGCACTGGGTCTGACACAATACAGATTTAAAATATGTGTAAATTACAGAAATATAACAATTTAGTTAAAATCCGCTGGCTCCAATGTCCATGGTCACTATTTGAATGTAACTAAATCATATTTTTTCTCATTAATAAGTACGCAAAGGACCTCAGGTGATCCAAGTTTAAATTATGATATTATTGTCTCTTATTTTCACCTCAAGCTACTGTCTTATCATAAAAGGCAAAAAGACAACAAAACAAAATAATCAAGACTATTTCTCTTTTTATTTTGTTGATCGCAGGTTATTTAAAAGCCTATATTTTGGTGATTTTTTTTTAACAGAGTAGCATCACATTTTCCATAAGTACCTGCTAATACAAATTAGGCATAATTTGAACTTGAAAGTAATGTCCATAGAAAAAACAAATACCTTTGTATAGTAAATAGTAATGACAAGTTTAACAAATTAAAGGTTAACATTTTCATATAAATGCTAAGCCCTAAAAAGTGTTTTTCTAAGTTTGTCCAATCAATGCTTACAAAACAAGCTTTAACAAATAAATAAAAGTTAAACATGCACTAGCAGTAAACTTGACAAGGACAAAAAGTTACATTTTTAACTGAACTTCATATTTTTAATATACTTGTTAGCAAAGTTTATTTTTTTGTTGTGGTTTTGGCATATTTTTTCTGGATGGGCGGTAGAAGTATTGAAATTAGACTCCGAATCTCGAGACATCCAAAATGACATTAAATCATTAATTATCACCATTGTGTCCATCATCAGATGAATCTGACAAATGTTGGAGACGCATCCATTGATCTGCCATTCGCATCACAAACTAGCAAAACTGGAAACGTAGAGCAACATGTGAGTAACCAGAAAGAAAACAGAAATAGAGAAACAAAAATCATTGAAATGAATCTGAAGCAGGAAATGAAAGCTTTCGGGAGCAGAAGCTGGTGTTTACAGCACAGCGTGGTTGCATGTGAATGTCTTACTGTGAAGTCAACTGTAAATTTAAACAGCATCATAATGTACTCAAGATTTCAAACAGTACGCGTTCTTAAGTGTTTGTACGTTGATTAAGTCCTTAATAAACAAAACAACACAAAATGTAAATGAATTTTCAATAATGTCAATAAACAGTTTCCAAGTTGAGACAATAATAAAAAATAACAGGAGACCATTTTAATGTTAGTCTGATATATTTCCCAATAATTGTGAACAAAATGACTTATAACCAGTTGATGGTCAAACATTGCCATTTAAAACCATTCTAAAATGCTTTGCATTTTCATAATGTGGAGGGAAATATTTTTGTGTGCCAGACATTAAATTATCTTTGTAATTTCGGTCAATTTGTACTGGTTTATACAATAGTTTCAACTAAAGAAAACCTTGAAAATGTGACAAAACTGTACAAACTGCAGCAAGTCACCAAATAACGCAAGTACCACCATTACAAGCTGCTAAAAGGCTTCAGGAGCAGTCGAAACCCTCAGATGTGATTTGTGTTTGAACAGTGCTGCAATGGACGAGTGCCTTTTCACATTGACCTTGGTGGTGTCCGGCCTTGGTGCCAGGTTTAAGGGCTTTGATGGACTGCTCTTCTGTGGGGCACCCAAAAGTTCAAAAAGGTCTCTGTTTTCATCTTTAGTCAAATACTGCCAGGCTCTCTTCCCACTGTTGTCTCGTATCCGCACGTCAACTTTGTACTTTTGCACCAGAAGCCGAATTAGCTTCTTGTGACCATGGATGGTGGCGAGATGGAGCGGGGTGTACCCACAGAGGGTCTTCGCATTCACATCTAAGCTCATCCCAACCATCTTTTCCACTCCGTAGCCAAGCGTGTTCAGGACACGATGGTCACCATGCTTGGCAATCCAATGGATGATGGTGAACCCCGAAATGAAATCCCGCTTCCAGAGAAGGTTTGGGTCATCGCGTAACAGAGCGTAAATATCCGTCCAGGATCCAGAAGCGGCTTTGACAAACCAAGCATGCTCTTTGGAGTCCAGAGGGACGGAGGAATGCTTGCAGCCATCGTTGTAGAGGCTCCGTGTGGAATTGGTAGGAGAGGAAAAATCACGGCTGGATGATGAGACAAGGTTGCCCATACTTAGCGTGGAGAAGAGGAGCTGGAGGCGACTGTGGCGTGCAGAAATGCTATCCTCCAGGTAGGTCTGATCCAGATCTTCTCCAAGACTCCGACACATCCGACTGCGCAACCGTGACGTCATTCGGCGGACAATGGGCCCACGATAGGTCTCTGGCGAATTGCTTCGAGTGGACGGCCGTGAATCCTCGTCGAACAGATGACCTGTCGAGTGGTGCAATGATGGGACGGTACGATTCGCTTGAAGCTGCGACACCATCTGTGCTTCTTGAGTTCTACGCAAGAAGGATCGAACATCACTTTTTTTATTTGTGGACCAACTCTCAAACCCTTGATGCCAACCGGTGTCCGGCGGAGTCGCAGTAGGGGAAGGAATTGAGACACTGTCTCGACTCGATGACAGACTTGAAGGGTGGCTGAGTTGTAGGTATGTTTTAATCAAATTAGGATCATCAACCAGCATCTCATTCTCCTGCTCCCGCATTGGGCGCACACCCATTCCTGCATTTGCCCACAACAAACTGTCATTACTTAGACTCAAAAGGTGTACCTGCGGAGGAACTGGGCGATCCACTAAACAAGGCGAGGATTTATACAAATGGGATTGTCCGAGGGTTGGATTCATGAGCCATACTTTTGTGTGCGAGTCGTTCAAACTTGGGTTTGGCGATGCTCGAACTTCATAATAGGCGCAAGGTGGCGAAAGCAAGCCATCTGCTTCCCTTGATTGTCTCTGCTTCGCAAGGTAAACACTGCTGTGCTCAAGCTCCCTGGTTGCTTTTGAGTCCCATGGCTGTTCAAAGCTGCAGCCGCTCCCACTTGAGTGACTCTCTGAGTCGAGTGGGACAGGTTTCAAAGGGCAAACGCTGTTAACATGCTGTGCGCAGGAAGTAGAAGCTTCTGATTGACTTTGGGATGGTGCTTTGGCAGCCCCAGTGTGAGCAGGATCAGGGTTGCTGTTAACTTTAGTGATAATCTCAGCAGCAGGCAGGATTTCAGCAGCAGCTCTCGCACCATCGCTGAAAGACTCTCTCGGCTTCGGGCTGTCTTCAGAGACGTCTCCGAGATGCACGCGGAATTTCTTCCTGAGCACAACCACTGAGACCCCCTCCTCCTGTCTCACGGTGGCCACGGAGTTCACGTACCTCTTGAATAAGTCCCGGTTCTGCTCCCGCGCCTCGTCCTCCCGCAGAAAGCGTTTGAAGTGGCTCAGTAAGTCCGCGTTTCTCACCGAGCCGCCATTAGCGAGGATGAAGCGCAACAAGGACTCCTGCGTGAAGTCGGTCGCCATACTCACGTCACTCTCGGCGGGATCATACTAAAGCGAGGAGATGATGACGGCTGGTTTCCACTGAAGAGGTTTAAGCCCCGCCCCCTGCCTTCCGCTCCACCTGACGCACAACGTTACCTGTACCTACCTCCGCTCTGTCTGTCTGAAGCGCTTTTATTTACAAGTGTGTAACAGATACGGAGCAAAGAGAATCCCCAAACTGTTCAAAAGTTTTACTTTTTTAAATATTTTAACTGGGAGAGGCTGGCTTTTCCTCCTGGCCACTTGTATTATTGGCTTTAAACCAACAACTCTTGTTCTTCTTCATTCAAGCTTAAAATAAAATCACTTTTCTTTTAAATCAATTTATAACCATTCAGCAACACATATTTCACGCTTTTTAAAAGACCCACCTCATCAACCATTAGACAATAACATTAGTATTTTATTTTGTAATACAACATATTAGTCAGAAAATGAATAACTTCATGTTATAAAGATCAGAATACTTTTCCCAGGAAATATGTACAATTAAGGTAAGTGAATACACTCTGAATAGTAATAATAAAAGGCATTTTATTATATATATGATGTCAATATTATTTAACTCTTGTGTTGTTGCTGAAATTTTGAAATAAATTGATTTTTGCTGACTAATTTTGTATTGTTTTTTTACATCTCAACAGTATTCCATGGGCAAATATACTACTACCTTCCTTTATGCTAGCAGAGATAACATAACTACTGTAAAAACGTGACAGATGATCTTTTTTCCTGCATTACTCTGTAAATCAACCCCAGCACTTACCAAAAGTACAGTTTTTTTTTTACAAATCCCGGTTTTTCATTTTTTAATCGCTAAATTCATAAATTATGTCACTGATTTGGAGGTGAAAACACAAAGTTGTTAAAAAAGTAATTTTAAATGGTGAGAAAGAAATTTAATTTGAAAAAATTAAGATCCATAAAAACTAAAAATGGATGAAACAATAACACCAGTGATGATATATTACTCTTTAAAATATCCTACCCAGCTAACAAGTTTATGTTCCAAAAATGTTTCTGAGAATATTGGTTTGGAGTGTTGTACAGATGTTGAAATGGCTATAAAAACCTTCCCCAAATTTTAGCTCCACCTCTGTATTTTATTTTTTGTTCTCTCCACCTCTTTATAATTATCAATATAATAGGAAGGTTACTTTGAAACGTTTTTTTTATGTTTCTGGAACGTTCTTTGAAGGTTATAAAAACTTCTCAGGATATTTTATATTTACGAACGTCTTATATTTTTATGTTTCATCTTTTACACTGTTCATACATCCGAGTGTTTCAATCTAAGATCCTTTTCATGCATTGAAAGAAAGATTTCATATTTAAAACGAGTTTCTAGTTTAACACCAACCTGCTGCTATAATAACACACAACAGCTAACAAATATCAAGCCACAGCACATTTCAGCCTTTTTACTTCCACAATATCTGACCTGAATTCAGCCAGAATTCAGCCAGACCTGAAGGTTTTAATAAAGCTATACATATATTTTTGGAATAAAAAGTCAAGCAACTTTTTCTTTTATAAGATCCACAGATGACATGTCTGTTGCAAAACCAAGCACCTCTTTGCGCATTCCTCTTTGCTCTGAAAACACGGGTGATTTATGAACATTATAACTCATGAAAAACTGGTGACCTCAGCGTGTACCCCTGCGTTCCTCCCAGTGAGATCTGAAACATGCTCCAGGAGAGCCAGGATTAATCTGAAGAATGTCATCCCTTAGACTCGATCTGACGGAGAATATAAGACAGAGATGGTGGAGAAACCTGACCTCTGACTCGTGCTTGACCTCAGTGGGCAAGCTGCAGACATGAGCACAATGAAGTATCCCGAACACGACTCCCATTACAATACTCACAGGCAGCACCTTTAAACCTAGACTCTGTAATATTGAAGCCAAGAGGAAACAAGGTTTATCTAATGAACATGAGAGGGCTGAGTATGTGACTGTGAGTGGGATGTAGGCCATCAAAAAATTGCAAGAGGTCTGCGAGACCACTTTGAAATCCGCACGCATTTAATGAGGCACTTAACCTTTGTGTGGCCTTCGGGTTGAAAAAATGCTACAAGTGTATATTCTTTTCTAGTAGGGGCTGGTTGCAATAATTTAAGATATGTTCTCTGTATTGTTTGAATTTGAGATAAGTCATATATGTTAATATGTTATGGAGTAAAATTTTGATTTTGAATTGCTTTTAAAATGGGAATATCCCACAAAGGTTAATTTGATCAAGTAAAAACCTCCAGACACATCCTTCAGTATCTACTACATAGTATGGATAAAAGAAGTATGGGTAAAAGAAGCATGAACTCATAATGAACATTCTACAGTTGTCATGTAAAAATGTTATTAATGATTCTACTATTCCCAATTATGGAGTAAATTTTTTCCAAGTTTCTTTTTTTTCTCACCCTATGGCTGAGATGTGACATAGATTAAAAAAAAAACTTGAGTCAGATCACCACATGTTTTATAATTGAAGTATGTTCCAAACTGAAAATGACATATGTGAGACAAGTGTGGTTTAGATTTGGCTGACATCTGGATGCCGTAGCGCACTCCTTGATGGGGTGGGAAACCATTCTGGCTGAAATGATGTGGATCACTTCTGGCCTGGAGAACATGAACTAACTACATGAGCTTTGGGCCACATAGGGGCCCAATGAAATTTGCGATCAGAGTTCTCTGGTAAAAGCCACTCACCAAGCGCTGAGATTTCATTCTGGTCATTTTGACCCACAGAATTGTGTGTTTATACCCACTTTTACTCTTCTAGTGTTGCTTGGTTAAAGATTAAGTGGCTGATTATCAAAACTCCAAGACTATTTTACTTTCTGCTAATAACCTACGGGTGATATCACACTTACGAGGTCCATGACACATACATTTTACGCACACAAAAAAACCCCCCCAAAAAAACAAGCCATTTTTGAGTCAACATTTTCTTTTATTTGAACATTGGCATGTTTTCTCAAAAGCTTCCGGTGTTGTGTGTGAAAAAGCACCTTTTTATGACATCACCGAGTGTTTAAACCACAATCAATGTATTTTACATGATGTGCACAACTGATATACACACGAACCTCGAAAAGCACCCTTCAGAAGAACTTCATGTAAATATCAGCTACAAATTCAAACCAATCCTCGTCTTTCGATGCACAGCATATCTACAGCGAAGCTATTTCCAAGTCTTAAACAACAAATGCCAAACATACACATGGATTGTTGTTTGAAGCACTCGCTGAAGATGCTTTTTCTGTCACGACAGCGGACAGCCCTCCTCATCCCCTCAGAGCTGGAGAGCACGCTCCCCATAGGTAGATCATACAGTAACTTCAGCTAAGGAATGATAAAGACCTAAAGCGTCCTCCGTTAGTCCTAAATCATTTAAACAACAGTAACATCACGAAGTTAGGAACGAACGGGATACACAGGCCAGGTGTGATCTAATGCCACGAAGAACACTGGCGTATTGTTAATGCTCAGTTTCAGGAAGTGATAGGGGATGTTGTCACCCATAAACGATCACACACTCGGCCTTTCTTCTCTCTCTCTCTCTCTCAAACAAAAAAGCAGCAGTTGAACCCATGAGAGAGTTCGTATGTACAGAACTGATATACACCTATCTATGTGTGCATTAATAGACCTGCGTATTTTTAAAAGATGGCTAAACCAATACATTTGCTAAACATTTGGCAGCACGACCACTTCTAAAAAAATGCAAACAAGAGTGCAAGTTATAAAAGAGAGCACTTGGCTGTGTTTGACATTAAAAAATAGAGCATCCAAGGAAACAAGCATAGCTGGCAAATGTACAGATAAAAGCAACAAACAGGAAGAGTATAGGCGGAGGGAGAAAGATCCCCATCTTCTTTTTTTTTTATACAGTTTTCCTTTATATACAGACTTTTTTTCACATTTTAGATTTTAGGTGAATGCTACTGAAATGGAATCATGCACAGAACATTTTGTAATTGGGCGTCTCTCGTGCTCTGAGGGAAAGAGGAGACTGAAAATGACATGATTAATCGCTCGCATGCCTCTGCTCCTCTGAAGAGGAACACCACTGAAGAGGAGATCTGGATTCAAACAAGAGGTTTCATCTCTTTCTTTAAACTTGAAGGCCTTTCTTACCAATCAGAATGTTCAACCATCAATAATAAAAAAGTGTTTTTTCATATCAGAAAATGTTAGAGATACTAATGAAAAATTCTTTAAAAACCAGATCGCCATAATGTTTTACTTTTTTGGGATCCCAAAAGGACTGAAATCTGCTCAGAAGGTGTCTGAAAACCAGACTGAAAAAAAACTGCCTTCATCCTTGACTTTACAATATTTCCATGTGTAAATTAAAGTTCTTTATATTAAAATGTTTTACAAACTGTTCGAAAACAAGATTTTTGTTTGTTTACGTACACTTCAAGGGATTGAAAATACTCTGATACTAATCTTAGGATTTTTAGTAAATCTTAACCTTTTTTAACTCTTAAATTCACATTTTTTCCTCCATAGATACACACTTACATTTTTATTCTTAAAAAGAGGCCTCACAAAACACCTACTTTTCTTTTAAAGGTATCAACAGGAGGCTTCAAAGTTGTCTAAACATGTGATGCTGTCCTTTTAAAGCATACATCTCCATTTCTGGATGGATTTGGAACCCTTTGTAAGCTGATTTTCTGAGCCGATTAAAAAAAAATTAAAGGAGAGTTAGTAAAGAAGACAGTAAAAGAATAGATCCGTATTTAAACCCCAGCCTTCCAAGAAGCAGAATGTAAAAATAAGCAGAAAAAGATTAAATGAGAAATAAGTTTTGGCTTTTAACTGCTATTTATAAATTTTTTTTATAACTTGCATTATTTTTAATGCATTTTTAACCACAAAACAATAATTATTTATATTTTAACATCCATTTTCAAGTTTTTATTTGATTGCTTTGCAGACATATATTTGTTTTGGTTAAATACAGCAAAATAAAAGGGCGTAAACCTTATCAAAACCTTACATGGGCTTCCAGCTTAGAGTTTTAAAAGGAGCGTAGACTTATTTCAATATATTAGTATAAAATTCCAGGAAACCTCTCTTGTCTGAATCCAACACCTCAGACTGCCTCCACAGACGAGTAGAATCCAGCATGTGAGCGACTAATCAGAGAATTTGAACTTTTGAGAGCTGATTTCCCCTCCTTCACCTCCTCTACACCTCTCTGGCAGGCTGAAGAGGAGGACAGGGGGAGGAGCTTGGCTTCTGTGTTTCATCGCAGCCCGCTAGCACCCCCTCCTGGGGACACTCCTCGTTGTAGAGCCGCTTGATACCATCGAAATACTCATCTACCTCCATGTGCTCCACTTTACGCTTGGAGGAGGGCTTCCAGGAGGGCGCTGGGGGGCCGGGCACCTCAGGGAGGGGACGGCAGATGTATACAGTGTTAGGAGGCAGGGAAGCCTGGTGTGTGGACAGGCAACGTGCGAGCCGCTCTCGACAGCCGATCAGCTGAGAACTGTCCATCTGAGGAACGAATTTGAAGCAGTTTAGAGTTAATTCACTCTCTTAAATTGTTGCTCTAAAATCATTTAAGCAATGATTTCTGATGATTCAAAGAATATCAAATGTGTAAAATGTTATGTTGAATACAACATTTGCTAACAATCTTCCTTAAAACAGACGTTTGAACAACAACAACAGAAAGAATTAAATCCATAAATGTGAAATATTTGACAGGATTTTTTTTTATTTTTACTTTATATATTCATTTAGGCATTTACTATTATTTAAACATATCCAATCTTTAGTTTTTTTATTGGTTTATCTTATTCTTTTTCAAATACATGCACATAAAGCTCTTCAAAATGAAGACTTATTGATGAATGGTAGATCCTTACGCAACTCACTAGTTAGGTTTTTTTTAATTATCTAAAATATTCCGTAGACAAATAGGCCATTTAATAATTTGTCTGAAAATCCTTCACTTTCACTCCTTTCAAGGCACATAACGTAATTGTCAATATTCTAAAATGCACTTATTTTTACTGTTATAAACATATATTCAAATTTTATAGAAAAGAGATAAAAGTCTCTGCACAGTCTGCTTCTAAAGGAGGCTTGAGAAAACTTTAGGTATCAATAAACAGTGAGCATGCTTTGCTTTATAACAAAAAACCCCAAACGACAGCCTGCACCAACATCTGCAATGACCAATGTACAAATGCCCAAGACATTTTATAATTTAACTTCTGCATATGATGATAACAGTTGACCCTTTCTGAATAGAAGTGACCAGAAGCGAGGGGTCTATGCTCTAATATGTTCTAGACTGGATTGCTGTAACACATTGTATCAGGCATTAACAGGTCTCTGATCGCCACACTGTACATCGTCTTTACAGAATGCTGGATTCTCACCTCTTCCTGAAAACACTGCCACATCACACGCGTCTTATACTCTGTTCACTGCTTCAAGATCATGCAGCTCACATTTAATTCCATACATGATACTGCATGGATATACATCAGGGAGTTAATCAATACCTACACAGCTGCATGATTTTTGCACTCTGCTGATCAGTCACTACTCAAGAGTCCGTAAGGCCCGCATCAAAGGTTGAGATCAGGCTGATCTCAGTGCTGCATGTTTTTAAAGCTAAGATAAAGACTTTTTTATTACAATTGGCTGTTGTATCTTTTAACCAAGCGGTAACCCTCCACTCTCTATACTTCTGCACAACAGGAAGTGCTAAACTGCAGTACCTAGACCTGCAGCAAGGGGGTGGGTCAGAAGTGAGCAGGTTGGCATTCACTCCAATTATAAAACTGCCCAACTTTGGAGCTGAAAATACATGTTTCCACCCCTGGTGCTGTAATGTTTTTTCTTTTATCAGACCATTAGTTTTGACCTTCATGAACACTGAAGGGGTGAATTGTTGTTAAATTAGTTTGTTTAGGACTGAATCAATTTAAACATTCAGTCAGTCAGTCAGATGTCTTCACTACGCTCATTTCCAGCCTCTCGCTTCCAGTTCCATGCTGGCGAAGGCTGGCTACACTCATTTATTAAAGCTCTCCTGTTCACACGAAACATTCCACATGCTACGTCCATGTTATATACAGTCTACGCTTTTAACATGATTTGATCATGCTGTTTCTTTACTAAATGTTAAAGAGTTTTATGTTGATTCTATGCTTCTATTTTCTTGTAAAAACATGTTTTTATACTTATGTTATTCTACTATTTTTAGAATGTGCATGACTTTGACTTACCTTTAATTGTAGCTAATGTTATAAGTTTCTTAAAAAGAACGTGCATTGCCTTGGTCAACTCTCTGGGTACTTTTTGGTACTATATAAATAAAGCTTGATTGATTAAAGGTTGGCTAGATCATATTTTATCACAAATATATTTACAAATACGTTTTCTCTCAAATTCTTCTGATTCTTACAAAACCCTCAGTATTTTCACACAAATGCAGTTCAAGACAGCAGAGGGTGCTAATGTGTCTAAAACGTTCCTCTTCTGAGGATGTTCAGCGCTGTTTGGCTATTTTTAGTCGCTGGTTCAAGCTCCGAAAAAGGCTCTTGAACAGCTGAGCTCCTCTCTAATCATATCTATAATTAACTATTATACATTTTTATGTTTTGCAACACCTACTTTGATATTACAATATTCATTATTTAAACTACACAAATTATTTCACGGATCAGTAAAAGAGAAGCAATGGGTAGTATTTAAATGCAATTTATTTATATTATATTATAAATTATATTTGTATTGTTACATTGTTAACAATAATTGAATAAAAGAACAGCATAAGTAAGAAAAGATCACTTTAAAATTATATATTTTTAGAAGCTTTTAAAGAAGCTACAGTGCTAAAACGGACAACTGACTTTCTTCCCAGGAAAAAGATTGTAAAAACATTTCACACAGAGTGATCACTTTTGGACAAACAAAGAGTTGGGTAAACCAGAACCTTTTAACTCATCAGCCAGAAATCCCTCATCATTTTAATTTTGGACCCGTCTTCAGACAGCATTGGTGAGCACACTTTTTAAATGCTTCATTTCTCCTTTTTCTCCTGTATTTGGTTTTATCCTCTCTCTCCTCTTTTTCTTTCTTGAAGGGTTTTTTTCTTTTTTCTACAATTTTAGGTATAAAAATTTAATGTAAAAATTATTTTGCAGTTATGCAGAAGAATTCAACAAACTACCATTTTCCAAAATATGTAAATAAAGATTATATGTGCTTTTCCCAATAATTTATAATTAACAAGTTTATTTCCAAAATTCTAATGAATGCATTTTAATAACTCTGAGTAAAAATGAGTTTTCATAATCAAGTAAGAGTTTTAAGGAAACAACACAAGACAGCAGTCTTTTAGAAAATCGACGAAAAGCAAATAAATTTAATTTAACTTCATATATGCATATATTATAATACAATCGTCGTGAACAACATTTTTATTCACATTGTTTCTGGTGAAACAAGCATATCATTATACAAATGTTTTAAACCTTATAACTTCAGCACAAAGTTAAAATGACCTCAAATTCACAAAAAATCAATCTCTACAGATCCCAATTAAAGCCAATATCCGTTCCAGACTAATCTAGTCACCAATGAATAATGAGTGAAAGTGAAGTTAAAGTGACTGGTTTTATCAATAGCTATCTTTTTTTATAGACTTTGATGAGGATTTGATGAGTAGCAGCGAAGAGTAGTTTGGATATTTAAATGCTTGTTATCAATGTTAAACAACAAGTGATGTGTGTAAATCTGTCGTGCGATGCCCAATGATATTCTACTTAACACGTATGTACATCACATTTGCTGCACAAGTCATGCTGAGGTGTACAGTTTGTTCTCAACCTATGAGATTGTACTCGAGTCATATGTTGAAATATTTCAGAATAAATTCATAATTAAAATTAAGTAAATAAACCACATTAGAACTTCTAATTGGCAAAATATCAGTCACCATGTTGGCCTGATATGGAGTGACACATATCTGGAATTTGTGCTCTGCGTGTAACCCATCTCAGTGTCACACACAGCAGTGAACAAACACACCATGAACACTCACATGGAGCAGTGGGCAGCCATGTCTGCGGCGCCCGGGGAGCAGTCGGGAAACTGGAGCCTTGCTCAAGGGCACCACAGCTGTGGTTATTGAAGATGAGACAGCAAGTGTTTCATCACTCACACCACCTTCAACTTTGGGGATCAAAACAGTGATCTTCTGATCTCCATCTGGCCACAGCTACCCTTGAGTCCCTGACAGTAACAGTTTGGTCACCCCTGCTTAAAAGGTGCCATCTTTAAGCTCTTCCTGGATGTTCATCACGTGGCCCTCTCATTGCAGTGATGGCCCAGGTTTTTACAGATATGTCCCTCTCTGCCGGTACAGATAAGAGAGTTTCTCTAGAGAAGCGAGTGAAAGGGCCTCTCGTGAGTTGTGATAAGACTTAAGGGCCGTCAAGAGATCTAAGCATGAGAGACGGATTATCCACGCCGATGCAGCTCTGGTGCAAAGCCCATCCAGATGAGTTCATCTCAATGACAGCCATCAAAAGAGGAATAAAAGGAGAACTGGATCATCACAAAACAAGTCTGACACTGACACTGCGTGCTACACTAACAACCGCTGTTGATTCAATACCAGATTTGTTTAGTGCGACTGAAAAAAACATTAAAAATACAGTTAACGAATCGGACAGTAGAGGATGGAGTCAGTCTTACCTCTAGCTTTTGCAGCAGGTCAACGGTCATAGCGAACCAATCAGGGCACAGTGTCTCCAGCTCCAGCGTGATGATGCCGAGCGCTAACAGAGAGCCACGCACATGCAGCAGTGCATTATGGGACATGCAGTGGACGAGCTGTTGGGTGAGCAGAGCCACGTGCTGGGACGGGTTCAGCCCTGAAAGAGCTTCGCTCAGACGCCCAGACTTGCAGCTCAGCACCATCGCATGGAACTGCAGAGGCATAAAGCACAGATTTACAGTGAAGAGGGTAAGGGAATGTTTGCTAAACCATGAAGGTGCACTCACGATGTAGAGGAAGTCCAGAGCGGTGGCGCAGTGCAGGTCCCAGTTAAGCTTCTCCAGGATGATCCTCTCCATCCTCAAGATCTCTGACGGGGAGCAGCCACATCTGCTGCGGGACGCCAGCTCTCTCAGAGACGGGACACGCTGCATGCACAAAGATTTTGCACGGCTTACAAGCAGATAAGCTAATATTGAGAAGATTTAACTGATTCTAGGTGGCCTACTAAACTTGAAATCTGATCTTACCCAGACTTCTTGCTTTGTGAAGGTCCTTAGCAAACTACTTGACTAGATAAACAACTGAATTCTCATCGTGTCAGTCCACATTTGAGACTATGAGCTTGTAGAAATTTGTTCAATTTAGTTGTGTTGGTTTATTTACCTTCAGAATACATCAAATATGCATTAATATAATTTTCACAATCTCTGCTTTAAAAATAAAACTTCAAATAAATCCACATACACCATCGTAGTAGCATAAATTTGGTCTTGTTTTAAGGGGAAATTTTAAGGAAAGTTAAAAATCACTTTAGCAATTGTCTTGTTTCTTTTAAGACAGTTTAAGTATATAACTAAATTTCACAAATAAAAAGGATCGCTTAATTGAGCATGGCAGCAAATAATAGCACATTTTTATCCCTGAAAATGTTATTAAAATAGACAAAACATTTTTAAACCAAAAAGCAACAATTTATTACAACAACCTCTAACATGTGCGTATTTATGTTTCAGATGTTTGCTTAGAAAACAAATCAGAAACAAATATACTAGGTATGATTTATTTCTCAACATAGATTGGCTTAACAGTTTAACATAAAACGAATTAGAATGTAATATTCCAAAAGGTTAAGTTTAAACTTTGAAAGTGTCTGTAAATGTATGAAAGGTGTTAAATCTCATGTTCTTAAAAAAGACGAGAGAGAAGGCTTCTTATGAGCGAGAAGGCTTCCTTTTCAGGAATATCCTCTCATTAAAACAGTTTTATACAAATACATCTTTAACAGCGCTGTTAGAACTATATAAACAAATACATACTCTACTCCTACTGTAGAAAGTAGTTCTCACTGTTTGTTCTTTTGTGGGTCAGCTAAGTTATTTGTTTTCTCTTTATCAGCCTTGGTCAGGAACAGTTTGTACACAAAGGTCCAGAATCAGGACTAATCTGCTTCTTATGAGACACTAGAGTTCCAATTTCTTAGAGATAGATATAGTTTTAACCATGACTCAGGGCTGGTGTTAGCAGCGTTCTCACCTCATCCTCTTCACTGGTCTTCACAGCCAGGAAGAAGCAAGCGATGGCGATGCAGCGCAGGTACTTCGGTCGGGCCTAGAAGAGACAGTTATTGATCACAGACTGATTTACATACACACTTCCTGTTTCTCTCCTGAAAGCTCAAACCAAAAACACAAATGCCCGATCAGTATCACTTCAGACTACATTTTTACTTTCTTTTATAAACTAACCACGCAATCATTCATTTCCCTTCATGAGGTTGGAACTATGGAAGAACAAATTATGAGTTCCATGAGCTAATTACAGAAGAAATAACTCCGCTAGATGAACAGTTAATCTACAAAACTAGGATAAACAACAATCATATCCGAAGTATTTACCCTAAATTTACAAAAGCAAGTTGTATGACAAAGACTTTACAATTCTCCTTACTTTTTGAATTGTATTTGTATGTCCATTTTAAGGATATTACAGTTAAACTAACAAGAAGTGTGTTAAAGAAATGTATTTAAACTACCTTTCAGGAGATTCTAAATTCATAGTTGAAAGTTACACTTTCAAATATGACAAAAATGTAGATTTAGTGTAACGAAAGGGGGGGACTTTTCATTTGTATTTTTCATTCATCGGAAGCACAAACAAACAAGGATATGGCGCACTGTTTAAATTTTTACAAGGTCGAGGGTTGAACTGTCCTAGACAAGAGCTATGCAGCTGCGGCACACGAAAAATATATATAGAGGAAACACAACATAAAAAACACTTCTGCCGATTCCATTAAAATGAGTGGAATCAGCCGAGCAACAAATTAAAAGAAGGTCTATTTTGGTACTTTTGTTTAATAAGAGTTTATTAAGGTAAATAAATCTTTAGTTTTTAATTAAAACCAGTGATGATGTGCACCACGTATATCTAAAGCTAAATGAGCATCATGGCCATTTCAGTGTAGGTATTAAGCATGTTAGCACATATAGAATGTTTTTATTTAAATGCAAGTACATGCAACTATAGGCAAATATTTCATTTTTATCCAAATCGTGAACCTAATAATCATAATCAAAACAGGAAGTACCAAACTATCTCCAGTTCTAGTCTGCACCTTACTCCTGGACTAGAATGTATTGTGTCATAATCTGTTAGGTCTCATTCTTTATATGAGAAACCAGCTTCTATACTTATTAAATGTCCTACATTAGGTAACCACTCCGTTTTAGTTGTGTTATCTTTTTCAGTGACAATTTCTTTTGCGTTGCATTTTAGGAAAAGTATGGATCATATCAACAGCCAGAGGTAGAAAACAATCCATGAACCTCTCACTTTTTATTACATTGCGCAATATGCTCAGCACACAAGTATGTGGATTTAAAGGGACCATTAAATGGAGCAAACGTCTCCCTGTGTTTCTTTAATTAGTGTAAATTAAATAAACTAAACAATTGACAATTAAACAAAGAGCCATACTTCAGTTCCTGTTGTCTTACTATTTAAAATGCAAGAAACATCATTATTCTGCCTTCTATATGGATGATTTAAAGAGTATTAATTGGACGCTAAACGTAATACGAGCAACAGAAGCATTCATTAATATAATTCATCAATTTTTTAATCAAGAAGATTATGACTGCTTGCTATGTTTATTTTCAATCGAATAAAGGTTTCTAAGAATGATAACTGGAATCAGGTCACACCAACCAAATCTCAAAAAAATGCAACAAACCCAGAAAAGCAATCAATGCACATTCATCAATAACCCTACCTTTGCAATGCCTTAAAATCAAACAATGCATTTAAAAACATTTAAGACACTTTCCACATCTAATGCCAACCACAAGTTGGAATTTAACCTGCAACACACAGCTTAAAACCCTTCCAAACTACCTAAACATCCACAAATCATTGACAGTAGCAGAAGCCAGACCTGCCCTCAGGGTTTAAAGATTACCTTGATAGTGGAGAGGAAGCGATCCAGGATGCTGATGGCCAAACAGAGCGTCTCTGGATAGAGCTCAAGCTGGGAATGCACTTCTCTTAACCAGCGCACAGCCTCATCACGCTTTTCAGGGGAAATGTCTGTATCCTGAAGAGGACAAAGATCTTCAGTGGAAATACACAGGGCTGCATAAATAGATCTTAAAAATAACCATTTGTTTAAATGCTATAAACTTTCAGAACATACCCATAAAATTAAAGTATGTTGGCAACAAACGTCACCTTTACTGTGCATTTATTAAATCTAGACTTTTAACAGGTCATTAAATCTTTAAAAGCTTAAAAAATAACATTAAAAGTTTGCTGGGTGAACCTGAAATGATGAAAGGTGGGAATAAGTGTGATGAGCCAAAAGCTATGAAGTTAATTTTGATTAAATATTATTTGACACAATCCACAAATGTACATCTCCCACTATAAATGCACGTACACTGATTGAGAAGTCTCTTTGGAAAGCTCTGCCTGCAGTTGTGGCCTGTAAGTGCAATATAAATTTACATTCAAGTTAAATGTGTTATAAAAACAGATGTACATATTCCGAAAACTTTATTATTGTAAATGTAAAGCATTCATCACATTTATGACTTTATGCTACTTAACGTTAATAATATACATTTTTCTTAATTTTCTCACATTGCAGCATATTGTATCAGAACCATCAGGTAAACTGTTATATCTGAACCAATTTGTAGTAATTAAAACCTTTCTCTAATATTTCTAAAACATTTTATTTTGGTAAACAAGAAAGAGATTTTATTTGCAGTAATGTTTTTGGGATTGGCATTTAGCTGAAACAAAATTTGGGTCCAGTGGTTTTTGCTAGTTTTGTTTCGAGAGGGTTTGCAGGGAGTGTGTTATTTTGTAGCAGTTATTCTTAGATGTATATATATTATAATGTACATCCATATTCAATTATGCTAGGTCAGAAATACCCCTTTCAGCGGCGGTCCCCAAGAACCTGTAAACCTGAAAAAGAATATTTTCACTAAAAACCTATTTAGAAATTGTTAATAAAAAGATATTTCAATCCTCTATAGAGAGCATTTAGATCTTGGGTTATTGGAGTTGAGAAAAGCTGATCTTTTAATCTTTAAAAGAACTAGCCGTGCGCACTATTCCTCTTCCACGTCAGCCCTAGATTCGGTAAGTTCCCTTTTTCGAACATGTACATTTTGTTCATAACTTGTATAATGTTTTGATACTTGTACGTGTTTTACACTATGTTCATTTACCTGCCACCATAGATAAGAGAACTCAAGTTAAGAATAATGCTGACTGGTCACTACATCACACTGGTCAATACATTTGCGTCTCTCTGTGACCAACAAATAATAATTTATCAAATAATCAAAATAATTTTATAGATACTAACAAGTCACTCTCAAAAGCCAATATATTTAAATACCATAATGAACTACTGATAGAAACCATCACCACTGATGAATTTTTAGGGCTAGCTTCCTTCTTCAATGCAGATTTTTGCTCAATTGGGATAGAATAATGTCAATGATGTAAGAGAGACGAAACAAGATATTTAGTCACAATAAAGTGGTTCTGGTGATAACAGGGCACCATAAACTATTATAAGATAGACTTGTTTGCTAAAAGTGACCTTTGTTTTATCCTTTTCGTACCCAAGAATGAAGATATAATCTCTGTACAGGTAAAGACTACTGATTTCTTTCTTACTATTCGTTTCCTTTATTGGTCTGAGTTTAAAAATATATTTAAAAATCAGTACCATAACCAAACAGTTACCACCCCCAGAACTGCATTTATAATTATAAGTGTCCGGACAATGTGTCATAAATTCAGAGCTCCAAATTAAAGGAGTGGTTTGTTTCACAATAACACCATTCACATCACAAAAAGTACCTTGAATCACCTTTATGACGATTACCCCATAGGTATCGCTAGTGATCCAGACGAAACAGACTCACCTGGTTGGCAGGTTTCTTTGGCACGTAAACCTTCCATAGCTTGGCTTCCCTAGAAACTGCCTTCTCCAGAAGAGACGACAGTTTCCGGCTTTCCAAGGGCTTGGTGAACTTCATCACAAACCCTGAAAAAGCCTACCTCCCCACTGGATACAGCTACCTGAGAAAAAAAACAGCAATGTTTTGGTTGTTGATAATTGTGTCTTTATTTTACAGAATTATTCCCTTGGGCAAAAAGGGAAGTGTGAACTGGCTACAGAGAACTGCTACTATTATTATTATTCCTCTAATACAGTTGTTACTATAAAGTTTTCAATTTTACATTTGTAACTATGTTATTAAAACATAAATAACACCAAAAATATTTCAGATTTAGATTAAAAGTTTCTCAAACTCTCACCATTTTACGTGATTTTGCATCAATATATTTTTTATTTTATAGCATCTCAATTTCCCTTAATTTAAATAAAATAATCTTACGTATGTACAGAATGATCAAAGTAAATTATGGCTGGACAAAACATACAAAACAAGTCTACAAATATATATTTAAATGAATGACAAAAATTTAATAACAAAACAGGACCCAACACTTATTACAAACAGATTAAAAAAGACCAGTAAACTCTGCATAACTAATAAAAAGTATGATTAAGTTAAGAAATAAACCCATATTAGACGTTGTTTTTTACTATGCTAAAAAGGCGCTGTTTATTTTTTTCATATGTTGTTTAACGTTAGCTGATATGAATGATTACTCGGGGTCTACTGTAATGTCCTAAAATGTATTGAAGATGTATAAATCTAAATAACAAGACTTTTCTTATTTAATAAATACTCAGTGTGTTGCCGTTTCATTTAAACACTCATGTAACGTTAAATGTTGATGTGACATTACGTTAGCTAATGTTAGCTTCAAACCAATTGATGCATTTTCATGAAAATGTACTGACTTTAAGAGTAACCGAAACGCTAAAACACAATTTAGAAGCACATTTCTATCCATTTGTGTTTGTGTAACTTAGCTGAATAATGAAAAGTATCTAGAAACACTTTGAGAAGGAGTTTATTAACGTTACCTCCCCTGCAAGGTTGTGGGAAACGCAGATCATCCGGTCCATTAAACTGAGGTAAAATAAAGCAGATCGGATTCCGTCATCTTCTCAAGCGTCTAGCTTCGCCTCCATTGTTGCTGTGAATTCGGGTACGGGTGTTAAAAACGTAGATGATCCTAATAACCTAATTGTAAAAAAGAAAATGAACGGAAAATAGACACGAACGTCTACTTCCGAGGAGAAGACTGAAGGGAAGAACCATCCGCTTAGCTTCTGAGGGCCAGACACAGGGTCGTATGGATTTCAGTCAAATTTATAAAATAAAGTAAGAATAAAAACGTGATCAATAAAACTACGGATTGCATCAATTTAACGCGTTTATTTTTTTTTTATTTTAGGCTTACTGATATTGCGACAAAATCGGAATCTATATGGGACTACTTTCTCGCGCGCACGCATTTGAGCGGAGACGTAAGTCGGACTGTGCTTTCTCACACATTCCAGGCCAGTCTCAAGACTCAAACTGAAAAACTATAGATTTAGTAAACTAATCTATCATTTTACATAAATGAAATAACAATGTTTTAACGTATGTTTAAAACAAAACGTAAATAGGAAGATGTAGTATTAAACATGCATCGAGCACAGTTGACAAGCTATTTTGAAAGGGATATTTCTGACCTAGAATAATTGAATATGTATGTACATTACAATAAATGCATCGAACTGCCAGAAAATAACACACCCCCTGGAAACCCTGTCAAAACAAACCCAGCAACAACCACTCAGAACACAAAGTGACGAATCACGAAGCAGAGGTAGGTCCCATCTTGTATCCAAACATCCAATAAAAACGCTGGATTTTGGGCGGACTATTTGAACGGTAAGATTTCCAGCTATTTCATTGGTCCTTTAGACCGTCAATATAGCACGACCCAGTAGTGTTTAATCCGTTTTTAATGTCCTAAAAATGTATAACGGTTTAAACCAAATGCCGAAATACAAAATAATAATATACAATATGCGCTAATACACGACGAATTAACACACTTCTCCGTTCGAAGCGTTCAAACTAGCGTAAACACACAAACATACGTTTAATACGTGCCAGGCTCGGGAGGCGGAGCCACGTTTAACATCAACAAAAGGAAGAGGCAGAGAACAGACGACAGATTTTAGGATACACAAACACAATGTCCTTTTAACATCTTTGGTAATGTACCTTTATTTTAATTCAATATATAATGTTAACTGGCCATATTGGCTGGCTTTGTGTGGATTGTCTATTTAAATTGTTTGCTTTGTTGCTTTTATTGGCGAAAATGGTTTTGACCGTTCTGTTGTGTTGGGTTTTAAATTCAATTCGACTACGGCGAAGTTATGATAACGTTAAACAGTAGCATCACCTTAGCATTCGTCGTTACTGTCGATTGCGTTTTAATGGTTGTTTATATGTGTTGTTTTCTATTGTATTTTTTTTCCTACTGTAAAGACATTTTAACCGTCTTTCATGTTTACATCCTCGGCCAGTGTTGATCTAATAACAACATTTATGCTATTAATTAGACTCACGTTGCTTAATCCACACAGCGTTGTAGATTTAAATGTATTACAAGCTTATCAAATATCAGCAAAGTACACCATTTTATCTTAAAAACACAAACTGTACAGCAGCGGATACATTTTAACCCCTCCCCCTCGGGCTTAGGTATTTTCCAGCTGAAGGATCAACTGGATGACATTCACTTTCGATCGTCTTTGACCCAATTCCTTCACTAAAATTGTATCAAACGGATGAATTACACATATATGCATAAATCTCGGCGGGTTCATTTGTTTTGCTCGGCTGTAGGAAGGCGTTAACCCGAGAAACCCGACACCGAGCCTCAGCTGAGCTGAGGGGGCTGGGCAAAACCTTGACCCACCACCCTGGACTGAACTCGGCTTACTTATTTGTTTGTTTTTTTGTTTTTCGTTTAAAAGGTTTTCTGAAGACTTGAAACGCAACTAAAGAGAAACTATGGATGCTTTCAAACTGATGAAGGAGCTAAAGAGCAATTTGGAGCTGGAGGTCCAGTATCTACCAAGAGAAACGGGTCTGGATTTGATCAAGTCCACTCTGGAGGTAAACAAGTAGAATACTGTGTTTAAAGTATCTTCCATTAAAAAATATGTGATTAGAGAATCATATCATTTGATATTCTCTATATAGGTAGTTGTAAGCACACCCTGGAAGTCTTTCTAAAGTATACACCCAAAGGGAGTGCCTTCAATATATGTCTGGAAAACTCCTGCTTTATAAATAACAAACTGATACCATAGCCACTGATTGTTAAAGGTGCAGTATGGAATATTTTCAAAACAGCTAGTCAGCCTCTAATAAAAAAAGTACTAAAAATAAAGTTGTTGCTATTTTTATAGTGTCTGCTGATTGGTCACAAGTTACCAGAGTCTAGGGCATGTTTGTTTTGTACATTTCAGCTAAACTTGGTCAACTAAGTCACTATTATTAAGGCTAAACCTATATTATTAAGCATAAATACTTTTCTAAAACTTTAAATGTGAATTAATGTGAGTTAAATAATCAATTGTTTTTTCTCTTCATTCAAACAGAATGGTAATGGAGTTTCAGCCAAATCCCGAGATGCTCGAGTGGAGGACCTCTGGAGTTTGACCAACTTCTTTGGCTACAGCACTCAGACCTTTGTATTAGCCGTTAATCTGCTAGACAGGTTCCTGGCTATGATGAAGGTAACCAATATCCATTTTACCATCTTTGGTACCGAAGAAATTGCTCACAATAAATTTTGGATCTTCAAAACTGACTAGGATGTCCACCTATCCTAGTCTAGCTGCAACCCAATTAACACCTTCTTACTGGGTTTCCAAAATACAATCGTAAACATAGTGGTTTATAATAGAATTAACCATTTACTCACCATTTTCAAAAAGGGATTAACATCTATATATGCTTGGTTTTAAAGGGGTCATGAACTACTTTTCTCTACTTTGTTCTGTTTATGGAGTTGACAGTGATTATACATTTAATTTAGAAAAATAAACAGTGCCGTGTTAGTCTAGAGAGAACCAACACTTTTTTTATACACAATTTTAAATACTTAGAATAGACCTTCTTCGCAGCATAAGTGATTGAATAGTTGTGTGGACATTTTGGCTTTTACTCCCCAATCAATAAACAAACCTTCTGATCGATAATGTTATGACCAGATAAACACCCTAAAAAGCTTTAATGGTCATACCTGGTGAAAAAATGACTCATCTTAGTACAAATCTCCCAAAACCATGTCTAATGCATCGGTAATGTTTGGCATTCAGGTTCAGCACAAATATTTGGCCTGCATCAGCATCAGCTGCCTCCACATCGCTGCCAGAGTCACCGAAGAGGAGTGCAACGTTTCCTCCAGCCACGAGCTCATCCGCATCAGCCAGTGCAAGTTCACCGTCTCAGACCTCAGCCGGATGGAGAAGATCATTTCAGAAAAGCTTAACTTCCAGCTCAAAGCCATCACAGCCTTAACCTTCCTGCATCTCTACCATGCCATTGCACTTTCACATACGTCCAGCAGGTGAGAGTGGCAGGCATAATCAAGGGTTAATGACTAAACTGTGACCCATATTCATCAGAATGCTCACAGTGCATGAGAGTGTGCGAGTTGGAAGGCTTAGACATAATTTTAGCTAAAAGTCTTTTGCTTTTTATTTTCAGGAAAGATGTTCTTAATCTCGACAAACTGGAAGCCCAGCTAAAAGCCTGCCTATGCAGAATTGTTTTCTCCAAAGCAAAAGTGAGTTGAAATAAAACAGATTTTTTTTTAAAGAAAGAAAAAAGGGAAATCTGACAAATGATACTTTTTCTTTTTAGCCGTCGATGCTAGCCTTGTCGTTGTTGATGCTTGAAATCGAAGCCTTACAGTCTGCCGATCTTTTAGAAATTGCTCACCGCATACAGACACACTTAAAGGTAAGCATTTAAAAGAAGAGTGGTCACAAAAGTATGAAAATCAGGTTTAATTAAATCTTTTCATTATTAACACTTTCACACATTCACCTTCATCAGAGCTCATCCAAAGAGTGAAAGTAGCAACATAAGACCTTTTATCAAAAAGTTTAACACAAAAAGTACCAGAGTAAACACTTTTATTTAACCCTTGGAGGAAAAAAATGGCAGACTATTAGTTTACAACCTTCAGTCCCCTCCAAAATGACTCTGGCACCCTGCCCCATCCTTATGTAAGTCGGTGTCTGTTTGCAGATCTCAGAGGCTGACCTGGGACACTGGAGATCCCTGGTAGGCCAGTGTATAAGGGAATACTCCTCTCCAGAATGTGCCAAACCGGATCACAAGAGACTGGTGTGGATCGTCTCGCGGAGGACTGCACAAAACCTGCACAGCAGCTACTGCAGTGTCCCTGATCTCCCCACCATTCCTGAGAGCGTCTGGGATGAGATCGAGAGGTAAATCCATCTCCTGGAGGGGAGAGAAAGCAAGAGAGAGATGTGGATCTGAGTCACAGAACGTTCAGAAGTTGAGAGAAAGGAAACAAGTGTGTACAGAAGGGTTTCGTCTAGCGTGATTGCCACAGAAAATGACTGAGATGCATCATTCAGCCTGTGAAAGGAAACTCATTTCATGGTCAATATCCATGTCAAATGATTTTCTGTGGCAGCAGCCCTTAAGTCATATTTATTTAAGTAATAAGATGCAACTTAACCTAGAAATGCAGCCTCGACCAACAAATACAGAAGGTTTTAGGCCGAAAGGAACAACCTAATAAGATTTTTAATCAAATTGAAATGAATGAAGAATAAAACAAAAAAGTTGTTTCTGATATGGAGGATCCAAAACAACTAAAAAACAATTGTCAGAAAGTAATAACTATTTTCAAGAATGCCTCAGTCATCAACAGAGCATTACAATATGTGCTTTTAAATTAAAATTTCAAGAGGGGAATGATTATTTATAATAATCAAAGTCTCCACTTAGAGGGAAGGTGCAACACCAGGAAAACTAGCAAGGTTAAATGAAAACATTGAGAAAAAAAATTGTAGTGTAAAACCAGAAAGTTGGTTAAACTGGATGAATCACATGTTTAATGAACAGCTTTGTAAAAAAGATAAAACCTAAAAAACTAAGTGTTTTTAGTGTTTTCAAATACCATTCAATACAATACTGTTAGTAAATGTATTCATTGATATTGAACACTTTAAAGTGAAGATGAACAGATAAGGTATATTCAATGACATCAATTTCATAAGTCTACAAGTTCAATGGGCTTGCAATACCTCTGAGTAACACTTCAGGGATTTCTAAACTCTATTTTCTTATTTCACACAAAACCCAGGCACAGGAAGCCCCATAAAGCTGGTTTCAGTCCTCACAGTTTTCTCAATAACATGACATTACTTAACACTGGCCTTTTACTGACGCACACCACTTACGTCACAGGCTCAAGTTCTTTCTGGGGGCCCCACCTAAACAGCAACCCGCTATTAAGTTTTCATATCGTGTTATGTGATAAGCCCTTAGCAGTGTTGTAAGCTTTTCCCACTAAATGTCCAAATCTAACAGAGTGCTACAGTTACACCTGGCCAAACTTCTAAAATAATCAAAAGACTTCTCCTATGGGGCTCTCAATCAAATAAGTGACAGACCTTTTGATGAAATATAACTGTTTGTTTCCCTTTTTCTCAGTGAGGATTCGAGCGAGGACTTGAGCTCTGGAGAAGAGAGTCTGAGCAGTTCGCTGGGCAGCGATGCAGAGGGTCCCTACTTCCCCCCAAGCTTCCGCTCCCGTGCCCGCAGACAGTACTAAACACACACGAAACCTCTCGCCAATGAGGCACACGCACCAGTGGGCATACCAATGATCTGAATGGCCTCCTTGTCATCTTTCAGGATGATGTCACTGACCTCTCCAAGCTAGAAATCTAGCAAGGTGCCGCTGTGCCTGGCTTCACGTCCATTTTTATCACTATTGTAATAGTTAAATGTTTCTTTTTTGTGTTGGTTTTACAAGAAGCAAGTCAGAATACTGTAAGAATCTCTTGATTTAGTTATACTAGTTTGCCAAGAATTGGAGGATGAACTGGTAGCTGAGGATTTGTTTTTGGGTCACTATTTTAAGCTAAACTAAAAGAATTCAGCACTGCACAATACTGGCAGCTAAAATGTAAAAAAAAAGAAAAAAAACTATGTAGCTGTAGCATTTGTATTATATGGTGCATGTTTGGATTTGTCCACATTCCAGACAGCTCAATGACATATCCAAGGTACACTAGACTGTTATAGAACAACTTAGGACTTGTACTTTGGTGCTTTGCACAGTTTTGTAACATGATTGTAAGCGCGTGACAGAGGTAAAGCTGAACTGCCACCTCTCAAGAGGTTAGAGTCAGAGATTTACTGTGGTGTGCATGGATAAAACTTTTTGTGTGTGGAGTGTTTTAACCTAGTTGCCAATTTACTTTCACTTTAACTAATGTATGAAGACTATTACTCTATGTTGAAAATGTGGAACACACAAAAAAAGCCTAAAAACCTTACAAAATGTAAAAAATGTTAAAATGTATATTTGTATAATGTAAAAAAAAAAAGAATTTAAGTTCTGTATAGCGTCTTGTAGATATTAACTTATTTATTGTTATTTTTGTCGTAATAAAAGAAATGTTCACAATAAAAACAATATTTTTAATTTTACTATTTTTAATGTCTCTTGTGTTTCTTAATCTGTTGTCTAGTTTGTTCATGTGTATTAATAAGAAAGGTAAAAAGGTGTTGGTGTTAACCATCAATGTTTCATAAATCAAGAGCTTTTAAGTTTAATAGTAAATTATCTTTAGAGCACATAATAAAATGTTGTTTACTTTAAATAATCACCTGGACAACATTTCAGCTTTTTTCCACTCACTTATTTGCATATGAATATTGGACACTCAATTATATGAACATTTATTTGCAAAAACATGTGATTCCTATGAATTATAAGCCATGTATTTTGGGATGATTTATATAGTATCTTTAGTTTTCTAAGATATGGCTACATTCAGCCAGAAAACCAAAGTAACATCATACATTATTAATTTCCCCCATGTGACCTGTATTGTACCTATATTTTATTGACAGTCTAAACAGCTCAATTCTGATTTTATTTTTAAATCCAACTCAGTCCACTTTTTATGCGGCCCTCAATTTATGAACTGATTTAGAGGGAATCATTCAACTCCAAAACCTTACAAAATGAAAAAAAAAAAAAATCTGGAAATTAAAAAGATCTAAAGACCAAGGTCTGCTTTTAAGTCCATAGATTACATATATTCTCTATCACTTATTTATCACAATTTCCATAAACACATTTAGTATAATATAATATAATACAATGTCCTTGTCAATTTTTTTTCTTTGATAAATTGCCCACCTCCAACACCACCAATTATGCTCCAAGTCCTTAACAATGCATAATGTCAGCTGTTACACTGTTAACAGCCGAGCTGTTTATGTCCTGAAGGAAACTCCTTCAACAGCTGATTAAACCACACAGATCTCACTCTGAGCTACCAGCTCTGCAGCGTAAACACCCCCAAATTCCAGAAAGAAAGAATTGATTTTATCTTGGCGTCGAAAAGAACCAATTACAGAGAGGTGGAGCAAATGCCAGAGACTTGCTGAGCTGTCTGTTGTTGTTATAATATTCTTCTTTTTTTTTTTAAACGTAATGCTAAAGCAAGACTTGGTTCACAAACAACACCTTCTTTACGTAATAAAAAACAATTCCTCAAAATACATTTTATTGTGATGTGTTAAAAGTAACACACAAATTCTTAATCTACATGTCTTCTTTTATGTTTCTTAAATATGATAATTACTTGTCAAAACAATTACATAAAACAATCTATTGGTAGTCCAGCTTGTTAAATATTGGTATGGTCCTGCAAACCACCCTTTTAGTCAACTCCTAAAAATTCAAATCAATTCCAAGTTTTTTGACTGTGGGAGGAAACCAGGGCAGGAAGATGCTCATACAAGCACTGCCTCCATGAAGCAGCAAACCAAGTAGAGTACCTTTAAATTAAGTTTATTTTGGGGGATCACTTTGCCACCAATTCCAGCCGAAACGGAGTCAAATAACTCAAAACACAAAGACGCTTCACAACGCTCCTTGTGTCAACCACAAGACCATGAAATCAGCTGATTGAAACACGCACAAATAACCTCAGCATGATGCAGTTCTTCGTGGCGTGACGCAACAACAAAAGCCTCACCAGAAGAAGAACTGGAATCATAAGAAACTAAATGTTCTGCTCTGTCGAAGGACCAGCTGGGCAGCATGACACCACCGGATCAATTACACAATGTACGCCACACACAACAACACGCTGACATCACCAGCCCAAGCTTCTTCAGGACTTCACTTGTTTACTCACACTTTCAGTATGTGCACTGGTTCTATCTTATACTTATGAAACAGTGTTTTTATGTTCTTACAACTTCTTGAAGATCAAACTCAAACACTTTAAATTGCCAGTTTTTAGCTTTTTAAGCAACCATTTGGGTCACACTTGACAGAATTATGGTATGAACAGCAAAGATGTTCAACTACATTTGATATAAATTAATCAAAATTTACTACCTCCTTGTATAGTGGTAATTTAGCAGCCTCACTCACTAAATTAAAAAAAAGTATTCATTTATCCAACACATGAAGAAAAACTCTGAATATTTAATAAAACAAAAACTCAAATAAATGTTAAAAGATGAAACAAAAGACTATGAACTGAGAAAAAAATGTATGAATATATATATATATATATATATATATATATATATATATATATATATATATATATATATATCTTATATATAGGTCTTGGTGCCACGCACCTCCGTGACATCAAGTGATCAAGCCAACTAATCGATAACACCCTTAGTTGCCAATGAATTTCATCATTGATCATTATCGATTAGTTGTTGTAGTTCTAGTTTCAATGCTCTAAACCAAATAATTCACACATTTTTAAGGATTAAAATACTTTAACCCATCTCTGACTGGCACCTCTTAGTTTGTGACTGTCAGCAAAACAAATCTCAAACTGAACTAGCTTAACACAGTACTTAAGCATTTGCAAAAAAAAAAAAAAAACCCTGAAAACCTATGAATCGATAAAATGTTGTGTAAAATGTCATGTTGCCTCACACATCTGCTATTAAAAACAATTGTGTAGAGAAAAGCTTGTGAATGTCTCCACACAGCACAGAATCATAATTAACCATCTCAAACATTCAAAACTTCCTCCGGCTTCTACTTTACAGACATCTGACTTGACAGAAAAAGTAGGTCACTTGCCTTGCAGCATTCCTGGAGCAGAGCCAGCCTCAAAAGCCCATTCTGGACTTTTTCTTCTGCTGTGAGGCCTGCGAGGAGGTTCTGAGTGCTGAACTGCGCTGGATGGATGAGGTCTGAGAGGACAGGTGAACCTGTGACGATATAAATCCATCATTCACATCCGCTGCAGGGGTTTCACTGAAGGGTTGAGAGGTGGGAAGAGAACTAAGGTAAAAATCCTTCTGTCGTTTTAAGGGTCCTGATGAGCTCAGTGATGAAGGTCGGCCCCAACGTTCATTTCCTCCTGTGATATTTGGCTCTTCAGAAACGGCATGATCCACCTGGAAACAGAGGTGTATTAGACGAATGTGTGGTGGTGAAACAGGATTCAACTTCCTGTTTAAGTTCAATCAGGCTCCTTTCTGCACGTACTCTTATTTTGTAAACAAATTTTTTTTACGTCCACATGTCCATGGTGCAGCCATGGTTTTACCCTAACCGGGTATTTTTCATAAAATAGACCAAGGTGATTTTTTCTGCAGATTTGTTTCCGTGTAGACACTTTTTTTTGGTTACAGCTGGAGTTATAGGAGCTGGTTATTGATGCAGCAGCTTTTGCACACAGAGCTCGGTATGGCTAATGGACAACATAGAAAGGGTTTGCGCTGCACTTCTCTGCTCTAAAGCATGTCTCCTGAGTGAAGACTGGCGAGAGAACCATCATTAATAAAAGATGTAGGTCTTTGTCTTAGCTGCATTTCCCAGCCCTATGAAAGAAAGGGCTTATTTATTAAGTGTGTGTGTGCGTGTGTGTGTGTGTGCGTGCGTGCGTGTTTTGTAAACGGGATAAGAAAACAGTTTTAAAAACACAACCTGGTACTTTGATGTTAATAGAAACCCTTCCACATATGGACTGCTGTGTACCCACCTGACACATCAGCCATTTATAAGGCAAGAAATCCCAGATACTAAACCTGACAGGGCTCATCTGTAAAGTGAAGACAATTTCAGGAGACGACCTCTTGAAGATCATCAAGAGAACGCCAGCATAATCAAAGCAAAAGATGCCTACTTTGAAGAAGCTAGCATGACATTTTCAGAAGTTTCACAGTTTTATTTGTTATGTATACCACACGTGTTGATTCATAGTTGATGCCTTCAGTGTGAATTTACAATTTTCACAGTCATGAAAATAAAGAAAACTTTTTGAATGAGAATTTGTGTCCAAACTTTTGATCTGTACAGTACAAAAAATCATGGCAGGAAGAAGATAAAGACAGAAATATTTTTACAGTGGGTATTCCCTGAATAGAAGAGTTTTCAGTGTGGCAAAGTTTTATGAGATTTAACCTTATCAAAAAAATCCTCTCCACAGAAGAGCAGCAAAATTATATATATATATATATATATATATATATATATATATATATATATAAATTAAATTTATGTTGTGAAACAATTTCACCATACACTAGACTCAAACAACCACAACAGACCTTCATGGACCTATAGTATAGGGCTAGGCGGTATACCAGTTCATAACGAATATTCTTTTTTTATACTGCAATACCGGTGTGCGCGCATACAAAACATCAACGACAAAGAACAAGAACGGTGCGTAATGTTGTGCCTATGTTTATGAGGGGACGGTTTTGCGTGAAAACACGATCAAAACATTAATTTCAGGAAACACAAAGACACAGAAGAGTTTCTGCTGAAAACAGGGGCCATAAACGTTGCGTTGAAATACTTAGTCTTAAAAATAATCTGATGCTGATCAAACAACAATTACTTGAGATTGTTAACGACAAAAAGTTGTAACCGCAGGAGGCAACACAAGCAAGGTGCTTCATCATCTCTGCAACAAACATGCCTTGGTATATGAAAAGAAGATTTACATGCTTAATTACTGAACTTTCAAATATAATCTGAAACATACCAGATAGGATGCTGGAGAAGTCTCAAGTTCCGGATCCATCACTCTATGTGGAGATGTAATAGTTTCCTCCGGAGTGGAGTGATCGTTCAGGAAGCGCCTCAGCATGACTGGACTCTTACTGTGCATCTCCGGTCTGGACCTCCATTCCTCTGTTTCTGACATTTGAGAGTTTCCCAGACTCTCTTCATCTGAGCCCAAGAACTGACTAGCTCCTGAAAGACTAACAGACGAGGAGAAGCTCCCAGAGAGTGAAGTTCGAAGGTGAGCTCTGGACCGCTTTGCTCTCAACCGTTTCCGCCGGAGAGCTGCGATTTTGCCATCCTTGTTCAATCCCAGCTTCTCATCCCACCAGCTTTTCCAACTCCCTTCCCAAGCGGCAGCCAATCGCTGACTTACGTCATCAGGCCACTCATCAGGATCTACCGGATTTGAAACTGGAGCTATGTTTAAGTGAGGCATGTAGGTATTTCCATGCAGGAGCTGCTCTTTTTTACTCATGATCCCTTGAAGGTCTTTCCGTAATGTTATCAAGTGATCCTCCTCAAGCTTGTTCAGCTTTTTCCTTTTCAAGCCTCTTAAATCTCCAGTTTGGAGCCATCGGAAATCATGAACCAATGGTTTGTTTTTGGCCTTTTGAAAAAGAGGTTTGAACCATTTCTTCCAGGAAACCAAAAGATTACTGTCCTTGCCTAGTTTTACCAGATCCTTCGAGGAGTTGTGACCATTCACACAAAGATGATTTGATGCATTAATAGCCAAATCCTGTTCTTCGCCAACACTCTCTGGGTCTCTTTGAAAGCGCAGGTCATTGTTAAAAGCATCTAGGTTTCCACTCTTTAAGCTGCCTTCTTGTTCTTGTACATCGCCGCTGTTCACAATCTCAGTGGAGTAAAGCTTCAACGTTTGGAAAAATATGTCTCCGGTATCTACCAGTTGGAAAACAGAGAGATGGTTGTCCGTCTGTAGAGCAGTGAAACCTAAAGAATATATAAATAAGCATGTTAAACAAGCTGATGCAGACAGGCTCGGTAGGACAAAGGAAGTTTTACATCAAACTTACAGTAAACAGCAAATAGGGTTACATTCCTGCACAACACTTTTTCAAACTCACCTAATCACACATTTACAGCTTTTCCAACAACCTGTTTTGTAATGGTATACCTTGACAATGTGATTTTGGGGGTTTTCCACACGTGGAACCAGGTGCCTATATGTATTTTTCTGTAACTATTTGGATGGAGTCTAAAGTGGTGTCGAAAACCAGTCACTGACACTAGATGTTGGTGAAAACGAAAAGGAGATCCGTATCGAGTAAAGCCATCTAATCATCTGGTTGAAAAGCTGCATAATGTTGCTCTAGTTGGTTCGTTTTTTTAAATGACTGGAGCCCGTCTTCTTACAAGATTGGAACCAAAACCCACCAGACCAGGATCTGCAGCGTTTCTGAAAACACTCTACCCTTCCCTGGGGTGAAGGTAAAGGAAATTAGCTGGTAGTGAAAGGACTGGAATGATGAGCAAGTGAGTTAATATCTTGTTAAGTTATAAAGAGCTCGGTAGGTTTTCCTACTGCAAAAGTTTCCATTTGCATATTTGATTGGTTTCGTGGTTCTTCCTCTCTCAATCTTTTGTTCTTTAGAGATTTTACAAGAGAAGTCAATTGTGGCGCACTCGGTCACGTCAAGAAAGCTCAGAAGACGAGCATGTACAAGGCAGTGGACTGAGGGACTGAAGAGACTCTTCTTTCTTTGGGCATCCTCACGCTACCTTTGGGAAGTTGATTTCATCAGTTAGTTTATGATCACATGCTTGTCTAGTTATGATTTGGTAAGATAAAGGATTAACAAAGTGAACTATACTAGACATTCTAGGTACAGCCATTTGTTAAACTACAAAAAAGCAATATTGCTTCTTCCTTTTTGTAAAAAAAAAAAAAAAAGAACTCATGGCTTCAATAATAATACTAAGAATAATGCCTTCAATTTATATATCATTTTTCTAGACACTCAAAGACGCTTTACAATTATCAGAACATTATCCATTCACTCCAATTTCACACTTTGGTGGTGATAAGCTACCTTGGTAGCCCTCTTCTGGCCTTGGGCAGTCTGACAGAACGTGGCTGCCATTCTGCACCTATGGCCTCCTGACCACCACCAAACACACCCCACCAGTCACACACATCCATACAGGGCAATGTGGATGAAGTGGCTTGCCCGGGGCCACAATGACAGAATGGCCCTAACGGGGATCGAAACACCAGCCTTCCGGTTACAGAACGACCAACTCCAACACTGTGCTATCTTTCCACCCTTTAGTTTTAAAAAGATGTGCAGAAAGAAGTCTCCAGACCTGCAGCAGGTGAGCTCAGCCTGTTGTGAGCAAGTCTCCTCCTGTGTGGCAGCTCAGAGTTCAGATACTTAAGACTCTCTTTAGGACTCAAAAGCTTTTGAGCGGGTCCTCGAGCCTGGCAGGCATGCTCTCTGCCACCTTAAAAACAAACAGGAACTTATCAGAAAACTGTTTTATATAAAGAGACTCCCAGTACACTTAGTACAGGTCACAATGCCCCAGGAGAGCCTTAAAACGATGACAAGGATAGATTAACAAACAGAGGAGTAAAAGTGTCATGTGATTCATGCATATTACAGAATTAAGCAGTACAAAATAAACGAAATAGAAGGCAGAATCAGTCACCGGAATATTGCAGCAGCAGGATTTCCTGCGATCTCTGAGCGCCAAGCAGCACTTTGCAAGTTTGACTTGGGGTTTGTGCTGGTAAAGTGAAGGCGAATGATGGCGGAGACTCCATCATATGATTCCATTTCAGCATGGGAACACATGGAACACGCTCATCCATGATGTAGGAGGAAAACTGTTGATAGAGAAACGAGACATCACATTATCTTTCCAGATGCAGAGCTACCCCACAGAACTGCTACAAGACTAGAAATTTGAAAGAAAAGCTACAGAATCTAGTGAATTCATTTTAGGATAACTCTATACAATATATGGATGGCAGGCAGAGTATGAAAACAACAAGAACATGGGTAAACATGTGCTTAAAGCCCTATTCAGATGAGACTAGATTTCCAAATGACATTGGAGTTAGAATTTTCAGACTGGGACTAATACGTCAATGATCTTTACAAAGATACAAGTGTCTAAGTTTGACTTGTGCGTGCTGGATAACACCATATGATCAGCATACAAGAACTACTTTCAGACATATGAGCAAACAAAGAAGCAATGGTATATTTTAAAAGAGGCATTAAATAGTAAATTTAATCTTAACTTTATTAATATTAATCATAATAATTCATGAAGCCAGAATAGCTTTTTTACACCGATTTTTTTTTAATTCTAGGGGTCCTAGATTCAGGACATCCTAATTCATTGTTGTAAGGTTTGTAGCAACACCGGAAACTTTCATTCGTATTTGGTTTTAGATTTCTCAGACAAGTGCAGACTACACTGAAAAACAGTAGGTCATTTGCCATGGAATTTTACAGGGGTTGGGCACATGCACTCTTCCATAAACACATCCATGGCCACACTGCAATATTCGCTGCTTTTCTCAACTTCGCCTCATCATTGCTGTATTTAGCAAGTTTTTAGTCCCCCTCAGGTGAAGTACTTTTTAAAAAGTGACGAGCTGTGAATCTCAGTCACAAGTTATATAAACCAACATCAATCATATTAAGCTTTTTATGCAGAGGGTTCTAACGGATCACAATGCTCTAGTGTTCCATTTAAACAAAAATAACAGACAACTTACAGGTAGTTAAAATCTTCCAAACACAAGCAAATATATTTACAAAAACTGTGATGTTTCCACCGCATTCTGTCCAGTCAAAGGGTACTCTCAGAGATTAAGTTCTTAAAAGCGAGCTGAAGCAATTTTTTGTTCTGATTGGAAACAAAGGCGTGACATGACATCTGCTGATTAACCGTCCCTGCATGCATCTACAGCGTGAAACACTGATTTCAATGACTTACATACATTACTGCTTACTCTACTAACATCAAATCGCCTGCAAACAGTTGCTGTAAAGATTTTTGTGATGAACAAGAATGCAATATGTTGTATATGATGTAAATACAGTATTATGTTATAAGCTTGGATATCGCTGAGCATAACTGGAATGAGGTAGCAGAGAGATACCTCTTGAAATCGGTGGAAACAACGTGAAGAATAACTAAATCCCTGTTAAAAAAAGTGGCCTTCCCTGTTAGTGCCTGATGGTAGGGTTGATCACTGATCAACCAAGACTCCTCACTCTATTCATAGAGGAGTGCTCACCTGGGTATTGATGAGATGATGATGGCTGTGAAGGTTTCCCAGGTATTTATGCAGAATAACTCGCTCTCCTGAAAGGCACGCTGGAGTCCTCCCGATGCGGAAAAAGGTGTGCTTAGAATCAACAATCTGACAAAAAAAAAAAAAAAAAAAAAAAAAAAGAGTTCGACAAAAACATTAGGTTTTAATTTAACCAAGTTTCACGTTAAGTTCATAATCCAAGATTTTACCCGCATGTCTGTAAGTTCAGCCCCTGTTCTATCAGCGTAGACCATGACTCTCGGGTGACAGGAGAACTCGCACCATCGCCATGAAGACTTGGCGTTAAAATACAGGTTGGAATCTTCCTCACGAAACTTCTGCAACCTGAAATTGATGAGCTTCATCAGTTGGTCACATTACAACACGCATTTCATTCACAACTAAAAAGTAAACAGTAAAGTAAAAAAAAAAAAGAATAACTAAATTAAACTACAACTTTATTATTTAAACATGTTGTATTAAAAAATAAATACAACATGGATTAAAATATATAAATTAACAAAAATATTGGAGAACACAATTTATTTAACTTAATTCAAGCCCTGAACATAACTCAGAACATAATTGAGCAATTGTACTAAATTAAAAAGCAAAAAAAAAAAAAAAAGCAAAAAAAATAAATAAAATACAATTTTAACAAAAGTTATTAAAAGTAAAATTATCACATATTTTCATTAGCTTTTTAACATGTATTTTTTAAGTCAAACTTTAGGTTTGGCAACACTAATATTTGGATTCTAACTAAAATTCAATGTCTCCAAAAAATGTTTAATATTAGTATAATTCAATATTTTTGTACAATTAAAAAAAATTCCCAGTTAAATACACAAGAATATAAACAGCATAAAATAACGATAAAACAAAAAAAAAGCTAATAGAAAATGTTTCCAGCTTCAGTTGGAACATAAGGCACTTATAAAAAAAATACTAATAAAAAAGGCATCCAAAAAATAAACAAAAATAAAAATATGGATTTAAATAACAATATTTCTGTAAAATACTAACTTATATACGTATATGAATTAAATGATTATTGTAAACCTGCATAAAATACAGAGAAGATCAATCTGACACCACAGAACAGCCTACAATGGAAGCTGATATGAAGACGCTAGAGTTGCAAGCTTGAAGCTCAAGATAACCGAGCACAAGCACACATTGTTCCTAAACAAACACAGTCAGTCACACACTCACAGGTGCACACAGACCCTTTTAGAGCAGTCCACAGATATGCCGATCCATGCTCATTGGCCACTACCAGCTCATTTGGGAGGTGGGGACTGTGAAGAACAAAAACAAGTGATGAGCTTGAGAAGCTATAAACATGTTATTAAAACACTTTAAGGGTCACAAAATATGTCAGTCACCAGAGGTTTCACACCAAGAGATGGCTTTGGAAACAGACAGAAAGTAATCACACTATACCATCACTGCACTCTTAAGAACATTCAAAAAGCATTTATCATAATTAGTGTCTTTGAATCACCCGAGATCCAAATGCACCATTTCTCACTGCCACTCAGCATCAGACGATCAGAAAATCGTCTGTTTTTAGAGCCAGTTTACATAATATGGCACATTTAACACAAGCACAGACAGTTAGGCAACTGGTTTAGACCGTCTGTGAACCAAACAACTGGAATACTTTAACCACTCAGCTCAATAACCACTTTCAAGCAACCCCACTTCTATTCCTAACCTGTCACCACTGGTGTTCCTCAGGGTTTTGTTCTCGGTCCTTTACCATTTATAACTTTTCCAATAGGTTCCATTTTTAAGAAAAGTAGGATTGAACTCATTTAACATCATTTATATCTACCGTCTAAACCAATCAGATTACAATTCACCTTGTGTTGTCCACTCTGCAATTTCTCTCATCCACTCACATAATCTACCAAAAACTGTAGACTTTCCTTTTTAGACAGGCCTTTTTCCTGCTGAAGTGCCTATTTTTCCTGTTTAGCAGATACTTTTTTTATGTTTGTTTATGTTACTCATTTTTGTGGTGGTTGTGAAGTGTCTTTGGGTACTAAAAAGGTGCGAGAAATAAAATGTATTATTATTCAGGATATCCGTATGATTGAGAATATAATAAGTAATTAAAATATTAATAAAATAAATAATGGCCTATTGCATCCGCTGCGTAAAACATATGCCAGAAAGTTGGCGTTTCATTCCGCTGTGGCGACCCCGAAAGGGAATAAAGCCGACATGAAGATGAATGAATGAATAATGAAAAAGTGTTCATCAGGGAAGCGACCATAACTAACCACAGAGGTGCATCGCCTCCTGGTCAAGTGTGAGAGATAGGGAACCACTGGGCTACAAGCAGAGGGACCAGTAATGACCCCAAAGTGAGTGGCAGCTCCGGGACTCTCGGACAACTGCATGAGCTGCACAAATTCCATCTCCCATTTCCTTAAAAAGCAAGTTAAATTTATTTGCATAAAACCCTTTGGGATTCTGTTGTTGCCGTGACTCACACGCCCAACACAACAATATGGTAACATTCATTTATTGATTAACACCTATTGATGCCTCAAATGTGAAAGAGGATTGTGTGACCTTTGGAACAAATAGACCATGCCAGAAGCTTAGACTGTTTCAGAAAGCTCAGAATTAGGTGTAGCTTGCTATGAGAGGCTCAAACACACCTGACATTGATGCAGGAGAAGCGATCTTTGGCATGAATGACGTCCACTAGCCGGGGCTTTGAGAGGTCTCGCAACATCCAGACACCACAGAAGTAATCTGAGCGCACAGCCACATTACCTGCACACAGAAACTTCCTGTTCAACTCAACTGCATGTGCAAGAGATTTCTGATAGCTTCATCATCGAACAGTGAGTAGTGAATCACATATTAGGAATTAAAACTATTCCTCCTATAAATGAGGGTTCAGCTCATGCTTTTGTTTTCCAGTCAGTGCTTAAAGCATTCAGTGAAATAAAGCAATAATAGTTAAGATTTAATTCAATGTTTTTTTTTACTTTGATTTTATTTGTAAAAACTAAGACGTTAAATCAGAACCGAAATTATATAAATACTACATATAACTCAAATTAATTGAGTATAAATTTCAATTTAACAATATAAAATTAACATATATTATATTGTTTGTTTTTAATACCAACCCAATTTTAATAAATAAATACATAAAATAAATATAAATAATACATTCAGATAAAATTAATTAAGTTATAAAAACGTTTTATTAAAGTTAAAAAAAAACGGCATACATACATATCAAATACTCTAAAACTGTATCAATTTAAATATAGATCAACATAAACAATTGCTTACTATAACAACCATTTCAGTTATTTAGGTTTTAATGACAAAGAACTCAAAATAAAACTAATTGAAAATGAATTACATTTTAAATACATTTTAATCAAAAAAGCAAAAATAACAAAATTGCCTTTCATCAACTTTAAATGTAACAGAAGTAATTCAAATATTAAACTTCTAAATATGTAGTGAAACCAAATGAATTTAGTGAAAGTGGAAAAAGATTACATAACAAATAAGAGAAACTTAACAAATTTTTATCATATAATACATTTTTTTTTTTTACAGAAATTAGTTTAAATGTGGAAACCAAACCAGTTTCCATTAGAGCAATTTCTGACTGCAACTCTCAATGATATTGAACAAAAACGTTCAAGCTTTGCAATTAACTCAATGCAAACAGAATGCTCTCATCTCACCTGCCGCACATTCCACATCTCCCAAACTGATCTGTCTAATAGCTCCGTTCAATTTAAAGATAAAAGGGTTGGGCTTCAGGGTGAAACAAGGAGCCTCCTTTTCCTTGAACTCTTGCACCATCCTGTGGAAGCCTGAGGAAAAAACGTTAAGGAAATTGCGACGACAGCATCCAATGCAAACCTAGAATCATGTGTTTAATCTAGACATCCTGCCTGGAAAACTACGTTATCCTCCAAGGCTGTCGGTCCAAATGACAAGAGATTTGAATCACATCATCTTCAGACCAACCCAACAATGAGGCATTAAAAGAAAATTGATCGATTTAACCGTTATTGAATGACTCACAAACAATCAGCAATCATTGGCTTCATCAGATAGCATTCAGTTACTAAATCCATCACTGAATGCATCAAAACAGCCATACTCTTCACTGTAAAACCCTGGAAAAAGGATACAGAGCTGGTTCATCGGTGCTCCGCTGGGGTAGATGAGACACCCGCCTCCTACCATGTCCGACTCATTTAAGGGCAAGTACCCCAGAGCGCCCCCTGAGGTCTCTGAACAGAATTGCTGTCGCTCTCTCTGACAGGAAAGCTCTTCATAGAGGAGCGACGCTAGAAGAGACTGAGGAATGTCACTCACTAGATCGGTCAGAAGGTGATGTGTGTAGCGGACCTTTGTTGAGAAACTACTAAACGCACAGCTGGGGAAAGAGAACACAAAAATAGGATTAATTGGGATTGACTCTTTGGAGATAGTATTTACACGTTGTGGAAACTTTCAATTGCCCTGGATGACTTTGATCAGTGTTTACATGCATGTTTAAAAAGTGCCCTTTACTCGCATAGCAACAAAGAAACAGCCCAACTTACTATGTGACTACAACTAGTTCCTAAAAGAGCACTGTCTGCATTTACACTGTCCAGCACATGGAAGTCCCTTTAATGGTTTGTTCACACTGGAAAGCAGGAATGGCAGAAGTTTTGTATGTAAAGTCAATGAGAAGATGCAAGTATGTGCGAAAAGCACGATATGTTCTGGTCATGGGAGAAGCAGAGAATCAGGGCTGTCAGATCTGAACAAGTTCCAGCCTAAACTCATCGTAAAACCTACCACCTCATTAAAAACTAGCCCAAACATCAGAAGACTTATGTTGAACATAAAATATTTTACACAGCATGATAAAGAGCATGACAGCAAAAACTGTTTCATTAAACAAATTAAAAAATAAAACTTAATCAGTTATTAGTATCCATGTATTTATATATATATATATATATATATATATATATATATATATATATATATATTTAAGAAAATAGTTTTCAGAAGAGAAATAAATCCATGCACATATTAAACATTGTTGTATATAATTATATATTTAGATAATTATATATATAAATTTATTTATATATATGCGATTCATTTGAATTAAATAACGAGTTTAAAAAAAAATGAAAGCAATTAACGCGGTTTCAGCTTTTCCTCTATCTTGTTGCGGTGGCGTCTTTAGATGTTACAAAATGGACACATTTGCAGCGTGCGACACACATTGTGCTCACGGGGGACCGCTGGGCTTCAATGAGCAATGACAGCTACTGTGGCATCACCGAGCTCTTAGTTTTAGACACATTTTGACCGAATGAAAGCAATTTCAACAGAGGAACGGCAGAACGGCATGTGTGGAGCACCGTCTCGAAGTGACGAGAGAATGGAAAAATCGAGGACAAGTCACAAAGGACACTGACAGGTCTAGTAACATGTTTTGATGCAGAGGTTTTGATGTGCGCGTGCTAAATGTTGAGCACTTAAAGCAAAGAAAGTGTTGCACGGATGAAGATCGCTTGTTTCAAGGTTTAAAGACCTAAAGATTCTTCCCAAAGATGAAAGGAATGAGGCTTCACTAAACAAGCTGTTAAGAGTCCTTAAAAACAAGAGTCTAAAGAGACCACAAACTAACAGCCACCAAAGAAGAGAAGCAAAAAGTTCATTTGGAGAATATTGATGGTTTATTGCAGGTATGTTGTTTACATGACAAAATATGTGTTTTGTTTTTAGTTAAACAAACAAAATTCAATAAACAATCATATTTTGAATTTAAATAGTTCCTTTGTCTTTAGTTTACATTAATTATTAACATTTTATATTTATATATATTTATAAATATCTATAAAAAGTTTGTCTTATTGCAATTAGTAAAAAAAAACTGGTGCGATTAATAAGTTAAATCTTTTAATCATTCGACAGCACTAACATATATATTCTTGAAACATATTGCAAAAAAACTCTGTTTGCACAACAACTGTCATTAAGGAGACAGTTGCGAACAGGTTTACACACTCAGGACATGCATTCAGGAGCAGTACAAGTTTGAAAAACATTTAGAATAAGAGAGAGAACAGCCCTTACCTCTTTTTATCGAAGCCTTTAATTAAATTCAGTGCCCAGGGGACTGAGACTACATCCTGATTGACGGAACAAAACAGAACAGATGAAATCAAGACTGAACCCGGATTTATCTTGAGCAGAAAAGAAAAACAAACAAACTGTCTAACCTTTGATTTTCTATATGTAAAAGTGACATTTTCTTCAAGCAGACGTCCCATTGTGGAGAAGGCATCCAGACTGTGGTGATGGTAAAAATACTGCATCTGAGGGGAAGCGTTTAACAGGATGGTGAAGCCTTTTGTTTTTGCTCAACGGCACATAAACACATACAAACTTCTTACTTGCTCTGGAAAATTCAGAGGATCCACTAGCTCAGTAGATGAGACCTTCACACCTGGAAATGTAAGAAAAGTTCAACTATTTCAATTTACGAACTGAGGAATTATCACACACACACTACAATTCCATCCAACACGATTAACTAATACAACAAGTAAAAGAGGTTTTACCTTCACATGCTGGCATCAGAGGGGCCACAGCTGATTTCAGCGGCACCCATTGTTCCCTTACTGTTGTGTGCTGGGATTCGAATCGGAAGTCCTCGAGAGACTCTTCGCCCTCACCCTGTGAATACACAACACTCGGGTCACTCGCAGCCCTGTTTACGAGAACAATTTTTAAGACTTTTGGAAATGCATTAAACATAATGCTCAGTGAGCATGGTTTCTGGCCATGTGTTCAATGCTAGAAGCTAGGCTAACCAAACTGGAAGGTTAAATAAATTTGAATGAAAACACCATCAACTGCAATAAAATTGCAATTAAGGTTTGTGCTTAAAGCCTATCCTATGCTTCTGCATCAGATCTACAAATTGTTTACATAACCTCGCGCTGACCCCTCTGATAAGCTCGCAACGAGCTCCATGATTGGTCGAAGTGGAGCACAGAAATCTCTCTCTAGCTCTCTCTCTCTAGCTCTCTCTCTCTAGCTCTCTCTCTCTCTAGCTCTCTCTCTCTAGCTCTCTCTCTCTAGCTCTCTCTCTCTAGCTCTCTCTCTCTCTGTTGTTCCTTCCTCTCTCATCTCATTCTATCTCTCCTATATTACTCACCCTTGCTTTCACTATCTAGGCTCCCTTTTTCGCTTGCAGCATTCTCTTCCTCTATTATCTCTCTCTCTCTCTCTCTCTCTCTCATCTCATTCTATCTCTCCTATATTACTCACCCTTGCTTTCACTATCTAGGCTCCCTTTTTCGCTTGCAGCATTCTCTCCTCCCCTCCTCTTCTCTCTCCTCTCCCTCTCTCTCTCTCGTCTCTCGCTCTCTCTCTCTCTCTCTCAATCTCTCCTCCTCTCTCTCTCTCTCTCCTCTCCTCGTCTCTCGTCTCTCTCTCTCTCTCTCTCTCTCTCTCTCGATAATAAAAAATATATATATTCTTTTGTTATCTGTGCTGAGTTTTAGCTAGCTAGAAGTTAGCATTGTCATCAAGGCATGTTGTGATAGTGATCAGCTTTTTATTATCCAGGAAATAGTGACAAATCTAGATACATTTTCTGCTGTTCCTGCAGACTTTTAGCAACTTAGTTCATTCTGGCTGACTGGATTTCAGATGGAGCAGGGCTGATGCAATCTCTGTATCTGCCTAGCTTCCCCCTCTGCTTTCGGAACAAGCGTTCATGTGCCATCACATCAGATTAGCTCCTGCGGAGGGCATTAGATACAGCACCTTGCCTAAACATCTAATAAATTGAGTGTGTGCCACTTTCTTGATGGCCCCTTCTTTTTCTTTACTTAGCTGCGTTTTTCTTGCCATAATGCAAATTCTAACAATCTATTCAGTGAGACTCTCAGCTGTGTATCCACCTGACTTCTGCACAACACAACTGATGGTCCCGACCCCATTTATGAGGCAAGAAATCCTGACAGTGCTCTCCTGAGAAGTGAGGACCATTTAAGGAGACGACCTCTTGAAGTTCATCAAGAGAACGCCAAAACTGTGCTAAGCGTAATCAAAGCAAAAGGTGGCTACTTTGAAGAAGCTAGAATGACATTTTCAGCAGTTTCACACTTTTTTTGTTATGTATACAATGGCATGCATGTTAATTCATAGTTGATGCCTTCAGTGTGAATTTATCATTTTAAATTTTCATAGTCATGAAAATAAAGAAAACCAAGCAGACTGGAATGACAAAGCATTGAGCCAAAAACCGGTTCAGGGTGTCAGAGTAATATGCGTCCCATTGTGTTTACTGAATCTGCAGATGAGTGTATTTAAGTATCATAAGTCCATGAGAATAGTCCTAAATTTACACCTAAATCTCAACAGTTTTGTCTCTTGATGAGCCACAAATTTTCTCTTAGAGAGCCAATCATGTATGCCTTAAACCTCTAAAACTCCCAACAGCTTTTTTGACTAATGCTCCCTGATTCGTATTCCTGGCTAGGTCACTCCTCTCTGAGAGGAGACTGATCTAAAGAAGCTTTCAAAAGCAGATTCAGATTTCAAATCCTGGCCCTTCTGTCTATGAAATGGCCCATGATGGAGAGCGCTCGCTCTAGAGCTCTCTCCTACCATGAAATAATCTTGGCGTAAACTTTAATGCCTTTCTTTTTGAATGATCAATTCCAGATGTAGACAATAACTCTTTACTATGGGTTCATATTTCATAAATTGTGTGCTAGTTAAACGTAATGTATTGGATATCTACACATCTACGTAAATAAATGTTTGAACCTCTTCAGTAATTCTTCTGAAACTCTTTTAAGAGTTAATAAGAATATTAGCATTAAGTGTGAGTCAAATTAAAGGTTGTTGAGCGGACTAAAATTTAACATTATCATTAATAATTAACGTTCTACTTTATTTGGCTGTGACCAAAAATAATGGTAATAATAAAACCATAAAATAAATTATGGAGTCAGATTTACGAATTTATGTGAATTATTAAAAATCCTTCAGCACTGTTTTCGAGACAGAACTCGTTCTACGACTGGTATCCGTGTTTGGGCCAAGCACCAGGACCATATATATATATATATACACACACATGCGTGTGCGTGTGTGTGTGTGTGTGCTAATCATCCAAAACAAAACTGAAGTGCAGAAATGCGCCTTATAATCAAGTAATTAAAAAAAGTTATTACAACCATAATCAACTATCGGTTAACCCAGTTTCACAGCTTGTCAAAAACAAATACATGCAATAGATTAATATTTGTAACATTAAATGCTAAAGCAATCTAATTTATTAGTGACGTATCCTAATTCCAATGGTTGTAAATGACATAAATAACGATGATAGAATGTGATTTTTTTTCTCACCAGCCCAGCGTTGACACCCAAAACCCGCTCGTAAGATCCCCAGCCTACATAACTGTGCGTCGGCTTTCCTTTAGGGGGCCCATCCAGGTAGAAATTAGGAAAAAGCTGATGTGGAAACGATGTGTCTGAGGTCATGTTGGAAAAGTGATGTTGTCCCGGGCGGGGGTCCCGGTTTAACGGCTGGGAGTCGAGAGAGACAAGTCCGGGCATGTCTTTTTAGCGGTAATCGGCGACCACATGGCCCACGAAGGACTTCGCCGTCATGTTTTTTTGCCAACAGATAATTTAGTAGGTTTCTAAAATATCGTGCTGGTGTAGATACATCCGAAATAATCGTTTTAATCACACGTGTCAGTGGAAAAACGTGTCTGACAAAAGACCGCATGCGTACTAAACAACATACGATGGATCCTGACGTCACGCGGGTCAGCTCAGCTGATGAGCTGACAAAACAGGAAGTGTTTCCAATGATGCGCGCCATTAGGTCATTCTTCAAAATAAAAGCTCCACAATATTCACGGAATTGAATTTTTTTTCGCACTCGATTACCTAATAAATAGCCAAATAATAAAATGATCCCTAAACTAAACATTTTTTGATACAATAAACAAATGCTAAATCCTGTTATTCATGCTGTTCCCTAACAAGTCCCATGTTAAATATACAAAATAAAACCTTTCACCAAAAGAGTGACTTAATGTGAATACAGTAAAACCTCGAATTAATTAAAAATAAATGTACTATTTTACAATGAAGCTTAATTCACAGATTATCCTGTTGTATTTCCAAATTTGTCCCCACATAAACCCACATTTTCTGTAGCTTCTACCACATCAAAATCCAACTGTTTTTTAACCCGGTGCCTGGTTTGATTAATTACTTTAGATCAGTTAATTGCCCGTTTAAATATGGGTTCACATTTTAAAACACACATTTAACTGCTGTTATTTACATAAGTTTTACACTTGACACTTTCATTTTATTGACCGTTATTTATTAAATTAAAACATGTAAATGTTCCAGCGTCACGGTGGCGCAGTGGGTAGCACGGTCGTCTCACAGCAAGAAGGTCGCTGGTTCTAGGCTTGACTGGGGCAGGTGGCATTTCTGTGTGGAGTTTGCATGTTCTCCCCGTGATCGTGTGGGTTTTCTCCGGGTGCTCCGGTTTCCCCACTAGTCCAAAGACATGCAGAATAAGTGATTTGAATGTGTGTGTGAATGTTTCCCAGCGATGGGTTGCAGCTGGAAGGGCATCTGCTGCATAAAACATATGCCAGTGAGTTGGCGGTTCATTCTGCTGTGGTGACCCCGAAAGGGAATAAAGCCGACATGAAGATGGATGGATGGATGTAAATGTTCCAGTGGCATGTGCAATGTCCAAAAACATATTTGTTTTTAAGTGTTTTATTATTTGATTCCTATTAATTTCTGTCATCATTCAGTACTGGCTAAAAACACAAAGGGAACACAACTGTTTGTTATTCTTTAGTAAATAAATATTGCAAATTAAAAGCCTTTTTAGAAACAGAAAAGAGATTGATGGAAAAGTTTCACATTTAAATTTCGCAATGGGGTTTCAGACCCAAACATTGGCCTCAAAATTGGAAGCCTTCCCAGCAACCTCATTCATCACTCTCCAGAGGCAATTAGAGTCTTCAATTCACCTAAAACACGTTTTTGGCTTTTGCATGGTCCATAAATACAAAAACTTACATCATAAGCTTGCAGATATGCAAAGCAATGAAAGTGCATTCAGACACGACCTTTATTTTTAGAACATTTGAATGTCCTTTTTAAAACAAAGCCTCTTTTCATGCAACCTTTTTGCATTCAAGTTTTCACTTTTGGTGTTGTTTCCCTGATGAGACTGTTGCTCACATCACTGGCTCTTTTGTCTGTAAGAAATGACCAGTGCCCAACTTCCCTGCACTCCCAGAATCCCCCCAGAATGCTGTGACTTAATCAATAAATCCAAAACGAATTTTTTAAATGTTTCTTTTTAGTTTTTAATGCATATATTAATGTTGTGAGTGCTAATACACACATAAAACATTACGACCCTATACACATTTTTTTACCTCGGTCAACAAGGTTTTATTTAACATTCACACAGACTGAAAGGAGTCCAGGCAATATATTATGTCTGCTTCTTTCAGGCCATTCAAAAGTCTTTTCATTTGTATTCAAAGTGCTGCTCTCAAGACATTTTGGGTAAAATCACAGACAATTTTCCTACAGTTGCTACACATGTTAAAAAAAACATTTATCATGAGTCCGATACTTGGATAACGGTTTACACACATGTCACTCATTAACATTAACATACATACATAATGAGCACAATATAAACAGTATTTCCAGTCCAAACTCCAGGAGGACTTTTCCTTTCTCCAGTTCTGATTCAGTTCAGTTATCTCTTGTGTAAAGAAATGAAAGACATCAATTCTATGTTAAAATTGAAGTGATTGAGCCTTCACAGAATTATATAAATGTTCAACATTTTCAGACAGAGCTTAAAGCCAAACTCTTCAAGGGAACATATTTGAATTAAATCTGTATTTTAGGATTGCAGCTTTGCTTATAAACATTGCAATTAACTTGAATAAACAGCACGTGTAATAGAGTTTATTATAAAACATATATCTTAAAGCACTGTATTACAGCTTGTAACAGAAAAAACATCTATATTGATCTTACCTTATTAAAAAAAGATATAAAAAAATATGTACATTTATTTAGAGCTTTTTTGGAGCATTCAAAGTGCTTAATAGGTTTGAAGAGAGTCCTAATTCCTAATTCAGATTAACCTGGGTAATTAGAATAAAGGGATTATTAGGAGGACTAAATGTTTTAAGATCAGGGGACAAATTTGGCCAGAATGCAGGGGTTACAATGTAATTTTTTTAAACGTAAATTGACATAAAAAATATGTTCTGAAAATAACTAGCTTGACACATGATTTTATAGTTGTGGCCCTAATAAAGCTTGATAAATGAATACAAAACGGTTGCTTTATTTATTGTTTTAAATTCTTCTGTTTAAAAGTCATTCAAACTAAGGTGTACTTAAAGTCTGAGTGCATTCTGTGGTAAAATGTGTAAACTTTAGTGCATCCTTTTTGCCCATTATTTTATAGATTTCTTTTAATAATGTCAAACACAAAGGTTTTGCCCCAAGGAAGACTGAGATGAACACAAAACAGTACATATGTGGAGTTTGACTGCATTGTGTCCTAACCAAGTTTTTGCTTCTAATTTTACAGCTTTTAGGAAAAACATCGAAAATCCAAAAGTTAAGCCATGAAGATAAGTGATGAACACAAAATAGTTGCTTTTGTATCATCATTTGCCTTAAAAGTATTGAAAATGTCAGACCAACAGTATGCAACTTTTCAAAAGGAACCCTATTTTTTCCCAGCTTATTTAGATTTTGGAGAAAAAAACAGAAGCTCACAAAGTAAATGGTGCAGTTATGTTGTTATGTAGAGAGACTCAGTGCCCGTCCTTTCCCCGACAGAAAATAGCGCTTGGTACCCACCGTCCTGGACATGAGCATGAACAGAAATGGATCCAGAGCGCTATGAAGGCAGCACAAACACACAGCCAGGCTAAAGTACACGTAAAAATTCTCAGACATGTCTAATGATAACAAAACAAAGTGCACAACATGAAAACAGCTGCTAGGTGCGAAGCACATGATGAAAATAACAAAATTCAAAGAGCTTGCTTTAATATAAAGTGCCCAGTCGCTGTGAGAATGATTCAAGTGCCAAATAATCGATATGTAGCATCCAGTCGTCACCACTAGGGGAAGAACAAAACCCACACACGTAAGTGCTAAGTTGTAATAAACAATCCACTGGATGTTGTCTGGAAGCACATCGTGGCATGTTATTATCCCAAGACTCTCAATGTGATAGCTTTGTTGAACAAAGCATTCGGGAAGAAGAGTGGCTATAAAGATCATCCACACCGTTACACAACCCCACGCACTAAAAGAACGCTTGGGAAGGCTTTTATAGAGGAAAGGGTGAACCACAGCGATGTAGCGTTTGATGCTAATGCATGCTAGGGTAAAAGCAGAGCAGTACAGGTTCCCGTAGAAGCATGCAGTTGTTATACGGCAAGCGCTTTCACCAAAAATCCAATGGTTCCCATTGAGATGGTAGTGTGTTTTCAGGAACAGGCTAGCTAATAGTAGCAAGTCAGACGCTGCTAGGCTGCAATAAAAGATCGCTGATGAGATTAGCCTCACTTTGGCTCCCACGGTGACCAGAATTGCGATGTTGGCAGGCAGGAACACCTACGATCAGTGATATGATGTAGACGGCTGGGATGAACCAGGTGCTGAGAGGGCCCCGGAGGAAGTTTGCTGAAGTGTTGGTGTTTAGTTGTATTTCAGGATCTCTTAAAATGGATGGATTGTGTGATTCTGCGGTTTGGTTGTAAGGCAGTGGGAGGTTGACTGGGATTAGGTGTCCTCTGAATGTTCTCGGGCCAGGGCCAGTGCTGTTTCTCTTGATTCGGACTTTCACATCTGGAAGAGATATAAGAGAAGTTAGAATGGTATACCAATACGTTCTGGGCTCAACAATTTAGTTGGATGTTAGCAGCATTCTATTGAGGGCTTCAAATCACAACACATGTGGAAACATGGCAGAGGAAAGTCCAGACGACGTAACGATTTAGCAGATTGTTCTACCATAGCGTGAAATGTTTGCTAAACTCACGTCAAAGTAGCACAGTTTCATGAAATGAAACTTGTTATTTAAAGATCTTAACCCAATTCAAAGTAGCACAGATTTATGTGCCGATACTAAACTTAGAAACATCCTATTTAAAATCATTGTATAGGGCAGGGGTCGGCAACCCGTGGCTCTGGAGCCGCATGTGGCTCTTTAGCGCTGCCCTAGTGGCTCCTTGGAGCTTTTTCAAAAATGTTTGAAAAAGGAAAAAATAAAAGTAAAAGGTAAATATGTTTTTTGTTTAATATGGTTTCTATAGGAGGACAAACATTCTTAACGTTTTCCAATGCTGTAAAAGAGTGTAGAATAAATATTTAATTTCAACATTTCTGTCAGCGACGATTTGCGTCATCACCCGCGACACACGTTTCTATCAGCGGGGCGGGATGCCAGGTAGGGGGCTGCTGTAAACAAACCAGCGACTGTGTGGTGGGCCCTGGATCCCAAAGAGAAAAAGAGAAAAATAACTGAGGAGAACAGAGGATTCAACGGTTCTTGGACCGAATCGTTTGCATTCATTGCTGATGCGGAAGGATCTCCTGAATGTTTGCTCTAATAACAAGAGTAAAGTGGAAAGACATTTCCAGGGAAGGCACGCACGTATTTAGTAACAAAGTGCCTGTGAGTTTATATACTTCTTTTCAAAAGGCTGCTGTTTTATTTTTATAAATGTATGCTGTGTTTTTTCGCGTTGTTTGCCCAGTTAGGGGCACGTTGTGCACGTTCCATTTTGATGTTGTTTTTGGGAATCCTCAAAATAAAAATGACATCAAAAATTCGATTTCTTTATTGCATTTCTCTAATTTCATCAAAGCAATGAAACATAATTCGTTAATATTGTAATCGTACAACAGAGTAGTCACGTGGTGCGTCGTTCTCTACAGGATTCACTGCAGGGAAAATAAACATTTAATCATGAAGGCTCATTATGTATTCGTAGCAAACTTAGTCATTTTTATAGTAGGCTAATATAGATACATAAAGCATGTGTTGCCTTCACTATAAGGGTTATACAAGGCTTTTAATTTTTTGCGGCTCCAGACCTATATGTTTTTTGTTTTTTTTTGGTCCAATATGGCTCTTTCAACATTTTGGGTTGCCGACCCCTGGTATAGGGTAAAACCTACCATCTAAACATCCTACCTCCTATGTCAGAAATGAAGTTCCCCAACAGTCGGTCACTAAGACTTATGTCAGTGACGATTATGGGAAGCTCTGAGCATTCTACTCTCTCCATACTTTTTCCAAAATGCCAATCAGCGAAATTGCTGATGGTCACGTCAAAGTTTAAATTGATATTTTCTCAAAAATGCTACTGTAAAATATTCTGACACTTAGTGAGAGTAAATAAAAAAAACCTAACGCACACATAAGAAATTATTTTAAAATAATTTTTGAAATTGTGAAAATTTATTTTTTTAAATTAAAATAAAGATGAAATTAATATTTTCTCAAAAATGCTACAGTAAAATATTGTGAAATATTTTGAGAGTATAGTCCTCTATAGGTCCTCTGAAAGCTCTGAAACAGTAAAATATTCTGAAACTTGGTGAGAGTATAGCTTCAAGAGTACACTGAAAGCTGGAATTAAAAACTTCACGCACCCAAAAGAATAAGAAGCTGGATATAAAATACCTCGTATAAAAACCTTCATTTATTAAACTCGAGTTAATCATAAACAGGTTCGCTTACCTTGCGCTCGTGCCGCGTTCAGAAGGATTAAAGTGACAAAAACAAGCATAAAAGCTTTCCCCATGTCTGGAGATCACGTCCAAGAGTGTTTCAACTGGTGAAGAAGAGATGAACGACCTCTCTCTCTCTCTCTCTCTCGCTCGCTCTCTCGCCCTCTCTCTCTCTCTCTTCTCTCTCTCTCTCTCGCTCTCTTCGCTTCTTCTCTCTCTCTCTCGCTCTCTCTCTCTCTCTCTCTCTCTCTCTCTCTCTCTCGCTCTCTCTCGCCCTCTCTCTCTCTCGCTCCATATTGATGACATCATTTCCCGCGTAAGAAAACCCTGATATTTAAAAAAGCCCAAGCTGCTCATGTCTTTGGGGTATTTTAGGGGTAGCATTTCCACAGATTTTCCACAGATAGTCAAGTTTGATGAACATTTGAAATAGAATGGAAATAACAAGTCAAATCCACCTAGTGAATCAAACAGTGAAGATGACAAAGAAAACCACATTTGATTGACTTTTTGTAAGACTGAAGCCATTTAACTTTTCAAATCACATTTAAAGAGCCCTCACAAATTTTAGAAAGTAGTTTTTTCTTTCAAAACAACTCTTGTTTTGCCAGATAAAGGTGAAAATTAATTGATTGATTTCTGCACAGATTTTAGAAGGGATATTTAGGAGTTTTGAAGTTTTCGAATCCAAATTGAGTAGATTGGAACAAAACACACGGGTCCCACACTTTCTTCAATCTCACTGGTTGGAACTGTGAACTCCAACCAGCTTTAAATGAGTCCAAGTGTCTCAAAGTTACTACGTTTTCCTCAAACCATTCGGTTTGTTATGCGTTTTGGAGGAAACGGCTGTGTGCTGACAGATAAACCAGCCACATCTGAGTTCAGACCGCAGCATGAAGGGATTCAAGGGAAGAGGAAATGAAGATATCTCTTTCCACTTCCTGCTGTTGTTTTGAGATATTAAAGCGACTCTTTAAAAAACATAAAAAACCTACTCACCCTTTTTACTACCTTAAATGATCAAATACATGTGGTTTGAACCGCCATTATGGTTTTCATTTTATTTAAAAATATTTTTTTTTCACACAACCTAAAAATAGCTTTACCCTTAACATTCTTGTCAGAAAATCTACTTCCTGTTTACTTTCCTGTATTTCAAAGACCGAAACTATCATTTTCATTGAAATCACAGGAGATGAACACCTCTGCAAAGTGATTCAAAAACATCAGAACGTCAGAAATTATAGTTTTAGTGATTTAACCCCCCCTGATGACCTTTTTAAGTTTTCTTGTTCCGGATGCTTCCATGAAGACAAGTTTGAGAAGTTACAGACTTTAGTTGCTTATTTATGTTGATTACAGAACATCAGGTTTGAATTTAAATACCTAAGAATCAATTAGATGTACTTTCTAATAACACAATTTGTCTGGTTCTTGGCTAATCCATGTACATGTCAGTAAATTTAGAAGTCATTGTTTACTTCGTGTTTGATGTGCTGTTTGTGGCCTATATCTTTATTTGAGTAGGGCTTTTATGCTGTTTCGCCGAAAGAACAACATCCAATAGAGCCACTAAAAATAATATTTTTGATTAAATGTTGTTTCTTATCTATCCAATATTCTAAATTTCAAACAGGTTCTGGAAGTGGGGGTGGCTTCACAGCTAATTTTATAGATCTGAATCTTTCTGTGTTTCAGTTCTGCATTAGCTTCTTTATATCTAAATATAAGACTATTTTAGTTTTTTTCCGTTCATGACCCCCTTGAGAGAAATCAACCAAAACAAGCATAGAAACAACATGTATTTTGTGATACAAAATGTAAAGGGCTTGTTAACGAATCACCAATTCGGTGAACCAATGTAGGTGAATCAACATTGACCCAAGATGCGATTAACTGTTGTATCACAATGAGATGGTATTTGCATCACGATTGTGTGTGTAAAGTAAATTGTGGCGTAAATTGTAAACATTTACATTTTAAAATATACATATACAGGTCCAAGTTTGGCATTTGTCTGACACAATGGGATATAGGTTGTGGGCAAAATATGAACCAAGTCTGGCAAAAGTGGTTTATGGTTTTTAATAAGACATGGGTCACAAACTTGTAGGCAGGGACGTAAAAGCCCTCGGTGGTTTAGAGACTTGAGACAAACAACTTCGGTAAAGTGAGCCAGAGCTGGGCCAAGTAAATGTTGCTACGTGGGTTATAGGCTACCCTAAGTTATTTGGATGTGAGGCTTTTCTGCAAAAAAACGGCAATGTTCTGTACAAAATTTAATTTTGTGAAATTGATTTTGAGAGGAGTGTCACATGTAATTGGCCATTCAGTCCCAGCTCGCCCTGTATGCCTCTTTACGCTTGCCATTTATTCTTGCAATACTGGACTAATTCTATGTAAGACATACTGAAGCTGCTCAGAGAGAAGGACACACACTGATGAGAGCACAGCTGTGCTGCTCACTCCAGAAACACTGGAGCACAGATGTGAGTGTCAGAGGTCAAACACTCAAAAGTTTGTTTTCCTAAACATTCAGACTCAGAGACGTACAAACAAGGATGAGTCACTGTGAGAGCTAAACTGATCTTTACTGAAAACAGGGTTTCTGAAGGTTTCTTAAGGTCAAATTTAAGACTTTTTAAGACAGTTAAGATTCAAGTTTAAGACCTACATCATAAATTCAGAAACACATGTGTAGCTTTTTTGCACAATAAACAGAATACCTCAAATACATGTGAACCCACTATAGTACTTTTATGTTTTGAACATTTACAAAGGTTTTCTTAAACTCTGGCAACCCTTACCATGCCTTTTACAAAGTTGAGTTTTTATGAACGTTTTCTTAAACTGTTGCGCCTCTACAGTAGCTGTAATTTTAAAGTAAAAGTAGCTGTAAAGTTTTAACATTTAGGAGCATTTCTCAGGCAACTCCTGCCATCACTTTTACACTTTTGAGTATTTAGGCGTGTTCTGACAACAATAATCATGACTCTGGTCATGATCCAAGCAACAGCAAAAAACTCAAATCAGTCAAGCTTTACAAAAATAAGAACGGTGAATAATTATTTAAGACCTAAAACAGTGCGTTTAAGACTATGCAGGACCTAAAATTTGGCCATTACATTTTTTTTTTTACTTTTTAGGACCTCGTGGAAACCTTGGAAAACAGCCACAAATTCTGAAGAAATCTAATTTTGACACTATCTTTATCGTTTATTGTCTGTTGATGACCTGGGAGGAGTCATATGGGAAATTTATATGTAAAGTCAATGTGAAGACACAACATAGGGCCCAGATCATGAGGCCCGAAGTATGTGAACATTGTGAAGTGATTGACAAGTGACAAGGCAGGGTAAACGTGATTGTTCGCCAAAATGTTAAAAAGTCAAAATTAGACTTTGTGTCCGTGACAACCAATCAGGACTATACACTTGTAGTGACGTTATTTTTATTGGGAACAAAGAGCAGAACATTTTCGTCACAGTTTGTGGCCACCCAGAACTGTGTGACTGTGGGTGAGAAAGTCAGTGAATCTGGTAAGTTACACATTTATTAATCAACTTGGGCTATATGTATATATCTTGTCAGAATGTTAGCTAAAGCTGAGCTATCTAGTTAATTTATCATAGAAATTTATCAGTTAATTTATTTATCAGAGGAAGTAATCAAAGGTAATCAAATCTCTTCAAGCGAGTGAATACAACTCAGCTAGGTGCGAATGATGCATTCTGTTTTTCTTGCTTGGTGTGAAGGCTACATTATGTTTGGTAATTCATCCTATCAGAGGCAGTGGAAGACACAGTGACTTTCCCCAGACCTGCAGTAATAAGTGCCCTTACTACTTCATCAGAGAGAAAGCATTAGAGAGAGGCATTTAAATTAAGGCTATGTGTTTAAGAAGACTATCTATCTTGTCAGATTTTTACCTTTCGCGGTTGCCACAGCAGAATGAACCGCCAACTATTCCGGCATATGTTTTACGCTGCAGATGCCTTTCCAGACGTAACCTATTGCTGGGAAACATTCACACACACTTATTCACATTAATACTCTATGGACAATTGTTTTTTCTCAGGTCTTGTCTTTGGACTTGTGGAGTAAACCCAGGCAATCACAGGGAGAACATGCAAACTCCACACAGAAATGCCAACTGACCCAGCCCAGGCTCGAACCAGTGACCTTCTTGCTGTGAGAAGATTGTACTTCCCACTGCGCCACCGTGACACCCTAGACTACTACAATGAAAATTATTCAGGATTTACACAGGTGCTCAGAGGGCTGACAGATAAATGACAAACAACATTTTAATCTGTATATTTGCCTACTGATGAGAAAACCAAGCAGTATGTTCAAATTCTAAGAGTGTGAAAAGCAGTATTGAATAAGTCCCGAGTGGTTCATCAAATCTATGAATCCAGCGTGTACAAAAGGTCTACACTTCTCTTGTGTAAGTTAACACAAGCATATAACAGAAACACTTGTATGTTCCAGATGTTTCCTACGTAAATAAGTCTGAGGGACTGAGCTTTAACAGATTTGCGCTCCTGCAGGTAGCAGCAGGGTGCGTGTGCACTCTTGTTAACTGGAATTCATGCAAACAGTTCACAGAGCATGAACTCACATGCTCAGGCTTCACTGACGCATTTAACAGAACCATGAGCCCCAGATTCCACTCACGAACGCAGCCACAAATTGGATGTGTCAGTCTGCTTGAACACCCATAGAGGTTTGACCTGTAGCTAAGCAAGTTGTAGCGGCAAAAGTGTATATAAATGGCATACAACACCTAGTTTTTCACATCAGTTAACTGTATATCAGAGTGAAATTAGAAGTTCTTTAATTCATTTTATGTCCCTTATGGCTCCTCATATGTCATTGAGCTATTTTCCTTTCTTTTTTTTTTTTTTTTTTTTACCTGTCCTGTCCTACTTCAAAGCAGCCCCATGAGAAGGGAGGTGCTTCGTATGAGTTGGTCAGTTTTGCTCTTTCCAGAGAATTGAAGATATTATATATTGATTATTCCTCTGGATAGAAGCTTTTAATTTATTTCATTCGCATTCATCACAATAATTACATTTATCAATCATATAAACATACATCAGGACAGGACGGTGTTAATAAAAAAAAAGGGGAAAGAGGAGAGAAGTAACTGAGGGGAAAACAGAGGTAGAGAAGTTTTGGAGGGGGAAAGAGAAGGTGAGAGGTAATTGTGGGGGAAGGAGTCAAGATTAAGTTGAAAATGAGAATAAGTAAAATAATAATATTAGATACCTACCTTATTACATCCAAGTAGTTCGCATCTTTCTACAGATATGCATACAAATATAAATACATACATACACATGCAGATAACACGCAGAAGAGATAATAAAAAATAATAATAATAAAGAATTAGTAAATAGGAGAGAGATATAGGAGAGTAGATAGATGATAGAGAGAGAGATAGAGAGAGAGAGATAGAGAGAGAGAGAGAGACACATAGAGATATAGATATACATAATACAGACACATACACTACAGAACACACAGACATACACCTATACAACAACATACATACATACATACATACATACACACACACATACTACATACATATACATACATACACAATATATATACACATACACATAAGTAATTGAGTGTTACAGGACAGGTGACCTAAACCTCAAGCATCTAGCAGCGACCAAACATCCCAGGTGTCGTGACTAACCTTCTATGTCCCAAATGAAATGTGGGATCTGCCTCAAGCCAAGTCCCATATATGGTCAGGAACTACCCAGATATCCAGCCCACCCCCCACAGAACGACAAGTTTTGGGGCCTGGGACCCGGAGCCGGACCCGCCCCACCTCCCCTGGCAAAGTCGGCAACCCCAGAGAGCAATGCCCGGGGCCCAGTGGGCCCGCTGCAGGAGGAGGTCGACCAGCCCAAAGCTAGGCGGGAATGCAGCCCCTGACAGTGCGGGCAGAGACTGGGAGGCCCCACCCACAAGCACCGCCATGCCCATATCCCCCCGCGGTAGGCCCCCAGTCCCGGGCACCTCCGTGGACCCTCAAGAAAAAAGGGAGGACGGCCAAGGGTCCAGATGGGTGCGGGTAGGGACACCACTCCAGACGCGGCAGGCCCCCCCCCGGCCACACCCCGACCGCATGCACACATCAACCAGCAGTCCCCCAACACACACTCACCCCTACCAGCAGCCCCCCAAACCTAACCACGCACACCCCTACCAGCAACCCCCCCCCACCCACTAAATCAACCCCATCCAGTCATCCAATCATCCATCCATCTACCCACTCATTCAGTCTTCCTGTCCCGGGAAGTAGCCAGTCACTCACCTGCAGCCCGCACCCGCCCCCGCAGCTACCCACACCCCGCGATGGTGGGCCCTTACCCCCCAAGAGGGAAGACGGGGGCAGTCGTCCACCCATTCCCCAACATCTGCTCCCAGTTGTCATGTAATGCAGGTATATGTGGGTGTGTTGGAGAGATAAAATGCAATAAAAGAGGGAATGGTGTCCTGGAGTGTCACCGTCGTTTGGCGGATGATGTCCAGGCACCACCCCCCGCCCTACATATCTAATGTGTATTTAAAATGAGGGTAGCCTTCTCCGTCGTATATTGTGGGAGGTGCCACAGATCTGCAGCCTCCTCCCACCAAGATTTAGACAGAGAGACTAGCCCTCCAGGCCTAAATGTAGTGTGTCCTTGCAAGTGTTGTAAGGGGCCCAGGGGTTGCCCAACCCCGGAAGCGAGGCAGTGGCAGGTGAGATTGGCTTACTGTCCGCTCCGGGAGGAAGGCCCACCTGGTGCCCTGGAGATGTTCTGTGTCCTATGTGATTAAAACTGAGAGTCCCCGTCTAAAGGAGGCAGGGCGGGATCGCCGATAGGTCACCCGCCTGCCTGATCCCCCATGGGAACAAGGACCTCATGATTCTATTTGTGTGAGTGAAGAGAGTGTGTGTACTGGGATCTGGTGTGGTGAGTGGGAGCAGCCGACTGGCCACACCGTCCATCCCCCCAGGGACAGCACTGCCCCCCACCGCAGGGGCCACGGGAGACCTGTGAAGGATAATGCGGGCAGCCGGGAGACAGCTGCCCCCCCCTCGGGACCAGTCCTACTCATTCACACGCACTTACGTACCCACCCGTCTCTCAAATGCACATACTCGCATACACACCCTCCACCCCATCCACACACACACACACATATGTTCAATCACACCCCCCCCCACACACACACACACACACACACACATACACACTGGAGCCACTGCTTGAGCATGCCCGGTAGGAAGCCTCACCCCGCCCAGACCGGAATTGCTCCCGCGCCCAACCGATCCCCGAACCGATACCCCCCCTTAACCCGCAAGCCCCGGAAGCACCACGGGTGCTGGCTAGCCTCCCGCCCGGAGACTGTGGCGATAGCAGCAGCCGTGAGTTCCGGCCCCCCCGTGTCCCCCCCTCACCGCCCCTTGACAACCACCCCGTCACCCTGAGCTGGCCGGCACCCCGCAGGCCCGGGCCCCCCTAGACCCCCCAAGCCCCACCCCCCATGGCCACCGCCAGCCAACGGAGGCGCAGCCAGCCAACCCATCTTAAGGCACCCTGCCCCACCTCCCACCGCCCCGGGGTGACAGCAGCCTTAACCCAGATGATCCAGTCCAGATACAGGACTCAGCTCAATGCAGACAGTCTCTAACTAGAACTGGAGGTAGCTGGGGCATTAATAATTAGAGAAGTTTACAGTTATTTAATTGAAAGCAGATAACGTTTCCAAGGTGAAGTAGTCTATTAGAATGTTAGTGTACTGAGTGATGCATAGTTTTTTTAGTTTTCCAGTTCATCAGAATAATTTTCTTTGCGACAAGCAAAGCATTGAAAATTAAGACTGATGTGTTGACCTCAAGATCAGACTCAATACTATCTAGGTCCCCTAATAGACAAAGTGCTGGTGTTGGTGAGATGAGGTGTCTAACCCATGATGATAGCTGTCCGCAGACTCCTTGCCAGAATTTTTGTACTGGTAAACATGACCAGAGAGCATGTAAATAGTTGTCCACAGCATTCTCATTGCAGTGTTGGCAGATTTTGGAGTCAGAGAGACCCATTTGAAACATTTTTTGACCTGTATAATGTGTTCGGTGAAGAATTTGAAATTGTATTAGCTGTAAGTTTGGGTTTGTGGATACTTTAAATATGTTTGAGCATATACGATTCCAGAATGACTGATTTGTAGTTGTAGATAAATCTTTTTCCCATTTGGTAGTGGGTAGACATATTAAATTGTCTGTTCTCAATAATAAAATACATATTTTAGAGATTATCTCAGGTGTTGTCAATCCAATAATTTTTTCTAGTACTGAGGTTAACTGTAGATCTGGGTGATTTATTTTGTGTGTTTCAGTGAGTAAAGAGCTATTTTCCTAGTGTTTGCCATATATTTACAGGAACTTTTTATTCAGCTATGAACAAAAACCAGGCTAGCACCAACTTTGAAAACTAAAAAAAAAGATAAAAGTGTATGCAAAATTCTACACTCGTATACAAGCACAGGGTGGAATAACTTTGTGTTTTATATTAAACCTGTACAGGCATGAAGCATCGATTAAACCAAACTCATCAAACATTTTAATGCTCCTTTCAAATGGACCCAAACATAATTTGCTTTTGTTAATTCGACACCTGTATTTGATTTTTTTCAGAACAGTGTGAAAAGTTCAATGTCAATATTTTTCAAACTACACAGTCCTGAATCTGATTTATTTTGTAATGTGATTACAGTCTGTATGCTCATGTTGCAAATGTCTGAAAAGATTCCCCAAGACATTCATAATAATAATAGGGACGGTGCAGTTAATAGTCCTGTAACTAGGTTGGAGGTTCAATCCTCACCTGGTCTTTTTTGGCTGTGACTGGTGGAGGGTTCAGAAGTGGTCTGGACTACAACTCTAAGGCAACTTATCACATTTGTGAATGTAGCACGAATGAATAAAGCCCTGAAACTGTAATGCTTGTGGAAAAAAAAAAAAAGTTTAAACTGAAGATATTATTTGATGTTCTTGTTCACAACTAGTTTCTGTAAGAACTCAAACTTATTTGAAGCTTAATGAATTCACAGTTATCTGAACACTTAACTGTTTGCAGTAGTGTGTTCTCCTCAAACTTTCTCTTAACATTGTTTAGTACTTAAAAAAAAAAAAAACTTTTGCTCTGATCAGATATTTATGCCTACAAACCCTCAAGAGCTCTCATAAGCAGGCGCTTTAGCGTTTACGTCCAAGTGTTCTTCACAGGGGGAAAAAACTAAAATAAAAACTGAATTGGGCATCAGGACCTGTGGTCTGAATGTGGGTTTAGTGTCTATAGTGGAAGCCATCAATTGGTATTCATATTACCCTAGCTTACTTGTTCTACCTACTGATCCCTCAAACTTCCAACAAAGAAACACACACTCAGAGCACCTTGGATACAGGGTGGGGTTTATTTTCTCATTGATAAACACAGCCTCAAGCCTTGACTGCAAACTTCCGAATGGAGTAGAGACGAGATCTCCTCTGCATCTTCTTGGTCATCAGCGTCTGCTCATGCTTGGTCAGCTGACGCCGAATGGCACGGGTCTTCCTGGGCCTCAAGTCCAGAGGCTTGTACTTCTTACCCTAGAAAATAAAAAAAAGGGGTGTCAGGAACCAAGCACTTTAATTTGGGGTTCTTTAAAATTTACAAAACTTAGTTACCAAGAGTATGTGTAATACTCATTAACGGTTGAAATAATAGCTTCTTCATGACAAAGGGATTGTAAATACTTAGCGGTAATTGCTAATCTAAAATTACAAAAACAAAAAACACTAAATTGAAAGATTTTATCAGTTGAGAAAAAAAGGGGGCTAATTTCAATGCAGTCAATCAGAGGATGTCGGCTCCTCACAGCAGATGAGTGTCATTTAAAGACTCGGTCATGAAAAACCATTTCTTTAGCAAGAGAATATTCACACCATCTCCATAAAAGATGGAGCAGTGCTGGGTGATCGTCTTGCAAATTCATTAGTTCAGCCACATGAATTTGGTTAATGTTTGTGGGGGCTGGCACTCGTAACTATAATTACTGAAAATGTTAATTTAATTTGAGTGAACTGAACAAACCTTGTAAAATTTCCTCAGGTTCTCCTTCTGCGTCTGGTTGATGACTGTGAGGACTCTGGCAATGGATTTTCTAACGACGCGGCTGGGAAAAAAAAAACAAACAAAAAAAAAGTCAACAATTTTAACAAGGAGCATTCATTTTTTCCAGGGAAAAATAAAGTTACTATACATAACAAACTGCAAAAATTAATTAATCAACCATACCACACACACATTAATAGAAATAATATTTACCAATTTACTAACTTTTCTACATGAATTCATTAACAACCAACAAATTAATTAATAAACTTCAACATTTATGCAGAAAAAAAAAAAAAAAAAAAAAAGGACACAAATCAAATGGACATCGCAAATACGAAACCCATTAAGACAAATTATTACTTTTACAAGTTAATATTTTCAGAATTAAGATAGTACCAGCAACTACTCATGTGAACAACAAAACAATCAATCTTTGGCATAAAGGTCACCCTCTCCAGACTAGCACAGCATCTTCCATAAATTACAGCTTGCAAAATTTAAGGTAAATGCTGTTATTGAACTAACTCCTCAAATGCATAGCAGAGATGTTTCGGTAGTCCTCTATTGCTGTTTCAGTCTGCAGCACAAAATACCCCAAATTTAATTTAGTTGCTCATATGCACCATGTATGTGAGTTTCAGAACAGTATGAACAGTGACTACGGTCACTTTCATGTGATCCTGTATTCGATACAGGTCATTTGTTTCAATGCAACCCCAGTCTGAACAACCAGACTTTTTACAGCATCGTATGAGCAGACGTCACAATCTGAGCGTGGGGCGAGAAGTTTCACTTCAATCATGGCTGGCAGCAGAGCTGAAAGAGGTTAAATAAAAGGTCAAATGTTTTTCCTTTATATGATTTGGTTAAAATTGCATCAGCTCCTATCGCCTATAATCACGTTCTCATCCATAGTTACTTTCAATCAAAGCCATTTTCTGTGCATGTGTGCCTCACACCAAGCTGAATATAGTTCAGATACAGGACCAATACAATACGCACATCGAGTGTAACGTGAACGTGCACTTCATTTTATATTAAAGCTAAAAAAAAAATAAATAAAATGTTGATTTAGTTAAAAACTAGGAAGTGAGCATCAAGACCTACAGTCTGAACAGTGACTAGACTGCTCACTCAGACACAGTCTAATTTAACACTAATCTGTTATGTTAGACACCTCCAGATAAGTGCGCCAGTCCCAAATGCAAGGAATACTTACTGGCTTGCAATAACAGAAAACCAAACTATCCTCATGGCGAGTCAAATACCCACATACTCCTTCGAACCTTTACCTTGTTTTTAGAAACATTAATCACAAGTCTTTCCGATATCAGGTATTTCCAGCACACTGAATACACAATGTGCACAAGATCTGCTTCACTATACGGACATTATTAACAGATGGATACAGAAAAAGCACAATATCTGATTTCCATGAAATGCAGAAGGCAAAATTTCAACTCGTCTTACAAGGTCTAAAGTTTACCACCCAGGTCTTAACCCCCCCCCACCACTCACATTTTTGAGAGTTTAGAGGCAGCTCCTCCGGTAACCTTGGCAACGCGAAGCTGGGAGAGCTCCACCTTGAGATCTTCCAACTGTTTCAGCAGCTCCTCCTTTTTCTTTCCGCGCAGGTCTCTGGCCTTGATCTTCGCCTGCAACAAAGTTTATCATTAGCACATAAACACATCAATAAACCTGTTCAGAAGACAATAAATAACAATTTTTAGAAATATAAAATACAAACTTCACTTGTGTCCAGTCACTTACGAATACTTATAACTGCATTACACTTGAGCTGGCATTTGCCAGATAGCTGGGAACACTTCACAAGCAGTATTTATTTGGAGTCAACTTAATGTAGGAAAAAATTAGTTTAACGTAGATTTACTTATATTTACATTTAATTGTTAGTGTTTTGTTTATAATGAAAAGTTACTTCATGTGAAATTGGTGCCATATTCAATAAAAATGCGCTGCACGTATTATACGGGTGCATTTCTGGATAGCAAATTGGTAATAGTAACACTACGCTAATTTAAGACGATTACGTTACATTCCATAATGAAAAGACATGTCATAACGAAACCCTTCTAAAACTCCAGGAGTACAAAAAAATAAAGTACCCGACTGAATAACTTAGGAGTTCTTAGTTGATGTTGCCACTTCTAAGGGAACTGCTATGCTAAAGGCTAAGCGGTACACATTTCCGTGATCCAGCAGCTCGAGTCATGCCTCGATTAATCAACAAAACCCCGCAAATTCAACCAAGTACAGGCCCCAGGAGAAAGCTGCCGTTGTGGGTTATACATAACGACATTTTCAGGTTTGTTTAACAGTTAAGATCGGCAAGATGGGTTCGGATTGTTTGATTTGAGTAAAGCCCTCACCATTTTACTCGATGGCTGCCACAAGAAAGGAAGTCCCAGGGGTCACGTGGTAAAATCTACCGGGTTATGGAAGAAACCAAGCCAGTGTTGTAGGGGAGTCTGGATTCATCCACTGGCCTCTTAAATACGGGGCTAATGATCTTAATTGATTATTTCACGCCATAATAAAACACTGGATTGTAAATAATATATTATTCAACAATAATGAGAATGCGTGCTAGCTTATGTTCAAACACAAATTTAAAGTTACAATGATATTTGGTTAAATGTTGTCTCCCTTCAAAACAGCATTTTCCCCCTCAGCTTAGTCAATAGTTGATCGTCATCGTTTTATGGTATTTTATTGATCATTGTTGCTTTTTAAAGTTCACTAAATAACACATTCTACGCAATATGTTCACGTAAATTAACAAATCAAACTATTTGTTAATACAACTGGGAGGTTGGTGATTTGATCCCCGTTAGGGCCATTCTGTCATTGTGGCCCCGGGCGAGCCACTTCATCCACATTGCCCAGTATGGATGTGTGTGATTGGTGGGGTGTGTTTGGTGGTGGTCAGGAGGTCGTAGGCACAAAATGGCAGCCACGTCCTGTCAGACTGCCCCAGGCAGCTGGGGGCTACCAAGGTAGCTTATCACCACCAAAGTGTGAAAGTGGAGTGAGTGAATAATGCTCTAATAATTGTGAAGCATCTTTGCGTGGAAAGCGTTATAAAAATTGAAGGCATTATTTTTATAAAAATCTGTGGGAGGAGTTCGTTAAAGTGTAGAATGAGAAAAAAATGCCATATTTTGTAGGTTTTTGCGAAAAAAAAAAAAGATTTGCTGATGATTTTGGAAACAGGATTTGTATAGGTAAAAGTTGCAGCATGGTACTTTACAGATGTGTACCAAATTTTATTCGTCTACGACAAACTGGTTGCGCAACAGCTACAAAAACTAGTTAGGTGGCCCTATAGCGCCATTTAAAAAAAATTAGTTTTCAGACCAAAACTTTACGCAATTTTTCACCGGGTCTGAGGCGTGTGCAAAAATCTGGGACTTTTCAATAATGTTCAGTCCCTCAAAATGTTCAAGCCCCTTATTGTTTTCGAAAAACAATATGGTTCTTGCACCGCTGGTGCTCGAGCTCTAAAAATACGCTCTGCTAAGTATAAAAATATATAGCGCTTGGCTTCACTGTGGCTGCGGTGAGAGACAAAAAAAAAAACTGCTGTGAGAGACGAGGAGAGACAGGTGTGCTTACTGAGTCTAAAAATGTTGGCAGCCTAGTACATCCCAAATGGTAGCGGTAATGCACAAAAAAAAGATGCAAACTGCCATAAAACATCAAACGAAGAAGAAGAAGAAGAAATGATTGACAGTTAATAGCCCCGCCCATTTTGCCGGAAACTTCCATTTGGTTAAGCAACATGGCGCTCGCTGGGACCGTGTACAATCTTCTCTTCAAAAGAACGTCAACGTTCGCTGTCACCGTGTTAGTGAGCGCTATGCTCTTTGAGAGGGTCTTTGACCAGGGTGGTGATGCCCTCTTTGAAAACCTTAACCAAGGCGTGAGTTGATTTTATTCAAAACTGAACGTGTTTTTCCTGACCCACCGTTAGCCTGACCTTGATTAGCTTGAATGCTAGCATTTAAGTTTACGGTCAGTGAGTTAAAAGTAAGCTTAAATAGTTTACTAATGTATTAAATTTCAGTGTGTTTATCCGTATATTTATTGTAGTTGGTGCTTGTTCTGTCTGTAGCTCAAATTTACTGGATATTAGTTATACGATTCAGTTCTAGTTACGTTACGTTTAGTTTTGTGTAAATTACAATTGCTTTGACAATTAATATGTTTGCACTAAGAGCTTAAGGTACAATAACAACGATAATGAATAGCAGTTTTAAGTTCATGGAAACAAATGAAGTTGGCTTTGGTGGTAACGTTTTTAAAGGCAGTCTCAGAAGTACAAAGCTATTTTGTTTTTCCATTTTTAAAAAGACTTTAACAATTATATCAATAATAAAATATACTTATGTGAGTTTATCTATTTCTCTTCTATTGGTTAATAAATATACAAGCAAGTGATCATGATCTAATAGATGGATATAAGTTTCCCGGTGGCTGCATAAAAGTCCATGACAGTCTTTCTCAGTCGAACAGCTTTGATGAAGTTTAACCTGCTGTCTGTATACATTTGTTTATTTTCATTCAGTTGTGACATTTTGAAAAAGTCCTCCAAACATTTGCCAGGTTTTCCCGGCAATTTATTTTTTTGTGTCTGCTCTTTTGTACCCCAGCAACTTCCACAACAACCAAGTCGATCATTTTTGGATTTTTCTGCATGCCCTGCAATCCTGCAGCTATAGGCGTTAGATTTTACTCACAATTAACTGATCAAATCTAAGAATATTCTGTTTGCTAGCTGCACAGATGTAATTGAATTCAAGTCAAATTGATGCTGAATACTCTGATTTGATCTATGCGTAGAAACTCTGGAAACACATCAAACACAACTATGAGAAAAAGGAGGAGTGATGTGTCTTCGATGAAGCTGGTGGAGTGTTTCTTCATTCATCAATCGATCGATCTGCATGACCCCGGTGATTAACCGCAATGGAGGAACATCTGATTTTGGCTGTTTCCACCTTCCTTCTGGGACAGAAACAGAGACTGATTCCTGAAACCTGTTCAGATGTCACATGACCACCTCTCAATGTGTTCTTTCATAAGCTGTAAATGTAACTTAAATCCTTATCAATAAACGCAACAAAACAGAAGATTGTTTTGGATCTAGTGGTTGTTTAATACATTTAGATTACTAAAGATATTAGACTGTCTTTAGGCTAATCCGTATGCTACATGTGTAATGTGTTAACGATGTTAGTGGGTATAAATTCTCCTGTTATAAAAGTGTGTTATGAAAGATAGTGAGTGCAATTAATGATAAAATGACTACTAGGTCGAGGCAGTGGTCTTCAATATTGTTGTGGTACTGACCAGTTTGTGGACAGAGTTAGGCGGAGTTTATTTAGATATTTACAAGAAAGCTCACAAAGTGCTTCACTTGGAATGAATGCTTAAATGCTGCGCTGATCTTAAAATGTTATTTACTGATTCTGGATCTAGTTTTCTTTTCTGGGAACTGAGGCATAACTTAAATATTAACCCAGATTCACCTCACCTTATCCTATAAAACTAGGTTTCTTAGTTGTATTTAAGGTGAAGTTAAAAAACTCTCTTGCCATTTAATAACTACATAATAAATATGTCCAAGCCAACACAATGAGTAGACATCAGAAACAAACCTGAAAGTTACATTATGACTAACATCCTGAGATGGTTCATTTTGATGATAGAGATTCTCTTTGAAAAACGTTTTTGTCACATTTTTCAGATAGTGGTTGTAAACATGAAAGAACGCCTGATACTGAAATATGGATGTAAAGTACTTAAGTATGTTACACATAATGCAAACATTTTAGGTAGTTGAAGCTTTCAGTAGATAGATTGAAATAAACGTATTTTGTTTGTTCTTATCTCACTGATCAACTAATTTAAAGCTTAAATGTCAAGTCATTTCAAGAGGAAATGTTTTCGTTCTGTGCCTAAATTCAGTGAACCACTTGGTGTCGCTAGAGGACCTTTAAACTCCAACTAAACGTTCTCTTCAGTATAGGTGTTAACTAAGTTAGTATTAACTGTTTTTTCCATCAATATTCATTGATGTGAAGAAAACAACAATTTTTCCTCATCTGTTTTATTGTAAAATATTTTTTTGTGAAACAATAAATAGAACATATTAGATGTCCAAAGCTTATTGATGTTACGTTTCAAAATATGCATATTTTTTTGTCTTAGTCAACTTTACAAAAGCAACAAATCTCACCTACATCCATGTTTTAATAAAAAATGTTGATTTTATTGTTTTCACAATTAAGGTATTTAAAAATCAACTATTATTATAGTAGTGTTATACATATTAATACCTTAAATTCCTGAAATATCAATGCAGAACACTTGGGGTGTTTTAGACTTTACTGATTCATTTTAAACCGTAAAGCTAAATACTAATAAATGGCATTATATTTATGTTTAAAATATATAGAGTCGTAAAACGTTGTCAATTATGCAAGTAGCTTCTTTCAAAGTGACATTTTGTCACCACTAAACATAACCATGCACATGATCAGAGGCACTAAATTAATATTCAACGACACAAGGGGCTTTTTACGTTGCGTCATACACAGTCAACAAATCACAACTCAGAGCGCACAATAATGTTTGCATATTTTAGGCGCCACCTAACCACCATCCCGCACATCGCTCTTCTTCCTCATTCACAATTTCAGAAGTCGTCGCCTTCAGAAGTGACTCCACAGCCTCGCTCTGTTTACCAGTTTTTAATAGTTTTAAAAAAATATGTCGTACTCCAAAGTCATTCCCGCTCTTTCCAGAACGAGGCCGGTTCGGTTACTCGGTGCGCGGCTCCGCACAACCGTCGCATCCACTCAGGACAAAGCTCTGAAGAGCGAAGACTCGCCGCTCGCGCGCTCCTGTACGGTGGTGCAGACCCGGGGCGACGTGGATCTTATCACCGGGAAAGTGCTCCACGGCAGGAAGAAGATCCACGTGGACTTCGAGAACACCCAGGAGGCGTACAAGAGCAAAGCCACGCTGGAGCTGCTGCGGAGCTTGCTGGTGTTCAAGCTCTGCACCCTCGACTTCCTGGTGGACAGAAATAAAGAGGTGCCCTTACCTTGACATGCCTATGTTCTGTTGATAAAAGTATATGTGTTCATTTAGTTCGAAATGTTCTTTGCTAGACACGTGCCAATACTTAAAATAATTGTATGTATTACGTGTTTTTAGAAATTATTATTATTTTGTTGATATTTAAATCAGTCACTATTGAACGTAATACACTAACTTTACATACGTTACCTACCCTCTCTCTCTTCCTAGCTACCTTCTTATTTCACTATATCTCTGTATCCGTCTCTCCTCTCCATCTCTCTCAATCTCTTCCTACTTATCAATATATCATTCTTCCCAACTATTGTACCTACTTAGCTCTTGCTCTCAATTTCTCTCAACATTCTAACCTCTCTATACGTTGTTCCTAACATATTCATTTTTGTCAAAACAACATTAACATTTATTTTTTAAAAATAAAATTCTTTGCAATAGTACATTTTTGTTAGACATGTAGTTTAAGTCTCAAAAGCTATTCTGTAAAATAATTAATTTCACTAATAAAATAGTTTGTTATGGATTAGTGATGTATATTATGGTTCATTTCTATAGTGCGCATGCCTATAGATGGCCAAAGAGCTGAATAAGTGCATTAAAAAAATATTCTTATTATATGTAAAAAAAATTCAGAGTTAAAGCAAAGTGTAAAAATTTAAATTAAAAGCAATTACTAGTTAAAAACTTTATCGAAGACTGTGAAGGCATCATCGCCCATTAAACCATGATCTGCATGCCACTAGTAGTCTTTTCAAAGGAAGGACCGCGAACTGGAGACTCAAAACAATCATTTTGAAATGTACAGAGGGCTCATTGAGTAATATATATATTTAAAAATGAGTATGCTAGCAGTTTGATAACCAAAGAGAATGCGGGATTGGAGTAATATGGTCCGATTAATCAAATTTCAATTGAACATGAAATTTCCGAAATTTGATTCCGATATTAAATATGCCTAAATGAAATATGATCAATAAATAAAAACTTACATTTATAAAAAAAAAAAGATTTTGCACTTGTAGGAGATGGTATTTGAGGAATATTAAAATTGCAACGTTTTTTTTTTATTCTCAAATTAAATGAGTCACATTACCTTCTGTGCCTCATCCTCATTGGGCAAAGTGATGCACTTCCTCATGGGGGGTCACAAAAGGTCACACAGCTCATCAAAAGTTTAGCATCTCATGTGGTATTGTTAGATCCATAACTCCTCTGTAAAATCACCAACCACTTATTTCCAAAATCGCTTCACCTGTAACGTGAGTTTTTCATACTATCTAGACATTTAATAATATTTTGCTCAAATTTCTAATGGAAACACACTCGAGTTGGGAACCCAGAACTGGCAATCTGAACAGCGCATAGCTATTTCATAGTTTTTGTAAAGTGTAATCTCAGACAAACCATGCTTTACATTGCAGTCCTGTTGTTTTCTCAGCTGATGGATCTCAGTAAGAAGGTGCTGGGCCAGCGGCTGTTTGAGAGACTCATGAAGATGACTTTCTATGGCCAGTTTGTGGCGGGAGAGGACCAGAATACCATCAAACCACTGATAGAGAAGAACCAGGCTTTTGGCGTGGGTTCCGTTTTAGACTACAGTGTTGAGGAGGATCTGACACAAGAGGAGGCAGAGAAGAAGGAGATGGAGTGAGTATACAAGAATAGTGTCCTTGTGACAGAGCAGTCCCTGTCCGCCACCAATTAACTCCTGCATTAGTGTAGCACAGAGACTTAATTGATTAATGAGCTTTAATTACACTCTGCTTGCATGTGATCGAGCTCCACCTACTCCTGTGCTCCTGAGGGGTGTTCCACAAATGTCTGATGAAATACTTCTTTATTTAATGAGCTCAATATGTAAATATAAGTTTATGCTAGCATTAATATGTTCTATTATTTAGAATGTTGCAATTAAATGAAGTATTGTATTTTTGTGCATGTGCCTTTACCAGTCAATGGTGTGTCCTGATGTGGATTTTCCCATAAATGAGATATCCATTCAGATCTAGATCAGTTTTTTTTGTGGTTTTAACCCTGTTTGAAACACTGATCAGAGCCACTTACACAGAGAGAGACTACAAACTGAAAGACTCTGAACCAGGTATCCTGGAAACTCATCTTGTCCTGCTTTGGCTTTTGTACTTTAACCTTCTGTACTTGATCTTGCCTTCAATTGCCTTTGAAATTTAGACAGATTTATTGTAAAAAGTATAGACAGAGAATCACGCTGTGTTTTTCTTTTGTAAATATTGTATATAGCTTCGTTTTGGTCATCGGTTGCTTTTGGATTATGATGTGCATAAACTACCAGTGCCCAAATTTAGTGCGCACATGACATGACCTCTGGAGCAGTGTGACACTCCACATGACTCTTTGAATTCACTTTCTGAATTCCTTCGTCCTGATTGGTTGGCCTCAGCCAAGGCCCACCGTCTGATTGGCTGAAACTGAGAGGTGTTTACACCCTTCCCCTGCATTATCTGGAGTTAGTCACATGAGTTTAAGCAAGGAAACCAGAGAACAAACCAGAGAACAGTTTGAGGCTGTTGAGCAACTTGTTTGAGTGTGCTGAGCTAACCTGTCCTGAGAGGAGATGGAAATAAATCAATGTTTTTTGTTTCAGAAACGTAATTCCATATAATTGTTTACGGAATAATTTTTGTTTTTTTTCCAAATTTATATCACTGTATTCCTATCTTTTTTAATTACATGACCTAAACTTAAACCATTGTCCCAATGGCAGCAGACTGACAGTTAATTGTTTTACTGCAAATGAGACTGGCTTTGTTTAAGGACTGTTTTAAGAAGCGTTTGCTAAAGTGAACGCCCTTTAGAACATGAAAAGGGATCGGCTCTTTCACTGTGGGAATCCGCTCAGGTTTCACTGGCAGCTACACACAGAGGTTCCTCACAGCCTGAAGGCCTGTAAGATGTTATGTAAGATGTTTTGGAAAGATGAGGTGGAGTGGGTTTAGAAATAAATGTGCTCTCAAACAAGTACTGACACAAGAACAAGCTGCAAAGCTTCAAACTGAAGAGGATGTTTCTGGAAAAAAAACTGGTTTAGTTAACTTTACATCAAACAGTCTAGGTCTAAATTTATATGTTATATACATGTAATACACATCTTGGATAAAACTAACGTCTAAATAGAGCAAGACAACAGATAAGTTGGGTTGTAGGATTCTGTTTTAAACTGACTTAACTTGAAAAACTCATGAATTTAACTTTTTTTAAATCACCAAAAGAAAAATCAAGAAAGCTGCGTCCCAACCCAAGCACTATATAGTGCACCCTTAGTAATACTCATTTTCAGAGGAAACTATACATACTTTGTGTGTGAGACGAGAGTGTGCACGATCTGTGATGCCCTAAAACATCACGTGACAGAATTAGTTTTTCCATGTCATCACGCACAAAGTTTGCAAGAACTTAGTTCCTTCTTTTCATTTCCTCAATTAAAAACATTATAATATTAAATATAACACTCGATATTGACATTGTTTATTTATGTGCATCTTCTTTAAAAATGAGTTGTATTACAGAGAGAGCTCTCTGGATTGTGTGGATTGTGGGTAATATCAGCCGGTTGAGCGTTCTTGGATCTGCACTTCAGAATTTGATCATAACTCATATTGAGCCCCGATAGCAGATGGAGAAGGTTGAAGATGTGTCAAAAAACTCAACAGTACTCCTTGAGCAAATACATTTCTAATTATTATTTTTTGTTTGCAATGTATATACAATTTAATTTGTGTTCTTGTCAATGGCATTAATAAGTAATATAACTGCAATGGAATAGCAAGGACCTAGTCAAGTCAAGCATCTAGACCTGTTTAAAAAGAGTACCTTTGGATCATGTTGTAAAAAGATAAAAAGAAAAATATATTTGGATTAAAAAATGGAGCTCTTTTGTATAAGTTTGGTTGAACCTGACCCAACCAGCATTTTGAAAAATCTCATAGTGTACTACTATTAAAGACAATTGGTGATCAAGACCAATTAAAAAAAAGATAACTCTGTTCTGCCAATTGAAGATAAAGAGAACTTGAGAATTTACAACATTTGATCTTGTGTCTAGTTTTTCTTTTCTCTCAATGTTCTGTATGTTGCCTCACATGCACTCTGTGAAAGCAGCATCTCTCTGAGCACATCTTGCATTATGCGGACTTGCATTTTCATGTTTGCATGGTCAGGTGAAACACCAGTCATATCGGTCTCTCACACTCGTCACACTAGAGAGTGTCCTCTTTCATGGGCTTGAGTGCAGTCCTTGTTTGCACTGAATCCTCTCCCAGCCAGATTAGATTAGACATATAAAGAGCCAAGCTGCCTCAAACTGATCAGAGAACTCATAGAACTCTCTGGAATTGATTAAAAGTGTTTGCACTTTGTTTGTTTGTGTTGCAAAAGTCATCGACATCTTTGAGTGAAATCTGATATGGCAGCGTGTGAAGAATCGAAAGCCAAGTCTGTTCAACACTGTTGAATGGGAGAGAAATAATTTATTTATATACATACTTTTATTAGAAAAACTTTTAGTGGAATTATATATGCAAACTTGCAGTTGGTCTGCAAATTCAGATGCAAGTTTGTTACAAATGCTTGATTTTATTGATGGGAATTTCTTTAGTACATGCAAACTTAGCCTCTGTTGTACTCAGTGTAAGGATTTAACACTTAATCTACACGAGATCCTAGCAGGTAGTTTATGTCAGGGACCTTACATGCACCTTACATGTCCTGCTCACTAACCGCTATACCTGCGAGCAGAACATCAGGGTCAAGTTCTAATAAACTGTCAACAACACATGAAACAAGACCACTGCAGTTTCCAACAGAAAAAAACACATTTCATAAAACGTAGAACATCAGGACATTAAGATGAATTGCATAATAAAAGCTTGCATGAAGACAAGAATTTGTGTCACATCATTGAACAGTCTCATGTGCAGCCATCAGCTCATCAGCTCTCAAACAAGCCCGAGCATGAGCTCAAAGTGTAAAATCCTGCATACTGTGTGCAGAAAGCCGAGATGAGTGAATCATATGCTTCTCGTCTTGTCTTTCAGCTCCTGTGTTTCTGAGGCTGAGAAAGAGAGTCATGGTGAGTTCAGTGCATTAACATGAAAGTAAACACACAACCAGTTCATCATTTTATTAATTATATTGAAACAACTGATGTGTTCCGACATCATACACCTCGTTCATTTTGTTCAAGTATGTTTTCAACATTGCATGGCTGTGCAAGATTAAATGAGAAAATATCTCCTCAAGACTTGACTGAGGCTTAGAAGTGAACGTGAAAGGCAGTTAACATGTACGGTTTTAAAAATGTTGATGTGAACAAGTATTTGCGGATTTTGAACTTTTTCTCAAAAACAAAGAATATACACTATGGTAGTTTTATTTGGTAGTTTTAATAATGAAAAAAAAGCAGAATTGAAGTTATCAACCCTTGTGTCTTATGTACAACTAGCTGAGCCTCTGTTAAAGGAAATGTGATCACAAAACTAATCAACAAAACTTTATCACCAAGTACTGTATTGTAAACAATTATTAATTACCTCAAATAAGTGCACAAGTGCCTTACTTAAACTAGCTCCCACCGAAGGCAGAATGATATCTTTTTGTATTGTTCGGCAGCTAAATATTCAGTGCATCCCTAACTGTAAATGCTTTTAGAGACTAAAAATGTGGAGCATGATGGATTGTGATACAGTGCAAAAGTCAGCAATATTTTAAGTGTCAATTTTATAAAAGACTTAAAATGTTCCCTTGCAAATGGATAGAACAACTCAGATGAGAGTAAGTGTTATAAAATACAGGAATCAGACACAGGTTCGTGAACAGAATCAAGTCATTATTGTGAGTGAATCACAGTGACTTAAATGAGAGAAAATGAAAATATTTTGTGTTCATTCAAGTGGACGGCAGTTCATGGTATCCTCGAGATTTAGAGCATGTATTGCTTTCACCTCTCATTGGTGCGCCCAGTTTGGTTAGAGCACTTCGCATTAGGACTCTGCTGCGCTTAGCAGTCATGAAGTGTGTTGACCCAGTCACTCAGGGTGAAATAGATGTGTGTGGATTCACTCGCTCAAACTGGTTAAAGCCGGTTTATTCATGGGCTCTCAGTCTGGGTGAAATCAGACCTCAAATCAGATCTTTTTCTTCAATGGCTGGCAGAGAAGAAGCCTTTTCAGTATAATTGAGCATAGAGATGTCCAGGAAAAAATCCAGACAAATTACAAAAAAAAAAAAAAGAAATCTGCTTACTTTGTGTGGTTAGTGTTGCACAGGCTTCTGTAACACTTAATTCCAATTTAGGATCCTGCGTGTATGTCTCCAATACACAGTCTGGTTGGTTTGCTAGTTTTTAGGTTTTATTGTGGCGTACAATGCTGTTTCTGTCTGACTCTCTATGGATTTTCTGCGGTAAGAACAATGGCATCTGAAACTGAGCACTTGAGTGTGTGAAAGTTGGAGTTTTTCAATGTAGAAAAAATGGCACAGATTACTATATTTCCTCATTTTCATCCTGTCAGTCATCCTGTGATGTCTGTCTCTGCTTTTTTTTTTATTTATTTTTTTTATATGGGCTCCATGTCACACCTACCAATCAGCGACCTTGCAGCAAGCATAAACTGCATCCGCTGCCCTCAAGGTCTGAGTGAGTTTATTTAAATGCTGAGAGAATGTTGCTGTTTCTGCATTCATCTATAAACTTACGTTCAGATTCCCATGTTTGGCGCTCAGTTTTTTTGTGTGTGCTTGTTCACATTACGGATAATCTGCAACTGCTATCTGTTTTGTCTTGTGTGTGAATGTGGCTCAGACACATGTGCAGAAGAGGAAATGAAATATGTCAAGAAGAAGATAGAGATGAAGAGAGAGAGAGGTTTGTGGAATAATGTAGGTGTTGGATGTGCTGGGATCGTTATGTGACAGACCTTTTACAATAAACCGATCTTTGAATTTGTCTCTGAGCACCTTCGTGTGTCGATTTCACTGAAAAGGCCACTAGACCTCTATGTGTATAATCAGTTCGAAATGACACATGTGTACGCGCTTTATGAATGGGAGCTCAAAAATTTGTCCGTCGGATAGGTGTAAAAAAAGAAGTCCGGGTTTGTCAAAGTAAAATTTTGTCAACCAATAAAAGCTGGCTCTTTTGATCACATGTTCAGAGAACAGTACTTTCGAGACATAAAAGAGCCACTAGGTGGCGCTCGATAAACACTCATGTCAACTCACGGCAGGAAATAGAGCAGAAGTTTACGGAAGAGAATGAATGGTGAAAAGCTTATCAAGTGGATGTCTGAGTGTCCAGAGCTGTTCGATAAGTCCCTTAAAGGCTACAAAAAAACAGACAAAAATGAGGAAGGTTCTGTTAAGCTCAGTTACCTAAAAGTTTTGTTTGTTCAGACTGAGGTTCCTTTGGAAAAAAAAAACAGGAGAACATATGAAAGCGACCTGTGTTGGATTGTCAGAGCTGTTTAGACTGACATGAAAACTTATGGTATAGTTCTATGAAAACCTGTGGCTCAATCTTTTAAAATGCAAATGTTCAATTCCTTGCAGGGATAGATCATCGTGAGAAGAAGTACAAGGCTCATCGCCAGTTCGGTGATCGGCGTGGAGGCGTGATTAGCGCTCGGACATATTTCTATGCTGATGAGGCAAAGTGCGACCATCACATGGAGACCTTCATTAACTGCATCAAAGCTTCCGGTGATGGGAGGGCTAGTTCACCTTCTACAGAGAGCAAATTAACTTTTTTACTATAAATCTTCACAATATAGTGTACTAGCGGAAATTTTGTGGAAAAAAGAAAATGTAAACGGCTTTTCCTCATCTTCTGTTCCTTTACCATCTTTTGAGTTTTTCATTCTCCTTTCTGTACTTTTCTTTCTTTCTCTTTTCTTTTTTTCAAAGATTTTTTTTTTTCAGTTGACACCTATGATTGAAATATTTTGGTAATGGTTTGCAACCTCACTCTCATCAGCTAGTATCACAGGACTGTACAAAAGTACTTTTGCAGTTTTGTGTCTATGTAAAAAATTGTTATGCCATTTGTTTACATCAACATGTCATTTTGTAAAATAATTCCCCGTGCTTGTTTGCATATTTCAGCTGGAAGCTCTGTCGATGGGTTCTCTGCTATCAAAATGACTGCACTCGGACGGCCACAGTTCCTGGTATTCTCTCACTTTATTCTACTTCATCAAAAGATTGAGATCCTTTAAACAAACAGAGATCCTGTGGGTCCTTTAAATTCAATTCACAATGCTTAAAAAAGGTTGAAAAGTAATTCTAACAGAGAACTCCCCTGTAAATCACATACAAATAATTTACAAGAATATGTACCTGTCAATGGATACTCACACAGTGAAATATGTAAATGAAATGTACTTGATTCTTTTGCTGCTGACAAAAGGTAGCAAAAATAAATTTAGTTGACCTCCAACTGATTAAAAAAAGCTTGTGGTAAAACACATTATAAAATTCTAACTTGGTTTTCCTCTGAAATTTGCTACAATAATACAGCAGGTGCATGAAATGAAGTTGCATTACATTTTTTTCTTGCCACAGTGATCTTAGGTGATAATCCTAAAACACAATTTCTCATCTTCATGTCTGTGCGATTGAATCTTGATTCTTGTGTCCTTGAAGCTTCAGTTTTCGGAGGTGCTTGTGAAATGGAGGAGGTTTTTTAACCTGTTGGCGGCACATCAGGGCAAAGATGGCATGGCCATTCTTGAGCAGAAGTTGGAGCTTGAGCATCTGCAGGTAAACACAGGCAGTCAAACAGTTATTTTGAGCTTTGAATGAAACAAATAAATTTAATATGTAAATATTATGTATTGTTGCCATGGTTTGGCTAGATGATTTATTGTGAGACAGTACACTTGGTTAGGGCTACTATCCTGCATCTGTAGAAGTACAATTTGCAGTTAAGCAACCCCAAAGAAGATGAATTGTTTTATTTCGAAGTAAGTTCACATATCTTTTTGACTTGCTCCATTTCATTGTAGAACAGTTTGGTCAATCTCGGTGTTGGTGCCAAGTCAGATGTTGAGAATTGGTTCACTGGAGAGAAGCTGGGTTCATCTGGGTAAAACTTATCTCCATGTGACTGAAACTGAACATTGTTGAAAGATGCTTTTTAACACCAACTCTCTGTTGTTCTCTCAGGACCATTGATTTGCTAGACTGGAACAGCCTTATCAATGACAGAACTAAGATCTCTAACCTGCTGGTGGTGCCCAACATGGAGGTAACACCTTTACACATGTTTGTGTGTTTGCAATATAACTTAGCATCTCTTGCTTATAGGACACTAGATTTATTTAACAACATTAGAATGTTACTAGAATCTCATTAGCATGCTTAAAAAACATTAGCAAATTATTAGCATTATGTTAGTATGCATTTGTAACAAGATGACATGTTCAATTTCATTTGCATTTTGCAAGAGTTCGCTTAAAAGTCGTTAGCTTATTGATCATTATTGTGTCTCCATCATCTGCTTGTCACTAGCATAATGGAGTGAAAAACATAGCATAGCTGGCACAAGTTAGCATGTATTACTATATTATTACTATAGTAATGACCTGATTTAGTAACTGACTAGCATAGTGGTTGAATTAGCTGTCACCATCATAATTCTAGGAGGCATTAGAATCATGCTAGCATTAATAAACTTAGCATTACTTGTTGCTAGAACACTGGAATTTCCTAGCAACTTTTTAGCATGTTTCTAGGATGAGTAAACTCACCAGTGTTATTACAATTAGCTAGTACCTCGTCACTTAAAAAAATTAATAATGTGAATTAGTTCTTCATTAACATGTAGTTATCATCAGATCACATGACTTTAGGATGTTACTAGCATGCATTATCATTCATGACGTCGCTATGCTAATAATGTGCTGATGCAAGGGGGGTGGGGTCAATGTTAAAACTGCCAAACTTTGGTGCTGAAAATCATGTTTACACCCCTGGTGCTATAATATTTTTATTCAGATTGTTAGTTTTGACCTTCATGAACACTCTGAGGGGGGTGAATTATTTTTAAGATTTGTTAAACATTCAGCCAATCAGATGTCTTCACTACACCCATGTCCTGCCACTTTGGACCCATTTTTGGTTACCAGGAAGTGATGCACTTCCATCATTGCGAAGGCTGGCTACGCCCATTTTTTATGGCTTTCCTGTTCACATGAAACGTTGCTCCATGTTATCGACAAACAATGTAATATATTAAAGAGATGCCAACTGTTACTGAGTACCTGATTCATGTTACATCATGCTAGTGGAATGTGAATTTATGATAGTAATGTGCTAAAGAGATTTAAACTCATGCTTGCAACATATTTTAGACTATTGACAATTCATATTAGCATAATGCAAATACATACAGAAACATTCAAGTCTTCTCAGCAAGAGAGATGAAGTAGCGTTAAATTTAAAACCGTGAAAAGCTAAGCACAAATCGGTAACAGAGAGAGAGAAGGTATCACAGGTCTGATAAACTGTCTCGCCTTAACAGAGTGGGCACCTGGAGCCCCTTCTGAGCAAGTTCACTGATGAAGAGGAGAAACAGATGAAGAGGATGCTGCAGAGAATGGATGTCCTCGCCAAGGTACCGATACTAGAGGCTTCTGTAATGCATTTGAACAGATATTAGTAAAAGCATGTATTTATTAAAATTACGAACTAATTTAAGTGTGTGATAAATCCTGTGAGTGACTTTTATTTTACTTTGAGTGTGAGAGCGCACACACTAAATCTTGGATTCTTAGGAAAGTCACCATGAAGCGTAAACACAATGTTTTCTTGTACACTACCTACTCATAGAAAGATGCTGAGTGGACTAGATAAAGAATGCGGGGAGGAGAGGGTGTTATCTTTGTGAATGCTTGAGGTCTTTTATCTGTCTTTTTTCAGCTGTCAATTCTTTGAAACACTGAGTTTGTCCACGAAACTACTTCATATCTATGATGACTTTCATTTGTTTTGGATTCTTGGTGAATAGGCGAGAGTATCGACCACTATGACCATTTGTTAATTTCCACCTGGTTCAAAACCTTCTATATCTACATTAATGGATCTAAGAGCAAATAATTTGTTCTATTTTTTTAATAATTCCCCTAGAAGTTTTTATTTCTCAAGAATTGTCGCTATTGAAATAAATCTAGTGCTTTTGATCTTTTATCTTAACAGCTTAGATTCAGGAGCCGATTATTTCAATATATTTTACATTTTGAACTTCTGGCTGTCTATAAACAATTGTGCCTGTTATATTGTTTTTAGGCAACTCAGAAAGGAAGAACCTAAATATTTACTAAAAAGTTATTGGACATTAGCTAGTGATGGGGCAGTGATGTTAGGTACTCCTGCTCAAATTCATTGAAGCTTGGAAGTTAACAACAATACAAGGTAGGAAGCTTTAAGCAGCTAGGACTAATCATTATGGGAGAGTTGTAGGGCAAATCATAATATCATCTTTTCATTTAACTTTTCCACACATCAACTCTGATCACATCATCCCTGACTCTTTTAAAAGACTTTATCTTTTAGCATGATGAATTGGGAGCTTGCATCAATTCATTGTGAAGTTTGAATCAGTTCTTATGTGTCAAATGTTGAACCTTTTGCTTCTCGGTTGATTCATCTTTTAATGTATATTTTAACATTATTCATTGTCTCCCCAAATCTCACACTCCATCTGTTACTCAGACATTAAACTTAATTAAGACTAAAATTAAAAGTTACAAAGTATTGAAATGTGTTAGAGACCTTTCAGACTGGCATCTGTATTCTGTTTCGAGAAACACTTGGCTCCCTTAACGGTTTATTGCTGCACGTGTTGAACTCATGTTGTTTTGTGTTGAACTCTCCGAGATACGAGAGATGTCTGTCATGTGAGTGCGGTGAAGTAACTTCATAAATGTCTCTGAAACGGATCAGAAGTACTGGATGAACATAAAACTGTGGAGGATTTGAGAGAGGGAGTGAGTGTTCTCAGAAACAAAACATACGAGATGTACCCAGCCTGAAAATGCCCTGAGATGTTTGCACACAGTTGCTGTTGTGGCAGATGGTGTGCTGGAAAGGTTCCTGCAGGCAGACGCTTATGTAACTGTGTTTTTGAGGTGCACTATTACAGCTGACTGGCAGCTCATGTGTTATTGTTTGTGTGTGTTATCAGCATGCAGTGGAGAACGGTGTGAGGCTCATGGTGGATGCGGAGCAGACGTATTTCCAGCCAGCCATCAGTCGCCTCACACTGGAGATGCAGAGGATCTTTAACAGAGAGAAACCCAACATCTTCAACACTTACCAGTGCTACCTTAAAGTGAGACAAATACACTGTACTCACACATGCACACACCGACTGTTTCTTACAGGCAATTTTCTTCATCTGTAAAGCTGCTCATACATTTCCATAAAGAGCTAATGTCACTGTAATAGTTTTTCAATCTCTATATGAGATTCATAAGACCAGTTTTATAGTGGTTTTATTGTATCGTGTGATTCAGGTTTATTTGTTGGAGTTTGTGCCTAGAGACACCTGTTTTTTTTTAGATAACAAAGTTTAATCACAAGGGAAGGTCGTTACATTTTTAAGATTTGGTACTCCTGACTTCTTAATTTTGTATTAGGATCAGTGTAATTAAATTCAGTTAAAACTGAAATTGATTCAGTCAGTTGGATTAGATTTGGTTCAGCATCTTTCAGTTAAATTGATTCTATTTGCTTCAATCTCAAATTGATTCGATCAGTGCAAAATGATTCAATGTGATTCAGTTCAGGTCACACCTGAATTACTTCAAACTCAGTGACTAAGTTCACTTCAAACTTGAATTGATTCTGTTCACACCAACCTCAGAGTGATTCAGTTCTCTTCAATATGATTCAGTTATTTTTTCAGTTCAACTCAAACTTGAATTGATTTTCACGTTTACTCTCAAAGCAATTCAGTTATGTTAAATTTGATTCTGGTCAATATTATTCAGTTCACCTCAAACGTAAATTGAATGTGTTTGCATCAACTTCAAAGTGATTCAGATCTGTTCAATATTAATTAGTTCAGCTCAAACTCGAATTGATTCTGTGCACATCAACCTCAACAACTGATTCAGTTCTGTATGAATTGATTCAACCTGAATTTGTTTATAATTGCACATTTTTTTATAATTGTTCAAAGTGATTAATTGCTAGATGATTCTAGGCTATTTAGTTCAGCTTAGTACATGAATAATTCATTAACAATTTAAAAAGCAACCGGATATGCTAGTATTTAAAGCACCTGAAGGAACGATCACAACCAAGCCACCCTGCTGCTCTGTATGATTCATTGTTTGTATTATATGTGTGTTTGGAGTTGTTTGAGAGGTCACTAAGTGTGTTTTTACAGGAGGCCTATGATAACGTCTCAGTGGACGTGGAGCTGTCACGGCGGGAAGGATGGTATTTTGGCGCTAAGCTGGTGAGAGGAGCATACATGTGCCAGGAGAGATCCAGAGCAGTGGAGATTGGCTACGAAGATCCCATCAACCCTGATTATGAAACAACCAATCAGATGTATCACAAGTAAGTGCATTAGAGTGGGGCATCTCCCTCACCTGTCAGTACCCGCATTAAGAGACAAAAGTACATATTTCAGGATTAATCTGGGGCCTCAAATGCTTGTTCCTCTCTTGAACACCGCTATCGGAACATTATTTTTGGCCGCACACATTAGTATGTTTTCTCTCTCAATTTCATCTGTTTGTAGGTGCCTGGAGTACATCCTGGAGGAGATTGATCACAACAGGATGGCTAACGTCATGGTGGCATCTCACAACGAGGACACCATCAAGTTCACTCTGGAAAAGTGAGTTTGTTAACACAGAGGTTTTTTGACATGTTTTTTTTCTGCAACCTACATTAATGAAACTAAATCTCTGCACAGTTTACTTGCAACCATAATTAAACATGAATTAACTTACTTGTAAGCTGCAGGTTTGTGTGTAAACTTGTGGTTCAGAAGGGGTTCAATTTTACACTTCTGTGCTCCTGTGCAAATTTTTAAGCAAAAATTGGAAGATTTGAAACGAAGATCTTTTTTATTTGTACACTGTGGTTATCTACCAGATATGATTACCAGATTAAGAAAAGCTTAAAAATCATAATGCAAGCACATTCAGGGGGGTGATCATTGTGCTTCAAGTTTCAACCAGCAGGCGATGTGAGACACATTATAGTATCCTAAAGATCTTCCAGATATATTTGTGGCAATTTTAAATAAATGAAAAGTAACAGTGAAAAGAAACTCGTAAAACAGTGTTGTAGAGGGTTAATAGCTTTGAAATGCTTCTTAACTTTTCTCTAATAATTTAGTTTGTTTCCATACAATCACTGTCTTTGCTCTGATCAATATTACAGCATGACGCGATGATAATGCTAACTGCTAGCTAGCCAAAACATAACACAAAAGAAGATTATTTACTTTATCGCCAATGTTTCATTCCATTATTCAATGTTTAATATGGAGCGCAAGCTGAGAAATAGAGTGGAAGTACCTCCATAGCTTCCGCAGGGGAAGTACCTCCTCGACCAATCACAGAGCTCGTGTTCTGCAAAGCCTTGCTTCAAAGTTAGAAAATTTCAGAAGTCTGAAGCAGGCTCTGCAATTGGGTCTGCGGCGAGGTTCAGTAAATGCACAGCCTTCGCAAAGGCAATTCATAGGCTCGACGCACAAGTATAGATTGGCCTTTAGGCTCCTTCAGGCTCGGGACTTAAAGCAGGTCTAGTTCCATATCTAACCTTGGTCCAATTTGGTGAGGTTATTGCTATGTCCATATGGCGCAAGTAGTTAAAAAGGTTTCCTTCCTTAATTTTAAAAAGATCTCAATCTCTCGTCTTTTTTCTCCATTGAATGTCACATTTTTGTGCACAGTCAACAGTCCATTAGTTGGGGTTTTTACAATGTATGAATAAACAAAAACTCTGTTTTCTAAATAAGTGGATAGATGTGGATAGAGCCTTGGACTCTTGTAACAGGTTGTGTTTCATGTACAGGATGAACGAGATGAGCCTCTCCCCCACGGAGAACAAGGTTTACTTCGGGCAGCTGCTGGGCATGTGCGACCAGATTAGTTTTCCTCTGGGTGAGTGGGAAAGAACGAATGCTACGGCTGATACTCAGCCGTGAATAAATCTAAAGTTCTCAATCTAAAGTTGACTGTTTTAAGTTGCACTCTAACCATCCATGTATGTGTCTCTCTCTGTGTGCATGTGAGCAGGTCAGGCAGGTTTCCCAGTGTACAAGTATGTGCCGTACGGCCCGGTGAATGAGGTGATCCCATACCTGTCGCGCCGCGCTCAGGAAAACCGTGGCTTCATGAAGGGCTCTCAGCGGGAGCGCAGCCTGCTGTGGAAGGAGATCACACGCAGAATGTTCAGTGGAGAGCTGCTCTACAGACCAGTTTATTGAAGCACACACACATGCACGTGTGCCCGTGGAGCCTGCAGTTAAGGGAGAGCGTGCTGGAATGCTTCAGGGACAGCTGCTCTACAGACCAGTGTCAGAACATGTGCACAAAAAAAGGAACATCCGGCATCAGCTGATCTTTTTCTGGTTTACGGTACGCAGGGGGAATTTACAGCTTTCAATAGCGGCTATCGCAAAAGCGAGAGCTAAAAACATTTGTAAAATTCTTCATTTGTTTGAAATCCTCTGAAAAGTGAACGTGAACTATGTAAGTAAAATTGGTTTATTTATTTTTTTTACACATCTGCTGCTCCTACAATCGAAGAGATAGAAAACCTCCAATTTAGTTTTCACTAAACTATTTAAACCTAGGTGAGTCTTCTGAAAAGAACCCTGTAAAATAAAGAAAAATCAAATAAATAAAATTCAACAAGGGAGCAGCTAGCTTGCAAAATAGAAGAGTTTTTTTTCTTGGTTGTGTAAAACTAAGAGCTAAATTAGATTTTTTTGGAAGAAAAGTTTGGGAAAACCTATGAAAGGGAAATGTTTAGAAGGTAATTTCTTTATGTTCATCTGTTTAAATCAGCTTGTTCCTCTGAATCTCCACAGCTCTTTCAAACCCTCAACCAAGCATGTTTCAGTGTTCAGATACGGTTTCACTAACCCTCTGTTTCTCACAAGCTTGTTTATGGATGCACAACATACTACTGATTTAAAAATCTAGTAAGTGCTTGCATGTATATAGCCATTCCTAGTTTCAGACGCACAAAGCATTTTTAATAATGAGATGTTGTTTTTATTTATATATTTAGCAGTTGTATGAAAATATTTTAGCAGATGGGTTGAGTGCATTGTACTATTGAAAATGTCTATTTTTATGTAAATCTGTTTTTCTGCTGTTTTTAATGCTGCTTAAACATTAGATTTAAGTGTGCTTTTGATTCTTGCCTGTTTCTAATGTTTCTTAATGCGCACATTTCTCTCGCCAGGGTATTTTTAGACACTTTTGCACTTTCTAACTAAGAGACTATGTAAAATGTTGAGGGAGTGTAAATGCACTTAAATAAAATCTGATCTTTGTTTTAAAAAAGTTATGTTTGTAATGAATGAAATGCTACAAAATACTGCAAATGCCCACAGCATTTTGTTTTCATATTTGTTTAGCGACCTGCAATAAAAACTGACACAAGTAAAAATCTGGTGACATGAAACTCTTCAACCTGTAAAGGTGATTTGAAGACAGCAAAAAAATGTTTGAGACAGATTATAAATATTGATTGATAAGTCCATATTAAATAACTTGATGGTGCAACAAAGGAAATTTGGTACATGTATGTATTTTTTTTCTCCTTTTTGATCCCCAAAACTAGCTCAAATTGGCCAGATAGAACAATGAAGTCGTTTTATAGAATTTCTTTCTTTTTATTGTTGAATGTTATAGGGATGAACGTTCCAAGGCCAGATGAATCTAACTATTTTTGCTAAAGATGCAAAGGATTACTTTGTGATGGACAAAAAAAAAAACAAAGACATGGTATCCAGAGTAATTTAGATGTACACATAAAGGCACCAAAGGTAGTTAAGTCTCTTTTTTGTTTTAAACGTTCATGTCCCACTACAATCTACCACCGAGAATGTTGGTTTAGCGCATGCTAATAAACCACGTGCTTCTGGTCATTTTCGAGGACTCGATTTACAGCAGCCAACATTATATTACGGCTGTATTTTTACAGACAATATAAGGATTGAAATAATCAACGAACAAACAAGTTTATAAATGATAATAGCAGGTATAATGTACATATAGCTTTTGTTAATGCAATACACATTTTCATTATGTATATTTCCTTTTCCAGTACTGGATAACTTGTTGATGAAATTTAGATAGTTTAGTTAGCAGCTTGTTAATTTCAAAATCACACACTAATAACAATATTATAGCAACAAAATCCTGGAACACTTTTAAAGGGACATGAAACCAAAACGATTGGAGTTGGTTAATAAAAGTCTGCAACCATTTGAGTTTTAAAACACCGTTTATAATAGTGTCAAAGCCACTGGCATTCTGTACACTTTATTGACTTTATATTACAGATCCACTTTACAGATTGTGAAGCGACCATAACCACGGCACTACTGTCGTTATAAACTGTCGCAAAGACCGGAAGCACGTGTTTAGTTAGCATGCGCAGAACCAACTTTATCGGTGGTACAGATTGTGGGGAGACAGCTCACACATGTAAAGTTTGCCATCGGAATTTAGATGTAAAGTTTGTAGTTATATATACGTTTTCGCTTTGCAATGAACTGCGCCCTGCGTCAACGCGTTGAGGCAGATATTGGACACTGTGATAGAAATCAATGGAAGTGAGACAACAATGTCAAAAGTTAAGCCGAAAAAACAAAACGTGGTCAGTAACGGCCAGATAAAACAATCTGACAAGAAGAAAGAGAAGAAGAGGAAATTTTTCTTTGACACAAAATCTGCTCCGAAATCTGTCGAGAAGAAAGAAAAGAAACCAAAAGCTGGACACCCAAGCGTTTTGCCTCCTAAAAATATCGCGGAATATTCATGCAACTGGAAGAAGCTCCTAGAGGTAAAAGAAAGTTCTCACCTTTATGTTTGAGCCAAATATTCATTCCATCCCAGAAATATCTGAGTATCTAATTACACACAATTGCCAATTACTCTTTGGTCTTCCATATAGATTAACATACCATGTTAGGATGCCATATTTAACATATTAAAGTAGGAACTGACCTTAAAAGTTGATGAATTAAGTGGCCCTTTAAAATGTATCGTTTTTTACATGCATTTCTGAATGTGTCAAAATAACCCAAAAAGACTTAAAAAGCACCAGTAATCACTAATACTCTAACAGTGGCATTTTATATAGCGTGAGGCTGCAAAACCACAATCAGCAATGCATAAAAATATCTCACAATATTTCATGAGAAGACGCTGAAAAACTTATTAAAATCAAATCTGTTAACCTGTTTTCAAATTAATTCAGGTCAAATGCACACGTGTACGAATTGAGGGCAATATTCATGCTTTCACTTGGAAATTTACGACCGTTGTTTTGAATATATGAATCGGATTTTGTACATTTGAGTTGTGATATTTATTTATGAACTGAAATGTACGAGTACAATCTTTTTGAGATCGTTTTGGTTCTAGTATTTTGACCGAAAAGTAAGGCATCATCACAAGTTGATGGATTAGAGCAGGGGTGTCCAAAGTCGGTCCTGGAGGGCCACTGTCCTGCACATTTTAGTTGCAGCCCTGCTCTAGTATGCATACTACTCCACTTCAGCCAATCAGAGGACCATAATTAGTGCTACAGGTGTGTTTCATGATGATTGAACCAAAAATGTGCATGGCTCCGGCCCTCCAGGACCGACTTTGGACACCCCTGTTTTAGAGGGACTTAAAATAACTTCTCACTGTTCCTGCTTCTAGCTTGAAACAGATTACTCTCTCGTTGAATCGCTGGATTGATGCAGATGTGTTTAATGGTGTTTTCATCCATTTCCTGGAGAAAAGTATCAGTTGAATATTTAGCTCAAATACCATTTTTAGCAAATGGGAAGCTACATTTCTTTAAACAGTCAGTGTGTTTACAGTGGTAAAAATCTAAACTTTTTATCATTTTTTCTTTGCAGACACTTGCTACAAATCCCGAAAAGAAAAAAGATGCAAACTTGAAAGGACCTCAAAAGACGTCAAATTGTAAAGGCTCAAATAAACCAGATAATTGTTTTAAAACCCCCAAAGGAAGGTTCATATCTGCGGCGGAGAAATCAGAAAAGGGAGATGGACTGAGCAGAAAGGACCCAAAAGGACACAAAAAGTTGAAAGGGGAAAAGAGGAAACAAATGGAAGAGAAGGGCAAAACAACGAAAAAGAAGAGTCGAGTTGATGATGAGGAGGAGAGAAAGAAAACAGCTGTGTACGTTTTCTCTTTTTTACAATATTTACATTTTTAGAGAAGGCTTCTATATTTGTTCAGATACAAGCACTTGATTGGAAAAGAAGTTTTGGAAACATAATCTAAAAATTAAAATAAAGCTGATCATATTTGATCTCTCAGGCCTGATATCTGGTTTGATGATGTGGACCCCGAAGACATCGAATCTACTCTGGGGCCCGAAGCGGCCGACATCATGCGGAAAAGCCAAGGGATGCTGAAGTCTGATGCTGTGAAAACAGAGAGCAAGCTTGTGAAGCAGCGTGGCTTCGAGGGGTGAGAGAGCGCTCCCTTGTGTTTAGGGCTGCTGCTATCAGTTGTTTTGCTAATTGTTTAATCCAACACTTAAATGGATTGATGAGCTTTTTCCATTTTTTATTGTCTAATTTGAATAAAAAAGCACACACATTTAGAAGTGTATAGTTCAATAACAGATATACATGTACATTGCAAAACATTTAAATTTGTTCTAATCATTATTTTTATGAGAGCAGAGTGCAGCTGGTACAGTTGATTCTTACTTCAAACAATGGTCAACAAAATGCTTGAGCTCACCAGAAGTTACATCCTTTAATAATATAAATGGCACATATTTAACAAAAATATCTCAGAAGATAATACAGATACAATTTTTTAGCAACAACTTTTAATGTATTTAATGTCTCATTTTCCACTTAAAACTGACGTGTTCAAACATGGAAATGTTCAAATAAACTTTTAGCATCATACTCTACTGCACAACATTGAGTTTACTATTAAAAAGCACTTAAAACAATGTTGTACATATTTATAAAGCTGAAGTCTGGCTAGCACTAAAGTCACAGTAAATTTAATGTTAACATGCTACAGATCACAAAATAAAAATAAAGAAATATAGGCTTTTAGATTTTCACCTTTACATCTAAAACACAGAGGAAAAGTGTTTGCATGGTTTTTAACCCAAATGACAATAACAATAAGTAGTTGTGAATCCATCTGCGTTTCAAACACATTTTGTTCATTTTGCTCATTTTAAAAACGCCTTAATTTTGAATGATTTCATGCTTGCAATAACTTCTTAGTATTTTCTCTGAAATCTTGCTTTTGTCCCCCACTCTGATGCTTTTTGTGCGCCACTCAAATAGTTGGGAACTTGTGATGCCCTAAAAAAATAGATTCTTAAAGCTGCAAGTGCTGCGAAACCAAGCTTCAAATACAATTATTTTGATTGATTATTCTGTGTAATGCAATACTTTGACCTTTGCAGCCCTAATTGTCTTAAACTCCTCTTTTTATTACACCTCTGTTGTCATGGTGACTGCAGGCTGACCCGATTGGTTGCTATGGACTGTGAGATGGTGGGCGTGGGGGTTGATGGGGAGGACAGCATTCTGGCACGTGTGTCCATCGTTAACCAGTTTGGGAAATGCATCTATGATAAACACGTCAAGCCCACGGAGCCGGTGACGGATTACCGGACAGCAGTGAGCGGCATCAGACCCACAGACATCAAGAATGGTTAGACGGCAAAGTGCAACTTTTTTTTTTTAAGTAGTGTGTGTATAAAATCTTCTGGTATAGTGTCCTCATCACCGGTGTGAATCTGATCACCCACTCTAGTTCTTCACATGGTTTCACACGCGTTTTAAAGGATAACAGGGAGCTGAGGACTTTTATATGCAGGAATTAAATATCTCAAAAACTATACTAACACAACACAGAATAGAATTCCACACACCAGCTCAGTGATGTGGGATCATTTTTACTCGGTTTGTCCATCTTACATTTTTAATGTGTTTCCTAACACAGATAAAAACAACAAAGATCACATTTATTTAGAACTTGACTCATCTATAGCAGTAAGATTATCTAAATTAATACATTCTTTCACTGCATTTTCGTGATTGAGAGTTTATATAAATATCTGGCTGGATTTCTGTCTAAGCTGAATACGGCTGATTAAATCTGCTGTTGCACTCAAGGCTTGCACATAGTTTTTTTTCTTACAGAGATAATCCTTCATCATACGACTATTGTGAACACATGCATTCCATCAAATGTTTTTATTTTTAATTCACCTTTACAAGGTAGAACTGACTTTTATACTCAAACGTCTTTAAATGATGTTAAATCAAAGAATGTTTAGCATAGTTATCAAAGCTACAGTTATCTTATCTGAAAGAATGTAGCATTGTATTATTTATTTTAAATATTGTTTTATGTTTTTAAACTGTCTAGCTGTGATATAGCCTGAGATGCTGACATGGTTTAAACAACATAGAAACTTCTATAGTCAGTGATATAAATGTGTAGCTCAGGAAGCTGATGGTTAATGGTTAGTTTGGTCACAAAGTTTCTTCCCGTTTTGAGATTTAGTGACAATTTATGGTTAGGGCTCCTACAATGCAAAATTGAGTTTGGCCATAAATATGAGCACAGTCATCACATTTATATTAGAGTGGTTTTATTTAATCATCTAGTAAATCAAGTAATAATAAAAAAAATAAAAACAAAAATTTCAGAGATGTTTTCTGACTTAGCATCTTATGACATAATAAATTGCTCTCCCTGCCCACCAACACTGATGAACAAACATCATACAATTACCCAGCTATTTAAAGCAATGCCCAATTAATGTGATGGAAATAATGCACAAAACAAAAAATCTTATTCTATGACACACAATCAGCAAAAGAGGGCATTTGTTGTCTGGTTGATAAGGAGATCGACTGATGTTGATTGTTTTTAAATCATTCCATTGACATAGATTTGGGAGGAGCTTGGCTGATTATGACCATCTCATCGTGTGCTCACACCTACCCTTATTTACAACGTATAGGGGGGGGGGGGGGGGGTAGGCATTCATGAGCATGCTGCTCAGTGGAGATCTGGTTTCCAGCAGAGGTTTGCAATGAAAGCGGCGTTACAGAAGCATGGCTACAAGAGTGACAGGGAAACTAAGCGGCTGACAATAACACTCTTGGTAAGCAATCCGATTCTGAAATCTGATGGTTCTTTCTTGTAATCGACAGGTGAGGATTTCAAAATGGTGCAGACGGAGGTGGCTCGGATTCTGGAAGGAAGGATTTTAGTGGGACACGCCATTCACAATGACTTAAAGGTAGAATTACACAACATAATAGAAACCTGTTCGGACATGTAGTGTGTGTCTGACAGGGTTTGAATGCCATAGGTGGACATTTGATCAAAATAATTCTCTTTTAGGTTCTCTTTTTAAATCATCCTAAGAAAATGATCAGAGACACTCAGAAATACAAGCCGTTCAGGAAGACTGTGAAGGTATGACAGACAGGAAGTTCAAATGTACAAGTGGTATATGGCTGGAATGTCTTCATTTATTTGTCGTCTTCTTCAGAGTGTTCGTCCTGCGCTGAAGGTGTTATGCAAGGAGATCCTCAATGTTCAAGTCCAGAAGGGCGAACATTCCTCTGTGAGTTAACCAGAATACCAATTATACTGGTTTAATAAATTTCAGCAGAGTAATACCCGTATCTTGGTTTAAATTAGCAAACATTTGTCATGATCTTAATTCAATGGGATTTGAATTGCAGGTCCAGGATGCTCAGGCCACAATGAAGTTGTACATGATGGTGAAGAAGCAATGGGAGGCTGAACTTAAAGACGCGAGAGCTGGAAAGTTTCAAAAGCCCCCAAGAAAGCCCAGACCCTCTACAAAACCAGAGCAAAACACTCTAATCAAGGCCTAAGGAATCACTATGGAATGGACCAAACTAGAATATAAATCAGAGATATTTGGTTTGTTCTGAACTTAATTTCTTGAGAAGTGTTTCTAAAATCATTTTCAGGTGTGTCCAAGTCTTGTTTCTTGTGTTTGAGGTTTCTTGTGTCTGATTTGCTCCGGTTTGTATGTGTCTGTTTAGTTTATTCACTTTAAAGGTAATCAATTAAACTTAAGTCACCTGAGAAAAAAATGAGAAAACTGAGATGACATCTAAAGTGTTGTTCATTTCTAACATGCATGTTTTAAAGGCGAAATATTCTGCTGGGACTGTTTTTACTTAATAAAAAATATCTTAAAACTACACTGATGAAAGTAATACGTTTTTTATCGAAGACAACTTCTATGCTAGAAATAAACTAGTAACGCAATATTGGCAAAAAGAAAATTAAAGCAGTTAATTTTGTGATCAAATGTGAATCAAGACCTTTCTGGACTTTTTAACAAAATGTCACCGGTAAAATCTTGGCTGGATCTTATAACCCAGACATGAGAAATTCTTAATTATGAAGCAAAAGTTAGTTAAAACTATTGCATGTTTAAAAATGTAGAAGGAGTTATAGATTTTAAAAATATTAGTCACTTGGCTAGTTAATAAAGCTAATTGCTAATGGTAAAAACAACGATTGGATTTAAAGGTGAGACTGTAAACACACTGATCAACCAACTGCAGGGAAAACTGGTTCTGTCCCAATCTAAAGCTTTCTTAGAGCAGACGGAAGGAATCGGATCATTAGCAATGCTCAACTATTAACATACCAGCCTAGTTTAGACCCTTGTTTATCCATGGTAAATACCTCATTCAATCTTTTTTTGTTTAAAAGGAAAAAAATATTTAGAATTTCAGAGCAATAGTTTACAAGGCTGTACTGTTTTTTTTTTTATACTTTCACCTAAAGGTTCTTAACTTACTGATCCACAAACTAGAATACTTAACTATTCAATGGCAAATTCAGAACTACTCCAGTGTGAACTAAGTAAATCTTTGTGGGGAAAAAAACAAATACAAGAAACTGAATACAAAATTGAAAGAGGGTGGTTGTTAATTTTCTTCCAATAATTATGTTCAGCATTGAAATTAAGTGTTTTGGTTTATTTTCCACTACAAAAGGAAAATTGAAGTTTGCGAATGAATCTCCTGGGCGTGACAATAAAAAGAACAATGAGGTGAAACAAGTTTTATTCTGCTCACAAGCAAACATTTATATTCAATGCCAATTCAATACAGTCCATATTAATAATGCAACAAACACACACCAGATCGTTACCAAACAGATGAGTCTTCAAGTGTAGGACATGATTTTGGTGTTTAAATTCATCCTTTCTTTCAGTAGTGTTCACATTTAAGCATTGTGTGTCTCTGCTAACATACATTCAAGAGAATTGAACAGCACATGAAGAAAAAAAAAGTAATGTATTTGTATAAACTAATTTTTAGATGAGAAATGCATGTTTGTATGCTTTGAAATGGGCTTTTAGTGTTTTAGTAACTATCCCACTCAAAATTCATCCTGTGAAAGGTTTTATAAAACATGCACAAGTCACATCACTGCAACACCTGGGGAAAACAATTACATATTTAAAAGTTAACAATTATATCATGATTAAAGCATTGTTTGTAACATTTATGATAATATTAAAGCATATGGTTCATTTTCATATGATTCTAGTGTTTAATATGGCATTAAAACAACTTAAAATTCTCACGTTATACCTTTAATTTCCCTTAAACCCAAATAACTGCAGGCTTGTACCTGAATTCAGACTGAGGCATGTGATTTAAGACTTCGTAAATAAGATGCAGTAACAGTACCCACGATGGAAAAAAGGAGCTTTTCATTCTAGTTCATTAGATTTTTTAGAAGTTAATTAAAAGTTAATAAGGTTTGATCAGTGTGGAGACAGGCTCAGATTTATAGACAAAAACATGTTATCACAGCAAACCGAAAAGAAGCCCTTCTTCAGTGCAGCAGGGGACAGGTGGCTCAAGAGGAGAGGAAGTATGCGATTAAAAAATGAAAATCCAAGGGACTCTCGCAGGTTACGGTATCTGAAGCATCTCAACTTGTGTTTTAAATGGCTTCAATGTTCATAAAGTGACCTCAGGGCCACCAGCTTGCCTTGCCTTTCTAGTCCAATCGCACCAAAATATGTTTAACCTACTCAGTTTTGCATCGTAGGCAAGTTTCCTGTTCTAAGTTTTTATTTCCTAGAGTTGTTTTATGATAAGTGGAACTACTGGATTCTCATTGAATCCTGGAGCCAAAAGAGTAGCTGAAATGTCTGTTTGTAGTATTTTCATTTTTAAGTAAATAAACCCATTTGAAGACACTCAAAGGCCTTAAGTCCACATAAACAGGGATAGCCAAACCACAGCACAGTTCAATTCTCACATAAAGAAAGACACAGAGAGGTATAAGGGAGTAAAATACAATCAGCATTTCTTACAAACACTAAACATGCAGCAGCAGCAAAGGATTCTGGGTAAAGGCTTTTCCACGGAGGCACAAAAACATTCATGTTATGTGTCTAAACAGATGGTGCACAAAGAAACTCAGGTTCTCTTCTTCATAGGGTTCAATTTTTTTTAACAGGACGAGTTAGTTAATTATGTTATTGGAATTGCTACTATGGAAAAATGCTTAAAACTAACTGTTTTCCATTGGGTTTGAGAATAAACAGAAGAGGGTTTTTTTCTGGATTAAACTTTAAACGCCTGCAAAACATGGTTTCAGCTTGCTTACATATACACAGTTGTATTCTTTTAAATGACCGCTGCATTAGTTGTGTTCTTGTGCAAAGAATTCTGGGTGAAAAGAACGGGCTAGATTGACGCAAGTTTGTATTCTCTTTTCTGTTCAAAACGAGGAGATCTTTGGAGGAAAACTGGCAGGATGTAAATTATTTGGAAATCAGAGGATGGAAATGAATATTACAGAGAGAACATGATAAAAAACTTGTGCACTGTCTCTTTAAAAATAATAGGATTATTTAATAATTTGAAAATTAATAGATAGGGCCAGAGAACTATTTCCTGTTCTCTATGTGCTAGCACAGCTTAAATACTGCCTAAAAACATCTCAAAAGACAGCGAGATCAGGTCAGGAAGAAAACTGAAGTAAACGAGGAGAGAAAAAGGAATGAATGAGATAGGTGATGATCAGGGCACGGATCCGTCTGTTGTTCCAGAAAGCTTCTCTTCATCTTGTTTCTGGTGTTGCAAGCGAGCGTAGCTCACGGCGTCACCTCTGAAAAACAGAGAAGAGTTTGAGGCGTCAACAAACCTAGTTTCCTAATTCCTCCATCCCTGTGTTTTATCATCAGGACTCCAAGACTTTTAGATAAAGGTCTTTCAAGCTCCAAAATTAAATAAATTAAATAAAAACTAGATATTTTATGTTTTGTAAAAGCAAAATTAATTGCATTAAAACAAATCTACCAGAAATTAGTTTTCATTCAAAATAAACTAAAACAAATAAATGTAAATACATTGTATAGCTAATGACAAAGAAGAACATCAAATTATTTGTCACATTTATGGTTAGATAGTCCTGAACTTAAAACAAAAGTTGAGAGTCAAAATGTCATTTTTTTAAATAAAACTTTTGTGCTTTTAATAACTAGCCAAGCTTCTTTCTTTCTTTTTTTTACCACCATTAATAACAATTTACTTCAACTTCTTTCAAATATATTAATTATATTATAGAATATTCTAATTTGAGTAACAAAGTAACTGTTTATCACAGTTTGTTGATTTGTACCATCAGAAAGTGGTCTTGATCAGTCATACATTAGAGAACACAAAACCTCGCAAAGACACATGCTTCTTTATTGTTTCTGTTATTATAAAATTCTGACACATAACAGTTCACATCCAAATAACCGACTAGCTGTTAAAAGTTCTTATTATTCAGTGAAGGTTTCCTTTAAATGCTGGAACAGATCTTCCACGTGTGCAGACTTGTTAGCCAAGAACTACATTTCCCAACAACCCTGGCATCTGGCATTTACTATGTTTGACCCTAACATATAAAAACCTTTTGCAAATGCTTGCAAATATAATAATGCTGCCCCAGCTTTAAAAAAGTTCAGACTTTTCAACAGTTTAAAGTTTAAACTTGGCATCGGATGTTAAAAATGATTTTATTAATTTAAATAATGAACCACAAGGGAACTTTGGGCATAGATGATGTAATGCTTGAGCCCACGTATGCACGTGCCTGGTGAGGAGCAAACTGTGGCTTTCTCTCTCAACGTACAATAGGAAGCGACTGTACTGCAATACTTCATCTGACCAGGAGAGGCAGACACCAAAAGTGAGAAGGTTCCCATTGAAAGCAATGTTAAAATTGCTTACATAATTTTTTTTACATAAGTTTACATAAAAAGTTTACATAAAAAAAAAAAAGATTTTTTCACTCTTTGATTCTGTTAAACTTCCATGCATATTAATTTATTTGACTCAGATTTTTTAATAACTTTTTTGTTAAAGGCATATGTAAAGATTTATAACTAAAGGCCTGGTAACGAGCAGAAACACACTCACTTCTTTCCCAGGGATGCCAGGCCGTACAGCACTCCAGTAGCAAAGGCAAGAGCGTTCCCTACTAAAGTAGTGATGGAGAATTTCAGGAAGATGGGAAACAACGCCATCCTGAGGAGTAGGTGATGTAAGAGTTAGTATAAATTAGATCATTCCTATTCCTCTGATGTAAAACGATAACAAATCATAAATTTAGAAATACATTTGAAATGTCTACTGAAAGATGACAGAATAGAAGACAACAAGACTGCTAAAATGTTATTAGTTTGTTCAGTAAAATAAAAAAGTGTGATATGCAGTTTTTCCCAGAGGGGGTCTTAACAAAATCATCACAAGAAAGTGTGCCTTTTCCCAATTTTGATAACTAAAGCTAAAAGGAAACCACACCCACCAAAGACAGTTAATACCCAGGAACCATCTACCCAGGAACCATCACCATTTGAAACGGTACATTTTGGAAACTGATTTATTGCAAAGCCAGCTCAGAAAAGCCTTTTTTGCACGTCAAACATATTACGATCATGTCTGTAAAATTGTGACTGACCCGCAGTAGAAGAGAGCTTTTTGCCAAGGCTTGAGTCGGTCAGCGCGTGCTGCCACAGCGTTGGCGAACTCCACAAACTGGCAGCAGAAGGGAACCTCACACAGGAAGAGCACGAACGCTGTCAATCTGGGCAGAGAGTAGGTCTAAAGGTTACACTACAGCTACTTCATCAGCACTGACAATTTGTGTCTCTTTAAGCAATTAATTATTAATAACGTTTTTATTTTAAAAGCCTCACAATTCTAAAATCAAGCAATTCTAAAATGTCCCTGAATAACAAACAAGTAAAATTTTCAATGTACTCAATTTTTATTTATCCTGATATATGAGATTTTCTTTACTGCTTGAAAAGGTGTGCATTTTGTGGGAGATAAAATAAAAATGAACAAAAAGGTTCTTACACCATCCAGACTCCGGCAGCGATGTTTAAGGGATTCACCGTAACACAATTCCAAACTCCCATAGTTGCACAGGCTGGAAATCAAAATAAAATAATAGTATTTTTTAACAAATAATCGCCACATTGATTGTTAAGTATCCCTTACTTGATGGAGTTCTAAAACAATATTTAAACTACATGAACACAAATAAATTACACTACAGTCCAAAACAAAAGCCATTAAGGGAAGAGAAAGAAAGCAAAGGACAAGAAGAGGAATGCTGCTGTTGCTAAGCCACCTGTGTTACCATGACGACATACTTTCACAGCATCTCGGAGCAAGTTAATACCTCATCATAAAATGTTAATAAAAAAAGTTAATAAAACATCAACGTGACATTACAAAACATTACAGTAATGCATGGGAAAGTCTTAGAAACTAGTCCTATAACCGTAGACCCATTATCAGTGCCTCAAATCAAGCCTGTGCTTCTGAGGATGACTTTTCTAAAAGGTGGGGTTTAAAACTTGATGTGAAATTGACATACGATGAACAAATACACTTCAGCTTTGGACAGCAGAGACCCTTACGATGAATGAAGATGGGGTCCATTCAGTCCGGTCACCTCTAAAAATGCATTAATCCCATCAGAGAAGGGAGTGATAATTGAGTCAGCCAATCAATCAATGCTTGTGAGATTGCTAGGTACCCATAGCAACCAACTACAACAGAAAGACACATGAGCATAATTGTGTATGCGTCATTAGACTAAAACCAGCCTTAAAGAGCTTTAAAAACGTAACTAGCCATGCCCCTAGCAACCATCCGTCAAATAATACAATAGAGACGTTAGTTCCTTAGTATGCAAGCAGTTTTCCCAACAAGAAAATCACAAAACTGCAGTTATAAATCACTCATAGTAACAAAGGAAAATTGAATCGGCACTCTGAACACACCATAGCAACCATGCCGTTTACATTAGCAACCATTTAGGATGATCTACATCTCAGCTTCAGAACGGTGGTGAGACATGGTGATTGATTTATGTCACTCGTAGTGACAAGAAAAACTTACATCACTGAACCGTAGCAGCCAGATATCTTAACCTAGCAACCATTTGAGATCTAGAGCTAAAACTTGTGAAAAGAGTATCAGAAAACTGAAGAGACAGAGTGGTGGGTTCATTTTCATTGTAGCAACAAGCAGAGCTTTATGTGACACCTTTGAACACACTATAGCAACCAAACTAGTTAGCGTAGCAACCATTTAAGATCTGTAGTCCCCCATCAGTCGGTCACTCTGACTTATGTCAGTGATGACTATGGGAACTCCGCTAGGAATGCTCTACTCTTTCCACACTCTTTTTAATACCCCAATCAGCGGCCGTCTTGATGGTCACGTGACCACACTGAACACATAAAGCCGGTGTATCTCCCGAAGGAGACAGAACATGGCTCTCCCCCTCTGGGAGACGGCAGGTTGTGCTGCAGGGGAGATGGCTGAGTTGCTGGGTTGGGTTACAGGTGGCTCTGCCCCTCACTTTATACTACTTCACTTAAGTCCCCGCCACAGCCAGACCGCTAAACCTAGCAACCAATTTTTATCTATAGTTTCTTAGCTTCAGAAAATTAAAGAGCCAGGCTGGTTGGTTAATATCAATTAATATCTTAGTGACAATATCAAGTTTATTTTACATCACTGATGTTACCATAGCAACCAGACTGCTTAAACTAGTAACTATTTTTCATCTACAGTTTCAGAAAATTAAAGCGACATGGTGGTTGGTTTATGTCTCTCTAAGTGACAAGAAGGTGTTTATATTATGGTGCAGAAGTCACCATAGCAACCAGACTGCTTAGCCTAGCAACCATTTAAGATCTACATCTTAGTTTCAGAATGTCTGCGATTGAATAATAGCACTGAGCACATAAAAGGACACCAAACTGCAAGGAACAATCTACATAAAAAAGACTTCTATATCTGCACAAGAGCCTCATTGATACAGGATATGCTTTGTTTTCTCACAAGAAAGATCTAGCATAGCAGTTTTGCCACTGCAAGCACCTGGAAAAGCTACATATTAACTATATATGGCATAAAACTGCACAGAACCTTTTTTTAGGTTAGTTTATATGGTATTTTTTAGGTGTTTCTATTGAGCTGCCACATATAAATAAGTTATTTAATAAATAGTCACGCAGGGCACGTGACTCTGTTGGGTGTGACACAGTGTCTTTTGTTTGAAAGGTTTCAGATGCTGTCACTGTGTGTTACAACAGTTGTCTTGCATTAAACCAGCATAAGGCTATGCTCAGTTGTTATACTTACAGATGCCACCCAGGACACCGGCTATTTTGCAGATCCATCGATACCACCAGGACATGCCATCGTCATCTGTGCCAGTTTTCGTGGGAGCTGCTGCTGTCTCCTCTGAGCTCATTTTCCACTTATTAAATTATTCAGAACCCCAAAAGTATCACTTACAGCCTCCTCAATGGCACATGCAGCTCCCGCGGCAGCCTGAGGGTGTCACTGCTTACCCAATGTAGACAATAGCTGAAACTAGCGCTGAAATATTGGACGGTGAAAATGCAAATTGCGGAATAAAGTTATTAAACTATGACGATACGTAATTAAGAATACGAAATGTATTGGTTGTGAGGCCGTCGTGGATAAAAATGACCACGGAATTCAAGCTCCTCTGGTGTAATTTATCTGACAACACTGGTGGTGTTGTAGAGGCAGAAGGCACCAAAACACATCAACGTACAATCCAAGGCTCACCAGAGTCCAGTCATATTGAGTCTGTTGAACAAAACAATGCGTTGTGTTGAAGTTTGTCGCCTTTCAGTGCCTTCTAAATAAAAATATTTTCGCTGTAGTGTCAGTTTTATTCATAACAAAAGCTCCTTTCGGCTGTTCTCTCGGAGGTTCCCTGTCTGCGTTGCAAGTGGGCGGAGCCAAAGGTGCGTCACTGAACTCTCTGAACGCGCGTCAGGGGAATCAACTGCGCAACATCATCTGCGCAGAAGTGATTATATCTATTTATTTATTTGTTGTTGCTTTTTAAATGCTGTAGGAAAACATAATTACCACTTTTAATCAAACACATTGATATTTGTTATTCATAGATAAGCTGATCCTTTTAAACAGATACGACATCAACCTAAAAACAGGCAAAATATGAAAAAGGTAATAAATAAAAGAAAATTCTAATAAATTAAATGTAATAGGGTATCAAAGTCATTGACAAACAAAATAATATACAGTAGGTGATTAAAATAACGGTCAACGAGACATAAAGTATCGCGAGACCTTGAGGTTTGTTGTTCACGCAGATCTCTAACGCACATGGTGGGAAAGTCGTCGTTCAAGCTCACCACACACTGACTTACAGGTCTACGCTATCATTAACGGATATTCAGCAGAGGTGGAAGACTGGAAGTTTGTTGCCAGGCTTCTCTGCGAGCGAAGACGAACCTCGCAGCTCTGAAGCGGACTGGAGAAGATGAGCTTCTTATTGTAAGTTTGATTTGTATTATAAGGAATCTTGCTAGCTTTAAGATCGGTTTAAACATTGTACTATTCTTGCTGAAGAGCTAGTTGAGTTTTAATACTGAATTGACATCATTTCTGCGTCTGCGCGTCATCAAATGTTAAATTAGACTAGCCTGCAATGGATTTATAATTTTGTATATTTTATGTTCTAGCAAGCGAACGAACCCATTTTTTAGCACAATGACTAATGAGATGTGATAGCATGTAAGGGGGGCATATCTTATGTAATGCCTGTTTGCTTCACACTGTCTTGCTCCAAAAGCACTTTTGGTGAGACTTGTCAGTTAAAATCAATGTGTTTTTATTGTGATTAAAACCCTGGGCTTCTGTCAGAGGAATGCACCAATTGACTCTAATTGACTATGTAGTGCATTTAGATAATGGAAGATGGAGAAAGATTATAGAACATATAAAACGAATTAAAATATTTTGATATCGCCCAAAATTTAGCTAGGTATAATAAAACCTATTGATTGTGAATAATTGCACGTGAAAACCATCCACTATATGGTCAAAACCAGTTAACCAAGTGGTCAAGTAACAGAACTTTTCAGTAGTGTTTTAAGGATCAAGATTATATCAAATATATTAGGATGAGTATTTGTAGGTTTAGGTGGACTGCCTCCTAAATGTGATGATATCACCCCAAAGGAAATAAGTGGGAGTTACAGCCAACTGTATAATTGCTTTTAGAATTAATGTAATGTTTTGTGAGCAGAAAGAGGGTTGGGAAATCTCAAGTGGGGGAATTTCTAAATCTGTTTCTATCATCTGAAGACATGCTAGAGCATATTTTGTTTTGCTGCATCTGAAAATGCATTTATAGATGTTTTATCGGAAGGGTGTCTCACAAGAAATCCAGTTTCCTTAAAATAACGAGGATGATTTAACAAGGAATTTATTTCAAAGCAAGCTCTTGTGATGCTTTACTGATAGCATGTGATTTTAGGGGAAGTAATGATCATACAGTGACATGTGATGGTGTTGTGAAATATGAATGCATTTGAACTTCAAACATAATGCTCATGTCGTTTAAAATGTGTAAAAAGTAGGACCTATAACTTGCAGACTTGAGTTTAATTTTTGAGTAAAGGGGAAGAAAAGCATATAATGGGAAAACAGGTTGGGCCCCATGACCGAGCCTTGTTGCACCTTCTGTTTTTTTTCTTGTAAATCAGAATGTTTTCCTCAGTTTACCCCATAGTTTACCCCATAACCTTTTGTTTTCCCTCAGTTGAAAATTTGCTATGACTAAATTTGATCTACATTGTTGATTAGTATTTGGTAGTTGCTATAACAAATCTTTTATGAGGTAGGTGATCATACAAAGGTTCATATCATACAAAATTCCAAAATCTTTGTTAACGTTTTAGTAAATACACAGAAAATTTTTTACTTTATGTAAAATTATCCAGCTATTATTGCTTTACACAAGTGTTTCTGTAATTAAATGTACTTCATTGGAAAAAGAGCATTAAAAAGGCTTGTCTGAATAACTTGTTAATCGATAGAATACAGTGCTAAATTATTAATTGATTACCAAAGTTCATTGTTACTGTCCTAGTCACTAGCTTATTTTGGATAAAGACTTCGTTAACTGAAGAGTTGTCCGTGTCTAAGCTATAAGGTGACATTTGTCTACTCCAGGGGGTGTCCAAAGTCGGCACTAAAGAGCCACAACCATGTACAGTTTCTCCCAAAATATAACGTTATACTAGTGATCACACTAATTAAGGACCTCTTTCCTTGTCTTGAGGTAGAGTTTTATGCATACTAGACCAGGGTTGCACCTAATATGCAGTACTTACTACTGTACTTTTTTTAAAGAGTGCAAAAATAAAAGGTATGCCGCATGTGCTATTTTGTGATTTGCAGCTAGAACCTCATTTATTGTTCAACATGTTTGAAATCTCTTCCGTTAAAACCTCGGTTCTTTAAATTCAACATAAAATGAAACCTTCTAATACAAAAATTTGAATGAATCTAAAGAAAGCACCATGAGTTGTTTTTGTGCTTTCTCTTGCAGCGGGAACCGCTCGTCTAAGACGTTCAAGCCGAAGAAGAACATCCCAGAAGGCTCTCATCAGTATGAGCTCCTCAAACACGCTGAAGCTACGCTGGGCAGTGGGAACCTGCGGATGGCTGTCATGCTTCCTGAAGGAGAAGATCTGAACGAGTGGATCGCCGTCAACAGTGCGAGTCACAAAACTAGCACCTTTATCCGAGAAAAAAGCAACAATGAAATCCTCACTTTTTTTTCTTATAGAAATCTTCTATATTGATATAACCTGTATCTTAAAGCTAAGATTTGAATTTAGTTTATTCAAATTTAAGTGAATCATCATCATCATCATCATCTTCTAGTCTTCTCTGCACATAAATGATCTTAATCTCTGCTCTGTTCTTGTGTCTGCAGCTGTGGACTTCTTTAACCAGATTAACATGCTCTACGGCACCATCACAGACTTCTGTTCTGAGGAGAGCTGCCCGCTCATGTCAGCAGGACCGAAGTGAGTGCTCGGGGTGCAATAAAAGGATTTTCATTTGGGAAACTGCTCCTTAAACTTCTCTCTCTCTAGATATGAGTATCACTGGGCAGACGGGACGAACATAAAGAAGCCCATTAAATGTTCAGCTCCCAAGTACATAGATTATCTGATGACCTGGGTTCAAGACCAGCTAGATGAGGAGACGCTTTTTCCTTCTAAAATTGGTGAGATTACATCTCAGCTGCTTTTATAGAGTAGTCATAAATAATTATAGTTATTATTATTATTATTATCATCATCATTATTGTAGAGTTTGTCCAGGGCATGCCAACATGAAATAAAAGGTTATTGTTAAAAAAACTTCCATGATAAAAGCTGACCAACTTTGAAGCTGAAAAAACATATAACTTACCTAGTACTGCAATAATTTCTAATTCAGATCACTAGTTTTGATCTTCAGAAACACTCTGAGGGGGTCTGATTAATAATTTATATATATATTTTCATCCAATTATACATCAGTGCTAAGCATATGTCCTGCCTGTCTGTAACCATTTTTGGTTACCAGGAAGTGATGCACTTGCGTGATGGCGATGGCTGGCCACGCCCATTTTTAGCTTCATTTACCCTTCATGCGAAACATCACGCATGAAAGAAAAGAAGAAACTAGCAGAGCAAGAATGCTTATGTTGCACTTTAACCTAGTTTTGGAATTGTGTAAATATTCAAACTTTATCCATAGTCATGCTAAATAAATTACAAGTGTTAAAAATCGATATAAACTCGAGAAATGTCTCTGGAAACAACGTTGGCAATTCTGGAGACTGATCTAGAGTGGAGTATAGACTCTTACAATTGGAAAAATACAGTTATTACTACAGAGGTTCCTCTTCTCAGCGTTATTGTATAAACATTACAACCACAGTTTAAAAGTCTGAGCTCGATCCGAAGATTCTCTGAAGATAAATGCCCTCATTGCTTATGTATGCCAGTTTCATGCAAAATATAACCATCACTGATGCTAGAACAGACATGGGCATACTACGGCCCGCGAGCCATATACGGCCCGTTGGTCTTTTTAATCCGGCCCGCCAAACATCTCCCAGTTATTTAAAAATATAAAATTAATAATATTGTTACCGGCAAACCTTGTTCATTTACTTTCCCCTGTAATGCCCACATTTCCCCAATAGATGGCGCGCTTGAGCATTTGCCCCCTCTTCTTCGCGGTTAAGCTTTTCCCAGAAGAAGAAACATGTTACAGTGTTTAAATCTAAGCTCTTTTATTCTCCAGACAAGTTGCGAACGCATCCTTCACTCATTTCACCACATTTGACACTCAGAAAGACGCGACACGATATGCAAAGAAATACAGTAAATCACTGGATGACCTGCACAGAGAATTCAGTCGCCGGTTCTCTGATTTTGAAAACATTGAAAAGTCACTTCAGCTCTTGTCTTGTCCCTTCTCACAAGACTCTGAAACAGTACCACATGAGGTGCAATTAGAACTGATCGATCTTCAGTCTGACGCCATCTTGAAAGAAAAGTTCAACACTCTTAAACTTAACGAGTTCTATGCTTCACTGGACGAAGCCACCTTTCCAAACCTACGGAGGACGGCATAGAAGATGCTAACCTTGTTTGGCTCGACCTATGAGTGTGAGCAGACATTTAGTGTTATGAACATGAACAAAGCCCGTCACAGATCCAGGATAACTAACGAACACCTCGGATCTATCCTGAGAATCGCCACAACAAAACTTATTCCAGACTTTGATGCACTGACAAAACAGGGAGATCAACAACATTGTTCCCACTGAAACTGATGGGGAGTTTTCCTGCTGTGTTTATTAAACTGAAATGTAATTAAATTAACCATTAATCATTAATAGGTTAAATCCTGTATGTAATTTATATAACACTCCATCCATCTGTTCTTGGCTCGGCCCCTCCGTCAAATTTTAGAACTCATTGTGGCCCGCGACTCAAAATGTTTGCCCACCCCTGTGCTAGAATAAACAGCTATCAACCATTTCTGATCAAACTTATTGCTTCCTGTCTGCTAGCTCTGAAACCACATCTGGTTGAGGAAGGAAACAAACTTTGGTGCAGTTTATGTATATAGTTTAGCAAAGCAAGGTTTTTAAATATCTTAGAGTTCTGACCAAATCAAATGCATTTACACTAAAAGAGGCGTGGCTTAACAAACTTGAGAAATGGTGCGTATTGAGACTGCAAAAAAAAAGGTGAAGTGCTTGTCAAGAGGGATCCAACATTTATTTGAAAATGGCTTTGGAAAGGGCATAATAGGGCCCCTTTAATGTAGTTTTTTTTTCCTGACACAGAGTTGGAAATAATTAGCAACGATTAAAAAAAGAGATGAGTTACTTATTACACGTTGAGGGAGACCATGTGATGCTCACACTCTAAAAGTTCCTTTTCCTGGTAAATGCATGATTTTATTTATGATAAAATACATTACCCCCTTCTCTACAACCTGAAGAGTTATTGGAATGTTGCATGGATTCAGTGAAAAATTCAAATGTTCAAAAATTAGTGCTTAGCTTATAAAACAAGAGACACGGTCACTAACAAGTCATGGCAAAGACGTTTACGGCAAAGTCAGTGATTGTACAATCCAAGGGGCAACCTCCTCCTTTCCGGCCTGAAGCTTGATAAGAAGTGGCTGAACTGCAGTTCCCTGAGTGGCCGCTTGAGGCTCCCTTAAAAATAGAGCAAGTTATCAGTGACTCCAATGTTAAAACTGGCCAACTTTGGGGCTGAAAAAAATATGTTTCCACCCATGGCTCCAGTAGGTTTGTTGATTCAGATCGATAGTTTTGACCTTAATGAGCACTCTGAGGGGGGTGACTTAATTTTACATTTGTTTGTTTAAGTGATATCAAATTTAAACATTATAGCCAATCAGACGCCTCACTACGACCATGTCCCGCCGCTGAGCATGCGTTTTTCATGTTAGGCTTCACCCATTTTGAGCTTCATTTGACTTTGTCAGAACCCTATGGCTGACATCATGAACATTCTGTCCATGTTATCACAGTCCATGGTACAGCCACAGAATGAACATGAAACCCATCCCCCACTAAAATCAGCAAACTACTTTGAGAAAAAGTATTTTTTTGAGTTCATAGCACAACACCTTGACATATTCACATACTTAATGGCTTTCTTTTTGCCAATGCATAGTGTTTTTGCGTTGCCAATGCATTTTTGAAGACATGATGTCTCTGACTCACTGAACATATGTGAGTGGTGAAGCCTCCTTTCATTTAAGCAGCATAATAGCAAACAAAAGAAGAAAACAAAATCTACACTTGGCTGAGGTTGTTGATTTCCTTTTGAATGATGCCAAACGTTGCAGTCAGTGGGTTTTGCCTAATAGTACAGTGTTTAGGCATTAATAAGGTGATTTTTTTTCTTTTCTAGGCGTTCCCTTCCCCAAGAATTTCATGACTGTGGCTAAGACCATCCTTAAGCGTTTGTTTCGAGTCTACGCTCACATTTACCATCAGCACTTCGACGCAGTGATGCAGCTTCAGGAGGAGGCACACCTCAACACCTCGTTCAAGCACTTCATCTTCTTTGTTCAGGTGCTTTCAGAAAGGAGTTTTGAACCATTTCTGTCTGTCAATTTTTGTCAGAATTCCTTCGTCAAATCAAAGTCTTTTTAAAGAATGTTTGTGTATGTCTTTATTGTGAGGCGGTATTAAACAGGAAGGGCACTGAGAGAGAACCATACTTGTCCTGCCTCTCTCTACTCGCTATAAAAACAAACAATTTCATAGCTGGATGTTAGCTTCTAAAAAACACTATTAAAGCATATTTTAGCCAATGGATTTAAATGAAAACATGGTGACTTTGCTTCAAGATTGTGATTAATGTTTTATAGTTTATCTCTTTTTATGAGTATTTTCTTTCTATTCCTCACAAAACCATGGATTGGCATATTTTAGTAGTTTATACGTCCGTTTTTAATTCTTTTATTCACGTTTAAAAAAACCCGATGTGGTTTAGATCAACTTAAATGTATGTTGCTATACTTTTCTTTCAAAAACACAGTTTTTTAACATATGTATTTTAGTATTTATAATAGTGAATATATAATATACCAATAATATAGTCACTTCTCTCACTATCATTTTTATTTTTGGTGTGAGTATGGTACAGGTATTAACCAATTATTGAAAATATTTCTAATAATTCTGTGGTAGAAAATTGAAGTGAAAAAAAGAAAAAAGAAAAGTGAAGTGAAAAACAGTCATAAATTTGACATTATTCCATCTCCAAATATTTTTTCTCCACAAACGATTTCACTCTCTCCAAATTGTGTTAAATTTTTTTGCAAAACAGTGTTAATGTTTTTTTTTTTCAGCTTAAAGGTCAGTGCAGCGTTGTTCGTAAGGAGAATCTCTTGCATTTGTAGTTTGAAAACTATATTTCTTTTTTTGTTGAGAAAATTTGTGTACTTTTAATCCTTACTTTGTGAGATTTTTTCAGATGTATGAGTTTTAAAGCCACTATTGGTAATAATGATCTCAAAATTATGAGGAAACAAAACAATTAAGTCACAAGTTTAAGACCTTATATTTTCTCATTAAAATCTTCTTTTTCACTAATCGGTTTTTACCTATATTTAAAGTTTAACACAATTCTGCAGTCTTTGGTCAACACTTGTTGCTTGACAGTGTTTTCTATCAAAAAGTGGAAAAAAGTGAAACCTAATGATATTCATAACGATTATCTTTTCCAATCTGAAAAAAAAAACGTATTTAAGAACAAACAGTACTTTGTTGCATTTCCAAGCCAATTGTCATCTCAGATCCATGAACAAATAATTGAAAAGATATCTAGAATTAGGAAAATGTATGAAGTCACAAGCTTATCTTTTCTTCAGAAGGTGTCTGTATTTTTAATGGGGATATTTTCTCTTCATCTTTCCTGTAACAACTCTGAGGTCATTTTTTATGTATATTACATTCATTCTCTAGGAGTTTAACCTGATCGACCGTAAAGAGCTGGCACCTCTTCAGGACCTCATCGAGAAACTCACAACGAAAGACAGATAGAGGGAGAACATGAGAAGAGAAGAGGAGGACCTGTGATCCTGGAGCTCCTTTCAACCCTGCACAAATGATTTAACCCAGATCAATTCAACACAAAGCCAACACTTCCTGATGGAATTCCACTATTTATAACAAGTGACCTAGCTGCTGGGGTCTTACTTTAGTTGTTTGTTCTCTGAAAAGCTAAATTAACCTGTGGTAGATGAATGAGATTTGATCTTCTGGGTCGTATGAATGTAACAACAGGACCAACAACAGGATTTTTTTTTGCAGATTAAAAAAAAGCCTTTGAGAATTCCTCGTAGGAGTCCCAGAACTATTCAGAAGTTTATGTGCCTGTGTCTTCGTTTTAAAGTTAAAAATCAGTTGGTTTTTTGAGATATGAAGTGTGCATGCTGGAGTTTTTGCTTTGATGCGACTCATTTCTTACAGTGCGATAAAAAAGTATAAAAAGCTTTGCGTTTTGCACAAAGGCACAGTTTATTTTAAGAATTAGTCTTTCTGTTAAAATTAATTAAGATCTACCTAATATCTTTTTATTGATTTGGCTCTTGCTTACAAGTAAAGTCAGTACTGAGGTGTGTTTGTGTTGCCGTTTACTGCCACTTGTTTATTTGAATTCTAATCTAAGGGATTGAGTTTTTTTTACATCAGGTAGATTATTCTTTTAAAAAAAATTTAATACTTGAGTTTTGAACGTGAGACTTGCATTAGTCATGATTTGTTGTTGTGAAATTGTAATAGATTTACTTATTATGATTTGGACTTTGCTTTACTGTTAAATTGGCAACATTAAGTATCGCACTGCTTTCATGTATTTTTAGAGCATTTTTATCACTGAAATGAATATATTTTCTCTGAATTGTGCTATATACTTGGCTCTGATTGAATTTGTAAATACTTGCAAACTTCTTTAAAGGTATGATACATAATAAATTTCAAGGAATTTAACAGTGTATTGTCCCTTTGAATAGCTATTAGTAACATTGTACATAATTTGTCAATTTTGAAAAATATTAAATGATACATAAAACACGATAAATACAAGCTTGAATATATGCATTGAACTTTGTTGTCGAGGTAAATTAAGAACTGTAATTTTTAGTAAAATATATTTTCATTAATATAATGTATTATAATATAATATACTGTTTTATTAAAATTATAATATAATACATATTTTATTAATATTGGTATTTTCAGTGCGTGCGTGTGTGGGTGGCCGACCGAGCGCGCGCGCATGCGCACCAATTTAAAGCAACAACAACTACGAGTAAGCAAAATAACAAAATTGAAAAAAAATT